>CP106734.1:114010052-115267502 GCA_025506655.1 Gossypium rotundifolium | reverse complement strand
GGAAGGTAGGTGAAGAAGAAGAAGAGGGAAAAGAAAGAAAAGAAAAAGAAAGGGAAAAAGAAAGATGGTGGTTTGAAACGTGGGGGTTCTTTTTCTTCTTTTTTTAGGCCATAGTCGTCCTTTTTTTTTTTTTGCCTTAATTGGGCTTGGGGTTTTTATTTGGGTTGGTTTTATTTAGGCTTGTTTTGGTTGTTTTTATTTTGTAGGTTATGTGGATTGGGTTAGGTGATGGATTGAGGTTTTTTTTATTTATTTGCCCACACCATGATCAGGATCCAACTTTTGAAAAATGGCAGTCTCCATCAACATTCTTGGAAAATAACACATAAAAATAAATAAATAACAATCTTATCATTATTTACTTTTATTTATTTCTCTATTTATTTATTTTTCAATAGAAATTAAACTAGATAAATTAAAATATGGCGGCCTCCAAAAAAGTGCTTTGATTTAACGTAATTTGCTCGACGACCTATAAATTTTATTCGCTTGACTCCTCAAATATAAATTGTCCACCATGTGTTCTTGGAAATTTTCGTAAAAGGGTTTTAACCTTTTTCCCATTAACTTTAAAACATTTTACGGGCTACTCATTTTTAATTTCAACTGCTCCATAAGGAAACAATTGAGTTATAACAAAAAGACCAAGTCATTTGGTTCGAAGTTCCTTAGTGTAGGATCGTAAAGTAACACTTTCTAATCAACTGATAAATTTTTACGGGATATTTTCTGGTCATGGAACGTCTTGGTTTTGTCTTTATAGATTTGGCGTTTTCATATGCGTCACGTCATATTTCTTTGAGCTATTGAATGTTTAATCTCCGATAATCCCCTGCAACGTCCAACTCCATGTTGAATTTCTTTACAACCCAAAATGCCTTATGTTCCAACTCTAATGGAAGGTGATACGATTTATCAAATATGAGTCGGTAAGGGGACATGCCTATGGGTCCCATGTAAACAGTGTGATACACCCTTAGTGCATCTTTTAATCATGCTCTCGTCCTTCCGATCTAGTTTCATGGACTTCTCCAGAATTGACTTTATTTCATGGTTCAAAACATCCGCTTGTCTATTTTTTTGTGGCTGATAAAACGTGGCCACACATTTTGTAACACCCCAAACCCAGCCTAGAAGTTAGGCCCGAATTTGGAGTGTCACATTGAAGGAAGTTGAAAAGCTAAGCAATTGTTTAGAAAAGGTTTACCGAATTTTTTAACTCCGAGTTTGTTATTTGTTTGAGAAAAACGCGACTTGCTAAATGACCGTTTAAAAGTTGTTATTATTTTGAAAAAACTATTTTCTTATGAAAGTTGAACTTGCATCGTTGCGTAGACATGATATTTTAGAAAACGATTGCTCATGTTTTAAGAAAACCCCATATTTATAAGTTTAACAGTTATAAATGAAAACTTAGAAAACATAAACCAATAGCCTTGTTACAAAATATTAACCCAAAATAAGTAATCTTAAAATAAGGTAAAATTCAAAATTACTAAAGTTCACGAGTAGTATCTCCGATGTATAGCCACCCCGTGTAACATCCTAGATTAGGGGTTATGCGTTTGTGCATAATTCATGAGTAGTAGGTTTTGGCAGTGTTTGGAAGTGAATTAAGGGTTTTTAAAATCCTAGGATGGAAGAGAAAGCTTTGGACAATTATTGGTTTTTAAGTTAAAAACAAGAAGTGATGTGGAAAAGTGGCAAGGGACGCCACCTAAGGTGCAAGGGTTATGGCATCAAGTGAAGTACTTTGAGGGAAGAGGTTCGAATCCCATTGTGTGCATTCTTGCTTAATTTTATGAAATAGCATGTTTACTGTGATATATGGTGTGCATTTTTAGAACCTTGGGAATGTAAGGAAATGTATGGAAATGTATGGAAATGTAAGGAAATGTATGGAAATGTAAGGAAATGTATGGAAATGTATGGAAATGTATGGAAATATAAGGAAATGTATGGAAATGTATGGAAATGTAAGGAAATGTATGGAAATGTAAGGAAATGGAAATGTAAGGAAATGTAGGAAATGTCATGGAAATGTAAGAAATGCTTTAGAAATGATAAGTTTAAAGGAGGAAATGAACGTTTTGGAAACTTGGAAATGTAAGGAAATGTCTTAGAAATGATAAGTTTTAAGGCAAGGTGGCCTTAAGAAAATTAATAGAAGAAATTTGACACAAAAAGGGCTTGGAAAAGTGACAAGGAGGCACCACTTAAAGCCCAAGAATGACGCCACCAAAGATGTGTGCAAGCTTAGGTTCGAGCAGCAAGGAGAGCATTTCGAAAGTGTTTTTAGGTCTGAATTGGGCTTATGCCCAATTCGTTATTAAAGCTAAACTAATCATAGGGAGGCGCCACTTAGGTGGATAATTTGGGCCTCGTATGGCCACAAGGAGTCCAATATAATAAGTTTAAATTTGGCTCATCAAGGGAAGGGGTGGACTAAGGCATCTAGCTAAGACTTTAAGTAATTTTATTTAATTACTTAAAGAGGAAGCAATGGACTGCAATAGGACTCTTAAGGGAAGAGTTTAATTCTCCTTAAAACTCTCGGCTAAATAGGTGGATAAATGATGATTTATTTTAGATTATTTTCAAAGAGATAATCGAGGATTATTCTTTAATTTTTAATTAAAGAGATAAAGCTATCAAAATAGAAGAGTGATGGCCAAGTAAGGATTCTAAGTTAGTAATTTCACTATAAAAGGAAAAGAGGGCCATTCATTCTTTCTTCTAACTCTCTCTCCTCAAATTCTCTTTAGCAAATATCTCCTTTCTTCATTGTTTTGCTGTGAAAATACACCTTGTGTAGCCAAACTTCATTACCAAATTGCTCAAACTCTTTTCTCTTCTTCTTTCATAATCTTCCAAAAGCCGAAAGTTTGCTAAAATCAAGGCCATAGCCAAATAGTTTTGAGACTTCAAACAAGGGGTTGTCGACTTCTGTATTAAGGGTAAGAACTAGTTATCATTCGATTTTTATCTTTTTTCTTTTAAGATTTGCTGAAATATAGGACTAACCCCATTAATATCTTGTTGCTGAAACTTTGAAGAGATCTTTTTGGGATTTGTTTAAGTCAACTACAAGAAGGAGAAGTTCTTTTCCCGAAGGTACACCATAGGCCGCGTGTTCCCTAGTTATTTGGTGAATTTCGGGATTTAAAATCTATAAGGTAAGACATGCGAATATTCGGCCAAGGCCTATTTTTGGTGTTTTAGATCTAGTTCATATTTATTCAAAAGTCGAAACTAATTTGTTAAAGTGATTTAAAGCTTTTCCGAATACAAGAAAGAGTATAGTGAAGATTTCGGGATTTGGCACCAAGGTAAGTTTTAGTGTACTAATCCTACTAGGATTTGGTTTTATAGCCAATAGGCTTTATGCTAACATACTAAGGTTGGCGAATGTAAGGACTTGAGATCTAAGGCTTTAGATTGGATTTTTGGGATTTCAGTGAAATTGTTAAGCGAATCAGGTGTGTACCCCACACTAAATCTCAATAGATTTATGGTTTTAATTCATTACATGTGATAATATGAAAGTGTAAGAATATGGCTAAGGTAACCCACACTATTTCTTAATAAGTTTTATGGCAATGTTTAATATAAGTATGTGTATATGAATGTGAATATGGCTAAGGTACCATGTTATGGTACAAAGTACTCAGGTACGTTTCCTACTCCTACTAGGATTATGTTAAATATCTGTTACGACACACATATGACATTATAAGAATGTGAAATAAGAATTTGGCATGTTAATGCATGATATGTATGATATGGGGCATATGGGTTATATGAAAAGGGGAAGTGAATGTGGTGATCTAAGACCACGATATCTGAAAGTGGTGACCTAAGACCACGATAACTGAATGTGGTGACCTAAGACCACGATATCTGAATGCGGTGACCTAAGACCATGATATCTGAATGTGGTGACCTAAGACCACGAATTTTATAAGATGATGAGCACGTCGACTACAAATGACGCCTTTGATGGTGTGTAGCGGATGGAGGGTTGACTTAGTAGTCCCCACGATGTGCAGGATGGTACGGGTGGTGTGTAGCGGATGGCATATAGGTTTGGGTTCGGGTTGCATCATACTGTTTAAATGCTTTATGAACACGTATGATACCTATATGCCTGAAATATTAAATTTTAGTGTTGGTTACACATTGAGTCTGTTGACTCACCCCGTTGTGGGATTACTTTTCAGGTGACGACCAGTGATGGACCGGTCGCAGATGCTTAGTGGAGGCCATGTGAAGTTCAGATTTCTTTTATTTGGACCATTTTACTTTAAGTATTTTGAATTTAAATTTTGGGAATTATTTGATGTAATAAGGCCTTAGTAGAATTATTATATTCTGTTTTTATTTTACAAACTTTTATTTATTAGAAGATAAGGTAAATCTATTTTTTTAAAACAAAGCCCAAATGTTTTGTCACCTAAAGTAAAGGATTTTTAACAATGAATTAAACTTGCTTCCAACTCAAGCCCAACCCAAAACGATCTTTCTTCCAAATCACACAAGTATTTCCTAAGTAACAAAAGAATTTGAAACGGTTTACACCGGGGAACATACCAGATCCGGTCAAGGCTCGTGGGCTGGGTTTGGGGTGTTTTAGTTTGGTATCAGAGCCCAGTTTTAAACTCTCGGCCTTGGGTTAAGGCCCAAAACGTTTTCAAAGATGAGCCCAAAAAGAAATTTTGTGAATTAAGCAGGTTTTTCTAGCATGGCCCACTAAGTCTCCGACCCGAAGTCCACCAGGTAAGTACTCCGATCTCTTGGGTGATCTATATTATGATTTGTAGAAGGGTAGAAATGGAACGTAGAATAGAGATTTAAGTACTTGTACCCTAGGGCTAGTGTACCCCAACAAAAACATAAGACTTAAATGCCTAACTAAACAAACCTATGGTTAAGTCGCTGAGTTAGGGTGTGGTAACCATGGTGCGCATGTCTAGGATTGGTTTTGGTGGGAGCTTGGTATTTAAGAAGTCCTAGTGACTCACCTCCTCTCCACTCGAATCCTACCTGGTGCGTAGCCTCGGTTCACCCTAACCAAGAGGACTTATACACGGGCTAAACCCCTAACTAAAACCCGAAAGGGACTAGCCGTATTTTTATGGAAACCCTAGTTTTAAAATTTCTAAATTACCCTCTTGATTTGAAAAGATTATTTTATAAATTTTTTGAAATATTTCGATTTACCAATTTACTAAAATACCCTAGTGGTAAAATTACAAAATGCCCTTGGTTTATGGAATTTCAAAATACCCATAGTTCTTATCAAAATTTCACTACTTTGCTTAAAGGAACCCTAAATTTACAAAATATCAAAATACCTTGATTATGGGAAGAAAAAATTTACAAAATTACCCTTAACTCAGAATTACCAAAATACCCCGAGTTACAAAATTACCGAATGACCCCGATCTTCAAAAATTTACGCAATAACACCGATTTGGAAAACAAATACTCGTAAACAACCTTCAAGTTTTGTAAATTCCAAAATATCCTTGATTTATTAAGATTTATAAATTTACCCTAGTTTATTACTGAAATACCCCTGTAATTTTAAAATTTTAAAATACCCCCGGGATTTAAAAAATTACCAAAATACCCTTATTGACAACATCACCAAGGAACCTTGTTTCGATAAATTTGCAAAAAAATACCCTCAGAGGAAAAATTACGAAAATACCCACGGGTAGTGGAAAAACAACAACAATGAAAACTACAACATTTCTCTAAATGAACGAAAGTTCATAATTGATTGATGGATGTATGAATGTAAAGACTGTGTGCATGTATGAATACGAAAGAGCCACTTCTAAAATTCTTTCCATAAAACTTCTTCGCGGTTAATCGGTGAAACAAAATTTTTAATACATAAAACTTCTTAATCGATTAAATCGCGATGTTAGAAATGAGTTCTAAAGGACGTGAACTTAGAGATTGTGCCCGAAAGTATGATGGTTCTATTAAGATCGAGTCTTGCAGCATAAGCATAGTCGGTGAGAAGGATTGTACGATCATTAGTAAGTAATTTCGAGGACTAAATTATTTTAAGGAGGGTAGAACTGTAACATCCTAGATTAGGGGTTATGCGTTTGTGCATAATTCATGAGTAGTAGGTTTTGGCAGTGTTTGGAAGTGAATTAAGGGTTTTTAAAATCCTAGGATGGAAGAGAAAGCTTTGGACAATTATTGGTTTTTAAGTTAAAAACAAGAAGTGATGTGGAAAAGTGGCAAAGGACGCCACCTAAGGTGCAAGGGTTATGGCATCAAGTGAAGTACTTTGAGGAAAGAGGTTCGAATCCCATTGTGTGCATTTTTGCTTAATTTTATGAAATAGCATGTTTACTGTGATATGTGGTGTTCATTTTTAGAACCTTGGAAATGTAAGGAAATGTATGGAAATGTATGGAAATGTAAAGAAATGTATGGAAATGTAAGGAAATGTATGGAAATGTATGGAAATGTATGGAAATATAAGGAAATGTATGGAAATGTATGGAAATGTAAGGAAATGTATGGAAATGTAAGGAAATGTAGGGAAATGTAAGGAAATGTAGGGAAATGTCCTGGAAATGTAAGGAAATGCTTTAGAAATGATAAGTTTAAAAGAGGGAAACAAACGTTTTTGGAAACTTGGAAATGTAAGGAAATGGCTTAGAAATGATAAGTTTTAAGGCAAGGTGGACTTAAGAAAATTAATAGATGAAATTTGACACAAAAATGGGCTTGGAAAAGTGACAAGGAGGCACCACTTAAAGCCCAAGAATGACGCCACCAAAGATGTGTGCAAGCTTAGGTTCGAGCAGCAAGGAGAGCATTTCTGAGAGTGTTTTTTGTCTGAATTGGGCTTGCGGCCCAATTCATTATTAAAGCTAAACTAATCATAGGGAGGCACCACTTAGGTGGATAATTTGGGCCTCGTATGGCCACAAGGAGTCCAATAGAATAAGTTTAAATTTGGCTCATTAAGGGAAAGGGTGGATCAAGATCTAGCTAAGACTTTAAGTAATTTTATTTAATTACTTAAAGAGGAAGCAATGGATGGCAATAGGGACTCTTAAGGAAGAGTTTAATTCTCCTTAAAACTTCGGCTAAATAGGTGGATAAATGATGATTTATTTTAGATTATTTTCAAAGAGATAATTGAGGATTATTCTTTAATTTTAATTAAAGAGATAAAGCTATCAAAATAGAAGAGTGATGGCCAAGTAAGGATTCTAAGTTAAAATTTTGGCTATAAAAGGAAAAGAGGGCCATTCATTCTTTCTTCTAACTCTCTCTCTTCAATTCTCTCTAGCAAATATCTCCTTTCTTCATTGTTTTGCTGTCGAAAATACACATTGTGTAGCCAAACTTCATTACCAAATTGCTCAAACTCTTTTCTCTTCTTCTTTCATAATCTTCCAAAAGTGAAAGTTTGCTAAAATCAAGGCCATAGCCGAATAGCTTTGAGACTTCAAACAAGGGGTTGTCGACTTACGTATTAAGGGTAAGAACTAGTTATCATTCGATTTTCATCTTTTTCTTTTAAGATTTATCAAATCTAGGACTAACCCCATTAATATCTTGTTGTTGAAACTTTGAAGAGATCTTTTCGGATTTGTTTAAGTCAACTACAAGAAGGAGAAGTTCTTTTCGAAGGTACACCATAGGCAGCGTGTTCCCTAGTTATTTGGTGAATTTGAGGATTTAAAATCCACAAGGTAAGACATGCGAATATTCGCCAAGGCCTATTTTTGGTGTTTTAGATCTAGTTCATATTTATTCAAAAGTCAAAACTAATTTGTTAAAGTGATTTAAAGCTTTCTTAATACAAGAAAGAGTATAGTGAAGATTTGGGATTTGGCACCAAGGTAAGTTTTAGTGTACTAATCCTACTAGGATTTGGTTTTATAGCCAAATAGGCTTTATGCTAACATACTAAGGTTGGCCGAATGTAGGGACTTGAGATTTAAGGCTTTAAATTGGATTTTTAGGATTTCAGTGAAATTGTTAAGCGAATCAGGTGTGTACCCCACACTAAATCTCAATAGATTTACGGTTTTAATTCATTACATGTGATAATATGAAAGTGTAAGAATATGGCTAAGGTACCCCACACTATTTCTTAATAAGTTTTATGGCAATGTTTAATATAAGTATGTGTATAAGAATGTGAATATGCCTAAGGTACCATGTTATGGTACAAAGTACTCAGTCGCTTCCTACTCCTACTAGGATTATGTTAAATATCTTACATACACACACATATGACATTATAAGAATGTGAAATAAGAATTTGGCATGTTAATGCATGATATGTATGATATGAGGCATATGGGTTATATGAAAAGGGGAAGTGAATGTGGTGACCTAAGACCATGATATCTAAAAGTGGTGACCTAAGACCAC
Organism: Gossypium rotundifolium; assembly: GCA_025506655.1. Classification (NCBI taxonomy): domain Eukaryota; kingdom Viridiplantae; phylum Streptophyta; class Magnoliopsida; order Malvales; family Malvaceae; genus Gossypium; species Gossypium rotundifolium. The sequence goes on along the minus strand of CP106734.1, from coordinate 115,259,081 downwards.
GATAACTGAATGTGGTGACCTAAGACCACGATATCTGAATGTGGTGACCTAAGACCACAATATCTGAATGTGGTGACCTAAGACCACGAATTTTATAAGGGCGATGAGCACGTCGACTGCAGCGACTGCCTTCGATGGTGTGTAGCGGATGGAGGGTTGACTTAGTAGTCCCTACTGTGTGCGTGATGGTACGGGTGGTGTGTAGTGGATGGCATATAGGTTTGGCTTCGGGTTGCATCATATTGTTTAAATGCTTTATGAACATGTATGATACCACATATGCCCTAAATATTAAATTTTAGTGTTGGTTACACATTGAGTCTGCTGACTCACCCCATTGTGGGATTACTTTTCGGTGACGACCAAGGTGATGGACCAGCCTACAGATGCTTAGTGGAGGCCATGTGAAGTTCAGATTTCTTTTATTTGGACCATTTTACTTTACTTATTTTGAATTTAAATTTTGGGAATTATTTGATGTAATAAGGCCTTAGTAGAATTATTTTATTCTATTTTTATTTTACAAACTTTTATTTATTAGAAGATAAGGTAAATCTATTTTTTTTAAAACAAAGCCCAAACGTTTTGTCACCTAAAGCAAAGGATTTTTAACAATGAATTAAAGTTATTTCCAACTCAAGCCCAACCCAAAACGATCTTTCTTCCAAATCACACAAGTATTTCCTAAGTAACAAAAGAATTTGAAATTGTTTACACCGGAACATACCAGATCCGATCAAGGCTCGTGGGCCAGGTTTGGGGTGTTTCACCCCGAGTCCTCCACGGCTCCCAATCCTCAATAGCTGGAAATTACCTGAAACATTTAATAAAAAGGGGGGTGAGTTTACGAAAACTCAGTGCGTACAACTCTCATCGATAAGAACATGCATCACAACAATCCGAGCCAAAGCCCATTACAGTAACGGTGGAAAATGGGCCTTAGCCCAAAATAGCCTCGGTTGAGCCTTAACCTATATCATATGTCACAGCAGATAATGTATGCAATGTGATGCAAACCCAGCCCAACCTGGATTTCCATCCTCTACACACCACCTGTACCAGCCAATCACACCGTGGGAATTTCTACAATCAACCCTCCATACGCTACACTCCATATGTGGCATCTAGCCACTGGTGACAGAGTCACAGAATATCATATGTGGGGCCAACCCACTTGTGGTACCAAACCACTAGTGACAATATATGTGAGGCCAACCCACTGTGGTACCAAACTACTAGGACGAGTCACGAAATCATCAATATGTGGTACCAAACCACTGGTGCTTCCAATCCACGGTGACAAATGTCACAAAAGAGAATACGTGGGGCCAACCCACTTGTGGTACCAAACCACTGGTGACAATCCCGTAATGAATATATGTGGGCCAACCCATTATGGTACCAAACCACTGGGACGAGTCACAAAATAATATATATGTGGTACCAAACCACTGGTGGTTCCAAACCACTGAGACTTAATCACGAATCAAGAATGTGGGGCCAACCCACGTGTGGTACCAAACCACTAGTGACAGTCTTACACTTCCCCTTAAAATATCATATCCAACCCATGCATACAAATGTCAAATGAATGTTGCAAGCTGTTAAGTACACAATATCATTATGGCATACAATCATTAGCACATACATAAACAACAGGGTACTTACCTGGTATTTCGATCATGCCCATTGTGACATAACGTCGATCCCTCTAACCATTTCGGCTTTTCAGCCCAAATATTTAATAACACATAATAATATTAAAGTGTGAATTACACACAATCACGCTAATCAACCCCTAAGGCTATAACAGTAATTTTTCCCAACGAGGATATTCCAGTAATTTACCTACCAAGGGTAATTCGATAATTCTGCTGATAACTAATCTATGTATGCAGTGCATCTCGAACATAATCAATCATACAATTAACACAGACAACATTAGTACTACCACGAGGGTACAACGATCATTTATCATTTAGGGTAAAGCGGTAATTACACACTAAGGGTACTTCAATAATTTTGTAATTCGGGGTAATTCGATAATTTTGCAAACTAGGGGTAATTCGATAATTTACAAATTAGGGGTAATTCGATAATTTCACAAACTAGGGGTAATTCAATAATTTTGCAAACCAGGGGTAATTTAGTAATTTCGTAAACTAGGGGTAATTTAGTAATTCTATAAATTGGGGGTAATTCGATAATTTTGCAAACCAGGGGTAATTGGTAATTTCACAAACCAGGGGTAATTCAATAATTTTGCAAACCAAGGTAATTCAGTAATTTTGCAAACCAGAGGTAATTTGGTAATTTATAAACCAGGGGTAATCCAGTAATTTCGCAAACCATGGGTAATTCAGTAATTTTAAAAATCAGGGGTAATTTGGTAATTTACAAACCAGGGGTAATCTGGTAATTTCGTAAACCAGGGGTAATTCGATAATTTTGAAAACCAGGGATAATTCAGTAACTTCGCAAACCAGGGGTAATTCGATAATTCCACAAATCAGGGTGTTAACGACCTAACAGAAGGTTTACAATCGCCTCAAATGACTCAAGTATTCTAAATAGAGATAATAAAGCGAATGGGCCTAAGGCCCATTCTCGGCATAAGTGGGTCCACACACTCATGTGGCCCATTCAGCCCAAACTTAACCACATATGTGAGATTTACATAGTCTAGTTCACTATTTACTACTTAATCATACAATTTATTCATTAGGACCTGGGCCTATTGGGCCCATTTGGCCCTTTCGCCATCGTGGCCCAAACAACATCAACCCACAAGAACACTACTAATGGCCTCGACTATTGCATTGAAGCCCGGCACGTGTGCTCGCACGCTCGTGTGGTTACTATCGTCGTGTCATCGGCATTTCGGCATTTGCCGCTCTACAACTAGAGTAGAGAGAAGTACCCACCTGATAGGAATCTGAAGCTGTTAAATCACGCTCTGAGCACTCCTATTCCCAACGCTAACCAGGTATGCCCCTTCTCCTCCTAGACAGCTCTATATACAGCTAGCTTCTCACCTTCCTACTTTGTATCTTTTCGATGTGGGATCCCTCCGTCAGTAGAGTTTAAATCCAACTCAAACTCTTCCCGTCGAATCCGTAAAATAAATACTCCCTTACTTGTCATGAGATTCGAACCCTTGCTCCCTTTAATAGCTCAACACGCCACTAGCCACTTGGCCACAAGCTCCTCTTGTGTCTAACATTATGCGCAACTAAATATAAACCTATGGCCAAATTCTAAAGTCCATATAAAAAGAAAACCAAAATGCAAGAGCCAAGACTTGAACCTTGAACCTCCTTCCTTCCTTGTAGCGTCACCCCCTTGTCTCTTATGTGGCGTCACTTTGCCACTACACCACACACTCCACTTGTGTCATTTTCCCCACATTTTATTCTTAAAGCCTACCTACTAACTCCCAGGGTTTTTTCACCTAAACCCAAAATTTCCCTAAAGCCAAAGTTTGATCCTGGACTTCATAGAAGCCCCTAACCTTCCAAAATCACTCACCGCTAAACCCAACTTGCAATAGAGTCATTCTCTTGTTCTCCAAAATTTTAAACGCCCTCGCCTAAAGCCCAATGGGCCCAATCCTACTAGGCCCAACTTTGGGATGTTACAAATCTACCCTCCTTAAAGAAATTTTGTCCTCGAATTTCCATTCTGTAAACAAATCACATCCTAACCTACAACACTACACTCACGCTGTGCACTCTGATTCTAAAATAGTAATACACTTTCTAACTTAGGCTTGGAACCTCTTCACATAACCAAATATCTAATACAGAGGCAAACATATATTTAACACACATACATAAAAAAATTTCATTCAAACGTCACATCCAAAACATACACAAAATAAATATAGTCATTATAGCATATAATAGTAAGTAAGGGGACTTACGAATTTGGTGCCGGAAACTCGGGTTCCATACTTCCAATAAAGATAATTTTTTTAAAAAAACCAAATTTCAAATAACTTTGAAAAAATATTTTTTGAGCCCATTCCACAGTCGAGTTTTACAACCTATGCTCTGATACCACAATTGTAACACCACAAACCCGGCCTAGAAGTTAGGCCCGATTTGGAGTGTCACATTGAAGGAAGTTGAAAAGCTAAGCAATTGTTTAGAAAAGTTTTTCCAGATTTTTGAACTCCGAGTTCGTTGTTTGTTTGAGAAAAATGCGACTTGCTAAATGACCGTTTAAAAGCTGTTATTATTTTGAAAAAAAACTATTTTGTTATGAAAGTTGAACTTGCATCGTTGCGTAGACATGATATTTTAAAAAACGATTGCTCATGTTTTAAGAAAACCTCGTATTTATAAGTTTAACAGTTATAAATGAAAACTTAGAAAACATAAACCAATGGCCTTATTACAAAATATTAACCCAAAATAAATAATCTTAAAATAAGGTAAAAATCAAAATTACTAACGTTCACGAGTAGTATCTCCGATGTATAGCCACCCCCGAGTCCTCCACGGCTCTCAATCCTCAATCACTGGAAATTACCTGAAACATTTAATAAAAAGAGGGGTGAGTTTACGAAAACTCAGTGCGTACAACTCTAATCGGTAAGAACATGTATCACAACAATCCAAGCCGAACCCCATTACAGTAACGGTGGAAAATGGGCCTTAGCCCAAAATAGCCTCGGTTGAGCCTTAACCCATATCATATGTCACAGCAGATAATGTATGCAATGTGATGCAAACCCAGCCCAACCTAGATTTCCATCCTCTACACAACACCTGCATTCACCAATCACACCGTGGGATTTCTACAATCAACCCTCCATCCGCTACACTCCATATGTGGCACCTAGCCACCGGTCACATAGTCACAAAATATCATATGTGGGCCAACCCACTTGTGGTACAAAACCAGTAGTGACAATCCTGAATAATCATATATGTAGGGCTAACCCACTGTGGTACCAAACCATTGGGACGAGTCACGAAATCATCAATATGTGGTACCAAACCACTGGTGGTTCCAAACCACTAGTGACAAATGTCACAAAAGAGAATATGTGGGGCCAACCCACTTGTGGTACCAAACCACTGGTGACAATCTCGTAATGAATATATGTGGGGCCAACCTACTGTGGTACCAAACCACTGAGACGAGTCACAAATTAATATATATGTGGTACCAAACCACTGGTGGTTCCAAACCACTGAGACTTAGTCACGAATCAAGAATGTGGGGCCAACCCACATGTGGTACCAAACCACTAGTGACAGTCTTACACTTCCCCTTAAAATATCATATCCAACCTATGCATACAAGTGTCAAATGAATGCAGCAAGCTGTCAAGTATAAAATATCATTATGGCATACAATCATTAGCGCATACATAAACAACAGGGTACTTACCTGGTATTTCGGTCATTTCCATTGTGACATAACGTCGATCCCTCTAACCATTTCGGCTTTTCAGCCCAAATATTTAATAACACATAATAATATTAAAGTGTGAATTACATACAATCACGCTAATCAACCCCTAAGGGTATAACAGTAATTTTTCCCAACGAGGATATTCCAGTAATTTACCTACCAAAGGTAATTCGGTAATTCTACTCATAACTAATCCATGTATGCAGTGCATCTCGAACATAATCAATCACACAATTAACACAGACAACATTGGTACTACCACGAGGGTACAACGGTCATTTATCATTTAGGGTAAAACGGTAATTACACACTAAGAGTATTTTGATAATTTTATAATTCGGGGGTAATTCGATAATTTTGCAAACTAGGGGTAATTCGATAATTTACAAATTAGGGGTAATTCGATAATTTCACAAACAATTAATTTTGCAAACCAGGGGTAATTTAGTAATTTTGCAAACCAGGGGTAATTCAGTGATTTTATAAATCGAGGGTAATTTGGTAATTTTGCAAACCAGCGGTAATTCGGTAATTTCTCAAACCAGGGGTAATTCGATAATTTTACAAACCGAGGTAATTTAGTAATTTCGTAAATCAGGGGTAATTTGGTAATTTAAAACTAAGGGTAATCCAGTAATTTTGCAAACCATGGGTAATTCAGTAATTTCGTAAACAGGGGTAATTTGGTAATTTACAAACCAGGGGTAATCCGGTAATTTCGTAAACTAGGGGTAATTCGATAATTTTGTAAACCAGGGATAATTCGGTAACTTCACAAACAAGGGGTAATTCGATAATTTTACAAATCAGGGTGTTAACGACCCAACAAAAGGTCTACTGTTGCCTCGAACGACTCAAGTATTCTAAACAGAGATAATAAAGTGAATGGGCCTAAGGCCCATTCTCGGCCCAAGTGGGTCCATACACTCGTGTGGCCCATTCAGCCCAAACCTAATCACATATGTGAGATTCACATAGTCTAGTTCACTATTTACTACTCAATCATACAATTTATTCATAAGGGCCTGGGCCCATTGGGCCTATTTGGCCCCTTTCGGGCCATCGTGGCCCAAACAACGTCAACCCACAAGAACACTACTAATGGCCTCAACTATTGCGTTGAAGCCCGACACGTGCACTCCCATGCTCTTGTGGTTACTATCGCCGTGTCATCGGCATTTCGACATTTGCCGCTCTACAGCTAGAGTAGAGAGAAGTACCCACCTGATAGGAATCTGAAGCTGCTAAACCGCGCTCCGAGCACTCCTATGCCCAACGCCAACCAGGTATGCCCCTTCTCCTCCTAGACAGCTCTATATATTGCTAGCTTCTCACCTTCCTTCTTTGTATCTTTTCGATGTGGGATCCCTCCGTCAGTAGAGTTTAAATCCATCTCAAACTCTTCCCGTCGAATCTGTAAAATAAATACTCCCTTGCTTGTCATGAGATTCGAACCCTTGCTCCCTTCAATAGCTCAACAAGCCACTAGCCACTTGGCCACAAGCTCCTCTTGTGTCTAACATTATGCGCAACTAAATATAAACCTATGGCCAAATTCTAAAGTCCATATAAAAAGAAAACCAAAATGCAAGAGCCAAGACTTGAACCTTGGACCTCCTTCCTTTCTTGTGGCGTCACCCCCTTGTCTCTTATGTGGCGTCACTTTACCACTACACCACACACTCCACTTGTGTCATTTTCTCCACATTTTATTTTTAAAGCCTACCTACTAACTCCCAGGGTTTTTTCACCTAAAACCAAAATTTCCCTAAAGCCAAAGTTTGATCCCAGGACTTCATAGAAGCCCCTAACCTTCCAAAATCACTCACCTACTAAATCCAACTTGCAATAGAGTCATTCTCCTGTTCTCCAAAATTTTAAACGCCCTCGCTTAAGGCCCAATGGGCCCAATCCTACTAGGCCCAACTTTGGGATGTTACAAATCTACCCTCCTTAAAGAAATTTCGTCCTCAAAATTTCCAACTATAGAAACAATGCACATCCTAACCTACAACACTACACTCACGTCACAAGACTCGATTCTACAATAGTAATACACTTTCTAACTTAAGCTTGGAACCTCTTCACATAACCAAATATCTAATACAGAAGCAAACATATATTTAACACACATTCATAAAAAATTTTCATTCAAACGTCATATCCAAAACATACATAGAATAAATATAGTCATTATAGCATATAATAATAAGTAAGGGGACTTACAGATTTGGTGCAGGAGACTCGGGTTCCATACTTCTAATAAAGATAATTTTTTTTAAAAAAAACCAAATTTCAAATAACTTTGAAAAAATATTTTTCGAGCCCATTCCACAATCGAGTTTTACAGTCTAGGCTCTAATACCGTAATTGTAACAACACAAACCGGTCTAGAAGTTAGGCCCGAATTTAGAGTATCACATTGAAGGAAGTTGAAAAGCTAAGCAATTGTTTGGAAAAGTTTTACCAAACTTTTGAACTCCGAGTTCGTTGTTTGTTTGAGAAAAACGCGACTTGCTAAATGACCGTTTAAAAGCTGTTATTATTTTGAAAAAAAACTATTTTGTTATGAAAGTTGAACTTGCATCGTTGCGTAGACATGATATTTTAGAAAACGATTGCTCATGTTTTAAGAAAACCCCATATTTATAAGTTTAACAGTTACAAATGAAAACTTAGAAAACATAAACCAATGGCCTTATTACAAAATATTAACCCAAAATAAGTAATCTTAAAATAAGGAAAAAATCAAAATTACTAAAGTTCACGAGCAGTATCTCCGATGTATAGCCACCCCCGAGTCCTCCAAGGCTCCCAATCTTCAATCGCTGCAAATTACCTAAAACATTTAATAAAAAGAGGGGTGAGTTTACGAAAACTCAGTGTGTACAACTCTAATTAGTAAGAACATGCATCACAACAATCCAAGCCGAAGCCCATTACAGTAACGGTGGAAAATGGGCCTTAGCCCAAAATAGCCTCGGTTGAGTCTTAACCTATATCATATTTCACAGCAAATAATGTATGCAATGCGATGCAAACCCAGCCTAACCTAGATTTCCATCCTCTGCACACCACCCGTACTATCCAATCACACCTTGGGGATTTCTACAATCAACCCTATATCCGCTACACTCCATATGTGGCACCTAGCCACTGGTGACAGAGTCACAAAATATCATATGTGGGGCCAACCCACTTGTGGTACCAAACCACTAGTGATAATCCCGAATAATCATATATGTGGGGCCAACTCACTGTGGTACCAAACCATTGGGACGAGTCACGAAATCATCAATATGTGGTACCAAACCACTGGTGGTTCCAAACCACTGGTGATAAATGTCACAAAAGAGAATATGTGGGGCCAACCCACTTGTGGTACCAAACCACTGGTGACAATCTCGTAATGAATATATGTGGGGCCAACCCACTGTAGTACCAAACCACTGGGACGAGTCACAAAATAATATATATATGGTACCAAACCACTGGTGGTTCCAAACCACTGAGACTTAGTCACGAATCAAGGTGGGGCCAACCCACGTGTGGTACCAAACCACTAGTGACAGTCTTACACTTCCCCTTAAAATATCATATCCAACCCATGCATACAAGTATCAAATGAATGCAGCAAGCTGTCAAGTATACAATATCATTATGGCATACAATCATTAGCACATACATAAACAACAGGGTACTTACCTGGTATTTCGGTCATGCCCATTTTGGCATAACGTCGATCCCTCTAACCATTTCAGCTTTTCAGCCCAAATATTTAGTAACACATAATAATATTAAAGTGTGAATTACACACAATCACGCTAATCAACCCCTAAGGGTATAACAGTAATTTTACCCATCGAGGGTATTCCAGTAATTTACCTACCAAGGGTAATTTGGTAATTCTGCTCATAACTAATCCATGTATGTAGTGCATCTCGATCATAATCAATCATACAATTAACACAGACAACATTAGTACTACCATGAGGGTACAACGGCTATTTATCGTTTAGGAGTAAAGCGATAATTACACACTAAGGGTATTTTGGTAATTTTGTAATTCGGGGGTAATTCGATAATTTTATAAACCAGGGGTAATTGATAATTTACAAACCAAGGGTAATTTGATAATTTCGTAAACCAGGGGTAATTCAATAATTTTGTAAACTAGGGGTAATTTAGTAATTTCACAAACTAGGGGTAATTTGGTAATTTACAAACCAGTGGTAATTTGGTAATTTACAAACCAGGGGTAATCCGATAATTTTGCTAACCAGGGGTAATTTGGTAATTTACAAACCAGGGGTAATCCGATAATTTCGTAAACCAGGGGTAATTCGATAATTTTACAAACCAGGGATAATTCGTAATTTCGCAAACTAGGGGTAGTTCAGTAATTTCACAAATCAGGGTGTTAACGACCCAATAGAAGGTCCATTGTTGCCTCGAACGACTCAAGTATTCTAAACAGAGATAATGAAGCGAATGGGCCTAAGGCCCATTCTCGGCCCAAGAGGGTCCACACACCCGTGTGGCCCATTCAGCCTAAACCTAACCACATATGTAAGATTCACATAGTCTAGTTCACTATTTACTAGTTAATCATACAATTTATTCATATGGGTCCGGGCCCATTGGGCCCATTTGGCCCCTTTCGGGCCATCGTGGCCCAAACAACGTCAACCCACAAGAGCATTACTAATGGCCTCAACTATTGTGTTGAAGCCCGACACGTGCGCTCACTCACTCGTGTGGTTACTATCACCGTGTCATCGACATTTCGACATTTGCCGCTCAATAGCTAGAGTAGAGAGAAGTACCCACCTGATAGGAATCTGAAGCTGCTAAACCGCGCTCCGAGCACTCCTATGCCCAATGCCAACCAGGTATGCCCCTTCTCCTCCTAGACAGCTCTATATATAGCTAGCTTCTCACCTTCCTTCTTTGTATCTTTTTGATGTGGGATCCCTCCGTCAGTAGAGTTTAAATCCAGCTCAAACTCTTCTCGTCAAATCTGTAAAATAAATACTCCCTTGCTTGTCATGAGATTCGAACCCTTGCTCCCTTCAATAGCTCAACACGCCACTAGCCACTTGGCCACAAGCTCCTCTTGTGTCTAACATTATGCGCAACTAAATATAAACCAATGGCCAAATTCTAAAGTCCATATAAAAAGAAAACCAAAATGCAAGAGCCAAGACTTGAACCTTGGACCTCCTTCCTTCCTTGTGGCGTCACCCCCTTGTCTCTTATGTGGTGTCACTTTGCCACTACACCACACACTCCACTTGTGTCATTTTCTCCACATTTTATTCTTAAAGCCTACCTACTAACTCCCAGGGTTTTTTCACCTACAACCAAAATTTCCCTAAAGCCAAAGTTTGATCCCAGGACTTCATAGAAGCCCCTAACCTTCCAAAATCACTCACCTACTAAATCCAACTTGCAATAGAGTCATTCTCCTGTTCTCCAAAATTTTAAACGCTCCTACGCCTAAGGCCCAATGGGCCCAATCCTACTAGGCCCAACTTTGGGATGTTACAAATCTACCCTCCTTAAAGAAATTTCGTCCTCAAAATTTCCAGCTATAGAAATAGTCGCACATCCTAACCTACAACACTACACTCACGCTGCGCACTCTGATTCTACAATAGTAATACACTTTCTAACTTAAGCTTGGAACCTCTTCACATAACCAAATATCTAATAAAGAAGCAAACATATATTTAGCACACATACATAAAAAATTTTCATTCAAACGTCATATCCAAAACATACAAAGAATAAATATAGTCATTATAGCATATAATAATAAGTAAGGGGACTTATGAATTTGGTGCAGGAGACTCGGGTTCCATACTTCCAATAAAGATAATTTTTTAAAAAAAAACCAAATTTCAAATAACTTTGAAAAAATATTTTTTGAGCCCATTCCACAGTCGAGTTTTGCAACCTAAGCTCTGATACCACAATTGTAACAACACAAACCGACCTAGACGTTAGGCTCGAATTTGGAGTGTCACATTAAAGGAAGTTGAAAAGCTAAGCAATTGTTTAGAAAAGTTTTACCAGATTTTTGAACTCCGAGTTCGTTGTTTGTTTGAGAAAAACGCGACATGCTAAATGACCATTTAAAAGCTGTTATTATTTTGAAAAAAAACTATTTTGTTATGAAAGTTGAACTTGCATCGTTGCGTAGACATGATATTTTAGAAAACGATTGCTCATGTTTTAAGAAAACCCCATATTTATAAGTTTAACAGTTACAAATGAAAACTTAGAAAACATAAACCAATGGCCTTATTACAAAATATTAATCCAAAATAAGTAATCTTAAAATAAGGTAAAAATCAAAATTACTAAAGTTCACGAGTAGTATCTCCGATGTATAGCCACCCCCGAGTCCTCCACGGCTCCCAATCTTCAATCGCTAGAAATTACCTGAAACATTTAATAAAAAGAGGGGTGATTTTATGAAAACTCAGTGCGTACAACTCTAATTGGCAAGAACATGCATCACAACAATCAAAGCCGAAGCCCATTATAGTAACGGTGGAAAATGGGCCTTAGCCCAAAATAGCCTCGGTTGAGCCTTAACTTATATCATATGTCACAGCAGATAATGTATACAATGCGATGCAAACCCATCCCAACCTAGATTTCCATCCTCTGCACACCACCCGTACCAGCCAATCACACCATGGGGATTTCTACAATCAACCCTCCATCCGCTACACTCCATATGCAGCACCTAGCCACTGGTGACAGAGTCACAAAATATCATATGTAGGGCCAACCCACTTGTGGTACCAAACCACCAGTGACAATCCCGAATAATCATATATGTGGGGCCAACTTACTGTGGTACCAAACCATTGGGACGAGTCACGAAATCATCAATATGTGGTACCAAACCACTGGTGGTTCCAAACCACTGGTGATAAATGTCACAAAAGAGAATATGTGGGGCCAACCCACTTGTGGTAGCAAACCACTGGTGACAATCTCGTAATGAATATATGTGGGGCCAACCCACTGTGGTACCAAACCACTGGGACGAGTCACAAAATAATATATATGTGGTACCAAACCACTGGTGGTTCCAAACCACTGAGACTTATTCACGAATCAAGGTGGGGCCAACCCACGTGTGGTACCAAACCACTAGTGACAGTCTTACACTTCCCCTTAAAATATCATATCCAACCCATGCATACAAGTGTCAAATGAATGCAGCAAGCTGTCAAGTATACAATATCATTATGGCATACAATCATTAGCGCATACATAAACAACAGGGTACTTACTTGGTATTTTGGTCATGCCAATTGTGGTATAACGTCGATCCCTCTAACCATTTCGGCTTTTCAGCCCAAGTATTTAATCACACATAATAATATTAAAGTGTGAATTACACACAATCACGCTAATCAACCCCTAAGGGTATAACAGTAATTTTACCCACCGAGGGTATTCCAGTAATTTACCTACCAAGGGTAATTTGGTAATGCTGCTCATAACTAATCCATGTATGTAGTGCATCTCGATCATAATCAATCATACAATTAACACAGACAACATTAGTACTACCATGAGGGTACAACGGTTATTTATCGTTTAGGAGTAAAGCGATAATTACACACTAAGGGTATTTCAGTAATTTTGTAATTCGAGAGTAATTCGGTAATTTTGTAAACCAGGGGTAATTCGATAATTTACAAACCAGGGGTAATTCGATAATTTCGCAAACTAGGGGTAATCAGTAATTTTGTAAACTAGGGGTAATTTAGTAATTTCACAAACTAGGGGTAATTTAGTAATTCTGTAAATCAGGGGTAATCCGGTAATTCTACAAACGAGGGGTAATTTGGTAATTTTTTAAACCAGGGGTAATTCGATAATTTTACAAACCAGGGTAATTCAGTAATTTCACAAACCAGGGGTAATTTGGTAATTTACAAACCAGGGGTAATCCGGTAATTTTGCTAACCATGGGTAATTCGATAATTTCGCAAACCAGTGGTAATTTGGTAATTTACAAACCAGGGGTAATCCGGTAATTTTGTAAACCAATGGTAATTCAATAATTTTATAAACCAGGGATAATTCGGTAATTTCGCAAACTAGGGGTAATTCAGTAATTTCACAAATCAGGGTGTTAACTACCCAACAGGATGTCCACTGTCGCCTCGAATTCTAAACAGAGATAATGAAGTGAATGGGCCTAAGGCCCATTCTCGGCCAAGAGGGTCCACACACTTGTGTGGCCGATTCAGCCAAAACCTAACCACATATGTAAGATTCACATAGTCTAGTTCACTATTTACTTGCCAATCATACAATTTATTCATATGGGTCCGGGCCTATTGGGCCCGTTTGGCCCCTTTCGGGCCATCGTGGCCCAAACAACGTCAACCCACAAGAGCACTACTAATGGCCTCAACTATTGCGTTGAAGCCCGACACTTGCACTCGCACGCTCGTGTGGTTACTATCACCGTGTCATCGGCATTTCGACATTTGTCGCTCTACAGCTAGAGTAGAGAGAAGTACCCACCTGATAGGAATCTGAAGCTGCTAAACCGTGCTCGAGCACTCCTGCGCCTAACGCCAACCGTGTATGCCCTTCTCCTCCTAGACATTCTATATATAGCTAGCTTCTCACCTTCCTTCTTTGTATCTTTCGATGTGGGATCCTCTCACAAGAGAGTTTAAATCCAACTCAAACTCTTCCCATCGAATCTGTAAAATAAATACTCCTTTGCTTGTCATGAGATTCAAACCCTTGCTCCCTTCAATAGCTCAACACGCCACTAGCCACTTGGCCACAAGCTCCTCTTGTGTCTAACATTATGGGCAACTAAATATAAACCTATGGCCAAATTCTAAAGCCCATATAAAAAGAAAACCAAAATGCAAGAGCCAAGACTTGAACCTTGGACCTCCTTCCTTCTTTGTGGCGTCACCCCCTTGTCTCTTATGTGGCGTCACTTTGCCACTACACCACACACTCCACTTGTGTCATTTTCTCCACATTTCTTAAAGCCTACCTACTAACTCTCAGGGTTTTTTCACCTAAAACCAAAATTTCCCTAAAGCCAAAGTTTGATCCCAGGACTTCATAGAAGCCCCCTAACCTTCCAAAATCACTCACTTACTAAATCCAACTTGCAATAGAGCCGTTCTCCTGTTCTTCAAAATTTTAAACGCTCCTATGCCTAAGGCCCAATGGGCCCAATCCTACTAGGCCCAACTGTGGGATGTTACATATTGTGCTACCCCATACATTTTAAATAGTACATCTTTTACCTTGTTTCAAAAATGTGTTCCTCAACCGCTGATCAATGCTCACGGTGTGCCAAATCTGGAAAAAATAGAATTATTTAGAAAGTCCACTACAATTTTAGCATCAACACAATGGGTATCTTTAGCTTCTACCTACTTAGACATGTAATATACAACAAGAATAATATAAATATTACCAAAAGATGAAACAAATGGACCCATGAAATCCCCACAAATCAAAAATTTTGCGTACATGTCTAGGACTTAGGGAAATTTCATTCCTTCAGCTTAAATTACCCACTTTTTGGCATCTTCTTAAATTACCCACTTTTTGGCATCTCTCACAAGTCTTACAAAATAAGTAAGCATCACTAAAAATATATGGCCAAAACAATCCACATTCAAGCACTTTGTAGGTAGTAAGTTTAGGGTCGAAATGTCCTCCACAAGAGTAAGAATGACAAGAAGTTAGGATAGATTGTACCTCAGTTTTTTAGAGACATGGTCAAATTTCCTGATCGGAACAGTGTTTCCATAGGTATGGATTGTCCCAAACATAGTATCGTGAGTACCACTTGATTTTTTCCTTTCAAGAACGTGATAAGTCGAAAGAAATAATACCTGTAGCGAGGTAACGCGTACCATGGGTAAACTAATTGGGGTGATAGTAGATTTCATCTGGGAAATCGCCTTTAAGAGGAGTCACATCTTTTGGAAGGGGTACTTTGCTAAAATGGTCAGCTACCAGGTTCTCACATCCTTTCTTGTCTTTAATCTCGATATTGAATTCTTGTAAGAGTAGAATCCACTAGATCAACCTTGGTTTTGCCTCCTTCTTCTTGATCAAATATTTTAATGTTGTATGGTCAATAAAAAACAATAATTTTAATACCTAACAAATATGATCTAAATTTTTCCAAAGCAAATACAATAACTAATAATTCTTTTCAGTGGTTGAGTAGATGCTTTGAGCAGCATCTACTGTTCTAGAGGCGTAAGATATGACGTGGGGTTCCTTTCCAATTATTTTCCCAAGGACGGCTCCCACATTGTGGTCACTAGCATTGCACATGAGCTCGAAAGGATAATCCGAATTCGGTGGTTGTACTATGGGAGCTAAAAGAAGCTCATGCTTAAGTGTGTCAAATGTGTCCTTGCATGCTTGATCAAATTTGAACTCTTTGTCTTTTTGCAAGAGGTTGCAGAGTGGTCACGAATCTTCAAAAAATCTTTATAAAGTTCCTGTAAAAACCTGCATGACCAATAAAAGAGGTAATTTCCCTCACAGTTTGGGGTATGGAAGTGAGTTGATAACATTAGTTTTGGCCTTATAGACAGTGATCCCTTCAGCAGAGACAATATGTCCTTAAATTAATCCATTATCTACCATAAAATGTCATTTTTGTAATTTAGAATGAGATTAAATTCTAGGCATCTTTCTAAAATATTAGTGAGATTTGAAAGACATTCATCGAAAGAATTACCATACACCATGAAATTGTACATAAATACCTCAATTATTTTCTCGACATAGTCAAAAAATATTCTTACCATACACATCTGAAACATGGCTGACGCATTGCAAAGTCCGAATGACATCCGTCTATTGATGAACATGCCAAAGGGAAACATAAACATCGTCTTTTATTGGTCCCCAAGTGCCGCTAGAATCTGGAAAAAACCTAAATATCCATCAAGACAGCAATAGTGAGATTTTCTAGCTAAAAGTTCTAATATTTTGGTCAATAAAAGAAAATAGAAAGTGGTCTTTTTGAGTTGAAGAATTCAACTTTCTGTAATCTATACAGACTCTCCACCCGTTTTGGACTCAAGTCAAAACTAATTCACCTATTGAATTTTCTATCACGGTTACACCGATTTTCTTGGGTACTGCATGGATCGGGCTAACCCAGTTACTATCGAAAATGGGATAGATCATCTCGGTGTCTAGTGACTTCTGAATTTCCTTTTTCACAAACTCTATCATTGGCGGATTAAGGCATCTTTGAGATTCTTTTTTTAGGCATTCTCTTCGACTAGAATTATATGCATACAAGGTGAAGGACTTAAACCTTTAATATCGATAATCGTCCACCCAATTGCCCCTTTGTAGTCCCTCAAGACTCGAACTAAATTCTCCTCTTCCAATCTCGAAAGTTTATTGGATACTATCACTAGTAAAGTATTCCCATCACCCAAGAAGGCGTACTTTAAGTGTTTCGATAACGGTTTGAGTTCCAGTTCTGGAGCCTGCAAAATAGAAGGCAAAAGTTTAATTTTAGAAGGAGACAATTCAAAATATTTACCTTGACTTCTAAGAACTTGTGGAGTCTCCATAAGAATAACGACTTCAAGAATTGGCTTTTCAAATGTCATTAATTCCTTCAGTTTATCTATAGCATCGAGGTCTAAAAACCTACAAATCATAGTTTGTTTTTCTATAACGACCCAATAGCTAGGAAGTGTATTTCTAGGACTCTATTTTAGTAAACCAGACCCATAAATATTTTTATTAAATATATACGACATTAGTTTGGTAGCTAATTAATTTTTGGATTAGTGAATTTTTTGAAATTAGGAACTATTAAGGTTCAATGACCAAATCACGTTAAGGTGAAAAGTTGAATTATAAATCAAAATAAATATAGAGGACTAAAGTAAAAAATAAACCTTTTATTTAATGGTGAGTGGTGGTCGGTTAAACCTTAATGAATTTTCATGTGTATTATATATATAATAAGTTAACTTTAATGTATATATATTATGTATGTCATGTAACACCCCAAACCCGGCCTAGAAGTTAGGTCCAAATCTGGCGTGTCACATTGAAGGAAGTTGAAAAGCTAAGCAATCGTTTAGAAAAGTTTTATTAGATTTTTGAACTCTGAGTTCATTGTTTGATTGAGAAAAATGTGATTTACTAAATGGCCATTTAAAAGTTGTTATTATTTTGAAGAACTGTTTTGTTATGGAAGTTGAACTTGCATCGTTTCGTAAACATGATATTTTATAAAACGATTGCTAATGTTTTAAGAAAACCCCATATTTATAAGTTTAACAGTTATAAATGAAAACTTAGAAAAAATAAACTAATGGCCTTATTACAAAATATTAACCCAAAATAAATAATCTAAAAGAAAAGGCAAAATCGAAATTACTAAAGTTCACGAGTAGTATCTCCGATGTATAGCCACCTCCGAGTCCTCCACGACTCCCAATCCTCTATCGCTGGAAATTACCTAAAACATTTAATAAAAAGAGGGGGTGGGTTTACGAAAACTCAGTGTGCACAACCCTCGTCGATAAGAACATGCATCACAACAATCTAGATCGAAGCTCATTACAGTAACGGTGGCAATTGGGCCTTAGCCCAAAATAGCCTCGGTTGAGCCTTAACCTATATCATATGTCACAGCAGATAATGTATGCAATGCGATGCAAACCCAGCCAAACCTAATTTTCCATCCTCTACACACCAACCCGTACCAACCATCACACCATAGGGATTTCTACAATCAACCCTCCATCCGCTACACACCAAAACGACAGCCGCACTACCTATTCCTATTAATTAGGAATCATTGAATGTGGCATAGCCACCGATCACTATGTGACCTAACATTTGTATATATGGGATTTCCACCATCGATCACCAAGTGACCTATCATGCACTTCCCCCTCAATATCATATTCCCACCCCATGCATACACATAAAGAAAACATCATGCAGTCATATATATTTTCCGATACACATAAGGAGTTCTATGTTTACGAACCTGGCATCCTTGCCTAACCCTTTTAGGGTTCCATTCGACTATCTATACAGCCTCATTTTGGCTTTTAAGCCCATAACATATATATAGTCATACATACAGTTTTATTAGTGTATTAGAGATCTACACACAATCACGCTAATCAACCGCTAAGGGTATAACGATAATTTTACCTATCGGGTATTTCAGTAATTTACCTACCAAGGGTAATTCGGTAATTTCACAAACCATGGGTATTTCGATAATTTTACAAACTAGGGGCATTTTGGTAATTTTACAAACTAGGGGTATTTCGATAATTTTAATAACTAGAGGTATTTCGGTAATTTTACAAACCAGGGGTATTTTAGTAATTTTACAAACGGGGTATTTCTATAATTTCAAAAATTGGGGTATTTAGATAATTTCACAAATCGGGGGTATTTTTGATAATTTCACAAATCAGGGGTATTTCAATAATTTCACAAATTAGGGGTATTTCGGTAATTTCACAAATTGGGGGTATTTTGGTAATTTGTAAATCGGGGGTATTTCGGTCCCTTTCGGGTTTTAGTTATGAACTTTGGCCCATCAACAAGTCCTCACGGCTAAAGTGAACAAACACTACGCACCAAGTAGGTTTCCAGAAAAGAGGAGGTAGGCCACTAGGGCCGCTTAAGTACCAAGCTCTCCCTAGATCCAATCCTAGACATGCGTATGCCCGTTGCCACACCCTAACCCAGCGACTTGTTCATAGGCATGTTTAATTAGAATTAAGTCTTATGGAATTTACGAGTTGTTCAAACTAAGCCTAAGGTCCATAAACCCTAACATATATGTCTACATCCCCATAAGCCCAAATCACTCCCTTACGGCCCATTATGCCCAAATCTCATCATATGGCCTATTAGGCCGAAAACAAATCCAACTCATGTATCATGCATGACTAGTTCAATTCGTATAACCAACCAAACCATTTCATTAAACTTAGCCTCAGGGCCCACCGGGCCCATTTAGCCACTTTCAGCTTTGTCGATTTTGTGTGTGGTGTTTGTACACACCTGGTAACCACGCGCGTGCAGCAAACCCCTTAGTCACGAACGTACAATTGACATCACCTAACGATTAATCATAACTAAATATACACTTATCGAAAATCAAAACCTCACCGTAACCTTACCGTGCACATTACATTATAGTAGCCCTTCCTTCGCTACTATTGGCGATTATCCTCTAGGTCTGCACCCAAACGCCCACCAAGGTATATTAACTCTCCTCATAGAATGCTCTATATATAGCTAGCTTCTCACCTTCCTTCTTTGTATCTTACTGATGTGGGATCCCTCCATTAGCAGAGTTTAAATCCAACTCAAACTCTTCTCGTCTAATCCGCAAAATAAATACTCCATTGCTTGTCATGAGATTCGAACCCAAGCTCCCTTGAACCCTTAATGACGTCACTTTGCCACTACACCACACACTCCACTTGTGTCATTTTTTTCCACATTTTATTCTTAAAGCCTACCTACTAACTACTAGGGTTTTATTCACCTAAATCCAAAATTTTTCCTAAAGCCTAACTTGAACCCGAGACTTCATAGAAGCCCCTTAACCTTCCAAAATCACTCACCTACTAGATCCAACTTGCATTAAATATGTTTTCTTATTCCCAAAAATTTTAAATGCTCCTAGCCTAAGGCCCAATGGGCCCAATCCTACTAGGCCCAACTTTGGGATGTTAAAAATATACCTTCCTTAAAGAAATTTCATCCTCAAAATTTCCAGCTATAGAAACAGTCGCACATCCTAACCTACCACACTACACTCACGCAACCAAATATAGTAATACACTTATATCTAATACAGTAATACACTTTCTAACTTAAGCTTGGAACCTCCTCACACAACCAAATATCTAATACAGAAGCAAACAGGTATTTAACACTTATACATAAAAATTTTCCATTCAAACATCACATCCAAAACATACACAGAATAAATACAATTATTATAGCATATAATAATAAGTAAGGGGACTTACGGATTTGGTGCCGGAGACTCGGGTGCCATACTTACAATAAAGATATTTTTTTTAAAACCAAATTTCAAATAACTTTGAAAAATACTTTCGAACCCATTCCAGAGCCGAGTGTTGTAACCTAGGCTCTGATACCATAATTGTAACACCCCAAACCCGACCTAGAAGTTAGGCCCGAATCTGGCGTGTCACATAGAAGGAAGTTGAAAAGCTAAGCAATTGTTTAAAAAAGGTTTATCAGATTTTTGAACTCCGAGTTCGTTGTTTGATTGAGAAAAACGTGATTTACTAAATGGCCGTTTAAAAGTTGTTATTATTTTGAAAAATTGTTTTGTTATGGAAGTTGAACATGCATCATTGCATAAACATGATATTTTAGAAAACGATTTCTAATGTTTTAAGAAAACACCGTATTTATAAGTTTAACAGTTATAAATGAAAACTTAGAAAAAATAAACCAATGGCCTTATTACAAAATATTAACCCAAAATAAATAATCTAAAAGAAAAGGCAAAAATTGAAATTACTAAAGTTCACGAGTAGTATCTCCGATGTATAGCCACCCCCGAGTCCTCCACGGCTCCCAATCCTCTATCGCTGGAAATTACCTAAAACATTTAATAAAAAGAGGGATGAGTTTACGAAAACTCAGTGTGCACAACCCTCGTCAAGAAGAACATGCATGACAACAATCCGGTCAAGCCCATTACAAGAATAAAGGGCAATTGGGCCTTAGCCCAAAATAGCCTCGGTTGAGCCTTAACCTATATCATATGTCATAGCAGATAATGTATTGAATGCGATGCAAACCCAGCCCAACCTAATTTTCCATCCTCTATACACCAACCCGTACTAACCATCACACCGTGGGATTTCTACAATCAACCCTCCACCCGCTACACACCAAAACGACAGTCGCACTGCCTATTCCTATTAATTAGGAATCATTGAATGTGGGATAGCCACCGATCACTATGTGACCTAACATTTGTATCTGTGGGATTTCCACCACCGATCACCAAGTGACCTATCATGCACTTCCCTTCAATATCATATTCCCACCCCATGCATACACATAAAGAAAACATCATGCGATCATATATATTTTTCGATACACATAGGGAGTTCTATGTTTACGTGCACTGCATCCTTGCCTAACCCTTGTAGGGTTCCATTCGACTGTCTATACAGCCTCATTCCGGCTTTTAAGCCCATAATATATATATAGTCATACATCAGGTTTATTAGTGTGTTAGAGATCCACACAATCACGCTAATCAACCCCTAAGGGTATAATAGTAATTTTACCTATCGAGGGCATTTCAGTAATTTACCTACCAAGGGTAATTTGGTAATTTCACAAACCAGGGGTATTTTGATAATTTCACAAACTAGGGGTATTTCGATAATTTTACAAACTAAGGGTATTTCGATAATTTTACAAAATAAGGGTATTTCGGTAATTTTACAAACCAAGGGTATTTCGGTAATTTCACAAATTAGGGGTATTTTGGTAATTTCACAAATTGAGGGTATTTCAGTAATTTCACAAATCGGGGGTATTTTTGATAATTTCACAAATCAGAGGTATTTCAGTAATTTCACAAATCAAGGGGTATTTCGATAATTTCACAAATCAGGGGTATTTCGATAATTCACAAACCAGGGGTATTTCGGTTCCTTTTGGGTTTTATTTATGAACTTTGGCCCATCAACAAGTCCTCACGGCTAAAGTTAACAGACACTACGCACCAGGTTGGTTTCTAGAAAAGAGGAGGTGGGCCACTAGGGCCGCTTAAGTACCAAGCTCTCCCTAGATCCAATCCTAGACATGTATATGCCCGTTGCCACACCCTAACCCAACGACTTGTTCACAGGCATGTTTAATTAGAATTAAGTCTTATGGAATTTATGAGTTGTTCAAACTAAGCCTAAGGTCCATAAACCCTAACATATATGTCTACGTCCCCATAAGCCCAAATCACTCCCTTATAGCCCATTAGGCCCAAATCTCATCATATGGCCTATTAGGCCCAAAACAAATCCAATTCATGTATCATGCATGACTAGTTTAATTCGTATAACCAACCAAACCATTTCATCAAACATAGCCTCAAGGCCCACCGGGCCCATTTAGCCACTTTCGGCTTTGCCGATTTCGTGTGTGTAGTGTTTGTACACACCTAGTAACCACGCGCGCTGCAAACCCCTTAGTCACGAACGTACAATCGACATCACCTAATGATTAATCATAACTTAATATACACTTATCGAAAATTGAAACCTCACCGTAACCTTACCGTGCACCTCACGTTATAGTAGCCCTTCCTTCGCTACTATTGGCGATTATCCTCTAGGTCTGCACCCAAACGCCCACCAAGGTATATTAACTCTCCTCATAGAATGCTCCATATATGGCTAGCTTCTCACCTTCCTTCTTTGTATCTTACCGATATGGGATCCCTCCGTTAGCAATGTTTAAATCCAACTCAAACTCTTCTCGTCCAATCCGCAAAATAAATACTCCCTTGCTTGTCATGAGATTCGAACCCAAGCTCCCTTGCACCCTTAATGATGTCACTTTGCCACTACACCACACACTCCACTTGTGTCATTTTTTTCCACATTTTATTCTTAAAGTCTACCTACTAACTCCTAGGGTTTTGTTCACCTAAAACCAAAATTTTTCCTAAGGCCTAACTTGAACCCGAGACTTCATAGAAGCCCCTTAACTTTTCAAAATCACTCACCTATTAATCCAACTTACATTAAATTCGTTTTCTTATTCCCAAAAATTTTAAACTCTCCTACGCCTAAGGCCTAATGGGCCCAATCCTACTAGGCCCAACCTTGGGATGTTACATGTCATATATTAAGTTTAATAATAATAATGGTTATAATAAAATCAAAAGAAAAGAAAGAGAAATTGTTTCATTCTCTATTACATGCAAACAAAAAGAAAAAAAGAAAGAAAGAAATAGCAAGAAGAGTCACGCACAGCTGAGGGGGTTTAAGGTTCAAATTCAAATTGGTTCATGAAATTTAGTCCCTATACGAGTAATTTTTACATTTTTGGTATCCCAGTGCCTAAGGCTACCCGATCCATGTTGTAATTTTTAGTATTGTTCAAGATTTTAGATGTTGACATTGTTGAATAGTTGAAGTATTAAGAATTAAATAGATAGATTTTTAATTTAGAAATGGAAAACAAATAAATTATGGAATTAATTGTTGATTTTGAACAATAGGGACTAAATTGTGAAAAATTCAAAATTAAGGGGTCGATTGGAAAAGTGAAAACTAAATGTAGTGTAGAGTGAAATTAGTATAAAAATATGAAGTTAAATGTGAAGGTTAAAATTAGTCTCGATTTAGGGACTAAATTGAAGAATAAGCAAAATATAGTGTGAAAATTAAAATTTAATGTGAAATTGAAATGTGTAATATTAATGTGATTTAATTGTTTTATTCCGTAGCTAGCATCGTACCAAAATCCTTGAGTTAAAAAGGGAAGGACAAAATTGATGTCTAGTAGCTCGGAATTCATGGTTTGTGTTTCTATAATCCAAACTCAATTATAACTTATTACATTTTGAATTGTTGCATATGGTAAACATTTGAGGTGAGTACTTTTGTACTTTGAAATTGAATTGAATTCATAGTCGATGGAAATGGACTGATTCGGTAAATTATGAATTTATTGAATATATATGGAGATTGAATTGAATATATATTTATATGTGATAATGTGTATATATGTGAAATTGAGACATTGATTGTATTGAAAAGTGAAATTAAACCCTATTAATTGTATCAGGCTGAGTTAGAGATAGATGACATGCCATAGGATAGGAAGAGTTCAGGGATTTCTTCAACCTCGAGTCGATGAGGCATTGGGTGCCAATTTTGTCCGTAGCTACATATTGTCCGTATCTCTTGGATTTCCGAATGTTCAATCGAGAATTTCTCATTCCATACATTTTCATATTATAGTTATCACCCAATGATTTCCATAATATTTAGCAAAATAATTATTGAATAAGTAAAATAAATGCATTATTTACATATAAACTTTCCATTTCACATAATAACCATAGTCATAGAAAACACCTTTAAGCACAACATTTCAACCCATTTTCCATGTCACCTATGTCACCTTTTATCATAAACATATTATTAAATCAATTCACCAACATAATATACTAAACATGTAATTCAGAAAAATCAATTTAATACCACAATTTAGGTTTCAAACATACATTACGACATTATTGCATTATTATTAACACACCAACTTACCTTGGATCCAAAATGGCAATTTACCAACTTTCTCGATTTTTGATTTTCCTCCCGTTCTAGGTCCAACTCTCATTTTTCAGGGTCATGAAGCTTGGAAAGCTTGAAAACCCTATCCATGGCTTCCCACATTTTAAATTCAGCCTAAGCTTGAAGATGGACAAATTTGGCATTTAAATTTTGTTTTTAATTCATTTAATTCACTAAATTACCAAAATGCCCTTTAAAAATCTTTTGAAACATACCCATCCATGTCCATTTTTGTCCAAAAACTTAACCAATGGTCTAATTATCATTTAAGGACCTCCAATTTAAAATTTCATAACAATTGGGCACCTCTAATATGTAGAACTCAACTTTTACACTTTTTACAATCTAGTCCTTTTGACTAAATTGAGTGCCCAAATGTCAAAATTTTCGAATGAGATTTTCACGAAACCATTCCGTTAAATTGTAGACCATAAAAATATAAATAAAATAGATTTCTCAACATCAAATTTGTGGTCCCGAAACCACTGTTTGGACTAAGCCCAAAATCGGGTTGTTACAACACCTGTGGGGATTTCTAAATCGACCCACCCATCCTCTACACACCAAAGGTAACACTCACAGCGGCACTACTCAACGTTGTAGCAAAGCTGCTAATCATATAATGGGCTTAAAGCCATCGGTGGATCCACGGTCATCAAGCGACCATGCGATCCTCAAATTCATCCTCCGTACCATAATTCCCACCTGTATGCAACCTAAACAGAATATCGTATAAATGCAACATGCACATGAGTATCATCCACAAAACTCATACTCATCACATAGAGGTATTTTCATCATTTCACAACCCAAGGGTATTTTCATAAATCTACTCTATATGAGTATTCAGGTAATGTTGAAGAACAGAGGTATTTTGGAAATTTTGCAAATCAGGGTTGTTTTGGTAATTCTGCAAATCAAGGGTATTCTAGTAATTTCACAATTCAAGCTATTTTAGTGAATTTTCAAACTAAGGGTATTTTGGATATTTTCAAATCAAAGGTATTTTAATAATTTTACAAATCTAGGGGTATTTGGTCCCTCTCGGGTTTTAGTTATGAACTTTGGCCCATTAACAAGTCCTTACGGCTAGAGTGAACAGACACTATGCACCAAGTAGGATTCCAAAGAAAAGGAGGTGGGCCACTAGGACCTCTTAAGTACCAAGCTCTCCATAGATCCAATCCTAGACATGCATATGTCCATTGCCACACTCTAACCCAACGACTTGTTCACGGACATGTTTAATTATTAGAAAGTCTTATGCAGTTTAAGAGTTGTTCAGAACTAAGCCTAAAGTCCATTAAACACTAGCATTCTTGTCTACATCCCCATAAAGCCCATCAAGCCCAGTTCACGTTCATATAACCCATTATGGCCATATCACATCTTTACGGCCCACTAGGCCCAAATCTCAGTCATATGGCCTATTAGGCCCCAAACAATTCCAAATCATGTAACATGCACGCCTAACCCAATTCATATAATCAAATTAATCCATTTCATCAAACTTAGCCTCAAGGCCAACCGACCCATTTAGCCACTTCTAGCCTTTTGGCTTTCCAGCATTGCCGATGTCGTGTGTGTAATGTTTGTACACACCTGGTTTCTGTGACGTGCTATTCTATCCTTGGTCTTGAAGCTACAACCAACCAACCTTCAATCAACCACCCATACTTAATCAAAATATTTACCAAAACCTGAAGCCTTATCGTAACCTTACCGCATGCCACACGTTCTAGTAGCCCTTCCTTAGCCACTATTCGCGAATATCCCCTAGATCTGCACTCAAACATATATTGTCAAACAAGTGACTCATATTCCACATAAGTCACCCCCTGTAGGCCATACTTACATTTGGCTATCCACTAAACCATAACTGATTTGAGAACACTTACCACTTTGCTAACGATCCTTACCTCCACGCTTGTGATCTTTGAACCTTATTCTTGTTATCACAGAGTTAACGACAGGACAGTTAGATAGCCTTTCGGCTTTTAGCAAAACATACAAGAGAGGTTAACCGAATACTTACCAAATCCACTTTCGATCCTGCGGCCTAAATTTGGCTTTTGAGATTAGTATGGTGATAGAGATAATTCGACACCAAAAGGGAGAAAAAGAGGAGAAGTGATCGGCTAGAACTAAAGGTGAACAAGAGAAGGAATTTAAGAAGAGAAGGTATGGGGAATTTGGCTAGAGAGAAAACCAAAATTTCGGCAAAGGAATGATGGTTTTTTTTTTTGGCAAATGGAAGAATTCAGCTAAGGGGGAGAAAAAAAATGTAATGGAACCCAAGAAACCTCTCAAAGGAATTCACCACCTCCTTTTATAGCCAATAGCTGAATCCTACCTTCCCCACAGTCCAATTTGGTACCAATTCCTCCCACCTCTCATCTCCTAATTTTTCTCCATGACATCTCCCTTATCTCATCCGAAATTCCCTCCTTTATCAGCTCACAAGACCAATTCAAACACTTCAACAAAAGAGTCCAAATTCCACACAACTTTGGCCGTCCACTATGCAAAATAAACACTCCAAAAACACTTTACCACTACTCGAACCTTGGACCTCTTCACGCCACCTTGTAGCTCCCCAAGTGATGTGACCTTGCCACTGGACCACAAGCCCATTTGTGTCCTATTTTCCCCTTAATCTACTTAAGAGGCCTATTGCCTGAGACTAGGGTCCACTAAAGCAAGAAAAATAAATTTTTCCCTATGGTCTTCCCAATCTCTTAGACTTCAAATAATCTTGATAATACCTTAAAATTATTACCCCAAGTGCTACGCATACAAACCAACTTTAGTGCACAAAAATTAAGGTTTCAAGATTTTAGGGCGTTACAACACAATAGGCCCAAATTCGGGGCGTTACAACGTAGCTACACAATGCTGCTCACACAAGCTGTCAAGTAACCGCAACACATGCCGGTATACTCAGCCACCGGTAGGACGTACAAGACCAGCACCCGGATCACATAATCACAATAACCCCTAATGACATCTCATTCGTATCCTAATCTATTCCTAAGGTTCAACCGAGATTTCCAATGCCGAATCGCCTTCAAATCATTTTCGAACATGTCTATAGTTTCATATTCATATTTTATACAATATTAAAACATTTAAAATACATTTATAACAAAAATTATTACATACGAACTTACCTCGAATGTAAAAATGGCAAAATAGTTCGATTAGTCGAGTACTTTATTTTCCCCCCGATCTAAATCCAAATTTTGGTTTTCTTGATCTATATGTAATCAAAATTAACTTATTTAATTATCTCTCTATTCAATTTAGTCCAAAACTCACATTAAAGCACTTTTACACATTTGTAGCTATTATTTCGTATTTTTACAATTTAGTCCTTATTTCATAAAATTACAAATTCATGCAATTTGATACCAACTCATGCTAGCCGAATTTTTCTAGTACACATATCATCCCATATTTTTCATTTATTTCATAATTTACCCACAAAGTTTCCACATTTCACAATTTAATCCTTAATTTGCATTTTCACTAAAAAATCACTTAACAAAACTTGTATAACTATCATCAAGCATTCATAATCCATCATTAAACATGAAAATACACACATATTCATCAATGAAAAAACCCTAAACCTTTAACAATTTTGTAAATTTGTCCATGGGCTAGCTAGATTAAGCTACAACGACTCCGAAAACATAAAAATCATTAAAACCGAGACAAAAAATGGACTTACATTTGAGCTAGGAAGCTTGGCATATTATAAAGTATGAAGCCCTAACAATGGCTTCTCTTCTTGCTTATTTCGTCTAAGGAAGATGAATGGATTCAAAATTTTTGTTTTTGTTTTATTTAATATAACATTATTTATAAATTACCAAAATTAACCTTAAAAATACTCAATAATTACACCAAATACCATGCCACTATCATCCACTATCTCATAAATAGGCTAATTACCACATAAGGACCTCTACTTTAAAGTTCTATAGCTAATAGACACCTTTAGCTAATAGAACATGAGTTTTATGCTTTACTCGATTTAGTCCTTTTTATCAATTCAAGCACTCAAACAATTAAATTTATTAATGACATTTTCACACAAACATATTATCATACTGTAGACAATAAAATAATAATAAAATAATTATTTTGACTTCAAATTTGTGGTCCAAAACTACTATTTTGATTTAACTAAAAATGGGCTGTTACATATATGGTTGTGGTTGAGGCTATGTTGGTAGGTTAGCCTAGTTTATATTTTGGTATGTGATAGTTTAAAGTTTGGTGGCTTAGCATAATGCTTGGTATGTGCTTAGCTTCAAATTTGGTAACTTTAGAAGTTGAAAGTTAGTTCAAATATGGTAAATGTGATATGAATGAAAGTCTTGAATGTTGATGTATTTGAATATATAAGAACCAATAAGGGTACATTGGTTAGGCATATTAGGTGATAAATTAGCTGTATTTTGAGCATGTTTAATCATGTTTTGAATAGGTTAAACAATTTGCAAATGAGTCCCTTAGTATCCAAGTAAGTAGGAAATGGTAAACTTGAGTTTTAAGGTACTTTTAGGTGCACACGGCCTGGCCACATGGGCATGTGTCACACATGGGCGTGTCACCCAAGTCAGTGAGTTACACGGGCAATGACACGGGCTAGGGCACGGCTGTCTGTCCCAACTTTGAGAGTCACATGACCTGACCACATTGGCGTGTGTCCCTATCTCGATTGTTACATGGCCTGAGACATGGGCATGTGTCTCAGCCATGTGCTCCTGTATCAAAATTTTTGTAATTATTTCCTAAACTTCTAGAATTATTTCTAATCAACCCCTGCCTATTTTTAAACTACTTTTAGGGTCCCATAGACTCGTAATAAGGGTCTGAGAGTAACTTTTACTTTGATTTGGAATGGATTAGCAAACCTATATTATGTGCATTCTACTAACATTTTTGAAGATAAATTAAAAAGATAATCCTAGTCAGATTATAGACCAATACTTTGATGCTAATAATTGGAATAGTCTTGTATGTATCCAAAATTTGACATTCAAGAAGGGATAAATAGTGATAAGAGTGTAGACAATGGAAAACCAAGTTTAGCATTTTATAGCATGAATCATTACTCGATTGTATAATATTCTAGTATGATATGATTTGATTGTTTGTGACCTGCCCCTCTATATTATATTGTTAATGGCTAGTATATATGTGTAATTATGATTGATTAATTGTTTGAGGTGTTAGTAATGCCTGTGACTCTAATCCGACAACGGAGAGGGGTTAGGGGTGTTACAATTTCATCCTCTTCATGATATTCAAAACATACCTTTGTTAGTGGTTCAATTATATCAATATTAGAGACATTCGATGTTGTATTGGGTTGGCTCATTGCCTCATAAACATTAAATTTTACTACTTCACCGTCGAATTCCATAGAATGTGTTGCACTTCAAACATCAATTTTTGTACATGCAGTGCTTAAAAATGGTCTCCCAAGTAGAATATCAAAAGAAATTTTTAATTTGTCATCCTTCATGTCGATGATGTAAAAAATTACAGGAAAAATTTGTTCATTTACCTTGATGAGGACATCTTCCAGTACCCCTTCTAGATGCACACATGACCTATCTACCAATTGAATAATCACCCTTATTTCTTTCAAATGACCCGTGTTTAGTAATTTAAAAATAGATAAAAGCATAACATTAATAGATGCTCCTAAATCACACATGGCTTTCTTTATGCCAACATTACCTATCTTGCATGATATAGAAAACATACCTTGATCCTTACACTTAGGTGGGATTTTCCTTTGTACATTACCTATCTTGCAAGATATAGAAAAGATTACCTATCTTGCAAGATATAGAAAACTCGTTTCCATGGAGTTTCTTTTTGCCAGTGCACAATTCTTTCAAGAATATTGCATAGCATGGAACTTGTTTGATTGCATCAAGTAAGGGGATGTTAATTTCTACCTTTCAAAATGTCTCAAGGATTTCTCTCTTTTCTCTGTCCTTTTTACATTGGGTGAACCTTATAGGAAATGGCGGTTGTACAATGAACAGTTTTAGTGGGGCTTACTCCGTGAGAACTATTGGTTCAGGTTTTTATTCTTCCTGTTTAGTATGGAGGCCACAACTGTACTAGCTCCGAAATTGTTCCATCTTTTACAGTCACAACACACACATTTTTTCGTGGGGTCGACTTAGTTTGAGATGACAATTTTTCATGGGTCTCAAAATGACTAACCGTAAGCGTAAGCTTACTTATTTGTTGATCTAATTCTTGGAAGTGTGCTTTAGCCTTTTGTTGGAACTTTTCGGTACTAAGAGCTAACCTCTCTACTATGGTTTCAAGAGATGACTTTTGAGGTTGATATTGTTGAGGCGGTGGTGGCCTTGGCTGATATGGTTGATTGTATCTATACCACCCCTAACCCATATCTGTCGCTGGAATAGGGTTAAAGGCATTACTGGACATATCAGAAACTTTTACAGACATTTTATAATACAAATAATCATTCACAACCAAGTGTCTCTTTTTATAGGTCATCGAAGACCTTAATTATGCTTCAGAATAGGGTCGGAACTAAATTGAACACATATGAAAGTTCTCAAAAATTTAAAACTTTTCTATATTAAATTATTATACTGACTCAAATTTGTGGTTCCGAAACCACTGTTCCGACTAGGGTCTAAACCAGACTATTACAGTATCGATGGCTCAATCCATAAATTAGATTTGGGTGGTCTCACCACCTTGCGTTGTAAGTATATGAATGTGGACCATAATGCCCTTGAGGTGGCCCTTGGAAAGCCTCAATGGCATCTACTTGTCTTGTGTCCTCGTGTAAGATTACATACGAGTCGGTTAGGTGATTAGGCATGACGTAGATTCTGCACAACCAAATTGTGTTCATTTTTCTTACAATCAAATTTTTAACTACATTAGTGAGCTCAACAATTTTATCTAATAAGGATGGAGTACTTAGCTTATGAACCCTTCTTGTGGGTTCTGTAGTTGATCAGAATTGTTGAGAATTTGCAGCCATTGTCGAAATTAACTTTCTTACTCTTTGAGGTGTCATATTTACAAGTGCCCCTCCACTAGCAGCATCTACTATCTTCATTTCCATTGAGAGTAACCCCTCATAGAAATATTACATAAGCAACTATTCGTTCTGGCCATGTTGTGGACAACTTGCACACAAATTTTTGTATTGCTCCCAGTAATCATCAAGTGATTCAGTCTCTTTTTTTCAAATTCCTACAATATCTTTTCTTAACTCTACAGTATGAGCTGCTGGAAAAAAATCTGTTAAGAAATAAACGAGATATATCAAACCATGTATCAACTGTACCAGGAGGTAAATAAAATAACCACTCTCTAGCAGAGTTGGCTAACAAGAAAGGAAAAGCACGAAGTTTAATTTGACCTCCGATTACTCCCTAAGGTTTCATGCTTGTACAAACCATATGAAATTCTTTAACATGGTTATGGGGGTTTTCATTTTTCAAACCGCGAAAAGTGGTAAGTAAAAGAATTAAACCTAACCTTAATTCAAATGGTGTTACTCCCGTCAGACAAGTTATGCACAATAGTTGTTGCTCATCCGGTGCTGCAGCATGTTGTTGAATGGTTTGATTCATCATTTCTTCAGGTTCACTGAGTGTATCGTCTATTGCTTCTATGTAAGATAGTGTTTTGTATTCGTCCTCTCTCACTTGCGATTTTTTTTGTCGAATAGCTTCTTTTCGTAGTGTTCAAGCTAATTTCTCTATTTCTGAACCAAACTTTAACATTCCTAGTTCTAACATGGTCATAAGGAAAACAAACGAAAATTAGAAAAATATTTCCAATCCCTGGCAACAGCGCCAAAATTTGATGGGCGTCGAAACCACCAAATATAATTTTTTATGCTCAACTTAATTTCATAGTAGTATAGAATATAGGAATGTTACCCACAAGGACTAGGACTTCTAATATTCCTATTTTTGTGACTAGATTTCTGAGTCTAGGCAGCTGCCGTGCCCTGACTTGTGCATGCAGAACTATAAAATAAATGAAATAGAGAATTTAGTTGATAGAGAAAATAAAATAAAAATATATATAATATAACAAAATAAAAACATAATTATGTTTGCAAAATAAAATTAAGTGAATTAAATTAAATTGGGGAACTAAATATATTAAAACTTAGCCTCAGCCTAGGTACACTCCGAACTCGAACCGGTCCTTAAAAATATAAATTTTCCCTTCCAAACGATAAGCTGGTTATAGTGACCAAGAACGTCCCGACCCCCAACTTTTCCCTGTGTAGTTAGTTTCGGGATAACCTGTAAACCGACCCTTGTCAAATTTCTAACCATGCGACTTGTGCCTGTAATTTCAGATTTCAACTAGAAAAGCCCAACTCAAATCAATGGCCTCAACCGCGTGGTTCGTTTAAATTTAAACACTATCTCCTTTGACGAAATCCAACTGGTCGTTTCCCACTTGAACACGCCAATTTATTCGCGAGAATTAGAATACAACACGACCGACTCGACTTCCCAACTGTAAGCCAAACAATTCCAACCCGACACGCACTTTTTGAATTGAAACTGAATTGACTTTAAAGGACGAATTTGTACTTTCCCATATACCGGAGAGATAGTGAATACTGTGTTGAAAAGTTTTTAGCTTGAGTTCATATCTCAATATTGTTTTGTCGAAGTGATAATCGGGCTAAAGCTAAAAGGAAACTAGTTGAGCATGAAATTAATCATGCTAGTTGGCGTATGAAAATGGTTTTTAATGGAAATGGTGGTAAGTGGAAAAGGGAAAGGGCTTGGGAAGCAATTTAGCCAAAGTTTTGAAATGAAAAAAAAAAAAGCAGAATGCCAAAACTTCACTGATGCAGAATTGGAGAAAAGGAATGAATTATTTTATTCCCAAACCAATGTGTATTCAAGTGTGTCCCTCAAAGGCCACCAACACTAAGTATTTATATTCATTCCTCGTGCTAAATTTAGCAAGATTTCTCCTAAAAAGTATCAACTAAAATCAAATTTAAAATCAAATTTAAACTATTTATAGAAATTTGACAATTTCAAAATTTTGATTTTTACTATTCAACCACTAATTCCTCAATCCTTTAGTTTGGCCATCCTCTTTGCTTTTTGTCTAATTTAGCCTATTTTGTTTGATTTTGACTTTCGGGACTCCAATTTCATCCCTGATAAGAAAAACACAAGTTTAGTAGCATCTTGTTCGAAAATTAATTAAAAATAAATAGATTAAAAGCACAAATTTAACTTTCTATCAGTTATATTTAATAATCTCAGTTTCAACTCATTTATCTAAAACATGCAGAACACTTAAAGTGGTTCTAAAAATCCATGACTTCATTTACTTAACCTTTACGTACATAGAAGGTGTAACACCCAAACCCGGCCCATGCGTTTCGACCAGATCTGGCGTGTTATGGAGCACATAACACTTTATCGGATTTTGAAAACACAAGTTAATTATTTAAAATTTGAATAAAGAAGTGACTTTTTGGAAATAAATCTCTTTGTATTATTATTACGTATAAATAAACCTTGTCATAAATTCGTAAGTTGCATAACTTTGGAAACTTCTTAATGGAATAAAACTAGGGGCCTTATTACATAAATAGTCCCAAATAAAATAAAATAAAATTTAAAGAAATCCAAAAATAATTTGTAGAAATAAAACTGGATAGCCCCCCGAGTCCGCCCACGAATCACTGCTTATCTTAAAAGTGGGAAAAACAAAAGGGTGAGTCACAAAGGCTCAGTGTGCAAATCTCAAAATCACATAAAAGCCTTGGGCCCACAAACACACTATGGGCCTTGGCCCATACACAAAGGCAATAGAATATTTCACGTAATATGGGCCATCCCAAGACCTAAGAGTCCATCCTCTACACAC
This sequence comes from Gossypium rotundifolium, assembly GCA_025506655.1. Lineage (NCBI taxonomy): Eukaryota > Viridiplantae > Streptophyta > Magnoliopsida > Malvales > Malvaceae > Gossypium > Gossypium rotundifolium. The sequence goes on along the minus strand of CP106734.1, from coordinate 115,224,309 downwards.
CCCCGTACCAACCATCACTCCGTGGGGATTTCTACAATCAACCCTCCATCCACTACACACCATATCGATCACTATGTGACCTATGTGGCAAAGCCACCGATCGCTATGTGACCTCAGTAATACATTATAGTATTCAATAACCTTGCTGCCTGTCATAAAGACCGATCACTATGTGACCTATGTGGCATAGCCACCGATCACCTCGCGACCTGATCCCCTTCCGTAATCAAACCATCAATCCCATCCCATGCATACATACATACAAGAATCAAAATATTAAGCCATCTAAACAGATCTCATACTTTCACATGCTTCGATACACATAGAAAAGTTTCTATGATTATGCACCTGACATCTCTTGCCTACCCCTTCTGGGTAAAACCACTGTTCATACAGCCTCTCTTTCCGGCTTTTAGCCCATAACGTACACATATATTACAACAATACTTATGTGTTAAGGATCTACACACAATCACGCTAATCAACCCCTGAGGGTATAACGATAATTTTACCTATCGAGGGTATTTTAGTAATTTACCGACCAAGGCTAATTCGGTAATTTTACAAACTAGGGGTATTTCGGTAAATTTACAAATCAAGGGTATTTCGATAATTTTACAAACCAGGGGTATTTTAGTAATTTTACAAACTTGGGGTTTTTTTGTCATTTCACTACCTAGAGGTATTTCGATAATCTTACAAACCAAGGGTATTTCGGTAATTTTGCAAACCAGGGGTATTTTGGTAATTTTACAAACCAGGGGTAATAAGGGTATCTTGGTAATTTTGTAAAATTGGGTACTTTCACAAAATAGGGGTATTTTGGTACTTTTGCAAACAGGGGTATTTTAGTAATGTTGCAATCTGAGGGTATTTTGGTAATTTCGTAAATTAAGGGTATTTCGGTCCCTTTCGGGTTTTAGCTATGAACTTTTGTCCATCAACAAGTCCTCGCGGCTAAAGTGAACAGACACTACGCACTAGGTAGGATTCTAGAAAAGAGGAGGTAGGCCACTAGGGCTGCTTAAGTACCAAGCTCTCCCTAGATCCAATCCTAGACATGCGTATGCCCGTTGCCACACCCTAACCCAAATGACTTGTTCACGACATGTTTAATTAGAGAAATTAAGTCTTATGGAATTTAAGAGTTGTTCAAACTAGGCCTAAGGTCCATAAACCCTAACATACATGTCTACGTCCTCATAAGCCCATCAAGCCCAAATCACTCCCTTACGACCCATTAGGCCCAAAACAAATCCAATTCATGTATCATGCATGGCTAATTCAATTCGTATAACCAACCAAACCATTTCATCAATCTTAGCCTCAGGGCCCACCAGGCCCATTTAGCCACTTTCGGCTTTTCGACTTTTCGACATCGCCGATATCGTGTATGTAGTGTTTATACACACCTGGTTACTGCGATGTGCTATCCTATCCTTAGCCTTGATCCTATAACAAACCAACCTTCAATCAACCACTCATACTTAATCAAAATATTTACTCAAAAGCTGAAACCTTACCGTAACCTTACCGTGTGCCATCGGGTTCTAATAGCCTTTCTTTAGCTACTAATCTCAAGTTTTCCCTAGATCTGCACTCACACGTACACCATCAAAATCTGACCAACTCGTAATCCACACAAGTCATCCACACATTCAGCCATTCACTTCAACCATAACCGAGTTGAGTATACTTACCCTTGCTAATGATCCTACCACGCTTGCGATCTCTGAAACTTACCATTATTAATACAAGATCAACGATAATGAAAAATTAGATCGCCCATCGGCTTTTAACAAAATGTACTAAGGGGAGTTAATAGAATACTTACTCGAATCCAACCTTAGATCTTGCGGCCTAGATAACTACCGCACAAGATTCGGCTTTTAACCTTGACTGAAAGTGGATCACAATAGGTTTGTGATGGAGGAAACAATAAGGGTTTGGCAAAAATAGGAATTTTGGCAAGAGAAGATGTTGGCAATTCGGCAATAGAGGGGTTTGGCTAAGAGAGAATTCGACAAAAAGAAATTGACTTTGGGAGATTTTGGCTTTCAGAGAAAGAAGAAGAACACAACTCTAATGGGAATTTTGGCAAAAAGAATGATGGGTTTTATTTTCGATAAATGAAAGAATTCGGCTAAAGGGGAGAATAGGAAGAAATAATAGAACACAACGAACCTTTCAATGAATTCAGCAAAGACAAGAAAGACTGACCTATTTGTAAAACTCTCCAAATGCCGAAAGCCACAATGAAAATTCGTAATACCCCCTAAAAGACCCAAAATGGCACTCATCTACCCTTCTAAGCTGAATTTATACACTATCCACTTCCCAAAACGGCACCAACTCTTCACACTTCTTAGCTCCTAACTTTTCTCCCTGATAACACCTTAATCTTATCCAAAATCTCCTCCACATCCATCAGTCCTGCTTACTACAAACTCTCCACGGCAAGAGTACAAAACAAACACAACTCTTACTGTCCACCTATGCAAAATTAAACACTTTAAAATACATTCCTCCTGCTCGAACCTTGGACCTCTTCAGATTTTACACACGCCACCTCATTGCCCCTATATAACGCCACTTGCCACTGGACCACAAGCCCATTTGTGTCGTATTTTCAATTAATCAACTTAAGAGGCCTCACGCCTAAGACTAGGGTCCACTAAGCAAGAAAAATAAAATTTTTCCCTATGGTCTCCCCTATCTCTAAGGCTTCAAATAATCCCGACAATACCTTAATATTATTATTATAAGTGCTACACATTTCCCAAAAATTTTAAACGCTCCTATTCCCAAGGCCCATAGGGCCCAATTCTTCTAGGCCCAAATTCGGGGCGTTGCAATTCTACCCTCCTTAAAGAAATTTTGTCCCTAAAATTTCTAACTATAGAAACAGTCGCACATCCTAACCTACAACACTACACTCACGCACTGCACTCGATTCTAAAACAAGAATACACTTTCTAACTTAAGCTTGGAACCTCTTCACATAATCAAATATCTAATACTGAATAAAGCAGATATTTAACAATCATACATAAAACTTTTCCATTCAAACCCAACATACATACCACATCAAGAGTTAGAATACTTACCTGCGTGGATCGGGTGCCGCCAGACTCGAAGGCCATATCTTCATCCAAAATAATTTTCTCAATATTCCTAACAAATTTTTAAAACATTGCTAGGCCCATTTCACAGCCCGAGTTTTGCAACCTAGGCTCTGATACCAAAATTAACACCCAAACCTGGCCCATGCATTTCGACCAGATCTGGCGTGTTATGGAGCACATAACACTTTATCAGATTTTGAAAACACAAGTTAATTATTTAAATTTTGAATAAAGAAGTGACTTTTTGGAAATAAATCTCTTTGTATTATTATTACGTATAAATAAACCTTGTCATAAATTCATAAGTTGCATAACTTTGAAAACTTCTTAGTGGAATAAAACTAGGGGCCTTATTACATAAATAGTCCCAAATAAAATAAAATAAAATTTAAAGAAATCCCAAAAATAATTTGTAAAAATAAAATTGGATAGCCCCTCGAGTCCGTCTCGGCTCCCATGTCCACGAATCACTGCTCATCTTAAAAGTGGGAAAAACAAAAGGGTGAGTCACAAAGGCTCAGTGTGCAAATCTCGAAATTATATAAAAGCCTTGGGCCCACAAACACATTATGGGCCTTGGCCCATACACAAAGGTAATAGAATATTTCATGCAATATGGCTCATCCCAAAACCTAAGAGTCCATCCTCTACACACCCCCATACCAACCATCACATCGTGAGGATTTCTACAATCAACCCTCCATCCGCTACACACCATATCGATCACTATGTAACCTATGTGGCAAAGCCACCGATCGCTATGCGACCTCAGTAATACATTATAGTATTCGACAGCCTTGCTGCCTGTCATAAAGACCGATCACTATGTGACTTATGTGGCATAGCCACTAATAGCCTCACGACCTGCTCCCCTTCCGTAATCAAACCATCAATCCCATCCCATGCATACATACATACAAGAATCAAAATATTAAGCCATCTAAATAGATCTCATACTTTCACATGCTTCGATATACATAGAAAAGTTTTTATGATTACGCACCTGGCATCTCTTGCCTACCTCTTCTGGGTAAAACCACTGTTCATACAGCCTCTCTTTCCGGCTTTTAGCCTATAACGTACACATATATTACAACAATACTTATGTGTTAAGTATCTACACACAATCACGCTAATCAACCCTTGAGGGTATAACTATAATTTTACCTACCGAGGGTATTTTAGTAATTTACCTACCAAGGCTATTTCGAAAATTTTACAAACTAGGGGTATTTCGATAAATTTACAAACCAAGGGTATTTCGAAAATTTTACAAACTAGGGGTATTTCGGTAATTTTACAAACCTGGGGTTTTTTTGTCATTTCACTACCCAGTGGTATTTCGATAATCTTACAAACCAAGGGTATTTAGGTAATTTTGCAAACCAGGGGTATTTCGATAATTTTACAAACCAAGGGTAATAAGGGTATCTTGGTAATTTTGTAAAACAGGGGTATTTTGGTACTTTCGCAAAATAGGGGTATTTTGGTACTTTCGCAAAACAGGGGTATTTTAGTAATTTTACAATCTGAGGGTATTTTGGTAATTTCGCAAATCAGGGATATTTCGGTCCCTTTTGGGTTTTAGCTATGAACTTTTGCCCATCAACAAGTCCTCGCAGCTAAAGTGAATAGACACTACGCACTAGGTAGAATTCTAGAAAAGAAGAGGTGGGCCACTGGGGCCGCTTAAGTACCAAGCTCTCCCTAGATCCAATCCTAGACATGCATATGCCCGTTGCCACGCCCTAACCCAACGACTTGTTCACAGACATGTTTAATTAGAGAAATTAAGTCTTATGGAATTTAAGAGTTGTTCAAACTAGGCCTAAGGTCCATAAACCCTAACATACATGTCTACGTCCTCATAAGCCCATCAAGCCCAAATCACTCCCTTACGGCCCATTAGGCCCAAAATAAATCCAATTCATGTATCATGCATGGCTAATTCAATTCGTTAACCAACCAAACCATTTCATCAATCTTAGTCTCAAGGCCCACCGGGCCCATTTAGCCACTTTTAGCTTTTCGGCTTTTCGGCATTACTGATATCGTGTGTGTAGTGTTTATACACACTTGGTTACTGCGATGTGCTATCCTATCCTTAGCCTTGATCCTACAACAAACCAACCTTCAATCAACCACTCATACTTAATCAAAATATTTACTCAAAAGCTGAAACCTTACCGTAACCTTACCGTGTGCCATCGGGTTTTAATAGCCTTTCCTTAGCTACTAATCTCAAGTTTTCCCTAGATCTGCACTCACACATACACCATCAAAATCTGAGTGACTCGTAATCCACACAAGTCATCCACACATTCAGCCATTCACTTCAACCATAATCGAGTTGAGTATACTTACCCTTGCTAATGATCCTACCACGCTTGCGATCTCCGAAACTTACCATTATTAATACAAGATCAACGATAATGAAAAATTAGATCACCCATCGGCTTTTAACAAAATGTACTAAGGGGAGTTAACAGGATACTTACCGAATCCAACCTTAGATCTTGCGGCCTAGATAACTACCGCCAAGATTAGACTTTTAACCTTGACTGAAAGTGGATCACAATCGGTTTGTGATGGAGGAAACAACAAGGGTTTGGCAAAAATAGGAATTTTAGCAAGAGAAGATTCGGCAATAAATGGGTTTGGCTAAGAGAGAATTCGACAAAAAGAAATTTGGCTTTGGGAGATTTTGGCTTTCAGAGAAAGAAAAAGAACACAACTCTAATGGGAATTTTGGCAAAAAGAATGATGGGTTTTATTTTCGGTAAATGAAAGAATTTGGTTGAAGGGGAGAATAGGAAGAAATAATAGAAAGCAACGAACCTTTCAATGAATTTGGCAAAGACAAGAAAGACTGACCTATTTGCAAAACTCTCCAAATGCCGAAAGCCACAATGAAAATTCGTAATACCCCCTAAAAGACCCAAAAACGGCACTCATCTACCCTCCTAAGCTGATTTTATACACTCTTCACTTCCCAAAATGGCACCAACTCTTCACACTTCTTAGCTCCTAACTTTTCTCCCTGATAACACCTTAATCTTATCCGAAATCTCATCCACATCCATCAGTCCTACTTACTACAAACTCTCCACGACAAGAGTACAAAACAAACACAACTCTTACTGTCCACCTATGCAAAATAAAACACTCCAAAATACACTCCTCTTGCTCGAACCTTGGACCTCTTCAGATTTTACACACGCCACCTCATTGCCCCTATATAACGCCACTTGCCACTGGACCACAAGCCCATTTGTGTCCTATTTTCACTTAATCAACTTAAGAGGCCTCACGCCTAAGACTAGGGTCCACTAAGCAAGAAAAATAACCTTTTCCCTATGGTCTCCCCTATCTCTAAGGCTTCAAATAATCCCATCAATACCTTAATATTATTATTATAAGTGCTACACATTTCCCAAAAATTTTAAACGCTCCTATTCCCAAGGCCCATGGGGCCCAATTCTTATAGGCCCAAATTTGGGGCGTTATAGAAGGGCTAAGAACCTTACCAACTTGCTTGATTCCCTACTTTTCCAGCTCCATCCTCATGAAGTTTGCTCTATGCAAAACCTTTCATGTCTTCCTCTTCTTCAAAAAGGTCGAAGAAGATGAAGAAGAGAAAATGAAACAAAGTCAGGAAAAAAATCCTCATTGGGAGCCATCTCCCACCTATATATAGCCCTTTCCGCTCTATTACCAACCTCATGAGAACCGTGTATCGCTAATTATTATGTCTCCCACTAAAGAACTGAAAGGTTCCATCCTAACCGAACCAAGTTTGGTTCTCAACCATGTCCAATTTTGTTTTTAGCTTTCCCTTTTATTTCAATAGAGGTCACCAGCATATGGTCTATTTCAATTTAGTCCTCCAATTACAATTTTTGTGTTATTAGGAATTCAAGTGTTACACAAAAATCCTAACATTAGCTATTTTCATCCTTTTGGATGTAAGTGTTTTATTTTAAATAATGACAAAGACAATATTGTCAAATTTGATGCAAAAAGTGATGAAAGAATTTTTCATGATTATTCCTTAAATTCTAAAGCTTATAAAATCTTTAATAAAAGAACTTTAGTAGGTGAAGAGTCAATACATGTTATTTTCAATGATGCTAACCCTCTTGCTAAGAAGAATACTTGTGTTGATGATGATGATGTAGGAATATTAAATAATAATGATAAGACTGATCATTCATCAAATGACAATATTCAAGAATAAACAGAAGAAGCTCTAAAGGAGCTCACTATAGAGGAAAGGGAAGTCAATCATCCAAGGGTGGTGAGATTTTAGGATATCCATCCAAAGGGGTAACATCTAGATCTTCTCTTAGAAATACTTGTAATTATGTTGTTTTATTTCATGCATTGAGCCTAAAAATACCAAAGAAGCATTAAATAAAGAATATTGGATATTAACCATGCAATAATAGTTAAATCAATTTGAGAGAAGTAATGTATGAACCCTAGTAAAAGACCTTGTTAAAAAATCTACTATGAGTACTGAGTGATTTTTTAGAAACAAACTAGATGAGAATGGTAATATAGGGAGGAACAATAGGCATGTTGCTCAAGGTTACGCTTAAGAGGAGAGAATAGATTATGATCAAACTTATGCTCCCATAAATAGGATGGAAGCCATTAGGATGCTTTTAGATTTTGCATGCTTTAATGATTTTAAAGTATACCAAATGGATGTTAAACAACCACCCAATTTTGAAGATTAAAATTTTCCAAATCATGTTTTCAAACTTTCAAAAGCATTATATAGATCAAAACAAGCTCCTAAAGCTTGGTATGAAAGATTATAAATATTCTTATTGAAAAAGGTTTTTGTAAAGGGAAGGTTGACACAATACTTTTTATTAAAAGAAAAGACAATGGTTTGCTAGTAGTTCAAATATATGTTGATGATATTATTTTTGGTTCTACTAATGATCTTCTTTGTCAAGAATTTTCCAAGCTAATGCAATGTGAATTTGAGGAAAGAAAAGATAACATCTTCATCAATCTAACTACACAAAAAGAAATGCTCAATAAGTATGGGATGGACAATCTCAAACCACAAGTACACAAAGGAAATGCTCAGGAAGTTTGGGATGAACAATCTCAAACCACAAGCTACACCAATGAGCTCCTCCACAAATCTTGACAAAGATAAGGAATGTAAATGTGTCGACATAAAATTATATAGGTCAATGATTAACTCATTACTTTATCTTATGGCAAGTAGACCCAATAATATGTTTAGTGTTTGTTTGGGTTCTAGATACCAATCTTGTCCTAAGGAATCACATTTACAAGACATTAAGAGAATCTTTAAATAACTTAGAGACACTCCTAATTTGGGCCCTTGGTATCCTAGAAACTCATCATTTAGCTTGCATGCCTTCTGGAGTTCGATTTTGTAGGTCGCAAATTTGATAGGAAAAGCACCTATGATACTTGTTAATTCCTAGGCAACATGCTCGTATCATGGTTTTCAAAGAAAAAAAAATACTGTTGCATTGTCCACCACCGAAGTAGAATACATTTTTGTCGATAGTTGTTGTGCTCAATTTTTATGGATGAATCAATAACTTACGGACTATAGAATTGATGTATATATCATTCCTATCAAGTGTGACAATACTAGTGTTATTTCTCTCACTAAAAATCTCATCCAACATTCTAAAACTAAGCATATTGAAATTAGACATCATTTCATTAGAGGTCGAGTCCAAAAAGGAGATGTAGTTTTAGAAGTTGTTGACACTTTGAACCAATTAGTTAACATTTTTACCAAACCATTAAATAAGGAAAGATTTTGGACACTTAGGAGAGAACTTGGTATTACTACCTAGCTTTGATTTTGTGTTCAAATCAATTTATGGACATTGATGTTTCTAAAATTCTTTTGACTTTAAATTGATTGAAAAAGCATGTATCAAGAATTTCTATGGCTTTTATATGCAAATAGTAAGGGGTAGTTAATATTCCATGTTTAATCTATTTTGACCTATTATGTCTAGTATAAAATTTTTAAATGCCTTTGAGTATGCTAAGTTAGACTTTATTTGATGTAAATGCTCAATTTTTCATATCTTATAATATTGTATTTTTCATATGCATCATACTTTAATTTTTCATTTTTAAGCATATGAAATCATTAGAAATTGCTAAACATATTAGGACTTAGAAACTAAGTTGGGAAAAATTTTCTGCACTTGCCAACACAGAATAGGCATTTGGTATTGATACTATAAAAGGTATCGATACTTACGAAAAATTATTGATACCTATCAGGATTTAAAGATTCGGCATTGTGGTTTTAAACTTAAAATTTGTTTTTCCCAAATTTTATTCTCTTCACTCGTTTCTTAAAACCCGAAAATCTTAACTCTCAAATCCTCCAAATTTTCCTTTTAAAATATTCAAACAAAGCAACCCATATTGTCAATTTTAACAAGGATTCGACAAGGTTACTAAGGAATTTCATATTTTCAAAGAAAAATTTAAGGTAAAAATCATATTTTTCCAATTCGATTTTTCCTCAATTTTTGGTAAATTATTGGCTAAATATTGAGTTATTGGGTTGATGTAGAACACATAATTGTGTTTTGTGTAGGAGGTTGCCTAAACTTGCCCACATTTTTGAAAATTTCTATTTTAACTATTGCCCACTAAATGTTCATAAAAATTCTCAAACTAATTTTTTTAGTCAATTTACCATGTCTAGAGTCTTAATTAGTTATAATGCCCTTAAAGAAACGGTTTAGAACTGATGCTCAACCCTCTATTCCTTCTAGTGGGTCTAGTTCATATTTAGCGAATGATTTCATTCTCCAACAGAACGAACTTGGTTTAATACCTATTTTGCTTCTAGAAATGTAAACATCTCTAGACCTCTTGATTTAGGTGCTTTTAGAGTCTATGAATTTTCGTTACCTTCAAACATTGTGAGATTGGCAATGGATTGACTTCTTCAAAACCTGTTGTCCGATATTTGGAAATCTTGTTTGAGCCTTTTATTCTAATGTTGCGTTCGAGCATGATAGTCGGGCAAGACCGTTATTACCATTAACTGGTATTTGATGAACACTCTCTTTGGAAATGTGTCCATATTGTAGTAAACATGTAATTATTTTCTATGTATTTGAACGATGAATAAATAAATTTCACATTTTACTGTTATGTCTTTTGTATTACTTTCTTTCATATTTTGCATGCATAGAGAAATTGTGATAAGAAAATATTAGCTCATTGATTGTCTAAGTTCAAACTGATGATAAGTGGCATTGTAAGAACGTTTATATTGCGAGAATGAAAACCAACTTCAATAGATAATCTAAATGAGTTCGTAATCCCATAAAAGAATCAAAGTGAGAATTTGATTCAAATATTAAGAATGATTTTATGCCATCTACAATTCCAATTGAGGAGATGACTAGTCTTGGCTATCGGAGTAGTTGATTCCATGGGTAGAGACATAGATGTATTCATTGGTAGAATGATACATTAGACTAAACCCAAGATGAATTAATTCTGAATCCGGTTGTGAATTAATTCACTTGTGACATTCATGGTGTGATTTACCTGCATCTTGAGTTAGTCACTGATCATGCGTAACTCATGTGCTTTGATATAAGTGGAGGCTTATTGATACATGCATGGATGGGGTGGAATTAATTAAATTCCATTCACCGAAGCTACCAATTTTCAAGTTTGATAAATCAGCATACTTGCAATGATTTTTTTGGATGTGGTTCAGGCATTTTTAGGTTGAGATGTCTTTATGGTATTCAAAGATCTATCTCTTAGCTTCAAAATGCACTTTGAGTCACTAGATTTTGAGTTTGGGAGCACAAGTTATGTCCGTTTTAGTAAAGACTTTGCGAGCAGAATTTTTGGACCAGATTATTACGGAAATTATGAGTTTCGAGCTTTTAATTTGAGTTTAAATCATATTGGATTCAATTTTTAGGCTTAGTTTTTATTATATATGAGAAAATATTGTATTTATTAGGTTTTATTGTTTTATTATTTAAGTATTTTGAATTCGATCAACTTGAATTCAATCTTTGATCTGCTTTCTCCACTTCACTTTCTTATCATTTGGATCAAAGATTAATGATCGAATTCAAGTTGCTCGGCTCAAAAGAAGAAATAAACAAATTTAGTATTAAAGAAATTGAAAATAATAAAAGAAGAAATTTGAGAATTTGAGAATAAATAACAAATAAAAAATCATAAATCATAAATAAATAAGAAATAGAAATTAAAAAAAAAAAAGTGGAAGAAGAAACGATAAACCAATGGATATGATGGATAGAAGGATAAATGTCCAATTGAACCATTTGAGATATAAATCCCAACAAACTCAATTAATGGCTCTAATCAACCCTACAAAAATTAATCCTTGTCAAATTAAAGGGTGAAGAATGAATTCCCATGAGTCCTTGAAGAAAATCGAGTAGAAAACTCATTCTAAAAACTACAAGAAAGAAATCTTACATAAATAAACAAACTCTCAGAGTTAAAAACTTTATTAATGAAAATCATTTTATTAATGAAAATCATTCTCCCCATAATGAACAATGAAGAAGCCTTTATATAGGCTAGCTAAGTACATCCAAATAAAACTCTAAAGCACACTAAAACTCTAATTAATTTAAATGAAAGTAGTTTTAAACTAAACTTTCTTGTTTGACTAAGAAATATAGAACTCCTAAACAACTTTAAATACTTAAACAATATCCAAAATTCGGAATAAATAAATAATAAAATAATAAAACCTAATAAATAAAATATTAGGCTCATATATAATAAAATTCAAGCCTAAAAATTGAACCTAATATGATTTAAACCTAAATTAAAAGCCCGAAACTCATAATTTCCATAATAATCCCGTCCAGGAATTGTGCTCATGCAGTTTTCACTAAAACTATCATAATTTGAACTCCCGAACTCGAAATCGAGTGATTCAAAGTGTGTTTCGAATCTAAGAGATAAATCTTCGAACACCATGTAGACATCTCAACCCAGAAATGCCTAGATCCTATCCAAAAAGGCATCACAAATTTGTTAATTTCTCTAACTTGAAATTTGGCAGCTTCGATGAATGGAATTTAATAAATTTCACCCCATCCGTGCATGTATCATTCCCCATTTCCTAAAAAAGATTCATTCTCGAATCTTATTTTTGGTCAAATCTTAATTTGATTTGCTTAGCCTTTGACATTATTTGTAACACCCCAAACCCGGTCAATGCGTTACGACTAAATCTGGAATGTTACAGGGAAAGGAAATTTTTGAAAACTAACTAAATATCGTAATTTGGAAAAACTTGGCATTTCGTTGTTTTATTAGAGAAAATTTAAAGTAGTTGTTTAATTTGAACTGAATTACGAAGTCAGGTTTATTTATCGAAAGTCGAATTTAAGGATTTTCATAAAACTTGTCAGTTGAAAACGATGTTGTGGTTTTAAGTATAATCTCTAAATCAATTTGTTGCTTTTTCTTCATCTTTCGTTAACCATTTAAAAAAACTATTTGTGTATGTTTTGATAGTTTATAAAATTTGCAATATCACCATTTAACCAAATCCCAAATTAAAGTTATAGCGGCCTTATTACAACACCAAAACCCAAAATTAATAGTGATTCTAAATAGAGAAAATGAAATTACTAGAAAATACTGCATGGCCACCTCAAGTCCGCCTCGGCTCCAAGTCTGCCTAGTGATTACATGCAAAATTAAGTAGAGGGGTGAGTCACCGAGACTCAGTGTGTAAACCCCATTTAAACGAAATCTGGGCTTTAAGCCCACAAATGCCCATCGGCCTTAACCCACACAATACAACATACTAAACATGTATGCAATGCAGCCCAGCCCAACCTAATTTTCTATCCTCTACACCACCTGAATCAGCCAAACTCCCGTGGCACCAAGCCACTATGGTTCCAGACCACTGTGATACCAGATCACTGTGACAGAGTCACTAATAATGTGTGTGGGGCCAACCCACCGTGGTACCAAACCACTGCGACAAACTCGGATTAATATATGTGGGGCCAACCCACTGTGGCACCAAACCACTGAGACAAGTCGCTGAAATATATATTTGTGGTGTCAAACCACTGTGGTACCAAACCACTGAGACATAGTCACTGAATAAGATATGTGGGGCCAACCCACCTTAGCACCAAACCACTGTGACAGTCCCTAAGTAATAGTTCCCCTTTTTCATCATATCCAAAACCCATGCATATGTTAACATACTGAGATGAAAGCAACATACTTTGAATGTATAACATATAACCAACTCATACTACATTAACCCTAAAGTATCAATATAGCGGAACTTACCCGGTGTCTCCAACCTTACCCACAAGGGTATCTCGACTATCAAAATAGTCGTTTCGCTTTAGACAACATAGTTATTAACAAGAATTAATTAACCAGTAAAGTGTGAGCATACACACACATGATAATGCGTAATACTATACTGTCTACGTCGACGCTCTCACTAGCAAGGATAACGGCTATTTGCCAATCCCAGGCAGACGTCGGCTTTCTACCACAACTTGGCGGATAGTCTTGAACCACCAATACAGCACGCCTTTTAAATTTAGGAGCGAAGACTATGGGTCCACTCCCCTTCTCAGCTTGATCGATACTTGCATCCGTGGAGAAAAATCTGCATCAACACTATGCTATCGCGAAAATAGAGATTTCCCCAGCAAGGGTTGAATTATGAAAGAGTAATGAATAAAGGCTCAACATAAAGAACAAAAGAGGCCCCCTTACCTTAAACCCAAATGGAAAGGTAAGATTCGAGAACCAAACAAACTTTAGACTTTGGACTTTAAAACGTTCGGCTTTTGGAGTTTCCCGGAGTAAGCATTTCAAAACAAGAGAAAGAGGAAGGGAAAAAGAGATTAGCCAAAATTTAAACACCCAAAACAAAATAGCCATTCAGCTATGGCCACATAGAGTCAAGAGAAAATAAAGAAAGGAATGAAAGGATCTCCCCTTACCTTAATCAATAGAAACCGATTGAAAAGACTTCCTGGCCAAGGATTCCTAGCACCTCATTTCGCGATGTTCAGCTAACAGTAAAAGTGTAAGATCCGATTAGTGTGATGACCAAGGAGATTCGGCTATGGTGAAAATGTGTAGAAACGAAATAGAGAAAGGAGTGGGGCATATGTTTCGGCTAAAAGAGATAGAAGTAGGGGAGAAGAGAGTTTCGGCTTTTGAGAAGAAGAGAAAGAAGAAAGGTGGAAAAAGATGAGTAGAAAAAACCAAAGTTCGGCCAACAAGTAGAAGAGGGTTCGAATAATGAAAAAAAAAAAGAATTAAAGGTGAAAAGATGAAGAAAAGGGATGCTCAAATGGTCACTCTAATTTTTTCTAAATGTCAAAGAAGAAAAAGAGATGAAAAGTAGAGGTTGCAAAATTCAGCACAAGGAGAAGTAGGAGGAACGAATGAGAGAAAAAGAGAGAACTCTAAAAGACTTTTGAAAGAATTGGCACTCACCCTATGGGACCAAAAATGCCAAAATGAGGAATGCCTAAGACCTATGGGAGCTTCGACACACTCACCTCCTAGCAACTAAACCGAAATCCCCCTTCAAGCTCCCCACGATCGGCCAACAACCCTATTAGCCACCAAATCCCTTGCTCAGCTATTAAATCCACTCCCCTTCATTAACTTGAATCGGTTTGACCAACTCAAACACCACCAACTCATTATGGCCACTCATTCAAAAGCTTTGGCTTTTCAACCAACCACCATGAAGAGTCCAGCCGAATGCCATCACCTTAGCTCCCTAAAACAAAAAAAAAAAATAAAGCTCTTGAATGCTACCAACGAGACTCGAACTCCTTCCCCCTGCTACTCCCTTGTGATGCCACTTCCCTTGCTTCTTAAGTGGCGTCACCTTGCCACCACACCACATTCCTTCTTGTGTCAACAACCACAAGAAGATATTCTTAAAACCTGCTTCAATCAGCTATCCCCCTAAAATGCCCAGAAACCAAAATTTTACCAAGGTCCTAGCTTGACCCCGAGCCTTTCCAGACCCCCAAAACACACCAAAATATCAAACAAAACAAGCCAAACACACAAAAGAACATAACATGCAGAACCCCTAATTCCTGGATGTTACAATTCTACCCCCTTAAAGAAATTTTGACCTCAAAATTTACCTGGTCAAAGGAGGTGAGGGTATTGCTGTCGCATCACATCCTCCGGCTTCCATGTGGCTTCCTCTGAACCGTGATTCCGCCACAAAACTTTAACCAATGGAACTGTCTTCTCGCTCAATACTTTAACATCTCGGTCTAAGATCTGAACTAGTTCTTCTTCAAAAGATAAATCAGGTCTTACTTTAATTTTTTCCACCGGCGCTATGTAGGATGGATCCGAACGGTAGCGCCTTAACATCGAGACATGGAATACATCATGTATCTGCTTCAATTCCAAAGGTAACTCCAGCTGATAAGCTACTGGTCCCACACATTTCAACACTCGAAAAGGCCCGATGAACCTGGGGCTCAACTTGCCCTTCCGTCCAAACCTTAAAACTTTTTTCCACGGTGAAACTTTCAGAAAAACCCGATCACCCACTGAGAACTCTATATCCTTACGCTTTAGATCTGCATAAGATTTTTGCCTGTCGGAAGCTTCCTTCAATCGTGTCTAAATCAACTTAACCTTTTCCTCTGCTTTCGAAACCAATTCCGGACCCAACAACTGTCGCTCGCCCAACTCTTTCCAACAAGTAGGAGTACGGCACTTACGACCATACAACGCTTCATAGGGTGCCATCTGAATACTGGATTGATAGCTATTGTCATATGTGAATTTTGCCAACGATAAGAAATCCTCCCAACTACCCCTAAAATCAATAACACAGCCTCTCAACATATCTTCCAAGATTTGAATTACCCTCTCTAACTGACCATCAGTCTGTGGATGAAACGCCGTGCTGAAATCTAGTCTTGTACCCAATGCTTAATTCAACGCCTTCCAGAATCACGATGTAAACCTGGGGTCTCTGTCTGACATGATAGACACTTGTACCCCATGCAACCTCACAATCTCTGCTAAATACAGCTTGGCTAACTTCTGCAACGAGTAATCAACACGAACTGGTATGAAGTGAGCAGACTTCGTCAACCAATCGACAATTACCCACACTGAATCTTTCTTAGTAGGCGTAAGAGGTAGCCCACTAACAAAGTCCACTATTATCCTCTCCCACTTCCAAAGTGGAATCTTCACTGGCAGTAGCAACCCCGAAGGCAACTGATGTTCCGCCTTTACCTGCTGACATGTCAGGCACTTACCCACAAACTCGGTAATTTCCTGCTTCAGACCTAGCCATCAAAACTGTTCACGTAAATCCCGATACATCTTACTCCCACCGGAATGCATAGCGTATAGACTACTATACGCTTCCTGCAGAATCTTCTGTTTAACTCAAAATCCTTAGGCATATAAGCCTTTCCACGAAAGCACAATACCCCATTATTATTCACACTAAAATCTTCTGTCTCACCACCTGCCACTAGCTGAAATTTAGGACTTAGTGATTCATCTGACAACTATTTCTCTCTAGTCTGACTGACCCAATAAGGCTTCATTTGAAGTTCAGCTAGAAAACTTCCATCATCATACAAACTGAGATGAGCAAACATTGCCCTCAAGTCTGTTATTACCTTACGGCTCAATGCATCTGCCACTACGTTAGCTTTACTCGGGTGATACTCGATTGAGCAGTCATAATCTTTCAATAATTCAATCCACCTTCACTGCCTTAAATTCAACTCCTTCTGAGTAAGGAGATATTTCAAGCTCTTGTGATCGGTGTAGATAATCGACTTCTCTCCATACAAATAGTGTCTCCAAATCTTCAGGGCGAACACTACCGCAGCTAACTCCAGATCATGCATCGGATAGTTCACTTCATGAGGCCTCAATTACCGAGACGCATATACTACTACCTTCCCTTCTTGCATCAACACATATCCTAACCCTGTGTGCGACGCATCACAGTAGACGACAAACTCCTTCCCAGCCTCAGGCTAAATCAACACTGGTGCCTCTGTCAAAATCCTCTTCAACTTTTCAAAGCTTTCCTGCTATTTATCTAACCAGACAAACGGTACCCCTTTCAGTAATGACTTGGTTAATGGTGCAGCTATTAATGAGAACCCCTCAACAAACCTTCTGTAGTACCCAGCCATACCAAGAAAACTTCAAATTTCAGCCACAGACTTAGGCGGTTTCCAGTCCAACACAGCTTCAATTTTTTGGGGATCAACCCTAATCTCCTCAACAGACACAGCATGTCCTAGAAAAGTAACTTCCCTCAACCAAAATTCACACTTGCTGAATTTGGCATACAGTTGTTTTTCTCTCAAAATCTGCAGAACCACCCGAAGATGCGAATCATGCTCCTCTTTTGTCCTTGAATAAACCAAGATATCGTCTATGAACACCACTACAAACCGATCCAGATAGGGTTAGAACACCTGGTTCATAATGTCCATAAATGTGGCTGGTGCATTCGTCAACCCGAATGGCATCACCAAGAACTCGTAGTGACCATAACAAGTTCAAAAAGCTATCTTATGAATATTCACTTCCTTGACCTTAAGCTGATGATAACCTGACCTCAAGTCTATCTTTGAAAAGACTGAAGCACCTCGCAGTTGATCAAACAGATCATCAATCCCAGGCAATGGGTACTTGTTCTTAATCATCAGCTTATTCAATTGCCTGTAGTCGATGCACATCCGCATCGACCTGTCCTTCTTCTAAACAAATAACACCGATGCTCCCCACGAAGACACACTTGGTCGGATAAAACCTCAGTCCAATAGTTCCTGAATTTGGGCTTTAAGTTCTACCAGCTCCTTCGACGCCATTTTATATGGGGCAATGGACACTGGCGCTATTCCGGAAGAAGATCAATACCGAACTCCACCTCGTGATCCGGAGGTAACCCTGGAAGCTCTTCTGGAAAAATATCAGAGAATTCCTTCACTATTCTAACATCCCTTACAGCCAACTCCTTGGCCTCCAGAGCACTGATGAAAGCTAAGAACGCTTCACACCCTTTTCGCACAATCCTTTTAGCCTTAAGAGCAGACACCACATTGGACAGATAATTCCATCTTTCGCCTATCACTAACACCTCATTATCCTCAGGAGTCTTCAACACCATGCGCTTAGTAGCACAATCTACGTTTACTCGATACTTAACTAACTAGTCCATGCCTAAGATCAAATCAAACTCGCCGAACGGCAATTCCATCAAGTTAGCCGGGAAAACTATCCCTTGAACCTCTAAAGGCACATTCTTAAAGAGTTTGTTCACCCCTACAGTTTGTCCTAAAGGGCTAATCACAGTCATCTCCCTAGAAGTAATCTCAGATTCTATGTTCAGAGTTCTAGACACAGTATTAGCAACATAAGAATGTGTAGACCCAATATCAATCAGTGCAGTAAAGGGCAAACCAAAAATAAGGAACGTACCAGTTATGACGTCTGGTGCATCGCCCTCCTCTCGGTGTCTGGCTGCATAAACCAACCCAAGCTGTCTTGCATCAGTATTCCTAGCACCTCTACCTGGTGCTCCATGCCCTCGACCAAAACCATTTCCTCCCCTGGCCGGACCACGACCTCTCTGTGGTTGCCGACCACCTCTTCCAGTTGAACATAACCTTACCAACTGGTCGCACTATTTGGCTCTTGTGGATAGTCCCTTACCCGATGATCCATAGATCCACACCTAAAGCATCCTCTACTACCTACCCAACACTCCCCCGAATGAAATTTCCCATATCGAGCACACTGCTGAGATCAACCTACAGTAACAGGCCTAGCATCTCGATTCAGCCCATCGAACCTAGGCCTCTTTTGAAAATTCTTTGCAAATCTTGATGACCCAAAATTCCTTTTATCCCTACCCTTGTCCCTATCTTGATTCTGCTTTTCAGATCGCTTTACCTCTTTGGCTATTTTAGCCTTCTCAACCAAAATAGCAAATTCTCTTTCCCATTGCGAAGCTATCAATACTCGCAACTCATCCCTCAAACCATCCTCAGATCGGACACAATGCTCATTCTCTCTTGCAACAATACCCCGGGCATAACGGCTTAAACGTAGGAATTTTGCCTCATAATCGGCCACTGACTTACTCTCCTGGACCAAATTTAGAAATTCCTTCGTCTGAGTGTCTACATAGCTCGACCCAATATACTTCCCCTGGAACGCTAACTTAAAGAAATCCCAGGTAATGCGGTCAGCTGCTGTACCATCTCTTACCATAAGTCACAACTAATATGCCTCATCTCGGAGAAGAGACACCACTCCTTTCAATTTTTCCTCTGCAGTACAATCAAGATCGTCCATGATCTGCTCAACTAATTTTAGCCAGTACTTAGCTACATTAAGAGCTACCCCAGATACGCCCCTAAACATTTCAGCCCCATTAGCTCGAAGTCGCTCCGACACAGATTTTTGAGCCACTGACCCCGTGCTCGCACCAATAACCTACTCCAGAACACGTAACATAGCCTGAGACACAGCATCGTCTCCTCCAGTTTGATCCTAAAATATCGCTTCCCTAATTGGTGATGCAAGCACTTCACCTTTCGGCCCATGCCCTGACTCCGAGGGTTCAGCTTCAACACCCCGACCTCTACCACGGACACGCATACCATGTCCACGTCCCCTAGTGCTCATGACTATCGATTCGACTTAATCTGATTAAAAGTTTTATGAATTAGTATTTTTCTTCCACTGTTTATTACCAAGTTGTGGGTATTGTAATAGTTAGTAGTGAGAAATACAACTCTTATGAAGTAGATTTTCGCAAAAAAAATTCCTAAAGGTCTCTATTCTTAGAGTTGTATTTCTCACTACTAACTATCTCAATACCTCATAAGAATTCAAACAAAGATCGAAAAAAAACTTACAGTGCGGATTGGTGTCGGAGACTCGGTGCCATGCTTCCAGAAAACATGTTTTTTTTCTAAACCATTTTCCAAACCAACTTTTGAAAATATTTTTGAACTTCATACCCACAGCCGAGTTTTTGAAGCTTGACTCTGATACCACAATTGCAACACCTCAAACCCGATCAATACGTTATGACCAAATCTAGTATGTTACAGGGAAAGAAAATTTTGGAAAAACTAACTAAATATCATAATTTGGAAAAACTTGGCATTTCGTTGTTTTATTAGAGAAAATTTAAAGTAGTTGTTTAATTTGAATTGAATTACGAAGTTAGGTTTATTTGTCGAAAGTTGAATTTAAGGATTTTCATAAAACTTGTCAGTTGAAAATGATGTTGCGGTTTTAAGTATAATCTCTAAATCAATTTGTTGTTTTTTATCCATCTTTCGTTAACCATTTAAAAAAACTATTTGTGTATGTTTTGATGGTTTATAAAATTTGCAATATCACCATTTAACCAAATCCCAAATTAAAGTTATAGCGGCCTTATTACAACACCAAAACCTAAAATTAATAGTGATTCCAAATAGAGAAAATGAAATTACTATAAAATACTGCATGGCCACCTCGAGTTCGCCTTGGCTCCAAGTTCGAGATCTAGTGATTACCTAAAAAATTAAGCAGAAGGGTGAGTCACTGAGACTCAGTGTGTAAATCCCATTTAAATGAAATCTGGGCTTTATGCCCATGAATGCCCATCAGCCTTAACCCACACAATGCAACATATTAAACATGTATGCAATGCAGCCCAGCCCAACCTAATTTTCTATCCTCTACAACACCTGAATCAGCCAAATGCCCGTGGCACCAAGCCACTATGGTTCCAGACCACCGTGATACCAAATCACTATGACAGAGTCACTAATAATGTGTGTGGGGCCAACCCACCATGGTACCAAACCACTACGATAATCCCGGATTAATATATGTGGGGCCAACCCACTGTGGTTCCAAACCACTGAGACAAGTCGCTGAAATATATATATTCGTGGTTTCAAACCACCATGGTACCAAACCACTAAGACATAGCCACTGAATAAGATATGTGTGGCCAACCCATCATGGTACCAAACCACTGTGATAGTCCCTAAGTAACACTTCCCCTTTTTCATCATACCCAAAACTCATGCATATGTTAACATACTGAGATGAAAGGAACATACTTTGAATGTATAACATATAATTAACTCATACTACATTAACCGAAAGTATCAATATAACGGAACTTACCCAGTGTCTCCAACCTTACTCACAAGGGTATCTCGACTATCAAAATAGTCGTTTCGGCTTTCAGCCAACATAGTTATTAACAAGAATTAATTAATCAGTAAAGTGTGAGCATACACACACACACCTGATAATGCGTAATACTATACCCTCTACGTCAACGCTCTCACTAGCAGGGATAACGGCTATTTGCCTATCCCAGGCAGACGTCGGCTCTCTACCACAACCTGGTGGATAGTCTCGAACCGTCGATACAACACGCCTTTTAAATTTAGGAGCGGAGACTATGGGTCCACTCCCATCCTCAGCTTGCCCTATACTTGCATCCATGGAGAAAAATCTGGATCAATACTATGCTATCGCAAAATAGAGATTTCCCCGGCAAGGGTTGAATTATGACAGAGCAATGAATAAAGGCTCAACACAAAGAACAAAAGAGGCCCCCTTACCTTAAACCCGAATGGAAAGGTAAGATTCAAGAACTAACCAAGCTTTAGACTTTGGACTTCAAAACGTTCGGCTTCTAGAGTTTCCCGGAGTAAGCATTTCAAAACAAGAGAAAGAGGAAAGGAAAAAAGAGATTAGCCTAAATTTAAACACCCAAAACAAAATAGCCATTTGGCTATGGCCAAATAGAGTCAAGAGAAAACAAAGAAAGGAACGAAAGGATCTCCCCTTACCTTAATCAATAGAAACCGATTGAAAAGACTTCTTGGCCAAGGATTCCTAGCACCTCGCTTTGCAATGTTCGGCTAATAGTAAAAGTGTAAGATCCGATTAGTGTGATGACCAAGGAGATTCGGATATGGTGAAAATGTGTAGAAACAAAACAGAGAAAGGAGTGGGAAATATGTTTCGGCTAAAGAAGATAGAAGTAGGGAAGAAGAGAGTTTCAGCTTTTGAGAAGAAGAGAAGGAAGAAAGGTGGAAAAAGATGAGTAGAAGAAAACCAAAGTTTGGCCAATAAGTAGAAGAGGGTTCGGCTAATGAAAACAAAAGAATCAAAAGCGAAAAGATGAAGAAAAGGGATGCTTGAATGGTCACTCTGATTTCGGGTAAATGTCAAAGAAGCAAAAGAGATGAAAAGTAGAGGTTGCAAAATTCGGCACAAGGAAAAGTAGGAAGAACGAATTAGAGAAAAATAGAGAACTCTAAAAAACTTTGCAAGAATCGGCACTCACCCTATAGGATCAAAAATGCCAAAATGAAGAATGCCTAAGAACTATAGGAGTTTCAGCACACTCACCTCCTAGCAACTAAATCGAAATCCCCCCTTCAAGCTCCCCACAATCGACCAACAACCCTATTAGCCACCAAATACTTTGTTTAGCTCCTAAATCCACTCCCCTTCATTAATTTGAATCGCTTTGACCAACTCAAACACCACCAACTCCTCATGGCCACTCATTTAAAAGCTTTGACTCTTTCAACCAACCACCATGAAGAGTCCAGCCGAATGCCATCACCTTAGCTTCCTAAACACAAAAAAAAAGAAATAAAGTTCCTGGATGCTACCAATGAGACTCAAACTCCTTCCCCCTGTTGCTCTTTTGTGACGACACTTCCCTTACTCCTTAAGTGGCGTCACCTTGCCACCACACCACATTCCTTCTTGTGTCAACAACCACAAGAAGATATTCTTAAAACTTGCCTCAATCAGCTCTCCCCCTAAAATGCCCAGAAACCAAAATTTTACCAAGGTCCTAGCTTGACCCTGAGCCTTTCCAAGACCCCCAAAACACACCAAAATATCAAACAGAACAAGCCAAACACACAGAAGAACATAACATGCAGAACCCCTAATTCCAGGATGTTACATTATTGTTGGGTCTTAAGGTAGTGTGAGCCCATTATATCCATAGGTCTAAAATTGGGCCTTGAGAATTGTCTCATTCCCCCTTCCTCAGGAAGATTTGTCCTCAGATCTTCAGCTGCATAAAAAGAAAAATGATTAGAATTATTAACAATAAAATTTAAAAAACACTTACTTAAGTTTTCTTGTGTGCCAAAACTATCTCTAAGATCAAATACATTATTTCGATCTTTGAAATTTGCTTCGATCATGTACATCTCCTTTAGAAACAACGTATCAACACTAAACAAAGAAATTTTAGGCACATGAGTGTTCAAGTAAAAAATAGCCTCTAACTTTCTTTGAATATGCATGGTCATCCATAAGAAGTTCCAAAGATGAGTCAAGAATTTCATATAACAATCAAAATTAAGAAGTTTAATATTATTATGTAAAAATTCATCTTTAAAGGTCAAGAGAGGAACTTTTTTTCAAGGGAAAATGTATGAAATCTGTTTTAATAAACCTATATAATGAAACAAAATTACTATTTTTAACCTTTTTCAAATCTAGATAAACCTATAAAATTAATTGAAGTTTCAAACCATGGTTTATTGAAACTTGACCAATGAGAAAACATGGCTTAAGGAAATTTAAAATTAGTAGCATACTTATCAAAAACATTCAGGGTATGCCTATATGTTTCAACTCCCAATGTATCCTTACTTTTCTTACCTTCTAGCACTTGTGGAGAATTATCAATGTCCAATCTACATTATTCCCACAAGTAAAATATTCTATCAATCGTTGAGTAATGTAATTGGAAGTTCGTCAATGGATCCTTGCAATCTTGAAACAAAGACACACCATTGAACAAATTTGATTTATGGTTAGTTAAATAATAATCATTTCTTATCTTTACATAGGTATTTTCTTGCTTTTCATTTTCTTTTTCCATTTGAGAACTCTCCAATTTTACCTTATATGTATTTTCACTCATCAAAAGTGGGCCATTAAGTGGACTTTTATCACTCAATGTCACTTTTCTCTCTGTCTTTTCAACTTTTTCTTTTCCCTTAACCAACTCACAGAATTTCATCATTTTTAGTTGATCCTTATACACATCTTTGGGATCCAAAGAGGCTAAAGTGTATTTTTTTTTCCTTTAAACACAAGGGAGTAACGGTTAAATTTGTCATGGTGTACCACATCACGATCATATTGCCATAGTCTTCCAAGAAGCAAATAGACAGCATGCATAGGAACTACATCACACCAAACCTCATCAAAATAATTCCCAATTTTGAATGTAATTAAGGACTATTTAACTACCTTAACTTTTGAACTTTCGTTAAGCCATTGTAAGTGATATGGCTTAGGATGATATTGATAAAGTAATGATAAATTATCCACTAAAAAACTACATAACACGTTGGCACAACTACCACTATAAACAATAAAAGAACAAAATTTCCTTGAATCAAGCACCTCAAGTGGAAGATGTTAGTCCTTCACACTTCATCAGAATCATCCCTTACTTGAATACTAGAGGATTGTCGCACTACAAGACAATGGGACTCAAGCAAATCGTCCCCATCAGTAGGAGATTCCAAAACCTCTTCCATTTTATGTATGTGTATCATCATTTGAGGCTAAAATAACAATACTAAAAAGAAAAGAAAAGTTGATCAAAGAAAATTAAACCTCACTGTTATACACTCATAATAAAAAAAACTCTAAGAGACAAAGAAAAGAAATTAAGATTTTCTCTCTTGTAACTTTTAAAGAGTAATCAAACTCAATAATATTCGAAAAGATATGGGATCAGTCTCTAACAAAGTTGACCTAAGGTTCTAGCAAGCCAAAGAAAACCTCGACCCCAAAGTAAGTAAGTTGCATGGAGGAAGGAGAGACAACTCTTTTCGTACCTATTACCACAAGAAAAAAATGTGTTAGAATGCGTAATAGAATAAGAAAAGCTAAAACAAAATAAAACCTAATGCTAGAATCAGAGAAAGTAAACTACCAAAACGAAAACCTAAAATAATGGAAAACAACTTGAATTTTTCCATTCAAGATTTTCCCGATTTCCAAAAATCAATTTAAATTGGAGTCTCCTCAAATAATGTAGATCTGGTCTAGAAAATTTTGGCAAAAAATTCAACCCATTAAATTTTTTTTTTTTTTTTTTTTTTTTTTCATGTTTTTGCACTTTTTCGATCACTTTTTTGTTGGAATTTTTTTATATTCTAATAGAGTGCCAAGAATCAATATGTAAAATTTTAGATCATTTGGAAAGCATTTATCCACTAAGGTTGCTTCCTGGAAATCAATTTATAAGAACACAAAAAACACCTAAAACATTTGAATCTAATACCAAATGATAAGAAAGTAAAGCGGAGGAAGCGGATCAATGATCGGATTCAACCTATTTGACTCGAAAAGGAAAGATTTGGATCTAATTTGAAAAGAAGAAATAAAGAAATTTAGTAATAAACAATAAAAGAAGAAATTTGATAACAAAGAGAAAATAAAAAATGATAAATAAATAAGAAATGTAAATTTTGAAAAATAAAGTGGAAGACGGAACGATAAACCGATGAATTGATGGATAGAAGGATAAATGTCCAATTGAACTCTTTGAGATATAAATCTCAACAAACTCAATTAATAGCTTTAATAAATCCTCCAAGAAATAATCCTTGGTAAATTGAACGGTGAAGAATGAGTTCCCATGACTCCTTGAAGAAAACCGAGAAGAAAACTACTTCTAAAAAACACAAGAAAGAAATCTTGCACAAAGAAACTAACTCCTAGAGTTGAAAATTTTATTAATGAAAATCATTCTCCTCTTAAGTAACAATGAAGAAGCCTTTATATAGGCTAGCTAAGTACATCCAAATAAAACTCTAAAATATATTGAAACTCTAATTAATCTAAACAAAAGTAGTTTTAAACTAAACTATCTTATTTGACTAAGAAACATAAAACTCCTAAACAACTTAAAATACTTAAACAATATCCAAAATTTGGAATAAATAAATAATAAAATAAAACTAATAAATAAAATATTGGGCTCTTATATAATAAAAATTAAGCCTAAAAATCAAACTCAATATGATTTAAGCCCAAAACTCATAATTTCTGTAATAATCCCATCCAGAAATTCTACTCGTGTAGTCTTTACTAAAATGGTCATAACTTAAGCTCCCGAACTCAAAATCAAGTGATTCAAAGCGTGTTTCAAATATAAAAGAAAGATATCCATCGACTATTGGTGGATCGATTGTTTTAAGTCCAATAGGGGTCCCAACCTTGGCTTATCATGTTTAATGATATAACTAAAGTCATTGGGAAGGAGCTCAATAACTCCTTAACTCTTCCTTTTGGGACCTACCTTTGTTTATTTTTACTCGTCTTAACATTAACACCCGTTGTGTAATAATCCATTTTTAGTGGTGTAAAAAATGGTGGTTTCAGAATCAAAATTCTGACATGTGAGTCTGTAAATATTAATTATTTAATATTTAAGAGATCATTAGTGTCATACTAAAATTTGGTTCAAAAATTTTGACGTTTTGTTAGTTAATAAAGGAAAAAGGATGAATCATAAAATTTGTAAAAGTTAATCTCTATTAATTTATATGGATTAATTAAGCATATAGATATGATTTAATGGTTTTATATGGAAATTTAACCATAGAATTGTTAATGTTCGATTAGTCATTAAGTTATATTATAAAATATAAGTTATAATTTAATTAACCATGATGATTAAAATAATAAAAGAAAAGTTAAAAGAAAAGTCATGTAACACATTATACTCGGCTTGGTCGCCAGGCCCAAATATGAGATGTCACACTACCGTCTCGTCTCATGTACGTTAAATAGGAAGCTAGATTCAATCAAACCAATCATCTTTTGTTAACTCGTACAAGTTTTAAGTCGTCTAGATAGTTAATTAACATTGTTACATGCAAATAATTTCTAAATTAGTCATACATATATCCAAAATCATGCATAAGGACTAAATAGCAAAATTTCATGAAAATATCTATATGTATCGATACTGACATCAAGGTATCAATATTTTCTTTAAGTGGTATCGATTCCATTTGGAAAAAGATACCAATTGAGCATTCTGTTTCTCAACCAAAATCTCATACGTCGAGAATTATCAATACTTGCCAAAATTCATCGAAACTTTGGCCTTGAGTATCAATACTCGAGATAAGGTATCGATACCAAATCTCTATTCTGACTTCTTGCACGTTTCAAAACACAGAGGTTTAGATTTTAAATCCCGAATATGGATACCTCTGCCTCTAAACATCAGAATGTAGCATACATATGCAATGAACTCACTCCAAAACATATTCTAAGCATCATGCATTATATACTTCGATAAATAATCATCCAACGGCTAAATTTAATAGTTCAAATCACCTAAACGAGTCCAAGCAAGAAACATCAAGCCATCATTAAAGTTCATGAACATAAGCAAACATATAAACTCACAAACTTCCAAAAACGAAATAACGAAGTCGATAAATTATCCAAACATGTCATGGCACTAAACTTATCTACCACATTACCTTACTTCCCAATACGAAATAACTGAAAGAACACCTAAGAGAATATACGAATCTTTCTTGGATCACTTCCTCAAAAACCACACCATGCACATCTTGTCGTTACTAATCTGCATATCTTGAAATGAGGGGGTAAACTTTAACAAGCTCAGTGAATGCAGGAATTTTCACCGCGTAAACATATCATCATTCAACACAACCAATCATTTACTCACAAGTACCTCATTCTTAATTCTAGCATCATATAGTATTAACCATGCATCGTCTAAAAGGTCATTCTCATAATGTAAACATACTCACTCAAGCATAAAACATAGTCCACATAATTACATAAAATAAGATAAATTGGGATAAGATGGCATTTGCGTTATGAAACATATAGTGATCTCCATCATCACACATCGGATACATGGATCTCCATTAGACCAGATAGACTCATAGAGTCAAACATGTCCCAAAAGTGAAGCATTTAGCTAACACTCTCCCTATTACCCCTCACATGACCCGTTGAATGGAGCTTAACTCTCATTTCCTTATCACTCCAAACATGTTCCAGGGCCTCAACACCCAAAACCGCTAAATGTATAAGTGAGTACTCACAATCCTATGGCATGTCAACTATATCCAATGGTTCCAAGATCATAGGCCAAAATATCCGAAAACAACACATACTACTTACCGATTATCCCTGCACTATCACTACATATTAGCATCTTTTGCAAAACACTAGTATAGTCATATATCATATATATTACACATTCATTTCATGTATATGATTTCACTTTATACAATAGTCATTATATTCACATACCACCTTACATGCATAATACATAACCATAAAATCACAAGATAATTATGGATTCAAGGAAACTTACACTCGAAACTTAGAGTAGTGGTTTAGGCTACATCTAAATTCCCAAATAACCATGACTCGTGTTTACGAGTAGCAATTCCATACACTCACCACTTTATGCTTTTGCCGAAAAGCTGAAAGCTCAACTGATGCTTCCCTAGCTCGTAGCAAGCTCTAATGAATCCAAAGCTTTACACACATAAATCATACAATAACCATAGTCAACTATCCACCAAAATTCATTCAAAGCAACTAACACAAAAGCTTTAAGCTAAATTCCCATGTAACTTAAGTTATTAACACAACTACTTTAAATTCTAATATCTCGATCTATACTCAATCTTTTTGTCTAAAATCAAATCCATTCATGTAATTAACTATCTACGCCTAATTCAAAACCTTCAAACTAGACAAATCAACTCAATTCAAGGTATCGACATTTTTCAACATCTTTTAGGAAATTTTCACATCAACTCAATTCAAGGTATCGACATTTTTCGACATCTTTTAGGAAATTTTCACAAAATTCATTAAAACATGAGAAATCATTAACAAAACCTTGAGGTAAGTTTAAAAATCTTCTAATCATGCTAAAAAAAGTTGAAAAACACTTTGAAACCAAGTTTTGACTTAAAATCCTAAAATCCACCATTAATGGTTCGACTTTCAACTTTTATTTAAAACTTGTGGTTTTCAGCTCTATTCAATATCCCAGCAACCAAAATAGTTGGAAATCAATTAGACGGTATAAATACCAGCTTCTAAAGGTCTTACAACAAGAAGAGAGATTATTCAAGCTTAAAGATCAATCAAACAACCTTTGTGCTCAATTTTTCCATACTTTTCTTACATATACTTGTGAGCTTTATTGTTTTTCTATCAGCTCAAGTGTTTTTATTTCTAATTGTGCTTAATTTGAAAACACTTTGATCTTATAAGTATTATTTCTTTGCTTGCTTATTTGTTTCTCTTTTAGAGGGTTTAAGTCTTAAGATTTGTGTAGAAATCTTAAGGGAGTTGTAAGGTTAAACCTTGTCCTCACAGGTTGGTCAAATTAATAAATTTGGGAAAATCCTTAGTTGTGGAAAGCTAAGGTATTGGAGTAGGCAGTTGGGGTCGAAACACTCTAAATCTTTGTGTCAATAGTTTCATATTCTTTCATTACTTCCACCAAAATTTTAAAAAGCCAATCCACCCTTTCTTAACTATTTCAATTGAGTTTTCGATCCATCATTGAGCTAACAATCATCTCAAACTCTATCTTGGTGGTGATGTTGATAATGGGATAGAGGAGTTCCAAATTTAAGATCCCGATTGATCTCACATTAGGATAGTCGAGCTTTAGACTTTAAACAAATGCTTCTTAGGAGGAAACCCAAGTGTTTGTCTTTTTATTTATTTATTGCATGTGTTGCATATTTGAATTTTATGTTGAACCGTTAGATTCAACCATTAAAATACATTCCAACTTCAACTTAGTACCTCCAAACCATCAACTAAAAATAACCTATATACACGCCACAAAACTAAGAAAAAATGAGTCAAAATCTACCAAGACTGAAGCTTGATAGTGTGAGCCTTGATGTTGATCTGACTGCCTAGTTCCGCAAAACATCAACTACAAGAAACAGGAAATGAAACAAAGTAAGCTTATAAAGCTTAGTAAGTTCATAGGTATTTAAACAAAATTATTACCTCAGTTTACAATTAAGTTAATAAATATAACTAAATTTAATACAATTTCCTGTCAATACATTTACAACAATTAGGTGAGTGTTTCACATAACAATCGTATAATCTCTCAATCATTTAATATGCCATATAAATCATATCAACCATTTGATCATGTCAATTCATATTCATATTCTATTTCTTTTAAACATAACTCTGTCACCAATATTGCATTTACAAAACAAGCGTTTCATACCTATAAATATAAACTTTCCAGATATTTCATATCGCTTTAAACAACCTGTAAACACATAATCATGAATATAAAACTTTATATCTTTCCATACGGAACAGTCGAGGTAAGTAATCCCATATTCAGCACTCTTAAGGTAAATTCTTCCCGACTTAAAATTTATCATGAATATAAAATTGACAGCATGAGGGAAGATGTTCAAACCTTCAAACCACCATGATTATACAAACAAAAGGAAAGTCTAGCTTAAGACTTTAAACAAGCACTTCTTGGAGCCAAATTGAGCATTAACACTATCTCTTTATTTCTATTATTGGTTATTTCTTTTCTATTTTTATTTTCTCCTTCTCCAGAATTTTAATAAATCACAAGTGCAGATTCCCAAACAACACGGCCTAGCACACGACCGTGGCCGTGGCTGTGGCCGTGTGGGTACTCTAAATTACCGTACTGACATGGCAAGGATGGTACGAGTCAGAACGAATCAATTTTTCAAAGTCACAGACCCAACCACCGTGCCACGGCCATGCGAAGCGGCCATGGCCGACACTAAGAGATCATACACGGTCGTGGAAACTACACATAGGCATGGGTAAAATGATATGCCCCACACCACGCCCGTGTCACGCGGCCGTGAATGACACTGACTTGCCAAACACAGTTGGACACGCCGTGCTATCCAACCGTGCCAACATACTGACTTTTCACCAACGGTGTGGCTTGCTAAAAAACGGGCATGGAGAATCAACACGCCTAGACACATGGACGTGCGAGGCAGCCGTGTGAAATGACACGCCCTCTGGCCACAGGCGTGGGAATGTACCCGAATTAAGCCCCTATTTAAACACTAGCCTTACCCTCTCCATTCTTCTACTTTCCACATCTCTTCTCCCTTCCTACTACCAGATTTCTCTCATCTCCTTACAAATTCTCTAAACCTTAAGTTATATCATGTCAAAGAAGCATAAGAGGCCAACCACAATCTCCTCAAAGGAGACCGATTCACATGAGTTCATGCCGACAGCTTCAGCTACTCAACACGCCAAGGGTCTTCGAAACTTTTTTGGTTCTATTTTTCTTTTCTCATCTCCTTTATTTTCCTGATCTATACTTTTTTTCTGCTTAAATTAGTTTATTTTATTCTAGTTTCCTAGTGTCAGGTTCATCAGGCTGCTAGAGAATCACACCGGAACCACGACCACAACCCCTCCGCAGCCTTAGAAATCACCCCTACTTCGCGAACCATCTATCAATAAGGACACCTTAGTCCATTAATCTTTTCTTTTAATTTCAGTTTTCTTCTTAGTCTCCTTCTTTTTATTTTCTTGTCCTTAATTATATTATTAGTATATTTTTAATGTTTATCGAGATTTCCTGGTTATATCTTTTTAGGCTACCCAATTTCTTCATCTAGCACAATGCTTGTCGGTAGCCACCCCACCAGGACCATAGAAAATGCCACCACCACACCTCCAACTTATCTTCTACCACGACCACTGCCAAACTCCGAGTCATTCGAAATTCAAGAAATGTTCATTCTCCCCTTCTCTTTTGATTTTATTACATGGTTATTTATCTATCTTTGTACATTGAGGGCAATGTACATCTTAAGTGTGGGGGGTAAAAGTACCTAACTTTTTGCATTATTCTCAAAACCCTAAATTTTATCTAGTATTTAAGTATTTTTCTCATATTACTAATTAGGGTGAAATTTCTGATGATTTATGATTTTTATTAATATGTTTTGGATTAAGTCATTGTTAATTGTGCATTGAGGATTTAAATTTTAAGATACTAGAGAATCAAGCATGATAAGTCTATTTTTCAAAAAAAATAGGTTGTTGAACTGAATTTGAATATTACATTGTAGTTTGAAATTTACAGGGATTGATGTCAAATACCCATAATTTTTGTGAGATTTGAGCCTTATAGAGAATATATTCTTTTCCATGCTCACTTTATTGATTATGAGTGTGTCAACACTAAATTGTTATTCTAGAACTTGCCTCGATTATACATGTTAAGACCACATTATTGATTTGATATACTGAGATGATAAAGGCACTTAGGTTTTAACCCACTCACTCCACTAAAAAAACCTACCTACATAATAAACCCCTAGTGAACCCCGTTGATCCTAACAACTCTTTTTATTGATTCACCCACTAATATTAACCAAAAACACTTTGTATTTGTTATCACCATTCTTTTTATCTACCCGTCTATCGAGAATTGATTTGACCAGTTGCCTAATTAGTTTATTTCAGTTGATAAATTTCTCTCTTTATTATATATTCATTTAAGTTTGTTCCAAAAAAATCAAAGTATATCCAGCATTAGTAATATAAAAAGTGAGCTTGTACGTCTAAATTTCAATTATCGAAGAAAAAGCTCGTATTATTAGTGTCAAAGTTTCAATTGATGTAATCATTTATTTTCTAGTTCATTGTTTTTAGTTAGGTAATTTGTCAATTCAATCTCGAGCCTTTATCCACACCTTTAACCCAAACTCTGTTAAAACCCTGTTAAAGACCTTTTGATTTGTGTATCATATCATATTATAGTGGTGGAGATTTGATTTTCACGCAAGCCTATGGGATTAACTTTTCATGTTTGACTTATAAGTGCTTTTTCTTGAACCTTAAACACTTCGAGTGCTTTGAGTGAATCTTTAGTGAGGATGTCAATCCTTGTCGGTTTTAAATTAAAGGTAATCATTTAGATAAGGGGAGACACCTATGTGTTCATGCTACGGAATATATGACTTAGAATTGTTTGAATCTTTAGGAGTCTTTGAGTTATATTATCAATGTATAAATTATCTATGAATTATGACGACGCATTGTTGATGAGAATTATGAATTGTGGAAAGTTCATTTTAATTGTAAGTTAAGAATTTTACTTGAGGACAATCAAAAGCTTAAGTGTGGGGCTATTTGATAAACCATAAAAGTAACATATTTTAATCCCATATTTGGCATACTTTTGGATGATTTATTCCTTGATTTATGTAAAAAGGTGCTCTTAGTTTTTTTTTTTCATGTTTTATACTCAGGAAAGCACCTTGTAACACCCCAAACCCGGCCTAGAAGTTAGGCCTGAATCTGGCGTGTCACATTGGGGTGCTTTTCAAGAAACCATGGTTCCATTTGAAAACCTTTCTTGATATTAAAAACTAAAGTCCCAGTTTGCGTTTGTTTATTATTAATCGACATTTATTAAAAATTTATTACCTAAAAAAAACTTTGTTTGTTGCGAAAACTTAATTAAAATGACCGACTTATGAAAACGTGATGTTTATGACCTATTCGCAAAAACGTAGTATTTTGAAAGCAGATATTATTTTGGAAAACCGTGATACAAAGTTTAGCAGATTTAGAACATAATAAACTAAAAATCCAAAACTAAAACCAAAATTTAAGAGAGGCCTTATTACAAAATATTAACCCAAGTTAAAAATAAGTAAAATACTAGAGTCCAAAACTGCTTGTAGTGTGGCCACCTCCGAGTCCTCTAGCAGTCGAATCGCCATCGAGGATTACCCGAGAAAAAATATTAAAAAGAGGGTGTGAGTTTATGAAAACTCAGGTGGATAACCCTCATCAATAAGAACATGAATCACAACAGTTTGGGCCAAAGCCCATTTCAGTAACGGTGGCAATTGGGCCTTAGCCCATAAAAGCCTCAGTTGGGTGTTAACCCATAAATGTCACAAATCATATTTATCTGGGCTTGAGCCCATCTCAAATAAAACCACATATGCAATGCATTAATGCCCATACCAACCCTGCACTCCGTCTCCTGTCCAACCCTACACTCTTGTGGGGATTTAATCGACCCACCCATCCCTACACTCCTTATGTAGCACCGATTACGGCACTAACTTATCAGTGAGCATAACTGCTCGATGGCTAAAAGCCTTCGGTGGATCCACAGTCGTCAAGCGACCATGCGATCCTATCTGCACTTCCCCTTTCGAATAATCCCATCCCCATGAAACATAATAACACATGAATGTAACATACCATAATAATCATACGATAACAATCATAAATCACATACAAGAATAATCATATAACATGTAGGGGCATTTTCATCATTTTTACCCTCTAGGGGCATATCGATCATTTTACCCATCGAGGGTATTTTTGTAATTTACCAACCAAGGGTATTTTCATAATTTACCCACCAAGGGTATTTTCGTAATTTACCCACCAAGGGTATTTTCATAATTTACCCATCAAGGATATTTTCGGTAATTTTGCAAACCAGGGGTATTCTAGTAATTTTACAAACTAGGGTGTTAACGACCCGACAGAAGGTCCACTGTCACCTCGAACGACTCAAGTATTCTAAATAGAGATAATGATGCGAATGGGTATAAGGCCCATTATCGACCCAAGTGGGCCCCCACACTCGTGTGGCCCATTCAGCCCAAACCTAGCCACATATATGAGATTCACATAGTTTAGTTCACTATCTACTACTCAATCATACAATTTACTCATATGGGCCCTCGGGCCCATTGGGCCCACTTGGCCCCTTTCGGGCCATCGTGGCCCAACAGCCCACACCTAAAAGAATACTCATGGTAGCCTCAACTATCGCGTCAAAGCTTCCACTCGTGCGCTCGCACGCTTGTGTGGCTACCATCGCCATGTGACCGGCATTTCGGCATTTGCCTCTCTACAGCTAGAGTAGAGAGAGGTACACACCTGATAGAAATTTCGAGGCTACTAAACCGCGCTCCCAAAGATCTTATGCCCAACGCCCACCAAGGTATCTTTTCTCTCCTCCTAGAATGCTCTTTATATAGCTAGCTTCTCACCTTCCTTCTTTATATCTTTCCGATGTGGGATATTTCCACTAGCAGAGTTTAAATCCAACTCAAACTCTTGCCGCCCCATCTTAGCAAAATAAATACTCCCTTGCTTCTCATGAGATTATAACTCAGGCTCCCTTATAACATAACCCACGCTGCTAGCCACTTTACCAACTAGCTCCTTGTTTCTAAAATCATGCGCAACTAAATATAAGTCCTATGGCCAAATTCAAAAATCCATTTAAAAAGAAAACCAAAATGCAAGCACCAAGACTTGAACCTTGGACCTCTTTCCTTCCTCTATGGCGTCACCCCCCTTGCTCCTTAAGTGGCATCACTTTGCCACTCACCACACACTCCACTTGCCATTTTTCTCTACATTTTATTCTTAAAGCCTACCTACCAACTCCCAGGGTTTTTTTTTCACCTAAAACCCGAATTTTTCCTATAGCCTAACTTTAACTCGAGACTTCATAAAAGCCCTCTAACCTTCCAAAATCACTCACCTAATAGGTCCAACTTGCCTTAGTACTATTCTCTTATTCTAAAAAATTTTAAATGCTACTACCCCCAAGGCCCATTGGGCCCAATCCTACTAGGCCCAGTTCTAGGATGTTACACACCTAGGGACAAAAAGAACGAGAAATAGATTTAAAACGGGCCAATTTGGGCCTAAGTGAAAATTGACACGGCCTCAATCAACAGAATCAAAACACGGCCTAACCACGATTTACACGGTCGTGCCTCAATCAAGAACTGAAACATGGCCTAACCATGATTTACATGGTCGTGCCTAAATCAACAGAATCGAAACACGGCCTAAAGTTGATTTACACGGGCGTGTGCCATGGCCGTGGCCCTGTGGTGGAAAAAGGAATTTCACTCAGAAAAGGATACTTAGGGAGAAAGAAACGCATTCCAAGAGCCTATATAATGACCCTAATTGTAACCTGAAAGGGGGCGATCAGTTAGGTAGTCAGCTAGGCCAAGAAGCTAAGCCAGAAGGCCAGATTCGTGGGAATCACTCGAGGATAGTCTGTTGATCCATCTCAAGAAGCCAGAATTCTACTCAAGACGGAGGATCTCTCCTTCAATTCCTTTAGGGGGTTTTAGGGATTTCTTATGTTTTGTTTAATTCTTTCTCTTGAGATGTTTTATTTTATCATTATGAACTAAACCCTTCAGATACTTGAAGGGGATGAAACCTAGATGAATCTTATTATTTTCTAAACCCTTCAAATACCTGAAGGGGATGAAACCTAGATGAATCTTGTTATTTTTTAAACTATATGATAAATACTTAGTTTGTTTTTAATTATGTGTGCTTAATTCTTGTGTTAATATTTTCGGAATATTGATTAAAGTTGAATGTGCTTAGTGGTGGAGCAAAAGTCCCTGCCTAAGAGTAGATCTAGCATAATTAAGCGGAGTTGATCGCGCGCCTAGAGATATGGTGACGAGATTTTTTCAGATTAGGGTGAAACCTAATATGAGAGTCCATAGATCGAGTTAATGTGATTCTAAGGGTTTTAATTAGAAAGAGATTTCAATTAATCAACCTAGGGTTAGACGTTATTCGCCTCGAGAGAGGGTTTAATATAAATTAGGGAGTCTTACAGATCAAGCTATGTGAATAAATCATCTGGTTCAGTGTTAGATAACCAGTGAAGTCTAGGTGGATTCCTTCTAGGGTATCGTCGTAATCAACTGAGTTCTTCTAAAAGTTATTTCTTCAATTTGTTCTTTTTTTCTTTGCGTCTTAGTTTAGTAATTAGTTAGTTTTTAGTTTAATCAACCAATCACTTCATATTTAGGCTAAATAATAGACAGAAAGTAAGTATTAGTACTTTTAATTCCCTTGGGTTCGACAATCCGGTCTTGCCTAAACTATACTACTGTTTGATAGGTGCGCTTGCCTTAAGTCGTTGTCAGAGTTAGTTTTCAGGTTCGATCATTCTCTTTATAAATTTTAAAACTCGACAATTTTAGACGATCAATTCTTTTTGGCAAGGCTGAAGAGGAACAAGCACGGGTAATCAAGGAAGTTTTAGATGCTTTTTGCAGTGCTTCAGGACATAATGTTAATTTGCAGGAGTCAAATATGGTTTTCTCTAAAGGGGTAAATAAAGATATTCAGAGGCGTATTAGTGGAATTTTTGGGTTCCAGGTGGTGCAGAATCTTGGTTCGTATTTAGGAATTCCTCTTTTTCACGAGAAGGTTACAAATAATACTTTGTGTTTTGTCATTGATAAGGTGAGAAGTAAACTTTGTAGTTGGGACGCTAGACAGCTCTCTCTGGCAGGTAGAATTACTTTGGCTCAATCAGTCTTGCT
The DNA here is from genome assembly GCA_025506655.1 of Gossypium rotundifolium. Taxonomy (NCBI): domain Eukaryota; kingdom Viridiplantae; phylum Streptophyta; class Magnoliopsida; order Malvales; family Malvaceae; genus Gossypium; species Gossypium rotundifolium. The sequence goes on along the minus strand of CP106734.1, from coordinate 115,186,610 downwards.
CTCAATTTTGAGCTACGTCATGCAATCAATAATGCTCCCGAAAGGCTTTTGTGATAAAATCGAAGGTATGGTAAGATAGTTCATTTGGGGTTCCACTAGTGGTAATAGAAAAATTACTTTGGTAACTGGGGAGTCATATGCCAACCTAAATCGAATGGAAGTGTAACAGTTCGATTTAGACCATAGTCAAAACAGTGGTTTCGGGACCACAAATCTGAGTCAGAAAAATATTTTAATATTATTTTCTGTGTCAGCAGTATATGATTTAGCATGTGTGAAAGTTTTGTAAATTAGTTTGTCCGTTTGTGTGCTTAATTTGAGAAAAAGATTAAAATGTATTAAATGCAAAACTAGTATGATATTTGTAAAAGTGCCTATTTGTTGTGGCTTTTAAATATGGAGGCTTTATGAGGCAATTAAGCCAATTGTAAGATAGTGGAAGTTTAAATGACAAAATAACCTTATTGTTTATTTGTCTTATATGTTTAATAAAAGGATAAAATGGGAAATGAATAATTAAGTCATAATTTAATATAACAAAAAGCATGATAATGGCCATATTCATCATCTTTGGTCGAATATTCAAAGAAAAGAAGAAAAGAAAAAGAAAGCTAGGTTTTGGTTGATTTTGAGCTTGATTAAGGTATGATTTTGACTCGATTTTTTATAATTTCTATGTTTTTGCAATCGTTGCTTCGTATACTTCAAAACCCATGTCGTAATTTTGAGAATTAATGATGTTTTTGAAATGAGACTTTGATGAACTCATGTGTTTTATGATGTTTAATGGTGAATTATGAAAGATAAATGTTTAATTAACATAGTTTGTCTTTGAGTTTTTGTTGAATTTGAGTATTTTGAATTAAATTGAGAAAATGAAATTTTGAAGGACCAATTTGTAAAATAAATGAAATGTATGGATTGATATGATCATAGGGTATATTCGACCAACATGAGTATAAGCAAATTTGGTGTATTTTGTGATTTTGTGAAATAGGGACTGAATTATCAAAATATGATAATGTGAGGGCTAATTTGTAAATTTTCCTAAATATGTGCTTTTGGTTTGAATTGAATGATTTGATGAATAAAAGGATTAAATTTGAATATGTTTCAATGGATTTAGACCGTGGGAAGTTAAAAGTTATCAAATAGCCGTTTATCTCCGTTCTTCCCGTACGAGGTAAGTCGATATACAAATAAATGTATTTGAATTGATTTATTTGTGAATATATGAAATTTGAATTGCTATGAATAATACTCGAAATGATGATTATATGGATTTCGAGAAAGCATATAAAGATAGTTAATGTCCGAGAAGTCCCGTCTGAACCTAGGAATAGATAAGATAGTATATGTCATGACATAGGTGTTCGATATGTGAGATCATGTAAGACCACGTCTGGGACATTGGCATTGATTCGAGATTTTGTATAATACCACGTCTGGGATGTTGGCATCGATATAAGATTTACGTGTAAGACTATGTCTAGGACATTGGCATCGTATTGATTCGTGTAAGACCATGTTTGGGACGTTGGTATCGATATGAGATTTACATGTAAGACCATGTCTGGGACATTGGCATCGTATTGATTCGTGTAAGACCCTGTCTGAGACAGTGGCATCGATATCTGATTACATGTAAGACCACGTCTGGGACATTGGCATTGTACGACTATTCCGAGCATTCTGAGTATCCTATTAGATTCTGAAAGGTTCAATGGGCAAGTTTGAGAAAAGAATAACTTTGTGAGTTGTATATTCGTTTCAAGTACGTTTGAAAAGTACACTATGTGTGTATGAAAGGTAAGTGTCTATATGAACTTACTAAGGTGAATATGTGTATTAGAATGATGAGATAATATGTGAATATATGCTTGAATGAGCTATGTGTATATGTGATATTTGAGTTAAAGAATATGGCAAGTTATGGCTAAGCAAATGAGCCAAAGAATATGTGATGAATTTGTTATAAGAAACATTAGTATCATTGTATCAATATATTATGTGCATTTTATGCTAAGTTTATTTGTATATGGCTTACTAAGCTTTTGAAAGCTTACTTTGTGTGTGTTTGCTCTATTTTATAGATTGTCAAAGCTACTGAAGGCTCGGGGATCGTCGAGGATCATCATCACACTACTCAAACTCATTTTGGTACTTTGAAATGTGTATCTAACTAAATATGGCATGTATAGACCAGTCACTTTGGATTATGTTTGAAGTGTGTATAAATAGCTATGTGATGTGGCTAGTTATATGTTGGTATTATGCATTTGTGAATATGGTATGTGATATTGGTTTTGGTATGATCCCATGACTATGAAATGGTTAAGTTTATGGTAAGAATATGGATGAAAATTTGAGTATGTATGTTTGATCAAAGAAATGGTTATATAAGGTATATGTGGATGAGTCATGCTTGAATATATATATATGTTTTAGTTGTACAAATTGGCATGATTGGAAATAAGATTGAATATAGAGATTTGTTGATTATTTGAAATGTGTTTGGTTCTCAATTGTACATGAATTGAATTGGTATATTGCTTATAGGGTAGACCCAAGTGTGAGTGGCAATTTAGCCTCGCAAATGGCCTATTTTGCATACACGGCTGTGGCACACGGGCGTGCCTAGTGGCCATGTGAACAAGTCAGTAGCTAGCCTAATTTTACACGGCCATGGCACACGGGCATGTTTGGTGGCTGTGTGGATAAGTTAGTATACATGCTCTATTTTGACACGGCCAGGACACATAGGTGTGTCTGGTAGCCGTGGGAGGCACATGGCCTGCCCACCAGGCGTGTGACCTCTGTAACTTAAAAAAGTTTTTAAATTTCTAGGAAATTCCATATGTGTTCGGTTTAGTCCTGACCCTATTCTAAAGCATGATTAAGATCTTGTTGACCTATAAAAGGGACATTTTGATTGCAATTGATGAATTGTATTATGAAATGTCTGTAAAAGTTTCTGATCTGACTAGTAATACTTTTAACCCTAATTTAGCGACGAATACGGGTTAGGGATTTTACATTTGATTAGATCAGAGCTACGGTTTAGCTGATTCTCGGACTAAAGTAGTGTGTGAGAGTCTAGCTATACATGCCATATATCTGAATTGTGATAGTGTGATGAATCCTGACGTGTAAAATGTGATTTACATATAGTAATGGATCCTAAAAAGTTGTAGCTGACGATGTAGAATGCAATGCGCCTGCTACCGCTCAAGGGACAGTGCCATCTAATTTAAGACCGGCTACGAGCAGTCAAGAAGGAGAAGCTAAACAATCTTTCTTCCAAATGATGAGTGAGTGGTTCACTTAGTTTGTGAGAAATAATCCGTGGCTATTTCACAATCTCTGCCTCCGCCTAATCCCCCTCAGACTTCAGTTATGCCTCCGATTATGAATCTAAATCTGTTGAATAAACCTCTGGTCGACAAAATCTATAAATATGGGGCTGAAGAGTTCAGGGCTACTAGTGATGACGATGCTGAGAAAGCTGAGTTTTGGTTACAAAACACAATCTGAGTATTTGATGTAATGTCATTGAGTCCCAAAGAATGTATAAAGTATGTTGTTTCTTTGTTACGAGACGCGGCTTATCAGTGGTGGAAGACTTTGACTTCTATGATTCCAAAGGAAAGGGTTACTTGGGATTTCTTTCAGTCTGAATTTCGAAAGAAATACATCATTCAGAGATTCATTGATTAGAAACGAAAGGAATTCTGATTTGAAACAAGGCTGCATGTCTGTTACTGAATATGAACGAGAGTTCGTAAGACTAAGCCAATATACTCAAGAATGTGTTTCGACTGAAGCGATAATGTGCAAAAGATTTGAAGACGGCCTTAATAAAGATATTTGTTTATTAGTCAGGATTCTGGAAATAAAATACTTCGTAGTGTTTGTTGACCGAGCGTGTAAAGTTGAAGCACTTGGGAAAGACAAAAGAAAATTTGAGTCTGAAGCTAGAAATGTGATAAAGAGATTTTAGAATAAATCATTTCAGTCTGCTTCAAAGAAATTCAGAGATGAACAAAACCGTTCAAGAGTTAATGTGGGACATTCAAATGGAGATCGAGCTAGATTACAATTGAGCTCTAAAGCTCTAGGAACTTTAATGGTGAGTGTTTGAAATGTCAGATCCGAGCGACCCGAGTGTAAGCATTGTGGTAAAAGACATCCGGGGAATTGTAGATTGAATGATCAAGCTTACTTCAAATATGGATCGTTAAATCATTTCATCCGAGATTGCCTAGAGTCTATTGAGCAAGAGATTGTATAGAATTCGAGATCTGAGAATGTTTCAACAAAAGGTAGACCTTCTCAAAATGTAAGAAATGTCAGTGGTAGTTAAAGAGTAACGAAAGACTCAGTTGCGAGATCTGAAACCAGAGCGCCTTCCAGAGCATATGCCATTCGAGCTTGTGAGGAAGTTTCATCTCCAGATGTTATAACGGGTACATTTACTCTTTATGATACTTCTGTGATTGCACTGATAGACCCTGGTTTTACTCATTCATATATATACATGAACTTAGTATTCAGTAATACTTTTCATGTAGAGTCTAATGAATTAATTATTAGAGTATCGAACTCCTTAGGTAAAAGTGTTCTAGTTGACAAAGTATACAAGAACTGTCGTTAATGTTTTGAGATATCTGTTTTCCTGCTGATCTGATGCTATTACCATTTGATGGCATAATTTTGGGTATGGACTGGTTGACACTACATGATGCTGTTGTAAATTGTAAAAGAAAGACTATTGATTTAAGATGGTAGAATGATAAAATAGTTCAGATTGAGTCAAATGATTTGAATGGGTTACCTGCCGTGATATCAGTGATGAAAGCTTAGATTTATGTGAAAAAGGGTTACGAAACTTATTTTGCTTATGTAATTGATTCAAAAGTAATTGAAAAGAAATTTGAATCAGTGTTAGTTGTTTGTGAGTTCCCTGATGTTTTTCCTGAAGAATTACCGGGATTACCTCTGATACAAGAAGTTGAATTTGGTATTGATCTATTATCGGGAATGACTTCTATTTTGATAGCTTCATACAGAATGGCACCAACGGAGTTGAAAGAGTTAAAGTCACAGTTGCAAGAGTTGACTGACAAAGGGTTTGCAAGACCGAGTTTCTTGCCTTGGGGTGATCCCGTTCTGTTTGTGAAAAAGAAAGATGGCACGATGAGAATGTGCATTGATTACCGTCAGTTGAACAAAGTAACTATAAAGAACAAATATCTCTGTCCAGAATTGACGATTTGTTTGATCAGCTAAAAGAAGCCACTGTGTTTTCTAAGATAGATCTGTGATTGGGATACTACCAGTTGAGAGTAAAAGATCCAGACATTTTGAAAACTGCTTTCAGAACAAGGTACGGGCATTATGAGTTTTTAGTTATGCCTTTCGGATTAACGAATGTTCCTGCTATCTTTATGGATCTAATGAGCAGAATTTTCAGACCGTACCTAGATCAATTTGTTGTTGTATTCATTGACGACATTTTGATTTATTCATGGGATGAAACTAAACATGCTGAACATCTAAGGATTGTGTTACAAACTCTGCGAGAAAAGCAATTGTATGCAAAATTTAGTAAATGTGAATTCTAGTTATGTGAAGTTATTTTTCTGGGACATATTGTATCGGCCTCTGGAATAAGAGTTGATCCGAGCAAGATTTCTGTTATTTTGGAATGGAAACCTCCGAAGAATGTATCTGAAGTCCGTAGTTTTTTGGGACTTGTTGGTTATTATCGAAGATTCGTAAAAGGCTTTTCGATGATTGCAATTTCGTTGACTAGATTGCTTCAGAAAGATATGAGATATGAATGGTCTAATAAGTGTCAGAAAAGTTTTGATCAGTTAAAAACTCTTTTGACTAAAGCTCCAATTTTGCTACAACCAGAATCAGGCAAAGAGTTTATAATTTACAGTGATGCTTCGTTGAATGGTGGGATGTGTACTGATGCAAGAAGGAAAAGTTATAGCTTATGCCTCGAGACAATTGAAGCCGCATGAAAAGAACTATCTGACACACGACCTTGAGCTAGCTGCAATTGTGTTCGCATTAAAGATTTGGTGACATTATGTGTTCGGTGAGAAATGTCATGTATTTTCAGATCGTAAAAGCCTGAAATATCTGATGACTCAGAAAGATTTGAATCTACGATAGAGAAGATGGTTAGAGCTATTGAAAGATTATGAACTTGTAATTGATTATCATCCGGGTAAAGCAAATGTCATTGCTGATGCACTAAGTAGGAAATCATTGTTTGCACTACGTGCTTTGAATGCTCAATTAGATCTATCTAATGATAGTTCAGTGATAGCTCAATTGAAAGCAAAACCGTTATTTTTACAGCAGATATGTGATGCTCAGAAAGTTGATAATGAAATAATAGCAAAACGAGATTAATTTATTCAAACTCTGATTCTGAATTTTGAGTGGGTGATGATGATTGCTTGAGATTCCAAGATCGAATTTTGTTTTGAGAAATCTAGAGTTGATTCAGTTGATTTTGAATGAAGCTCATAATAATCACTTATCCGTTCATCCGAGAAGTAAAAAATGTATCATGATTTGAAGTAACACTATTGGTGGTTTGCCATGAAATGAGACATTTCTGACTTTGTTTCGAAATGTTTAGTCTGTCAGTAATTTAAAGTTGAACATCAGGTTCCATCTGGTTTGTTACAACCAATTCTGATTCCTAAGTGGAAATGGGATAGAGTGACGATGGATTTTGTTTTTGGATTGCCTCTGACTCTGAGAAAGAAAGATGCGATTTGGGTCATAGTTGATCAATTGACAAAATCTTCCCATTTTATTTCTGTACGATTTGATTTTATTTTCACTTGATAAATTAGCGGAGCTTTATATTTATGATATTGTAAGATTGCACGAAGTACCATTGTCTATCTTGTCTGACAAAGATCCGAGGTTTCCATTAAGGTTCTAGAAGAAATTGCAAAAAGATTTAGGCACGAAATTGCATTTCAGTACAGCTTTTCATCCATAAACGGATGGTCAATCTGAGTGAATCATTCAGATACTCGAGGACATGTTGAGATGTTGCCTCCTTGAGTTTGATAGTACGTGGGATCAGTACCTACCATTGATTGAATTTACTTATAATAATAGTTTTTAGTCGAGTATCAAAATGGCACCTTATGAGGCTATGTATGGACGCAAATGCCGAACACCTCTGTATTAGACTGAGCTCAGTTAAAATAAGATACACGGGTTTGATTTTATAAAAGACACTGAACAGAAACTAAAAGTGATCCGTGACAGTCTGAAAGCAGCGTCTGATCATCAAAAATCCTATGCAGACTTGAGAAGAAAAGATATTGAATTTGAGATCGATGACAAAGTGTTCTTAAAGGTATCTCCGTGGAAGAAAGTACTCCAATTTGGACGTAAAGGCAAGTTAAGTCCGAGGTTCATCGGATCGTATGAAATTATCGAGCGTGTTGAGCCAGTTGCATATAGATTGTTGTTGCCACCTGAGCTAGAAAAGATTCATAATGTATTTCACATATCGATGCTTAGACGATATCGATCCGATCTGTCACATATGATCTCTCCGTCTGAGATTGAAATCCAATCCGATATGACTTATGAGGAAGAATCGATCCGTATCTTAGCTCATGAAGTGAAAGAATTGATAAACAAGAAAATTTTGTTAGTGAAAGTGTTGTGGCATCGACACTGTGTGGAAGAGGCTACGTGGGAGCCTGAAGATTCAATGAGACAACAATATTCGAATCTGTTTAACGGTAAGATTTTCGGGGACGAAAATCCCTAAGGGGGAGAATTGTAACAGTCCGATTTAGACCTTAGTCGGAACAGTGGTTTTGGGACCACAAATTCGAGTGAAACAAATATTTTAATATTATTTTTTGTGTCAGCAATATATGATTTAGCATGTGTGAAAGTTTCGTAAATTAGTTTATCCGTTTGTATGCTTAATTTGAGAAAAGGATTAAATTGTATTAAATGCAAAACTAGTATGATATTTGTAAAAGTGAATATTTGTTGTGGCTGTTAAATATGGAGGCTTTATGAGGCAATTAAGCCAATTATAAGATAGTGGAAGGTTAAATGACAAAATAACCTTATTGTTTATTTGTCTTATATGTTTAATAAAAGGATAAAATGGGAAATGAATAATTAAGTCATAATTTAATATAAAAAAAGCATGATAGTGGCCATATTCATCATCTTTGGCCGAATATTCAAAGAAAAGAAGAAAAGAAAAAGAAATCTAGGTTTCAGTTGATTTTGAGCTTGATTAAGGTATGATTTTAACTCGATTTTTGATAATTTCTACGTTTTTGCAATCGTTGCTTCGTATACTTCAAAACCCATGTCTTAATTTTGAGAATTGATGATGTTTTTGAAATGAGACTTTGATGAACTCATGTGTTTTATGATGTTTAATGGTGAATTATGAAAGATATATGTTTGATTAACATAGTTTGTCTTCGAGTTTTTGTTGAATTTGAGTATTTTGGATTAAATTGAGAAATTAAAAATTTGAAGGACTAATTTTTGAAAGAAATGAAATGTATGGATTGATATGATCATAGGGTTTATTCAGCCAAGCATGAGTATAAACAAATTTGGTGTATTTTGTGATTTTGTGAAATAAGAACTAAATTGTCAAAATGTGATAATATGAGGGCTAATTTGCAAATTACCCTAAATATATGCATTTGGATTGAATTGAATGAGTTGATGAATAAAAGTATTAAATTTGAATATGTATTGATCATGAACCGAAGAAAACAGCTTTAGACCGTGGGAAGTTGAAAGTTATCGAATAGCCGTTTATCTCCGTTCTTCCCGTACAAGGTAAGTTAGTATACAAAAAAATGTATTTGAATTGATTTATTTTTGAATATATGAAATTTGAATTGCTATGAATAATACTCGAAATGCTGAATATTTGGATTCCGATAAAGTATCGAGAGATGGTTAATGTCCGAGAAGTCCCGTCTGAACCTAGGAATAGATAGGATAGTATATGTCATGACATAGGTGTTTGATATGTGAGATCATGTAAGACCACGTCTGGGACATTGGCATTGATTCCAGATTTTGTGTAAGACAACGTCTAGGACGTTGGCATTGATATGAGATTTACGTGTAAGACCATGTCTGGGATATTGGCATCGTATTGATTCATGTAAGACCCTATTTGGGACAGTGGCATCGATATCTAATTACATGTAAGACCATGTCTGGGACGTTAGCATTGTACGACTATTCCGAGCATTCTGAGTATCCTATTAGATTTTGAATGGTTCAACGGGCTAGTCCGAGAAAAGAACAACTTTGTAAGTTGTATATTCGTTTCAAGTATGTTTGCAAAGTACACTATGTGCGTATGAAAGGTAAGTGTCTATATGAACTTACTAAGGTGAATATGTGTATTGAAATGATGAGATAATATGTGAATATATGCTTGAATGAGCTATGTGTATATGTAATATTTGAGTTGAATAATGTGGCAAGTTATGGCTAAGCAAATGAGCCAAAGAATATGTGATGAATTTGTAATGAGAAACATTAATATCATTATATCAATATGATTATGTGCATTTTATGCTAAGTTTATTTGTATATGGCTTACTAAGCTTTTTAAAGCTTACTTTGTGTGTGTTTGTTCTGTTTTATAGATCGTCAAAGCTACTGAAGGCTCGGGGACCGTCGAGGATCGTCATCACACTACTCAAACTCATTTTGGTACTTTGAAATATGTATATAGCTAAATATGGCATGTTTAGACCAGTCACTTTTGGATTATGTTTGAAATGTGTATAAATAGCTATGTGATGTGGCTAGTTATATGTTGGTATTATGCATTTGTGAATATGGTATGTGATATTGGTTTTGGTATGATCCCATGACTATGAAATAGTCAAGTTTATGGTAAGTATATGAATGAAAATTTGTGTATGTATGTTTGATCAGAGAAATGGTTATATGAAAGGTAAATGTGGATGAATCATGCTTGAATATATATATATATATATATATATATTAGTTGTGCAAATTGGCATGATGGGAAATAAGATTGAATGTGGAGATTTGTTGATTATTTGACATGTGTTTGGTTGTCAATTGTACATGAAATGAATTGGTATATTGCTTGTAGGGTAGACCCAAGTGTGAATGGCAATTTAGCCTCGCAAATGGCCTATTTTGCATACACGGCTGTGGCACACAGGCGTGCTTGGTGGCCGTGTGAACAAGTCAGTAGCTAGCCTAATTTTACACGGCCATGGCACACGGGCGTGTCTGGTGGCCGTGTGGATAAGTCGGTATACATGCTCTGTTTTGGCACGGCCAGGACACATGCGTGTGTCTGGTAGCCGTGGGAGGCACACGGCCTGCCCACACAGGCATGTGACCTCTGTAACTTAGAAAAGTTTTTAAATTTTTGGGAAATTCCATATGTGTTCGGTTTAGTCCCGACCCTATTCTAAAGCATGATTAAGGTCTCGTTGACCTATAAAAGGGACACTTTGATTGCGATTGATGAATTGTATTATGAAATGTCTGTAAAAGTTTTTGATCTCTCCCGTAACGCTTTTAACCCTAATCCGTGACGGATACGGGTTAGGGGTGTTACAAGAGGTCTTGGCATAAGGTCTTTACGGGATCATAATACTTCTTTCATGATGAAGTTGGGATTGAAATTATTGACGGACTACTCTTCTTTTATAGGTTAAGGTGCTTTGGTCTAATTATGGGGTTAAAGGTGGTTTACCTGAATCTTTATCGAGGGGACGGTGTTCTTTCTTGTGGAGATCTTTATTGAATATTTGGCCGCTCATACGGGAGAATCTGCTCTAGTCAATTGGGAATGGACACAATATTAGCTGTTGGAAAGATTCTTGGGTCCCTAATGCTGGGTCATTGTACAAAAAGATAGTTTGCAACTCTAACTTGGATATGGATAGTGTCCTTAGTGATATGGTCATGGAAAATGGGGTTGGAATTTAGAGTTCTTCTGCCTTTGGTTACCTGAAGATATTATTCAACTGATCGTAGGAATCATGCCACCTCAACCAAATTCTGGCATGGATAGAATTATTTGGGGGGAGTACATCTGGCACTTTCTTAATTAAAAGTGCATACAAGAAGCTTCAGGAAGAATCATGGAATGCAAAAAGATATTTGGAAACTACCTTAGAAATATCAGGGACTGCAAAGGGTTAGAGTGTTCAATTGGCTTGTTATTAAACACCGCTTACTTACTAATATGGAAAGAGCAAGAAGAGGATTAGGTTCAGATACTACTTGTGGGGCTTGCGGTCATATTGATGAGAGTATCCTTCATGTTCTAAAGGATTGCAAAACGGCTAGGGATATTTGGATGCAGCTTATTCCTCCAGGTAAACAATCTGTTTTTTTTTTTTTTTTTTTGCATGATATTTATACAAATGGATAGAGCTTAATTTAAGGAACAAGCATGAAGCAAACCTAATGGGTGGAGTTAACTGGGCCTGCCTGTTCAGAATTATCATTTGGCGCATATGGAAGAATCGGAACTTACACATATTTCAAGGTCTTTCATGGAGTCCTGACGAAGTTATCAAAGCCTCTATATGTTGGCCAAAGCAGTATGTCTCGGTGTCTGGTTCGCAAGGCATTAGAACTTCAAGATCGGATTTTGTTCCTCTTTCTTCGGAGGGATGGGTTGACTTGAACATGGATGGTTCGGTTAAAAATGTTGATAGGTTTGCCGCAACTAGAGGGCTATTGCGAGACCATGACGGAAACTGGATTGTTGGCTTTACAAGGTATTTGGGTAACTGTGAGGTTATTGATTCAAAATTATGGGGCATCCTTGATGGGTTACAAATTGCACTTGATTGTGGCTTTCGGAAAGTCATCATTCGAACTAATAACCTTGAAGCTATTAAACTCATTCATAAAAGTGTTCGTGGTGATTCTAATCCTGCTTAGTTACGAGAATTATTTTGCTTTTGAAGTTTCTGAGTCACTAGAACCTTCAGTATATTCGCAAAGAAGAGAATAGTATTGCGGACAGAATTGTCAAGCTTAGAAGAGACAGAGAACCAGGAGTACGGTTTATAGAAAAGAATTATGCGATGAGTTTTCTTATTGTTTGATAATTGAGTTGTATTTTCTTTAAAAAAAAAAAAATCAGCAATCACGCTCAATATCAAATAATTATGATATGGAGACTGACATTTTATTCACTAATTTTAACTAATCCAATTACGCTTGCTTTAATAACTTGATAATATCAGCATTTAATTTCTAGGTTAGTACTTAATCATATACCATCACAACTCTATTTGCAATATATATATATATATATATATATATAATAAGTACAGAAATTGGTGTTGAAATTGAAAGCAGAATTATTTTACTCGTTTTTTTGGTGATGAGTTCAATGCTTGTCAACTTCCATGACAATTAAAGTACAATTATAGTAATTATAATGCCAATTCTTCATATTCAATATAATTTCTCCTCCACAATGACTGCAAGATAACGTGCTGATTTATGGTACAAGTAAACAGTTTCCAATTTTTAACGATGTGTTTCTCTGACATGCCACTGCTGGAGGCTCCTGAAAACTGGTTTTGTCCTGTACCCAAATCAGTTAAACCAGGTGGTGGTTCAAGTCCTAATTTTACTTGGTTACGGTTGGTGACAGAAATGGTGGACTGGAAGCCGGGTTTTGAAGAAGAGAAAGCATTGGTTGAATGGAGTTCCATTGGTTATATAAGAGCCGAAAAGTTAAAGAATTGGGTGAATAAAGCTATCAAAATGGATAAAATAAAGAGGTTGGTGGTGTCAAAGTCACCTGGATGTGATCGATTCAGGTTATGGATGGTTGGGATCACAACGACGATGCTTTTGCAGTGAGTTTTGTCATCGCAATCAGGAGACGATATAGGCACGATTACAGCCAAGGTTGAAGCGCCACCCTATTTTCCACCCCCGAGTAAGTTGTGTCATTTTAGATGTATAAGATGGTTGATTTTAAGGCATATATGGGTTATCATTTAGCATCAATGTTTCACAGGGGATTATAAGAACCGAGGTTACTTGATGGTTTCATGCAATGGCGGATTGAATCAAATGAGAGCCGATGTAAGCCTTTTTTTGGCCATTTGTGTGCATATAATAATGGTGGTATTTGTAAACAGATTTGTGTTATGGTTGCCATAGCTAGATTATTGAATCTCACGCTTGTGGTTCCTGTATTGGATAAAACTTCATTTTGGCACGATAGCAGGTCGGTTCTTTCCTTATTAATTTACTTTAATTTTGCATTATTTGATACGGGAATGTGGCACTGAATTCAAAGACATCTGGGATGTGGATTACTTCATCAAATCACTGAGCAGTGAGGTACGAATCATCAAACATCTCCCACCAAGGCTGAGAAAAAAAGTTGAGATGGACTCTATTCAATGTTCCCCGCTAGCCTATTACTACAACACGGTGAGTTAAGTCATACCGCCGTTATAATACCAGAAAAATTTAACCGGCAGTGGTAACGTCAAACGCATTTAATCATGCAGGTTTTTCCTCGATTTCAAAAATATGAAGTGGTTCGTTTTGCAATAACTGATTCTAGGCTTGGTAACAATCTGGCGGTGGAGGTTCAAAAAATGAGGTGCAGAGTTAACTATGAGGCACTAAGGTTCACTCCTGCAATAGAAGAGGTAGGGAAAAAGGCCATTTCTTAGTATTACATCTGAGATATGAAATGGATATGTTGGCATTTTCTGGTTGTACCCAAGGTTGCAATCAAAGCGAAGTTGAAGAGCTTACGAGACTTAGGTCAAAACAACTTCCAAGGAGATAGTATCACTACAGCAAAACAGGGTTTTAGCAACGTTTTTAGTGGCGTTTGTTCAAAAAAAGCCGCAAATATTATACATTAGAAAACGCCGCTAAAAACTAAGCAATAGCGGCGTTTTCCTGTAAAACGCTGCTAAAAACTGAGCAATAGCGGCGTTTTTCGATGAAACTGAGCAATAGCGGCGTTTTTTTTACAAACGCCGCTAATAAACTGAGCAATACTGGGCAATAGCGACGTTTTTTCTACAAACGCTGCTAAAAGTTGAGTAGTCATTTTTGTGTAGGGACTCGTTTTGATTTGATCCAATTTAATTTTCATATTTTTTTCTTATTCTTGCTTTGAATTATATTTTATTTTGATACATTCACTTATTATAAGCAATGAGAATGTTTCCACTACAGCAAAACTGACTTATAGCTATTGCGTTTTTAGTGACGTTTCTATTTAAAACGCCGCAAAATTTAGACTTTAGCGGTGCTAACAAGAAAACGCCGCAAAAGATTGGACAATAGCGGCATTTTTAACAAAAACGCCACAAAATATTTTTTATTTCAAAAGAAAAACGATGTCGTTTTTTGTGAATATATGAAAGTAGCGGCATTTGTATAACAATAACGCCACAAAATACTATTAGTGGCGCTTATAAATGCCGCTAAAATCCTAAAAAAACGTTGCTAAAAGTCTGTTTTGGTGTAGTGTTCATTTTAGTTACTTAATTATGAAAAGTTACAAATTTCTAACTAAACAATTTAGAAGTTTTCATTTAAGTTTCAAATTAAGCTATTAAAATTGATTTAGGGTTTAATGTTTAGTATATTAATTTTATGGTTTAGGATTTGTTATTTTGGGATATGGGTTTAGTGTTTTAAAATTTGTTATTTGGGATTTATTGTTTAGGGTTTAAGATCTTATTATTTAACGATATTAAGGTTTAAGTGGCACTAGTTTAGGGGTTAAGGTTGAGGGATTAGAGGTTTAGGGGTTAAGGGTTAAGGGCTTATGTGTTATGGGTTATTGTTTAGGGTTTATGGTTTATGGTTTAGGATATAAGGTTAGGGTTTAGGGTCTAGGATTTAAGGTTTTGGGTATATGAATTAAAATCTCAAAACTAAAATCCCTCAAATCGGTTTCCCCTAACTCAAATCCCCAAAATTCCTAGAATCCTATAACCCCGAAGCTGTTGGATCCAACGATCGTTTACCGATCCATCCTTTTATTGTAAAACTGTCTTCTTATAACCCCGAATGGTATATGCATCCATTACCCAATGTTTATTTCTTTAGAATAGGTTCAAATTTTTATCCTTAATTTATATATTAAATAATTTATTATATAATTGTAAAATAGATAATATGAATTTTAATATTAAAATTATCATTATATAGTTTGAGATTTGGAATTATGTGTTAGATATTAGGGTTTGAAGTTTGGATTTAGGGTTATGTATTGGGGTTTGGGGTTATGTATTGGGGTTTGGGGTTAAGTTTTTAATTTATATATTAAATAATTTATTATATAATCGTAAAAGAGATATTATAAAATTTTTATATAAAATTTATCATTATTGTTTTTAAACATTTTTATTTCATATTTTGAAATTTTCGCTTTTGTTTTCTTACATAAAAAATTATATAAAAATTTATGTCATGTATCTAATTCTTTTAAATATTACTCAAAGTTTCAAAAATTATTTATTTAAAATTGATATGAATTATATAATAATTAAATATAAAATTGTAATAAAAGTCAAGCACTCTTTCATGATCCTCTTCTTGTTATTTAACTAGTTTAATTATATTAACTAAAATGTAATTTTTTAATTTAATATTTAAATTATTTAGAAAAATTAATAACACATATTTTAAAAATAGAAAAAATAAAATACTATTATTTAAAATAATTTTAAAGATTTATGGGTATATGACTGATATATTTTAAATTTATATATATTTAAAATAATTTAAGGTTGATGGTTTAAATTAATTAGTGTTAATAATATTAAGGTATTGGATTAATTAATAATAGTATAAAAATATATAGAATAAATTATATTAAAAATTACCGGCGTTTTTTACAAAAACGCCACAAAATCCATCAATAGATTTGAAGACGGCGTCGTTTGACACTTTGATGTATGAATTAGTGGTGTTTTTGAATAAAACGCCACAAAACTATATCATTACAATGCAAGACATCGTTGTTTTAAGCTAATTGTTAGTGGCGCTTCCGATAAAACGCCACAAATATCTGTCAAGTATTAGTGGTGCTAGTCCTGAAAACGCCGCAAATATATATGGACATTAAGCTTCACGACATCATTTTATCAACAATATAATGTGCAGTAAGGTGGAAGACGTCGTTTTCTCAACAATTAGTGGCGCTATTATATAAACGCCGCAAAACAGAAATTGACTTTGAGCAAAACGTCGTCGTTTTGCTGTGCTTGATTTTATCCCCCCTCCCATCCCCGAAATCCCTAAGTGTTTTCACCCAAAAATTTGTTCCCCATTTTTTCTATTTCCCGAAATCCCTAAGTTCTTCATCCCCTTTTGCATTCCCCTCCCAATCCCTAATTTCTTCTTCGATTCTGGTGCGAAATACTTCCCAAATCCAAATTGATTACGTCCCTCATCAGGTATTTATTTCTTGTTTTTTAGCAATTTGATTACTTCCCCCAAATTTTATTTATTTGATTCTGGGCATGGGTTTTATTCCAGTTTTGTTTGTGTTGATACATGGTCTTTCATCTAGTTTTTTTCATTCTGAACACTCATACAAGGCAAGTAAATTAGGTTTTGCATTGGAATATATATATATATATATATATATATAAGTTAACAGCTGTTTCTTCTTCATAATCTGAAAAAATTTTTCTCAAGATACGTATTAGGCCGGAAGCTAACAGAGCTGTGAACCCTTTCAATCTTTTTAATTGTTTTCTGAGAAGAATTGGAAAGAGACCTCTTCAAGTTCTTTGAGATCTGGGCATTGCATTCTCAAGTACTTTTTGATTCATGGACCCCAATCTTAAGAGATGCATTTTTAACTTCCTTTTGTTTGAATTTTTTGTTGCTTGCTATCATTAATTGTGCCACCAAATCTGGGTTGTTCCCCACTTTGTTAAATACACTGTGACATATTGGAGTTTTGCATCTTTAGTTGAATTGAAGATAGACAAGTTAAAACTCCTTCAGATTCTGCTAATAGATAGATCATGGATCCTTTTTCTTTCTGAACAAAGCTTTTATTCCTTCCATAAAGGTTCTTCTTTGTTTAAAACTAAATTTTTATTCCTAATATCTGCTGTTTTATCATGATGTCACGACCCACAGGTTGATGTTGAATTCTTTACCTATATGATCAACCCTTTAGTTTCAACTGTATGCAATATATTGTTTTCTAATACAACAGGATTAAAGTAGCCTATTTTGTCAAGCATTGTTTCATTAATAAAATCTAAATACTTTCTTGAGGCTCTCTGTTTTTGGTAAATGAACTCCATTGTAGCAGTTGCCTTCTTTGTTTTTGAAAATTTCATTTCTTCCTTTTGAAAAAAAAAAACATTTCCTTTCTTTTTGGATCATTTAAAATGTTGTTGCATGGTTTTTATGATGACAACAAGTCATCAGTTTTGATAGCAGAGTCTATTATTGAAGAGGTTTTTGTAGGTTAAGTAGCAAAATAATTTCTCTTGGAAGAGCATTTCATAATTAAATTTCTTATAACATTATCCCATGTAATTTCTCTTGTTTTTTAGCATTTTGTATGTCGTCCCCCAAATTTTATTAATTTTATTTGTTTGATTCTCGGCATGGAGTTCTATTCCAGTTTTGGTTGAGTTGATACATCATCTTCCATCTGCTATTTTTCATTCTGAACACTCATACAAGGCAAGGAAATTCAGTTTGTTGAGGTATTAATTTCTTATTCCAGTTTGTCAAAATTTTCAATTGTTGTTATTAATAACGAAAACTGGTTGGGAGTTGTGGATTTCATCATCCAGTTTGTCCATGCTTTTCATTGTTTTAGAGTTCTAAAATTTTCAACAGGATTCTACAATTAATATATTTTTTATTGATTACGTTTTAAATTGATTGGGTATATAATAAATCATCTTTGATAAATTTTATAATGAGAAATATTTGTTAAAATTTCACTTTTTCTTTCTCCTATAGAAATAGTTGCTATTAACATTCAATATGCAAGCTAATTAATTAATTACGATATTCCAACCCAATTAGTGATGATTTATTTGCTGGCTGTTGTAACTAATTACTTGTTGAATAGTCTACATCAATGAGGTAATTATGGTTGTTTATTTTAATAATTGAGCGCCATTGATGGCCTATTTGTTGCTGCATTTCTCCTTTGGAACACTAGTTAATGGAAGCATAATAAATTTTAGGTGTTAGGTGTCATTTTTCTTAAACTTTTATGGGCAAGTGAAGGGCAATGGTTGGATTTAAAAGCCAGCCTTGGAGACATTTGTTTCTTGACATAAGCATGTTTTGGGGTGATGGTTTTCTTTTGTTAATATATGAAAGTTCACTGTTTTCTTTTATTTTTGGGGTGAATTATTTTATGGTCAGCATGAATCAATGTAAATATGATTTTTAGTTGCCAAATTTTCTTTTGTTATTATGGAGTTGACGATTGAGTGGTTTAAATGAAAAAATATTCTAACAATGGTGACGAGATTGGAAGGATTTATTTTTTGGGTAATCAACTAGTTAGTTTACTCAAATATTTTTATTTAAACATTATTAAAGAAAATTAAGATTTAAATTCAAACTAATTTTATATATTTTTAATTTCCATTTAAATGCCTATAAAAGTTTTTCTTTCACTTTTGCTAAATTAATGTTGTGGAATTAAATGACATATTCTTTATTTGTTTTAAGAATTTTAATTCTTTTCCATTGTTGAGTAAAGAAGTCTTCAAATTCACCTCATCACAAATGCGCATTCAAACATATCATATATTTCAACCTCAGTTGCCCATAAAAGTTTAAGAAAAATGAACACCTAACATAAAGCATTTTGTTTCTCCTATAGAAAATGAACACCTAACATAAAGCATTTTAGTATATTTTAATTGATATCTACTATTAATGTTTTAATGAATTTATGTTAGATTTAATAATAAAGTTGTATTCATTGTACATAATAAATTTTATATTATAAAAGTAGATTTAGATATAAAGATTGAATTTCAAAACTTTCCAACCATCTTAAAATTTTATATTATGTTTAATTGTGAATTTTCTCCCTTTATTTTACTTAAAATTGATTGAATTTGGTAATTATATTTTATGAAACTTGAAAAATAGTCTAAGTAGGTAATACAATTATACTTTCCTCCTAAATTAACATTAAATTTTTAGTTTAGAAAATTATATGCAGCAAATTAGTTAGCAAACGGCATTCTAAATTTATGTGTTTATTAATAGTTGGACTATATATCCATTATTGTAAAGGACATGAACACAATATACATATGTGTATGTATAATAAAAGTAATAGGTACTTAAAAAAGTGATATAAAATAAGAATACTAATTTGAATATATGTGTAATACATATACATATATTTGTATAAAATTTCATATTAGTGTTTAATAATGTATGTGAATAGACTTTTGTTTTAATAAATTTCATATGTATTTATTCCATTTGTATTGAGAAAGGTATCCGTACTTTGAAAGTGAGTAGAATTAAAGAGGACTTAGATCGACTCTTGAATTGACTATTTTTCTTTCACCAAAGAATGTGAGTATTAGTTTTTAGTAAATAGCATTTTGTAATTAATCACTAGCATTTGTTAATTCATATGTTGTTTGTATTTCAATTACTACTTCCTACTGCTCCTACAATTGTTGGATTGGATTTAGTGGTAATAACTTAACAGGTATAAAATCATTACTATTCTTATTTATATTCATTTTGCTTATTTATATTCATTTGATAGAAAAACATTAGATATCCAATTATTAGTCAAGATTATTAATCTTTTGTATTTCTAACTACAGCCCCTGTTTCTTGGTGAGAGTTGGGTATACCATCTTCTTGAAATTATTAAGGTACGTTTTAGTTCAAAATTCAGATCAGTAACAGTTATGTAACATCCCTAACCCGAGACCGTCGCCGGAATAGGGTTTAGAGGCATTACCGAACAATAGAATCATTTCACATCACATTCACGACACAAAGTCAATCATCACCAAACACATTCATATACAATCATAGTGTCCCTTAAACGAGTCATCAAGACCCTAAGCATGCTTATAAACCGAGTCGAGACTAAATCGAAACACATACAAAACTTCATGAAAAATTTGAAACTTTCCTAAAATACAGGGGAGACACGCCCATGGGGGTAGGCCGTGCCTCTCCTACGGCTACATGACACACCTGTGTGCCCTCCCCATGGCTACATACTGCCAAAATCAACACGGCTAACAAGCACGTCCGTGTGTTAAGGCCATGTCCTATAAGGTCATATATTGCCATTTCTCGCACGGCCTATAGGCACACCTGTGCCATGGCCGTGTGCAGTTTATGCCACATTCTGCCAATTTACCCACTTGCCCGAGGCACGCCTGGTGTTCTAAACTGTGTGACATTATAGGCCATTTTTGCAAGGCCAACATGCCACCCACTTAAGGTCAAACCTATAAGCAATACATACCAAACATATCACGCACATAAGGTAATCAATAACTTACCAATATAGCTACCCAATCTATATTATTCATTTCTTATTCCAACCATAACAAGTTCAATACCAAAACTTATTCTACCACAAGCATAATTCATTCCCAATTTAACTAATTCCTACTAGCATTTTATCAATCCACAAATCATGCCAAAAGATGCATCACACATATCACATTCATTTATACCAACCTATCACATATATAACCACATCTCATGGCTAATTACAATCTCAAACATAATTCAATTAACTAGCATATACATGTCATATATTAGCTATATACATTTTTCCAAAAGTACCAAAATAGAATGCCAATAGTGTGATTGAGAAGCTGACGATCTCGGATCCGAGCTAACTTTACTGACACTGCAAAGCAGAGAACAAATCACACAGTAAGCTTTCCACAGCTTAGTATGTTCGTAATATAATACATATTACTCAATACTACAACATCAATATGTATAAATATAATACCATCACATAGATAAAGGCACATCTAGTCACATTATCAATCTCAACCACATACCCAATTAGCTATTCATTCAACTCTTGAACTATTATCAACCACATAGGTTCAAACGTACCTTGTTCAACACATAGTTGCTTACCATTTATGCTACTCATTTGTTCGATATTACCTCTCGTTCAACCCTGGCTAATCCTTTGATTTATTCGCACACTTAGTGCTAATTTTACAACTGAAACATAATCATCACCGCACACTTAGTACCAATACATTAAACCAAACTTATATCGGTATTGCACACACAATGCCAAGTCGATAAGCCGAAGCTTCTATCTTTTCGCACACACAGTGCTAATCATCTCTTTCTCGTTTCCAACTTCGCACACTTAGTGCCCATTTATCTCAATTCAGCACATAGCATATCAAAACTCATATATACATATACATCCATTCAATTTATATCACATAGACATAGTTTACAACTAGTATTATATCCGAACTTACCTCGGACGTCGAACTATCGATACGGTCGATTAATCGAGTACTTTATCTTTGCCTCGATCTCGATCCGAACCTCTCCTCTCTTGGTCTATACACATTCAAATTCAATCCATTCAATCATCAATTCATTCATTTTAATCCAAACACACATATTTAGGGCATTTTACAAAATAGCCCTCACATTTTCATATTTCAACACTTTAGTCCCTATCTCACAAAATCATCAAATACTCAAAATTTCAATATACATGTGCTTAGCCGAATTCTCCCCATGCTTATACAAGCCCTCACATTTCATTTATTTCACATTTTAGTCCTCAAATTTCCCATTTCCACAATTTAGCTCAAATTACTCAATTTCACCAAGATTTCAAATACAAACTATGTTCATCTAACTCATATCTTTCATTTAACACAAAAAATCATCACAAAGCTCAATATAGTATCAATGGCATCTCACACAAATATCATCAATACTCAAAATTCAAGCATGGGTTTGTAGAGCACAAAGCAACAATTACGAAAACGTAGAAATTATCAAAAATCGAAACGAAACACATACCCAATTGAGATATGAATGTGCCGAAATTAAAGGAGCTTCAAACCATCATTTTTATTTCTCAAATTCGGTGGAAGATGAACACTATATCCACCAATTTCTTGTTTATTTAATTTTATTACACATTAATACACCATTTACCATTTTGCAATTTTTATTATAACATTTTATAATACATTTTAGTTGGTTAAAAATGTCCATCTACATTCCACTAAGTGCAAAATGGTTTAATTGCATCATAAAGCCTCCATATTTAAAAGACAACAACATTTAGATACTTATAAATCAACACATAGCTTTTACTATTTACGCAATTAAGTCCTTTCTCTTAATCCGACACTAAAACGATCAAACCATCACACAGAATTTTCGCACAGACCATGTTGCATACTATTCACACAAAAAATAATATTAAATTATTATTTTGACCTCGAATTTGTGGTCTCAAAACCACTGCTCGATTAGGGTCTAAACGGGTCATATAACTCTCCCCTTAGGGATTTTCGTCCCCAAAATCTTACCAAAGGAATAGTTGTGGATGTTGCTCTCTCATAACGCCTCAGCTCCCACGTAGCCTCCTCAATTCGTGTTTGTGCCATAATACTTTCACTAGAGAAATTTTCTTATTTCTCAACTCTTTAGTCTCTCGTGCCAAAATTCGGTCGATTTTTCATTATACGACAAATCGATCAATCTCAACCTCGAGAGGGTGCAATTACATGAGACGGTCCGATCGATATCGTCAAACATTGACACATGAAACACGCTCGATCCTTTCCAACTCGATGGCAATCTCAATTTATAAGCAACCGTCCAACTTGTTCAATAATCTCATACGGTCCGATGAATCTCGACTCACTTTGCCTTTTCGGCCAAATTGAAGTATTTTCTTCCACAGAAACACTTTCAAAAACACTTTATCACCAACCTCGAATTCAATATCCTTTCGTTTCAAATCTGCATAAGACTTCTGACGATCTGAGGCTGCTTTCATACTGTCACGAATTACTTTCACTTTCTGCTCAGTTTCTTTTATAAGATCAACCCGGTGAATCTTGTTCTCACTCAGCTCGGTCCAATACAATGAAGTTCGACACTTTCGACCGTAAAGAGGCTCATATGGTGCCATCTTAATGCTAGATTGAAAACTGTTGTTATACGCAAACTCAATCAACGATAAATGCCTTTCCCACGTGCTTTCAAATTCAAGTATGCAACATCTCAGCATGTCTTCAAGAATCTAAATGATTCGCTCAGATTGACCATCTGTTTGCGGATGAAAAGCAGCACTGAAATGCAATTTTGTACCTAAAGCATCTTTTAATTTCTTCCAAAATCATGAGGTAAATCTCGGATCTCTGTCACACACTATAGATAACGGTACTCCGTGCAATCTCACAATCTCATCGATATACAATTTAGCCAACTTATCTAAAGAATAATCGGTTCTCACTGGAATGAAATGAGTTGATTTTGTCAATCTATCAACTATCAACCAGATCGCATCTTTCTTGCTTGGAGATAAGGGCAAACCCGACATAAAGTCCATCGTGATCCTCTCCCATTGCCACTCAGGAATCATAATTGGTTGCAATAAACTGGACGAAACTTGATGTTCAGCCTTAACTTGTTCACAAACTAAACATTTTGACACAAATTCAGAAATATCTCTCTTCATACCATGCCACCAATAGAACTGTTTCAAATCATTATACATTTTCGCACTTCCCGGATGTACAGTCAAATGACTATTGTGAGCTTCAGTTAAAATCATTTGAATCAACTCTGAATTTTTCAGAACGCAAATCTAATCTCTGAATCTCAAACAATCATTACTATCAACTCGAAATTCTGATTCCGCATTTGAATTACATTGAACCCTTTTTGCTAACAACTCATTATCAATCTTCTGAGTCTCACATATCCGTTGTATAAACAATGGTTTTACTTTCAATTCAGCTATCGCCTCATTAGCATCACACAAATCTTTCTGATTACTCAAAGCTCGCAAAGCTTATAATGATTTTCGACTCAAGGCATCAGCTACAACATTAGCTTTACCCGGGTGGTAATCAATCATAAGTTCATAATCTTTCAACAACTCTAACCATCTTCTCTATCGCAAGTTCAAACCTTTCTAAATCATCAAATACTTTAAACTCTTATGATCAGTATAAATAAGATATTTTTCACCAAATAAATAGTGACGCCAAATCTTCAATGCAAATAATATCGCAGCCAATTCAAGATCATGCGTTGGATAATTCTTTTCATGCGGTTTTAACTGTCTCGAAGCATAAGCGATAACTTTCCTTCTTGCATCAGCACATAGCCCAAACTACTCAACAATGCATCACTGTAAACTATGAATTCTTTGCTTGATTCGGTTGAGTCAACACTGGTGCTTCGGTTAACAACACTTTCAACTGCTCAAAACTCTATTGACACTTTTCTGACCACTCGAATCTAACATCCTTCTGTAATAACTTTGTCAAATGAGTCGCAATCATCGAGAAGCCTTTCACAAATCGTCTATAATATCCCGCTAGTCCCAGAAAACTACGGAACTTCAGACACATTTCTCGGAGGCTTCCATTCCAAAATAGTAGAGATTTTATGCGGATTGACTCGTATCCCAGAAGCGGATACAATATGCCCTAGAAAATTGACCTCGGGCAACCAAAATTCACACTTGCTAAACTTTTCATACAATTGTTTCTCACGCAGAGTTTGTAGCACAATTCTCAAATGCTCGGCATGTTGCGTCTCATCACTCGAATAAATCAAAATATCATTAATGAACACCACCACGAAGCGATTCAAATACGGTCTGAATATTTGATTCATCAAATCCATAAACACTACAGAGGCATTTTTTAGTCCAAAAGGCATCACTAAGAATTCATAATGTCCATACCTCGTACTGAATGTAGTTTTTGGCACATCGGATTCTTTAACTCTCAACTGATAATAGCCTGATCTCAAATCAATCTTGGAAAACACAGTAGCTCCTTTTAACTAATCAAACAAATTATCGATCTGAGGTAACGGGTATTTGTTCTTTATCATCACTTTGTTCAATTATCGATAATCAATACACATTCTCATAGTTCCATCTTTCTTTTTCACAAATAATACAGGAGCTCCCCAGTGTGAAAAACTAGGTCGTGCAAATCCTCTGTCGGTCAATTCTTGCAACTGAGATTTCAACTCTTTTAACTCTGTTGGTGCCATTCTGTATGGAGCTATCGAAATAGGAACAGTTCCCGACACTAACTCAATACCAAATTCAACTTCTCTAATCGGAGGTAACCCCGGTAACTCTTCTGGAAACACATCTGGAAACTCACATATCAGAGGAATAGATTCAACTTTCCTTTCCGACACTTTTGTATCAATCACATACACCAAATAAGTTTCACAGCCCTTTCTCACATAGTTCATAGCTTTCATTACAGATACAACAGCTGGTAATCCTTTCATATCACTAGACTCGATTTGAACTATCTCACCATTCTGACTCTTCAATTCAACATTTTTTCTCTTACAATTCACAATGGCATTATGCAAAGTGAGCTACCCATTCCCGCATTATGTCAAATTCATCAAATGGTAGCAACATCAAATTGATCGGGAAACATAAATCATGAAACATCAACGGGCAATTCTTGCACACCTTATCCACCAAAACACACTTGCCTAAGGGGTTCGATACTCTAATCACAAATTCAGTAGACTCAATAGGTAGAGTCTTATTCGATACTAAATTCATACACACATAAGAATATGTTGATCCAGGATCTATCAATGCAATGACATCAATATCAAATAAAGTGAAAGAATCAGTGATCACGTCTGGAGATGATGCTTCCTCTCGTGCACGTATAGCATAGGCTCGGGTAAGTGCTCTTGCTTCTGACCACACAGCTGTATCAGTTGTCTCTCTCTGGCTTTCACTCATAATTCTGGTGTTTCTGGGTGGTCTTCCCCTAGCTGCCACGTTACTCGGTCTTTCATTCTGAATATTTTCTTCCCCAGCACTCTCCTACATGTCGTCTCCCACATTGTCTACATTCGGGCTTGTTACTCTTAACACTGCCAACACTTGTTTCATTCAGAGCTTGAATTTGTAAACCAGTTTTCTGTCTCAAACGATCTCTATTTGGATGTCCAAATGAGGCATTTGAACGATTGCTTGCATCTGCATATCTCTTTGCTGAAGATTGAGAGAACTTATTCATCGATCTCTTTCTTTCATCACGAGCCTCAGAATCAGCTTTCTTCTTTTCTTTACTGAGCTCCTCAGCTTTGCATGCTCTTTCGACTAATACAACAAATTCATTTATATCCAATATTCCAACCAGCAACTTAATGTCTTCATTCAATCCTTCTATAAAATGTTTACACATAGTAGCTTCAGTCGAAACACATTCACTTGCATATTGACTCAATCTTACGAATTTTCGCTCGTACTCAGTAACAGACAAACGGTCCTATTTCAGCTCTAAAAAATCCTTACGTTTCTAATCAATAAAGTGTTAACTGATGTACTTCTTTCTAAACTCGGATTGAAAGAAATCCCAAGTTATTATCTCTCTCAAACTACAGATATCAACATTTTCCACCAATTATAAGCCGTGTCTCTCAACAAGGAAACTGCACACTTAATACACTCTTCAGGGTTCAACGACATCTCATCAAATACTCTGATTCTATTTTCAAGCCAAAACTCGGCTCGCTCAGTATCGTCATCAGCTATGGCCCTAAACTCTTCGGCCCTATACTTGTGAATCTTATCCACAAGAGGTTTATTCAATCTGATCGGATCTACAACTTGTGGCACAACAGGTACTTTTGGGGGTGGAGGTTGTGGAGCAGTTGGATTTATTCTAACAAATACCAAAAACCATTTATTCATCATACGGAAGAAGGCTTGCTTAGCCTCACCTCCCTCACTACTATCATTCGGCCTAGATGTGGCCGGCGCTGTCCCTTGAACGGAGCAGGCGCATTACTCTCTACATCATCAGCAACTGCTTGACCGGGATCTATTACTATATTAAAACACATTTCAACTATCAGATTTCATCACACTATCGCAATTTTACAATATGGCATTTATAGCTAGACTCACACACACTACATTAGTCCGAGAATCGACTAAATCGTAGCTCTGATACCAAAAAAATTGTAACACCCCTAACCCAAGACCGTCACCGAAATAGGGTTTAGAGGCATTACCGAACAATAGAATCATTTCACATCACATTCATGACACAAAGTCAATCATCACCAAACACATTCATATACAATCATAGTGTCCCTTAAACGAGTCATCAAGACCCTAAGCATGCTTATAAACCGAGTCTGACTAAATCAAACACATATAAAACTTCATAAAAATTTGAAACTTTTCTAAAATACAGGGAGACACGCCTGGGGTAGGTCAGGCCTCTCCCACGGCTACATGACACACCATGTGCCTCCCGTGGCTACATCTCGCCAAAATCACACGGCTAACAAGCACGCCCGTGTGCTAAGGCCGTGTCCTATAAGGTCATATATTGCCATTTCTCGCACGGCCTATAGGCACACCCATGCCATGGCCGTATGCAGTTTATGCCACATTCTGCCAATTTACCCAAGGTCTGAGGCACGCCCGTGTGCCCCAACCGTGTGACATTATAGGCCATTTTTGCAAAGCCAACATGCCACCCACTTAAGGTCAAACCTATAAGTAATACATACCAAACATATCATGCACATATGGCAATCAATAACTTACCAATATAGCTACCCAATCTATATATTCATTTCTTATTCCAACCATAACAAATTCAATACCAAAACTTATTCTACCACAAGCATAATTCATTCCCAATTTCAATAATTCCTACTAGCATTTTATCAATCCACAAATCATGCCAAAATATGCATTACACATATCACATTCATTTATACCAACCTATCACATATATAGCCACATATCATGGCTAATTACAATCTCAAACATAATTCAACTAACTAGCATATACATGCCATGTCTTAGCTATATACATTTTTCCAAAAGTACCAAAATAGAATGCCGATAGTGTGATTGAGAAGCTGACGATCCCGGATCCGAGCTAGCTTTTACCGACATCGCAGCGTAGAACAAATCACACAAGAAGCTTTCCACAGCTTAGTAAGTTCGTAATATAATACATATTACTCAATACTACAACATCAATATGTATAAATATAATACCATCACATAGATAAAGGCACATCTAGTCACATTATCAATCTCAACCACATACCCAATTAGCTATTCATTCAACTCTTGAATCTATTATCAACCACATAGGTTCAAACGTACCTTGTTCAACACATAGTTGCTTACCATTTATGCTACTCATTTATTCGATATTACCTCTCGTTCAACCCTGGCTAATCCTTTGATTTATTCGCACACTTAGTGCCAATTTTACAACTAAAACATAATCATCACCGCACATTTAGTGCCAATACATTAAACCGAACTTATATCGGTATCGCACACACAATGCCAAGTCGATAAGCCGAAGCTTCTATCTTTTCGCACACACAGTGCTAATCATCTCTTTCTCGTTTCCAACTTCGCACACTTAGTGCCCGTTTATCTCAATTCAGCACATAGCATATCAAAACTCATATATACATATACATCCATTCAATTTATATCACATAGACATAGTTTACAACTAGTATTATATTCGAACTTACCTCGGACGTCGAACTATCGATATGGTCGATTAATCGAGTACTTTATCTTTGCATCAATCTCGATCCGAACCTCTCCTCTCTTGGTCTATACACATTCAAATTCAATCCATTCAATCATCAATTCATTCATTTTAATCCAAACACACATATTTAGGGCATTTTACAAAATAGCCCTCACATTTTCATATTTCAACACTTTAGTCCCTATCTCACAAAATCATCAAATACTCAAAATTTCAATATACATGTGCTTAGCCGAATTCCCCCCATGCTTATACAAGCCCTCACATTTCATTTATTTCACATTTTAGTCCTCCAATTTCTCATTTCCACAATTTAGCTCAAATTACTCAATTTCACCAAGATTTCAAATACAAACTATGTTCATCTAACTCATATCTTTCATTTAACACAAAAATCATCACAAAGCTCAATATAGTATCAATGCCATCTCACACAAATATCATCAATACTTAAAATTCACGCATGGGTTTTGTAGAGCACAAAGCAACAATTACGAAAACGTAGAAATTATCAAAAATCGAAACGAAACACATACCCGATCGAGATATGAATGTGCCAAAATTAAAGGAGCTTCAAACCTCATTTTTCTTTCTCAAATTCGGTGGAAGATGAACACTATATCCATCAATTTCTTGTTTATTTAATTTTATTACACATTAATACACCATTTACCATTTTGCCATTTTTATTATAACATTTTATAATACATTTTAGTTGGTTAAAAATGTCCATCTACCATCCACTAAGTGCAAAATGGTTTAATTGCATCATAAAGCCTCCATATTTAAAATACAACAACATTTAGATACTTATAAATCAGCACATAACTTTTACTATTTACGTAATTAAGTCCTTTCTCTAAATCCGACACTAAAACGATCAAATCATCATACAGAATTTTTGCACAGACCATGTTGCATACTATTCACACAGAAAATAATATTAAATTATTATTTTGACCTTAGATTTGTGGTCTTTAAACTACTGTTCCGACTAGGGTCTAAACCGGGCTGTTACAAGTTGTATTATGACGAATTTGTCCAAATTGTCGTTTCTTATCCTGCTTGGTTGGTATACATGCTGTTTGTTCTACTGCTATCCGAAAAAAAAGATTCAAAGTATATAGGTTGGAAACCTAACGGGTTGCCTTATATCTCATTGTAAGATATAACGGATCCTCCCTAGGTGTAACAATGCCACGTATGATGAATCTTAAAAAATTTCTGTCCAAATTGTGGTTTATTATCCTGCTTGGTTGGTATATATGTTGTTTGTTCTATTGTTGTCCAAAAAAAAAGATTCAAAGTATATAGGCTGGAAACCTAACGGGTTGCCTTATATCTCATTGTAAGATATAACGGATCCTCCCTAGGTGTAACAATGCCACGTATGATGAATCTTAAAAAATTTCAGTCCAAATTGTTGTCCAAATTACTGTTTATTATATTGTTTGAACTGCTATATATTCTGTTTAATATGTTGTTGTTCATTATATTGTTACAACTGGTATAGTATTATTAATTTCTCTCCCTAATTGCTTTGGTTTAATTTCTCATTGAATTGAACAAACTGGATTTTAGTGTGATTCTGTAAAAAGGATGTATACTGATCATCCATAATAATAATTTTGAGCTTGCACGTATGTACAAGACAACAAATTATAACTATTGAAACATGCATCAGTGTAAGTCTAGCAAATCATTTTCCTAATTTCTGAAATTCTGTTGAAACAACAAATTCTTACATTTTTCAAAATTTTAAAATTCAATTCTAAATAGTATTTTCATTAAAATGTATTGATTATAATTTACTTTTTTAAAAAATATTTTTCGAATTTATAGCAAATATGATTGCATTATAGCTTCAAGAATTGTGATAATTATGAAAGAAATAATAGGATACGATCACATTTTGTTTTTGCATTTTAAATTGTAACATTTAATTTCTCACATTTTCGTAATTAATTTTTTATATTTAAAAACACTGCTTAACAAATACTATTTACAATAATATTGTTTTTAATTTTAAAATACTATTTTAATATTGTTTGTAAAATAATTTATAAATATTCTTTTAATTGTTCTAAAATACAATTTTAACAAAGATTAAAATACTTTGTAAAACACTATTTTCATTTCATATTTATTTTAAATTATGACTTCGTTTTTATTTTTAAATATTTAAATTTTAATTTCTTTAGTTTTTATTTAGTTTCTCTATTATTTTAATTTAATCTAAATAATAATAGCATTAAAAATATTTTGGTAAATTTTAAAATTAAAAGTGGAATAAGCAAATAAAATCATTTTTAAAATGCTTGAAAGAAAGTTGATATATATTTTTATTTGCTTTATACATAGATCCTAAGTGGTATTTTAAAATATTACATAAATTGATTTAACAAAATTAAAAGTAGAGAGATGATATCAATAGTAAAAGCAAAATTAGCTTTATCAAAAAACATTGGATCCAGGCAAGTATAAATGAAAATTCTTCAATTATATTCATGAGATTTTAATATTCAATATTTCTAAATGTTTTTAAAACTTATAATTTTCTTTATCAATATAATAATAATAACGATCATTATTAAGTAGCTTACATAATTCACATAACTCACGTAATATACATAACTTACATAACTCACATAACATACATAACTTATATAATTTACATAACTCGGATAACTTACATAATACATAATACATAGTACATAGGTTAAAGATCAAATTTCATAGCTTTCATCAAATTATTTAACTTACATAATACATAACTTACATAATTTTAAGATCAAACTTCATAACTTATATAATTTACATAACTTACATAATACCTGTATAGATAAACAACTTACCCATGTAATTTACTGTCAACTTTAGACTTCAACAACTACGAAATGGATAGAACTTGGATGGAGTTGTCAAGGGTAAGCAACGGCTATCGATATGGAGTAGAAACTTTTCTAAATTTTGCATTTCAAAATGCAAGCCAAGAGAATATGATTCTTTTCCCGTGTAAGAAGTGTTGCAATATCAATTGACATTATCGAGAAGTTGTCTATGAACATCTAGTTGTTGATGGCTTTGTTCGGGGGTATAAAAAATGGATTTTCCATGGAGAGTGTACATCTAGTGGAGCCTCTTCATCGATGAATCTGGGTTATCCTCATAGTGCTTACAATCAGAATGTTAGAGAACATGACATGGATGGCATGTTGCGGGATGCATTTAATATGCGCGGTGATGGTTTGCAATCATTTCCACATGACTTGGGTGCAACGATGATTATAATTTTGGTGGAAATACTTTCACCGAAAGGGGAAGAAGTATACCTGATGATCAGCTAAACGAAGAAGAGGCAAAGTTTTACTCGTTACTTGGTGAAATGAACAAATAACTATATGAGGGATCTAAATTTTCAAAAATGTCTTTTGTATTCGTCTTTTTCACCTAAAATGTTTGGGAGGGTGGACCGAAAACTCTTTGATAATGTTGTTAGAGTTTTTGAGAGAAATTTTCCCATTTGCAAAAATCCCTCAATCTTCCAAAGACATGAAGAAACTGATCAAAGATTTGGGCCTTGGCTACAACAAAATTCATAGTTACCCAAATGACTGCATGTTATATTAGGGCAACCGAAAAAACCAACAGTGCTGTCATGTATGTGGTCAATCCCGTTGGATGAATGGAAATACAGAGGATGGTAATGAGGATGAAAATGATACACAGTCAAGGAAGCAGCCAGTTAAGATTTTACGATATTTTTCGCTAATACCAAGGCTTCAAAGGCTTTTCATGTCGTCGAAGACAGCCGAGTCAATGACGTGGCACCATGATGGAAGAACCGATGATGGATTGTTAAGGCACCCTGCAGATTCTTTAGCTTGAAAATCATTTGACTCCAAATTTCCAAGCTTTGCAAGCGATCCTCAGAGTGTGAGGCTGGGGCTAGCATCTGATGGATTTAACCCTTACAAAATCATGAGCACTGAGTACAGTACTTAGCCTGTGGTGCTTGTTCCTTACAATTTGCCTCCATGGGTTTGCATGAAACAATCGTCCTTTATCTTGTCTATGATTATCCTTGGAGAGAAAGGGCCCGAGAATGATATTGACATATATTTGCAGCCACTTATTAAAGAGTTAAAACAATTATGGGCTGGTGTTGAGACATACGATGTACTAAGAAAGAACTTCAATTTACGTGCAGCTTTGATGTGGACTATTAATGACTTTCCAGCCTATGCTAATTTATCTGGTTGGAGTACCAAAGGATGTTATGCTTATCCTTATTATGTTGCGCAAACATGTTCGCAATGGTTATATAATGGGAAGAAGTTCTCTTACATGGGGCACCATTGGTGGTTACCGAAAAATCATAAATTTAGATTTCAGAGTACTCAGTTGGACGGTACTGAAGAATTCGGAGAAGCTCCTTCGCAGACTGGTGGATCCGAAATATTGTTCATGTTGAAAGATATGAATTTCATTTTTGGGAAGATGAATCAACCGGCCAACACGTAAAGAAATAGAAGATCAAGGGATGAATTTGATGATGAATCTGATGAAGAGGATGATCCTAATAAGGCGAACTTGTGGAAAAAAAGAAGTATTTTTTTTTTTGAGTTGCCTTATTGGGAGCATCAGATTTTACGCCATAATCTTGATGTCATGCACATTGAGAAAAATGTCTGCGAGAATATCATTGGGACTATTTTGAATGTAGATGGAAAATCGAAAGACAATCTTCAGATTCGACTTGATTTATTCCACATGGCAATTCGGCGTGAGCTTTATCCCAAAGCACTTGTCGCCTGCTATTTTTTCAATTTTGAAGACGGAGAAAGAAGTGTTCTGTATGGTGTTGAAGGTTATAAAGGTCCTGGATGCATATGCATCAAATATATCTCGATGTATGAGTCTTAAAGATCAAAGACTATATGGCTTAAAATGACATGACTATCACATCTTGATGCAAGACTTACTGCCAGTTGCTATGCGATGTTGTATGTCGAAAAAGGTGTCGTCTTGTGTAATTGAACTGTCCAATTTATGACAAAGTTTTGGATGTTCAAGAACTTCAGACACTACAAGATCGAGCCGCATTGACTTTATGCAATCTAAAGAAGATCTTCCCACATTCTTTCTTCACAATTATGGTGCACTTGTTAATTCATCTCCCTCGTGAAGCAATACTTGATGGACCCGTTTTCTATCGATGGATGTATCCCATTGAAATGTCTTAATTCATTTGTAAATTATTCCTTCATTCACCTAAATGCCTTTAGTTGCAACTTTTAATAATGTTCTATACTGTGTTTAGGTTCATATCCAAATTGAAGTCTTACTGCCACAATAAATGTTATCCGAAAGGATCAATTGTCGAAGGCTACTTGGCAGAGGAATGTATGACTTTCTGTTCAAGGTATTTGGAAGATGTTGAAACAAGAATGAACAGACCAAGTAGAAATGTTGGGCCCACAGATCTTTCAAAGTTTCAGAGAACCAATTGGCAAAGTCGAAATTACAGAATTAGATGATAGATCGTGGGTCCAAGCATATCGATACGTTCTTTTTCATCACGATTCAATGGAACCATTACGCAAGTAAGTTGTAGAATTTGATAAATATTCATCAATTATAATTTGTCTGTCTTCTAACAAAGTAAATCTTTTCTTAACATAGTGAGTACAAACAAATATTGAGAGCTCGTTCACGGTCCCGAAGATGACAACAATGAGAAATTGATAAGTTATTCATAGAATCATTTAATGAATGGTTAAGCCAAACCATATGCAATTGAAGTTTTCATTGACAAGTAATAATGTTTTCTCATAACATTTATAATTACTCGATTTACTTTCGATTCAATGGGTTTGGAATCGGAATGAAGTAAATGACGAAGTTAAATGGCTTTCACAAGGTCCAAACAGAATAGTGAAAAGATATAGTGCCTTCCTCATCAACGGATACAGATTTCATACAAGGTATCGCGAAAGATTGAGGAGAACCCAAAATTGTGGAATTATTGTTAATTCTTCAATTACAAGTTATGCTAGTGCTAGGGACAGTAATCTTGTCGAAGGGAATCTGGAGTATTACGGACTTATTACTGACATCATTGAGTTGGATAATTATGGCAAATGGAAAGTTGTCTTATTTCAAGGTGATTGGGCTGATGTGAATACGGCTCGCGAAATTAAAAACGATCAATATGGTTTTACAATGGTAAATTTCTCTCGATTGATTCACACCGAGAACAACTGATAGACAAGTTGTATGTGTTTTCTTCTCAAGTGAAACAAGTTTTTTACTCGGAAGATGCAACTGATGAGGGTTGGTACGTTGTACTTCGAAACACCCCTAGAGACTTGTTCGACATGGGCAATGGAAGTAGAGATGACATCGTCGAAAGATTAGAAACTCGCTTTTCCGTAACAAAACTTAAATGAAAATATCCCTAGTACTAGTACACAATTTCAATGGGTTCGTCAGACGTGGACGAAGATATTTACAATTATGATGTAGTAAGATTTTATGATTTTTTATTTATATGTAATATTATAATTTTAATCTTGGTCATTTTATATAATTTAATTATTTTATATGTACCATTATTGTTTTCATTTGTTACTAAAATTTCAACTATTTTATGTGTATTGCAGGAAAAATGAGTAAAAGAAGATTGCGAGATTTAAATATTATACAGAATACTGTAAATTCCGAAGAGGGTAATAGCAAACACCAAACAATTGTTGGATCCTCGAGTGTGCCTGACATAGATGATGAGCCTGCAGAATTACAAAGTAATGTTAAGTTTATTTTACATGCATGTTGACTTTTATTATTGACTCATTTTTCAATTTTAATATAATAATAATATATTATTGTGTAGTTGAGAGTGGTGGGACACACAGAGGTCACAGACGTACGCTGCTTAAAGATTTATACGAATTAAATCCCGTTGAGCGTGTGAAAGTAAGGAGAAACAGTCATGGCTAGAACCTGTTGGCCCTGAAGCTCGACTTCTAGCAGGCTATATGGGCATCACATGCCTGATGCAAACAAAAATCAAGCTCTCGATAACATTAAGGTAACAAAACATGAATGTGATATATAATACTTTGGTTGAAGTTTCATTTATATTTACTTTCTAAACTTATGTTTTTTTAGGAGAGATTTGCTTTGGAGGTCTCTGATTACTATATAAAGAATACATTGGGAAAAAAATAGAGAGACCATAAAAGCACACTGAAAAAAGAATATTTTAATAAAGAAATAAGCCTCGAGGATAAATTACGAAATGTCCCGCCGGGAATGTTGAGGTATCAATGGGAAGATACGGTTAGGTTTTAGAACTCAAAGAAAGGAGAGGTATTACCTAGTTTTAAACTCTTATAATTTTTTCAGTTTATAGTTTTTACTATATACGTAATAATAATTTCATTATGTAGGACCGTGAGCGTGTTGGAACGAGCAAGTAGGTAGAAACAAAAATTCACGCACACGGCAGGGTCAAGAAGTTTTGCTTCTGTAGCTGAGGCTGAGGTATTATAATTTATTAATTTTGTCAAATATTAATGACTTTATACTATTAAATTATATTTTTACTACTACACTGTAGGAAGTCTCCACCGGTCAAAAAGTTGGACGCGTTCAGCTTTTTGACATTACGCATAGGAAGAAGAATGGGTCTCCATGACATCCGAAGTTGGAGAGATTATGGTATATTTACTTAATAAAATTTGATTTATTATAATTATTTATAATGTTTACTTATAATAGTTTAATTATTCGTTAGTAGTTTTAAATTAATAATGTTAAGTTATGTTGCATTCATTCTTATTGTATATTTCATTTCTAACTTTTTGATTGATTTATTAGGAGAAACTAAAGGAGAAGAAGGCACAGTATGAAGCAGCTGCTTCGAATGATAGTTCTGTTAATCTTGAGGATATCGATAACAGAATTATTACCGATGTTTTGGGTCCTAAAAGGTGTGGTCGAAATTTTTATACTACATTTGCTGTTTTTTGGCTGAAATTATTTGTTACATTTGCTATTTTTTATTACTGATGTTTTGGGTCCTAAAAGGTATGGTTGGGTGAGATTTCAAGGATCTGGTGTTACCCCTACCCAATATTTTGGATCCGGCTCCCACTAGTACATGCCTTCCAGTAGTCAAGCTCAAGATGAAGTTCAGAGGTTAAAAGACCAAATATCTCTGATGCAAGCGAGCACGGTTCAGCAAATTGCTGAAGTTGAAAGAAAATATAAAGAACTTCGAGTGGATGCAAGAATGTAGCGATGGCGTGAGCAGAAGCGAGAAAATACGATGAGCTCCAACCACTGACTTGAAAAATGATGCAAATGTTTCAGCAGTTGTAGAAGCCGCCATCTTAGTCCCTTAGTTTCTCTTTGTAATATTATTTTTAACATTGTTACATTTAACATTATTGTAAGAATAGTTTCAATTATAATTCATTTATTAATTTACATATCATATCTATATTAAATTTGAAGTATCATTTAGATTTAATGCTTTTGGTGAGATTGAAATGCTACATTTGCTGTTTTGGGTTGAAATTATCTGTTTTTGGTTGGTTTTAATGCAGGAAGGGTAAGATAATGGAGAAATTGACAATTGCAAATCTGTGCAAATTAGCGGCGTTTGTGGGAAAAGCGCCGCTAAAAGTTGAGACTTTTAGCGGCCTTTTTTCCCCATAGACGCCGTTAAATTTTACGGCGCTTTCTTTAGCGGCGTTTTTTGCGGCGCTTTTAAAAATGCTGCAAAGACTATTAGTGGCGCTTATAAACGCCGCTAAAAACAAAAAAAAAAAGACCGTTAAAAGTCTGTTTTGGTGTAGTGTATATTACAATTTCCTAAAACTTAGTTAATTAATTAATTAAATATCTTACCTTTTTTGTCACTTCATCAATAATGCTTAAGCATTTTTTATCCTAAATTTCCCTTAATTAATTAAATAAATAAAATTAATCAATAAAATTAGCATTAGCATTAACATTAACATTAAAAATTAATTAGGGTTTAGGATCAAGTTAAAAGTTATTATATTTGGATAATTAATTATAAAAGAAAATAAATCATGTATCTTTTATTTAGATAGTGAAAATTAATAGTAAAAAAATAAATCGTAGTTTTTGAAGTATTGTTTGCCTGGAGTCAAGGAACCACTCAACAAGTCGGATTTTGTCTCTCGACTTTCAAGGGCCTTGTCAAATTGGGCTGCACATAATGTATGAGCCACCTACCAAGGGGACGTGTGCATTGCACACTTGGTAGAGTTTGAACCATTGCCCCTTATATGACATCTAGTGCCTTTTTGTTGGAGGGAGGTCAGCCTCCTTTCAGAAAAAATTTTGAAATATCATCTCTTTATATCGCGACTTTTTTTAATAATAATTCTTTAAAAACTCCATCAATGAAATTTAAAATTGTTACATGTTTAATTTTTTACTCACTTTTTTTTACTATAAATATGTATTACTCATTCAATCATATTTGTAGGAACTAAATATTCTGTCAGTAGTAATTTTCCCAATTTTATAGGTACCCGTTTTGCTATAAATAGGTTATTAGTAGGTACCTAAAATGTAAGTATATTTTATGTATGTAGATATACAATTCCTTGGTGGAAGGAAAAGGAAATAGATCCCAAGAGTCAAAGAGAAGCAGGACTGTGTCCATTGACACCATTGGAGACAGCTCTTACAGTCAGAGCATTCAATATTGATCCTAATATCCAAATATATATAGCTGCTGGCAACATATATGGAGGAAACAGGAGATTGGCTTCTCTTAAAGCATTTTATCCAAATTTGGTAATAAATATATATATAAACCCCAAAAGCTAGCTTATTAGACAATAATAAAATCTAAAAAAAGGCCTTGGTTGATGTTTTGAAGCACAGGTGAAGAAGGAAACATTGTTATCAGCATCAGACCTGAAGCCATTGATCAACCATTCAAATCAAATGGCAGCATTGGATTATCTTGTTTCATTAGATAGTGACATATTCTTGCCTACATATGCAGGCAATATGGAAAAAGTTGTGGAAGGCCATAGAAGGTTACCTGGGATACAAGATGACAATTAGTCTAGACAGAACGGTGTTGATTAGTTTGATAGATGGATACAAAAATGGAAAGAATTTTCGGAGTTAGTGAACGCAGTTCATGCGAATCGAATGGGGAGTCCATCTCAAAGACTGCAGTTCCCAGGGAAACCCAAATTGGAGGACACCAACCCACAGCTGCTTGTAAGAAAATCTGTTACTGAATTGGGATGATTATATATCATCATAGCATCATTTCCTTGGTGTCAGAAATTAGGGGGGCTCACTCTACTTTTGATTAATTGAATGAATGATTATTTTCTTCTTTGGTCTTCCTCTATTACCTTAAACTTGTGGTATTCCATTCATCCATGAATTTGTAAAACTTATTTTTCCTTTGTGATAACCAAATTGCTTTTTAACTTTCTAATTTATAGAATATTTCATTTCAACAGGGAGAAGAGAGTCCGACAATTTTAAATTTATTAATTTTAAATATGATATATAATAACGAAAATAGTGTAATAAACATAATACAATATGTTTGTTACTGTATCATTTTGGTGTTTTAAGATTTTAACACATTTAATAGTTTGTATATTATTGTTGATTGAGATTTAATTCGATTGGTATAGGTATTATTGTCGATGTAAGAGGATGTGAGATTGAGTGTGTTAAAACGTATTATCATCTTATTTTTAATTTGGGAGAAGCTATTGATAGTTATCAAGTTTGATTGTATCTCTCTTTCTTATGAGTTTTGTCGATTCTTATTCATTTTAATGTGTTTTTTTTTTCTATTTTAGTGTTCTTAAGCTACATTTGTTTCACTGAAAATAACTTTAAGAAAATAATTTTTGAAAAATAGATTAATTTCTTGAAGAACAAAAACTAATATTTCTTTTTGTGTCTAGATAATTCTACGTAAAATATTTTTTATTATTTGACAAATTTTCCTGAAATTATTTTCTAAAAGTTGTTCTTAGTGAAATAAACACAACATAAATATATTTTTTACAAAATATTATAGTACGCTTTCCTTTTAACAATCGAAATTTATTTTATAATAAGATAATATTTTGTAATAATTAATATCATATATAAACTTAATAATAAATAAGATCTAATTCAAATTTAATTCAAATTACATATATTATATATATGAGAGTGCATATTGACACATTAAAATTGAAAGTGATAAATGAAGCTAAGCATGATTTAAACAAATACTCATATTTATATAATTAAAATATTCATATTTTATACTAGGTTAAAATATGTCATATGTCCCTATACTCTTGATAAATGTGGAATTTAGTCTCTGTACTTTTATTTTTGGGAATTTAGTTCTTACGCTTTTTAGATTTCGTAATTCAAGTTCAACTGTTAATACTATTAAATTTATTTTGTTAAATTCAAGTTATATATCATCATATTTTTAGTTACATAACTACCATGTGGATTTTTTATTTAAAATATCACATCAACGAAATTAACAATGTTACTAATTGGGTCTCAATTTTGAAATTTGAAAGTAGGGGACTAAATTCTTAAAATAAAAGTACGTAAACTAGATTCCAAATTTACTAAACGATATGGACTTATGAAATATTTTAACCTCTATATTATAAAACATTTATTATTAATATATTTATAATTGTAATATATATTTATTATTAATATATTAATATATAAATATTTTTAAAATATATGAAGAATATTATTAAAACTTTAAAATTATTATTTTTAAAATTTATTATTAGAAAAATTTAATATTAAATAATGTATTAAATTAATAAATTATATTAATAATTTATTATATTATTAAATAGAAATAATTAAATATTTTTAATAATATTTAAAATTATAATACTTTATATCAATATTTAAAAAATTAAAAATTTATTATTAATATAATAATATTAGACTTATTAAAGATCATTTTCCAATAATAATAATTTATATTATGACTCATAAACATATGAAGGCTACCTTTGAACAGGCGGTGTGTTTGTCTCCGATGAAGTTAAAAACATCAATGACAGTGAGATCAATTATTGTAACTACGAGATTGGAAATTGTAGCTGTGAGATTAAAATCAATGGTGAGATATGTGTTTGGATTCAAATGTAGTGGTGATGGTGAAATGAGTTATCGTAAGAATACAAAATTATTATTAAAAACATTAGATTAAATTTTTTATATAATTGAAGTTATAACTTATTTGAAAAATTAATAAATAATTAAAATTATGTTAACACCTTGCTTAATATATTTATTTAAATGTTTTAATTAATTATTATATTAATTATAGTAAAATTAATATAAATAAATAAAACCTTTAAATCAAATTAATAAATAAAAAGAACAATAAATAGTTTAAAACCTTTGTAAATGGACCCCAAAAACATATTGTAAACGGAAATATAAATATGCAATGATCATAATATGTATCAATTTTTTTTAAAAAAACTATCAAATTTATTTCTAAGAGTTTAAGCTAAAAAATCATATATGTAAAAAAATTTCTTTAAAAGGAAAAAAATCAATTAAGTCTATGTATTAAATTTGTATTTAATTAAGTCCCTATCATTAACTAAAATAATTAATTAAGCCCTTTTGTTAACAGCTTCATCAATGACCACGTTGACCATTAATATAAATTGACAGCCAATCTAATGGTGGCACATTGTTTTAATCTAATATCTTTCCCATAAAAAATGATTAAAATCATAGAAATTTATAAAATAAAAGAAAAATATTAATATTGATATAAACTTATTAAAATTAAAAATATATAAAACTTATAGATATTATAAATATTATAAATATTACAAAATTATGAAATTAATAAAACTTATTTGAAATATTTAAAATTAAAAAATATTAGAATTCTTAAAAATAATAAAAATATTAAAATTGATATAAACTTATAAAAACTATATTAAAAAATCATAATACCTTAAACTGAAACAGTTAACTTTGAAATTTACAATGTATCAATTCGAGAAAAGCTATTAAATCGGTTGACTTGGGAAACGGACAGTTGAACTATTTTTTTTATTTTTTAATATTTTTATCAAATCAAAATTTCATTATCCAACTATTAGCATATGCCAGAATGAAATATTCTAACCAAGGTTTTTAGAACTGGACCAGTGGTTGAATCGATTAGGCCATTGGTTTACCAGTTTGACTGACCCGTGTAGTTTAATTAAATAAAATATTAAAAAATATTAAAATTAATAAAAATTGATTCAACCTTCCAGTTCTTTGGTCAACCGATATAATGGTTTTCTTCAAATCGATACCCTTATTGATTTTGGTCTAATCGGCCCAATCGACTGATCCATTCATGTTGAAGTTTTTATGATTTTTTTTTTATAATTTTTATAAATTTACATGAATTTTAATATTTTTATCATTTTATGGTTTTATATAATTTTAATATGTTTATATAAAAATATTTTTTATTAATTTTATTTTTTATAATTTATTAGAATTTTTATATTCTTTTATAATATTTTAAGCTTATATAAATTGTCATATTTTTAATATTTAATTATTTTTATATTTTTTATAATTTTTTATTTTTAAAATTTGATTTGATATTTATAATTATTATTTAATTATTTTTATGAGAAAAATATTAGATTAAACTAGAAGCTACCATGTGTCTCCATTGCATTGGCCTGTCAATTTATTTTAACAGTTCACATGGTTAATGATAGAAATCATTAATGATAATTTTTTTTTTTTACATAAAGCAAAAAAAAAAACAAAAGAAAGAGAAAAATACAAATAAAAAGCAAGGATGTGGTAGGAAAAAGAAATGGCAGTTGGGTTGGGTACAATAAAAAGTTCAATCTTTTATATAATTATAGATGTTAATGGCAGAATTGGATAAAATGTGATGCATGGGTTTGTTTTCAATTCAGAATAGACATAATTGATGTACCCGAAACTAAATATTCAATTTATTCTTGGCCAAATTAAATACAAAACATTACACACATAAAATCGGGTCAAATGATTAGAAAATACTAATTTTTAAAATAATTTACGGAAAAGGGCGAAAAATAATTATTTATCGGAAAGGGTCATTTTCCCCGAAAATGCATCCACGTCAGCACGTTTTCAGGGGATGAATCAGAAAAGTGCGTCCACGAGAGATCGTTTTGTGCCACATCAACAAAAAACGCGTCCTTGAGGGTGTGCTTTGCTAATATGGCAAAAGCGCTCCCTCGTGGATGCGCTTTTGCCCGTTCCGACGGTCATTTTTTTTACTGTTAGCCCTCCAACGGTAAAAAAAACTATAAAAACCCCACCCTTTTATTTTTTTCACACAAAAGTCCTTACTCATTTTTCTCTCAACTTTCTCTCAAATTCCTCTCAAATTTCTCTCAAATTCCTTTAAACTTCCTCTCAAATTTTACAATAGTCCTTTAATATTTACAAAAAAGCCCTTTTTTAAATTTTTTGAAATATATTTTTGATAACTTTAAAATATTCGATCAGATTAGCAATGGCCGAGAATTAATTTGTCTTGACAATAAACACATCTCCGTCGATCAAATGACAATGGTAAGTTTTTATTTTAATTTTTTAATACTATTTAATATTTTTTAGTTTATGCAATTTTAATTAAATTTTATTTTATAATTTTTAAACAATCAGAGATCGGTGTTGCAATGCTATATTATAATATGGTCCGCTATCGCCGTTAATTGAGAATTACCTGCGGGAAGTGGGCTTTTGGCATGTGGCCACGATAGGCAGGGGGTGCAAGTTGGACCCGAAGTTAATCAGTGCGTTGATAGAGAGGTGGAGACCCGAGACGCACACTTTCCATCTTCCATGCGGAGAGTGTACTATCACTCTGGAAGATGAGCATTGCAATTAGGATTACCGGTGGATGGGTACGTAGTCACCGGGTCCGCAACTTCTGGCGATTGGGGAGCCATATGCTACAGCTTTTGGGTGCTATTCCGGATAACATTTACGGAGGTCGGATCGAGATGGGCTAGTTACGAGACACATTCTCGGAGCTGAATAATGATTTGACCGAAATAGAAAGAATACGGTATGCTACGGCATACATTTTTGAGATAATTGTAGGCTATCTGATGCCGGACTTGTCACGAAACCTCGTACATCTGAGATGGCTGCTGAAACTCGTTGATTTTAGAG
The DNA here is from genome assembly GCA_025506655.1 of Gossypium rotundifolium. NCBI lineage: Eukaryota > Viridiplantae > Streptophyta > Magnoliopsida > Malvales > Malvaceae > Gossypium > Gossypium rotundifolium. The sequence goes on along the minus strand of CP106734.1, from coordinate 115,142,460 downwards.
CAGCCGGTGAATTGAGTTGGGGGTCTGTTGTGCTAGTAAAATTGTATCGGGAGATGTGCGGGGCGACGCGGCCGAATAAAGTGAAAATTGGAGGTTACCATCACTACAGCAATCATGGGCACGATTTCGATTTCTATTTTTACGTCCTTGAGTCAACCACCCATATACATTCTCACTCATAACAAAGTAAATTTAATATTAGATTTTACAATTATTACGTAGATTTAAAATATAATTATATGCTAAAAATTTATTTAATTAGGTGGAACCATTCGGCGAGTTATGTTGGAATACCTACCTCGCTTGAAGATATACGGCTTCTATTAGAGCAACGGTCGGAATCACAAGTAAGTATTAAATAAAATATATTTCGTAATAAAATAGTCGTTTCGTATTTCGTAGTTAGTATTTCGTAATTAGTATTTAGTATTTAGTATATAACTAATATTTTTATCATGTTAATATAGTTTGAATGGACACTATACAAGGATTCGTCAATTTGGGCAGTAATTCCAGAGGAGTTCTTTCAAAATTCGAACATTTGGCATGTGAAGGTCCCATTGATCAACTATGCCACCGTGGAGATGCACCAGTCAGATCGGGTTCTGTGTCAATTTGGATTCTGACAACCGATTCTCGTGGAACCTGAGGTGCTCGATGATGAGCACAAAGTCGACTTACGGTAGTTGCATACGGATTGGCCAAGATTTTAGTCAGCATATATCGAATTGTGGGAGAACCAGAATGATTATATACCTACTCGGGAACCGATAATCGTTCCTGAGTTAGCGTGCGTGCCAAAATACATGCCATGGTTTAGGATCCATGGCAAGTCGTATTTATTATCGGAAGAGGAGAGGCGACGACAACTTCGAAAACAAAGGGAACGATGGGGCCCTTTAAATCCAAGGAGAATGGGTGATGAGATGGGACCATCAACAGCACCGACAGAACCACTGAGACCATCAACAGCGCCCACACAGTCACCGGGCCCAACACTTCAGCCGACAACACCCACATCACAGCCTTTTCAGATTATGCTAGGTGCGTACCCTAGCCCTTATATGTATCCTAACCCTTATATGTTTCCTTTTCCCAATCCCACAGCAGGTTGGAATGTATGGCCCGATTCGAGTCCATTCTCGACTACTCCGACTATTCAGCCGATCTTAAGGCAGCCGTCGAATGAGGGATCGCACGAGGCGCCGTCGGGGAGCTCTTCTTTTTACCAGTCTTCTTCGCCTTATGGGATTCAGACACCTCTGCCATGGTTTATGCAAACACCTCCCCAGTCATTATTTTATCAAGGTGGGTCATCCCCCCAACACCTATAACCAGACCCCCTATTGGAGGAACCAGAATCCCCGCCTGAGGTTCCACAATCCCCGTTAGAAGCTAAAAAAATGAGGAATCCAGCATGTAACCGTCGACCACCCCCATGTGGCACTAATTCCGACCGGCACCAACATTGATTCCGACCTCCATTTTTTTTTTTTTATTGTAATTTATTTTTTATATATTTAATAAAATAAAAATTGTTTTTATTTTTTATTGTAATTTATTTTTTATATATTTAATAAAATAAAAATTATTTTTATTTTTTATTGTAATTTATTTTTATATATTTAATAAAATAAAAGTTGATTTTATTTTTATTGTAATTAATTTATTTTATATCTTTAATAAAATAAAAGTTTTTATTTTTATTGTAATTTAATTTTATATCTTTAATAAAATAAAAGTTGTTTATTTTTTATTGTAATTTATTTTTATATCTTTAATAAAATAAAAGTTGTTTTTTATTTTTTTACAATTTAATTTTATATCTTTAATAAAATAAAAGTTGTTAATTTTTTATTGTAATTTAATTTTTATATTTTTAATAAAATAAAAGTTATTTTTATTTTTTATAATTTAATTTTATATCTTTAATAAAATAAAATTTGTTTTTATTTTTTGTAATTTAATTTTATATCTTTAATAAAATAAAAGTTGTTTTTATTTTTATTGTATTTTATTTTTTTATTTTTAATAAAATGAAAGTTGTTTTTTACTATCCTAATTGTAATTTAATTTTTATATATTTAATAAAATAAAAAACACATGCTTTTACTTCTATCATGTCTTTAAATATATATAAACAGGACTAACATGAAGTTTTAAAATATGACACTTGTGCGGTTTAAAATGCCGCAAATCAATTCTGCTCCTAGTTTTAACCCCATTTATATCCTCGAGACATAACTTTTCATTCTTCCAAGAGATAAAAATGATAAGGAGACTATCAACTATTCCGATTTGGACACGAGCGAGATCTATGGCTTGGATTCCTACACATTCGCAAAACTTCCGTTGGTTGGCCGTTTCTCGGATATCCATATTGTTGCGTATTCTAGTCGAGCAAGGTCGACCTTTTGGTTTGCGACGCAGTTCTCTATCCGGTAACAACTTATACAGAGCAAGCGATACAGACGGCCACTTACGTTCATCTGGGACTGGTGGGAATATGTGTCTCCACACATTGTACATATTTTCTATTTTATACACTTCGTCGACATAGCTCATGAGATCCAGACGGGGATTCTGACAAACCGCAAGTACATGAGCGCATGGAAACGAAGTGCATCAAATATCCCACAGTCGTAGGTCCTATTTCTCAAGTGTACACAATATTGCCTGCCAACAATACCTTGGTTCGGTCTATCAAACTCCGTTACACGAAACCATAGGTTGTCGCGATAGTGACACACTGTGTGCATGGTGTTGGCACGTGCCTTCCCCTTGTTAATTTCTCACAATACCATCGCGCGCCATACATGGCCTCCTTGGATTTGGCCTTTATAACTCGCTGCTCGCTTCGAAAATAGTGCCGCTAAATGAAAATATGTCTCTCGTACAACCGATGTTATTGAAAAATGACGCGTTCCTTTTATAACAAAATTTATGCATTCGGCCAGGTTTGAGGTCATATGACCATATCGTAGGCCGTCGTCATATGCTTGTGTCCACTGTTCGAAAGGTATATTGCGTAGGTAGTTTGCACCATCTTCGTTAACTGAGTGCAAACTCGCCAACATCTCATGAAAACGGTCCTTATGATCTCGTACCCTGCCAATATAAGTTGATAGCGGATATTACACTCTTCAATTAAGAATAAATTGAATATTACAAACTAAATTATATTAATAGATATTACATACCCATGTTGGTTACTTGCCGTCGTTCACTTGTAGATCGATGTTGCCCGTGGTAGTTGGACACACATGCCTTAGTCAATATCGATGGTGTGTGCGATGCCACAGGCTTCCCTGTCGCTCTATTTTGGCTAGTATTCTAGGGCCCCGATCCGATATAACACATATATTAGGTTGGGGGTAGACATGTCTCCTTAACCTAGATAGAAAGAAATCTCAATCATCAGTTGACTCCCCCAGTGTTATTGCAAACGTAATTGGAAGGATTCTTCCACTGCCATCCTGTGCCACAACTAGCAATAGCCGATGCGTATATCTACCATACATAAAGCTACCGTCAATTTGTATCAATGGCTTGCAGTATAGAAATGTGTCTTGTCATTGCTTAACTGTCCAGAACAGATGCTTGAACACTTGGCATCCACGGAGCAATTGATCGTTGTAGTACGTCGGTTCCGTTTCAAGGTCTGTTATGCTGCTTGGGACATACCTCTCCAGCACCTGACACCATTGCCACACTTCATTATATGAAGCATCCCACCGACCATGTAACTTTTCCAATGCCTTCTGTTTAGCTATCCAAGTTTTTCGGTAAGAGGGCGTGTACCCCAATTGGCTACGAATATTGCCAATTAAGGCTGACACTATAGTCTTGGGATCCACCTTCACCGTCGGTATTATTAAGTCAGCCAACATCTTTGAATCCATCTTCGGATGATCTTGTGAAACACCTGTCAACGAAGTATGTTAAATAATGCAACATTACGTAATATCAGTATTATTCAAAAACCTTGAACACCTAGTGATACTGTACCGGCAAGACATGTATGTGGACCTTTGTACTTTTTAATCTCCCACAAGCCTGTCATTTTCCTCAACAAGGCCATGATTTTCCATGAACATGTACCGTCTTGCACTGCACACTTGGCCTCGTACTTATCGAGTTTAGATTTAACCACGTTGGAGTTAACCCCGTTCTTGATGCTATATTGTTTCAATGCACCAAGAAAACTATCCTTGTTGGAAAACTCTTTACCAACTTCTAATTCACCTGAATACAACGATGAACTTGTACGGTCACGCCTTCTGTATGGTAGTTCAAGAAACTCCAATGCATCATCTTGAGGTAGATCGACATTATGCATGTGGGATGGAGGCGAGTACGCCCTAAATCGCGGATCTTCTTCTTTTCGTCTGAACCACCTTCAACATCTTCAGGTATGGTTGGAATAGGCTCCGGTTCAGAAAATAATGCAACTTCTGCATCATCGAGACTAGGCTCTCGAGGTGGATCCACATCGGACTCATCATCCAACCCACCATCATCTGCAACGAACGAAAGCCCCTCGCTTGTGGATGTCATGGGGAGTACATTATCCTTCTTAAACAACTTTTGTAACGTTCCCAAACATATGTAGATTGCCAACCACTAAAAGTTGATGACGTTCCCTAATACGTATTTCTAGCATCGAACGTCGAAGGAAGGATATGCATGTCCCATCCACTAACCGAGTGTCATGCAGGGGTTGTGTTTTCCATACTACCACCAAATACGGGCACTTCCGTATTCTGCCTCCCACTAACAGAGTGTCGGCTTGGGGTCGTGTATTCCCTTAGAACAACAGTAGATGTTGAAGTCGAAGGAAGATCACTTGGCGGTGAAAATTGTACATATACCTCAAGATAGGGTAATCCACTGGCAAGATGAGTCTCCACCATTGCCTCCAAGCTCGAGGACCTTTGATGTCGAATGAGTCATATCTCATGGGATCAACTGAAGCGCAAAATCTATACTTAATAGACTAAACTTTCATTGGTGTTGTTCTGAAGATTTTACGCCCAATTCTTTTGCAAAGTTCTGTCAAATCTATATTGCGGGTTGTGTTCTCCGATAAAAAAACAACACCACTTTCGGTGTCACAAACCTCACCATCGTAGTAAATAACAACATTAATACGTTCACTCATCTTCAGTTTCTATTTTACTTTTGCCTCAATTTCTGTTATGCAACCTGAAAATGAAATTTGGCTGATTTATAGTTTAAGGATTGCCAGATACTACTGTAGCAAAAGAGCGTCCACGTGGGAGCTTTTTTCAGTACGCTTGCTGACAATGCATCATGTTTGAAGTGTTTTGGTCATTATTTTTTCAGAAACGACTTCTCAAAATTATCTTTCCAAAGACTACTGTAGCAAAAGAGCGTTCACATGGGAGCTTTTTCAGTACTCTTGCTGACAGTGCATCCTGCTTGAAGCGTTTTGGTCACTATTTATTCAGAAACGTCTTCTAAAAATTATTTTGCCAGATACTAATGTACAAAAAATTCAAATAATTTTATTTTTTATATATTTTTCCCCAAAACCCTAAACCTAAAATTATTCTAATTAATTAACCCTAAAATCTAGTTCATTAATTTTCCCCTAAAACCCTTAACCTTAAGACCCTAAAAATCCCTAAACCGTAGCCCTAAAACCATAAAAATTCATACCCTAACACTAAAAACAACTAAAAAGCCCATCGAGGGAAAGGGAAAAAGTGCGTCCATGAGGGAGCGCTTTTGCCACATCAGCAAAGCGCACCCTCAAGGACGCATTTTTTGCTGATGTGGCACAAAGTGCTCCCTCGTGGACGTGCTTTTCTGATTCATCCCCTGAAAATGCGCTGATGTGGACGCGTTTTCGAGGAAAATGGCCCTTTCTAGTAAATAATTATTTTCGGCCCTTTTCCATAAATTATTTTACAAATTGATATTTTCTGGTCATTTGGCCATAAAATCGACCGGCTCTAGCTTAATTCAACTCATATTTTACACAACATATACACAGGTTTATGTCACTGTCTATTCTCTTAAGATATCATCCATTTTTACAGCTGAAAATGATCAAATTTAATAAAAACATTCCAAAGAGACTGATAATACTTTAGAATGTCATGTTTTTATGTGCTAATTGCATATTTATTTTGAGTATGATTCTACTAATTTGGGCTTTTTATGGTATTTTATTTTATAGGGACTAAATTGGAAGCAGAAGAGAAATTAAAGGCCAAAAGTGTGAAATTAAAGACAAAATGGGCAATGTCCGATATAAGGAAAAGATTGGTGCCAAAAGTGCTAGCATGGAGGACAGAATGGTTGAATTGCAAAAAGAAGAGATTTTTATTTTATCAAACTCTATTTTAATTATATTAGGATAATTATTGAGAATTATTTATTTTCTTTATTTATCTCTATTTATCTTTGATTAATTGTAATTATCTTTGGGAGTTTGAGTAGGACTAGTCCACCTATCTTAGTACTATAAATAGGGGATGAAGTGACTCAAATGGCTGTTCATCTTTTTCGGTAACACTCTCCCCATAAGTCTTTGTTCTTTCATATTTCTTTTTAATACAACCTCAATTTATATATCTATTTTCGTTTCCACCACAACCATGAGCCACTAAAACTCATCTAGCCAAAGGTTGCCGAAAATCCCCAAAAAGGGTTCTTGAGGTTTAGAATCCATACTTAGCCTTCTCAATAGGGTATTCGTCGTTTCTCCGCATTACGGGGCTGACGCTTCCATCCATGTCCCTTAAGAAGTAATCTTTTCAACGTTTGCAAGGAACGGCCGCTTTGTATATTTTGAGAAGGATGCACAGTCGATTCGTTAACTTACTACGTTAGAGGTTGGCGAGTCCAAGAGACAAAATGGTGTGGGATTCGCCATTGAGAAACGTTGATCTAGCATAGATGATCCCACAAAAGCGATCGTTGGCTAGAGTCAGGTTCCACCAAATTGAAATCTAAATCCTCGGAGCTGGTGGTCATAGGCATCATCTTCCACTATAACTGGCTTATTCAAGTTGAGGAGGATCATCTAAAAGCCAAGGATTGAACCCAAGGCGGATCGAGGCAACTGGAGGCTGGAATCTCTCCACATAAGAAACTTTCTATAAACTCTTTCTTTTTATTTTCCTCTTTTTAATTTTTGTAATTTATTCTCGTAATTTCAATTCATTTTAAATTCTATTCTTTTCCCAGATCAAACTTTTAATTCTGTTATTTTTATTCTTTTCAGGAACGCAGGTTTTCTTGGGCACGATTCTACCCAGGATTTTGAGAAACAAGAATTCGTATAATCCGGTCCTTGAGGATTTGACCCTACTTCCCCTTTACTATTATTTTTACTATTTTACAAGGAATATGATATATTTATTGCTTTCAATGACGCATCAAATTTTGGCGCCTTTTTCGGGGATCGGTAACGTACTAATCTTGTTTTTTTCTATGACCAGATCTGCCCTAAGAACTCTTGCGTTTGATTCAGAAATTGAATAGACTGTGAGAGCTAATCGCAAAGAAACAAAGCTAAGGAAAAAGCAGTCAGCGGTGATTGGGACTCAAAGCAATCCACCGCCAAAAATCAGAATCGACGACGAAGCAGAATCCAGGGCTAACGAAAACCCTACTCAAACACTTGAAAGTAAAGCAGAAGAAGTCGATTCACTTGAAGAAGTGCCCAATGCTAGGGTTGACAATAACCCTAATTTGGCACATCAACCAATGGCTCAAACAATTCGACAACTAGTCGAAGCTCCGACAGAACAACTGCTACTGTGCATCGCATATCCTACTATGGATACCGATTTTAAACTAAAATCAGGGTTAATTCAGTTGCTGCCAACTTTTCGAGGGTTACAAAATGAAAACCCCCATAAACATTTACAGGAGTTTCATATGGTTTGTCTGAGTATGAAACCTCAAGGCGTAACTGAGGATCAAATTAAATTGCGCGCTTTCCCTTTTTCCTTAGCAAATTCAGCTAGGGAATGGTTATTTTATTTACCTCCTGGATCTATTACTACTTGGGCTGATTTATCTCGCTTATTTCTCAACAGGTTTTTTCTAGCATCTAGAGCAGCTGAGCTAAGAAGAGACATCGTGGGAATAAGGCAAAAAGAAGCAGAGACTCTTTATGATTATTGGGAGCGGTTTAAGAAGTTGTGTGCGAGCTGCCCACAACACGGTATAACAGAGCAATCTCTCCTCCAGTACTTTTATGAAGGTTTGAAACCAATGGAGATGAATATGGTAGACGCTGCTAGTGGAGGAGCGTTGGTCAACATGACCCCCAACAAGCAAGGGACTTAATCTCCACAATGGCTGCAAATTCTCAACAGTTTTGAGCTAATCCTGAACCCCCCCAGAAGGGTTCACTAACTAAGTAATTCTTCCATAGAAGATAAACTTGATAGACTTACTAATATTGTGAGCTCTCTTATTGCAGAAAAAGCTAAACCAGTTCGGTTATATGGAATATGTGCTACACCTGAGCACACAACTGATGCATGTCCCGTTTGTGTGATGACTCTATGGCTCATTTAGATGCAGTAGGAAATTTTCCTAGCCCACCACAAAGGCGATACGACCCCTACGCTAATACCTACAGCCCAGGGTGGAGGGACCATCCTAACTTGAGTTATGAGACCAACCCACGGTATAACCAGCCATACCAAAATCAACTTCCACAACAGCCTCGAGATTCAGGTAATTTCTTAGAAACCATGGTCAATAAATTAGCAGCTAATGTCCTTGATTTTCAATAGCAAACTCTTAATTTCCAAAGAGAAATGAAAGATTTTCAATAGAAAACTGAGGCGTCTATAAGAGAATTGACCATATCAGTTAAGAAATTGAACTCTCAAGGGAAGCTGCCGTCACAAATAGAACCGAATCCAAGACAACACGCAAATGCAGTGACGTTGCGAAGTGGTAAGGTACTGGAACCTATTCCTGACAGGAATCTTGGCCAAGAAATTTCCCAGGAAAAACCTAAAAAATACGAACAGGTTCTACCGAAGCCTCCATTGCCTAAAATTCAACCTCAATTTCCAGAATGATTCAACTAGTGTCGAAGAGGTAAGGAGGACAAGGAAATCCTTGAAACATTTAGGAATGTCGAGATCAACATTTCGCTGTTGGATGCCATCAAGCAAATACTGAGGTATGCTAAATTTCTTAAAGAGCTTTGCACCAACAAGCGAAAATTAACAGGTAATGAAAGGGTGAATGTTGGTGAAAATGTGTCCGCAGTGTTACAGCGAAAAATGTCGACAAAATGTAAGGATAGGGGCATGTTTGCAATACCATTCAAAATAGGTCATTTGGGAATTAAAAAGGCTATGTGTGATCTAGGAGCCTCCATAAATGTAATGCCATACTCTATTTATGAATCACTTAACGCATGTTTTTTGACAAAAATATGTGTTAGCATTCAATTGGCAGACAAGTCCGTTGTGCATCCCGAAGGAGTCCTCGAGGACGTATTAGTCAAAATCAATGGACTTTTTTTCCTGTAGATTTTTATGTAATAAAAATAGAGGAGGATAACGCTCTCGGGTCTTCAGACATCTTGTTGGGGCGACTTTCCTTAGTACCGCAAATACTAATATTGACGTACGAAGCAGAACCTTCACGATGGAGTTTGATGGGGAGATCGTGAAGTTTAATGTTTATGGCACAATTAGCCACCCAAGTGAAGTCTTGGACGTAAACCGTGTCGACATAATTAACTCATCAGTAGAAAAAGCTTTTGAGTCATCTTATGGAGATAAATCTGAAATGATGTTTGATGATTTTGAATCTATTAATAAATTATTGGCTCCTATGGATACTAAACTTCTACCTTCTGTTGTGCAGGCATCAGATCCGAAATTAAAATCACTTCTCGAGCATCTCAAATTCACATTTTTGAAGAATGATGAGACTATTGCTGACTTAAAAGAGATTAACCCCTTGGAGGAAAATATGAAACCAACGAAAAAGGCGCAAGGACGATTAAACCCAAATATGGTGGATGTGATAAAAAATGAGAATTTCCATGCTCACACGATTAAAAAGATTTATTTTGAGCCACCGTAGAACCATTTAAGTCGTCGAGCTAATGACGTTAAACAAGCGCTTGTTAGGAGGCAAACCAATCTTTATTTTATTTTATTTTGTTTTATTTATTTTTATTTTCATTTTTATTATTATTTCTTATTTCTTATTTTCATTTCATTTCTTTTTTATTTTATTAATAAATTTTTTCTTCCATCTAGGTAAAACAGAGCGAAAATACTAAGAAAATGGAGACAAGTCAGAACCAAACAGCCCTATCCACGGTCCCAAACAGCCTCTATTCTAGATACTATTTTAGCCCAAAATACCATATCCCTACAGCCAAACTACCCTATTCCTGCACCCAACCATCCTTATCCCTGCACCCAAACATCCCCTTTCAGCCAAATAAAACCCCCAAAACCTAAATTGTTTTTTCCCCCAAACTCCATTACCGCCGAAAACTCACCCCTCTCCACCAACCACCACTGTTCGCTGTTCGCAATGGTACGAACCCGAAGGTGCACCGCCACCGAGCCTCCTCTCCCTCCTCTTCCTCCATGGCCACCGCACAAGCTGTCGGGCCCACTACATTGTCTCCTTCACGCACAAGTCCTCCGAAATCGACAGTAGCTACACGGGGAGTTTTTCTACACTTTTCTACCTATTTATTTCTTTTTTTTCCACATTGAGGACAATGTGTTTTAAGCAGGGGGAGGTATTTTTCGTATTACTGTTGTCTTCTGATGTCATTTGTGTTTGCAGCTTGAGGCTCTATTTTGTCCATTTTTTTAAAGAATATTCTGTCGCTTTTCATGCCCAAGAATTTGACCACGACTTGCCACTGATTGACCTACATGCATGATTCTTGGCTACTGAGTTAGTTATGATTCTATCTGTTTGATTTTATCTCCACTGTTTTATTTTTATTAGGCTAAAAATAATTATGATTAATAAGTTAGCTCTATCTTGCTTTTCGTAAAATTGATCAAGTTTAATATCAAGTGGACACTTAATACATTTGCATGCCTAAATTATGTTCATGCCTATTAGGCTAAATTATGTTCATGCCTATTAGGTGGTTACTAAAACTTATTTTCGACACTTGATTATTTCTCTTAATTCCTCTTAGAATTAAAATTTCATGTAAATTTTGTTTAATAATTGTTTCCAAGGTTATGAGTGCAGCTTAGAACGTGACTGACTGAGTAACCGGGGTAGGGTGCTTGGGTTGTCATTCTACTTCGCGTCAAAAGGTTGTGTGACATGATATGTAAAACTCTGCTAACCAAGGTTATGAGTACGGCTCAGAACGTGACTGATTGAGTAACCGGGGTAGGGTGCTTGGGTTGTCATTCTACTTCACGTCAAAAGGTTGTGTGACGTGATGGGTAAAACTCGCTAACCGGAAATAAATAATTTTAGGAGTATGTTGAATTTGAGTAACCGGGTGGGGTGCTTGGGTTGTCATCCTCTTCGTCAAAAGGTTCAAAAGGTTGTAAATAAATAATAATAATAAAAGAAAGAAAAAACATAAAAAAATAAAAAATAAATAAAAAATAAGAAAAGAAAAATAGGACTAATAAAATTACAGTTGGGGACTAAAGGAGGAAATAAATAGAGTGTCTTGGTAGGTTTGGTAATTTGCCTAAATAGCATGAAATAATTCAAGACGATTTTAATTTTTGTGTATGTTAATTGGAATACTTTTTCTGTTTTACTTAAAGCAAGCTTAAAAGTTCTCTTTATTTTTCATATGCATTTTTTTACTAATCTTTATAAAACTTTGGAGTAGAATTTCTTTCAGGATCTAATTTTCACAGTGGATAGGAACCATACCTGAGGGCAAGCATGGGCTAAGTAGGGGGGATTTGATAATACTCTAGAACGTCATGTTTTTATGTGCTAATTGCATATTTATTTTGAGTATGATTCTACTAATTTGGGTTTTTTATGGTATTTTATTTTATAGGGACTAAATTGGAAGTAGAAGAGAAATTAAAGGCCAAAAGTGTGAAATTAAAGACAAAATGGGCCAATGTGCGATATAAAGAAAAGATTGGTGCCAAAAGTGCTAGCATGGAGGATAGAAGGGTTGAATTGCAAAAAGAAGAGATTTTTATTTTATCAAACTCTATTTTAATTATATTAGGATAATTATTGAGGATTATTTATTTTGTTTATTTATCTCTATTTATCTTTGATTAATTGTAATTATCTTTGGGAGTTTGAGTAGGACTAGTCCACCTATCTTAGCACTATAAATAGGGGATGAAGTGACTCAAATGGTTGTTCATCTTTTTCGGTAACACTCTCCCCATAAGTCTTTGTTCTTTCATATTTCTTTTTAATAAAACCTCAATTTATATATCTATTTTCTTTTCCACCACAACTATGAGCCACTAAAACCCATCTAGCCAAAGGTTGATGAAAATTTCCAAAAAAGGGTTCTTGAGGTTTAGAATCTGTACTTAGCCTTCTCAACAAGGTATTCGTCATTTCTCTGCATTACGGGGCTGACGCTTCCGTCTATGTCCCTTAAGAAGTAATCTTTTCAACGTTTGCAAGGAACGACCACTTTGTATATTTTGAGAAGGTTGTACAGTCGGTTCGTTAACTTACTGCGTCAGAGGTTGGCGAGCCTAAGAGACAAAATGGCGTGGGATTCGCCATTGAGAAATGTTGATCTAGCATAGATGATCCCACAAGAGCGATCGTTGGCTAGAGTCAAGTTCCACCAAATCGAAATCTAAATCCTCGGAGCTGGTGGTCGTAGGCGTCCTCTTCCACTATAATTGGCTTATTCGAGTTGAGAAGGATCATCTAAAAGCTAATGATTAAACCCAAGGCGGATCGAGGCAACTGGAGGCTGGAATCTCTCCACATAAGAAACTTTCTCTAAACTCTTTCTTTTTATTTTCCTCATTTTAATTTTCGTAATTTATTCTCGTAATTTCAATTCATTTTAAATTCTATTTTTTTTTATTTTCCCAGATCAAACTTTTAATTCTGTTATTTTTATTCTTTTCAGGAACGCAGGTTTTCTTGGGCACGATTCTGCCCAAGATTTCGAGAAACAAGCATCCGTATAATCCGATCCCTGAAGATTCGACCCTACTTCCCCTTTACTGTTATTTTTACTATTTTATAGGAAATAAGATATATTTGGTGCTTTCAACGACGCATCAGAGACCAGTACAAACATGTGCTTCACTTTGTGTATCAACCAAATGATTATTTTGATTCAGTCAATTCCTGGTTAAATTGAATTAATCCACCTTACATCCTCCAGCATTTATATATTCATATAGTTTAATTATCATGTTATAAGAACTACCGTCTTTTTTTTACTACCATATATGCCTCGATTTGATCTATTGTATGAAGCCATTGGAGGAGGAGACTAAAGCTGAAAAAAATATGAAGACTGTAGCAGCCAAGCAGCCTTCTTCATTGGCTTGTATTAAGTTCTGGGTAGTTGTAACCTTAATCATGCTACTTATTCTTTGGGTCTTTGCTATGCAGTTGGCAACCCTTGATGATAAAATCATGGTGCCAAAATCTGCATTTTATATCCCATATGATTTCCCACCTCAAAGTGAGTGCTAATTGTTCTTGATAATGTCTTGTCTCATTTATGTTGTGTAATGATGCAAATGAAATTTGTTGTAATTTGGTCATTGCAGGGGTTTATAAAAACAATGGTTATCTAATTATTTCACCTAATGGAGGATTGACTCAGAAGAGACTTGGGGTGAGTAAACGAAAACATGTTTGAGATTCATAGTAGTATTCAGATTCCCCTTACATGCATGTTTTTTTTTGTTCTTCACAGGTTGCTGATATGGTTGCCATTGCAAGATATCTGAATGTCACACTAATTGTTCCTAAATTTGCTTATGGCACATATTGGAATGATACCAGGTAAAACCTTTCAATCTGTTGATGTGCTCACTCTTCAGCCACCATTGGACCAACCTGTTCACTATTATCCTGACATTTTTTATATGTTTCCAATGTATTTTGGTAGCTTAGAATATTATCTTCAAAGGGTTGGTTCCCATTTTCCCAACCTTTACACCAAGATTTCTTGCTTTCGACTCAACTTTATTTCAACTAGTATTGATATAAATTTGTTTACAGATCCTTCCTCAGATACAAAAGCATGAAAATTTTCTGTTTGCTCATACTGATGGCACGCTTGCCAATAATGGGTTGCCTATAGAGCTCCAATGATTGCGGTGTCGTGTGAACTACGAAGCATTGAGGTTTACTCAACCGATCGAGGAAACCGGAAGAAAAATTGTTAACATCTTGAGAGAAAAGGGTCCTTTCTTGGTTCTTCATCTCAGGTACGAGAAGGATATATTGGCATTCACCAGTTGCAAACAAGGTTTAACGAAAGCAGAGGCTGAAAACGTAAAACAAATGAAGTGAGTAATCTTGTTCATTATGTTTGTGACTGCGATTAACACAGGAACCAAAAATAAAAAATGCAGATATTTGATCTAACAATGTTAGTATTCAGATATTCCCAAGATGGATGGCGGCATAAACCGATTGCTTCAAATAAGAAGGGCGCAAACATGGATTGAGCCCTTTAACTCCGGAGGAAACAGCTCTAGTATTACAAGCATTAGACATTGGTAAGAACATCACAATTTACATTGCAGCCGAAGAAATATACAATAAAGAGAAGAGAATGGCAGACCTTGTAGCAACTTATCCAAATCTGGTCAGTAGTTAAAAAATCAATGAAAAACAAACATTTTTTTTACATTGAATTCTAAGCCAATTTATCATGTTTCATTGCTTTTCCTTAAGGCAAACAGACAATATTAAACCCAGAAGAGCTTGAACCTTTCATGGAACATGCAGATCAGATGGCTGCAATGGATTATATTGTAGCAATAGAAAGTGATATTTTCATGCCTACTTTCGTCGGGAACATGGCAGTAGCTGTCCAAGGCCATCGCCGGCATTCACTTCTAACCCTTCTTCTGACTAAGAAGTTTGCCCGATTCCACCATGTCTTTACATATTGCAGTTCAGTTTCTTCATTTTCTGCAGATTCTTGGGATTTAAGCCAACAATTTCACTGGACAGAAAGCTTTTGTTCAGTCTAATTGAATAATACAAGAATGGGACATTGTTGTGGGACGAATTTTCTTTGTTAGTGAAGAAAATCCATGAAGATCGTACAGGAAAACAAGCAAAGAGAA
This sequence comes from Gossypium rotundifolium, assembly GCA_025506655.1. Taxonomy (NCBI): domain Eukaryota; kingdom Viridiplantae; phylum Streptophyta; class Magnoliopsida; order Malvales; family Malvaceae; genus Gossypium; species Gossypium rotundifolium. The sequence continues at coordinate 115,127,182 of CP106734.1, read as the reverse complement.
AGGAGAATCCAGATCATGCCAGACAAGAAGATTCTTTCCATTCTAATCCTCAGGAATGTTTGCCAACATTTGCTTCTACCATCAACTAATACTTGATAAACCTTAAGATCATATGAATATATATATTTGTTCCATTGATATGTGTTAAAGAATAGGCTTTTTCTATTATATTTTCTCACAAGTAATTACACTAATATTTATATACATAGTGAGCCTAACTTAGGAAACTCTATATTAGGAAGCAAACTAATTTTAGGGATGCTGTCCTTTAAAACACAACCTCAAAGTTAAGATAGCAATCAATAAAATATTTACAGAATCCTATCGGATACACTCAAAATTCCTTATTAGGAAACTGTAATCTGACACTCCCCCTCAAGCTGGGAAGTGGATATCATTCATTCTCAGCTTGCTTACTAGTTTCTGAAAGGTCTTCCCAGATAATCCTTTGGTAAGGATATCTGCCAGTTGACGATCAGAGGACACATATGGAGTGCAAATTAAGCCACTGTCAAGTTTCTCCTTTATAAAATGTCTGTCAACCTCAATGTGGTTCGTACGATCATGTTGCACTGGATTATGTGCAATATTGATAGCAGACTTATTATCACAATACAACTTCATTGGACATTCCCACTTGATCTTCAAATCTTCCAAAATAATTTTTAGCCATAATAATTCACAAATTCCAAGGGCCATCGCTCTAAATTTAGCTTCTGCACTAGATCTAGCCACAACATTCTGTTTTTTACTCCTCTAAGTTACAAGGTTGCCTCCTAGAAAAGTGCAATAGCCCGAAGTTGATCTTCTATCAACCATAGATCCTGCATAATCTGCATCAGTATAGGCTTCAAGGGTTAAATTCTCCCCTTTCTTAAATAGGATTCCTTTGCCTGAAGTGCCTTTTAAGTACTGTAGAATCTAATACACAGCTCAAAGATGTGATTCTTTGGGATTGTGCATGAATTGACTTACAACACCAACTGCATAGGCAATATCCGGTCTAGTATGTGACAAGTAAATGAGCTTCCCCACAAGTTTTTGATATGAACCTTTATCAACCACTACATCTTCTAGTGCATCTCCAAGTTTGTGGTTCACCTCTATAGGTGTCTCTGCTGGTTTACATCCCAACTTGCCCGTCTCTGTCAATAAATCAACTATGTATTTTTGCTGAGATATAAAGATTCATTCCCGAGAGTGTGCTACTTCAATACCAAGGAAATATTTTAACTTACCAAGCTCTTTAACCTCAAATTCTTTTACTAGGCATTTTTTAAATTTTCCATTCCTTCCAGATCATCACCAGTCATTATAATGTCATCTACATAGACTAATAAAGCAGTCATTCCCCCAGAAGATGAGTGCTTTACAAACAGAGTGTGATCTCCTTGACTCTGTTTATACCTCAACTTGAGTATTACTTTGGTAAATCTTCCAAACCAAGCTCTCGGGGACTGTTTTATTTCGTACAAAGCCTTTTTTAGTTTACAAACTACCTTTTCTGTATTTGGACTGAACCCTGGTGGCACATCCATATAGACTTTCTCCTCAAGATCACCATGTAAAAAGGCATTTTTGATGTCAAATTGCTATAATTTCCAGCCTCGGTTGGCAGCGAGTGACAACAAAACTCTCACAGTGTTCATCTTTGCAACAGGGGCAAATGTCTCAAGGTAGTCTATTCCATACATTTGAGTGTACCCTTTAGCAACCAATCTTGCTTTGTACCTCTCCAAAGAACCATCTAACTTATATTTCATTGTGTACACCCAACAACATCCAACTGGTTTCTTTCCTTTCGGTAATTTTACCAAGTCCCATATCTTATTTTTTTCAAGGGCTTCCATTTCAATCTTCATGGCATTTTTCCAATTCTTATCATCTAATGCCTCGGATACAGTTTTGGGAATGGAGATAGAATTTAGGCTAGTAAGAAAGGCTTTGTGGTTATGAGACAAATTTTTGTAAGACATGAATAAGTACAATGGATGTTTTGTACAGGCTCTAGTTCCTTTTCTAATAGCAATGGGAAAATCATAGTCTTTCTGATCTGAATTTTCAGTAGTATTCAAAGTGGGTTCAGTAATTACCTCGGGTTGTAGAGTAGTACGTTGTATATGCGAAAAAGATGATTGAACTTGCACCGGTGCCTTCTTCCTTGAGTAAACTAGTAAAGGACGAGTAGTGTCCTAAATCCCTTTTTGTGATTTGGGTGTATTAGGCTCTATTTTGGGTTGCATAGGTTCAAGTTGGGCAGGCTGGTTGGTAGGCAAGGACTGAGTGTTTGGCTGCTGTACATGAGGTAGAAAATCAAGTTGGGTAGGCTGGTTGGTAGGAAATGACTGAGTGTTCGGCTACTGGACAGGAGTTGGAAAATCAAGAAGAAAGAATTCTCTGTCCTTATCTTCTGTGAATAAGTTCTCCCCTTGAAGATAAGGACGAGTAAAGAAATTCTCTTTTTCTGCAAAAGTAACATCTACTGAAACATAAAATTTTCTGGTGGCTGAATGATAGCATTTGTACCCTTTTTGTGTGGAGGAATAACCGAGAAAGACACATTTAGCAGCTCGTGGATCGAGTTTTCTCCTATGTTGAGAATGTACATGTACAAAGGCAACACATTCAAATATTTTGGGAGTAAGGTTTGAGGTATTGAAATCAAGAAAGAATTTCGCTAGAACTTGCATAGGAATTTGAGAGTCAAGGACTTTTGTAGGCAATCTATTTATCATATGAGTAGCAGCTAAAACATCCTCTCCTCAATATTGTTTAGGGACATTTTTTTGAAACAAGAGAGATCTGGTAATAGCTAAAATGTGACCATTCTTTCTTTTGGCAACACCATATTGTTGGGCTGTGCTAACACAATATGACTCATGTATAATGTCTTTTTCTTGAAAATATGGTGAGAGAAATTGATTGAAATAGTCCTTGGCATTGTTTGACCTAAGCCATTTTATTTCAACTCCAAATTGTGTTTTGATCATGTTGTAAAAGGTTGAAAAAACAGACCTTAGATCAGATTTTTGTTTTAAAAGAAATATCCAAGACACACAGGTACAATCATCAATAAAGGATACAAACCACCGAGCCCCAGAGATGTTTAAAATAGTGGATGGTCCCCAAATATCACTATGAATAAGAGTAAAAGGAGCGGATGTTCTTTTATTGCTTACCAGAAAAGAGGTACGTTTATGTTTGGCAAGTTCACAAACATCACAATGGAATTTTTCAACAATTATCCCTTTGGACAATGAAGGAAACATAATTTTAAGGACTTTAAATGATGGATGACCAAAGCAGAGGTGATGGAGCCAAATTTGGTCTTTATTGGTTTTAACAGACTTGGATATGAAAGATAATGGTAAGGAATTCAGAGCACTAACTTTTCCACTAGATTCTTTAAGATAGTATAAGCCATTTACTTCCTTAGCATGTCCAATCATCCTCTTTGTATTCCGTTCCTGAAAAAAAACATCGATTGGAATAAAAAATCACACTACAATTAGAGTCTTTGGTAATTTTTTTTTATGGAGAGAAGATTGGTAAATAATTTAGGAACATGAAGGACATTTTTAAGAGTAAGAGTCTTGTTTATAACAATATCACCTCGACCAGCAATCGTGATCACGTAACTATCGGCCATCGTTATCTTTCTATTACTAGGACAAGGTGTATATGAAACAAATTTTTGTGAGGAGGGTCATATGGTCTCAGTAGCTCTGAGTCAATGACCCAAGACCATTGGTAATCAGATCCGAGACATTAGAATTTTGAGAAGAGGATATACCTGAAAAAGTCAAACTACAAGTACCTGTTGAAGAAGATTTTTCCAATGATCCGAGCAAGGTCTTCAACTTCTCAATTTCGTCTTTATTAAATGCACCAGGTGAGTCTTGAGAATTCTTTTCTCCATCCAGCTGTATTGCTATATTTGCTCGCCCTTGTTCCTTTGGTTGTCCACCAGTTTCTGAAAAATTCCTTTTAATTGTCTGTGGCTTCCCACGGAGCTTTTATCATTTTTCTTTAGTGTGACGAGATTTTTACAAGCAGTACACCATACTGACTCCTTTTAATAGGCCTTGTAAGTTACATTCGCTTAATATCGTCGCTAGTTGGTCGCTCCAAGCCAAATCTCCTTTCTGTCTGACCTTTGTAGCTAAGGCGAACTATCCACTTGACTATTCTCAATCATAACTCCTCTTCTTCCTTCTTCAAAGATGAACAATAGCGATTGTCTCATTTAGTGATGGTAGCTCCTCTTTCCAAGTATTTCGACTCTTCGCATCAAACTCAACAATTAGCCCAAAGAAGAAAATCATAAATTCAATCATTTTCAACGAACCTTTTCAGAGTCTTTGATCCTGACCGCACTTCATCTAAATACATTGGTAATGATCCATCTCTTGCCATAAGCTTTGCAACAGATTAGAATACTCCGTGATTGAACGATTTCCTTGCTTGGTAGATGAAATCTTAGTCTTGATTTCATAGATTTGAGCAGCATCTCAAACTTTAGAATAAGTCTGCTTCACAGCCTCTCATATTTCTTTGGATAAGTTAAGAAACATGCATGTGTCACTGATTTCCGGCATCATAGAATTCCATAACCAAGACATGACCATAAAGTCTTGTTTATCCCAAGTATCAAACTTAGGATCTCCTTCTTTAGGTCTCGTTCCGAGTAAATGACTCAGCTTTCCGCTTCCCTTCAAGAAAGTGCAAACCAGCTAAGACCACACTTCAGGTAATTTTTCCCATTTAACCTGTAGGCCACTTGAATGTTCTGCAACTCACTTGTTGGATTAGAATTATTCATAGAGACTTCTAAACTATCCCCATTAGTATTGGTTTGGACAATTTTAGACATTTCGTTTGAATAAAATAGACAGGCTTGAGGGTTGAGTAAGAGTAAAAAATATACCAGACAAAAGAAAAAATTCCCAAAAATCGGGCTAATCTGATTCCATGTTAAGAATAGACTTTTTTTCATTATATTTTCTCACAAGGAATTACATTAATATTTATATACATAGTGAGCCTAACTTAGGAAACTCTACACTAGGAAGCAAACTAATTCTAGGGATGCTGTCCCTTAAAACACAGCCTTAAAGTTAGGAATAGCAATTAATAAAATATTTATAGAATCCCATATGATACACTCAAGATTCCTTATTAGGAAACTGTAATCTGACAATATGCAACATCCTAAAGTAATCTTCTTCTGTTTACACATACACCATATTTTAGGACTTGAAAGATCAATCTAACATTAATACTACTTTTTTTGTTTTGATCCATTATGTAGGTATTTATATCAAAATGTATGATACATCCATGATAATAAAGGTAAACGCCTTGACATCACCTTAACAGAATTCTAATGAACCACCCCCAAGAAAATACACATAATCTAAGGGGGACTACTCTTACAACAAACAATGATCAATACTTGGACCTCTAGAAAAGAACCAAAACTGCAGCATATACAATAACCAAATGAAACCGAGATGAAACACGAAAGAAAGATCAGGTGGGATAACCGAGTTGAAATGATCTTTTATGGAACCCAGGTGCCGGTCTTATTTCTTCAGTCGCTTTTGAGCATGACCAGAATCCTCTCCACTGCTCACATCTCTAAGATGGGTCATTGCCTGATGGGAGAAATTATGTGGTTCCTGTAAACATTATAGTAAACAAATAAAAACCAGCACAAGTTTATACAAATCTATTATTGTATATTGACTAATTTCATAGAGAAAGTTGTAGAAGTTTTAACAAAGAACATGAGACAATTGTCGATAAACCCGAGAGAAGAACCAACCGAGAAAAGGACACCAAGATCTTTCTTTGTTTCAGTCGTACCTTAGCAGATAGCCCTCTATTTGCATGTTTTCCAAGATCAATCTGCACTGACATGTTGGCCTGTGACAAATCCAAACCCGAGCCTTGAAGTGCTTGTGCCAGAGCGCTCAATAAGCTGGTCAACATCAAAATTCATAAACATATTATCAGCTTATATTCAGTACCCTAAACCTAAATGGAATTTTGTTTAAGTTAAAAAAGTATTAGATAAGGTCTTAAATATATAAATTGCAGTAGTGAAAGAAGATATACCCACCCTTGAGAGTAGACACTAGAGATGCTAATTGCTCCTCCTTCAATAGTCAGATCCTCCTGTTGATTGATCGGTATATCATTGCCAACAAGACACTCAGTCGATTGAGTCTCAGAGACTGGTCTCTGAAGGGGATGCACAAGCACATTCTCACCTTGGATGGGCAGATGGGTTCCGTTGTTTGCCAACTCAGTTTGACAATCCATAGTTTTGGATGTAACATATCTGATTGGATCAGTTTCTACAGCATTCGGCACACTTGTGATCACGGTGGGGTTAATATTGGTGTTATTCTCATCAAACTTCCGAGCAAATGTTGCCTCCGGGCCAGAACCCTTTTTAATAGCTTGTGGGTGACCAACGAGACTCTGAACATGCCAGTGACTATTTCTCTATTACAGCAAGGAAAAAGTCAGTCATTATTCAGAGTTTTAATACCTCAAATAAGAAGGCACCATATCCAGAGGCTTTGTTCAAGAGAAACTACATTATTAATACAAGAAATTAACACCTCGAAAGAAAGCAATATAAAGCACCGAAACACAGCGGCAATTATGAGCAGATAGATTTACGCATTAAATTATTGAAATAATTAATATAAAATAAAAAATCCAGTAATATACAACAAATAAATCATGTTATCTCATTACTGCAACAAAGAGTTGCAGCAATAATTAAAACATTGGTTAATAAATTTGTTGCTTCTGAAACTGAATTTCCCATCGGAAGTAAAAAGAAAGGTATAGATACCTAATAGCTTAATGAAGAGGTTAAACACAAATAATACGAAAATGTCTAATGTAGATACCTAATAGCCTAATGGAACTACAAATTAACCACTCCAACCAAAATCAAAAACATACAATTTAAACCTCAAGATAGAAAACGTACTATTCAAACATACCCATGGCATTAGTTTCGCCGGCTCAGAACTCTATCCCTGGTATGAATCCACATATTTTTGAACCTTCTCCTGTAAATATTGAACATACTCTATCACCTACAAAAGAACTCGTTCGAGTCCAGAAAAACTTTATGCGGAATTTTCTCAAAAGGTAAACAACTAGATAAAATAACATACTATGGTATTTTCTTATTTCCACATTCATGACATACCTCTAGCAGGAACGAAGCCGTATCTCTCTTTTGATCAGTGTTTGGTATTAAATCTCTCAATCTTTGAAATCTAAAAGCATCAGAGAACTACTATTGTTCACAAAATTTAAGCAAGCATCGTAAATTCACAACCTCTGTTGAATCCATAGAACATCAATAGTAATTCCATAGCATTTAACTCAGTGCTAGCAAAGGACCAATAACAGCTTAATTTAAGGAGCCATTTCAGGTTAAACACTTTATAAACTAAAGCATTCTTTTAAACTGATTCATATGCACCTCCAGTTCCTAATGGAATCGAATAGCTTAACACATCAATAAATGCAGTCAGTTAGCTAGACAATCTATTTCCTTTTCAATCATCAATATTCCCACAACCTACCCCAACCCCTAAGCTAAAAAAGTTCAAAACTTTCTAAGCCTCAACCTACCCCAACCCATTATAATCAATGGTTTATGCAATTACCAGAAATTTAACTTGATAAACATACAGAATTACTAAGAAAAGAGAAGCAGATACCTTTCATTAATCTTACTCCTCCGCCTCTGCTCCATGACAGAGTGTTTTGAACGTATAGCGTTAGCCTTATCATTGTTTTTCCCATCTGCTTCCACACCCCCAGAATGTATATAAAACAAACCCGGAACAGGAACCCAAAAAAAAAACCCAGAATTCCAAATACAACAACAGTAAAAGAAGAATACCCTTTTCAAGAAACAATCATGTAGAAATGTACAATGAAAGAAGAAAGGGGAAAAGGGAGATCTGGGCATGAAGAGTGGGATCCAATCTAATAATAAACCTTTGTTGGTGGTGCTATTGTTGTTGGGGTTGAAAGGCATAGTTTGATTTGAAGAAAAGCCTCCATTTTTGGAACCAAATTCTTCTTCCTCGTACTCTTCCTCCTCTTGACTTCCCTTTCCCGTTCTCATTTCCTTTTCCTCCTCCAGATATGACAAAGAATATATATACACACTATAAAGAAGGTAAAGATAGTGAAAAGAAAGAAGACAAATTGCTGGAATTAATAGATAAAAGGAAGGGAAAAAAGTGAAGGAATTTGGAAAGAAAATGAGATTGGAAGAACAAAAATTATGGAACTCCTTTTGTTGGTTGGTTCCCAGCGACGAGAGCAGTGTGTGTGCTTAAACTGGTTTCTTTCTCGCCCTCAAATCACGTAATTTTCCACTAAATACTTATAATTTACATAATTAATAAATAAAAATAAGTAAACTGCCTCTTAACTCTAGTTAAAATTATGTTTCAGTCATCCAACACTTGTCACTAACGTTACCAGATTAATACAAACGATCACCTATTTGTTTATTAGAGTATTGTGATTATGATGTTGCACGTTAATTTTGCCACCTAATTTCCACTTGGATTACCAAGTAGCCTTCTCTCTCTCTCTTTTTTTCCTCTCATTTTCTCAATTATTTCCTTCCTTTATTTTTTCTTTCTTTCCTTTTTTCTTATGTTTTTATTTCCTTTTCTTTATTCAATTATTTCTTTTTGAGGTAATATTTTATTTGGTATATGCATTTTCATAAAATGTTCAATGTAGTACATGTACTTTGAAAATGTTGCTTGGTTAGTTTTTGGTACAGGGACTAAATTGTAAAATTTAGACTAAATCAAATAAACTTCAAAACTTAGAATTGGCGTCTCTAAGGGAAAACATAGATAGGTGAGACCGAGAAGAGATCCTATTGAGCACCAATTCGGTTGTCTTGAGTTAGTTTGGTGAGGTCGAGAGATAAATCAGACTAAATCGTCTAATTTGATAAAATGGTGACCGAGAGATAAAATTGAGTCAATTAAAAGTTTCAGCTTTTTAGATCCCTAATCCAAAGACTAATCAACGACATGGATGTCAACCAACCGCTTTTGTTTATTAAATTGTTAATTGCTTAATTTTAATTATTTTACAATTTGGTCCTTTTTAGTGTTATGTAACCAATTATTATGATTTACATCGATTATGAATTGCCCTAATATAACACTTAGAGAGTAGTTAACTAGACTTCTTAGTTGCATGCTTGTTGCTTAGGAATCACTTTTTCGCCGAACTCTATTAGGCTCGATCCTTAGAATACTCGAGTATTTCATTGTAACACTACAAATATTACAATTCGACCTGTCGCACTTACAATATACCACTAGATTATTATTCAAATTTTTGTTTATTCATAGCCCTCGATGCACGCATGTCAGGGCGCAGTCATGAAATAAGAGTTGCAACGTCGAGGGATCAAGGAACTTACCAAAGCCATGACTATATCGGAGTCCTTAATTGAGCTTGTTCTAAGAAAAAATAAATTCAAGTCTTCCAATCCAGGGGATAAGGGAAATGGTAGGGAAGGCCATGAGGAAGAATAGGTTACAAACAACAATGGTGGAAATGGTGGTAATAAGAAACCACATAATGGGAAGTAGAAGCACTACAACAAACTAAAGGAACCAGTGAAATGCTTCCTTTTTAACGATTTGCATATGGTAAAGGATTGTCTAAAACGATTCATGTTTTCTGCCATAAAAGGGGATGATGAGCCTAAAAAAAACCATTGAAGCCTGGTTCGATCTTGAGTTTTGCTGAAGCCAAGAGGGTCAGAGAGAATGAAAAGTAGCTAGTGAAGTGCTTCTTAATATTATGGTTTGCATAGGATGCGTGTAACAGCCCGGTTTAGACCCTAGTCAGAACATTGGTTCGAGACCACAAATTTGAGGTCGTAAAAATATTTTAATGATATTTTCTGTGTGAAAGATATGTGACATAGCCTGTGTGAAAAATCTGTGTGATGATTTGATCGTTTTAATGTCGAATTAAGAGAAGGGACTTAATAGCGTATAGAGTAAAAGCTATGTGCTGAATTATAAGTGCTTATGTGTTGTGGCTCTATAAAAGGGAGGTCTTAAGAAGCAAATGAACCAATAATTAGTTAGTGGATGACTAAAAGTCATTAATAGCCTTGTGAATATAGGTTATAAATGTTTTATAATAAGGATAATATGGTAAATTAGTATTAAAATCAATAACAATAAAAGAAACAAAGGAAAGATGATAGTTATCATCTTTTTATGAGTGCCGAATATTGAAGAATGGAAAAAGAAGAAGTTGACCTAGGTTTCGGCAACTGTAAGCTTGAATTTGAGGTTAGTTTTTTATCCATTTTTGATAATTTTTACATTTTTGTGATCGTTGCTTTGTGCTCTAGCTAACCCATGTGGTAATTTCATGAATTGATGATGTTTGTGAGTTATGCCATTGTTGATATATTAAACTTTGTGATGTTATTTGGTGAAATATGAAGACTTAGTGTTGGATTAACATATTTTATCTTTGGATTTTTGATGAAATTGAGCATTTTGGGTTAAATTGTGAAAAGTGTATATTGAAGGACTAAAATGTGAAATAAATGAAATGTGTGGGTTTGTATGGACATTAGTAAAATTCGGCTAAGCTTGTGCTAGGTGGAATTTGGTGAATTTGATGATTTTGTGAGATAGGGACTAAAGTGTCAAAATGTGAAAATGTGAGGGTTAATTTGTAAAATGCCCTAAATATGTGTGTTTGGGCTAAAATGATTAAATTGATGATTGAATGGATTGAATTTAAATGTGTATAGACCAAGAACGGAGAGGTTCGGATCGAGATTAAGGCAAAGACAAAGTGCTCGATTAAATCGACCGTTTCGGTATTTCGACGTCCGAGGTAAGTTCGGATATAATACATGTATTTGAGATATGTTTTATCGATATGAAATGAATATGTTTATGTATATGAAAGTGAGTTACTATGTGCACAATTTTAATTTGATGGCACTAAGTGTGCTAAAGTGAAATCGAGATAGAAATGAATGGCACTGTGTGTGCGATGTGATGAAAGCTTCGGTTTATTCTTTGTGGCAATCGTAGCGCGATGTTATGAAAACTTTGGATTATTGTTGTGGCAATCGTGTAAAAGCGATACCGAGATGAGTTGGTTAAAAGAATAGGCACTAAGTGTGCGATAACAATTATGCGTCGAATAAGTATGTGGCAATCGAAAAGCGATTAAATTAAAGAATGATCGGCAAATAATATCGAGCATTGAATAGCTTGGAGATTTAATAGCTTTGTGTGGTTAAGGTACGTATTGAACCTTTGTAGTTGATGAGTAAAATTAAGCTTTAATTGATGAAATGAGCATTGTGGCTATGGATGAGAAGGCATGAATATGAGATAATAGATCTAAGTGATTGTTTATTTATGCATTGATTTAATTTGATATGATAATTGTATTGTATATCGAACTTACTAAGCTTTGGAAAGCTTAATGTGTGTTTTGTTTCTCTGCCTTGCAGTGTCACTAAAGCTAGTTCGGATCTGGGATTGTCAGCTTCTCAATCACACTATCGACATTCTATTTTGGTACTTTTGAAAAGATGTATATAGCTGGAATATGGCATGTATAGGCTAGTTAATTGAATCAAGTTTGAGAATTGTAATTAGCCATGAGATGTGGCTAAATATGTAATAGGTTTGGCATGAATGAATGTGGTATATATATATATATGATGCATCTTTTGGCATGATTTGTAGATTGATGAATTGCTATTGAGTGGTAACTTTGTGTTCATAAATGCTAGTAGGGGTAGTGAGATTGGGAATGAATTATGCTTGTGATAGAATAAGTATTGGTATTGAATTGGGTATAAATAGAGTTGGTATTGATTTTATGTTTTAAATTGCTAAATTGGTATGCTTTTAGATGGCAATATGTGCATGAGATGTTTGGTTGATTGGCTTGTAGGTTTGACCCTAAGTAGGTGGCATGTTGACCTTGCAAAAATGGCCTATAATGTCACACGGTTGGGGCACATAGGCATGCCTCAGACCGTGGGTAAATTGGCAGAATGTGGCTTAAACTGCACACGGCCATAGTACGGGCGTGCCTACAGGTTGTGCGAGAAATGGCAGTATATGACCTTATAGGACACGGCCTTAGCACACGGGCGTGCTTGTTAGCCATGTTGATTTTGGCAGTATGTAACCACGGAGAGGTCACATGGGTGTGTCATGTAGCCATGGGAGAGGCACGGCCTACCCCCACGGGCGTGTCTCTTGTATTCTAGAAAAGTTTCAAATTTTCATGAAATTTTATATGTGTTTCGGTTTAGTCCCAACTCAGTTTATAAGCGTGCTTAGGGTCTTGATGACTCGTTTAAGGGACACTATGAGTATATATAAATGTGTTTGATGATGATTGACTTTGTGTCGACATTTAGAGGTTAAATATTTTGATTGATCGGTAATACCCCTTAATCATATTCTGACGACAGTTTCGGGTTAGGGGTGTTACAATTTTTTTGGTATCAGAGCTACGATTTAGTCAATTCTCGGACTAACGTAGCGCGTGTGAGTCTTGCTATACATTCCATATTGTGAAATTACGATAGTGTGATGAAATCTGACAGTTGAAATGTGTTTTAATATAGTAATAGATCCCGATCGAGCAGTTGCCGACGATGTAGAGAGTAATGCCTGCGTCCGCTCAAGGGATAGCGCCGGCCATATCAAGGCCAAATGATAGTGGTGAGGAAGGTGAGGCTAAGCAAGCTGTCTTCCGTATGATGAGTGAATGGTTTTCGGAATTTGTTTGAACAAATCCGACTACTCCACAACCTCCACCCCTGCAAGTACCTGTTGTGCCACAAGTTGTAGATCCGATCAGCTTGAATAAATCGCCTGTAAACAAGATTCGCAAGTATGGGGCTGAAGAGTTTAGGGCCACAACTGATGATGATGCTGAGCGAGCTGAGTTTTGGCTCGAGAATACCCTTCGAGTATTTGATGAGATGTCGCTAACCCTGATGAATGCATCAAGTGTGCAGTTTTCTTGTTGAGAGACACGGCTTACAATTGGTGGAAAACATTGATATTTGTGGTTCCAAGAGAGAGAATCACCTGGGATTTCTTTCAAGTCGAGTTTAGAAAGAAGTATATCAGCCAACGCTTCATTGATCAGAAACGTAAGGAGTTTTTAGAGCTGAAATAAGGCCATTTTTCTATTGTTGAGTATGAACGAGAATTCGTGCGATTGAGTCAATATGCTAGAGAGTGTGTTTCTACTGAAGCTACTATGTGCAAACGTTTCGTAGAGGGATTGAATGAGGACATAAAGTTGTTGGTTGGGATACTGGATATAAATAAATTTGTTGTACTTGTGGAGAGAGCATGCAAAGTTGAGGAACTCAGTAAAGAAAAGAAGAAAGTCGATTCTGAAGCTCGAGATGAAAGAAAGAGATCAATGAATAAATTTTCCCAGCCTTCTTCAAAGAGATATAGAGATGCTAGCAATCTCTCAAATGCTTTATTTGGTCATCCTAATAGAGATCGTTCGAGATAGAGTACTGGTTTATAAATTCAAGCTCCGAATGAGTCAAGTGTGGGCAGTGTTAAGAACAACAAGCCCGAATGTAAACAATGTGGGAGACGACATGTGGGAGAATGCTGGGGCAGGTATAACAATAGAACATGCTATAAATGTGGATCCCGAGATCATTTTATTCGAGATTGCCCAAAGATTGTTGAAGAAGAAAATGTTCAGAATGAAAGACTAAGTAATGTAACGGCTAGAAGTAGACCACCCAGGAGCATCAGAAATGTGAATGAAAGCCAGAGAGGAATGACTGATACAATTGTAAGGTTAGAAGCAAGAGCACCTACCCGAGCCTATGCTATACGTGCACGAGAGGAAGCATCATCTCCAGACGTCACTACCAGTACTTTCACTTTATTTGATACTGATATCATTACATTGATAGATCCAGGATCGACTCATTCTTATGTGTGTATGAATTTAGGATTGAATAAGACTCTACCTGTTGAGTCTACTAAATTTGTGATTAGAGTATCGAACCCCTTAGGCAAGTGTGTTTTGTTGGATAAGGTGTGCAAGAATTGCCCGTTGATGTTTCGTGATTTATGTTTCCCGGTCAATTTAATGTTGCTACCATTTGACGAATTTGACATAATTCTAGAAATAGACTGGCTTACTTTGCATAATTCCATTGTGAATTGTAAGAGAAAGAATGTTGAATTGAAGAGTCAGAATGATGAGATAGTTCGAATTGAGTCTAGTGATATGAAAGGATTACCAGCTGTTGTATCTGTGATGAAAGCTATGAAATTTGTGAGAAAGGGCTGTGAAGCTTATTTTGTGTATGTGATTAATACAAAAGTGTCAGAAAGGAAAGTTGAATCTGTGCCTATGATATGTGAGTTTCCAGATGTATTTCCAGAAGAGTTACCCGGGTTACCTCCGATTAGAGAAGTTGAATTTGGTATTGAGTTAGTGCCGGGAACTGTTCCTATTTAGATAGCTCCATACAGAATGGCACCAACAGAATTGAAAGAGTTGAAATCCCAGTTGCAAGGATGACCGACAGAGGATTTGCACGACCTGGTTTTTCACCCTAGGGAGCTCCTGTATTATTTGTGAAAAAAAAGATGGAACTATGAGAATGTGTATTGATTATCGACAATTGAACAAAGTGACGATAAAGAACAAATATCCGTTACCTCGGATCAATGATTTATTGGATCACCGAGAGGAACTACAGTGTTTTCTAAGATAGATTTGAGATCGGGCTACTATCAGTTGAGAGTTAAAGAATCCGATGTGCCAAAAACTACATTCAGAACGAGGTATGAACATTATGAATTCTTAGTGATGCCTTTTGGACTAACAAATGCCCCTGCAGTGTTTATGGATTTGATGAATTGGATATTCAGACCGTATTTGGATCGCTTCGTGGTGGTGTTCATTGATGATATTTTGATTTATTCGAGTGATGAGACGCAGCATGCCGAGCATTTAAGAATCGTGCTACAAACTCTGCGTGAGAAATAGTTGTATACAAAGTTTAGCAACTGTGAATTTTGGTTGCCTTAGGTCAGTTTTTTGGGGCATATTGTATCCGCTGCTGGGATACGAGTCGATCCGCATAAAATCTCTTCTATTTTGGAATGGAAGCCTCCGAGAAATGTGTTTAAAGTCCGTAGTTTTCTTGGACTAGCGGGATATTATAGACGATTTGTGAAAGGTTTCTCGATGATTGCGACTCCTTTGACAAAGTTGTTACAGAAGGATGTTAGATTCGAGTGGTCAGAAAAGTGTCAACAGAGTTTTGAACAGTTGAAAGTGTTGTTAATAGAAGCACCAGTGTTGATTCAACCCGAATCAGGCAAAGAATTCATAGTTTACAGTGATGCATCGTTGAATGGTTTGGGCTATGTGCTGATGCAAGAAGGAAAAGTCATCGCTTATGTTTCGAGACAGTTAAAATCATATGAAAAGAATTATCTAACGCATGATCTTAAATTGGCTGCGATTGTATTCGCATTGAAGATTTGACGTCACTATTTATTCGGTGGAAAATGTCATATTTATACTGATCATAAGAGTTTAAAGTATTTGATGACTCAGAAAGATTTGAACTTGGGACAGAGAAGATGGTTAGAATTGTTGAAAGACTATGAACTTGTGATAGATTACCACCCGGGTAAAGCTAATGTTGTGGCTGATGCTTTGAGTTAGAAATCGTTATATACCTTGCGAGCTATGAGTAATCAGATGGATTTGTGTGATGATGATGCGGTTGTAGCTGAATTGAAAGTAAAACAGTTATTTTTACAGCAGATTTGTGATGCTCAGTAAATTGATAATGAGTTGTTAGCAAAAAGAATTCAATGCTGTTCGAATGCTGAATCAGAATTTCGAGTTGATAGTGAGGATTGTTTGAGATTTAGAGACCGGATCTGTGTTCCGAGAAATTCAGAGCTGATTCAAATGATTTTGACCGAAGCTCACAATAGTCATTTGACTGTATATCCGGGGAGTACGAAAATGTATAATGATTTGAAACAATTCTACTGGTGGCATGGTATGAAGAGAGATATTTCTGACTTTGCGTCGAAATGTTTAGTTTGTCAGCAAGTTAAGGCTGAACATCAATTTCCGTCCGGTTTATTGCAACCAATTATGATTCCTGAGTGGAAATAGGAGAGAATTACCATGGACTTTGTGTTGGGTTTCCCCTTATCTCCGACCAAGAAAGATGCAATCTGGGTGATAGTTGATAGATTGACGAAATCAGCTCATTTCATTCCGGTGAGAACCGATTATTCTTTAGATAAGTTGGCTGAATTCTATATCGACGAGATTGTGAGATTGTACGGAGTACCGTTATCTATAGTGTCTGACAGAGATCCGAGATTTACCTCACGATTTTAGAAGAAATTACAAGATGCTTTAGGCACGAGATTGCATTTCAGTACTGCTTTTCATCCGCAAACGGATGGTCAATCCGAGCGAATCATTCAGATTCTCGAAGACATGCTGAGATGTTGTATACTTGAATATAAAAGTACGTGGGAAAAACATTTGTCATTGATAGAATTTGCGTATAACAACAGTTTTCAATCTAGCATTAAAATGGCACCGTATGAGGCTCTTTACGGTCGAAAGTTTCGAACTCCATTGTATTGGACCGAGCTGAGTGAGAACAAGATTCACGGGTTGATCTTATAAAAGAGACTAAGCAGAAAGTGAAAGTAATTCGTGACAGTTTGAAAGCAGCCTCAGATTGTTAGAAGTCTTATGCAGATTTGAAACGAAAGGATATTGAATTTGAGATTGGTGATAAAGTGTTTCTGAAAGTATCTCCGTGGAAGAAAATACTTCGATTTGGCAGAAAGGGCAAGTTGAGTCCGAGGTTCATCGGACCATATGAGATTATTGAACGAGTTGGGCCGATTGCTTATAGATTGAGATTGCCATCAGAGTTAGAAAAGATCCATAATGTGTTTCATGTGTCAATGCTTCGACGGTACAGATCAGATCCGTCTCATGTGATTGCTCCTACTGAGGTTGAGATTCAGTCAAATTTGTCATATAGTGAAAAACCAATCCGAATTTTGGCACGAGAGACCAAAGAGCTGATAAACAAAAGAATTTCCTTAGTGAAGGTATTGTGGCACAAACATGGAATTGAAGAGGATACGTGGGAGCCTGAGAACGTTATGATGGAACAACATCTACAATTATTCACTGGTAAGATTTTCGAGGACAGAAATCCCTAAGGGGGAGAGTTGTAACAGCCCGGTTTAGACCCTAGTTAGAACAGTGGTTCGAGACCACAAATTCGAGGTTGTAAAAATATTTTAATGATATTTTATGTGTGAAGGATATATGACATAGCCTGTGTGAAAATTCTGTGTGATGATTTGATCGTTTTAATGCCGAATTAAGAGAAGGGACTTAATCGCAAATAAAGTAAAAGCTATGTGCTGAATTATAAGTGCTTATGTGTTGTGACTCTATAAAAGGGAGGTCTTAAGAAGCAAATGAACCAATAATTAGTTAGTGGATGACTAAAAGTCATTAATAGCCTTGTGAATATAGGTTATAAATATTTTATAATAAGGATAATATGGTAAATTAGTATTGAAATCAATAATAATAAAAGAAACAAAGGAAAGATAATAGTTATCATCTTTTTATGAGTGCCGAATATTGAAGAAAGGAAAAAGAAGAAGTTGAGCTAGGTTTCGGCAATTCTAAGCTTGAATTTGATGTTAGTTTTTAATCCATTTTTGATAATTTCTACGTTTTTGCGATCGTTGCTTTGTGCTCTAGGTAACCCATGTTGGAATTTCATGAATTGATGATGTTTGTGAGTTATGCCATTGTTGATATATTGAGCTTTGTGATGTTAATTGGTGAAATATGAAGACTTAGTGTTGGATTAACATATTTTATCTTTGGATTTTTGATGAAATTGAGCATTTTGGGCTAAATTGTGAAAAGTGTATATTGAGGGACTAAAATGTGAAATAAATGAAATGTGTGGGTTTGTATAGACATTAGTAAAATTTAGCTAAGCTTGTGCTAGGTGGAATTTGGTGAATTTGAAGTGTCAAAATGTGAAAATGTGAGGGCTAATTTGTAAAATGCCCTAAATATGTGTGTTTGGGCTAAAATGATTAAATTGATGATTGAATGGATTGAATTTAAATGTGTATAGACCAAGAACGGAGAGGTTCGGATTGAGATCGAGGCAAAGACAAAGTGCTCGATTAAATCGACCATTTCGGTATTTCAACGTCCGAGGTAAGTTCGGATATAAAACATGTATTTAAGATATGTTTTATCGATATGAAATGAATATGTTTATATATATGAAAGTGAGTTACTATGTGCACGATTTTAATTTGATGGCACTAAGTGTGCAAAAGTGAAATCGAGATAGAAATGAATGGCACTGTGTGTGCGATGTGATGAAAGCTTCGGTTTATTCTTTGTTTATTATTGTGTGATGAAAGCTTCGTTTATTCTTTGTGCATGCGTGATGTTATGAAAGCTTTGGATTATTACTGTGGCACTGTGTGTGCGATACCAAGATGAGTTGGTTAAAAGAATAGGCACTAAGTGTGCGATAACAATTATGCGTCGGATAAGTATGTGGCACTAAGTGTGCGATTAAATTAAAGAATGATCGGCAAATAATATCGAGCATTGAATAGCTTGGAGATTTAATAGCTTTGTGTGGTTAAGGTACGTATTGAACCTTTGTGGTTGATGAGTAAAATTAAGCTTTGATTGATGAAATGAGCATTGTGGCTATGGATGAGAAGGCTCGAATATGAGATAATAGATCTAAGTGATTGTTTATTTATACATTGATTTAATTTGATATGATAATTGTATTGTATATCGAACTTACTAAGCTTTGGAAAGCTTAATGTGTGCTTTGTTTCTCTGCCTTGCAGTGTCAGTAAAGCTAGCTCGGATTTGGGATTGTCAGCTTCTCAATCACACTATCGACATTCTATTTTGGTACTTTTGAAAAGATGTATATAGCTGGAATATGGCATGTATAGGCTAGTTAATTGAATCAAGTTTGAGAATTGTAATTAGCCATGAGATGTGGCTAAATATGTGATAGGTTTGGCATGAATGAATGTGGTATATATATATATATATATATGATGCATCTTTTGGCATGATTTGTTGATTGATGAATTGCTATTGAGAGGTAACTTTGTGTTCATAAATGCTAGTAGGGGTAGTGAGATTGGGAATGAATTATGCTTGTGATAGAATAAGTATTGGTATTGAATTGGGTATAATTAGAGTTGGTATTGATTGCATGTTTTAAATTGCTAAATCGGTATGCTTTTAGATGGCAATATGTGCATGAGATGTTTGGTTGATTGGCTTGTAGGTTTGACCCTAAGTGGGAGGCATGTTGGCCTTGCAAAAATGGCCTATAATGTCACACGGTTGGGGCACACTGCAAGCGCTCTCGATCGTAGGTAAATTAGCGAGAATGTGGCTTAAATCAGACATGGCCATGGCACGCAGGCGTGCCCTCACTGTGTTTTATGAGAAATGATAGTATATGACCTTATAGGACACGGCCTTAGCACACGGGCGTGCTTGTTAGCCGTGTTGATTTTGGCAGTATGTAACCATGGGGAGGTCACACGGGTGTGTCATGTAGCCGTGGGAGAGGCACGGCCTACCCCCACGGGCGTGTCTCCCCTGTATTCTAGAAAAGTTTCAAATTTTCATGTAATTTTTTGTGTTTTGATTTAGTCCCGACTCGGTTTATAAGTGTGCTTAGGGTCTTGATGACTTGTTTAAGGGACACTATGAGTATATATGAATGTATTTGATGATGATTGACTTTGTGTCGACATTTAGGGGTTAAATGTTCTGATTGATCGGTAATACCCCTTAATCCTATTCTGTCGACAGTTTCGGGTTAGCGGTGTTACAATGCGAAACTGTCTAAAGAGATCCAAGAGATCTACGACCAGTAAAGAAGATGAAGTAGAGCCAGAGAATGAGGCTTTAAAGCTTAGGTCAATGATACTTAATTTTGCAAAACCGAAAAGGGATTGTAAACAAAAAGGGTTGATATATGTGGACATTAACATCGCAAGTCAAAGAAAGAGTGCTCTTGTTGATACGGGGCATCAGACTTGTCCATATCAGAGAAATCCATGGGTAAATTGGCCTTTCAGACTTGTCCATATCAGAGAAATCCATGGGTAAAATTGGCCTTTCGGTAAGCAAATCGACCAAGAAGATGAAGACAGTTAACTCCAAAGAAGTCCTAATTATAGAAGTAACACAATGAGCTGAGCTACAAATCAATGAGTAGAAACGCAATGAAGATTTGGAGGTAATTCACTTAGATGATTACGACTTTGTTATTAACTTGAATTTCATTGACTGAGCTAATTCTTTTTCGGTTTCTTTTGTCGATAGCATATTATAAGTATTTGAGAACTTTGAATGAAATCTAAATTGGTATCAAATCTGAATTTGATTTGGATATTGAATTGTGGTGTCAATAAGGGCACATTGGTTAAACACTTAGGTTAGATGATTTTTGGTATGTTTTGGTCTTGTTTATGTGTGTTTTGAATAGGTTTAATTGATAGTAAATGAGTTGCTTGATGTTCAAGTAAGCATGTTTTAGTATACTTGCATTTGAAGGAAAAATTAAGGGCACACGACCTAAGACATTGACTGTCACACGATCATGTGCTGCACATGGTCTCTTTACATGGCTGTGTATTTTAAGCTAGTGTGTCACATGGTCTGGGACACGGCATGTGACACGGTCATGTAAAATTATTTCAAAGTTACACGATTGGCACACGGTCAAGTCCCTGTGCCACACGACATGGGCTCTGTCATACGGCCTGACCACACAAGCGTGTGACCCCTATTTTCAAAATTTTTAAATTTTCTAAAACTTTTAATTTTGTTTCAAATTGGTCTCTGATTATTCCCAAATTATTTTTAAAGCCCCGTAAGCCCGATTTAAGGTTTGCAATCGTATTTATGCTATGAATGACATTTGGATTTGATTATTTGTTATTTAATGTGATATTTGAATAGTTAAATGTTATTAATTGTCAAATTATGTATGTAATACTCCATAACCCCAATTCGACAACGAAGACAGGTTAGAGGTGTTACAATCTTGTTGTATAGCTTTCAAGGAGAATGTATAAGGAATGCATACTTCGTTTTATGGTTTAATATATTATACTTTATCCCCCCTCCCATGATGACCATAATGAAAATTTTCATGAATTTCATAATCGACTATGGAAGAAGATTGAAGCTTGTAGTGCTTTTTTGTTTGTGTTTAAGAAGTTATGTCGAAAACTTAACATGTAATAGCCCAAATTTTAGCGATATCAGAAATAGTGGTTCGAGACCACCAAATCCAACAAATGAACTCGTAGATTATATTATTTAATATTTACTAGCCAAATGTAGCTTTTAAAATATTTTTGAAATAGTAAATTGTGTTTTATAAAGATTTGTTTGGTCAAGAAATTGAGAAAAAGAGGTATCAAGATCTCGGTGTTATAAACCGAACCATAAATATTTTTATGAATATTTACGGAGTGTCAATAAGGTAGTATTAAAATTTCGTTAGAAAATTTTGACGTTCGGGTGGTTAATTAAATAAAAAGGACTAAATTGAAAAAGGTGTAAAAGTTACTAAAAGAATTGATAGCTCAATTGTCAAATGAGGAAGGACCTAAAGTGAAAATAAACCCAAAAGAGATATTTTGGGCGGCAACAGCTGAGAAAAATCAGGAAATGGGTGAAATAAGGGCAAAATTAAAAAATTACCAAAATTGGCTAAATAAAAATGGGACCAAATTGGAATATCTAGAATTCTCTTCATTTCTCTTCATTTACATCAGCTGAAAAACAGCCATAAAAGAGGGTTAAAGCTGATTTTCATACTCTAGCTTCATGTAAGTTTAATTCTTACTTTCTCCTTGAAATTTCTATGTTTTTGGACTTTTACAATTTGGTCCAACTTACTATGTCATTAGTTTTTTATTCTATGGCTAATTTTTAAAGTTTCTATGGATGATTTCTGGAAGCATATGATAAATAAACATATAATTGAAGCTTTAATTTTTATATATGATGATTTTATCAAGTAAAATTGATGGAAATTGGTTTAGGACCTAATTGTGAAAGAGTTTGGAATTAAGGTCTAATGCTAAAGTTTTGGTTTTCAAGGGTTATGAAGTAGTTTAAAATGATAGAATAAAGTATTAATTGAGAAAATTTATCCCAATTGAGGGGTTAATTGGACAAGGAATGAATTGTATGAACTGTGAAATTTGGGGCAAAATGGAAATCAACACTTTGCACTAAAATAGTTTTGGACAGCAGCAGTAGTCTAACTTTTAAAAATCACCAAAAATAGTATAAATCGAATTAGAGGATGAATAAAATATAAATTAAATCTTATTGAGCTTAGTTTCTTATAAAATAAATAGTGTAAGAAATGTAATTGTAAATCATGAGATATAATATGTTTTGTGAGACAAGATCAGAATGATTTCGCGTTCCCCTATTCTGACTTTGGAAAATCATAAAAAATTGGAAAAAAATAATTAGGGGCTTAAATTTATATTTTTAAAATACTTAATGAGCCTATTTTTAATATAAATAAATGATAACATCATCCAAATCCCATATGAGAAGATAATTAATTTTTAGTGAAGAAGGATCGGAACTGTCAGACAGCAGAACAGGGGTGACTTTAAAGAATAAGCTGTACTGATTGGCTAAACCAAAAATTCTGAAAATTTAATGGTAGGAATATATTTGAGTCTAGTTTCATGGAAAATTAGCAGATATTAATTTTGAGTTCTATAGCTCAAGATAAAAATAATTTAGCAATTGTAACACGGATGGACAGCTTGAATATCCATATAAGTAAATAGTGAAAATTATAGATAATGTTACTTACAAGTGTGTTATTTATACTAAGGATGTGGATGGAGAGGAGGAGGAAAATATATGAATGAATTGTATATAAATTGATCACATGCCCGATTATAATCGATAAATGTTAAAATAGAAATGATATAATGTTTTATTTCAATATTTACTATGAAATTGTGATTATCGTTATGATATAAAAATTGAATTTGTAAGTTCGTGGAACTTGAATTATATTCTTAAATGCTTGAAATATATATTTATTTATGTGAATATGATTTGGATGTTCATTGTATGAAAATTGATGAAACATTGATATATTTGATAAAAAGAGGAAGAAATCCCGATTGAATGAAAGGAAAATTCGATGGATCTCTGAAAAGGAATTGATGGTAAAAAGGATCTAGCCTTGACGGGTGATCCTATCTGATATAGCCCTCCGAAGAATATGTGAAAATGGATTTAGCCAGATGGGTAATCCGAATTAGGGTCTGAATTTAGCTCGGAATGGTAATTCGATCCAAGCTCATTAGAGTAATTGTCGTTGCAGGGGATTTAGTCTGGACTGGTAATCTCGGCAATACTCTATGAGTTTATATTATAGGGGATTTAGCCTGGACTGGTAATCCCACTGTAAGGATGAGGTTCGTGGGAGTGTGCTCTCTAGAATGAAAATGTGCGCACATGAATATGAATTGACAGACCCGGATTTGTACACTAAAGTGTACCCCTAAAAATCCATCGAAATTCTGAGAAATTCAATGGGATAAATATGAAAAAATAACAAGGGAATGGAAATTATGGTATTGATGAGCTCATCAATCATGGTATATATTATTGATATATGGAAATTATTGGACTAACTTGAATGTTGAGTTTGTGCACGTTAGAGTAATAATGCATTGAATTGATGTATGAATGTTTATTGCATTGTATTGAAAAATTTTCCTGAGGATCCGATTTAGTCTCGACCTGATCTTAATGTATGATTTGGACCTCGAAGGTCCGTTAAAAGAATGTTTATAATTATTCTCGATATTTGAACGATAATGATTTCAAATTATCTGTAAGTGTTATGTACTCCTTGGTAATGCCTCGTAACCCTATTCCGGCGACAGATACGGGTTGGGTGTTACATAACACCAAGCTATGTCTGTGTTTAAATTATGGCCATGACATTTATTGTGATGGAAAACATAATTAAATGCTATATCAAAGCAGAGAGCATTAAATCCACAAAAATAACAGCCATAACATCATATAATCATTGTTGTTTAACTACTTACTTGGTATGTTGTCATTGATTCTGATTATTTAGCAATGAAAATAGGGATAATGACATCAATTGTACTCAGCACTCAGGAGGATTGAAAGGGTTGCCAGATCAAGAAAACTAAGGTCAATTAGTTGTATTGGTTGTATAGCATCCTAAATGACAAGTCCTTGTTGTTCTATGTCTAATTCTTTGTGTAACACCCCCTACCCGTATTCAACGCCAAAACAGGGTACGAGGCATTACCGGACTTACATCGCCAGTAAACATACAAATCAAGTTATAAATTTGCGTCCAAATTAAAACCCTTCATAATCAATCATAAAGTCCCTAATACGAGCCTACGAGGCCCAAAACATGCTTTAGTAGTGGTTCGGGACTAAACCGAGCACTTAGGAAATTTTTACAAAACTTAGAAAATTTTTGCTAGAAACAAGGGTCACACGCCCGTATGGTTTTAGGACACGCACATGTGGGCAAGCTGTGAGGTCACACACGCCCGTGTCCCTAACCCGTGTAACTCTCTATTTGTAACTCATGTGTAACACCCCTTACCCGAGACTGTCGCCAGAGTAGAGCACGAGGCATTACCAGACTTAACTTACTAGTTTAGGGCATAAAAAATTGCTTTTAAAACTAATTCGTACACATACATCCAATATGTTCCTAAAAAGGGCCTTCGAGGCCCTAAAACATGCAATTGAAACGGTTTGGGAGCAAACCGAAAACATTAAGAATTTTCTGATTTCTTAAAAAAATCAAAACAATTTATTTCACTATTCATAATGAAACTGTCCATTTGCTTCATAGTCACTAAATTGACTATAACTCAAGTTTCAAACTAGAAATTTAGATCCGTAAACTTTTCCTGAAAATAGACTCATATATCTTCTTACTATAATTTTTCCAGAATTTTTGGTGCGGTAAATTAGTATAGTTTATTAGTTAAAGTCTCCCTGTTACCTTCGTCGATTTGCTTCAACCCTCTTCACTAAAAATCAATTATCTCATAATATACAATTCTTTTTCTACACCGTTTCTTTCATATAAAATAGACTCAATAAGATTTAATTCTATACCTCATTCACACCCTAATTCCATTTCTACTATCCTTAGTGATTTTTCAAAATCACGTCACTACTGCTGTCCAAAAACTGTTCCATTGCAAATTTTACTTTTTCATAATTTCTTTGTAATAACAATCATTGAGGCATACATAACACCTAAAACATGTTCTTAATTAGCCATTTTAATAGGCTGATCATTATCAAGTATTTACAAGCCATTCTTTAGCCATATCATAAGGACATACACATAAAATGGCTAAGTACTTGTTACAACCATTATCTTAAGTACTTGTACCTTATCAACATAACATGTAATTCATTGAAATACAAATGATATATATATATATATATATATATATATATATACAACCATTAGCATATTTCAACTCAAATAAGTACACATTTATACCAACCACATAAACTCATTTATGTACAATTGAAAGCACATATTCTATCATACTTAATTCGAATCATAGTACGCTAACTTACTTTACTCATTGCAAACACAATCGTTTATACTTACCTGAGCTATTAGCTCCTAACAGAAATTCATGTTCCACCACGTATAAGTCACGAGTCATTTAATTATAACATATCACCGGCATTAAGCCTGTTAGGCGTTAAGCCCGAAATATATACCGGCATTAAGCCTACTAGGAATCAAAGCCCAAAATATACACCGACATTAAGCCTGCTAGGCATCAAAGCCCGAAATATACCACCGGCACAAAGCCTGCTAAGGATTAAAGCCCGAAACATACCACCGGCACAAAGCCTACTAGGCATCAAAGCCTGAAATAACCACATAATTAATCCAATCTTTCAATACACATATTTAAATACTAATTTCACCAACACATTATATTCCTCATATTACTTTCACATATCATATCAAATACACTTATTCATATCACATGTACAAAATGTATATTCAATCCAATTCAACACTTTTACATTAGGCTAACTCATAGTTTTATACTCAAGATTATCAAATATCATCATTTAACATATTCATAATTAACTCTTTAATAGATATTTGCTTAAGGACTTACCTCGATTATCAACGGACGACTTAAACCGACTATTCGAAAACCTTCGTCTTTCACCGATCCAAATCCGTTTTTCTTTGTTCTTGATCTAAACATATCAAAAATAAGCTCATTCAAGTACATTTCATTTCAATTTAGTCCCAAAGCACATAAATAGGTAGATTACCATTTTACCCCTACTATTTCACATTTTAACAATTTAGTCCTAATTGCACAAAATACAAAATACACAAAATTTCAATATGATACCTTAGGGCCGTGTATTCATAGGGACCTCACAAGTCCATTTCTTTCATTTATTTTGCAAATAAGCCCCTCTAAATTTTATTCTTTGAAATAAAGTCCTAAATACTCAAAATCACTAAAATTTCTAATACAAAACAAACCAATCTTTAACATATCATTAATATAAAATCATCAAATACCAAAAACTTCAAGAACATATTAATGGCTGAATGTCACATGTACAATAATCTCAAAAATTTTAGCATGGGTCGAATAATATACTAAGTAACGATCTCAAAACGTAAAATTAATAAAACCAAAGTCGACTAACCTTTAATTTGAACTTCTAAGTGCAAAATTCAAAGGAAATAAACCCTTTCTTCCTTCACCAACATTCGCCAAATGAAAAATAAAATGATAATAGCCTTTGTTTTTGTTTTATTAAAGTATATAATATGTTATTTTAGATTACTATAATAACCTTTTACTAAAAATAAAACTATAATGTATAATAAGGGCATATTAGTCAAAAGCCATCCACTAACTTGTAAAATGGGCTATTTGCCCTTTTACTACTCCATACTAAAAAGCCATCATCATTTAAGCATTTTCTATTATAGGATGTAACTTTTACGCTTTACGCGATTACGTCCTTTTTATCAAATTAAACACTTAAACGATAAAATTTTTCTATGAAACTTTCACACACATTAATTCACACAATATAAGCATAGAATATAATATTTAAATATCTCTCGGACTCGGATTCATGGTCCCAAAACCACCGTTCTGATTAGGGTCAAATTCGGACTGTTACACTATACATGCCATAACTCAAAATATTAACATTTCAATGGTACCCAAAATAATGGTTGATAGTGTGAATGGATCTCTGACGATCTCCAATCCCGAGCTAGCTTGGTGACACTATAAGATAAGGGAAAGAAAGGGGAGTAAGCTACATAGCTTAGTAAATTCATATGCAAATAATAAACAACACTAATTATACATTTATCATATGCATAACATAACATGAATCAACATAAATGTCATTAAAACTTCATGAACATAACATAATCAATCATATTCTTACCAATAATTCATCATATACCGAACTATTTCCTTTGAGTTTTTCGTACATACATGTACCAACTCGTAACATAATCACATACTTTCTCATCTTTGACATACCCGTTGAACCACTTGGAATACTATCGGATACACGGAAAGATTTGCACATAAGTGCCACATATGTAGCCAATGCTAACACAAATCTCATAACACATATAGGCTCGCTCTCGAGCTATCCACGAGCATGCTCACACAAGCTGTCAATCAAGACGTAGCTACGTGATGCTGTTCACACAAGCTATCAAGTATCCACAACTTATGCCAGTATACCCAGCCACCGGTAGGACGTACAGGACTAGCACCCGGGTCACATAATCACATAATCACATGGGTTCCTAGTGACATGTCACTTGTATCCTAATCTATTCCTAAGGTTCAACCGGGATTTCTCTTTTGCTGAAACTTCGTTGAATATACTCATAGAATCAATCGTACAATTCATGCAATATCAAAACATTAAAATACAAATATAACATTGTATTATTGACATACGAACTTACCTCGG
The DNA here is from genome assembly GCA_025506655.1 of Gossypium rotundifolium. Lineage (NCBI taxonomy): Eukaryota > Viridiplantae > Streptophyta > Magnoliopsida > Malvales > Malvaceae > Gossypium > Gossypium rotundifolium. Next base: position 115,098,871 of record CP106734.1, on the reverse strand, counting down.
TACAAAAATAGTGAAAATGGACCTAATCTTTAAACACTTTGTTTTTCCCCCGATCTAGGTCTGAACTTCATTTTTCTTAATCTATAATAGGAAATTTAACTCATTTAATACTCACATTATTCAATCCAGTCCAAAAATCAAATTATGGTAAATTTACATTTTTTCCTAACTTTTTAGCATTTTACACTTTAGTCCCTAAGCTCGTAAAATGAAATATAGCCAATTTATTCAAAAACCAAGCCTAGCCGAACCATTTTCATACTCATAACAGGCCCCATTTTTCATTAGATCACACTTCTACTACTCATTTTAAATCTTTTACAAATAGGTCCCTTTTAGGCATTTTCATAAAAACACTTAGTAAAAGTTATTTATCTAACATCAAACATACATTTTCTACCATTAAACATCAAAATACACAAATATCTAACATGGTTATTTTAGAATTTGACATATTTGCAAATTAGTCCTTAAAATAGCTAGATTAGGTTGCAAGGATCTCAAAATCATAAAAATTATTAAAAACGAGGTTAGAACGGATTTACAATCGAGCTTGGAAGATGAACAAACCCTAGCTATGGTCTCCCTTTAAATTTTGGCACTAAGGGACTCAATTGAAGAAGATGACATCTTTTTTATTTGTTTTTTTTGTCTTTATTTACTAAATAACCAAAATGCCCTTAATGCCTAACTTCAAAATTTCACCAAACCATGTCCATTTTTGTCCATACTAATGGTCTAATTACCACCTAAGGACCTCTAATTTGAAATTTCATAGCAATTAGGCACCTCTAGCTTCTAGAACACACATTTTGTAACTTTTGCAATTTAGTCCTTTTAACTAAATTGAGTGCCCAAACATCAAAATTTTCGAACAAAATTTTCACAAAATTATTCCATAAAATTGTAGACCATAAAAATATAATAAAAATAAATTCTGTTGCGTCAGATTTGTGGGCCCGAAACCACTGTTCCAACTAGACCCAAAATCAAGCTGTTATAACTCCCCCTTTAGGGATTTTCGTCCCCGAAAATCTTACCAGAAAAGAGGATTGGGTATTTCTTTCTCATAGCTTCCTCAGGTTCCCACGTAGCCTCTTCGACCTCGTGAAAGTGCCATAAAACTTTCACTAGAGCTATACTTTCATTTCTCAATTGTTTAACTTTCCAAGCCAAAATCTTGATCGGTTCTTCACCATAAGTCATATCGGGTTGAATCTCAACCTCTGTCTACAAAATTATGTGCGAAGGATCTGATCAATATCGTCGTAACATAGACACATGAAATACATTGTGAATAATTTCCAACTCTATTGGCAAAGCTAACTGGTATGCCACTGGCCCTATTCTTTCAATAACTTCATACGGCCCAATGAAACGCAGACTTAACTTGCCTTTGCGACCAAATCTTAGAATTTTCTTCCACGGGGGTACTTTCAGAAATACTTTATCACCAACTTGAAACTCAATCTCTTTTCTTTTCAAATCCATGTAGGATTTTTGTCGATCCGAAGCTGCTTTCAAATAATCACGAACTACTTTCACTTTTCTTCGATTTCTTTAACCAAATCGACCTCGTGAATCTGTCTCTCACTGAGCTCGATCCAGTACAATGGAGTTCGACACTTACAGCCATACAATGCTTTATACGATGCCATCTTTATACCCGACTAAAAACTATTTTTATAAGCAAATTCGACTAAAGGTAGATATTTCTCCCAACTACCTTGGAATTCTAAAACACAACATCAGAGCATATCTTCGAGAATTTTTATTACTCTTTCAGATTGACCTTCTGTTTGTGAATGAAAAGTGATACTAAAGTTCAACTTCATACCCAAAGCTTCTTGCAACTTTTTTCCAAAATCTCGATGTAAACCTCAGATCTCTATCCGAAATAATAGAAATAGGCACCCCGTGCAATCTAACAATCTCATCAATGTACAATTCAACTAGCTTATGTAACAGCCTGATTTTAGGGCTAGTCAGAATAGTGGTCTCGGGACCACTAATCCGAGGTTGAGAAAATTATTTTAGTATTATTTTATGTGTTATGGCATTAATATATGGCTATATGGAAATTTTGGTTGAAACACCCCAAACCCGGCCCACGAACCTTGACCGGATCTGGTATGTTCCCCGGTGTAAACCGTTTCAAATTCTTTTGTTACTTAGGAAAAACTTGTGTGTTTTTAAAGAAAGTTTGTTTTGGGTTGGGCTTGAGTTGAAAACAGGTTTATTTCGTTATTCAAAAATCCTTTTGATTTAGGTGACAAAACGTTTGGGCTTTGAATTAAATTAATTTTACTTAATCTTTTAATAAATATAAAGATTGTATGCTCAATAAATAAAAGTAAATTAAACGCTACTACTACCTTATTACATCAAATAATTTCCCAAAATTAAAACCAAAATAAACTTTAAATTACTTAAAATAAAATAAAAGTCCAAGTCGAAATTTCTTGTCTTTGCATGGCCATCCCTAAGCTTCCACGAACCCGGTCCATCATCGACCAAACATGTTCCCACAACGGGTGAGTCAAACAGACTCAATGTGTACACAAACACTAAGTCTTAACAAATTCAGGCATAACAAATCATATTCATACGTATCATAATTTCACATTTAATGATTCAAGATAATGATGCATCCCAAACCCAAACCTAAATGCCATCCGCTACACATCCCCGTACCAACCTGCACACCGTGGGGACTACTAAGTCAACCCTCCATCCGCTACACACCATCGAAGGCGTCATTGCAATGACGTGCTCATCGCCCATATAAAATTCGTGGCATAGCCACCAGATTAAATAATTGTGTCATGTGACACCACATTCGATAATGTAACCGGTTACCACATTCGATAATGTGACCAAGTCACCACATTCGAGATAATGGGACCAAGTCACCACATACACTTCCCTTTCTCATATATCCCGAATGCCCCACATTATTTATATCATGCATATTATACTTAATTTCACATTCATGTCACTTTTCACATGTTAATATAACATATTTCGTAATCCTAGTAGGAGTAGGAAATGTACCTGAGTACTTTGTACCATAACATGGTACTTTAGCCACATTCTTACACTTTCATATTAACAACATATATCAAATTAAAGCCATAAATCTATTAAGATTTGTGTGGGGTATACACAGTACCTTAGCCATGCTTTTCACATTCTTAATAACACATTTAATTTAAAACATAGCCATGAATATATTAAAACTTAGGGTAGGGTACACACTTGATTTGCTTAACGATTTCACTTGAAATCCCGAAATCCGATCTACTGCCTTAGATTTTTAATGCCTACATTCGGCCAACATGGTAATATTTAGCAAAGGCCTATTCAGCCATAAAAACCAAATCCTAGTAGGATTTCTGTACTTAACTTAATGCCGATTGAATAAAAAATAAATCCCGGAAACTTGTATTCTTCCCTTTTGAAATCGACAAATGACTAGATCCCTTGAATCGGTTAGTTTTCAGCTTAAAATACATAATAATAGATCTACTACAAAAAGAGGGTCTTGGCCAAATATTCATAGTCACTTACCTTAAGGATCTTAAATCCCGAAATTCACCGAATAACTAGGGAACACACGGCCTATGGTGTACCTTCGGGAAAAGAACTTCTCCTTCTTGTAGTTGACTTAAACAAATCCCGAAAAGATCTCTTCAAAGTTTCGGCAACAAGATATTAATGGGGTTAGTCCTAGATTTTGGAAAATCTTAAAAGAAAAAGATGAAACCGAATAAGATCTTATCCTTACTTGAAGAATTCGATTGCACCTTCACTTCAACCTTCAGAGATTCGATTATGGCTAGATGATGATCTCACAACTTTCGACTTTTGGAGGGATTAGAAAGAAAAGAGAAGGAAGAATAAAGATGGAGGATTCGGCTAGAACACAAGGTATTTCGGCTTGGCAAAAATAAAAGAAGAAGAAGATTTGGTGAAGAGAATTCGGTAGAGGCTTTCAAAGAATAGAAAATAATGCAGAATGGCCTCTCTTTTCCTTTTATAGCCGAAATTACTAACTTAGAATCCCTTACTTGGCCATCACTCTTCTATTTTGATAGCTTTATCTCTTTAATTATCACCTAAAATAAAAGATAATTCAGCAACTATCCTTACTTAGCCGAAATTATTAAACTCAAAGTCCCTTACTTGGCCATCACTTCTCCCTTATTTTCTTAATTAACGAATAATTCCTCATTTATCTCTTGAAAATAATCTAAAATAAATCCATTATTTATCCCCTAATTAGCCGAATTTAACATAGAATGAAACTCCTCTTTTGCAAGCCTTGTGCCGTCCACCTCTGTGCTTCTAGAAGCAAAAATAAAACTTCTTTTATTTGCTTCCTAAGTGACTCGATCCCTGGCCCAAATACACTTGCATGTGGCGCCATTTCCAGAGGCCCTAAGTGGCATCTTCAGGCCACTTTTTCCAAGCCTGTTTGTGTGTCAAATTTCACATACTTTTTCTTTTAAGGCCACCTTGCCTTAATTTCCTTTTTAAACTTTAAAACTCGACATTTCTAAGTCATTTCTAAGTTACCAAAAATTTTCGTTTGGCTCTTTAAACTTGACATTTCCTTACATTTCCTAGTTTCGAAAATGTTCACTTTCCTCTTTGAATCATTTCTAAATCATTTTCCTAGTTTCCATAAATGTTCACTTTCCTCTTTTAACTTAGCATTTCCATACATTTCCTTACATTTCCATACATTTCCTTACATTTCCATATATTTCCATACATTTCCTTACATTTCCATACATTTCCATACATTTCCATACATTTCCTTACATTTCCATACATTTCCTTACATTTCCATACATTTCTTACATTTCCATATATTTCCATACATTTCCTTACATTTCCATACATTTCCTTACATTTCCATACATTTCCTTACATTTCTATATATTTCCATACATTTCCTTACATTTCCAAGGTTCTAAAAATGCACACCACATATCACAGTAAACATGCTATTTCATAAAGTTAAGCAAAAATGCACACAATGGGATTCGAACCGTACTTCACTTGATGCCATAACCCTTGCACCTTAGGTGGCATCCCTTGCCACTTTTCCACATCACTTCTTGTTTTTAACTTAAAAACCAATAATTGTCCAAAGCTTTCTCTTCCATCCTAGGATTTTAAAAACCCTTAATTCACTTCCAAACACTGCCAAAACCTACTACTCATGAATTATGCACAAACGCATAACCCCTAATCTAGGATGTTACATTGGTGCTTTAATTTTAGCAATAGCATGCTTAATTATGAAAAAGGACTAAATCGCATGAGATGCGAAAGTTCTATTTTATAAGGTCGGGGTACCTAATACTATAGAATGTAATTTAGAGGATTTTAAAGTGCAATTAGGCCAACTTAATGTGTGTTGACCGGCCATAGAGGATAGGGGACAAGGGCATTAAATTTTTTGTGAGAGTTGGTGACTAAGTGAATGAAAAATGATAAAATAAGATGACTAAAGGAAGCTATCATCTTTCACTATTAATCGCCCTCTTACTAACGAAATTTTCAGCAAGTTTAAGGGTTTGAAAGCTTGATAATTTCAGCTACATATCATCCTTGATAGTAAGTAATTTTTGAGGTTTTTCTTAATGATTTTTGTACTTTTGGGATCCCTAAAGCTTAAGCTAGCTAATGAGGGGACCAATTTGCAATATGGTTGGAAGTCTAGGGACTTGCCATGAGAGTACTTATGTTTTTAAATGAGTTTTTATGGAAGAAAATGAATGTTAGGGAGGTGAGAAACAACTTTTATGAATGGTGTTAGCATGAAAACACCTAAATAAGACTTGAATGCGAAGATTTAGTTTGTGTCATAAATGCATGAAATAGTTAGAATGGTGAGTAGTTGTAAGAGAAATAAATGTTCGTCTATGCTTGTTTATCGAGAAAATGTGATGAAAAATGATTTACGAGCCTAGGGGCAAAATCGTAATTTTTCAATATACAAATTTTTCCAATATACAAGGGCAAAATTATCATTTTTGCCCAAGTGTAGAATTTGATGTATCTTAATCATAGAATATCCTAAATGAATGAATTTCACTGTTATAGATCAAGAAGAGCGCGGAATCAACCTTGACCGTGGGAAAGGCAAGGTGATCGAGTAAATCTCTAGCTAACACGTTTTGCATCGAGGTAAGTTTACGTGTAAACGATGCATTTTACATGCACATTATGGTTGTTAATCAGTGCATAGCATAATTGAGAACATGTATAATTCAAGTAGATAGAAAGTGGTAGTAAATAAATAATTCTTGTATGAATGATGGAATAGAAAGGTAGGTGTGTTATGTATAAAATTTTGATGGTGGGCTAAGTGCGATACCACCTTGTTGTTTAATTACGATGGGCTGTATGCGATATCATCGTCTATCAACCTTCTGGTAGGCTGTGTGTGATACTATCGTAATTAACCTTCTTGGTGGGCTATGTGCGATACCACCCTAATGAAGACTGATGGTGGGCTAAGTGCGAAACCACTAGGTAGTGTATTTTGAGATGGTGATGTATTACATTAAGTAACCTTATGATGCTTAGTGCAGGGAAACCGTTATTGAATGTATGCATTATGCTTGTGATGTGATTGGGATGTGTGGATGGAGGAAATGAGTAAGCCTAATCCTGAATGTAGATTGATTTCTTGCTTAGCAAATAATGCTATAAAAATGTTCATTCATTTTAGAGTGTTATATTGTTTACATTTGAACTTACTAAGCTTTAAGCTTACTCCTCTTTCTTTCCCTTGTCTTATAGGGCTTAAGAGCCGAGCCGGGATACGCCGATAACTAGAAGACCGCCCACACTATCTGCTTACTTCGGTATAATTAGATTAATGATTTTGTATATGGCATGTATAGGACTAGACTAGTTAGATTATTTTGTTATTTTGACCAAAGGTGTATTGGCTCTTGCTAAGACATTAATTTTGTAAATTGCCAAGAATGATGGCATATTTTATCATTTATGAAATTTCATAGTTATCAATGTGAGTGCATGTGGATTAAGAGAGGTTGTTAGTTTGTTGAATAAACCCATGAAGAGTAAGACATAGGGATGCTAGAAGCTTGGCAAATAGCCTTCATGTGTCACACGGGTAGACACACGGGCGTGTGTCTAGGCCGTGCTAACCCTGCACCTTATTATTACTAATTAGAATAGGCCACGGGCAAATCCCACGGCCGTGTACATGAACCGTGTAAGACACACGGTTAGGAGACACGAGTGTGTCCAGGCCGTGCTAAATTAGTCAATAACTCCCCACGGGCGGAAGACACGGGCATGTAGTAAGGGTACACGGACGTGCCCCCATTTCACATGGGCGTGCCCTAGCCTTGTGAGTTTTGGCAGAATGTTGAGGTTTTTGGGCACAGTGTGAGCACATGGGCGTGTGTGACTACACACAGGCATGTGTGTCATCTAGCACGAACCTGTACTCCCTGTTTAGATGAAAAGAAATTTTATGGACCATAAAACTTTTGATATGGTCCCGAGAGTTCTCGTAGGTACTATTAAGATCTCATAGGTTGAGTGTGAAGTAGTTGAAGTGATTCGAGGAGAGTAGTCACGTTGAGCCTAAGTGGCGATCAGGTAAATTGTTCGGTAACGTCTCGTGCTAGATTCCGGCGGGGTTTACGGGTAAAGGGTGTTACAGCTTATCAAGTGAATAGTCAGTACATACTGGAATAAATGAGCCGATTTCGTCAATATATCAACAACGACCCAAACGACATCTTTCCTTTTTGGAGTCAGAGGTAATCCAGTTACGAAATCCATCGTAATTCTGTCCCATTTTCATTCGGGTACCATCACTGGTTGAAGTAAACCCGAAGGTACTTGGTGTTCGGCTTTTACTTGTTGACAAATCATGTAATGACCCAAAATTCATGGGCACCGAAAAGTGAGTTATAGGGCCTCCGTCTTAGTGAACCGAGTTCGTAAATATTTATTAGGAATATTTGTGAGGCTAGTTGTGTGTTTAATTAGGCTTTAATTACGTGAATTTAGCTTAATTAAGAGAAATTAGGACAAAGGGCTAAATTGAATAAGGGATAAAAGTTTAATTATAGATTAATAGAAAGAAGGGAGGACTAAAATGGCAAATAAGCCATTCTTAATGGTTGTGGCGGCAAAACATATGAAAAATCTAAGATTTTTTTCTTAGATATTTATTCAATTAATTAATTAGTTAATTTTATTATTATTATTATTTTATTGAATTATAAATTATATTAAATATTATTATATTATGAAATAAATTGAAATATGACAAATGTAGGGTGATAAATGGTATATGAGTAATAGTGTGTATATACACACTTGTATTATAATTATTTATTTACTTAAAATTTAAGTTAAAAGATATTTATTAATAAAATAATTATAATATAAGATTTTTATAGGATAAATAAATTAAATGATGACAAGTGGATGGTGATGATAATATATAAATGTAAAATAAAAATGTGTACAATTGTAATATATGTATTTGTTATTAAATAGATAATTTATTATAATTATTATTATAGTTTTATATTAAATTATTAAATTATGATTGTTATTATTAAAATAAATTAGAATGAAGACAATTGTATAATTATTAATGGTAAATGTGTAACATATATATTTATACACTTGTAACCTATTTATATATTTTATTTTATAATAAGCAAAAGATATTTATTAATTAATATTATTATTATAACATTATTATAATAAATTAAAGAATAAAAGAAATAGAATATAAAAAGGAATGAAAGGAAACAAAAGAAGAGGGAGAAGCAGAGAATTCAAACGAAATAGGAGGAAAGAAAGAAGAAAAGAAAAGAAAAGGAGAAACTACGATTTGAGAGTTTGAAGTTTTAATAGGTAAGTCAATTAAGTCCTTTTTACTTAAATTTGATGTTTTAGAAGTTTTAGATTAAAGTTTTGTTGAAATTAAGTTGAAGTTTTAAAAGTTTTTAGGCTTTTGAATATAGTTTATGTTGAATTAATTGGTGAACTAGGGGTTAAATTGATAGAATTTCAAGTTAAAATTGGGTAAAGGATTTAATTTTAAAATAAGTTATAAGAAATAGTTTTGGACAGTAACAGTAGGTTAGCTTTGAAAAATCACCAAAAATTTTAGAAATCGAATTATAGAATGAATAAAATATAAAATTAAATATTTTTGAGTCTAGTTTTTCATAGAATAAGAGGTGTAAGCAATGGACTTGTAAATTACGAGTTATAGTAAATTTTGTGAGACAATGTCAGAATAATTTCGGGTTCTCCTGTTCCGAGTTTGGAAAATCATCAAAAATTGGATAAAAATAATTACGGGCTTAAATTTACATTTTTAAATCATTAATTAGTCTGTTTTTAATATAAACAAATGGGAACATCATCCAAGTCCCGTACTGAGAGATAATTAATTTTTAGTAAAGAAAGGTAGAAGCTGTCAAACAGCAGAACAGAGTCAAGTTTGAAGATTTTACTGTACTTATTTGCTAAACTATAAATTTTGAAATTTTTATGGTAGAAAAATATTTGAGTCTAGTTTCTAAAACATCAAGCGGATCTTAAATTAGAATTCTGTAACTCAAGATATAAATAATTTAGTGACTATGACTCAAATGGATAACTTTGAATAAATTTATAAGTAAATAGTGAAATCATAGATAATGTTACTTATAAGCATGTTATATAAATTAAGGATGTGGAATGGAGAGGAGAAGGAGGAAAATATATATGAATATTCAGCTAGCATGGCTAATTTGCATGTTTTAGACTCAGGGACTAAATTGAATAAAAGTAAAACTTTAGAGGCAATTTTTGTAAAAATATCAAAAATGACCAAATTGAGTGAAATGAATTATTTTATTGTCTAAATTAATAAATTGAATGAAATTATTAATTTAGATAAGATCGGTTGAAAAATCAATGAAAATAGAAAATTACCAAAATGCTCCTAAATCTTGGTATTTTTGCGATTTAGGCAGGTAAGTTCGTGTAATCTAATTATGTGATATAAGGAAATACGAGATGATGGTATATGAAATATTGATATAATGAATTAACTTATTTATGTTTATTAAGAAACATCAAGAGTATGATATTTATCATGACATGTAAATGTGATTATCTTTGATACGTTGATACAAGGAAATTAAGTATGTTGAGTCAAGTAATAAATTCAAGTAAGACATGTCGAGAAAAATAAATATGTTTAAGGGACAATATGTTGATTTTGATTGTTTCCAAATATGAATACTAGATGAAATAAAATGTCTGATAAATAAATTTGAAACTCCGGTAATGCTCCGTAACTCTATTCTGGTAACGGATTCGGGTTAGGAGCGTTACAAATCAAACATCTCGAAACAAATTTTGAAATATCTCGTTTCATACCCGACCACCAATACAATTTCTTCAAATCATTATACATTTTCGTATTGCCCGGATGAATAGATAAACAACCATTATGTGCCTCATGAAGAATTTTCTGGATAAGCTCGGTATCCTTCGGTACACAAATCCTACCTCAGAACATCAAGCAATTATCGGTCCCAATTTGATAGTCCGAATCACTAGTCGATTCGAACTGAACTCTTTTAGTTTGAAGCTCTTTGTCACTTCTCTAAGCTTCACAAATTTGCTGAAGAAACACTGGTCTAGCTCTCAACTCAGCTAGAATCGAACCATTCTCAGATAAAGTCAACCTCGTATTCATAGCTCTCAAGGCAAACAATTACTTTCTGCTCAAAGCATCTGCGACTACATTCGCCTTTCCAGGATAGTAGTCAATCACCAACTCATAATCTTTTACCAACTCGAGCCATCTCCATTGTCACAAATTCAAATCCTTTTGAATCATCAAGTACTTTAAACTCTTATGATTAGTAAAGATACGACACTTCTCACCGTACAAATGATGTCTCCAAATCTTCAAAGAAAACACTATGACAGCCAATTCTAGATCATGCGTCAGATAATTCTTCTCATGCGGTTTAGACTATCTCGAGACATAGGCTATCACTTTGCCCTCTTGCACCAATACACATCCTAATCCTGTAACACCCCTAACCCGCAACCATCACCGAAATAGGGGTAAGAGGAATTACCAAACATATCAAAAATTTTACGAACATTTCATAACACAAAATATATCATCATCATATCATAGCCAAATATATTCATATAGTCCCTTTTTAAAATATCTACGAGACCTTAAACATGCATTGGAAAAGGATCGGGATCAAACCGAACACATACAATTTTTTTTTGAAATTCAAACATTTTTCAAAGTTACAGAGGTCACACGCTCGTATGATCAGGCTGTGTGCCTTACACAGCATCAGACACTCCCGTGTGTCCAAGCTGTGGCAAAACAGGGCATACATACTGACTTGTCCACACGGCTGAAGACACGCCCGTGTGCTTTACCCGTGGTCGACACTGACTTATTTCACACGGCCTATCACACGCCCGTGTGACTGGCCCGTGGTAGATACTGACTTGTTTTGAATTACAAATTTAAGAGACATGGTCGAGCCACACGCCCATGTGCTCAACCGTGTGGGAAAATATAGGCCAATTTTCCACCCATTTTAGGGTCAATCCTACAAGCACAAATAGTATCATTCCATATTCCCCAAAACAATCAAAACATACCAAAAGTGACCATCTTTTTAACCATTCCAGAGCTAATCAAACATATCAACTTGTGCACAACTTATCTCGTTACAACTTCAAACATTTCTAAGCAAAATCCATCCAAAACTTACCATATTCACATCCATTTTCAAGCCACATCACATGGCTCTATATACATCTCAAACACAATCTAAAATTACGAGCCTATACATGCCATACTTGGTTATGTACACATTCAAAAGGTACCAAAATAGAGTTTGATAGTGTGGTGATGATCCTCGACAATCCCCGAGCCTTCCGTAGCTTTAATGATCTATAAAACAATGCAAACACATACAAAATAAGCTTTCAAAAGCTTAGTAAGCCATATACAAATAACATTTATAACCATTTCAATTACAAGATCTTTAGCATATCTCAATAGCATATTCATATTTCTTCTTTGGCTCAATTGTTTCTAACCGTTTGCTTATCAACAAATCACATCTCCATGTATTTCATTAGATCATAGTACATTTATATATATATATATATATATATATATATATCACATGTTTTCTCAACAAAACTAGGCACATATCTAAATTCCGCAATCTCACATATACTTACTTTTCATACTCAAACTTTGTATACATTTCAAATGTACCTGTATCGAATACACATTTCACATAGTCATTCATTTCTGACACTTTACCAGATTCTGGCTGTACTAGCATTGGAGCTTCAGTCAACAGGGTTTTCAACTGATCAAAGCTTTTCTGACACTTTTCAAATCACTCGAATTTCACATCTTTCTGAAGCAATCTTGGCAATGGAGTTGCAATCGTCGAAAATCCTTTTACGAACAGTCAATAATAACCAACAAGTCCCAGAAAACTACGAACTTTAGACACATTTTTCGGAGGCTTCCACTCTAAAATAGCTGAAATCTTGCTCGGATCAACTCTTATCCCCGCAGCTGACACTATATGTCCTAGAAAACCAGCCTCACGCAACCAAAACTCACATTTACTAAACTTTGCATACAATTTCTTCTCACGCAGAGTTTGTAATACAATTCTCAGATGTTCAGCATGCTCAATTTCATTACACGAATAAATCAAAATGTCGTCAATAAATACAACAACAAATTGATCTAGATACGGTCTAAAAATTCTATTCATCAAATCCATAAAGATAGTAGGAGCATTTGTTAGTCCGAAAGGCATAACTAAGAACTCATAGTGCCCGTACGTCGTTCAGAAAGCAGTCTTCAGAAAATCTGAATCTTTTACTCGCAACTGATAATATCCCGATCTTAAATCTATCTTTAAAAACACGGTGGCTCCTTTCAGCTGATCAAACAAATCATCAATTCTGGGTAGAGGATATTTGTTTTTAATAGTCACTTTTTTTAACTGACGGTAATCAATGCACATTCTCATCGTGCCATCTTTCTTTTTCACAAATAGAACGGGAGTACCCTAAGGTGAAAAACTCGGTCTTGCAAATCCTCTACCGGTCAACTCTTACAATTGAGACTTTAATTATTTCAATTCTGTAGGTGCCATTCTATACAGAGCTATTGAGATGGGAGTCGTTCTTGGCATTAAATCAATACCAAACTCAACTTCTAGTATAAGAGGTAGTCCTGGTAGTTCTTCAGGAAACACATCAAGGAATTCACGAACAACTGGCACAGATTCAACTTTCTTTTCAGTCACTCTCGAATCAATCACATAAGAAAAATAAGCTTCATAACCCTTTTTCACATAACTCTAAGCTTTCATCACTGATATCACAGCCGGTAACCCATTCAAATCATTAGATTCAATCCGAACTATTTCATCATTTTGACATCTCAAATCAATAATCTTTTGTTTGCAGTTCATAACAACATCATGCAATGTTAACCAATCCATATCTCATAACATCAGATCAGCCGAAAAACAAATATCTCGAAACATCAACGGACAATTCTTGCACACTTTGTCAACCAATACACTTTTACCTAAGGGTTCGATACTCTAATAACAAATTCAGTAAACTTATAGGCAAAGTCTTACTGGATACTAAGTTCATGCATACATACAAATGAGTAGACCCTGGATCTATCAATGCAATCACAAAAGTATCATAAAAAGTAAATGTACCCGTAATACCATCTGGAGACGAAGCTTCCTCATAAGCTCAAATGACATAAGCTCTGGCTGGTGCTCTAGCTTTAGATCTCAAAACTGTATCTTTCCTAGCTCTCTGGCTACCGTTCACACTTCTTGTGTTTCTAAAAGACCTACGTCTAGCTAAAGCATTATCCAACTTCAGATTCTGTACATTCTTTTGTTCAACAGACTCAGAAAGTCTTGGAATCTAATGATCCACATTTAAAGTAAGCTCGGTCATTCAATCTACAATTGCCCGGGTGTCTTTTACCACAATGTCTACATTTAGGTCGCTCAGATCGGACATTTCCAAAACTAGCTATTGAAGTTGCTGGAGCTTTGAAATTCGAATGTGACCTAGCACGATCTCTGTTTGAATGTCGCACATTAGCCTTTGAACGGCTATACTCATCTCTAAATTTCTTTGATGCAGACTGAAATGATTTACTTGAAAATCTCTTTCTCACATCTCTAGCTTTTGACTCAGCTTTTCTTTTATCTTTCCCGAGTGCTTCAGCTTTACATGCTTGATCAACAAGCACAACAAATTCTTTAATTTCCAAAATTCCAACTAGCAAATGAATATCTTCATTCAGGCCATCTTTAAACCTTTTACACATAATTGCTTCAGTCGAAACACATTCCCGTGCATATTAACTCAATCTCACAAATTCTCGTTCGTATTCTGTGACAAACATACCACCCTGTTTCAATTCAAGAAACTCTTTTCGTTTTTGATCTATAAATCTATAACTAATATATTTCTTCTAGAATTCAGATTGAAAGAAATCCCAGGTAACTCGTTCTTTTGGAACAACAGAAGTCAAAGTCTTCCACCACTAATAAGCTGCATCTCTTAACAAAGAAACGACACATTTCACATATTCTTCAGAAGCATAAGACATTTCATCAAACATTCGAATTGTATTCTCGAGCCAAAACTCAGCTCTCTTAGCATAATCATCACTAGTGGCCCTGATCTCTTCAGCCCCATATTTACGAATTTTATCAACCGGAGGCTTATTCAACAAATTTAGATTCATAATCGAAGGTACAACAAAAGTCTGAAGAGGATTGGGTAGGGGTGGAGGTTGTGAAACAGTCGGATTTGTTCTAATGTACTGAGTGAACAGCTCATTCATCATTTGGAAGAAGGCTTGTTTAGCCTTTCCTTCCTAACCGCTAGTAACCGGTCTAGAATCAGATGGTGCTGTCCCTTGAGCGGGAGGCGCATTACTTTTAATATCATCAGCTTCAGCTCTTTCGGGATCCATTTACTATAAGAAAAACACATTTTATATATCAGGATTCATCACACTATCACAATTCGTATATATGGCATGTATAGCTAGACTCTCACAGGCTATGTTAGTCAGAGAATCGACTAAACCGTAGCTCTGATACCAATAAAATATAACACCCCTAACCCATAACCATCATTGAAATAGGGTTAAGAGGAATTACTGGACATATCAGAACTTTTACGAACATTTCATAACATAAAATATATCATCATCATATCATGCCAGATATATTCATATAGTCCCTTTTTTAAAATGTCTACGAGACCTTAAACATGCATTGGAAAAGGATCGGGACCAAACCGAGCACATACAAAATTTTTTTGAAATTCAAACATTTTTCAAAGTTACAAACATCACACGTCAGTGTGAGCAGGCCGTGTGCCTCACACGAATCAGACACGCCTGTGTGTCCAAGCCGTGGCAAAACAGGGAATACATACTGACTTGTCCATACGGCCGAAGACACGCCCATGTGCTTTACTCGTGGTCGACACTGACTTATTTCACATAGCCTGTCACACGCCCGTGTGACTGGCCCATGGTAGATACTAACTTGTTTTGAATTACAAATTTAAGAGACATGGTCGAGCCACACGCCCGTGTGCTCAACCGTGTGGGAAAATATAGGCCAATTTGCCACCCATTTTAGGGTCAATCCTACAAGCACAAATAGTATCATTTCATATTCCCCAAAATAATCAAAACATACCAAAAGTGACCATCTTTTTAACCATTCCAGAGCTAATCAAACATATCAACTTGTGCACAACTTATCTCATTACAACTTCAAACATTTCTAAGCAAAATCCATCCAAAACTTACCATATTCACATCCATTTTCAAGCCACATCACATGGCTCTATATACATCTCAAACACAATCTAAAATTACTAGCCTATACATGCCATACTTGGCTATGTACACATTCAAAAGGTACCAAAATAGAGTTTGATAGTGTGGTGATGATCCTCGACAATCCCCGAGCCTTCCGTAGCTTTAATGATCTATAAAACAATGCAAACACATACAAAATAAGCTTTCAAAAGCTTAGTAAGCCATATACAAATAACATTTATAACCATTTCAATTACAAGATCTTTAGCATATCTCAATAGCATATTCATATTTCTTCTTTGGCTCAATTGTTTCTAACCATTTTCTTATCAACAAATCACATCTCCATTTATTTCATTAGATCATAGCACATCATCTCCATGTATTTCATTAGATCATAGCACATTTATATATATATCACAAATTTTCTCAACAAAACTAGGCACATATCTCAATTTCGCAATCTCACATACTTACTTTTCATTCTTAAACTTTGTATACATTTCAAACGTACCTGTATTGGATATACATTCAACATAGTCATTCATTTCTCGGAATGTCCGTTGAACAATTCAAAATCAAATAGGATACTCGGATAACTCGGAACACTAGTACAATGCCAATGCCCCAGACGTGGTCTTACATGTAATCAAATACCGATGCCATTGTCCCAGACAGGGTCTTACACAAAATCATATACGATGCCAATGTCCCAGACATGGTCTTACACGTAATTCTCAAATCGATGCCAACGTCCCAGACGTGGTCTTCCACGAAATCACATATCGAAACCCTATGTCATGACATATGTATCCTAACTATTCCTAAGGTTCGTATGGGACTTTTCGGACATTGACACATTGTCGATACTTTCTCAAATTTCACATATATATCTTTCATATTTATTCATCGCAATTCAATTTCATAAGAACATGAATAAATCAACTCAAATACATTTATTTGTATATATACTTACCTCATACGGATTTGAACGGACATAAATGACTACTCGATCACTTTCGACTTTCCCCGATCTAAATTCGTTTTGTTTGGTTCTTGATCTATACATATTCAAATTTAACTCATTTGCTCACCAAATCATTCAATTCAATCCAAAAACACACATTTAGGGCATTTTACAATTTAGCCCTCACATTTTCACATTTTAACATTTAAGTCTCTATTTCACAAATTCACAAAATACACAAAATTTCAATATTCCCATGCTTTGCCAATTATTCCTCGTGTTCATACAAGTCCATACATTTCTTTTATTTCACATTTTAATCCTTCAATTTATTATTTTCACAATTTAGTCAAAATTACTCAATTTCATCAAAAATCCAAAGACAAAACATGTTAATCTAACACATATATTTCATATTTCATTAACTATCATCACAAAGCTTAAACATTCATCAATGGAACATCTCAAAATCTTCATCAAATTCTAAAGTTAAAGCATGGGCTTGATAATACGCTAAGCAACAATCACAAAAAAGTAGAAATTATCAAAAACCGAAAAAAATACCTTAATCAAGCTTAAACCTATCCGAATGAAGCTTGTTCTTTTTTATTATATTTCATAATAATTATCTATTTCCAATTTTACCCTTAATGAAACATTAATGAAAAACATTTAAATTATGGGCATAAATGTCCACTAACTTAATAATGGAATAATAATATCATAAGGACTTCTCATAATAAAAACAATAACAATTCGGCACTTACACATTAACAGCCAACCTTTGCATTTTATGCGATTGAGCCCTTTTATCAAATTAAGCACACAAACGGACAAATTAATTCATAGAAATTTCACACATGTCAATTCAAATACTATAAGCACAAAAATAATATTAAAATATATTTTTTATGACTTGGATTTGTGGTCCCAAAACCACTGTTCCGACTAGGGTCTAAACCGGACTGTTACAAATCCATTCAATGACACATCGCTATAAATCACAAATTCTTTTCTCGGTTCAGGTTGCACTAAAATCGGCGCCTCAGTCAGTAATGCTTTCAACTTCTCAAAACTTTGCTGACATTTTTCAGACCATTCAAACTTAACATCTTTTTGCAACAACTTAGTCATAGGAGTAGCAATCATCGAAAAGCCCTTAACAAATCGCCATAATAGCCGGCTAAGCCCAAAAAGCTTCTAACCTCTACTACATTTCTCGGCATCTTCCAATCAACAATTGCCGAAATCTTACTTGGATCAACCCGAATACCATCTCTGAAACAATATGTCCCAAAAATCTGACTTTTCAGGGCCAAAACTCACTTTTACTTAATTTAGCAAATAATTTCTTATCTCTCAAAGTCTGCAATATAGTTCTTAAGTGCTCGGCATGCTTAGTCTCATCTCAAGAATAAATTAGAATGTCATCAATAAACACAACCATGAATTTATCTAAATACGGTCAGAAGATTCAATTCATCAAGTCCATAAAAATAGCAGGAGCATTAGTTAGTCCGAAAGGCATGACAAGAAATTCGTAATGCACATACCTTGTGCTGAAAGTAGTTTTCAGTACATCCAACTCTTTAACTCTCAATTGGTAGTAGCCAGACCTAATATCAATCTTCGAGAACACCGTTGCCCCTTTCAACTGGTCAAACAAGTCATCAATTCTCGACAAAGGATACTTGTTCTTTATCGTTACTTTGTTGAGCTGTCAATAATCGATACAAAGTCTCATAGATCCGTCTTTCTTCTTTACAAATAATACTAGTGCACCCCAGGGAGAAAAACTCGGTCTTGCAAAACCCCTATCTGTCAACTCTTGCAACTAAGCTTTTAATTCTTTCAATTCGGTCGAAGTCATTCTATACGGAGCAATGGATATCGGTAAAGTCTCTGGTACTAAGTCAATACCAAACTCAACTTCTCTAATCGGTGGCAACCCAAGCAACTCTTCTGGAAAAACATCCAAATATTCACATACTACCAGCACTGATTCAATTTTCAATTCAGACACTTTTGTATTCAACGCATAAGCTAGATAAGCTTCACAACCTTTTCTTACATATATTTGGGCAGACATCGAAGAGATCACAATAGGTAACTCACCCGACTCATTTGAATCAACCCAAGAATTTCACCATTTTCACATTTCAATTCAATAATTTTCCATCTACAATTCACTATAGCATCATGCAGTGTCAACCAATACATACCCAAAATAACATCAAACTCATCAAATGGCAACAACATTAGATCAGTCAGAAAACAGTGACCTCGAATCATCAAGAGACAATTCTTGCAAACTCTATCAACTAATACATGTTTGCCTAAGGGGTTTGACACTTTAATCACAAACTCAGTAAACTCAACAGGCAAGCTCTTACTAGCTACCAATTTCATGCAAACATTAGAATGAGTTGATCCAGGATCAATCAATGCAATTACATTAGTATTATAGAGAGAAAAAGTACCAGTGATAACATCGAGAGATGTCGCTTCTTCATGAGCACGGATAGCATAGGCTCTAGCGGGTGCTCTAGCCTCGGATCTTCCAGTTGAATCTTTAGCTATACCTTTACTACTGGTCACATTCCCCGTATTCTTTGGGGGTCTCCCTCTAGTGGCAGTGTTGCCCGATCTTGCATTATGAATCTTGTCTTTCTCAGCCATCTCAGGGCAATCCCGTATAAAGTGGTCATGTGAGACACACTTAAAGCAAGCCCGGTCATTCATTCTACATTCACTAGGATGTCGTCTGCCACAGTGCTGACATTCAGATCGATTGGATCTAACATTACCAACACTCTCTATCGACGTAGTTTGGGCTTTAGAACCCGAATATTGTTTCCCATGATCTCTGTTGGAATACCCAGCTGAAGCACTCGAACGAGCATACAAATCTCTCGATTTCTTAGACTGAGGTTGAAATAACTTACTCATCGGCCTTTTTCTTGCATCTCTAGCATCAAACCCAGCTTTCCTCCTCTCCTTGCTCAATTCTTTAGCTATACAAGCTCGGTCGAATAGCATCACAAATACTTTTAGCTCAAGAACTCCAACTAACAATTGGATATCCTCATTCAACCCATCTACGAACCTTTTGCACATGATAGCCTCGGTGGAAACACACTCCTGAGTGTACTTACTAAGCTTGACAAACTCTCTTTCATACTCGGTTATAGACATTCGACCCTGTTTCAACTCTAAAAACTCCTTACGTTTCTGATCAATGAACCGTTGGCTGATATATTTCTTCCTAAACTCATATTGGAAAAATTCCCAGCTAACTCTCTCTCTCGGTACCATTGACACAAGAGTTTCTCACCACTGGTATGTTGAATTTCTCAGAAGCGACACAGCACATTTTAGACATTCATCTGGTGTGCAAGATAGTTCATCAAATACCCTGATGGAGTTTTTGAGCCAAAAGTCGACTCTCTCGGGATCATCATCAACAATAGCTCTGAAATCTTCAGCCCTAGGCTTTCAAATCTTATCAACTGAAGGCTTATTCAATCTTATCAAATTCTATATCTTGTGGAGCTACGGGAACCGACTGAGGAATAGGTGGAGTGGAGGGGGTTGAGCATCAGATTTGTTAGAACAAACTCCGTATACCACTCGTTCATCATGTGGAGGAAGGCTTCCGTAGCCTCTTCTCCTCCTCCCTAACTAACCGTGGGAGGTCTATTTTCAGATGGCGCTGCCCCTTGAGCGGGAGCTGGCGTATTACTTTCTACGTCATCAACTTCAGCTTGATTGGGATCTATTTACTATATAAAAACACAAATTAAAGTTGTCAGGACTCATCACATTACCACGATTTGTTTATGGCATGTATAGCTAGACTCTTACACACGCTACGTTAGTCCGAGAATCGACTAAATCATAGCTTTGATACCACAAAATGTAACACCCATTTCCCGTATTCAACACCAAAATAGGGTACAAGGCATTACCAGACTTACATCTCAAGTAAACATACAAATCGAGTTATAAATTTGCGTCCAAATTAAAACCATTCATAATCAATCATAAAGTCCCTAATACGAGCCTCGAGGCCCAAAACATGCTTTAGTAGTGGTTCGAGACTAAACTGAGCTTTTAGGAAATTTTTACAAAACTTAGAAAATTTTTGCTACAAACAGGGGTCACACGCATGTGTGGTTTTGGGACACGCCCGTGTGGGTAGGCCGTGGGGTCATACACACTCGTGTCCCTAACCTGTGTAACTCTCTAATTGTAACTCATGAACAAATCGAAGTCACATAGCCAAGTCACACGCCCGTGTTTTAGGCTGTGTGTTCAATTTAATTTTCATGTTTTTTCATAAAATAAGTGCAGACTTCACACAGTCGAGACACACACCAGTGTCTCTGCCCATGTGCTCAATTATAAGCATTCTATTTCTCAAAATTAAGGTAGAGGTGTAACACCCCTAACCCGTAACCATTGCTAGACTAGGGTTAAGAGGCATCACCGATCATTTTAGAACATTTAATATCATTTCACATCCAAACATAGTAATTCACATTCATATAGTCCCTTAGATAGGTTTACGAGACCCTAAACACATGTTATAAAGGGGTCAGAACTAAACCGAGCACTTACAAAATTTTTTAAAAATTTAAAGATTTTTCAAAACTGCAGAGATCACACGCCTTGTAGGTAGGCCGTGTGCCTTACACGGCCTCGGACACACCTGTGCGTCCAAGCCATGGCATAGCAGGCATACATACTGACTTGTCCACACGGCTCGAGATACGCCTGTGTGCCTCACCCATGGTCGACACTGACTTGCACTACACGGCCAGTCACACGCCCGTGTGTCCAGCCCGTGGTCGAGTCTGACTTATTTTTGAAACACAACCTCGAAAGACACGGTCGAGCCACACGCCCGTGTGCTCAACAGTGTGGGCAATTATAGGCTATTTACAAGGTCAAACTTGCCTCCTACACTTAAAATCACCTACAAGCCTCAATTCACATGCATTTATACTTCAATTGGCAACCAAAACCTATCAATATATGCACCAATTATTCATCAACTACATCATCTATTTTCATACTCAATTTCATTTCAAATAAGTTCATCAAAAATACCAAATTTCACATCCCAACACATATAGGTCAAGCATCAAATAATCCTTATCACAAGTTCACATTTAAACCACAATTGTCATCACCCATTTAAGCATGAAACATACTATATACATCATTCACTTAATCCACATATATATATATATATATGAACATTATTCAACTTTCAAGCCATATCTCATTGCAAGATTTAAACAACTCAAAACATGCCACATTCAATAGCCTATACATGCCATATACCAAATATACACATCTTTCAAAAGTACCAAAATATATAGCCGATAGTGTGATTGATTCGTCTGAGCTAGCTTTAAAGACACTGTAAAATAGAGAAACACTTCACACAGTAAGCTTTAGAGCTTAGTAAGTTCGTAATATAATACATATTACTCAATAATGGAATAGCAGTACATAAATAAACCATCGCTTAGATTCACAACTAAACACAATATCATCCTCAAGCATATACTTATACCTCCATCTATTCAAACTTAAACAATATCATCAACCACATAGATTCCATACATACCTGTGCCAACACTTAGTATACGAACTCTTTTGGTATGCAATGCTCAATGCTACATTTCATTCTATCTTCAGTAATCATTCGATTCAATCGCACGCTTAGTGCCCAATTCTTAGCCGAAGCTTAAATATCATCGCACACTTAATGCCTTTACATTAAACCAAATTTAAATCGGTATCGCACGCACAGTGCCAATCAATATAGTCAGTACTTCTCTATTTCGTATACACAGTGCCATTCATTATCGTATACATTTCTATTCCGCACACTTAGTGCCACATTTCTCAATTCCACACATATAGTATTTCTAATTCAATAATCACAAATTCATTCATTCATTTCATAACACATAGGTATGAATTAACCATTCATATTATATCCAAACTTACCTCGGATGTAGATATACCGAGACTAGTCGATCAATCGAGCATTTTATCTTTGCCTCGATCTCGATCCGAATCTTTCCTTTCTTGGTCTATACATATTCAAATTTAGCTCATTCAATCACCAATTCATTCAATTTAGTCTAAACACACATATTTAGGGCATTTTACAAAATATCCCTCACATTTTCATATTTCGACACTTTAGTCCCTATTTCACAAAATTTTTCTATTTACTTATGCCTAGCCAAATTTTCCTTGTGCTCATACAAGCCTATATATTTCATTTATTTTACATTTTAGTCCTCCAAATTATCAATTTCACAATTTAGCCCAAATTACTCAATTTCACCAAAAATTCAAATTCAAAATATGTTAACCCACATTAATCATTAATATTCCACCAACTATCAAAACAAAGCTCACATATTCATCCATGTTATATCTCAAAATCTTCATCAAATTATAAAATTTAAGCATTGGTTTGATAGAACACAAAGCAACGATAAAAAAAACGTAGAAATTATCAAAAATCGAACACAAAACACTTACCAATTAAAGTTTACAAGTGCCAAACTTAACTAGCCATTTTTCTCTTCTTTTTCTTTTAATTTTCGGTGGAGGATGAACAACTATGCCACTATCTTATTTTTTATTATAATTAATATTAACTTAATTCATGTTTTACCAATTTTCCCTTTTATTATTCAACCATTTAACCATCAAATATTAGGCCATTTATGTCCATCTCCACTATCCATGGTCCAATTACAACATAAAAACCTTTCATTTAATAAGCCATGTCATTTAAGCACTTTAACAATCAGCACATAGCTTTTCCATTTTATGTGATTAAGTCCTTTTTGCTAATTAAGCACTCAATCGATAAAATTTTCACACAGAACTTTCACACATGCTCAATCACATATTATAAACACTAAAAATAATATTAAAATATTTTTTGACCTTGAATTGTGGTCCCAAAACCATTGTTTCGACTAGGGTCTAAACCGAGCTATTACAACTCTCCCCCCTTAGGGATTTTCGTCCCTGAAAATCTTACCAGTGAATAGATTTGGATATTGCTCTCTCATAACATCTTTGGGCTCCCACGTAGCCTCTTCAAGTCTGTGTTTGTGCCACAACACTTTCACTAAAAAAATTTCTTGTTTCTCAATTATTTAATTTCTCGTGTCAAAATTCGAATCGGTTCTTCATTATACGACAAATCTAATTGAATCTCAACCTCAGTAGGAGCAATCACATGCGATGGATCAGATTTGTATCGTCTAAGCATCGATACGTGAAACACATTATGAATTTTCTCTAATTCAGGTGGCAATAACAATCTATAAGCAATCGGCCCAACTCGTTCAATGATCTCATACGGTCCGATGAACCTCGGACTCAACTTGCCTTTTCGGCCAAATCGAAGTATTTTCTTCCATGGAGAAACTTTCAAAAGCACTTTATCACCGATCTCAAATTCAATATCTTTCCGTTTCAAATCTGCATAAGACTTTTGATGATCTGAGGCCGCTTTCAAACTATTATGAATACCTTCACTTTCTGCTCAGTCTCTTTTATTAAATCAACCCCATGAATCTTATTCTCACTCAGCTCAGTCCAATACAATGGAGTTCGGCATTTTTGACCGTAAAGAGCCTTATACGGGGCCATTTTAATGCTAGATTGAAAACTATTATTGTATGTGAATTCAATCAACGGCAAATGTTTTTCCCACGTACTTTCAAATTCAAGAATGTAGCATCTTAACATATCCTCAAGAATCTGAATGATCTGCTCTGATTGTCCATCCGTTTACGGTTGAAATACAGTACTGAAATGCAACTTTGTGCCTAAAGCCTCTTGCAATTTCTTCCAGAACCATGAGGTAAATCTCGGATCTCTGTCAGATACAATAGATAGTGGCACTGCGTGCAATTTCACAATCTCATCAACAACATTAGCTTTACTAGGATGATAACAATCATAAGCTCGTAGTCTTTCAACAATTCTAACCATATCCGCTGTCTCAAATTTAATTCTGAGTCATCAAATATTTCAAACTCTTGTGATCAGTATAAACATGGCATTTCTCACCAAATAAGTAGTGATGCCAAATCTTCAATGCAAATACAATCGCAGCTAATTCAAGATCATGCGTCGGATAGTTCTTTCCATGGGGCTTTAACTGCCTTGAAGCATAAGCGATGACTTTGCCTTCTTGTATCAACACACAGCCCAAACCATTCCACAATGCATCATTGTAAACTATGAATTCTTTACATGATTCAGGTCAGACTAACACTAGTGCCTCTGTCAACAATGCTTTCAACTATTCAAAACTCTGCTGACACTTTTCTGACCACTCGAATTTAACATTTCTCTGTAACAACTTCGTCAACAGAGTCGCAATCATCAAGAAACCTTTCACAAACCACCTATAATATCCCACTAGGACCAGAAAATTACGGACTTTAGTCACATTTCTCGAAGGCTTCCATTCTAAAATAGCTGAGATCTTACTCGGATCAACTCGTATTCCTGCAGCTGATACAATATGCCCTAGAAAACCAACCTCACGCAGCCAAAACTCACATTTGCTAAACTTTGCATACAATTGTTTCTCACATAGAGTCTGCAACACAATTCTCAAATGCTCGACATGTTACGTCTAATCACAAGAATAGATCAAAATATCATCAATGAACACCACAACAAATCGATCCAAATACGGTCTGAATATCTGATTCATCAAATCTATAAACACTATAGGAGCATTCGTTAGTCCAAAAGGCATAACTAAGAATTCATAATGTTTGTACCTCATTCTAAAAATAGTTTTCGGTACATCCAGTTCTTTAACTCGCAAATGATAGTAGCCTGATCTCAAATCTATTTTTGAAAATATTATAGTCCCTTTCAACTGATCAACTGATCATCAATCCGTGGCAACGAATATTTATTCTTTATTGTCACTTTGTTTAACTGTCGATAATCAATACACATCCTCAAAGTTCCATATTTCTTTTTCACAAACAACACAGGAGCACCCCAAGGCGAGAAACTCGGTCGTGCAAATCCTCTATCAGTCAAATCTTGCAACTGAGACTTCAACTCTTTCAATTCTGTTGGTGCCATTCTATACGGAGCTATCGATATCGGAGTCGTCTCCAGCACTAATTCAATACCAAATTCAACTTCTCCGATCGGAGGTAATCCCGGTAGTTCTTCAGGAAACACATCTAGAAACTCGCAAACTACAGGTACAGATTCAACTTTTTTTCAGTTACTTTTGTATCTATCACATACGCAAGATAGGCTTCGCAACCCTTTTTCACATAATTCAAGGCTTTCATCAAAGACATGACAATCGGTAACCCATTCAAATCACTGGATTCAATGTGATCTATTTCGTCATTCTAACTTCTCAAATCAATACTCTTCCGTTTACAATTCACAATAGCATTATGCAAAGTGAGCCAAGCCATACCCAGAATAATATCAAATTCATCAAAAGGTAGCAACATCAAATTAGCTGAAAAGCAAATATCCTAAAACATCAATGGATAGTTATTGCACACTTTATCAACCAAGATACACTTGCCTAAGGGATTCGATACTCTAATCACCAATTCAGTAGACTCAATAGGTAGAGTCTTACTTGATACTAAATTCATACACACATAGAAATGAGTAGGTTCTGGATCTATCAATGCAATCACATCAGTATCAAGTAGATTAAAAGTACCAGTAATGACATCCGAAGATGACACTTCTTCTTGAGCTCGAATAGCATAAGCTCGGGCAGGTGCTCTCACCTCGGATCTCACAACTGTATCCATCATTCTCCTTTGACTACCACTTACATTTCCATTGTTTCTGGGTGGTCTACCCCTAGCCGTCGTATTGCTTGGCCTCACGCTTTGAATATTGTCTTTCTTAGCTAACTCTGGGTAGTCTCGAATGAAATGGTCTTATGATCCGCATTGATAACAAGTTCTGTTGTTATACTTGCCCCAACATTCTCCAACGTGTCGTCTTTCGCACTGTCTACACTCAGGCTTGTTGCTTTTAACACTACCAACACTTGATTCAATTAGAGCTAGAGTTCTTGGACCAATACTTTGTCTCACACGATCTCTACTCGAATGTTCAAACGAAGCATTTGAATGATTGCTTGCATCTCTAAATCTCTTCGTCGAAGTTTGAGATGACTTACTCATCGATCTTTTTCTTTCATCTTTAGCCTCAGAATCGACTTTCTTTTTTTCTTTACGAAGCTCCTCGACTTTGCAGGCTCTTTCATCTAACACAACAAATTCATTCAGGTCAAGTATTCCAACCAGCAATTTAATGTCTTCATTCAGCCCTTCAATGAAACGTTTACACATAGTATCTTCGGTCGAAACACATTCTCGCGCGTACTGGCTCAATCTCCAAACTCCCATTCATACTCAGTAACAGCCATGCGGCCTTGTTTCAACTCTAAAAATTCTTTACATTTCTGATCTATGAATCATTGACTGATATACTTCTTTCAAAATTCAGCTTGAAAGAAATCCCAGGTGATTCTCTCTCTTCGAACCACGCATATCAATGTTTTCCACCAATTATATGCTGTATCTCTCAACAAGGAAACATCACATTTAATGCATTCATCTGGAGTTAATGACATCTCATCAAACACTCTCAAGCCAAAACTCAGCTCTCTCGGCGTCATCATCAGCTGTGGCTCTAAACTCTTCGGCCCCATATTTTTGGATTTTATCTACAGGAGGCTTATTCAATCTGATCCGATCTACGACTTGTGGCACAACGGGTACTTGTGGCGGTGGAGGTTGTTGAGTAGCTGGATTCGTTTGAAAGAACTTCAAAACCACTCACTCATCATTTGGAAGAAGGCTTGCTTAGCCTCTCCCTCGTGGCTACTAACATTTGGCCTAGATATGGCCGGCGCTGTCCCTTGAGCGGGAGCAAGCGCATTGCTCTCAACATCATCAGCAACTGCTCGATCGGAATCCATATGCTATATAAAAACACATTTTTAACTGTTAGGATTCATCACGCTATAGCAATTATATATATATGGCATGTATAGCTAGACTCACACATGGTACGTTAGTCCGAGAATCGACTAAACCGTAGCTCTGATACTAATAAATGTAACACCCCTAACCCGTAACCATTGCCAGACTAGGGTTAAGAGGCATTACTGATCATTTCAGAACATTTAATATCATTTCACATCCAAACATAGTAATTCATATTTATATAGTCCCTTAGATAGGTCTACGAGACCCTAAACATGTATTAGAAAGGGGTCGAAACTAAACCGAACACTTACGATAATTTTTAAAAATTTAAAGATTTTTCAAAACTGCAGAGGTCACACGCCCGTTGGGGTAGGCTGTGTGCCTCATACGCCCGTGTGGGTAGGCCGTGTGCGTCACACGGCCTCGACACAGCCCGTTCATCCAAGTCATGGAAAAGCAGGTGATACATACTGACTTGTCCACACGGCTTGAGACACACATATGTGCCTTACCCGTGGTCGACACTGACTTGCACCACACGAACGGTCACACTCCCGTGTATCCAGCCTGTAGTCGAGTCTGACTTGTTTTTGAAACACAACCTTGAAAGACACGGTCGAGCCACATGCCCGTGTGCTCAACCGTGTGGGCAATTATAGGCCATTTACAAGGCCAAACTTTCCTCCCATACTTAAGATCACCTACAAGCCTCAATTCACATGCTTTTATACTTCAATTGGCAACCAAAACCTATCAATATATACACCAATTAATCATCAACTCCATCATCTATTTTCATACTCAATTTCATTTCTAATAAGTTCATCAAAAATACCAAATTTCACATCCCAACACATATAGGTCAAGCATCAAATAATCCTTATTACAAGTTCACATTTAAACCACAATTGTCATCAGCCATTTGAGCATGAAACATACTATATACATCATTCACTTAATCCACACACACACATATATATATGAACATTATTCAACTTTCAAGCCATATCTCATTGCAAGATTTAAACAACTCAAAACATGCCACATTTAATAGCCTATACATGCCATATACCAAATATACACATCTTTCAAAAGTACCAAAATATATAGCCGATAGTGTGATTGAGTCACTGACGATCCCCAGATCCGAGCTAGCTTTAAAGACACTATAAAACAGAGAAACACTTCACACAGTAAGCTTTAGAGCTTAGTAAGTTCGTAATATAATACATATTACTCAATAATGCAATATCAGTACATAAATAAACCATCACTTAGATAGATTCACAACTAAACACAATATCATCCTCAAGTATATACTCATACCTCCATCTATTCAAACTTAAACAATATCATCAACCACATAGGTTCCATACATACCTATGCCAACACTTAGTATACTAATTCTTTTCCTATGCAATGCTCGATGCTACATTTCATTCAATCTTCAGTAATCATATGATTCAATTGCACAATTAGTGCCCAATTCTTAGTCGAAGCTTAAATATCATTGCACACTTAGTCCTTTTACATTAAACCGAATTTAACTCAGTATTGCAAGCACAGTGCCAATCAATATAGTCAATACTTTCTCTATTTCGCACACACAGTGCCATTCATTATCGTATACATTTCTATTTCGCACACTTAGTGCCACATTTCTCAATTCCACACATATAGCATTTCTAATTCAATAATCACAAATTCATATCATTCATTCATTTCATAACACATAGGTATGAATTAACATTCGTATTATATCCGAACTTACCTAGGACGTAGATAAACCGAGACTAGTCAATCAATCAACACTTTGTCTTTGCCTCGACCTCGATCCGAATCTCTCCTTTCTTGGTCTATACATATTCAAATTTAGCTCATTCAATCACTAATTCATTTAATTTAATCTAAACACACATATTTAGGGCATTTTACAAAATAACCCTTACATTTTCACATTTCAACACTTTAGTCCCTATTTCACAAAATCACAAAATACACAAAATTTCTCTTTACTTATGCCTAGCCGAATTTTCCTTGTGTTCATACAAGCCCATATATTTTATTTATTTCACATTTTAGTCCTCCAAATTCTCATTTTCACATTTTAGCCCAAATTTCTCAATTTCACCAAAAATTCAAATTCAAACTATGTTAACCCACATTAATCTTTAATATTCCACCTACTATCAACACAAAGCTCACATATCCATCCATAGGATATCTCAAAATCTTCATCAAATTATAAAATTTAAGCATGGGTTTGATATGACACAAAGCAACGATCAAAAAAATGTAGAAATTACCAAAAGCCGAACACAAAACACTTACCAATTGAAGTTTACAATTGTCGAACCTAGCTAGCCATTTTTCTCTTCTTTTTCTTTCAATTTTCAGTGGAGGATGAATAACTATGCCACTATCTTATGTTTTATTATAATTAATATTAACTTAATTCATGTTTTACCAATTTGCCCTTTTATTATTCAACCATTTAACCATCAAATATTAGGCCATTTATGTCCATCTCCATTATCCATGGTCCAATTACAACATAAGGACCTTTCATTTAATAATCCATTTCATTTAAGCACTTTAACAATTAGCACTCAGCTTTTACATTTTATGCAATTAAGTCCTTTTTGCTAATAAAGCACTCAATTAAGTCCTTATACAAAATATAACATTTATCAATTACAAACCAACACTTTTGGCCAAATCATATACCCAAAATGACCAAGTCCCTATACATGCCATAACTCAAAATATTAACATTTCAATGGTACCCAAAATAATGGTTGATAGTGTGAATGCATCTCCGACGATCTCCAATCCTGAGCTAGCTTGGTGACACTATAAGATAAGGGAAAGAAAGGGGAGTAAGCTATATAGCTTAGTAACTTCATATGCAAATAATAAACAACATTAATTATACATTTATCATATGCATAACATAACATGAATCAACATAAATGTTATTAAAACTTCATGAACATAACATACTCAATCATATTCTTACCAATAGTTCATCATATACCGAATCGAATTTGTTTCCTTTGAGTTTTTCGTACATACCTGTACCAACTCGTAACATAATCACATACTTTCTCATCTTTGACATACCCGTTAAACCACTTGGAATACTATAGGATACACGAAAAGGTTTGCACATAAGTGCCACATATGTAGCCAATGCTACCACAAATCTCATAACACATATAGGCTCGCTCTTGAGCTATCCACGTGCCTGCTCACACAAGCTGTCAATCGAGACGTAACTAAGTGGTGCTGCTCACACAAGCTGTCAGGTATCTGCAACATATGTCGGTATACCCAGCCACCGATAGGACGTACAGGACCAGCACCCGGGTCACATAATCACATAATCACATGGGTTCCTGGTGACATGTCAATTGTATCCTAATCTATTCCTATGGTTCAACTGAGATTTCTCTTTTGATGAAAATTTGTCGACTATACTCATAGAATCAATCATACAATCCACGCAATATCAAAACATTAAAATACAAATATAAAATTACATTATTAACATACAAAATTACCTTGGTACAAAATAGTGAAAATAGACCTAATCGTCAAACACTTTATTTTTCCCCCGATCTAGGTCCGAACTTCATTTTTCTTGATTTATAATAGAAAATTTAACTCATTTAAAACTCACATTATTCAATCCAGTCCAAAAATCACATTATGGTGAAATTACATTTTTATACCTAACTTTTCAATAGTTTACACTTTAGTCTCTAGTCTCGTAGAATGAAATATAGTTAATTTCTTCAAAACCCAAGCCTAGCTAAACCATTTTCATACTCATAACATCCCACATTTTTCATTAAATCATACTTCTACTATTTATTTTGTAACTTTTACAAAAAGATCCTTTTTAGGCATTTCCATCAAAAATCACTTAGTAAAAGTTGTTTATCTAACATCAAACATACATTTTCTACCATTAAACATCAAAACACACAAATATCTAACATGGGTAAAATTTTAGACTTTGACATCTTTGTAAATTAGTCCTTGAAATAGCTAGATTAGGTTGCAAGGATCTCAAAAACATAAATATCATTAAAAACGGGGCTAGAACGGACTTACAATCGAGCTTGAAACATGAACAAACCCTAGATATGGTCTCTCTTAAAATTTTGGCACTAAGGGACTTAATTGAAGAAGATGACATCTTTTTTATTTATTTTATTTTATCTTTATTTACCAAATGACCAAAATGCCCTTAATGCGTAACTTTAAAATTTCACCTAACCATGTCCATTTTTGTCCATACTAAAATATAATGGTCTAATTACCATCTAAGGACCTTTAATTTAAAATTTCATAGCAATTAGACACCTCTAGCTTCTAGAACACACATTTTGCACCTTTTGCAATTTAGTCTTTTTAACTAAATTGAGTGCCAAAAATCAAATTTTTTGAACAAATTCTTCTGCGTCAAATTCATGGTCCCAAAACTACTATTTTGACTAGACCCAAAATCGGGCTGTTACACTTTGTTTGTGTTTGTGTTTATTTTTTGGAAGATTGAGATTATGGTGGGAAAAGCTAAGAAACTTGGTGCCATCAATGTAGTTGTAACCCCAAAGAAAGCTGTTGATGAGAAGGCATGGATATTAAAGAAAAGGAGTAGCATTGGAAATTCACTACTTGTATAACATCATGGATGATCTTTCCACGAAGTAGGAGATAGTGGAGTTGAACCTTTCTGATTGTGTGTATGTGTGTGTTTTTATTTTTTTATTTGTCTTTTATAATATTAAGTATAAATCTACTGTACAGTTTGCATAGAAATTTTAAAAAGGGATGTATTTTATGAATATCATTTTGAGCATAGCTGCATTATTATCTCAAATCTCAATACTACATTATGATTTCATCCGAGTCAAATTCATACAGAAGCAAGCATATTCTCTTAGAACTTTCTAGTATTATTATTTTCTTAGTACTTTCTATATTAAGCAGAAAAGAGAGAAGAGTTATGATGGATGATTAATATGATAACATTGGAAACAACTTTTATAAAATGTTTTAGTAAATTAAACCATGAAAAGATATAAAAAATCTAAAATATATGTTTGTTTCATTGAAAATGACTTTTATAAAATATTTTCAGAAATCATCAAACAATAGAAAATATTTTATACTGATTCATCCAAACACCAAAAATATTAACTTTTCCGTAAAATTAAGTCACTTTCCAGAAATCATTTTAAGAAAACCATTTTACATGCAAACAAACGAATCATAAATAATAATAACTAAGAAGTATAAGTAATATATTTAAAAGTGGAAGAAGTTTTTTTTAGAAATTGAATATTCAACCAATAACTTAATGACCTAAAGATTAAAGATGTTCAATCATCATAGTACTCCCACATTCAACTTAATCAATAAAGTTTAGTGGAGAAACCAAATTATTAAAGTCGAATTCAAAGATAACTTGTGACCAGTCATGGTTTTGGGCCAAGAAGTAAGTTACTTGTAACCTATGCATAAAGCAATATATATGATCTTAAATTGAAACTTTTTTTTATTTATTAGGCAAAATCATGACGCCCCCCACCATTGTTTTCCATTTTACTAGTTAGAAGCCTTATTCGTAAGACATAATATTATAATTACCAATTATGTAGATCACGCTATTTTTTATCAAAAGTAGAATAGCAAGAATAGATAACAGCAGGCTCAAAAATTTATGTGTATTCGAGTCATAGGAGCTAGTAATTATCGATATGCTCATTTTTGTGACGTTATTGTTGTTGTGATCAAGGAAGTAATTCCAAATACATCTCTAGAAAGATCAGAAGTGATCAAATTTGTAATTGTACGTACTTGTAAAGAACTCAAATGCGACAACGGATGATAATATGATATGATGGCAATTGTTGTCATTGTCATTGAATTGAAAAGGAACGATTCAAATAGGATCAACTAGCATCACTGAAATCATTGTTAAAATACTTTTACGAGAAGGTTTTATCAATAACATAAGGAAACATTGGAAATGCAACAAATATATTTTTTTTGTTTTAACCCTACGACAAGGAATTGAAAAGGACCGCATAGAAATATTTTAAATTTGCGAGAGATCAATTGACCAGGTCTATTAATCTATTCTAACTATAAAAAAATTCCTATAATTTTAGGTGGTACAAAGATTGTAATTCTTTCTACTTCTCAGGGTATAATGACAAATTGAGAATCTTGACTTGAAGGAATCTATGGATAAATTTTGTGTTATATGTGATAATTTTTCCAATATACAAATTGTATTTGAAACTCTCCATTTGTGAAAAGAAAAAAGAAAAAAAAAAGCATGGGTTGTCTAATAGAACTCCTCCTGTCCTACAGTAGTTGATACATCAAGAAAGTTTTACCTGGAATAAAAGAACAAAAAAAAAAATAGATTTATAGAGATTTAATCAGTAAATCACTCCCACTTTAGATTTTTTTTGGATAATGAAGATTTGATTCCAGGTTATGTTTCAGGAGAGTTTTATTAACGTGGGATAGAGTCAACAAAAGTGAAGTAAGTGCTTATGGTTCAATTAGGGGACGTATACTTTATAGATTTCGTAACAAGGATTCGAATAATTAGGTAGTTTTTTCAACTTCAAGGTTCCTTTCAAGGGGATCCAATTCAAATTTCAAGAAACTTATATTCTTCTAGTAAGCAGATTCAAAAAACTTAAGGAATAACAAATATGAAAATAAGGACTTCCATTTGTAAAATCTGTAAAAAAATGTTGCCTCACCCGTAGGAGGAGACAAATTATTGTAATTTGTTTTAACCCAAAGCAAAGACAAAGACGAGGATAATCTTTCTATTCTACTTT
This sequence comes from Gossypium rotundifolium, assembly GCA_025506655.1. Taxonomy (NCBI): domain Eukaryota; kingdom Viridiplantae; phylum Streptophyta; class Magnoliopsida; order Malvales; family Malvaceae; genus Gossypium; species Gossypium rotundifolium. Next base: position 115,063,999 of record CP106734.1, on the reverse strand, counting down.
GGTTTTTGAAGAGCTAGTAAAGTACCATTAAAATTGACTTAAGAAAGGAGATTGATTCAATAAGGAACCTGTTATGGAAGTTATGTTTCTGTGATTCCTTTTACAAGCCCCTAGGATTAAAATTGAATAATGTTGAGTAATATTTTGCTTGTGTCTTATTGATATGAGTATCCAGGTATTTATATAGGTTGTTACTGGTGCTATTACAGCTTATTATAGGGCCCCACTATTTTGTCTTGACTCTACTGCCGCTAGTGCTGACATTCTCTGTGAACTCCAGGCTTGCTGGGCATGTGTCTACGGAGCACCCAGTCCTTTCTTCTCTTGGGACTAGTGTTCTAGGCGAGCTCTGTACCTACTGGACACGTGTCTGGGTGGCCTGTGGAGCACGTGGCACTTTCTGCGAGTTTCTTGAGTACATGCAAAATGAAACTGTGACCTTCCCTATGTCCCCATGCCTTGGGTCTATGACCTTATCTCGCGAGCTAGTTCTGCGAGTAGTACCTACGAACTTGCCCTATGAGCTTGCGCAAGGTTCCTACGAGCTGGGTCTATAGCCTTGCCTTGCGATCTAGTTCGCCTTGTTGTCCTCTTATGGTCGAGTCATGGGTCGGAGGCTTGGATTTTTCTAGGATTCGGTATTAGGTTATTGACGTATAACAATCTACTCCCCTTAGAATGGGCCTAAAGGGTGTCATAAAGTGGCACTCCTTAGGTCCATCATATAAGCATTAAATGCAACTTGCAGGGTATGCTTGCGAATAGTTCTAACGTGTGCATATCTAGTCGTTGAAAATTGAACCTTTTTCGTCTGTTTGCATCTAGATCGTTGATTTCCTTTCGTCACACGAATCATCTTAGAGGCGGGAAGGGAACTTCTTCTTTAAAAGGATGTCTTTCTAAACCTTAAGTCATTTATCCTTAGCATTTTCTGCAATCAAGACAAAGGTAATTTTTAGAAATCTTAAAATTTATGTTTTCTTCTTTTACTTGCGTTATGGTGAATATAAGGGGCATCGACAATAAAATAGTTCAATCTCATTCGTCATGAGAATGATCGTCTCCGATTTTGGTGACGAATAAACTCTACTCCTGCACCACCAAGTCGAAGGAATTGTGACGAATGTTGGTCATCCAGGGAATAAAACTTCCTAATTTTGCATACAAGTTCTCTATTCCAGAGGGGTTGCATCGGTTGTGTGAGACCACTAAAGATAGCTTCCTACACCCTCTCTCTCTTGAGGCTGGGTTTTACCTGCCATTGCATTCCTTCTTTTGTAGCCTACTCAAGGACTACAACGTCACCACTGATCAACTCTCGAACTTCGCCTAGTGGATAACCACAGCATATTTTATTAATTGTTATCGGCATGATGAGGTTTCCCTGCTCATAGTTTTTCAACATCCATATCAGTTGAAAGGCCATAACCGTGAGAACTTGTTAGGGTTCTATTATTTCTCTCCTCTCAAGAAGGTAAATATTATTATCGTGAATCAATGCTCGAACCTTCATCTAAATCGAGGGAAGTATATCCGAGTTCGCAACAAACTCGGCATCAATTTTGGGTTCCCAATAAGGTGGTCTTTTTCGAGTCAAGATATGTTCTCGTTCAAATGAAGCCTCCCCTTAGACGAAGTCATGGCACAATTTCAAAGACTTTGCACTAGGTGCTTATTGGTTTTGGATGATCTGATCACAGCGAGGAATGTCTTCCAATATTGTTTCAAGGATTTGAGCCCCAACAGGTGGAGACCTAGTAATAGCGAGGAGGTTGTCTATTCTATCGGTGCACATGGCCTCATGACTCATTTGATGAGTAAGGCCTAATATTGATGGGTTGCATGTAACAACCCCTTTTTGGTAAAATTAGAATAGTGGTTTTGGGACCACAAATCCGAAGTAAAAAATATTTATTTTATTATTATTTTATTTTTTACAACATGAATATATGATGGTTTGAAATTTTCGTGAAGAAATTTTATCGTTTAAATGGTCAATTCGGTAAAAAGGACTAAATAGGGTAAAGTGCAAAAATGGAGTTCTATTAGCTAAAAGTATCTAATAGCTATAGAACCTTAAAGTGAAGGTCATTATGTTGTAATTAGACCATAATTAAATTAAGTGGACATTTTTGGACATATTATCATGTAATTTTGTGGTTTTTAATTAAGGTTAAATATGTAATTTAATAATTAAAGATATTGAAAATTAAAACCAAAGTGATCATCTTCTCCCATTATCTTTTTACAACCGAAAATAGCATGAGAAGAAAAAATTTCTAGGGTTCTCCATTCGGCATTCTTATTTCCATCAATTGGGTATGTATTTTTAATCTATTTTTAATGATTTCTATGTTTTTGTGATCGTTGCTTCGTATTCTAGCTAGCCCGTACCTTAGATTTCAAAATTGCTAAAGATTTAACATGTTGCCATTGTTGAATGCTTGAGTAATTTGATGATTGATGATAGATTATGAAAGTTTATTGATAGATTTACTAGTTGTAAAGTGATTTTTGACAAAAATGTCAAAAAGGGGTTAAATTGAGCATTTATAAAATTATTGGGTAAAAGTGTGAATAAATGAAAGTTTTGGGCGCTAGGGACCTATATATAATTTGCAAGCATGGGTTTTTTTGAATTGTATGAATTTTGTGTATTTGTGAAATAAGGACTAAACTGTAAAAGTTGTGAAATACTTGGGGTAAAAGTGTAAAAGTGATTTAAAGTGTGATATGGACTAAATTGAAATAATATGTGATTGAATAAGTTAATTTTGAATTCATATAGATCAAGAAAGAAAGAATTCAGATTTAGATCGGGGGAAAAGCAAGGTTATCGAGTAGTCGATCCGTTTCGTCAAATACGTATATGAGGCAAGTTCGTATAATTGAACTTAATTGTGCATTTGTTTAATTGATGGATAGAATTGAGATTGTATGTATTTTATTAGTTAAAATTTGGATATATTGAATCTAAATGTACAGTTTAAGCATACGAATTGCTGAATAAAACCATAGTTGGGCTATGGCAAATGAGATAATAAGACCATAATCGGGTTATGGCATGTGAATGTAAGACCATGGCAGGGCCTTGGCAATGTATGTGTAAGACAATAGTTGGATTATGGCATCGAAAAATTGACGTACTTATATTGTAAGTATTTATAAACACGAAGAGATTCAATAAGCAAAATGGTGAGAATAGATATGTATCAGTACAGGTATTTGCAGAAATCTGTTCGAATGATGAATTATAAGAAGATTAGAAATTATGAGTTGCTTTATAGTTAAACGTTATGTTATCTCATTGATTGAGGTTTTAATTGCAAAGTATGTATCTACTTGGAGTTGTTCATGAATGATGTTAATTATTTCATATATACATACGAACTTACTAAGCTTTATAGCTTACTTTGTTTATTTCCTTCTATGTTTTATAGTAAATCGAAGCTAGCTCTGAACTGGGGATCATCAAGAACTTCATCGTACTATCGGACATCTATTTGGTACTTTTGAGTCGTGTAAATATGGTATATGGCATGTATAGGCTTGTGTCATTTTGGTATGTTTGATGGATATGTATTTTGGCCATTTGAGTTGGCATAATTTGATGAACATGATGATCTTATAGATGTGCAAATGGTTCTATTTTGAGTTTGGTAATTGACTTATGTTAGGTGATTGAAGTTGATAATTTGGAAGTTATGTGTTTGTGAATTGATGCTTGATAATGCATGTTTGAAATGAATTAGTAAATTGAATTGTATATGTGAATTAGGTATGTAATTAAATAGCAAGTTGTGACATATTTGTGACTTGCATGGTTGGAGATAGATATAACAAGATTTATGTATTGGTTAATGACTTTTGGCTGCATATTTGTGCCTTGAAATGGTACCATTTGTACTTGTGCAGGTATGTGCAAAATGGGGTGGCAAATTGGCTTGGCAAATGGCCTATTTTTGTCCACACCGGCAGAGACACGAACATGTGTCTCTGCCGTGTGTGACACACGGTCATGTTACACGACCGTGTGTCCCCTCATGTTGAAATTGAATTAAATATGCTCCACACAGTCTCACACACAGGCGTGTGACTGGACGTGTGGTACAAGTTAGTATACCCCCTAAATGGCACACAGCCTAGCACACGGGCATGTGACTTGGCTGTGTTACATAAGTCAGTAAACCATACAGTTTTGGCACGGCCTAGCACACGGCCTGGCACATGGGCGTGTGTGGCCACTTCAAAGGCACACAAGTTGGACAAACGGGAGTGTGGTTGGTCGTGTGACCCAATTCAATATGTATGCCCGGTTTCTACACGGCCTGAGACACGGGCGTGTGACCCCTGAATGGTTGAAATTTTTTCTAAGTTTCCAAAAATTTCCCAAGTTATCGGTTTGGTCTCAAACCATTTCTAAAGCATGTTTAAGGCCTCATAGGCCCTTATAAGGGACAATGTGATTGTGATTAAATGATATTTGAGTATGAACGCATAAATGTATGAGATATGTATGTTAAATGATATGTATTGATCGGTAATACCTCGTAACCCTACTCCGGTGACGGATACGGGTTAAGGGTGTTACATTGCATAAAGGAGCCAATAAATTTTTATCATTTTTGTGAAATGAAGTTGCTCCCATTTGCTCCTATGGGGAAGGTGGTAGTCAATAGGTTAATTTGTTAGCTACTCCCACTAATCACACAGTTATTGCTAGTACAGGGATTGAACAGGGCTCCAATGATACTTCAAGCGGGACCGATAGCATTTCTCGTAAGCTCAACGAAGCCATGGACATTGATTCGTTGGTTACTAGGGCGTGCAAGAAAGGTAAGACTAACACGGAAGCTGCGCGTATTAGTTTTACGAATGAGGACGAGAGGAACAGCATACAGTTGGAGTGTCAAAGTAAAAGAAGGTTAGATCATGTTGGTGTTATTGCCATCGTTGCTGGAACTCCAAGTCCTCGCAATTCTCAACAGGAAAACTCACCATTTATTCCCCCTGTGAGCTCGTCGATCGCCCTCGATGAAGACACGCCTCCAGCTACCTCTCGAGGCTCTCATTCTATACCTATCACTAAAAAGTACCCGTCAGGATTAGTAGGGGTTCATATCTGTGGCGTGGGGACTTAAACTCACAAACCCCCTCAGTGTAACACCCCTAACCCTTATCTATCGACGGAACAGGGTTATAGAGCATTACTAGACTTTTCAGATCAAATACAAACATTAAACAAATTAATTAGCATACACTTCATAAATTAATTATATTGTCCCTTTTTTAGGTCCTCGAGGCCCTAAATATGTATTAGAAATGAATCGGGACTAATTCGGGTTCTCTGTAAATTTTTTGTGAAATTTCAAAAATTTTCTTAGATGCAGAGCACACACGCCCGTGTGACCAAGGGACACACCTGTGTGATCCCATGACATGCCCGTGCTTCAGGCCATGTCCTACCCCATGTAACTCCCTGACTTAAGTCACACGGCCAACCACACACCCGTGTGCTAGGCCGTGTGCCTTACACGGCTGAGACACACGCCCGTGTCTCTACCCGTGTGAAATTACCTGGGCATTTTGTTTTGAAAATTTTAAGTTACAGGGGACACACGACCAAATCACACGCCCATGTGATAGCCGTGTGTCTCACACGGTCTGGTCACACGCCCGTGTGTCACCCCTTGTGGACTCAAAATGAGCCTTACACATCACGTTTACCAACCCTGCAAATCTTGAACACCAAGCAATTGAAAAACCATTTATTCAACCAATCCAAAACACATTCAATTATGTCTAAAACATGTTAAATAATCATCTTAATGACCTATTCAATGTATTCTCATAGGTATTTTACATATATTGTTCAAACAATCCATCATACCACCATTTAAGCTAACCCAAGTTTTTATACCATTTCAACCCTAGATTTGCTTATTTCATATTCACTTGAGTATCAACTTGAACATACCATATATAAATATTTATAAAATAAACATTATCATCACATAACATCATTACATTTACTATCCAAAATGACAAACATAACATCCTAGGTACATGTCATTACCAAAAAGAAATATACTTTACCATGTTTTTGAGTTCGGGATCGGCTTTGGATGCTAAATCGAAAATTTAACTTCAACCTAACCTGTGCACGAAAAATAAACCATACGCTGAGTATGAACTGTAACACCCCTATACCCGGTTCGACCCAAGGAGCTTGATATAGGAATATTACATTTGATGCCAAAGTTTTTGGCTAACCACTAATATATTTGAACATTAAAAAAATAATAAATTTTTATAATTTATATTTTAGTTCCTACTACTTGGAACATACTTGATCTTCTTAAGTACATGCCATTCTATTCAAAATTTTGAAACATACCTTCTTGGCACTTGGAGATGTGATGAGATGAATGCTCACAACCTCGATTACAACTCTTCAAAATCACTGTACCTAATCTACGTATGAAAAACAAACCGTGCGCTGAGTAAAAATTCAGTGGTATTTTTATAATCCGAATATTTACAAACAATATAATATAAAAATAGGCACAATTAAATTATAAGAACATATTTAATGTCTAGTATCATATCATAACTATCATTCTTCATTTATTAAACAATATCCTAATTCACACAATTGCTATATAAATGATTATTCACATATCAACCATATTTATTCGTACAATGGCATCAGTCATGCAATACTCAATTCATAAATACATTATTTCATACCATACTCAATTCATGAGTATATAACTCATATATTCCATGTATTGTCAACATATTTCACATTCTATTTCAATTCACTATATCACTTCCATTTCTCATATCATTTCATTTACCCCTATTAACAAGACTCGGACTTGGGTAGTTACACGGATCCAACCAAAACACACCAGTATGGCACCCAGTGCCTCATCGGATAATTTAAAGTATTAGATTGACACCTAGTGTCTCATCGGCCATGCTGAAGTAAGTTGGTACCCAGTACCTTATCGAATTTATCCGAAGCAATAGTTTGACACCAAGTGTCTCATCGACTTGAAGTTGAAGTAATCCCTGAACACTTCCAATCTTATGGCATGCCAACTATATCCGACTCAGCTTGATACAGTTAATAGGGTTTTCAAATAACTTTTCAATTTCCAATTCATACACATTTCAATTCAAATAATCACATATATTCATAATTCAATTTAATTCAATTCAATACCACAATACCAATACTCACCTCAATTCCACTTACCACACATATTAAATAATAAATACAACAAATAATTATTAGTTTGAATTATAGAAATACAAACCGTAATTTTCGAGCTACTACTTGTTAATCTTGTCTTTTCCTTTCTTAACCGAGGTCTCCGACACAACGTTAGCTACAAAAATTAAACAATTTAAAATCATTAATACTCATAATTTAACATTGAATATTTAAATTTTTATTCAACTTTTGCTCACATTTCAATTTAATCCTTAATCAAATCTAACTTTATTTTATTTAAAACTAATTTCATATTTTCATTCAACTCCCACTTTAGACTAATTTCAACCTTCAAATTTCACCATAAACCCTAATTTCAAAATTCTCTCATTTTAGTCCATATTACTCAAAACTTATGATTTATTTTACAATTCAATCTCTTTTTCACTTCTAACTTGAAATTCTATCAATTTAACCCCTAACACTTCAATTTATTCAACATGAACAACTTCTAAAATTCACTACCTTCTAAAATTTCAATATAAATCAAGTAGCATTTTGTTCTAGGATTCAAAAAACAAAAAAATTACAAGAAAATGGATTAAATTGACTTACAACTTAAGCTTTGAACTTAAAACCCTAATTTTTCCTTTCTTTTTCTTTCCCTTTTTCTCCTAATTTTTCCCTTCTTTTTCTTTCCCTTTTTCTTTCTCCCATATTCTTCTTTATTTCATTCCTTTCTTTCTTTTTATATTTTTTCTTTGTTCTGTTTCATTCCTTTCTTTCTTTTCTATCTTTTTTCTTTGTTTATTTTATGTTTTAGTTATATTATTATAATATTATATTATATTAACATAATAATAATTTCTTAAATAATAAGTAAATGTATATAATTATTACAAGTATATGTACATAAATACTACACATGTATTTTACAATTACCATACACTTGTAATTACTTTTTACTATACAAGTGTTACATATGGTTTATTTTCTCATTTAATCCCTTCATTTTTCTTTAATCTATAATTAAACTTTCTTCCTTTATTCAATTTAATCCTTATACCTAATTAACCTTAATTTAAGCTAATTCACCTAGCAAAAACCTAACTAACCACACAACTAAATTTGTAAATATTTTTAAATAAATATTTACGAATCCGTTTTTCGAAAACAATGACCCGAAAATACACTTTTTCGATACCCATAAATTTTGGGTCATTACATAAACTCAGTGGTATTTCTATAATTCGAATATTTTTAAGTAAATAACATAGCAAACATGTACATTTAATCTTACAAACATTAGTTAACCAATAAATCAATATAAACACTAACCACCATTTCTCAATTTTAGCTATCTCAAATAGCCTTTTCTTATTTTGTTTCATACATCATTTAACAATAATCATATTCATTTCATGAACCTATAGCTCATGAAATTTCATACATTTCAATTGCACAATTCATTTCATTGATCATTCCAATCCATATTCAATATCAATCAATCGACCAATATATATTTATTTACCCCTATTAACGCGACTCAGACTAGAACAGATACACGGATCCAACCAAAACACACCAGTACGACACCCAGTGCCTCAAAGGATAATTTAAAGTAATAGATTGACACCCAGTGTCTCATCGACCATGCCTAAGTAAATTGGTACCCAGTACCTCATCGAATTTATCCGAAGTAATAGTTTGACACCCAGTGTCTCATCAACTCGTGGTCAAAGTATCCCTAAACTCTTTCAATCCTATGGCAAAAAATCAATTTCAAACAATATTCATTCTAATTGAAATATTCACATATGCTCATAAAATCAATACAGTTCAATTCAATTTCTAAATATCAATTACTCACCTCAATCCACTTACCATACACATCAAGTAATAAATTCAACAATTAATTTTTAAATTCTGACTATAGAAATACAAACTATAATTTTCAAATCACTCCTCGTTGACTTTCTCTTTTCCTTTCTTAGTCGAGGTCTCCGACACAACGCTAGTTACAGAAATTAAAATAATTTAAAATCATCAATACACAAAATTTCACATTGAATATTTTAATTTATATTCAACTTTTGCATAAATTCTAATTTAGACCCTAACCAAAACTAACTTTATTTTCTTCAAAATTTTATTCTATATTTTCATTCAATTACCGCTTAAAACTAAATTTAACTCTCTAATTTCACCATAAATCCCTAAATTTCAAAATTTCCCAATTTAGTCCCTATTACTTCAAAACTTATAATTGTTTTACAATTCAATCCTTTTCTCAATTCTAACTTGAAATTCTATCAATTTAACCCCTAACACTTCAATTTATTCAACATGAACAACTTCTAAAAATCTACTAACTTCTAAAATTTCAACATAAATCAAGTAGTATTTTGTTTTAGGATTCTAAAAAATTAAAAATTACAAGAAAAGAGATTAAATTGACTTACCAATCAAGCTTTGAAATTAAAACCCTAAATTTCCTTTCTTTTTTCTTTCTTTCTTTTCTTCCTTTATCCCTTCTCTGCTTCGCTTTGTGCTTCTTTCTTTTCTATTCTTTTATTTCTTTTATTTTTATTTTATGTTTATTATATTATTATATTATAATATAATAAATATATATTACTCAAATAATAAGCAATACATGTATTATTATTTTATACATATGATTATTATTTTTACAAATGTATTTCACTATTACCATACACTTGTCAACCTTTGGATTAATTACTTATTTAGTCCCTTCACTTTTCTACAATCTATAATTCAATTTTTATCCTATATACAATCTAGTCCTTACACCTAATTACTCTTAATTTAAACAAATTCACCTAATCAAAACCTAATTAACCACACAACTAACATCGTAAATATTTTTAATAAATATTTACGAATATGTTTTACGAAAATGGAGACCCAAAAATACACTTTTCAATAACCGTAAATTTTAGGGCGTTACACTCGGTGATAAGTCTTTCCTCGTCTTTGTGATTCTTACTGTCTGATGCCAACATGAATGGATTGAAGCATGAATAAGCTCGTCAGAAGGAGCTAGTGGAGATTAAGACAGAGTTGGCAAGAGCTCTTGAGCAACGCAATAAGATGATGGAGGAGAACTTGATTATCAATAAGCAAAACGAAGATCTCTAGGAGTGTCTGTCCATTATGGAGGTTAAAGCTGAAGGGTTAGATCACAAGTTGATCACTGAAAGGGAGAGCAAGGAACCATTGCAAGCTGAGCTAGACAGGGCTGCAAAAGAGCATGCAGCCGAAAAAGATAGGATTATCCGAGGGTACCACGATAAAGTGGATAGCACGATCAGGGAACAACGTCGGGTCTTGAAAGATTTTAATAAAAAGACAGTTGAGAATATTTTAGGTTCTATTTTGAAGATGTAGATGAATATACTGCTCCATGCCCAATTCGTTGTTGGTTCTTTTGATGTTTGCAAAGTGGATCTTAATGCTCTCGTAGGGGTGGATATGAGTGAGCTAGGTTTCGATGTGTTATACCCCTCGAGTGCTGCATGGGATTCCTTTGTGTTGACTTGGAAGAATTCTCAAGATTTCTACTTGGAAGAGGACCTAGCTATTGCGAACATGGTCCCTTCTAATGCGAATGAGGATGTTACTCCTGCGAACAACAATGTTGCCCCTGTTGATAACACGAACCAAGGTGCTGATAGAGAAAATGAAGGCAATTTATTTTAAGTATATTATGAGTGTTGTAATTTATTTTCTTAATGAAATGAGGGTTTATTGTTTGAGGAAATTTGTTTTTTACGAGCTTGTTATACTCGTCATATAATTATATCATTATAAATGCTTTAAGTAAAATCTTCGAAAATCATCAGCTGCGAATGTGGATATGCAAGCAGTTTTGTACTTGGGAAAATTTTCTAAAATAATAAGCTGGGAATATGGATCTGTGAACTTTTTATTCTTAGAAATTTTCTAAAATAATAAGCTAGGAATGTGAATCCGCAAACTATTTTATCCTTAGAAAATTTTATAAAATAATAAGCTGAAAATGTGAATCTACAAGCTATTTTATATTTATAAAATTTTAAAGGATGGTAAGGCTGTGGGATTTTAACTCTGGCTGATTGTGTTTAGAGGTATGGTTGTTCACCTACTAGCTTTAATATGGCAGCTAGGAGCTTTCCTCTTACTAACTGCGTTGGAGGCTGCGGCTTTTCGCCTGAGAGCCTTAACATGATACTTGGGAGCTTTGCTCTCACTAACTGTGTTGGAAGCTGTGGCTCTTCACCTTCGAGTCTTAATATGAAACCTGAAAGCTTTGCTCTCACTAGCTGTGTTGGAGGCTGTAGCACTTCATTTGTGAGCCTTAAAATGATAGTCGGGAGCTTTGCTCTCGCTAACTGCATTGAGGTTGCGGCGCTTCGCTTGAGAGCCTTAATATAATAGTTGGGAGCTCTACTCTCGCTAATTGTGTTGAAGGCTATGAGCCTTAATATGACAGTTGCAAACTTTTTTCTCGCTAACTGTAAAGGCTACGACTCTTCTCCTGCGAGCTTTAATATAATAGCTGAAAGCTTTGCTCTCACTAACTACGTTGGAGGCTGCGACTCTTCGCCTGTGAGCCTTAATATGACAAAAAATGCTATTGGAAAAAGATTTTAATTCATGAGATAAAGAGTCATACATAATATTTTTTTATATGTCGGGCATTCTAGGTTGCGGTACAATTTTGCCTTCCATTCTTACTAGTTTATACACTCCATAATCTATCTTTTTTATCACTTTGTATGGCCCTTCCCAATTCGAATCCATTTTTCCTCGTTGGAAGGCAAGTAGGCTGGCCTCTGTGTTTCTTAAGGTGCGGTCACCCACTTGAAACTACTTATTCCTGACCTTATATTTATAGTAGATAGCTACTTGTTAGGTGCGTGCTGCATTTCTAATTTCAGTTGTTTCTCTGAGTTCGTCAATCAAATTAATCTAAGCTTGAGGGCTTCTTAATTAGCTTTCTCATTGAAGTGTTGTGTTCTGTGTGATCTCAAACCAAACTCCGCAGGGATTACAACTTCTATGCTGTAGACAAGAGAAAAAGTTGTTTCTCCCATCGCAGTGTAAGGAGTAGTTCGCAAAGCCCATAAAATTCCTGGTAACTCTTCCAGCCAAGCTCTCGTAGCTTTGTCCATTTTTTTCTTGAGGGTTGTAAAGATTTTTTTTGTTCATAGATTCCACCTACCTGTTGGTCTGTAGCATTTTTACCAAACTTTGAGCTAGTAGTATCCTCGTCTAATGATCTTTTGTGCGAGCGGTTTACCTCCTAAGTGGTCCCCACAAATTCCTTCGTAGATCTCTCTCATAATGTATTCGTCTTCAGTTATTGTCAGGCACCACAGTAGTAGGTGTGAAAGCCTTTTTTTTTATACAATACACACTCTAGAATGGTGTACCTCGTAGCCTTGCAATGTAGCTTTACAAACTCTTTCCTATCTTGACTTTCTTGTTGATCTTGCAGTGTGTGGATTATCGGCATCATCCATGTATTCTCTTAGGCCATAAAGAGTATCTGGGACACATCATAGCTCAGGGCTTCCCTATGCTTGAGTAGGATTTTTCCTTTTTGTTTAATAAAGATGGAGGATGCTAATTTTTACAAAGGATCGGCCCATGTGTTGTCATTTCTTGGGAGCTGTTTAACTTCAGCTTTGTCGAATTCTGCAAGTAGTTGAGTTGCCATCACATGGTATTTTTTTAGCACTACTTCTTTTACATCGTATTCGCCATTTATTTGCCTCACCACTAATTGGGAATTTGTGTGGACGATCAAATTCCTTGCTCCTACTGACGTGCCAATTTTAATCCTGATATCAACACTTCATATTCGATGGTGTTATTCGATTTTTGGAACTCGAATGATAATCCACATTGCCATTCATTGCCATTGAAGTCAATCACAAGTGCGATTAGGCCTAATCTTGTTTTGGCTGCAAAGCCGTCAACATAGGCTAGCCAACTTTTTAGATTGTCTGTTGTATGTTACTTTCTGAGGGTGGATTTACTATCAATGGTGTTCAACAAACAAAAAACAATTTTTAGTACAAAATATGGGACACATGGTACTTCACCATAAAATTCAAGAGTTGCTAGCATGTTATGCCTCATCATAAAATATATATTTGATTAAATTGCTAACTTTCATCAATGTTCATACACCACATAATCTTCACAAGGTATTTTACTATTCGATATATCAGGTTATAACCCATATTACCTGTTGCGTCATTGGTCTTCTTAGACGAGCACTTCACTATGAAGTCTGCTAGTACCTATCCTTTTATTGCTGTCCATAGGGAGAAGTCTATCCCAAATTCAGCGAGCTCGATACTCTAATTTGTTACTCTTTCCGAGGTATCGACTTTGGATAGCACCTCTTTCATAGGTTGATTAGTAACTATGACGAATGGATGGGCTTGGAAGTATGATCATAATTTACGGGTTGCAATGATCAAGGTATAGATACATTTTTTTTTTTATTTTGTGTACCTTAGCTCATCGTTTTGGAGTACCTTACTAACATAGTATACGGGAAATTGATAGGCACCCTCTGATTTAACTAGTACTGCTGGGATTGTCTCTTTCGAGGTGGCCAAGTAAAGGTAGAGTGTTTCTCCTATCTGAGGTGACTTCAACAGTAGAGGGGAGATGAGATACTATTTTAGTTTCTCAAAGGCTTTGTGACATTCTTCACCCATGAGACCGAGGTTCTTAGAGCTTTGAAGAAATGGATACATTTTTCTGCTATTCTAGAGATGAATCTGTTAAGTACCACAACCCTGTCTATGAGGCATTAGATTTCTTTTATGGTTCACGAGGGAGGCATTTCTATGATGACCTAAATCTTTTTTAGATTCCCCTCTATCCCCTTTCTGAGATTATAAAGCCCCGAAACCTACCGGCTCACACACCAAATGCACACTTATCTGGATTTAGCTCCATGCCATAAGTTCTTAGCACTGTGAACGTCTCTAATAGGATTCGCACGTGCTCTTCCATGGACTCACTTTTCACTAGCATGTCATCCACATAAACCTCTAAGCCGGGACCTATCTAATTTTTGAATATCCTGTTTACCAACCTTTGGTAGGTTGACCCCGCACTCTTGAGGCCAAATTGCATAACTCGATAGTAAAAGATACCTTCTTCAATGATGAAGGTTATTTTTTTTGGTCATCCCAGTTTAGCAAAATCTAATTGTAACTCGAAAAAAAACTATGAAATTCATGAATCGGTGGCTCGTAAAGGCATAAACTAACCGATCGATCGAGGGTAAGGGAAAATTGTCCTTCGGGCATGCCTTATTGAAGTTTGTGAAGTCGATGCACATCCTTCAATTACCACTCGCCTTCTTTACTATTACCATATTTGTAACCCAGTCTGGGTATTCCAACTTCTTAATAAACCCTGCTGATAGCAACTAGGCGACCTCTTGCCTTACTGCCTCAACCACTTGCGATGAGAACTTCTTTCTTTTCTACTTTATCGGCTTTGCCTCAAGGAACATATTCAACTTGTGCATGATTATCTATGGGTCCACACTCGACATGTCCACCGTGGACTAGGTGAAGACATCCGAGTTTTTCCTAATGCACTTGATCAACGTGTTTTTTCATCCTTCTTTAATGCTGACAAGCTCTTGACCATTCTCTCTTCGTTGTCGTAGAAGAGCTGCAGAGTGTCGATGTGCTCCCCAGTTTTGGGCTTTTTATTCCTATGCTCATCTCTCACATCTAAATTGTCCAAGTCCAAAGCTTGGCTTGCTAATTCAGCCTCTTGCGAACTCTACCCCACAGTTATGGGTTCCCTTGTTTGCTTGACAAACAACATGTGGAATTATCTCACTGTACGCTAATTAGATTACAAGAAACCAACCCTAGTCTTTATTGGGAACTTAATTTTTATGCAGATAGTCACCACTACCATCTTCGCCATTCTCATTATTGGTATCCCAAAAATGGCGTTATATGCCATCAAGTGGTCCACTAAGTAAAACTAAAAATACTCTGTGGTTGTATCTCGTCATCCCTTAAGGTGATTGGTAGGGTGATTGAGCCTTTCACCTCGACTGGATTGTTTGTAAAACCTTATAGCGGGCTGGCTTTGGATAATGATCATTTTTCTGTATGCTTCACAAGATAGAACCTTCACCATGTTTCCACTGTCGACCAGAATTCTTTTGACTTCGAAGCCGGCGACTGTTTCTAAAACTACTATCGAGTTATTACCCACTTCTTCACGGACTAAATCTTTGCCATTGCTATCAAATTCAACACTCCATTTTTCTTGTTATCGCAGCTACTTTGGAGCACTGACTAACATCACACTTCTTATGTGTGCCCATCTTTTTGTGTTCGAGCCTGCCCAGTCGTCGTCGGTACCCACTATCACGTGGATGGCACCTTGCACCTTCTGTTTTCCCTTAGGGTCACCTCTAAATCTCTGGCCCTGCTGCAAACCACTCTAATTGATGAATTCAATGAGTTTACTATTTCAGACCACTTCATCAATGGCATCCTTCAATGTGAAGCAATCTTCAATTTTGTGCCCTATATCATCGTGGAAAGCACATCGGTTCCTAGATTTTGACCTCTTACCAATGTTCCTCATCGGGGATGATTTAGGTAAGATTTTAAAGCTCTTTACCTAGCTAAGAATGTAAGTACATGTGGCGTCCAAATGGGTGTAGGCCTCAAACCTTCCCTGGGGGCATATCTCCTGGCATGCTCTTTCTAAAGTCTTTAAAGGTTTTTGAATGCATCACTCTAGGTTTGATTTCATTGAGGTCAGTTGTTTCTAACTCACAGGGGCTGGTTGGGGGCCCTACTTATTGCGAGGTCCTTCTCTATTTCTAGGCTGTCTATCTTCTTTTTGAAAAGTAGCTCATGATGGTCGTTTAAGCTCCTCGGCCTCTACGAACTTATGAACCCGCTCATATAGGTCTGCCAGACTCAGTGGTCTGTTACCTATAAATGAGTATTACACGTAGTCATTTTTTACTTCCATGATAAAGGCATCTATTACCCACTGGTCCACCAAGTACTTCTTGTTAAGGGTCACTGCACGGAATCTTTTCACGTAGTCTTGAAGGGATTCACCTTTTGGTGTTTCACTGACATTAATCCCATGAGTTTGTTTATGATTGCTTGGTGGGCTTTAAACCTTCCCAATAACATTTGGCCCAATTGTGAGAAGTTGTGGACCGAACCTTGTGGGAGGTGTAACATCCTAAATTTTTGGGCCTATGCGTTTAATGGGTGAATATGTGGAATAACTTAATTTAAGTGTTAGGGGTCCAAATTGGGCTCAGGCTTAGGCAGAGGCCTTGATTAAAATTATTTGTTTGGGCATTATAGGGTTTAAAAGGTAGTATCTATGTTTAAAATACCAAAGTGGGCTTGTGACCCAATCTTAGGAGGTGACCCCCACACAAGGAGTAAGGGGCCCAAATTTAAGTTTCATTGAGCCCAATTCTTTTAATTTAAGTTAGCTAAATTTTAGGCATTAGGATTAGGTGGAGTGGATGGAAACAAGGCTAAAATTTAGGGGTTTTAATGTTTAAAATATGTGGATAATAAGTAGATAAAGGCTATTATTTAGGAATTTATTTTATGTGGATAATAAGCAGATAAAGGCTAAGATCTAGGGATTTTTATGATTAAAATAAGTGGATAATATGCTGATAAAGGAGGAGGAGTTAGAGATAATTAAGTCTCTTTTAGATGAGCTAGTAGATTAAGATAAAGGAGAAAAGTTAGGAATTTATCTACAAAGAGAGTGATGGCCAAGAATCCATCATCGAGAGG
The DNA here is from genome assembly GCA_025506655.1 of Gossypium rotundifolium. Taxonomy (NCBI): domain Eukaryota; kingdom Viridiplantae; phylum Streptophyta; class Magnoliopsida; order Malvales; family Malvaceae; genus Gossypium; species Gossypium rotundifolium. The sequence continues at coordinate 115,046,929 of CP106734.1, read as the reverse complement.
AGTAAAGAAACCACTACTACATGGCAAAGGGTTGTGAATTTCCTATAAATAGGGGCTACCTCCTTGTTTCGACATTAAATCCTCTCCTTTTGTGCCAAAATTCCTTAGCTTCTTTTCTCCAAATTTCTTTCTCCAATTTCTCTAAAAGTCGAAAACTCCAAGATTCTCTTCTTTCTTCTAAAAGCCAAAACTCCATTATTCTCTTCTTTCTCCTAAAAGCGAAAACTCCATTATTCTCTTCTTTCTTCTAAAAGCTAAAAACTCCATTATTCTCTTCCTTCTCTAAAAAGTCGAAATCTCGATAGTTTTTATTTTATTCATCCTATTTGAGAAATTATTCTATACCTCCGGCATTTAAATCCTCCATTGACATTGTCGAATTCTCTCTCTAGTACTAGCCGAATCTCTTAAGTTAAGGTAAGAGTAGATTTTTGATTAGTTCTCATAATCTATTCCCGATTTTTGAAAAGGAAAAAGCGAAAGCTAATAGTTTAATGGTTTATGATGGTGGCAAGTCGGGATTTGAAGGAAGCCTAGTCGACTAGATCTAAAAGCCAAAATTCATAAGTTTCCAATTTCGTGATTTTTAAGGTAAGAAGATTTTCCTAGATTTCTATTAGATTTCATCATTATATACAAGATTTTAACTTTATAAGGAGGATTAACGATTAAATATTATTATAGTAACTCGATAAGGATTTATGATGGAATTAAATATGGATCGTGCAAAAGAAAGAATCCTAAGTTTAAGAAATGAGTAGTATCTCATTGTTCGAGATTGGCCAATTGGTTGTGGACCGGCTTCGAACAACACCTTAGGCGATAGCGTTGTGTCGACTAAGGATAGCGTTGATATAGAAAGCCTCATTTTATCGGTGAATCGTGTGTAGATTCTTGACACATAAGTTTTGTTATATTATATGTATTTTATGGGCTAAAACCTAAAAAGGTGTGTAGATCTCTATCACACTAGTTAATCAATTATATGTATGTTATGGGCTAAAAGCCGAAAATGAGGTCAGATGAATAAATTATTACCCGTAAAGGGTAGGCAAGGGATGCTAGTGCGTAATCATAAAAACTTCTCTATGTGTATTGAAGTATGTAAAATATGTGATCTGTTTAGATAGTTTAATGTTTTGATTCTTGCATGTATGCATGGGATGGGATTGATTGATTTACTGGAAGGGGAGCGGTCATGAGGCGATCGGTGGCTTTGCCACATAGGTCACATAGTGATTGGTCTTTATGCCAAAAGACAAATTGTCGATATATTATTAAGGTCGCATAATGATCGGTGGTTTCGCCACATAGGTCACATAGTGATTGGTCTTTATGACAAAAGACAAACTATTGATATTGTGTGTAGCGGATGGAGGGTTGATTGTAGAAATTCCCACGGTGTGATGGTTGGTACGGGGTGTGTAGAGGATGGACTCATAGGTTTGGGATGGGCCATGTTGCATATTTTGTTACCCTTGTATACGGGCCAAGGCTCATAATGTGTTTGTGGGTCTCAAGCCTTTTTATGTGTTCTAGGGATTTGCACACTGAGTCTTGGTGACTCAACCTTTTATTTTTCCCAACATTTCAGGTAGGGGTGAGCGTTCGATCGAATCGAATTGAATCGAATGAAAAAATTTTGAGTTAATCGAGTTGACGAATCATATTTTATCATCCTAATTTGATTTGAAATTTTCTCGAATCGAGTCGAGTGAGATGGAATTCGAATCGAATCGAATCGAATATATTTGTTCGAGTTAAATTTTAAAAAATAATTTTTGGTCCTTGTAACCACTATCACCCATCGTAATAAAATTTGTCCACCTTAATCAAATTTTTATTAACTTTCATCACCTCATAATTTATTTATTAATCTTTTATATACGGGTTAGCTTCTTTGCTTGCTTAGTTATTTCAATTATCTTCAGATTCTTGTCACTATGTATTTTGGAATTAAAATATATATTAAATGTAAAATGTGATTTTTTAATAAAAGTTATTTTAAAGATAAAATATGAAATTGATACCAATATAAAATTTTAATACTGAATATTTTATGGCATAATTAATAATTCAATTTTAATATAAATATTCAATATGACTAAACAATTCAATAATATAAATAATATAAAATTTGAAATTTAATTTAATAATATAAATAGTAGATATAAATAAAATTATTGCTATTTATGTTTAGTGATTTTTTAGATAATTTTGATTTTTATTTGAGGGTAAAAGGTGAGAAGTAAAAGTTTAGGGGAAAATAAAAGTTTTGGGGAATAAAAGTTTGATGGAAAGTAAATAGGGAGTAAAATTTTGAAGGAAAATATAAAAAAATAATTGGGGGGATGGGTTTGGGGTAGATGGGGAGTGGGATGGGAAGGAGTAAAAGTTTTAGGGAAAAGTGGGAGGAGTAAAATTTGGGGGAAATAAAAAGTTTTGAGGGTTTTTTGGAGTAAAATTTTGAGAAAAAGTAAATGGGAAAGTAAAATTTTGGTGGGAAATGGATTTTGGGTAGATTGGAGGGTTGGGATGGGAGGGGAATAAAAGTTTTGGGGGAAAAGTGGGAAGGAGTACAAATTTTGAGGGAAAAGTAAAAATGTTTGGGAGTTTGGGGTAAAAATATAAAAAATTATATTTTAATATTCGAATTATTCGAATTATTCGAGTTATTCGAATTTGAAAACTCAACTCGATTCGAACTTGAAATTCGAAAAAAAATCGAGTTGACTCGAATAACTCGATTAACTCGAATATTCGATTCGTTTAACTCGAAATTCAAATTTTTTTTCGATTTTTTCATGTCGAATCGAGTTTTGCTCACCCCTAATTTCAGGTGAGCAGTAGATCGTGAACATGAGAGCGGAAGCGGACTCGAGAGGCCATCAAGTTTTATTTCTACAAATTATTTCGGGATTTCTTTAAGTTTATTTTATTTTTATTTGGGATTTTATTTAAGGCCCCTAGTTTTTATTCAACTAAGAAGTTTTCAATGTTATGCAACTTATAAATTTTATGTCAAGGTTTATTTATACTTAATAATATTAATATAAGATTTTATTTTTAAAATGTCACTTATTTACTCTAATAATGTCTAATTAACTTATGACTTCCAAAACCAACAAGGCAAAAGTTTTCAATGTACAAGCCGTGACACGCCAGATCCAGTCGAAACGCATGGGTCGGGTTTGGGTGTAACAATTTTGGTATCAGAGCCCAGTTTAAAACTCGGGCTGTGAAATGGGTCTAGAAATGTTTTTAAAATATTTTTTTGTTCGAGGACAAGGCCTTCGAGTCTACAAGCACCAGATCCGCCCAGGTAAGTATTCTAAACTCTTACTGTGTTATTTATGTGGGCTTAATGAGCTTTATGGGACGTAGACTATCTAGGTTAGAACTTGATGGACTTTAGGCTTAGGCAAACAACTCTTCAATTCCATAAGACTTAACTTCACTAAAACAAAACCTGTAAACGAGTCACAAGACTAAGGTGTGGCAACAGGCATATGCATGTCTAGGAGTAGATCCGAAAGAGCTTGGTATTTAAGCAGTCCAAGTGACTCACCTCCTCTTCACAGGAATCTTACCTAGTGCATAGTGACTGTTCACTTTAGCCATGATAGGGTGTGGCAATAGGCATACGCATGCCTAGGAGTGGATTCAGGGAGAGCTTGGTATTTAAGCAGTCCTAGTGACTCACCTCCTCTTCACAGGAATCTTACCTGGTGCGTAGTGACTGTTCACTCAAGCTATAAGGACTTGTTCATGGGCTGAACCCATAATTAAAACTCGAAAGGGACCAACCACCCTATTTTGCAACCAAAACCCCTAAGTTTTGTACATTCCAAAAAAAATACATTTAATTTGAAAATGTTCGCAACTATGAAAAAAATTACCAAATTACCTTTGTTATGCAAAATGACCAAAATAGCCCTGATTTGTAGAATTACCAAATTACCCCTGTTTTGTAAAATTACCAAAATACCTTTGAATCACAAAATTACCAAAATACCCTCAGATCACAAAAATTATCGAAATACCCCCGAATTTTAAAATTATCGAAATACCCCAGAATTTTAAAATTATCGAAATACCCCTGAATTTTAAAATTACCGAAATGCCCCCAAATTTCAAAATTACCAAAATACCCTCATATTTCAAAATTTCTGAAATGCCCCAGATTCCAAAATTACCAAAATACCCTCATTTTCCAAAATTACCAAAATACCCCTGGGAATGAAAAATTACCAAAATACCCTTATTTTATAAAATCATCAAGGAACCTCATTTCAAAAAAAATTTACGAAAATGCCCCTGTATGATAAAATTACAAAAATACCCCTGGGTAGTGGAAAACAACAACAATGACAACCACAACACTTTTCTGTAATGAACGTGAGTTCATGAATGTTGATGATTGAATGAATGAACTTGAGACTGTAGTGTGTGTATGAATTCGAAAGAACTACTTTTTAGAACTATTAATCATAAGACTGTTCGCGATAAATCAGTGGAAAGAAATAATGATTCATAAAATTTCTAATCAAATAAACACAAATAGGTAGAATGAGTACAAGGGGACGAAGACGCTTCAGATGCGAATAATGGTGCGTACCCTACCATAGTATACTAAGTGTTTATTTTGGCTTTAGAATTAGAGTGCGCAGCGAAAGCATAGTGGTGAGACTCAGGTAGAATGATTACTAGTTAGTTGGAAATTTCGAGGATGAAATTTCTTTAAGGAAGGTAGAACTGTAACATCCTAAATTTTTGGGCCTATGCGTTTAATGGGTGAATATGTGGAATGAGTAAATTTAAGTGTTAGGGGTCCAAATTGGGCTCAGGCTTAGGCAGAGGCCTTGATTAGAATTATATGCTTGGGCATTATAGGGTTTAAAAGGTAGTATCTATGTTTAAAATACCAAAGTGGTCTTGTGACCCAATCTTAGGAGGTGACGCCACACACAAGGAGTAAGAGGCCCAAATTTAAGTTTCATGGAGCCCAATTCTTTTAATTTAAGTTAGCTAAATTTTGGGCATTAGGATTAGGTGGAGTGGATGGCAACAAGGCTAAAATTTAGGGGTTTTAGTGTTTAAAATATGTGGATAATAAGCGGATAAAGGCTATTATTTAGAATTTATTCTATGTGGATAATAAGGATAAAGGCTAAGATCTAGGATTTTTATGATTAAAATAAGTGGATAATATCTTGATAAAGGAGGAGGAGTTAAAGATAATTAAGTCTCTTTTAGATGAGCTAGTAGATTAAGATAAAGGAGAAAAGTTAGAATTTATCTACAAAGAGAGTGATGGCCAAGAATCCATCACCGAGAGGAGTAAAGAAACCACTACTACATGGAAAAGGGTTGCGAATTTCCTATAAATAGGGCGGCTAGCTCCTTGTTTCGACATTAAATCCTCTCCCTTTTGTGCCAAAATTCCTTAGCTTCTTTTCTCCAAATTTCTTTCTCCAATTTCTCTAAAAGCCAAAACTCCATTATTCTCTTCTTTCTTCTAAAAGCTAAAACTCCATTATTCTCTTCCTTCTCCTAAAAGCGAAAACTCCATTATTCTCTTCTTTCTTCTAAAAGTGAAAACTCCATTATTCTCTTCCTTCTCTAAAAGTCAAAATCTCTATAGTTTTTATTTTATTCATCCTATTTGAGAAATTGTTTTATACCTCCGGCATTTAAATCCTCCATTGACATTGTCGAATTCTCTCTCTAGTACTAGCTGAATCTCCCAAGTTAAGGTAAGAGTAGATTTTTTATTAGTTCTCATAATCTATTCTCGATTTTGAAAAGGAAAAGCGAAAGCTAATAGTTTAATGGTTTATGATGGGCGACAAGTCGATTTGAAGGAAGCCTAGTCGACTAGATCTAAAAGCCAAATTCATAAGTCTCTAATTTGGGATTTTTAAGGTTAGAAGATTTTCCTAGATTTCTATTAGATTTCATCATTATATACAAGATTTTAACTTTATAAGGAGGATTAACGATTAAATATTATTATAGTAACTCGATAAGGATTTATGATGGAATTAAATATGGATCGTGCAAAAGAAAGAATCCTAAGTTTAAGAAACGAAAGATTCTGCTTTGTTCGAGATTGGCCAATTGGTTATGGACTGCTTTTGAACAACACCTTAGGCAGATAGCAGGTTGTGTCGACTAAGGATAGCGTCGATATAGAAAGCCTCATTTTATCGGTAATCAGGTGTGTAGATTCTTGACACATAAGCTTTGTTATATTATATGTATGTTATGGGCTAAAAGCCAGAAAAGGTGTGTAGATCTCTATCACACTAGTTAATCTGTTATATGTGTTATGGGCTAAAAGCTAGGAAAAGGTGTGTAGATCTCTATCACACTAGTTAATCTGAATTATATGTATGTTATGGGCTAAAAGCCGGAAAATGAGGCTGTATGAACAGTCATATTACCCAAAAAGGGTAGGCAAGGGATGCTAGGTACGTAATCATAGAAACTTCTCTATGTGTATCGAAGTATGTAAAAATATGTGATCTATTTAGATAGTTTAATGTTCTGATTCTTGCATGTATGCATGGGATGGGATTGATTTACTGGAAGGGAGGCGGTCATGAGGCGATCGATGGCTTTGCCACATAGGTCACATAGTGATCGGTCTTTATGACAGAAAGACAAATTGTCGATATATTATTAAGGTCGCACAGCGATCGGTGGCTTCGCCATATAGGTCACATAGTGATCGATCTTTATGATAAGCAAGACAATTGTCGATATGGTGTGTAGCGGATGGAGGGTTGATTGTAGAAATCCCACGGTGTGATGGTTGGTACGAGGGTGTGTAGAAGATGGACTCATAGGTTTGGGATGGGCCATGTTGCATATTTTGTTACCCTTGTATACGGGCCAAGGCTCATAATATGTTTGTGGGCCTCAAGCCTTTTTATGTGTTCTCGAGATTTGCACACTGAGTCTTGGTGACTCAACCTTTTTTTTTTCCCAACATTTTAGGTGAGCAGTAGATCGTGAACATGGGAGCTGAGGCGGACTCGAGGGGCCATCAAGTTTTATTTCTACAAATTATTTCGGGATTTCTTTAAGTTTGTTTTATTTTTATTTGGGATTTTATTTAAGGCCCCTAGTTTTTATTCAACTAAGAAGTTTTCAATGTTATGCAACTTATAAATTTTATGTCAAGGTTTATTTATACTTAATAATACTAATATAAGATTTTATTTTTAAAATGTCACTTATTTACTCTAATAATGTCTAATTAACTTATGACTTCCAAAACCAACAAGGTAAAAGTTTTCAATGTACAAGCCGTGACATGCCAGATCCAGTCGAAACGCATGGGCCGGGTTTAGGGTGTTACAGGAGGGATAGGTACCAATATTTTGCACATCTTTTTAACATTGTCGAGAAAGCTTTTCACTTCACTGCGTCTGACGCTCCCAACACAGTCATACAATTGTTGTATTGCATCGGTGAGCTCGTGGGTCCCTTCTCCCCTCGAACATGTCTTTTGGGACCTTGAAATCATGTGGTAAGTCTATTGTTGTGATTTCGACAGCAATAGGTTGTTGGAGCAGCACAACCAATCAATGTCTTGTGACTCAAGATGTAATGCTCCTACGTCTCAGCGCAGCTTGTCCATTTCATTTTTCCATTCTTTCACTTGTATGCTAAAGGCTTCATCTTGCATATTGATGTTGTCCTGGGAACCAGATTTTTCTGCATGCATCTTTCTTCGCAGCTCCTCGTTTTATCTTAGTACCTATTGATAGAAAGCTTATTGTTCTACAAACTGTATTTTTTTAAGCGGCCATTTGATCTCTCATGAACTTCATCTACTCTTGGAACACAAGGAACCGCTATTGGGGTGCCTCCTGGTTGAGGGGAAGCGGTAGTCTCTGACTTGTGGAGACGTTCGGGTCTAAGGAAGGGGAAGGCCCTCGAAAAATAGTATTGTCAAGGTTTTTCGACCTGCCAGTGAACCATGCAGCAAACAAGTGTGTCTCGTTGTGTTGGGCACCAAAACTTGATGCTCTAGCTTATCCTAACAAAGGGTTGGAGGGGAAAGTTTCGTTTGGGTGAGCTATTTGCTTCAAATGTTGAACAAAAACTTAATCAAACTAGGAGAAATCTGATGATCAGAAGTAAGCTCCATGCTCACAGTAGTAATTGTTGAGTAATATTTTACTTGTGCCTTATTGATATGAGTATCTAGCTATTTATACATATTGTTACTAGTACTATTACTGCTCAATATAGGGCCCCGATATTTTTTCTTGACTTTGCTACTTCCAGTATTAACATGACTTTGCTAGTTCCAGTATTAACATTCTCTATCCCTAGTACTAACATTCCCTACGAACTCTAGGTTTGCTAGGCACGTGTCTAGGAAGCATACGGTCCTTTCTGCTCTTGGGACTGGCGTTTTGGGCGAGCTTTGTACCTACTTGACACATTTTTGGGTTTCCTGTGGAGCACATAGCGCTTCCTACGAGTTCTTTAGGTACATGTGAAATGAGACTACGACCTTTCCTAGGTCCCCGTGAACTCGGTCTGTAATCTTATCTCACTAGCTGGTTCTGTGAGCTTTACCTACGATCCTGCCTTATGAGATCGCGCAAGGTTCCTGTGAACTAGATCTATAGCCTTGCCTTGTGATTGGTTTGCTTTGTTGTCGTCTCGTGGTCGGATCATAAGTCAGAGGCTCAGATCTTTTATAGGATCTAGGTCTTAAGTTATTGACGTATAACAAATAAAAAAATTAAATTAAATTATTTGCAACAAATATAAATCCAACTATTATACAGGGAACTTTTTGATATATGTTACGTGTGAAATGGTATGCAAATTATGCAAGTATACACGTTGAATCAATTAATAAAGTGATAAGTGAGATCGTCCCAATAGAGATCGGATTAGGTATAAAAGTGGTCAAGTTATTATAACGAATTATGATTAATGTTATGGCAAAACCAAGTTAAGTACACAGTGGAAAATTAAAGTAGTAAGGATGTGTGCAAAATGTATATTGACTAATACTGAAAAATGCTAAGAAAAAGTAAAAATGCAATGGCAATTACGAGAATAATTATGTAAATAATCTGCAAGCGAATAAATAAATAACTAAGAATGTTATGGAAAAGATACTACACAAAGGATTAAGGGTCTACAATGTTGATTTGAAAGGTTGGGATTACTATGAATCTGTCCTTACTTTCAGTAATGCGTCAACAAAATCGTAATCAATCTATTGCTCAGAAGAAACATAAAATGACCTGCTTTTTTTGAGAGCTAGATCTCAAGTTTCCTGGCTTGTATCTATGGGAATTAGCATGGTACCCTACACTGTTTTCTCTTCATTCTATACAAACACTGCTCTATGTTTAGAGTTTACTGCAAGTATTCGATCGAATACCTATGGAACGGTGGAAATGTGCAAGTGTACACAATCGCAACAAGTAATAAAGTGACAAGTAAATGTCGAGTTATCATACCCATAAGGACTATAAAAGAGTTATTTATGAAATTAATTTTCAAACACTTTGGTGAAGGAAAATATTTGGATTTGAGAAATATCTAAAAATAGAAAACAAAGTAAAATAAAATAAAATAAAATAAAGTTTGAATGCACGATTTCAAAAGCTGATTTTAATCAAGATGATATAATTGTGTTGGATTAATTACATTTTTTACCTTAGAATTATTAAAATTATTCTTATACTTGTTAGGAATAAATCATGGCAAAATTTGCTAACTTATGAACATATTTACAATAAAAAATCCATTCATCTCTTGTACATATTCCTATGTCAATTCGACCGATTAAACAGATTTATAAAGGTGAACATGTTATTGCGCATACATACTTATTAAATTAAACAATCTCTCGCATATTCCTATGTCGATTCAATCGATTAATTTGACCTAATAAGCATATAAAAGACTATTTGAGGTAACAAAGTATCCTTACCTTGAAAGAGTTTAATCTCAATAATCTTGCAGGTTATGCAAGGCATATGTATCGCCAAATACAATGCTAATCTAATCTTCAGCTACATTAGAATAATTAAACATGCACTGATTAAGTACTGTATCCATTAATTAAAATTTCAATGGGTTTAAATAATTAATTTTTTAGTTATCTAAACAATTATAATGCCAGAATAATTAATTAGACAGATGGGCACTTCAACCGAGCTAAATTAGATAGTGCAAACAGTGTGTTTATGATGAGTTGAGACTTGTAAAAAGTAAGAACAATAGTTTATGATGTTTATGTGATGATGAATAAATTGTGGATAGGAATTTCTCTTGAAATATGAAAGATGAGATGAAAGGAAAGTTTATACTATGATAAGTGTTCATGTTTGATTGGCATTTGTATGATGCTATGAGTATAACTTGTGAAATTAAGTGAATGTTATAAGTAATTTTACTCGAGATTTATGAATGAAAGTATAAGTGCACTTGTTTGTATAAGATGATAGGAAGGTTGTGTAAAATGAGTATGCATGTTAAGTTACTTGAAACAAAATATATATAATGATGAAATAGTGTCACATGTACATGTGTATGAGAGACGAGTCCGGGATCTTATGACCCCACCCCCTTACCAGAGTGGTGTTTTGTAAAGGAATTTCATGAGATTCGTATTGAATAAGTTCACAAGTACGATACCAAAGGGCTCAGCTATAGAATGATTATGAACATGATCAGAGATTAAATTGGATTGAGATCTGGATTTTTATATATCATGAGTTATTGGGAAAGCTAAATAAGACCCTAGATTTTAATGAAGGCTAAAATAAAAGTTCTTTAGCACTATTTATGAGATAGTAAAGATTATGAGGAACTAAACCACTCTTCTGGTAAGATTTTCGAGGACGAAAATCCTTAAAGGGGGAGAAATGTAACAACCTGATTTTGGGCTTAGTGAAACAGTGGTTTCGAAACCACAAATTTGATGTTGAGAAATTTATTTTTTTATATTTTTATGGTCTACAATTTCACAGAATGATTTCATAAAAATCTCATTCGAAAATTTTGACGTTTGGGCACTCAATTTAGTCAAAAGGACTAAATTGTAAAAAGTGCAAAAGTTGAGTTCTACATGTTAGAGGTGTCTAATTGTTATGAAATTTTAAATTGGAGGTCCTTAAATGACAATTAGACCATTGGTTAAGTTGGTGGACAAAAATGGACATGGATGGATATGTTTCAAAAGATTTTTTTAAGGGGCATTTTGGTAATTTAGTGAATTAAAAACAAAATTTAAATGCCAATTTTGTCCATCTTCAAGCTTAGGCCGAATTTAACATTTGGGAAGCCATGGATAGGGTTTTCAAGCTTTCCAAGCTTCATGGTAAGTCCATTCTAGCCCCGTTTTTCATGTTCTTTACGTTTTTAGAGTCCCGGTAACTTGATTTAGCATATTCTAGCAATAATTTAACCTAGGGTTCATATTTGGAAAAATTTCCATAGGTGAAATGTGCTTATTTTGATTTTTTTATGGTAGAATATGAAGCTTAGAATTATGTTAAACAACTTTTACTAAGCGGTTTTAAGTGAAAATGAGTAAAACGATATAATCGACAAAAATACCTAATGTACATAAGTGAATGTTAGAGCAAGAATTTGATGTTTCGATAGAAGGGAAAAATGATCCGCATGTTATAAAACATAAGAATAAGGGATGAAGTTTAATTTTCGAGCGTAGGGGCAAAATCATAATTATGTAAAAGTTTAGGGTAAAATTGTAATTTTGCCAAAGTTTGAGTTAGGGACTATTATGAGTAGAAAATTAATTAAAAAAGTGAAATTTGATGTTTTAGACCTCAAAAACAAGATTTGGACCTAGAACGAGAGAAAAATTGAAAATCGAGAAAGTTGGTAAATTGTCGTTTCTGGATCCGAGGTAAGTTGGTGAGTTAATAATAATGCAATAATATCGAAATGTATGTTTGAAACCTAAATTGTGGTATTAAATTGATTTTGCTGAATTACATGTTTAGTATATTATGTTGGTGAATTGATTTAATAATATATTTATGATAAAAGGTGACGTAGGTGACATGGAAAATGGGTTGAAATGTTGTGCTTAAAGGTGTTTTCTATGACTATGGTTATTATGTGAAATGGAAAGTTTATATCTAAATAATGCATTTATATTACTTGTTCAATAATTATTTTGCTAGATATTATGGAAATCATTGGGTGATAACTATAATATAAAAATGTATGGAACGTGAAATTCTCGATTGAACCTTTGAAAAACCGAGAGATACAGACAATATGTAGCTAGGTCACAGGAGTAATAAGGGACCTTCACCGTGTGCACAAGAAAGCTACGAGATGGCAAAATTTGATATGTAGCTAGGCCACATGGATGATAAGGGACTTTCACCATGTGTGAAAGAAAGCTACGGGATAATAATTTCATATGTAACTAGGTCACATGTGTAATATTGTGTGTATACCATGTGTACAAGAAAGCTACGGGTTATGAGTAGCTAGGTCACATGAGTGGTTCCTAGTGTTGGATGCCATGTAGATAAGAAAGCTACGAGATGGAATGGCTAGGTCACATGGGTGATAAGGGACCTTCACCATGTGTACAAGAAAGCTGAATTATGTATAGGTGGAGCTATGTGCTGAGACCACCAAGTATCGGCATTTTTTGAAGGGGTTCAACGAGATAACTTACTAATGGTGATTGGTGCGATCATGTTATGAATAAGTGTAGGTGTGAATGTGACCAATTGAGAAATGTGGCAAATGTACATGTGAGCAAGGGTTTGTGTGAACAAGGGTGCATGTGACCATGTGTGTATGTGCATAATGTGTTTGATATGTGATACGTGATTGAATTTGTGGTAAGGCTGATATGGTGTAAGCGCCATTATGAGTACTCGTAAATATTGGTGATGATTATTCATTTGTATGGCTAGTATTGAACATGCTTGGTGTTATGTGTGCATATATGAAAGTAATATAAAGAAAACATGGGAGAGTGAAATTAGCATTAAAACAATTATAATGCCAGAATAACTTAAGCATGATTTTACTTAATCAAGCATTTTACCAAGGCCTATAACAGCATAAACACAATTTTAATAATTTAAAAGGACGAAATGCAATCAACCCAGCACGAATTAAACTCAAGCCAAGCTGATTAAATTAAACATTCCAATAGCATAAATATTCATAAACATGTTTGTCAAAACAACAACAAAATTTAAAGAGATATGGAACAAGAAGCAAATCCGGTGTTTCTCAGTGGCTTGACTAATTGCTCTGTTCTTCATTCTCCGTTGCCCTCGGCTATCAAGGTGGCTTATGAACACTTTAATTGCTGCTAAATGATGGCTGATGAGGACCTATTTCCCAAGAGAATATATTGGCACAACAGCAAGGAAATAGGAAAATAAAAAGTTGAGAGAAAGTGAGAGAGGAGAAGAGAGAATGAGATGTGAATGAGAGATGAGGGATGAAGGATGAGGGATGAGGGATGCTTTGAATGATCAGCAAGGGGTGGCTTTTATAGCTGATTCTGGCTGCTAAAAATAGAAAATTCCATCAGCAAAAGAGACCCCCTTGGCCGGCTATCTATGTGGCAAAGTTGATGGCTTCAACTTTGCTAAATATGGCATGGGGCAAATCTACAAAGCCACTAATTGTGGAGGGGGTTGAATGCAACTTTGACAAGTCTTCAAGGGCATATTTGCAAGCTTAATTAATCAGCTAATAAGCTGATTTGGGTCAGCATATGGACGGTTTGGGCTGCCCAATTAGTGGCTGGTTCGGTTCACTAAATTTGGTTCAACCAGGGCGGTTTAACTAGACCCTTTTTCCATAATTAATTAATAATAATTTATTTAGCCCAAATTAAATTGGGAATAAATTAAAATTAATTATATTATGATTTAATATTCATAATTAGACCATCTTGGGCTGGAAATAAATTTGCCTCGATACTTCAAATTGCTTCTCGGGTTTATTCTTCGAGCAGTGTCTACCGAACCAATTTTCGCCCTTTGTGCAAATATGTCAAAATAGTCAAAATTAATCAAAATTAACTATAAAATTAATTAAAATTCATCATGTTCATATTTTTTAGCACAATTTAATTATTTTTTGACAAGAATTTAACAAAATAGCATGAATTTAAGTTAAAAAGGGCATGTAAAAACACGTAAATTTTCGTGTTTCCACACGCCCAAACTTAATTCATTGCTCGTCCTGAGTAATGTACAAATTTTGGAAAGAATTTCTCAGAAACACATTTGAAGAACTCCTTCAGAACAACTTTCTTCTCAAAATTATGAATTTAATATACTTAGGCTCAAAAATAAGAAATTTGATAATTATGCTACTTAAGTATACATATCGTTCAAATTACATCCAACAACTATTATACAAGCAAAATTAGACTAAATGTTTCTTAAGAAAGACATGTTACTCCCTACCAACTTGATTTTAATCCCTTATTCAAAATTAAACTGCAATCATTAAGCTTAACTGATGTCTTCATATGTTGAACAGAGCACTTTCTCTCCACTAATGTAGGTAAAATTGGAACTTTGAATCAATAGGCCTTTAATAAGGTTGTAACATGGCTGGGCTTAGGGGTAGGTAAAAGATAGATAAATTTTTGGCTTAAAAACCCTAGACTCAGCGTAAATCGAACCTTCGGGGTTTTTTTTCCTTTGATACACCAACTTATTATACTTTCGCATGCTCTTTCATACATCTATTTTCTTTTGAGTAATTTTTTTTTTTTGAAATTCAAATTCGAGCACTTGCTTCATGTACTACAATTTTCAACAATTGATACTTCTTTTCAACTCCCCCAAACTTATTTTCAAATGATATTCTGAATAGTACTGAGTCTAGTGTTTGGGACAATTTTAGAGATAATGAAGAGCAAAGTGATGGCTAAATATTGCAAAAGTCCAAATAAAACTAGGCCATATAGTCTCAAAGCTGGGTTTCAAAGGATAATTTTATCAGGATCGACTTGAAAAGCTCAAACGGTCCAAACAATAGTTGCCTAAATCATTTTCAATATTCCATGCTTCCTAGTGTCGAAATCATTTTTTATTGAGTTTTGAAAAACGGGAATCAACTTTAAAAAATATGGAGTCACCACCAATCCTTTTTGTTTAGGTGTGATCAGGTCACCTATAAAATAAATTTTGGCCCACGAATTTCAAGAAGAAAACGGGTTCGGGAGTCGGTTACATGCGAGGAAGGATTAGCACCCTCGCAACGCCCAAAATTGGTACCAAATTGAGTAATTGATGTCGTAATGTTGAAAAGTTTGAAATGATTTTGAAATTCTGCTCTTTTTCCTATACTTTTAAATAACTTGATTGAATATTAAGATTCTCTTGTTCCGAAGGAATAGAGTATCACATCCAGCACGATTGGACACGACAATCTGAGTCCTCGAATTCAAGATCATCCCCAAAATTCTCCAAGCACATGTATTGAAATTTTGAAAGGGTTTTTGGTTATATGGACAAACAAAAAACCACACCCAGCATGATTGGACACGATTTCTTTGGATTTCCAAATGCACAAATATTACCTTATTTGAAAATATGGACAAAATTTGAAAGGATATCCGTTTATTTGGTCAAACAAAAAACCACACCCAGCACGATTGGGCACGATTTCTTCGAATTTCCAAACGCACGAATATTACCTTGTTTTGAAACTTTAAGTAAAAATGATTTTAGAGCTCAAATAGTATTAAAACATGATGTTTTTAAGCGAATGAAATGCGATCGAATAATAACATACAACGCGAAGTAATTATTTACAAGCGAAATGCTGCACTATTGAATCGTAAATAACAAATAAATATAAAACGAGAATTAAGACACACATAATACTACATAAACGAGTTCAATATATGTACAATTTGAAATTTAAACATGTGAAAAGTTTAATAGTAATAATACATGTATAAAAATAATAATATATGAAAATGTGAAAGTGCTTGGAATAAATATAATTTAAAATAAGATTTTAAAATGGCAATCATATGTTTAGATATATATTTAGAATAAAATATGTATGTTCATAGATTTAAAAGAGAATACATATATAAAATCATATGAAATTAATAATATACATAAAAATAATTTTAATAACAACAATAGAAACTTGTAAGTTAATAAATAAATAAAATATTATACACAATAGTTTGAATATAATAAAACAAATAATAATAATAATATTAACAATAATAATAAAAATGTTTAAGTAATGGCAAAATAGAAAAATAATTAAAGAAAATAGAATATAAAAAAGACTAAATTAAAATGCAAGCAGGAATATGGGGCAAAAAATCAAAATAAAAGAGAATTAGAGGACTCAAATGAAATGCATGCGCAAATAACAGGGGCCGAATGGGTAATTACCTTGAACTTTTCAAAACGCGTCGTTTCAATACGGACTAAATTGAAATGGCGCATAAATTTCAAGGTCACATTAAATTAAACAAAGAAACCGAAATAGCATGGCGGCGCAAAGAGGGAGGACTAAACGCGTAAATTACCCATTTAGGGTAAAACGCGCGGATCCAACTATGGATATCGGGTCGGGTCGAATCGGATATGGCCTGTACAAGGTTTTTTTTCCTGGTTCTTAAAAAAGGGTTAACAAACCTTAAATTAATGAAAAAATCTTTTGACCTAAACCCTAGGCCCTCTTTTCTCTTTTCCTTAGCCGAAACCAACTCCAATCTTTCTACCGAACCACCACCTCAATCAGTGGTCGGTAGCAAACGAATAGCCCCTCCTTTTTGCTATATTAGGAGAGCCCACATCTGACCACTAGTTATGCCACAGTGATCGGCGATTAGTGACGGAGTAGGCGGCTCGACAGTTCACTTTGCTCAGGTAAACCCCTCTTTTTACTTTAAATTACAAATGAACAAAAAATGCAGAAAGAAAAAAAAGAAACACGAAAGAAAAAATGAAATCAAAAGGAACACATTTTTTTATTCTGATTACTGTATTGCTAAACTTTTGTATTCTGTATTCGAAAATTGTGAAGAAGACCTTACAATCGTTTCTTTTGGTCCTTTTAGAGGTCGAAATTGAAAATAGAAATAAAAAAATACAATCATTTTCTCTTTTGCTTTTCTTATTGCTGCTTGTTTGTCCCATTTTTGAGCAGGTACGGAGGTCGTATGCTTGCTGGTGGAGGTACGGTGCGCGTAGGAAGGACCACTGACGTGGCGACGTGCGCGTGGGGCATCGTAGAAGCTGCTGAAACGGCGCCAGGGAGGCTTGCGGTGCACCTTAGGGTTTCTGTTTAGCTAAATCAGTTGGGCCGTTCGAGTTCTGGCCTGTAAATCATTGGGTTTGAAAATTGGGTAGTGTTTTTGGGTCAATGTAATGGGTCTGTAAAAACAAACTATTTTTGGACTTTATTATTGGACTATTATTGATTGGTTTTTTAACTTTTTGTTTGGTTTTGATTTTTGGTTTTAATTTAATAAACTGGTTAATTGGGCCGAGCATAAATTGGGTCTTACACCTAGGATTTCGCCTCAAGAAATTACTAAGTCAATTCTAAAGACTTAAACTTTCATGCATGCCTAACTTTTCCGTAAGGAACTAAAAATTTTATGGTACGAATTTGCATGCTTTATTAAAAATACATTCATATCATTATTAAGCTAACATAATAACTTATTGAAATAATAGAACTTTATTAATACTGAAGTTTAGCATACTTAACAAAATTTCAAATTATTGAACAAAATATATCCTAATCATAATTAAAAGAACATTTTATTCTAAGTGGAATTAATTCAAATTTTCGGTCCCCCTACTTAAAGTGAACAATGCCCTCATTGTTTAAAGTGAATAGATACTATACACCAGGTAGGATTTTTAGAAAAGAGGAGGTGAGTCAAATTGAATGCTTAAGTACCAGGCTCTCTCTAAAATCCAATCCTAGACATGTATATATCTATTGCCACATTTTAGCCTTTGTGACTTGTTCAGATTTTATTCATGATTCCTATCTCTTGTTTTATTGTGCAAAAATAAAAATTCCTAACTAACCTAATCCTAAAATAACTTAAGAATAAAAATAAACTAAAGTTGAAGTCCTCCCTTTTTTATTTGTTTGCCGATCCTTCTGAATTCGACTCATCTTTTGCTCCATCAGTGTTGCCTTTACATGAATTGCCTTGCTCCCTCTTCGATAATGAAATCCATGATTCAAATATGACATCTAGAAACTCAGGCACAAAATTAAATGGGTCATTATAAATTTTCTTGAGGGCACTCCTCATCGAGTCATCCCTTATTTTTTTTAGTATCTCCAATAGGCTTGTTGCTGCCATTGCATGTGTTGCATTAAGTCCATCAGCTTTAACAGCTCATCACGAAGATCTGGGCTAGGCGGTGGAACTCCAAACATTGTGGTTTCGATATCAAGTTCAGCTTCTAGTTCCATTGGTTCTGTCTCATTAGGGACTTCAGTTGATTGCTCTGGCGGGATTTCGTGGGGTCATCTTCTGCTTTTTCGGGATCCTCCTCTCTTCAACTCGTTGCTGTAGAACAGAATCTCCAGCTACTCGGTAGAAGTCCCAATCGGTGATTGTGCCTTGACTATACCCTTTCTTCTTTACTTTTGCAAGAATATTTGCTTTTAAGCACAGAATTGTTATCGTAAAGGGGAAATAGGCTGGGCCAGAACGTCTAACGGCACAATTTTGCATTTCTCTTTGGATGATTTTTCCCACATCAATGGTCTTTCTAGTTAGAATCGAGTATAATAGGACCATTCACTCTAATGAGATTGTAGTCCTATGCAAACTAGGCATAAAGCTGAAACGGATGAAATAGAACCATACCTTAGCAAGTGGTGTCAAATACTTTCTTCGACACGTATGGATTACTTGCTTTGACACAGTCCACTTAGAACCTGGAACTGTAAATTCCTCAAGAATTTCTTGCAAATTTTCAGGCTTAATGTTGCTCAACAAAGAAGAATATTCATCGTTTTCGAAATAAAGTAACTCAAAGAAATCATTAATAGCATTTGAATTTATTGGTACCTTGATTCCACGAACTAGAACTTCAGTCAATTCGCTTGAGGTTAAGTTCGCATAAAATTCATGAACTAGTTCCTCATCTACACTTGGTCTCTTTTCACAAAAAAATTCCCAATTAAGGGCTTCAGCAACTTGACGAATACGTGCCATAAAGTATCTATAGTTGCTTTCCTTCAATGTGAAGCCTTTCTCTGGATGCATCTATCGATTTTTTAAGATACTTTTGTATCTTACTTTGGCTTCTTCACAGTGGAACTTATTTTGCGTTTCATCGATTTGAGCGGAAGCACGAGTTCTCTTACGAGGCATGATTGACCTGAACATAAGATGAAAAAAATATTTTCCAAAAAATTTAATTAATAAAAATCATTAATAATTCTATAATTTGAAAAATTAAAATTCAAGAGAAAATTTGGTCTTACCACCCTTTTTTAATAACTCCTAAAAATAATAATGAAGAGATAGATGGAAATTTAAAAGGAGGGTTAGAGGCTTAAGAGCTTGGTGTGTGTGGGTGAAAGAAGTGTGTTGCACAAGTGTGCAAAGCAACAAGCAGCAACGCACGTGAGGCTGAAGCAGGTAGTGTGCACAAGGGCTAGTTCGGATATGCAGGGAGATGGTGCACAACAAGCAACACACGCAGCAGGGAGCTTTGGCAAGTCGGCCTAGTGTGCTGGGTTGTGCTTGGGCTCTTAAGCGCAGGTGTGGGGCGCTGGTGCGTGCAACGTGAGCTGGAGGCAACAGGCGTGAGGCTGAAACCTAGACAGCAGGTGTAATGTGCTGGCCGACTACTTAGGGACTTTTCGGCACTCAAAGGTTTAGGTGCTTTGAGGTTTTAGGTGTTAAATGGATGAGAAGAATAGAATAGATGGATGGAATATATAATGGAAGGAGTAGGAATTAGAGTAGAACTTAATAATTAAGAAATTCTAATTCTAATCATACTCAAAGTTAACAACAATTAATAATATGCATATGAAATTATCAATTGCTATTAAATTATTAAGATAATAATGAAATATAATTAAATAAAATGAATCCTAATCCTAAGCTAAGTTGATAAAAATTAATGTGTAAATTATAATGGATATAATTATTCATTAAAGTTTATCAATAATTTATAAATATATAATATTAAGTAAAATATTTATTCTAGATGCCTTTAAAAATATTTACAGAAAGAGGTACCTAGTTTTTATTATTTACGAAAATAGCAACCAACTTTTAAAATTAATTCAATTAAGTCCCTAACTTAATGAAAATTTGAAATTGAGTTGCAATTTAAGAATTGGGACAAAATTGACCTTTTTATTTGAAAAACCAAAAATTTTGTAACACCCCAAACCCGACCCATGCGTTTCGACTGGATCTGGCGTGTCACGGCTTGTACATTGAAAACTTTTGCCTTGTTGGTTTTGGAAGTCGTAAGTTAATTAGACATTATTAGAGTAAATAAGTGACATTTTAAAAATAAAATCTTATATTAGTATTATTAAGTATAAATAAACCTTGACATAAAATTTATAAGTTGCATAACATTGGAAACTTCTTAGTTGAATAAAAATTAGGGGCCTTAAAAAAATCTCAAATAAAAATAAAATAAACTTAAAGAAATCCCGAAATAATTTGTAGAAATAAAACTTGATGGCCCCTCGAGTCCGCCTCGGCTCCCATGTTCACGATCTACTGCTTACTTGAAATGTTGGGAAAAATAAAAGGTCGAGTCACCAAGACTCAGTGTGCAAATCCCGAGAACACATAAAAAGGCTTGAAGCCCACAAACACATTATGAGCCTTGGCCCGTGTACAAGGGTAACAAAATATGCAACATGGCCCATCCCAAACCTATGAGTCCATCCTCTACACACCCCCGTACCAACCATCACACCGTGGGGATTTCTACAATCAACCCTCCATCCGCTACACACCATATCGATGCAATTTGTCTTTTGTCATAAAGACCGATCACTATGTGACCTATGTGGCGAAACCACCGATCATTATCGACCTTAATAATATATCGACAAGCTGTGATGCTCATCATAAAGACCGATCACTATGTGACCTATGTGGCAAAGCCACCGATCGCCTCATGACCTGCTCCCCTTCCAGTAAATCAATCAATCCCATCCCATGCATACATGCAAGAATTAGAACATTAAACTATCTAAGCAGATCACATATTTTACGAACATTAAACTATCTAAGCAGATCACATATTTTTACATACTTGATACACATAGAAGTTTCTATGATTACGCACTGCATCCCTTGCCTACCCTTTACGGGTAATCTGACTGTTCATCTGACCTCATTTTCCACTTTTAGCCCATAACATACATATAATTCAGATTAACTAGTGTGATAGAGATCTACACACCTTTTTCGCTTTTATCCCATAACATACATATAATATAACAAAGCTTATGTGTCAAGAATCTACACACCGATTCACCGATAAAACGAGGCTTTCTATATCGGCGCTATCCTTAGTCGACACAACCGCTATCTGCCTAAGGTGTTGTTCGAAGCGGTCCACAACCAATTGGCCAATCTCGAGCAATGAGATCTTGCTTGTTTCTTAAACTTAGGATTCTTTCTTTTGCACGATCCATATTTAATTCCATCATAAATCCTTATCGAGTTACTATAATAATATTTAATCGTTAATCCTCCTTATAAAGTTAAAATCTTGTATATAAAGATGAAATCTAATAGAAATCTAGGAAAATCTTCTTACCTTAAAATCTCGAAATTGGAGACTTATGAATTTTGGCTTTTAGATCTAGTCGACTAGGCTTCCTTCAAATCCCGACTTGCCGCCCATCATAAATCATTAAACTATTAGCTTTTGGCTTTTGCCTTTTCAAAAATCGGGAATAGATTATGATAATTAATCAAAAATCTACTCTTACCTTAACTTAAGAGATTCAGCTAGTACTAGAGAGAGAATTCGATAATGTCAATGGATGATTTAAATGCTGGAAGTATAGAACAATTTCTCAAATAGGATGAATAAAATAAAAACTATAGAGATTTCGGCTTTTGAGAGAAGGAAGAGAATAATGGAGTTTTCAGCTTATAGAAGAAAGAAGAGAATAATGGAGTTTTCGGCTTTTAAGAGAAAGAAGAGAATAATGGAGTTTTTGGTTTTTAGAAGAAAGAAGAGAATAATGGAGTTTTCGACTTTTAGAGAAATTGGAGAAAGAAATTTGGAGAAAAGAATCTAAGGAATTTCAGCACAAAAGGGAGAGGATTTAATGTCAGAAACAAGGAGCTAGCCCCCCCTATTTATAGGAAATTCGGCAACCCTTTGCCATGTAGTAGCTAGTTTCTTTACTCCTCTCAGTGATAGATTCTTGGCCATCACTCTCTTTGTAGATAAATTCCTAACTTTTCTCCTTTATCTTAATCTACTAGCTCATCTAAAAGAGACTTAATTATCTCTAACTCCTCCCTCCTTTATCAGCATATTATCCATATATTTTAATCATAAAAATCCCTAGATCTTAGCCTTTATCTGCTTATTATCCACATAAAATAAATTCCTAAATAATAGCCTTTATCTGCTTATTATCCACATATTTTAAACATTAAAACCCCTAAATTTTAGCCTTGTTGCCATCCACTCCACCTAATCCTAATGCCCAAAATTTAGCTAACTTAAATTAAAAGAATTGGGCTGCATGAAACTTAAATTTGGACCCCTTACTCCTTGTGTGTGGCGTCACCTCCTAAGATTGGGCCACAAGCCCACTTTGGTATTTTAAACATAGATACTACCTTTTAAACCCTATAATGCTAAACAGATAATTTTAATCAAGGCCTCTGCCTAAGCCTGAGCCCAATTTGGACCCCTAACACTTAAATTAACTCATTCCACATATTCACCCATTAAACGCATAGACCCAAAAATTTAGGATGTTACAAATTTATTTTGTCATTTAGGGACTAGTTTTTCGAAAAATTATGTAAAATCAATTCCCAGGAAAGATTGGAGGTGTCACAAGCGGTCCCGCTTAAGTTCCAATCTCCTAGACAGAATTTATTTAAACATAACAAATTTGAAAATATACCCTAAATAATTTATTAAAAACAAGAAAATCGAAACATCAGATAAACTGAACAAGATTTGATCCCGTTCAGGTTTTCTCTGTAGTAATGTTTCAAACGCTGAGCATTGACCTGAAAATTACCTCCCTTACCTTGGAGTTCAACAACTCCATATGGATAGATGCGATGAATCGTAAATGGACCGGACCAACGTTGTAACATCCTAAAATTTAAGCATCATCTTGTTATTTGTGTTAGTTCAAGTATGATTTTTATTGTGTGCTTGGTATAGTTTTGTGAAGGCTTGGAATTATTAGCTAAGCTGGAATAATTTTTAGTATTGAAAATTTAGTGAAGTGGAATAGGTGATCCTGACACTTAAGTTAATTTAAGTGTCTAAATCTAGCACATGAGGAGTTAATGGCAAGGTGGTTATGGCACATGAAGGGTTGCTTGAGGGAAGTGGTTCGAGTAGCATGGAATACATTTTGAAGACTTTATTTTTATGCATCCTTACATTAAGTGTCGGTCAAGCTATACATATGGTAAGTTGGACTTTAAATTTTATGGCAAGTTGAATAATAGATTAGGAAAGCTTGTATTTTGGGATAAGAATCTTATGGATTAAGGAAGGATAGGGGGACAAAAGGCTTGAATGTTGGAGAGTTGTTTTGGAAACTCTTCTATGGCTATTAGTCCATGTATGTGGACGGCATATTGGTCTAGGGGGAGGGGTTGACCGATTTTGTTGAAGGCTTGGTAGGTTGGTAGCTAGTTGGTAAAAATTTCCTTAGCATTTGAGCATTATTTTCTTTTCTCTCCACAAACACTCTCTCTAGCCGAATGTGTTCTTGGCAAAAAGGTGAATTTTTGTTTTAGTTTTGGCTTTCATTCTTTGTTTTGTGTCATAACCAAAAACCCTTTGAGTTTTGCAAATTTCTCCCTAGTGCACAAAAGTGAACCAAAAGCCAAATGTCCATAGTTGTTTGCCGAATTTTCTCTTAGGCATTTGGCCGAATCTTCATTTGAGCCTCACTCATATTTTATTTTCTTTGTAGCCGAAAACCAACCCTCTCCCCTTCATCTTTTTCTTCTTCTTTAGTGGTTGGCGAATCTTCCTTCTCCCCAATTCTCTTTTCTTTCTTCCACTTCATTCAAAGTCGAAAGCATCCTCTCCCATTCTATTTTCTTCTTCCATTCTCTTCTTTCTTCTATTGCCAAATCCTCCTTCTCCTATTTTCATTTTTTCTTTTTTTTCCTCTTTTCCACTCTAGCCGAATCTTCTTTCTTTCTTTTGTTTTGTCTTGGTCGAATATCAACAAGGGTGGATTCTCTTTGGGTTCTTCTTTAAGTGGTTTTGAAGATAGGTAAGTGTTTTGGCGAATTTCCTTATTCCTTTTCTTTTCTCTCTATCGTTTCTCATGAGGGCAAAGGCGAATTTTTGGGCATTGTTAGTAAGGTTCTAACTATTCATAGGAACCAAATTCTTTCAGGCTCTTGGGACTTTGGAAGCAATCGATCTAAGCCTCAATTCTCTGACAATCGATTTTGGTAGGTCAAGGGTAAGGATTGTGTTATTTATACGTTATTTCACCCTTTGGGATTTAGTGGTATGGCCGAATGGTCTATGTTTTTAATCTAAGTATTGGCCAAATGTAAGACAAGAAGATCTAGTGCGGTGGATCGGGTCTTCGGGATTTAGTGATTTTGCTAAGTGACAGGTGTGTAACTTACACACTTTATAACTCGATAATATATTAATAACTTGATCATGTTTTAAAGCCGAAAACTGTGAAAATCTCGATATGATACCATAAGGGTATGAGCAAGGAATCAGGTAAGTCCATTTCGATATGACTTTTGTAATATGATGCATGATGATACGATTTATGATATATTTGCTATGTGATTCCTAATAAAGCATAATTGCATGATCTGTATAAATGTTGCATTGTGATGGGTGATATGAGAGGAGGGGGAAGGATTTGATATCGTGTCTTTGGGACACCAGAGGTTTGGCACCTCCAGTGGTTTGGTACCACAAGATTATTTCGTGTCTTTGGGACACCTGAGGTTTGGCACCTCATAGCGACTCGTCCCAATGACTTAGCACCACAGTGGGTTGGCCCCACATTTGATAAAACAGGATTGTCGCCAGTGATTTGGTATCACAACGTAGGTTGGCCCTACAGATGGATTATTCGTGACTTTGGGTCACCAATGGTTTGGCACAACATTATTGGATATCGTGACTTTGGGTCACCAGTGGTTTGGCACCACCAGTGGTTTGGTACCACACGGGGTAGAAAAGGAGTTATGGATGGCTAGGTTGGGTGCATTATTTACATTACTTGGTTATGAATTGTGTAAGTATATTGCATTAATCGAGGGAAGGATTTATGCATTGAGTCTTGGTGACTCACCTTCTCCCTTATCTTTTCAGGTGACTCGTAAATCGCGGATGAGGAGCCGGATGAACTCGAGGAGGCCATGCAATAAAAATTCGGTTTTACATGAACTTCGATTTGGGTACTTTATTTTATTTTAATTTGGTTTTCATCTTTATTTGAAATTGTAATAAGGCCTCTTTAATTATGTTTTGGATTATTTATATGCTTTGGACTTGTTTTAAACATGGCTAAATAAATATCATGGTTGATTTAATAATTGAGCCCAAAGTTTTCTAAACTATAAAAACGCAATGGTTTTCAAAATCTTACCAACAGTAATATAAATCGTTTGATAGTAAAATTTCAACTTAAGTGTTTTTGACAACTTAAATGATTTCCAAATTGAAGTTTCTACACTCAAATGCAAACGGTTTTCAAAGTAATAATTCGGGTTTTTCTTAAAATGACATAAATGTTTTCTAACCTATGGATTGACAACTAAGTTTTAAAAGATTTATTTACGAAATTTTAAAGTAAATTATCAGTTTTTCTTAACTTGTTATACACCTGTTTTCTACAAATATAGAACAACAAAGAGTTTATCACTAAAATTTAATCGGTAACTCAATTTTCTTCAAAACGTTTTCCTCTGTGGCATGCCAGATTCGGTCATGGCATATTGACCGGGTTTGGGGTGTTACAAATGTGATTTTAACTTACCTGGGAAGAACTTCAATCTAGAATTAAATAACAAGACTTGTTGACCTGCTTCAAATTATCTAACTCGAATGTGCTTGTCATGCCATTTCTTGAGTCTTTCCTTGAGTAATTTGGCATTTTCGTAGGAGAATATTCGAAATTCCTCTAACTCGTTGAGTTGGAGCATCCGTTTCTCTCTAGCAAGCTTAAGATCCAAGTTGAGTCGTCGAAGAGCCCAGTAAGCTTTGTGCTCTAACTTCAGAGGTAGATGACAGGCTTTCCCAAAGACCAACCTGTAGGGTGACATTCCTAAAGGTGTCTTGTATGATGTTTTGTAAGCCCATAAAGCATCATCTAGTCTCTTGGACCAATCTCGTCGGTTCAGGCAAACTACCTTCTCAAGTATGCCTTTGATCTCCTTATTCACTAGCTCAGCTTGCCCATTTAGCTGCGGATGGTAAGCTATAGCAACCTTGTGTTTCACTCTATGTTTATCTAACAACCACTTTAACCACATGTTCACAAAATGGGTTCTTTCATCGTTGATAATAGCTCTTGGGGTTCCAAACCTTGTGAACACGTGTTTCTGCAAGAACTTCATTACAACTTTAGCATCGTTCGTCGGATAAGCTTTAGCCTTGACCCATTTTGACACATAATCTACTGCTACCAATATGTACTTGTGACCAAAAGATAGAGGGAAAAGACCAAGAAAGTCAATACCCCAAACATCGAACAATTCTACGTCAATGATATTTGTTCGAGGCATCTCATTTCTGTTGGTGACATTTCCAACCCTTTGACATCGATCACAACTCTTTACATAAGCGTATGCATCCTTGAATAGTGTTGGCCAAAAGAATCCGGCTTGCAATACTTTGGCCGATGTACGTGTACCTCCAAAGTGTCCCTCACTCGGAGCTGAGTGACAGTGGTATAAAATCTTCGGTATTTCATCTTTTGCCACACATCTCCTGATCATCTGATCTGCACACTTTTTAAACAAATATGGCTCTTCCCAAAAATAGTACTTCACATCATGAAGAAACTTTTTCCTTTGTTCATGCGTTTTATCAATCGGCATCAAACCACAAGCTAAATAGTTAGCAATATCAGCAAACCAAGGAATATTATGGACATGATTTACCTTTAGTATGTGTTCATCTAGAAATGTCTCTTGAATCGGTACAAGTGGAGAATCTTCCTCTTGCGGCTCTAATCTGGACAAGTGATCTACTACTTGGTTTTCTACTCCCTTTCGATCTTGAATTTCTAGATCGAACTCTTGAATTAGAAATACCAATCGAATCAATCTTGGCTTAGCATCCTTCTTGGCCAGTAAGTACTTAATTGTTGAGTGGTCCGTATAGATAATCACTTTGGTACCTATAAGATAAGATCAAAACTTGGCAAACACAATAGAAAGTAACTCTTTTTTTGTTACCGTATAATTCAGTTGAGCTCCAGTTAGAGTTCCACTTACATAGTTAGATGGGATGAAAAACTTTGTTCCTTCACTGGCCCAAGACAGCTCCAATTGCAAAGTCACTTGCGTCACACATCAATACGAATGGCAAATCCCAGTCTGGTGTGACGATTATGGGTGCTATGACTAATTGACTCTTCAAATCGTTGAAGGCTTTTAAGCATTCCTCATCAAACTTGAATATCGAGTCTTTCACCAATAGTTTACATAAGGGTTTAGCCACTTTGGAGAAGTCATTGATAAATCTTCAATAAAACCGGTGTGGCCCAAAAAGCTCCTAACACCTTTTACAGATGTTGGAGGTGGGAGTTTCTCAATAACGTCTACCTTTGCTTTGTCTACTCAATCCTATGTCTCATTATTCGATGGCCTAGAATAATTCTCCGTACCATAAAATGGCACTTTTCCTAGTTGAGTACGAGATTCGTTTCTTCGCATCGCCTTAGTACCTTAGCTAGGTTGGCTAAGCAATCATCGTAAGTATCTCCAAATACTAAAAAGCCATCCATAAAAACTTCCAAATACTTCTCAACCATGTCAGTAAAAATAGACATCATATATCTTTGAAATGTAGTAGGTGTGGCATGCGTCTAAATGCAAACATATCGTACGGGCAGGTGAATGTCATTTTGTGTTAATCTTCCGGTGCTATTGTGATCTGATTATACCCTGAGTATCCATCGAGAAAACAGTACTAATCTCGTCCTGTGAGTCTATCCAGCATATGGTCCAAGAACGGCAAAGGAAAGTGATCTTTCCTAGTCGCCTTGTTCAGCTTTCGGTAATTGATGCAGATTCTCCATCCCGTAACTGTTCTAGTTGGTATCAACTCATTGTTATCGTTCTCTATGACCATGATACTCCTTTCTTTGGCACGCACTGGACTGGACTCACCCATGAACTATTTGAGATGGGGTAAACTATGCTCTCATCCAACCACTTGATAATTTCCTTCTTTACTACATACTCCATGATGGGGTTCAGTCTCCATTGTCCATCAATCTTTCCTTTCTCGTCATCTTCTAATATGATCTTGTACATGCATACAGATGGGCTAATACCAGAAATATCGGCTATGGTCCATCCGATAGCCTTCTTGAATTGTTTCAAAACTATGATAAGTTTCTGTTCTTGTTCAGTAGTTGATTCTGCTGAAACAATCACAGGTAGAGTAGAGGCATTACATGAATAAACATATTTTAAGTGTATAGGTAATACCTTGAGTTCTAACTTAGGTGGCTCCTCGATTGATGCTTTTGTGGGTGTAATCCATTTTCTCTAATTCCAAAGATTCAAAACGGGATTGCGGATTAAATCCTTTTTGATTAGCTTCTAACAGAGCTAAGTATTTAGCCTCCTCTTCATCATTTGGGGGATCCGATGTCAAAATTCTTTCCAGTGGGTCCTCAACACAGTTGAGTTCCTTCTCCACTATTAAATCCTCTAAATCAGATACTGTAGAACAATCATCCATTGTGTCAAGAAATCACATAGACCTAAAGACGTTAAATGTTACCTGATCATCCTGAACAAGCATAGTGAGCTTGCCCTTCTGCACATCAATAAGGGAACAGCCTTCCTAGGATGATTGGTACTTATTTGTCTGCTTCAAAATCTAGAATTACAAAGTCAGTAGGAAAGATAAACTTATCTATACGTACCAATATGTCCTCGATTTTTCCTTCTAGATGTGCTAATTGATCGATCTGCTAGTTGAAGTGTAACTGTAGTTGGTCTAACTTCTTCTATCCCCAACTTCCTAAATATTGACATAGGCATCAAGTTGATACTTGCACCAAAGTCACATGATTCCTTACCACAATATGTTGCTCCAATGTTGCACGGTATGGTAAAACATCCAGGATCCTTCAATTTTGGGGGTAGTTTGTCTTGAAGATATGCACTGCATTCCTTCGTCAGAGCTACCGTCTCAAATTCTTCAATTCTTCGTTTCTTAGAGAAGATATCTTTCATGAACTTGACGTAGCTCGGCATTTGCTCAAGTGCTTCAACCAATGGGATGTTGATGTGAAGTTGCTTGAGTACGTCAAGGAACTTCTTGAATTGAATCTCTTGATTCTGTTTCTGAGGTTTTTGAGGGTAGGGTGGTGGTTTCATTACCGGAACTGATTCTAGTTGATTCATCTTTAGCGGTAATTCTGCACTTAACGGAGTTGTTAGTTGATCAGAATTAGCTGGTCCTGAGGTTACTTTGTCAAGTTTTGCAGATTCTGGTTCTAGTGAAGCTGGGTTTTCAACACTTGGTTGAACTTCTTCTAAGTCTTAAGCATCAGCTTGCTCCTTTCCAGCTTCAATGGTATTGGGCTCTATCGTCTTTCCACTCCTCAGTGTTAGCGCTTTGCAGTGCTCCTTTCTCGAATTCTCAGATTTTCTATATCACTGGGCAAGGTACCCTATGGTCGGTTCCTAAGTCCAGTTGCAAGCTGGCCCACTTGATTCTCCAGATTCTTCAATGTAGCTGCTTGGCTCTAGATTAAGACATCATTCTTTTCCATGTATGCCTTTAGCAAATTCTCCAAGCTATTGGATGCTTCAACTTGAATTGGTTTTGAACTTGTTGTGGGAAATTAGGCGGTTGGGTTGGGTGTAAGTGGTCTGGTTCTAGCCCTTGGTTACTCTAGGAGAAATTCGGTGGTTTCTCTATGATGGTTTATAAAATTTGATTGCGACCTTGCCTTCCTCGATTTTGGTTACGATTACACATGTAGTATCTGATTCTAGGTTTGACGGACATTCTTGAACAAATGTCCCTCCCACAATAGACACAAGCTATATTCTCAAATTGATTAGGCGATTGTCTTTGCAAAACTATTAGGCCCATTAGTAGTAAGATTTTTAAGCATTGAGGATATTGATGATACGAGATGCCATGAAGTAAAAGTGCCTACTTCATGTATTCCAATGACTCGTCTTCTGGCGCTACTCATTGGTTGGCCATTAATAATTATTGATGGCAATCCTCTCAATAATTTCATAAGCCTCGTTACAAGACTTAGAAAGGAAAGCACCATTAGTAGAGACGTCCACTACCATCCTTGTGTGAGCGTTGAGACCATTATAGAATGTCTCAAGTTGAATGCAATGTGGGATTCCATGATGAGGGAACTTTCGTAATAATTCTTTAAATCTTTCCCATGCCTCATACAAGGACTCATCATCCATTAGGTGGAAGGCAGTGATCTCGTTCCTCAGCTTGGCATTCTTACTCGGCAGGAAATACTTCATGAGGAATCGCTCGGCTAACTCTTGCCATGTAGAAATGGAGTTCAGTGGCAATGAGTTCAACCAGGCACGAGCTCTGTCCCTTAGTGAATATGGGAACAACTTCAATCGTAAGGCATCTTCGGGAACTCTGGTTAACTTGAAAGAATCGCTCACTTCCATGAATAGTCTTAAGTGAAGATGATGATCTTCAGTAGGCATTCCACTGAATTGGCCCACAGTCTAAAGCATCTGGAACATGACTGGCTTCAGATCGAATTGTCGTGCCTCGATTTCGGGTCTCCTAATACCCGAATTAAGATCATTGAACACTGGCAAGACATATTGTCTTAAGGCTCTATCCCTATCATCAGTAATAAGGATAGGATTCTGAGAAAGGTTTGCTCTGTTTCCTTGATTCATATTCTCAAAGTTCATCTCTTCGGTCCTTCTCTGGTTCGCTTGTCTTCTTCGTTGTCGAAAGGTTCGTTCTATCTCAGGGTCTCTGAGGAGTAAATCGATAATTTGGTCAATACTCATAAACACATATCACAAAAAATTAATTAATTCAAAATTGAGCATAAAATTAAACCAAAATGTAAGACTAGTAAATTCATAAATAATGGCTTTTGAAAATAGTCCCGACATGGCGCCAAAAACTTGGAGCAGTGCAAATGTGCAAGTGTACACAATCGCAACAAGTAATAAAGTGACAAGTAAATATCGAGTTATCGTGCCCACAGGACCGTGAAAAAGTTATTTATGAAAGTAATTTTCAAACGATTCTCCATCCCGTAACTGTTCTAGTTGGTATCAACTCATTGTTATCGTTCTCTATGACCATGATACTCCTTTCTTTGGCACGCACTGGACTGGACTCACCCATGAACTATTTGAGATGGGATAAACTATGCTCACATCCAACCACTTGATAATTTCCTTCTTTACTACATACTCCATGATGGGGTTCATCTCCATTGTCCATCAATCTTTCCTTTCGTCATCTTCTAATATGATCTTGTACATGCATACGGATGGGCTAATACCGAAAT
Source organism: Gossypium rotundifolium (assembly GCA_025506655.1). Classification (NCBI taxonomy): domain Eukaryota; kingdom Viridiplantae; phylum Streptophyta; class Magnoliopsida; order Malvales; family Malvaceae; genus Gossypium; species Gossypium rotundifolium. The sequence continues at coordinate 115,014,940 of CP106734.1, read as the reverse complement.
ATCGGCTATGGTCCATCCGATAGCCTTCTTGAATTGTTTCAAAACTATGATAAGTTTACATTCTTGTTGAAGAGTTGATTCTCAATGAAACAATCACAGTGTAGAGTAGAGGCGTTACATGAATAAACATATTTTAAGTGTATAGGTAATACCTTGAGTCCTAACTTAGGTGGCTCCTCGATTGATGCTTTTGTGGGTGTAATCCATTTTCTCTAATTCCAAAGATTCAAAACGGGATTATGGATTAAATCCTTTTGATTAGCTTCTAACGAGCTAAGTATTTAGCCTCCTCTTCATCATTTGGGGATCCGATGTCAAAATTCTTTCGGTGGGTCCTCAACACGCTTGAGTTCCTTCTCCACTATTAAATCCTCTAAATCGAATCTTGTAGAACAATCATCCATTGTGTCAAGAAATCACATAGACCTAAAGACATTAAATGTTACCTGATCATCCTGAACAAGCATAGTGAGCTTGCCCTTCTGCACATCAATAAGGGAACAGCCTTCCTAGGATGATTGGTACTTATTTGTCTGCTTCAAAATCTAGAATTACAAAGTCAGTAGGAAAGATAAACTTATCTATACGTACCAATATGTCCTCGATTTTCCTTCGGATGTGCTAATTGATCGATCTGCTAGTTGAAGTGTAACTGTAGTTGGTCTAACTTCTTCTATCCCCAACTTCCTAAATATTGACATAGGCATCAAGTTGATACTTGCACCAAAGTCACATGATTCCTTACCACAATATGTTGCTCCAATATTGCACGGTATGGTAAAACATCCAGGATCCTTCAATTTTGGGGGTAGTTTGTCTTGAAGATATGCACTGCATTCCTTCGTCAGAGCTACCGTCTCAAATTCTTCAATTCTTCGTTTCTTAGAGAAGATATCTTTCATGAACTTGACGTAGCTCGGCATTTGCTCAAGTGCTTCAACCAATGGGATGTTGATGTGAAGTTGCTTGAGTACGTCAAGGAACTTCTTGAATTGAATCTCTTGATTCTGTTTCTGAGGTTTTTGAGGGTAGGGTGGTGGTTTCATTACCGGAACTGATTCTAGTTGATTCATCTTTAGCGGTAATTCGCACTTAACAGAGTTGTTAGTTGATCGAAATTAGTGGTCCCGAGGTTACTTTGTCAAGTTTTGCGATTCGGTTCTAGTGAAGTGGGTTTTCAACACTTGGTTGAACTTCTTCTAAGTCTTAAGCATCGACTTGCTCCTTTCCGGCTTCAATGGTATTGGGCTCTATCGTCTTTCCACTCCTCGGTGTTAGCGCTTTGCGTGCTCCTTTCTCGAATTCTCGATTTTCTATATCATTTGGGCAAGGTACCTATGGTGGGTTCCTAAGTCCAGTTGCAAGCTGGCCCACTTGATTCTCCAGATTCTTCAATGTAGCTGCTTGGCTCTAGATTAAGACATCATTCTTTTCCATGTATGCCTTTAGCAAATTCTCCAAGCTATTGGATGCTTCAACTTGAATTGGTTTCTGAACTTGTTGTGGGAAATTAGGCGGTTGGGTTGGGTGTAAGTGGTACTGGTTCTAGCCCCTTGGTTACTCTAGGAGAAATTCAGGTGGTTTCTCTATGATGGTTTATAAAAATTTGATTGCAGCCCTTGCCTTCCTCGATTTTGGTTCTGATTACACATGTAGTATACAGATTCTACGTTTGACGGACATTCTTCGAACAAATGTCCCTCCCCACAATAGACACAAGCTATATTCTCAAATTGATTAGGCGATTGTGCTGCAAAACTATTAGGCCCATTAGTAGTAAGATTTTTAAGCATTGAGGATATTGATGATACCTGAGATGCCAGTGAAGTAAAAGTGCCTACTTCATGTATTCCAGCGACTCGTCTTCCTGACGCTACTCGACTGGTTGGCCATTAATAATTATTGATGGCAATCCTCTCAATAATTTCATAAGCCTCGTTACAAGACTTAGAAAGGAGAGCACCATTAGTAGAGACGTCCACTACCATCCTTGTGTGAGCGTTGAGACCATTATAGAATGTCTCAAGTTGAATGCAATGTGGGATTCCATGATGAGGGCACTTTCGTAATAATTCTTTAAATCTTTCCCATGCCTCATACAAGGACTCATCATCCATTAAGTGGAAGGCAGTGATCTCGTTCCTCAGCTTGGCATTCTTACTCGGCAGGAAATACTTCATGAGGAATCGCTCGGCTAACTCTTGCCATGTAGAAATGGAGTTCAGTGGCAATGAGTTCAACCAGGAACCTGAGCTCATCCCTTAGTGAATATGGGAACAACTTCAATCGTAAGGCATCTTGAGAACTCGTTAACTTGAAAGAATCGCTCACTTCCATGAATAGTCTTAAGTGAAGATGATGATCTTGATGGGCATTCCACGAATTGGCCCACGATCTAAAGCATCCGGAACATGACCGCTTCAGATCGAATTGTCGTGCCTCGATTTGGTCTCCTAATACCCGAATTAAGATCATTGAACACTGGCAAGACATATTGTCTTAAGGCTCTATCCCTATCATCAGCAATAAGGATAGGATTCTGAGAAAGGTTTGCTCTGTTTCCTTGATTCATATTCTCAAAGTTCATCTCTTCGGTCCTTCTCTGGTTCGCTTGTCTTCTTCGTTGTCGAAAGGTTCGTTCTATCTCAGGGTCTACAGGGAGTAAATTGATAATTTGGTCAATACTCATAAACACCTGAAATATTCACAAAAAAATTAATTAATTCAAAAATTGAACGCAAAATTAAACCAAAATGTAAGACTAGTAAATTCATAAATAATGGCTTTTGAAAATAGTCCCCGGCAACGGCGCCAAAAACTTGGAACGGTGCAAATGTGCAAGTGTACACAATCGCAACAAGTAATAAAGTGACAAGTAAATATCGAGTTATCGTGCCCACAGGGACTGTGAAAAAGTTATTTATGAAAGTAATTTTCAAACACTTCGGTGAAGGAAAAATATTTGGATTTGAGAAATATCTAAAAACTAGAAAACAAAGTAAAATAAAATAAAATAAAATAAAGTTCTAATGCACAATTTCAAAAGTTGATTTTAATCAAGATGATATAATTGTGTTGGATTAATTACATTTTTTACCTTAGAATTATTAAACTTGTTATGAATAAATCCCGACAACTCGGTAATTTGCTAACTTATGAACATATTTACAATCAAAAATCCATTCATCTCTTGTACATATTCCTATGTCAAATTGACTGATTAAACAGATTTATAAAGGTAAACATGTTATTGCGCATGCATACTTATTAAATTAAACAATCTCTCATATATTCCTATGTCGATTCAACCGATTAATTCAATCTAATAAGCATATAAAAGACTATGTGAGGTAACAAAGTATCCTTACCTTGAAACAGTTTAATCACAATAATCTTGCAAGTTATGCAAGGCATGTGTATCGCCAAATACAATGCTAATCTAATCTTCAGCTACCTTAGAAGAATTAAACATGGATTGATTAAGTGCTGTGTCCATTAAATACAATTTTAATGCATTTAAATAATTAGCTCTTTAGTTATCTAAACAATTATAATGCCAGAATAACTTAAGCATGATTTTACTTAATCAAGCATTTTACCGAGGCCTATAACAGCATAAACACAATTTTAATAATTTAAAAAGACGAAATGCAATCAACCCAACACGAATTAAATTCAAGCTAAGCTGATTAAATTAACCATTCCAATACCATAAATATTCATAAACATGTTTGTCAAAAAAACAACAAAATTTAAAGAGATAGGGAACAAGAAGCAAATCCAGTGTTTCTCCGTGGCTTGACTGATTGCTCCGTTCTTCGTTCTCCGTTGCCCTCGGCTATCAAGGTGGCTTATGAACACTTTAATTGCTGCTCAATGATGGCTGATGAGGACCTCTTTCCCAAGAGAAGAAATCGGCACAAGAGCAAGGAAATAGGAAAATGAAAAGTTGAGAGAAAGTGAGAGAGGAGAAGAGAGAATGAGATGTGAATGAGGGATGAGGGATGAGGGATGCTTTGAATGATCAGAAAGGGGTGGCTTTTATAGCTGATTGTGGCTGCTAAAATAGAAAATTTTGTCAGCCAAAGAGACCCCCCTTGGCCAGCCATCTATGTGGCAAAGTTGATGGCTTCAACTTTTCTAAATATGGCATGGGGCAAATCTACAAAGCCACTAATTATGGAGGGGGTTGAATGCAACTTTGACAAGTCTTCAAGGGCCTCTTTGCAAGCTTAATTAATCAGCTAATAAGCTGATTTGGGTCAGCATATGGACGGTTTGGGCTGCCCAATTAGTGGCTGGTTCGGTTCACTAAATTCAGTTCAACCAGTGCGGTTTAACTGGACCTTTTTTCATAATTAATTAATAATAATTTATTTAGACCAAATTAAATTGGGAATAAATCAAAATTAATTATATTATGATTTAATATTCATAATCGGACCATCTTGGGCTGGAAATAAATTTTCCTCGATACTTCAAATTGCTTCTCGGGTTTATTCTTCGAGTAGTGTCTATCGAGCTAATTTTTGCCCTTTGTGCGAATCTGTCGAAAATAGTCAAAATTAATCAAAATTAACTATAAAATTAATTAAAATTCATCATGTTCATATTTTTAGCACAATCTAATTATTTTTCCATAAGAATTTAACCGAAATAGTATGATTTTAAGTTAAAAAGGGCATGTAAAAACACATAAATTTTCGTGTTTCCAACCTACTTGTATCATTCAATTCCAGTCCAACTAATCTAACATTTTCACAATTAGATTCAATTTATGGGCATACTGCACAGTCATCTATGTCTAAAGAATGTGCGCATGCAATTGGGAAATAAAAACAATTGAATGAAACAGTAGAGTAAATCATACATATGTTTCAACCATTAACGAAAATAAACGTTTTATCATGTAATCCCAACCCTATAAGATTTAGCTCATGGGTTGGATATTAAAATTCAAGTTCAAAATAACACCCAACATCATTTTGATCAAACCAATTCACAGGAGAACAGATTATGAAATAATTGAAGAATTTAGAAAGATGGCTATTGCCAAGTCAATTCACAATCCAGCAGCACAATGTCCTGCAGTGGCTGAGAAGGACTGCCTTCGGTTTCCACCTTTCGTCTCTACTTAGCCACTACCTTCTTTTGTTGCCTCCGGATCTCCATAGCTTTGAGGGTTTCCTCCTTTAGCTTTTTCTAAGCTTTTCTTCCTAGGGTAACTCCAACAACCCACAATATCTTCTCCTCTTTTTTAAGTAGATTTTTCTGGTACAAGTAGAGTTGGGCTAAAAGTAGTATGCGTTGAGTGTTGACTCGATCATCTTCCTAAAATTTCTATGACATTCATATTGGCAAATTGTCCAATCTTTTAGCCCGACAAACCTTCACTTCTTTATTTCTTTCTCCACACCCTGCACCTGCCAAACAACCAAACACAACCTTTCCACATGCAATTAAAAGTACCTAACATTTAAACACAGTACAAGCTCCTAATGCAATGATAAAAATACCAATGAACTGTCCTAAAATGAACTAAATGTACCAAGTACAGGCAATTAGCTAGGTCATGAAATATAACTCTTTTCAAGAGTTATCAATATAGTAGTTTAGTTTTAAGCATAGGATGTGCTTTTGGTATAGCAAAGATTGTTTATTAAACATTGTGATATTTTGTTGTACAAGATTTCTAGACTACATCACCCTACTCTTTTATATGTTGAGAAATTTTTCAATTATCCAAAAATATTTGTAATTTATTGTTGTCATACTAAATTTTTATTTAATATAAAAATTAAAACTTTTCTTTTTTTTCTTTTAGCAAATTTAATGTTTGTTTCTAACATCTAACATGACAGCTCAAAGAACCTTCAATGCTATTTTGAGTTGAGATTGCAGCGATGAACTTTTAAAGATGTTCTATCTAGTGTGAATAAGTTTATTTTTTTAATGGAAATTCGATGTGATTTGGAGCTGGGTTTCGTATTTGGTGGGAATGAAAGTGATATGCTACGGTTTTGTATTTTGATCGAAAGGTTGTTTTCATGGTAATATTTATGGCTATAGTTTAGTAATGAATCGTAATATTTGACAAAGTGAGCTGGGTAGATTGCATTTTGTGATGTGTTCTGTTTTTTCCTTTATCATTTTGATTTTGCTTTGTTTTCCATTGGAAGATTTGGTTTTGTTGGCCTTTTGATTTTGTTGCCTTTATAGAATTAAGGCATGTACTTTTGGACTTTAGGGGTTTAGTAAAATTTTATTTTGACTGTGCAAATAAAAAGATAGCATTGTATGTATCGTTTATCCCACCAATATCATTAAAAATTTAATATTTTAGTTACTATTTATATGTTTTGAAAAAATAATTTTACTCTTCTTTTAAATATAATGGTGAAATTTAAAAAATGAAGTTCATTTTCTTTACAGATTTTTCCCTCTTTCAACCTCGTCCTTCTCAAATACACTCATGCCCTTTCCCTCGGTCTCAACCCTCTTCACTATTTACCTAGATCTAGATAGCATACACCAAACCACCATTGTAACCATCATAAATCAGGACCACCTTCCCTAATCCTATATCTCTCTTGCTCCACTGGTCACCATTTCCAACTCATACACCACTAACATCCTCATCACCAAATAACCACATCCAAAGCTAGTGAGCAACAATAAACATCAATAGTCAATAACCAATCAAACCATTTTTTGAAGACCTTTTTTAGGTTAAGGTTTGATTCATGGAGATCTCATCACTTTCTTAACGTTCCGGACAATGAAGTTCAAGTCCATAACATGGGGGCGACATATTGGAAACTCACAACCATGTTAATAAAATCTGGTTGCTAATAAAATCAAATACTTTTCTTATTTCTAGGTAAATAGTTTATGCACATCAAAGATTTAGTGGTTGAAAATTATGGATTTATTTTTTTAGATTTTTTCTCTAGTTGTTAGTGCCTACTTTTTAGTTTTTCTGTTATGTAAAAGCCTATATAAATAGGCTATTGGATTATGAATCAGTGTACTTATCATCTTAGTTTTCTCTTTTCTTATTATCTTCATCTTGCTGTTATCTTTTTCAGTAAGTTAACAATGGTATCAGAGCTAGGTTAAAAGAAGAGTGTTTTCGGTGAGAGAAAAAAGTTCTTATGGCTTCTGAAAATTTTTTGCAACTAGTTATTTCACGTTTTGATGGTCACTATGATTATTGGAGCATGTTGATGGAGAACTTCTTGCAGTCCAAGAAATATTGGCATGTCAATGAGTACGGTGTAGCAGCACCAACAGATGGAGAAAGGCTTACAGAAGCACAGCAAAAGGACCTAGAAGAGCTAAAGCTGAAAGATTTGAAAGAAAAGAATTACTTATTTCAAGCTATTGATCATTTGATCCTAGAAACCATTCTTTGCAAAGAAACTTCCAAGGATATTTGGTACTCCATAGAGATAAAATATCAAGGTTCTTCCAGAGTGAAGTGTGCACAGCTTCAGGCCCTACGGAGGGACTTTGAAGTTCTTCAGATGAAGGATGGTTAGTCTATTACAGACTATTGTGCACGAACCATGGGAATTACAAATAATATGTGATTTCATGGTGAGAAGATGAATGACACAACCACTGTTGAAAAGATATTGTCGTCTTTATCACCAAAGTATGATTATGTTGTCTGCTCGATTGAAGAATCCAAGGATATTAATGCACTCACTCTTGATGAACTTTAGATCTCCTTGTTGGTCCATGAGCAGAAGATGAACATAACTTCTATCTCAATAGAGTAGGCTTTGAAAGCTTCAATTCATTCTTTCAGAGGAAGAGGTAGAGGTTAAGGAAGAGGAAGAAGTAGAGGAGACAGTTGGAATAAAGATGGTGGCATGCATGCCAGACCAAATGATAAAGGCAAACAATGGGATCATCAATTTGAAAAATCGAAGGAAGGATATTTTAGATGTCATAGGTTTGTCATTATTGTTCTGAATGTCGTACTAATCTGTCTAATGACAAGGAAAAGGGAGAAAAGTTGAATTTTGCAGAAAAAGAAGAAGTTGAAACCTTGTTGATTGCAGTTCATAACAAGCAAGAGGAGTCATAGAACTCATGTTTATGGTATGTGGATACAGGTTGTAACAACCACGTGCGGTAATAAGTCTTCTTTCTCTTCTCTAAATGAAGACTTTCATAGTACTATGTCTTTTAGAGATAAATCTATTGTTGATGTAGTGGGAAAGGGTTATATTAGTATAAGAACCAAGAATGGTTTTGTAGAGACAATTTCCAATGTTTTCTTTGTGCCTGCTTTAAAAAATAACTTGTTAAGTGCTGGTCAATTACAAGAAATAGGATATGTGATTACGATATCAAAAGGTGTTTGTGAAATTTATGATCCTTCTAGATGTGTTATTGCAGTGGTTCCTATGAGTTCCAACAGGTTGTTTCCATTGGTGATTGATTGTGTTCAACCTTGTTTGATGGTTAAACTGAAAGGCAACACATGGCTTTGGCATTTTCGCTATGGTCATCTTAATTTTAGGGGTTTAAAGACTCTTAGACAGAAAGACATGGTCAGGGGTCTTCTTCAAATTGTTATTCCATCCTAAGTGTGTGAAGATTGTGTTGTTAGCAAACAACATCGTGAACAATTTCCTAAAAGAAAATCTTGGAAAGCAAAACATTTGTTGGAATTGGTTCATTAAGATATTTGTGGGCCAATAAAACCATCATCTAATAGAGGTAAAAATTATTTCCTTACTTTCATTGATGATTATTCCCGGAAAACGTAGGTTTACTTCTTGCAGGAGAAATCAGGAGCAATTAATGCATTTACTAGCTTTAAAGCACTTATTGAGAATGAAACCAAGAAAACCATTTAACTTTTCGCACTGATCGTGGTGGAGAATATTGCTCTAAGGAATTTGAAGTATTTTGTAAAAGTCATGGTATTCAAAAAGAGCTTACCACTGCATATACCCCCAACAAAATGGCGTATCGGAGAGGGAAAATATAACCATACTAAATATGGTGTGTAACACCCCTTACCCGTGTTCTACATCGAACCGGATACGAGGCGTTACTGTACTTAACTCACAGGGTCATACGACTTTAGGCTATCAAATTTCATTCCAAATTACAACCTTTCCACACGCACACCTCTAACATCCTTATAATGGGCCTACGATGCCCTAAACATGCCTCCAAAAGGCTTCAGAAATAGATTAGAAACTTTTACACACTTGGAAAAGTTTTTACCTGAACAGGGACCACACGCCCGTGTAGGCTTAGGGACACACCCCTGTACCCCTAAAACACGCCCATGTCTTCCACCCGTGGTGGACACTACCAAATTACACACGGCCTTGACACGCCCGTGGCCTCAAACCGTGTGTCACACCTTGATATACTAACTTATTCACACGGCTTGGAGCATACGCCCATGTGCTAATCGTGTGTCACACACGGCCTATACAAACGGCTGTGGGGTTAGTCCATGGTCTATTCTAACTTAAAATATCAACATGCAGGGAACACACGGCCTAGACACACACTCGTGTATCTATCCGTATAGACACTTAGAGGCTATCTACCAAGCCTTTTTCCACTCTCATTTGCATACCATCATATATTAGCATATAATATCAAATAACATCAATATAACTCTTGAATTAAAGACATTTAATCATAAGGGTGATAAAGTCTTCATCCCACACACTAGGGAGATCTATTCCCAATACATTTACAACAACTTAAGCCATCATCTATGGCTACACACAATCCAATTATAAGTTCTCTTAGTCCAACACAATTTGGCTACATCAACAAAGACTTAATTAACCTCAAGTACTAGCCCTATACATGCCATGACTCATAAGGACTTGATACCTCATACCAAGTGCCTGCTCGATAGTGTGAAAACATCTCCTGCGATCTCCAACCCAAACTAGCTAAAATAACCTATAAGAGGTGAGAAAGGAAGAGGAGTAAGCAATAATGCTTAGTAAGTTCATCTGCATAATTTGACAATTATTGATATTCACTGAATAAACGTAATGACGAGGTAATATGTCGAGTTTTTCTCATTAGCTCATGATTACTTACTCAATCATTCTTGAAGCTTACTCATTCTATCTCCTACCACATTCTTACCATGCCACAAGCTAATTTGCTCGTTTAATTAACATACATTCCTACACTGATCACACATGATCATATAAAACAACACATCCAACATTTTCAATAAGCCACTCATTCTACTAATCTCTTTGTGGTTTCGCACTTATCTCACCATCAACCTCTAATAGGGTGGTATCGCACACAGCCCACCAATCATTTATACTTATGGTGATTTCGCACTTAGCTCACCAATCATTTATAAGCGATGGTATCGCACAAAGCCCATCGATTACTAATTAGTCAGGTGGTTACGCACACAGCCCACCGATAAAAATATAGTTGATGGTATCGCACACAGCCCATCAATTAATAATTAGTCAGGTGGTTACGCACATAGCCCACCGATAATAATATAGTTGATGGTATCACACACAGCCCATCAATTAATAATTAGTCAAGTGGTTACGCACACAGCCCACCGATAATAATATAGTTGATGGTACCGCACACAGCCCATCAATTAATAATTAGCCAGGTGGTTACCACATAGCCCACCGATAATAATATAGCTAATGGTATCGCACACAGCCGATCAATTAATAATTAGTCAGGTGGTTACGCACACAGCCCACTGATAATAATATAGTTGATGGTATCGTACACAGCCCATCAATAACCCTCAATGAGGTGTATTTGCACATAGCTCACCATTAGTATACATTCAAAAATATTTATCCACCTACATTTCTCTAATTCCAAATGTTCATCCGTGAACATCCTCACTCACTATCATTCTTACTTAGATTCTACAATAATCGTTCACATTCACACAATGCATTTATAAATCTATCTTATGCAACTAGGTGCGTTGATTACACATAATCCATTAGGTTTTATCATATTTTGAATTCATCTCAATTCATTTCTAACACATACTTGTGCTTCTCATGGCACAACCACATACTTTCTCTCTTTCAACATACCCGTTGAATCACTCAAATTATTAAATAACACTCTTGAGTCTTATACGCATAACGTCATATTGACATTATACCCCAATGGGGTCAGAACACCCAAACCCGATCAATACACCACGGTAGTATACGGTATATTCTGGGAAAAAGGACTTGAGAGGTTTAGGTTTAAGTTTAAAAGTTCGAGGAAAACACTTATTAAATTGTGTATTTGAAACACTTGAGTAGGTTTGACTGAAATCGATGTATTTGAAAACTTAGAAAAATTTTTTTTTAAACTTACTCGATGGGTAGACAAAAGCAGGTTTATCTCGTTATGAAGTTTGAAATTGTTTATCATTGTTACAAAACATTTTGTATTTAGAAGAAAATCGTGTTTAAGTTAGAAACATTTGAGTTCTTCTTTATTCCAAATCTTAGTGTGATACCCGATGGTATAGTTTAAAATATCGCTTTTTGTAGTTTGAAATCGTTGTCTTTCCAAGTTTTAGCACATTTGACCTAATTAATTCGTTAGGCATATTAAAATCTACTTTAATCATAAACAAAACATAATTTTAAAAGGCCATTTACAACCCAAATAAAACCAAATAGTAATAAAACTTAAGTACCAAATTTCATAATAGTCAAAGCAAATCTTTATTTGAGCATGGCATGAGCACCTCGAGTCCATCCCGGCTCCATGTCCGCGTCTAAGTGTCACCTGAAAAAGTCAAAGGAGAGAGTGAGTCGCAAGACTCGGTGTATAAATCCTCTCCCGGTATAACATGCCAACACATATATCATAACAAAATAATGCAAGTAATGCACCGATCCTAACCAACCACATCACCTTTTCTACCCGTGTGGTACCAAACCATGGTGGTGCCAAACCACCGGTGACCCAAAGTCACGATATCCATACTGTGGTACCAAACCACTGGTGACCCAAAGTCACAAATAATCCAATGATGGGGCAAACCCATCGTGTGATACCAAATCACTAGCGACAATCCCGTAACTCATAAGTGGGGCCAACCCACGGTGGTGTCAAACCACAAGGACGAGTCGCAATGAGGTGCCAAACCTCTGGTGTCCCAAAGACACAATGTGATACCAAATCACGGTGACCGCGATCACAAATCCGATGATGGGGCCAACCCATCGCGTGATACCAAATCATTGGCGTCAATCCGTATAATCAATGTAGGGCCAACCCACCGTCGTACTAAGCCACTGGGACGAGGCGCCGAGGTGCCAAACCTCGTGACCCAAAGTCACAAAATATCATTATGGTACCAAACCACTTTGGAGGTGCCAAACCTCTGTGTCCCAAAGACACAGGTGTCCCAAAGACACGGATATCATACTCCCCCTCCTCTCATATCACCCAATAGCATATCATACTAAATGCAAAATCGTTGCAATCATGCTATCATGCTCTCATGCTTAATATGGCATCTCAAAGTATCAAAAATCATGATATCACATATCATCACATAACTCATAATGAAACGGACTTACCCGAATCCGTATCCATACCTCAATGGGTACCAAAATAGTCAACCACACTGTTTCATTTATACAAACAGGTTATTACATTACTTAGTTAAAATAGTGTGTTGGTTTACACACCTGGTATACCGAAAGCCTTAATTCCAAAGAACCCGATCCGAAACCCTCAATCCTCTTACTCCTAAAACAATCGGCCAACCAAGGGTTAATCACTTAAACCATTCGGCCATAACCCCTTAAACCAAAGGGTTGCGTTAAGCCTTACCTTAACTTGATTTGGTTTTCCACCCAACTCGGATCCAACAATGGTTTCTCTTAAAACAATCGGCAGACCCTGATAAAAGAGCAATTAATCTCTTAACAACTTGACTTAAAGAAAACTAAGCGAAATCGAATACAAAGACTAGCTCTTACCACTACTTACCGTTTGACTTCTCAATCATTGCTCCAAAATCCAAAGGCCCTAAATAAAGCGATTACCAAAATAAGTGATTAACTCCTTTTAATAGATACCCAATCGGCCTTAACCAAATCCGACTTGACATAGAACAAGGGAAGAAAAGAATAACATTTGGCCTTGCTTACCTTCTCTAACGATTGAGCAACCACCAAGATTGACCTTACACAAAGAAAGAAGCAAGAGAAAGTTGTAAAGAAGAAGGAGTTGCTATTAACCACAATGAAATGGGAAAAAGAAGAAGATGCTTTCGATTTTTGAGAAGAAAGCGAAATGGAGGAAGGTATTTTCGATTTTGGAAGAAGGAAAAAGAAGGTGTTTTGAAAAACAACTTTCGGCTATCAAGGCTTCAAAGAAGGAAAGAAAATATATGAGAAAAGAAAATACTAGTTTGACTTAGTGAAAATGGAAAAAGAAAGAGAGATAGGAGGGTATATGGTTCGCCAAGGTTAGCAAAGAAATAATAGCTTGAGCACTCCAAGAACATTCAGCTGCTACTAAAAAAAATGATTGAAACGACAAGCAAATTCGGCAACACTTGGGGTTTCGATTTCAAGGATGAATGGCAAAGAAATATGGTTTCGGCTTAGGCTATTTGCAAGTGAAGAGCTTTGCTAGCTTTTGACTAAACGAAATCGGCTTGTTTGACAAAATGGAAGGCTTACCAAAAGACCAAAAGAGAGACTTGTTGACACTTAGCTAAAAGCGAAAATGCACAACTTGCCAAAATGAAATTTCAGCACTCTCCTCCCAACTTACCAACCGCCAAGCTCCCCAAACACTCCTAAAATCGGCCAACCTCCCCATTCACTCCCAAACCACAAATTCAAATAACTATGACCAAGTCTTCCTCCTATTTTCACTCTCCACCCACCGTTTGAAAGAGTTAACAAAGTCCAAGGCGAGTTTGAGCGCCTACAACTCTCCTCTCCTTGGCGTCAAAAGTAAGACAAAAGGGTGGCCACTTGACTTGAACTCAAGACCTCATCCCCCTTGCACTTGACGCCAAACACATGCTTTAAGTGGCGCATGCTTTGCCACTCCACCAGCTCCTTTCTTGTGCTCAAAAACACCAATTAAAATATATAAGACCCAGCTCCTTCAGCTCCTATCACCCAAAGCCCAAAACTAAAATTTTCCACCTCTTTCGGGCACACTCCTAGCCTACAACTAAGCCAAAACCACACAAACAACAACATAGCAAGCCAATAACATGCAAGAAATGCCAAAATAAAATAGCCCTTAACCTGGGATATTACAGGGTCTTACATGATATATCGTATTGATCGATGTCTCTGGCATGGTCTTATTCAATATCCCACACCGAGGCCATATGCCAACATGGTCTTACACGAGACCTTAACTATCTTCATATCATGCTATATACATTTTCTATTACTCTTAGATTCTTTTAACATCTCATCAAAAGATATTTCAAACATTCATTGAATAAATATAAATTCCATATTATATTGGAATATTAAATTAGCTCGTACGTAATTGCAACAATTGCACATGAACTTACCTCGATGTTGAAAGGGTCGAAAGGAACCTTTTTGCCCACATTTCTCTTTTCGCCCGTTCCAGTTCCAAAACTCGTTTTCTTTGATCTAGAACAATGGAATTTACTGATTTAATCACTCATAAATCATAATATACCATAATATACACTTTAAGCAAAAATGACTATTTTGCCCCTACACTTTGGCAAAATTATGATTTTACCCCTAGGCTCGTAAATAAATCTTTATCACATTTTCTTGTTAAGAAAGCCTAGATAAACATTTAATCCTCTTATAACTATCCTCAATTTCATCTATTTCATGCCTTAATGGGTCCCAATTAGGTGTTTTCATGGCTACACCTTTCACAAAAGTTGTTTCTCATCACTTTAACATTCATTTTCTTCCATAAAAATTCAGCTAACAACTTAAAATCTCACATGGTAAATCTCTAAACTTTTTACCATAATGCAAAATAGTCTTCTTTTTAGAAAGCTTAAGCTTCAGGGATCTCAAAAGTACAATTTTCTTCAAAAAAAAACCATCAAAATCACTTACTTGAGTGGAGTAAAGTTTATTGAAATTTTGAGCTTTCAAACACCCCTTGATTGTTGAAACTTTCGGTGGAGAAGAAGAGAGGAAAGATGATATCTTTTTCCTTTCTTTATTTTATTATAAAACATCAATTTAAGCCACCAACTTTGACCAAAATTAAAAGCTCTTGTCCCCCTTGTCTACATGGCCGGCCAACACATTCAAGATGGTTTAATTATCCTTTAAAAGCCTCCAATTAACATTTCATGGCTATTTGGTACCTTTAGCCTATAGAATGGAACTTTTGCACTTTATGCGATTTAGTCCTTTTTCGCGATTTAGCATGAAATCGCTAAAATTAAAGCACCAAAATTTCCATACATCCTTATAAACATGTTATAACACATAATATAACATGAAAATAATTTTATCAAACCTCAAATTAGTGATTTTAATATCACTATTTTGACTAACCCCAAATCGGGCTGTTACATGGTGAGGAGCATGCTTGCTAATGGAAGGGTCCCAAAATGGTTTTGGCCAGAGGCAGTAAATTGGAGCATCCACGTCTTGAATAGAAGCCCAAGTTTTTCTATTCAAAACATGACACCTGAAAAAGCTTAGAGTGGAAGGAGACCAGCGGTAGATCACTTCAAAATTTTTGGTTGCGTAGCTTATGCACATGTCCCAAATGCAAAGAGAAAGAAGATTGATGACAAACGAGAAAAGTCTGTCTTTCTAGGTATAAGTGAAACATCTAAAGCATATAAATTGTTTAATCCTTTAACAGAGAAAATTGTGATTAGCAGGGATGTAATTTTTGATGAAAAGAACACTAAGAATTGGAATGACCATCAACCTTATCAAACCTTTATTGACACTAAATTTGAAAGGCAGTAGCCTTTAGATCAGCAGACTCAAGCAACACTTGAGCTTGAGAGTTCACCAAACGATGCTCCAACAACCACCGAAATAGAAGTAACCAAACTTTATCCTAGTCATATTTGATGGAGACCAGCTTGGATGAGAGATTTTGAGGTAACTGCATTGGTCAAACTGAAGATCCAATCATCCACTTTACCTTATTTGCATATTGTGATCCAATAACAATTGAAAATACTATAAATAAGTCGAAATGGCGAAAGGCAATAGATGAAGAGATTGCGGCTAAGAAATGACTGAGCTTCTAGAAGGGCACAAGATAATTGGTGTCAAATGGGTATACAAGACAAAGTTGAAGGAGAATGGAGAAGTTGACAAGTATAAGGCATGCTTAGTGGCCAAAGGTTATAAGCAAGAGTTTGGAGTGGATTACAAAGAAGTTTCTGCTCCTGTTGCAGTGCATGGTACAATCAGATTGGTGATTCCACTTGTAACCCAATACTCTTGGCCTATCTTCCAGTTAGATGTGAAGTCGGCATTTTTACATAGTGAACTCCAAGAGCATGTGTTTATTAAACAACCTACTGGTTATGTTAAACATGGAAGTGAAAATAAGGTTTATAAACTAAAAAAGGCTTTATATGGATTGAAACAAGCCCCACGTGCTTGGTATAGTCAAATTGAGGCTTATTTCTTGAAAGTTGCTTTTACCAAGTGCCCTTATGAGTCTACTCTTTTTATTTAAAATTGGCGATGAAGAGAAAATGCTTATTGTGAGTTTATATGTTGATGATCTTATTTTCACTGGAAAATGTAGTTCCATGTTTAATGAATTCAAGAAGTCTATGATGATTGAGTTTGATATGTCAGATCTTAGTCTGATGCATTATTTTCTAGGCATAGAAGTAGTGCAATCAACTAATGGAATATTTATTACTCAAAGGAACTATGTTCAAGATATTCTGAACAGGTTTGATATGAAGGATTGCAATCCAGCAAGCACCCCCATTGAGTTTGGTTTGAAGTTGAGAAAAGAAGGAAAGAAAGTGAACAGCACTCTTTATAAGCAGATCGTTGGTAGCTTAATGTACTTGACCGGTACAAGACTTGACATAATGTATACTGTTAGTTTGATTAGTAGGTTTATGGAGAATCCTACAGAGATGCATTTATTGGTTTTCAAGAGAATCCTTCGTTACTTGCAAGGAACCAAGGATTTTGGGTTATTTTATAGAAAAGGTGAAATTTCATACTTATTTGGGTTCATTGACAGTGACTTTGTAGGAGATCTAGATGATAGAAAAAGCACTTCAGGTTATGTTTTCATGATGGGAACCGGAGCTGTTTCATGGTCATCCAAGAAACAATCCATTGTTACTTTGTCAACTACTGAAGCTGAATTTGTTGCTGCAACAGCTTATGCTTGTCAAGCTATTTGGCTGAGGAAAATCTTGGAGGAGTTGAAGTTCAAGAGAATGGGAGCTACAACAATTTTCTGTGACAACAATTCAGCTATCAAACTCTCAAAAAATCCATTTTTACATGGTATAAGCAAGCATATTGGTGTAAAGTACTATTTTTTGGGAGATCTTAACAATGATAGGGTAATTGATCTCAAGTACTACAAGAGCAAAGATCAACTAGCTGACATATTTTCCAAACCTCTCAAATTGTTTACCTTTCAAAATTTTAGGAGGTTAATAGAGTTTTCACTTTGGAAGATCCTGTTTGAAGAATGGCACCAGTAAACTGAAGTTTAAAGAGTTTTTCAATTTAAATGACGGATTGTTAATAAAATCTGGTTGTTAATAAAATTGGATTATTTTCTTATTTCTAGGCAAATAGTTTATGCACATCAAAGATTTAGTGGTTGAAAATTATGGATTTATTTTGTTTAGATTTTTTCTCTAGTTGTTAGTGCCTATTTTTAGTTTTTCTGTTAGGTAATATGAATCAATGTACTCATCATATTAGTTTTCCCTTTCCTTATTATCTTCATCTTGCTATTATTTCTTTCAGTAAGTTAACAAACCATCCGATGACGGAGCTCCGAGAACGAAAAAGAATAATTAGAGATTGAAGAATCAATTTTGAACAAATCATGTTGAATTCTCAAATATCTGAACCATGGAAATTAGTGAGAGGAAGAAGAGATCTCGGTTAGTGGTGCCCGATCAGATTTTTGACACCAAAGATAGCAGCTCTCAACGAGTCTACGGCAGTGTTAGGATCTTCTCGTGAAGGAAGACGCGACACAGATGAACGACACAGGCGATGTGAGCGGAGCAGGGACTATGATGGCACGGCTTGAATGAAGGTGGCTAGGGTTTTTGTTTTTGTCGAAAAGAAAAAGAAAGAAGAAGAAAATGTGAAGAAAGAGGAAAAAGTAAAAGAAACAAGAAAGGAAAGAGAAAAGAAAAAGGAAAGAAAGTATAAGCTAAAGGAAAGAGAAAAAACAAATAATAAACCAATAAAGTGGTTTTATATATTTTAATATTTTTAATATTTTTTTAATAATTTCTCATTTTGAAAAGAATATTTAAAAAATGCCACATAAAAGATAATATGTCATACCAGAGTCGTAAATTTCGTGAAAATTAATCACTAATTTTGAAAACATAAAGTAGTACTCAAAATGAGTTCAACTCCCCACCCGCTTTCCAAACCTCCATCAAAAATAAAGTAACGCATATATAATATGTTGTTAATGGCCAATAAGTCGACTGAAAATTATCGAGCAAAGGCCTAATCGGAGAATGTCTGCCATTGCCCTTGCTCTTCTTCCATTTCTTTCATGCTTTTCTCTAATTCTTGTGTCATATTTTTGCTTTTTATCACCCTTTTAATAGCCATATTTACATTTACTTGAAGACCATTGGTCATCATGTCTAACACTAAACAGAAGTTTGCGACCATCAACTTCGATTTGGCAACTATATTTTCAAGGTTTAATAAAAGTGGCCATTACGAATGTAATGGTCAAAAGGGTGTTGGTGATCTCAATGCGAAGGATAAGAAAGTGGAGCTAGATCCAAGTGAAGCTCCATCTCTTTACGAATCCAAAGAAGAAGAAGAAAATCCTAAAAATTTGAAACAATACAGAAAAAGAAGATGAACAAATGAAATTAGAAATGGAAGGCAACATTAAAATGTAATGTTGTTCAACACAAAGATTGGACATTCAAATCAAGGATATGTAAGGGCGAAAGTTTAAAGGTCGAACCTTGCCGCACAAGTTAAATTCGTATAAGACTGTATTTTTTCTATTAGGCGTTGATTAGAAAAATACATCTTGTATTCTTGTTTTTCAATATTAGTGAATTTTTCTTTCTCTGCCCATGGTTTTTTCTCAATAAGAATTTTTCACGTAAAATTTACGTGTTCTCATTTTTCTTTTTTTATTATTTTACGATCATTCTTACTATCATTATCAATGTATAGTATAACATATGCTTGTATCTAATAGTTTTGATTCCGTTTTTTTAATTATTACAGTCCGATGAAATGCTGGACTTCTAAAAAAGGAAAGATGTTATATATAGAAGAAAGCTGAAATACTAGGCAAATTGCAAATATTAGAAAGAATAATCAACTTGATGGGAATTATTCTAAATAATTAAAATCTCAATTATTGTTTATCTTTTATACTAGGATTTTCGATATTTCCCTATCATTTGTGAATATCCACTTTGTTTCGGTTTCTAGTCTTATGATAGGTTTGATAGTATAGCTTTGTATATGTTATACTTTTGTATCATATGTAATTTCAATATGTCAATCTCAGCGCTAAATATATAATTATGTTTATTATTCAGTACTTCTTTTTGCAATTATATATATATATATATATATGTGTGTGTGTGTGTGTGCAAGTTTGTGAGCTTTAGTGGTGTACGCAGAGGATTGACAAGTTTTAGTCTGTCCTTTTGAACTTGTTCACCACTACAAATGAATCTCCCTTATGTTCATGTATTTCCTGTCTTTAGCCAATTTGAGAGTAAATGTGAAAGCCTTGGACCTAAAAAGAGTCTGTTTGTTTAATGAAAATAGTTTTGGAAAATAATTATTTTAAAAATAATTTATTTTCTTTCAAAAATTAACATTTTGTTGTTTGATAGATTTAAAAAATTAATATTTCATGAAAATTGTTTTCAATGAAACAAATATATATTTGAGATTTTCTTATCTTTTTATTATTTAATTGAGTTTATTTTATATTTATAAATTTATATTTTACATTTTTTCATATATTAAAAATATTTTGTTAAATTTAGGTTCATTGCCATTTTTAATTACATTACTACCAAGTGAGTATTTTTATTTAAAATGTAACATCAATAAAATTGACAAAAAATTTAACAATGTCAAGGGACTTTATTTTAAATCGAAAAGTAGAGGACTAAATTCTTAAAATAAAAATACAAAGATTAAATTTCAAATTCATGAAGAATACTTAGACTTATCATATATCTTAATCTTTATACTACAAAACATTTATTGTTAATATATTTATAATTGTAATAAATATTTATTATTAAATTATTAATATTGAATATTTTCAATAATACATGAAGAATATTATTTAAAATTTATTATTGAAATAAAATTAAAATATTAAATAAATTTTAATAAATTATATTAATTATATTAATAATTTATTATATGACTTAATATAAATAATTAAATATATATGTTTAATCATATTAAAAATATAATATTTTATTTTAATATTTTTAATTGTTTTAAAAATAAAATTATTATCAATATAATAATATTAAGCTTGATTTAATTTAATTTTTATATAAAAATAAAATTATCTATAGAGTAACTCTTTTTGAAAAATGACTTATGTTTTTCAAGTCAATTCTTGGAAAAATGGCTTATTTTACTGGAAAAATGATTTATTTACATTGACATGTAAGTTATTTTCCATTTCCATTAACCAAGTTGTTTTTTTTTAAACAAACAAAGGAAAATGCAGAAAATATTTTTCATACGACCTTTTACATGTAAATAAATGGACTCTACGTCTTTGTGTTAAGAGACCTCTTATAGCTTGAGTCGACCTATAAAGAACTAAACCACCTTCATTAGGAGCCATAACTCCAATGCCTCTTCAATGTTGACTAGAAAAATAGGCTCCATCCACATTTAGCTTGATGACTTCCCTAATGGGATATGTTTCACACGCTTAGGCAAGATGGGAACGCTAGTGAAATTATAAAGTCAAAACTCATGCAAACTTATTGCCCTTTTGAAAGCTAGTTTAAGAGGAGTCATCTTTTCATGCATTACACATTTTCTATAAAGGATGTCTCCATCCATTAAAGTACCCACATTTCTATTCAAATACTTTATATGGCCCTTTGCCAAGTGTTTACTTGATCCCTAATTTGGCCATTTTCTCTATCACTAGCAAAGCTGCATCATGATGCTACACATCCTTTATAGTCTTCACACAAATTTCTTTCTTTGCCCAACAAACATTGTTGAATGTTTGTTTTTCCTCCTTCTCCAGAATGATTCATCAACACATATATATAGCACGGTCAATTGATGTGACGTGCTAAGGGTAGCTAAGCTACATGCGTGGTAACACAATACCCTCCCTATAAGTAGTACGTGTCCTAACAAAGGGCTTACCAAACCATGGGCGAGATATTGGAGAGCTAGCTAGCCTCACCAACTAAGACGAGCGACGAGAACCAGTTAGAATGAGTGGCGAGCACATGTGTCGGGCGAGCATAGTTTACATGACATGCTCTGTATTATTTGTATAACAATTTGTCTCTCACTTTATCGAATGAGAGCTATAAAATGACTTTTCTGACACATACTTAGATAAGTAGTCCTTACAATTGAAGCTTGCTACGTACGCTTGAATTTAAAGCTTTATCACATACATTTTGTTAACGGTAGTAGAATACAGCTGCGTGCAGTTTATTGGGCTTATTTTTTGGATAACGAATCTTTTTCTTGAGTTTTCTTCTTTAAAATGGCGCTCACTTAACCTTAAACTATTCACTGGTTATTTCAACTCAAAAAGTTAATGAGATATCGCCGGTGAGAAGAGAAATTGTCGTTTGTAGGTAAAAAAATCTTTGGACTTTCAACTATTATTTCTATTATCTTCGACCATGGTTAGGGTCAAAAGTGGTTTGGATGGTCGGGATGGTGACTATTCTAGTTGTGGCAACCGGGGTTGTGGATCTAGGTTCGTGAATGAGGGCACTAATCATCGTGAGCAGCCTGAGGCTTCTACACCTGTGGAGGCAGCATATTATCAATGCAAAACTAAACTGGAGGAGATGATTCGTCATATCGCCATGCGGGGCATGCAATTGTCAAATTTCGCATATGACTTTACGATCATGGAAGGGTCCGGAGACTAAGCAAGGCAGCGGGAGTTTTCTATTGCCTCTACACCCATTAGAGATTGGTTTTCACTTTCCCCTCTACCATTTTTTCTGCACTGTTCTGAGTGAGTATAGTCTTTTGCTCCGGGACAGTTGGCTGGCTTTTCATGGTGAATCCCCCTTACTTCATTGATTGCTGGGCTAGGGTTCGTGTATTTCACTACTCGAGAGGGATTCAAAACTATAATTAGCAATCATTGCTCAAACCTTCACCTGAATCGGTACAAGTATGTTCTCATCAGGAAAAAGTCTGGGGTGGTTTTAGATTTTCAACCCAGTAATCAATTCCTGTTGAGCATTGGACTGCAATGCAACAAGTGATCAAGCAGCAGCTAAAGCAGCAGCTCAACATGCAGACATGCATGGTTCGAAGGAAGCTGTTTATTTTGTTGATTTTGTTACTATGCAACTTAGTGTAGTTCTTTTGTAATGATAGCTAAGTTTGTAGGAAATGAATTGCCTTGTTCAAATAGCTTAGTAGGACAAGTAGTTTGATTTATATTGATTTAATAGCTAGTATGTCAGCTAACTACTTTGTATATTTTGATCTAAGTTCTAGTCAATGTACTAGTGGGAGTAGTTAGCCTTTTTCAACCGTCAAAAAGTTACTTGTGTAGTTGTTATATATTATCAAGTTTAAATGAAAATAGTAGCTGATAAGAGTTTGCTCAGCTATCTTTGTTTCTACTTCTGTCTTTCTCTTGTTTTAAGTTTGTTCTTTCTCGTTTTGCTTCCAAAATCACATAGCAAGTTCAATTTTGTTTTGCTACGTTGTTGCCAAAATCCCAACAAATGGTATCAAGAGCCTGTTGTCTTTGAGGGCCTCTTTTGTTGGTCATTTTTTTTTGGGAACAAAACTTGAGAAGAAAGAAATCGAGGCCGCTAAACTTGTTGCAACAGGATGAGCTTCACACCACTTCCACCACCTTTGTTCACTGGTGAAAATTACCACATTTGGCTGGTAAAAATGAAGACTTATCTTCAAGCACAAGATTTGTGGAATGTAGTTGAAAATGATGTCGAACCACCTCCATTGAGAGCCAATCCCACTATAGCACAAATTAGGCAGCACAGTGAAGAATGTGCCAAGAAACACAAAGCACTGTCTTGTTTGCAAAATGGGGTGTCTGATTCGATTTTCACAAGGATAATGGCTTGTGAATCACCTAAGCAAGCATGGGAGAAGCTGAAGGAGGAGTTCATGGGATCAGATAAAACAAGGCAGCAACAAGTGATCAATCTCAGGAGAGATTTTGAGAACTTAAAGATGAAAGACTCAGAAACTATTAAGCAATATGCTGATAGAATCATGACTACTGTCAACAATATAAGATTGATTGGGGATGAGTTTAGTGATCAAAGAGTAGTTGAGAAGGTCATCACCACCCTTCCTGAGAAATTTGAGTCTAAAATTTCATCACTTGAGGACTCAAGGGATTTGTCAGCTATTTCATTATCTGAACTGATAAACTCTTTGTATGCACTTGAACAAAGAAGGGCCAATAGGGAGGAAGAGCATACCGAGGGAGCTTTCCAAGCAAAGGCTAGTGGAGGTTCAAGTCAGAAAGAAAAAAAGCCTTGGCTCGATAAAAGGGAGAAACCAAGGGAAGACTCAGGCAAGAGGACGTTTCCACCATGCATTCATTGCAAGAAAACCACTCATTTGGAAAGGTACTGCTGGTATAGGCCAGACATCCAGTGTAGAGGCTGCAAACAATTTGGCCACATTGAAAAAGTGTGTAAAAACAAGCCAAAGCCACAGCCACAGTTTCAGAACCAAGCTCAAGCTGCTGAAGATGTTGAAGTGCAGGAAGAGTATGTTTTCTCAGCATCCTGCTTTGGAAGCTCGAGCAAGGTGAGTAAAATCTGGCTAGTTGACAGTGGGTGTACCCATCACATGGCTTTTGATAAGAGCATGTTTAAGGAGTTGGACACCACCTTTAAGTCCAAAGTCAGAATAGGCAATGGTCAATTTTTAGAAACAAAAGGAAAGGGCAATGCTATGATAGGTACCAAGTCCGGTAACAAAATTATTTCTGATGTTCTTTATGTTCTCGACATTAACCAAAATTTCTTTGAGTGTTGGTCACTATTGGAGAAGGATATTCCTTAGTTTTGAAGGCAAAACTTGTGTGATTAAATGTGCTCTTGGTCGGTGTTAACAACAAGTAGCTATGCAAGATAGAACCTTCATTGTGGATATGAATCACCGCAAGCTCGGACATATGCAAGTCAAATTGATGATGGTGAAGGAAGGGTCGTAAATTGGAGAATGGGGACTCCAAAGGTAATAATTTTGAGATTGATGAACCTAGGATAACAATTGCTGAAAATGGTAAAGAAAATACTAGTTCAATTTTAGTGCTTTTGATGTAAGTAAGCTCGAGAAAAGGACTAAAGGTAGAAAGAAAAGCTGAAACTGTAGTTAACAAGGGTTCTAAGGTGGACCCTAAGAAAAGGTTACAAAGAAGAATAGAGTTTGGGATGATTCACCTCAGAGACCAAAATGGACTTCACCGATCTAGTGGATGGAAATGGAAATGAGAAGATAGAGGTTGTTCCAACAAGACAAGGTGAAAGTATGATGGATGTAAAAGAGATTATCGGCGGCGATAATGATGGTGAAGATCTTGGTGGAACACAAATTATTGGTGGAGCCACCAAATGATCGGAAGGAATCTGAAAATGTGGTACACGTTGGGAAGTGCAGAGCAACTCGTTTGTAACTCATGTTGAACAGATGTTTGATGGTGCGGATGATGCGGATGGTGCAAAGGATATACCTTTTGATGTGCTTGTCAAGATGCGAGGTCCTATTTTCCATTTGGTTGAAAATGCATTTACGGTTCCAACAAGTAATATGATATTTCATGGCCAAGAAAATGGCATGCATGGTAAGGTTGCGAAATGTTGAAAGCAAACTATCTTGAAATCATTGAAATTTCAAGCAATAGAAATGCACCATTTTCAACAAATCTTTTGAAAGAAGTTACCAAGTTTGAAACCTTAAAATTGGTGTTTGTTGCATACAGATCAAGGAGGAGTGTTGAGCATTGGACCGCAATGCAACAAGTGATCAAGCAGCACTAAAGCGGCTGACTCAACATGCGAACATGCATGGTTCAAGGAAGTCATTTATTTTGTTGATTTTATTACTATGCAACTTAGTGTAGTTCTTTTGTAATGATAGCTAAGTTTGTAGGAAATGAATTGCCTTGTTCAAATAGCTTAGTAGGACAAGTAGTTTGATTTATATTGATTTAATAACTAGTATGTCAGCTAACTACTTTGTATATTTTGATCTAAGTTCTAGTCAATGTACTAGTGGGAGTAGTTAGCCTTTTTCAACCGTCAAAAAGTTGCTTGTGTAGTTGTTATATATTATCAAGTTTAAATGAAAATAGTAGCTGATAAGAGTTTGCTCAGCTATCTTTGTTTCTACTTCTGTCTTTCCCTTGTTTTAAGTTTGTTCTTTCTCGTTTTGCTTCCAAAATCACATAGCAAGTTCAATTTTGTTTTGCTATGTTGTTGCCAAAATCCCAACAATTCCTAGCAAGGTTGTGTGTATGTAGTGCGAACCCATCACTATAACAGTTGGTAAGGAACAATTTAAGAGGCTGAGGAAAGGTTGCGTGCTGAAGCTTGAGGAGTTGTTAATTGTAAGGAATATTTTTAAGTTTTGCCTTCTGTAAAATAGTCCCAATGGTTGGCGACCTACTGACAATGCAAATGGCGCGGACACTGCCAATGTATTGCCTACAGAGTTCTTCTGGCTTCATGGTGCCACCTATGAGTTGGGTTTGATTTGTTAAAAAGGAAGAAACGCCTTAATTTTTGTACTCCTATTGCAGGTTGCGACCGCGCAATTGGTCTTATGTGCGCACAAGTGAGCAGGAAGGTTGCGCGAGCTCTTGTACACTTATTAATGTTGTTGATGATGACTTGTGGATGATGCAGGCATTCTTGGTGTTCAATCAAGAGAGGCACAATTAAGGATCTTGAAGACAGAATGGATATTGGATCTCTGTTGCAAAGTGTTTGCCAGGAATATTAGTTCCCTTGCGGGGAAGGGAAGTGGCAATGCTCACAAGAGACTGAGGATAGCAAATAAGGCTGTGAGCACTGAGACTCGGAGCAAATGGGAGGAAGAAGAACTTGAATCCTTAAGGGAAGCTCGCCGAAAGAAAGGAAAAGATCCCGCTATCCCCAGTGAAGGTATTAACATGATTCCATCATCATTTACTTTACCTATTGTTCCTGTTTCAGAAGCAGTGCCCGTAGGAAGAAGTTTTGGTATAGTTCAAAGTTTTGTAAGTACTCCTCCCAGTGGCTCACTGAAGCTAGTGTCTTCTGATGGGGAGCAAAACATTGTTTTTCCTTGGCGTGCCAAGCTCGATAGGAAAGAATATCATTACTCTCTAGACGATATAACCAGACATTTGGAAGAAAGTATGCCGAGAAAAGTTAAAAGAGTGTGTGGTGCCTGTTGAATCATCGGCATGCCCTAACGGTCCTTTTATGAAGGATTTGATACTATCCCTTCAATAGCTAGTGCTCACTACTTGTCCTTGTTAGCGAGGTTGGCTAATTCCCCAATAGCTCACCCATGGTTTGGTGAGCCCTTTGCTAGGACACGTGCAATTTTTAGGGGGTAACGTGTCACCATATATATAGCTTGACTACCCCTAGTATGTCATATTAATAGACCGTGCCATATATATATATATGATGAATCACTATGAAAAAGGAGGAGGAAAAACAAACACTCAACAAGCATCAAATTTAAAATAATCGTCTCTTCTTCCTTAGTTCTCTCACATCATATCATATGATTAACTATTCTTTAAAAATTAAAATACATTAATATTCTTAATTCATTACATTATATATTGTAATTTGAATTTGACTCTTAAGTAATTTCATTGATTGGAGTTGTCTTGTTAATTCAATTAGTTTCTTAATAAAATACTAATAAATTTTATTAAATTATGATAGTATAAACTATAATAATTTTATAATTTTTTTGTTAATATTTTAATAATTCTATCATCATATTTTATGTTTTATTCAGATAAATCATACAAGTCAATTCTTAAATAAATTAAGATTACCTAATTATTTGTTTGAAATAAAAAAAACCTTTTGATACTTAAATATATATATTAAAAATATTTTAAATCTATATCATTCAAGTATCAATTGATTCAAAGTTTTACATGCATTACAAGTATAGTTATATTGATGAACTTGAAAATTATTTTGTTAAAATATTAATACCAATAAGTATTGAGTGTAATAGTAAGATACATTTTATTCCTAATGAGAGGAACGAGGTTTGAATCTTAGAGATAATACTATTGAAAAGAATAGCCATGAACCTTGACCATAGACAATAAAAAGTACATGAAAAATACCAAAAAATTATTAAAATAATCATATAAAAAAATATAATTAGGTTAGCGAAAGTAAATATCAGGGGAGTCAAATTATCCTCTTGACTAAAGTCAAACCTTGAATTCAAGTTTTGAATTTGATGTCTAGGGGTGAGCGTTCGATCAAATCTAATCGAATCGGATGAACAAATTTTGAGGTAATTGAGTTGACGAATCATATTTTATCATCCTAATTTGATTTGAAATTTTCTCGAATCGAGTTGAGTGAGATGGAATTCGAACTGAATCGAATCGAATATAGTTGTTCGAGTTAAATTTTTAAAAATAATTTTGGGTCCTTATAACCATTGTCACTCACCGTAATAAAATTTGTCCACCGTAATCAAATTTTTTATTAACTTTCATCACCCCATAATTTATTTATTAATCTTTTATATACAAGTTAGCTTCTTTGCTTTCTTAGTTGTTTCAATTCTCTTCAGATTCTTATCACCATGTATTTTAGAATTAAAAATATATTAAATGTAAAAATCTGATTTTTTAATAAAAGTTATTTTAAAGATAAAATGTGAAATTGATACCAATATAAAATTTTAACACGAATATTTTATGGCATCATTAATAATTCAATTTTAATATAAATATTCAATATGACTAAACAATTCAATAATATAAATAATATACTAAACAACTCAATACTATAAATAATATAAAATGTGAAATTTAATTTAATAATATAAATAAAATTATTACTATTTATGTTTAGGGATTTTTGGATAACTTTGATTTTTATTTGGGAGTAAAGGGTGAGAAGTAAAAATTTAGGGTTAAAATAAAAGTTTTGGAGAGTAAAAGTTTAAGGGCAAGTAAATAAGGGTAAAATTTTGGAGGAAAATCTTTAAAAAAATTTTGGGGGATGGGGTAAAAGTTTTAAAGGAATTGAGAGGGAGGGCCATTTTACCCAAAAATACCCTTTTTTAACCTTATTTACGGAAATGGATCGACTTTTTAATTATTTATCGGAATGGGCCAAATTACCTGAAAACACGTCCACTTCAGCGTGATGTCAGGTGCCATGTCAACAAAACGCGTCCTTGGAGCGTTTTGCCCACGTCAGCACAAAGCGCTTCCTTAAGAGCGCGCTTTGTGCTGATGTGGCAAAACGCTCCCCCAAGGACGCGTTTTGCCCGTGTTTCTGGCATTAGGGTTTTCAACTTGGTTTAGGGTTAGGGTTAGAGTTTTTAAGAAAAATATTAATGAAATTAGGGTTTAGGGTTAATTAATTAAATTAAGGTTTTAAGGTTAATTAATTAAATTAGGGTTTAAGGTTTTAAGGTTAATTAATTAAATTATGTTTAGGGTTTTTTTAAATAATTTTGTTTTTAGGGTTTTGAAAAAAATATATTAGCAATATAAAATTTTTTTATTTTTTTCTATAGTAGTATCTGAAAAAATAATTTTGAGAAGACATTTCTGAACAAATAGTGTCCAAAACGCTTCAAGCCGGATGCACTGTCAACAAGATTACTGAAAAAAGCTCCCACGTGGGCGCTCTTTTCTCTGATGAGTGTCTGAAAAATTATTTTGAGAAGGCGTTTACGAACAAATTGTGTCCAAAACGCTTCAAGCGAGATCTTGTTGTCGAGAAGATTACTAAAAAAGCTCCCACGTGGGCGCTCTTTTTCTATAGTAGTATCTGAAAAATAATTTTGAGAAGGCGTTTACAACAAAAGTGTTCAAAACGCTTCAAGCGAGATCTTATTGTCGGCAAGATTCTTGAAAAAAGCTTCCACGTGAAGCTCTTTTTCTACAGTAGTGTCTGAAAAAATAATTTTGAAAAGACGTTTCTGAACAAATAGTGACCAAAACGCTTCAAGCAGGATGCACTGTTAGCAAGATAACTGAAAAAAGCTACCACGTGGACGCTCTTTTCTTCAGTAGTTCCTATTTCGCCTTAGACTATAAATGAGCCAAATTTCATTCTCAGGTTGCATAAGTTTCAGTAAGAGAAATTTAGGCTAAAGTAGAATAGAAATTGAAGATGAGTGAACGTATTAGTGTTGTTATTTACTATGATGGTGAGGTTCGTGACACCAAGAACAGCGTTGTTTTTTTATCGGAGAACACAGCGCGACTGATTTTTAAACAAAACATAGATTTGACAGAACTTCATAAAAGAATTAGACGTAAAATCTTCGGAACGACGCCAATGAAAGTTTTGTCTATTAAGTATAGATTTTGTGCTTTGGTTAATCCCGTAACACCCCAAACCCGGCCTAGACGTTATGGCCGCATCTGGCGATTCACATTGAAGTGTTTTTCGTAAAGTACGTTGTCGTTGAAATCCTCGTTTCTATTTAATCACTTTGTGTTATTCAATGGTGAATCTAAAAACGTGTTTGTTCATTTTCAAAGGATGACTCCTCAAAGAGTTAATCACTTTTAAAGAAAACGTTATTAATTTTCAAAATGTCACTTACTGCGGAAGCTTTTAAACCGATTGCATTTTTGGAGGTAATTTTGATAAAACATTTATCTATTTTAAAACCAACGACTTTTCCTACTGCTAGCAGTTATAAACCAAAACGACAATAAAATCCCAAATTAAAAATATAAATCCAAAGGCCCTTATTACAATAAAATACCAAACAATTAAGTTGAAATCATAAAATACTAAATCGAATTAGATAGGTCGTGTGGCCACCTCTACGTCCTCCGTTGCACCGATCCGCCTAGGACTGGGGATTACCTGTAAAGTTAAAATAGATAGATGAGTTTACAAAACTCAGTGTGTAATCCCATATTAGCAAACAGACAGAAAACAACCACAGTCTGGGCCTAAGCCCTTTTTCAATACCAGTGACAATATCAGTTTGGGCTTTAGCCCATCTCAGTACAGAATAGTCATGTGCTTGGGCCTTGGCCCATTACAGTAACATTAATAAGTGCAGTAACATATGAAAAGTATACAAGTCCTACCCATCTAACCTCTACACTCCATCTCCGTCTAACCCTACATTCCATGTGGGGATATAATCAACCCACTTATCCCTACACTCTAAAGAGTACCAAATGCGGCACTATACAGTGATATGCAGCTGGGCTGTCAGTAATTTAGGCTCGAAGCCTTTCAGTACACTTCCTCCGATCAGTAACAACCCACCCCCATGCAATGCATCATGCAATCATGTCTTGTCATATCATAGTATCGTGTATGTAATTAGTACAGTCTAGATAGCATGCTAAAATATAGCCTTACAAGTACATAAATATAAATATACCACACAGGGGCATAACAGCCATTCAGTCAATTAGGGGTCTAAGTAAGCTTACCGACCCTACAGTAAGTCCATAGTCGACTCGGGCGACCCGGGCAACCTTGGCAGTCAAACAGTAAAAATTGGCCCATGAGCCCATGTTGCTAGCCCATGTCGGCCCACACACCCGTGTGGCCCACACGGCCCATAATGGCCTTGGTCGTGTGAAATGCATGACCTGGCCCAATAATTTCCACATGCCCGTGTGGTTTGCTCATGTGGGCCCACAAGGCCCAGTTCGGCCCAACCCATGAAATCGCACATGGACAGTCTCGTCGATCACACACCCATGTTTAGTCACAAGGCCTACTACACGGGCAGCTGCACGTCAACGATTCACATTTTTTGGTCTTTTCTGATTTCCGATTATAGAATAGTGTTTACGCACACCTGTCATGAATTCGATGTCAAAACATTCCCTGAGCCCGAATACCTATCAAAGGTCATTCAGAACCAATTAGCAGTTTAATTCACAGGTCTCGACAATCGTTAACAGTATTAGCTTGACTTACCACTGAAGAAGACCCTTCGCTAACGCCGACCCTAGAACCTTCATTTAGCCAAAATAACACCACTTAATCACTTAAAGTTGTGCTAAATCGAAACGCACAATCAAACCCAAATACTAATTCACAAACATTACCTTCACAGCACCAACGGGGTTTCGCACACTTCGTACGCCAATCAAAGATCACCAGTCCGCTGAATAATTCCTACCAACAACAAAGCCCATCTTAAATGATATTCCAAAAGGAAACGTCAGAGTTAGCACTCACGGAAACTTATTGAACCAACGAAATTAGGAGTTAAGCGCAAGAGAAAGAATGAATCGGCTAAAAGAGATGAAAAGAAAAAATAGACGGGGAAGAAGGTTAGGCCAAAGAAAGGAAGAAGAGAACGTTTGTTAGTGGGGTAGAAGAAGAAGAGAAAATCGATAAACAATGGGGGAGGAAACGATTGTCGTAAGGAAGAACAAAGTCGAAAAAGAAGAAAAAAGAGAGAAACTAGTTGGAACCCTTAGCAATATTCGGCCTTCAAGAATGGAAAACAATTGACAGAAGCCAAAATGAGGAGAAAACCAAATCCCAGCGGAAAGTTTGAGAGAGCAACAATGAATTCAATTTGACATCAACTCTCTCTTCATATCCCTAAAATCTCTGCTTAAAATCCTCCATCTTATCTCACCAAAATCCTCTTAACAACCGAAACCAACCCTCAGTCAAACTCTTCAGTATTTTGGCTGGACCAAAATACCAACACTGCACAAGCAATAAAATAAGTTCCTCCTTGTTTGCACAAAGACTTGAACCCCAAACCTTCTGCCCATAAGCTCTCCACTTAACCGTTAGACCAGCAGGCCGATTCTGACATATTTTACCAGTATTTATTTATAAATCTATTGTCTAAAGATAGGGGTTTATTCAAATAAAAAATAAAATTTTACCCAAGCTAAGGTTTGAACCCAAGACCTCTCAGACACTCCCAAAACACTTAACCATTGAAGTAGACAGATATTTGTGTCACAAACATACGAAAATAAATATTAAGGATTTTTGAGGCGTTACAACTCTACCCTCCTAAAAGAAAATTTCAGCCTCGAAAATTTACCTGATTAGAAAAGATGAGGATATTACTGCCGCATTGCATCCTCAAGCTCTCACGTGGCCTCCTCAGAACTATGATTACACCAAAGAACCTTAACCAGTAGGATCAACTTTCTTATCAGAAATTTAACATCGCGATCTAATATCTGTACTCCTCCTCGAAGGTCAGATCTGGCCTAACCTTGATCTCGTCAACTGGAACAATATGTGTGGGATTAGAGCAGTAGCATTTCAACATAGAGACGTGGAACACATCGTGAATCCACTCTAACCCTGAAGGTAGCTCCAGATGGTAAGCAATTGGTCCCACACGCCTCAGTATGCAATAAGATCCAATGAATCTAGGGCTCAACTTGCCATTACGACCAAATCTCAGTATCTTTTTCCATGGTGAGACCTTGAGAAACACGAAGTCCCTCATAGAATACTCTATTTCTCGATGCTTCAGATCTGCATACGACTTTTGTCTATTGGATGCCTCCTTAAGACGGTCCCGAATCAACCTGACCTTATCCTCAGTATCAGAAACTAGTTCAGGGCCTAGAACACATCGCTCGCCCAACTCAGTTCAACACAAGGGAGTACGACACTTACACCCATATAGGGCTTTATAAGGTGCCATCTGTATGCTAGACTGGTAGCTATTGTTGTAAGTGAACTCTGCTAACGGAAAAAACTCATCCCAACTGCCTCGGAAGTCAATTAGGCAACCCCTTAACATATCCTCCAGTATCTGAATCACCCTCTCAGATTGACCATCTGTCTGAGGATGGAACGCAGTATTGAAATCCAACCTTGAACCCAGAACTTCATGTAGCTTTTTCCAGAAATGAGACGTGAAGCGAGGATCTCTATCAGATATTATCGAGACTGGTACCCCATGCAGTCTCACTATCTCTGACACGTACCGCTTAGCCAGCTTCTGCAGAGGGTAGTCAGTACGAACCGGTATAAAATGGGCGGACTTGGTCAATCGATCTACGATGACCCATACAGAACCCTTCTTAGTGGGCGTTAAGGGTAACCCACTAACAAAGTCCATAGTCACTCTTTCCCACTTCGACAGCGGTATTTTAACTGGCTGCAGTAAACCTAAAGGTAGCTGATGCTCAGCCTTAACCTGCTGGCCATGCTAAACATTTACTCACAAAATCGGTAACATATTTCTTAAGACTTGGCCACCAATATAGCTCACGAAGGTCTTGGTATATCTTGTTCCTGCCAAGATACATAGCATAAGGGCTACTATGCGCCTCTCGTAGTATAGACTGCCTCAACTCGACATCATTCGTACAAACTCTCCCATGGAAACAGAGAACCCCTTCGCTATTCAATCCAAAATATGATGTATTACCACTCTCAATCTGTCGGAATCGAAGACCCAGTGACTCATCCTCTAACTGTTTACTTTTAATCTGCTTGATCCACATTGGTTTAACCTGGAGTTCAGTCAACAGACTGCCATCAGCAAATAAACTGAGACGAGCAAACATCGCTATCAAATCAGTCACAGCCCTTTGACTCAGTGCGTCGACCACCACATTGGCTTTACCAGGATGGTATTCAATCGTATAGTCGTAGTCCTTTAGTAGCTCAATCCATCTATGCTACCTAAGGTTTAGCTCCTTTTGAGTGAGGAGGTATTTGAGACTCTTGTAATCAATGTAAATGATACACTTCTCACCATACAAGTAATGCCTCTAGATTTTCAGTGCGAATACCACTACGGCCAACTCCAAGTCATGCGTCAGATAATTTACCTCATAGTCTTAAGATGTCGAAACGCGTACGCTACTACCTTACCCTCTTGCATCAATACACATCCCAAACTGACATATGATGCATCACTGTACACAGTGAACTCTTTTCCAGACTCTGGCTGTATCAGAACAAGGGCCTCAGTCAATACAGTCTTAAGCTTCTCAAAGCTCTTTTGCTGCGCATCAGTCCAGTTAAACGACACACCCTTACGTAACAGCTTAGCCAAGGGTGCTGCAATAAGAGAAAACCCCTCTACAAATCGTCACTAGTACCAAACCAGTCCCAAAAAACTGTGAATCTCTGATACAGTCTTAGGCTGCTTCCAATCTAAGACAGCCTCTATCTTTCGAGGATCGACTCTAATCCCCTCAGCAGAGACTACATGGCCTAGAAATGTTACTTCTCTTAACCAAAACTCATACTTACTGAGCTTGGCGTATAGTTGTTTCTCCCTTAAAACTTGCAAAACCACTCAGAGATGTTCATTATGTTCATTATCAGTCTTCGAATACTCCAGAATGTTGTTAATAAAGACTACCATGAACCGATCCAGATAGGGTTAGAACACTCGGTTTATCAGATCCATAAAGGCTGCTGGTGTATTTGTCAATCCAAACGGCATCACTAAGAACTCGTAGTGCCCATAGCGAATCCTAAACACAGTCTTGTATACATCAACCTCTTTAACTCTCAACTGATGGTACCCAGATCGGAGAGAAAATCGAAGCTCCTCAGAACTGATCGAACAGGTTATCTATCCTCAGTAAAGGGCACTTATTCTTAATGGTCAGTTTGTTCAGTTGTCGGTAATCGATGCACATGCGCGTGGATCCATCCTTCTTTTTCATGAACAACACTAGTGCTTCTCACGGAGACACATTACGGTGAATGAACCCATGATCCAGTAATTCTTGAATTTGAGCTTTAAGCTCCACAAGCTCCTTCAGTGCCATTTTATAAGGGGTGATGGACACCGAAGCTGTACTAGGAAAAAACTCAATCCCAAACTCAACTTCACGGTTTAGAGGTAACCCAGGTAGCTCTTCAAGGAAGACGTCCAAAAATTCTTTAACCGTTCTGATTTTCTTAACAAAAGAATCCCCAGAATTTAAACCACTGATGTAGGCCAGATACGCCTCACATCCCTTCTGAACCAACTTTTCGGCCCTCAATGCAGAAATCACATTCAAAAAGTAGTTCTGACGCTTCCTAATTACAACTACCTCATTGTTCTCCTCAATTCTCAATACTACCCATTTAGTGGCACAACCCAAGCTCACTCGATGTTTGACCAACCAATCCGTGCCCAGTATCAGATTGAATTCTCCAAAAAGGAGTTTCATTAGATCGACCAGAAAAATAACTCATTGTACCTCTAAAAGGACATCTCTAAATAACTCATTAACCCCGACAGACTACCCCAAGGAACTTAATACGATAATTTCACTCAGAGTACTCTCAACTGGAATCCCCAAGTTTTCAGCAACAGAGCAGGAAACATATAAATTAAGTGGATTCTATATCTATCAATGCAGTATAAGGTACATTAAAAATTAAGAACGTACCCGTAATGACATCCAGAGCATCTCCCTCCTCTTGGAGACGTGCAGCATATACTAGAGCCAGTGTCTCGCCTCAGTCTGATTAGCACCTCTGCCCTGCGCTTTCTGCCCATGGCCTAACCAGGTACCAACTCTAGCCTGACCGTGGCCTCTCAGTGACTGCTGAACACCCCTCGGTGATTGTACAGTAACTATACCAGGAGCTTGCATTTGAGCAGGCCTCCGAGGACATTCTCTGATACAGTACTCCAATGAACCGCACCTCAAACATACCCCAGTTCTTTTCCAACACTCGCCCAGATGGCGTTTCCCACAATCAGTACATGGCTGTTGTCCAGTAGCAACCATAGGGGCCCCAACTCTGACTAGCCCATCTACTCTGGCCTTTTTCTTAGGCCTCTGAATGGAACTCGAGGGCTCCAAATCCCTCTTGTTCCTACCATTCTCTTTCTCGCGATTTTGGCGCTGGAGCTTAACCTCTTCTGATCTTAAGCTATATCCACGAGTGCCATCCTCGTGGAGCTATCAACTCTTAAGCTATCTCGAGGCCATCCACCATACATCCTCGCATACCATACCCCTCGCATAGCGGCTCAGCTTTAAGAACTCGACCTCATATTCAGCCACTAATCTGTCCCCTTGAGTCAGATTTAAAAACTCTTTCCTCTAGGCATCCACATAACTAGCACCCACGTATTTCCCTTGGAAGGCAGATTTGAAGAATTCCCAGGTCAGTCGTTCGGGCTGAGTGTCCTCATTTACAGTAAGCCACCACTGATATGCTTCATCTCATAGTTACGATTCAGCACCCTTTAATTTTTACTCGGGGGTGCAGTCCAGGTCATCCATAATTCTCTCAATGGCCTCTATCTAGTACTCAGCCATGTTAGGGGCAACTCTAACAGTACCTCTAAAAATATCAGCTCCATTGAGACGGAGTCATTCCGTAACTGACCCTTGACCACCAAAACTAATATTGGTCCCAGCGACCCTCTCCAGAATTCTTAGCATGGCTTGGGACAGTGCGTCATCCCCAGCCATTCGATTATGATACCCAGTCTTAGTCACAGGTGAAGTCGATATCCCACTGGTTTCCAAATTAGGTATGTTACCTGATTACGAGGACCCAACTCGAGCACCTCTACAGCCTCTACCACGGCCTCTTGTACCCCATCTGCGAGTAATTTTAGTGCTCATTGTCTAATCTCGTATTATTTGATATTAACAGTTTTATGCAGATCAGTTTACTATTTCAAAAATTATTAACAAAGTTTTATGTAAGACAGTATTAGTAATTCAGTATTCGTGTTCGTGGAGCGCAGTATCTGTATGTTTTATTCTGACCCAGTGTACACTACTAAGGTGTTTGTTGTACGGTATACTACCTACAATAGTCTCAGTAATACTACCTATAACAGTTTTAGTTCAAATCATAATATAGTTTTCAGAGAGAACTTACAGAATTGGTGACGAAGACTCGGTGTACCACACATTCAATAAAACCTTTCAAAACACTTCGAATCATTTAAAAACAGTTCTTTAGGAATTTTAATTTTAAAATCCAATCCACAGTCAAGTTTTGCAACCTGGCTCTGATAACACTAAATGTAACACCCCAAACCCAGCCTAAACTTTATGGCCGCATCTAGCGATGTCACATTGAAGTGTTTTTAGTAACGTATGTTGTCATTGAAATCCTCATTTTTATTTAATCACTTTGTGTTATTCAATGGTGAATCTAAAAACGTGTTTGTTCATTTTCAAAGCATGAATCCTCGAAGAGTTAATCACTTTTAGAGAAAATGTTATTAACTTTCAAAATGTCACTTATTGCAGAAGCTTTTAAACCGATTGCGTTTTTGGAGGTAATTTTGATAAAACATTTATCTATTTTAAAACCCGAGCTTTTCCTACTGCTAGTAGTTATAAACCAAAACAATAATAAAATCCCAAATTAAAAATATAAATCCAAATGCCCTTATTACAATAAAATAACCAAAATTAAGTTGAAATCATAAAATATTAAATCGAATTAGATAGGTCCTGTGGCCACCTCTGAGTCCTCCGTTGCATCGATCCGCCTATGACTAGGATTACCTGTAAAGTTAAAATAGATGGATGAGTTTACGAAAACTTAGTATGTAATCCCATATTAGCAAACAGACAGAAAACAACCATAGTCTGGGCCTAAGCCATTTTCAGTATCAGTAACAATATCAGTAAAGCCCTATCTCAGTACAGAATAGTCATATGCTTGGACCTTAGCCCATTACAGTAACATTAATCAGTGCAGTAACATATGAAACAGTATACAAGTCCTACCCATCCAGCCTCTACACTCCATCTCCATCCAACCCTACACTCCATGTGGGGATATAATCAACCCACATATCCCTACAGTCTAGAGAGTACCAAATGCAGCACTATACAATGATATGCAACTGGGCTGCAAATAATTTAGGCTCGAAGCCTTTCATTAAACTTCCTCCGATCAGTAACAACCCACTCCCATGCAATGCATCATGCAATCATGTCTTTTCATATCATAGTATCGTGTATGTAATCAGTACAGTCTACATAGCATGCTAAAATATAGCCTTACATGTACATAAATATAAATATACCATACAGGGGCATAACAGTCATTCAGTCAATTAGGGTCTAAGTAAGCTTACCGACCCTATAGTAAGTCCACAGTCGACTCGGGCGACCTAGTTAACCTTAGTTGTCAAACAGTAAAAATGGGCCCACGAGCCCATGTTGCTAGCCCATGTCGGCCCATACACCTGTGTAGCCCACATGACCTATAATGGCCTTGGTCGTGTGAAATACACGACCTGGCCCAACAAATTCTACACGCCCATATGGTTTGCTCGTGTGGGGCCCATACGCCCGTGAGGCCCACACTGCCCAATTCGGTCTGGCCTATAAAATCGCACATTGTCGGCCTCGTCGACCATACACCCATGTTTAGTCACACGGCCTACCACACGGGCAGTCGTACGCCTGTGTGGAGTCGACGATTTACACTTTTTAGCTTTTTATCGATTTCTAATTGTAGAACAATGTTTACACACACTTGTCACGAATTCGATGTCGAAACACTCTCTAAGCCCGAATACCTATCAAAGGTCATTCAGAGCTGATTAGCAGTTTAATTCATAGGTCTCGACAATTGTTAACAGTATTAGCTTAACTTACCACCGAAAAAGACCCTTCGCTAACACCGTTAAATTGAGAACCACGAGCACCCTAGAAGCTTCATTTAGCGAAAATAATGCCACTTAATCACTTAAAGTTGTGCTAAATCAAAGGCACAATCAAACCCAAATACTAATTCGCAAACATTACCTTCACACGCACTAACGGGGTTTCGCACACTTCGCACGCCAATCAAAGATCACCAATCCGCTGAATATTTCCTACCAACAACAAAGCCCCTCTTAAACGATATTTCAAAATAAATGTCAAAGTTAGCACTCACCAAAACTTACCGAACCCACAGAATTAGGAGTTGAGCACAAGAGAAAGAATAAATCGACTAATAGAGATGGAAAAGAAAAATGAATGGAGGGAGAAGGTTTGGCCAAAGAAAGGAAGAAGAGAACGTTTGTTAGTGGGGTAGAAGAAGAAGAAAATCAGTAAACAATGAGGTGGAAATGATTGCCGTAGGGAAGAACAAAGTCAAAAAAGAAGAAAAAAGAGAGAAACTAGTTGGAACCCTTAGGAATATTTGGCCTTCAAGAATGGAAAACTATTGACAAAATCCAAAATGAGGAGAAAACCAAACCCCAACCGAAAATTTGAGAGAGCAATAGGAATTCAATTCGACACCAACTCTCTCTTCATATCCCTAAAATCTCTCCTTAAAATCCTCCCTCTTATCTCCCCAAAATCCTTTCAACAATGGAAACCAAATCTTAGTCAAATTCTTCAGTATTTTGGCTAGACCAAAATACCAACACGGCACAAGCAATAAAATAAGTTCCTCTTTGTTTGCGCAAAGACTCGAACCCTAGACCTCCTGCCCATAAGCTCTCCACTTAATCGCCAGACCAGTAAGCCCATTCTTACATATTTTACCAGTATGTATTAATAAACCTACTGTCTAAATATAGGGGTTTATTCAAATAAAAAACAAAATTTTGCCCAAGTTAAGGCTTGAACCCAAGACTTCTTAGACACTCCCAGAACACTTAACCACTGAAGCTGACAGATATTTGTGTCACAAACATACAAAAATAAATACTAAGAATTTTTGGAGCATTACAAATCCCGTGAGATATGACTCATTCGACATCAAAGGTCCTCGTAGCTTGGAGGCAATGGTGCAGACTCATCTTGCTAGTGGATCACCCTATCTTGAGGTATATGTACAATTTTTATCGCCAAATGATGCATTTGTGACTTCAACATCTACTGCTGTTCGAGAGGAATACATGACCCCTAGCCGACACTCTGTTAGTGGGAGGCAGAATATGGAAGCGTCTGTGTTTGGTGGCAGTATGGAAAACACAACCCCTATACTACACTCGATTAGTGGATGGGACATGCATATTGGTGGGTTGATATTCGATGCTAGAAATACGTATTGGGAAACAACATCAACTTTTAGTGGTTGGCAATCCACATATGATTGGGGATGTTATGAAACTTGTTTAAGAAGGGATGATGTACTCCCTACGACATCCACCGGTGAGGGGACCTCATTCATTGCAGATGATAGTGGGTCAGATGATGAGTCCGATATGGATCCACCTCGAGAGCCCGGCCTCGATGGTGCAGAAGTTACATTATTTTCTAAACCGGAGCCTGTTCGAACCATACCTGAAGATGTTGAAGGGGGTTCAGATAAAGAAGAAAAATATTCATGATTCAGGGCATACTCACCTCCAGCTGACATGCATAATGTCGATCTATCTCAAGATGATGCGTTAGAGTTTCCAGATCTACCACACAGAAGGCGTGACCATACAAGTTCGTCGTCGGATTCGGGCAAATTGTAAGTTGGTAAGGAGTTTTCCAATAAGAATAGTTTTCTTGGTGCATTGAAACAACATAACATCATGAATAGGGTTAACTAAAACGTAGTTAAATCTAAACCCGATAAGTATGAGGCCAAGTGTGCAGTGCAAGACAGTACATGTTCATGGAAAATCATGGCCTCGTTGAGGAAAAGGACATGCTTATGGGAGATAAAAAAGTACAAAGGTCCACATACATGTGTTGCTGATACAGTATCACTAGGTGTTTAAGGTTTTTGAATAATACTATTATTGTGTAATGTTACATAATTTAATGTACTTCGTTGACAGATGTTTCACAAGATCATCCCAAGATGGATTTAGATATGTTAGCCAGCTTAATACTATCGACGGTGAAGGCGGATCCCATGACTTCAATGCTGGTCTTAATTGCCAATATTGGTAACCAATTGAGGTACACGCCCTCTTATCGCAAGGCTTGGATAGCTAAGCAGAAGGCGTTGTGTAACACCCTTTACCCGTGTTCAAACCGAAATCGGATATGAGGCATTACTGAACTTAACTTCCTTAAACATACAACACCGGGCTATAAAATTTTGTTTCAACCTAAAACTTTTCATTCATACCCATAACGTCCCTATTATGGGCCTACAAGACCCAAAACTTACATAACGAATAGTTTGGGACTAAACTGGAAACTTTCACACACTTAGAAAATTTCTACTTAAAACAAGGCCACACGCCCGTGTGGAGGAAGGGACACGCCCGTGTGGAATTTCACATACTCGTGTTCCACACCTGTGTCATTTATCTCTCATTTTGAACCTACAGGGGTTTTCACACGACCGAACACATGCTCGTATCCCTGGCCCGTGTCCCTCACACGACCACGACACGCCCGTGTGCAAAAAAGCATGGCATTCTATTTATGACGTCATCAACTCACTAAGGTTACACGACCAAGGCACACTCTCGTTTTCTTAGACCGTGTGTCCTTTTAAATTTTTAATTTCAGGTGCAGACTTCACACGGCCTAAACACACGCTCATGTCCATGGCCGTGCCTTCTACACGGCTGAGACACACGGTCGTGTCTTTGCCCGTGTGTTTACTACTGAGCATACTGACTTGTAAACCTAGCATGTAAGGGGACACACGGCCAATCAATACGCCCATGGGGTTGACCGTGTGTCACACACGGCCTAGACACATGCCCGTGTGTCTACCCGTGTGGACATTTGAAAGGCTATCAACCAAGCCAAATGCCACCCTACACCGCAACCATACTTACACCAATTCAATCCAAGAAGTATCAAAACTATAAATAACTTCTAATGACTCAAAATTAAGACATCCATACAAGTATACACTTAATGAAATTCATCATCATTGAATGTATAAACTTGTCAAGTAATGTCCCAATTCCAATAACCACTTACAAAATGAATTTGATAATATAAATAGCCAACACTTTGGCTAACAAATATGACATAACAAAATAACCAAGTCTTATACATGCCATACTCAAAATGAATCTAACTTTGCTATACCAAAGAGTAGTCGATAGTGTGATTTCTGAACTCTGACGTTCCACGAATTCTCGAGCTAACTTGGCAATGCTACAAGAAAAAGGGAAATAAGAGGGGTAAGCATAAAGCTTAGTAAGTTTGCATGAAATAAATAGCAACATAAAGCTCATAATGTCATCCATCCATTGCATTGATTAAAAACACAAGTCTTAAGCTAATTTCCATAACTTATTCATACTTACTATTACCAATTACACATCATGCCACCTATCGTAAACCAT
The DNA here is from genome assembly GCA_025506655.1 of Gossypium rotundifolium. Taxonomy (NCBI): domain Eukaryota; kingdom Viridiplantae; phylum Streptophyta; class Magnoliopsida; order Malvales; family Malvaceae; genus Gossypium; species Gossypium rotundifolium. The sequence goes on along the minus strand of CP106734.1, from coordinate 114,972,140 downwards.
TCTCGTGATTTATTCACTTATACCTGTATCACTTCATCATATAGTCTTAGCATTAATCTCATCTCTATCATAAACTTAACTATTTACCCCATTGTATCACTTGGGATATTCAAGGGTACATGATTATCCTCATTCACATAATTACGACACCAATGCCACATCCCAGATGTGGTCTTACGTGGGGTCACTTTTAGATGCCGATGCCATATCCCCGATATGGTCTAATACGGGATCTCATTTCGATTGTCGATGCCATATCCCAAATATGGCCTTGTATGGGATCTCCATTCGTTGTCGAGGTCATATCCCAGACATGGTCGTATACGGGACCTTACTTGTAATAGCCCAATTTAGGGCCTAGTCGAAATAGTGGTGTGAGACCATAAATTCAAATTATAAACATGTATTTTAATGATTTTAATGAGGCTTACGAGGTATTTGCATGATTGTGTAAAAATTTCAAGAAGGAATTTTATTAATTAGTAAACAATTTGTCCATTAGAACTAAATTTCAAGGATTAAAAATATGAGAATCTAGAAGGTTGAAGTATGAAATAGCATCATAAAAATTATTAGAAGTCCTTATTTAGAAATTAGACCATTATATGTTAAGATGGATAAAAATAGACATGGGAAGGAAAAATTTCAAGAAAGGATCATTAAGGGCATTTTTGTCATTTGGTAAATAAAAGATTAAAAAGGGAAAAAGAAGTCAAAATTGTGTCCATCTTCTTCTCCTTGGCCGAAATTCCCTAAAGAAGACATAGCTAGGGTTTGTTCATCTTTCAAGCTTGATTGTAAGTGTCTCTTTGCCCCGTTTTTAATGTTCTTCGTATTTTTTAGATCCTCGTAGCTCGATTTAGCTATTTCTAGCTATATTTTGAGCTAGGGTTTATGTTAAAAAATTTATCCATATATGACATGCATGTATTTTGATGTTTTAAGGAAGAATATGTAAGTTTTATGTATGATAAACATCTTTTTCTAAGTGATTTTCATGAAAAATGCATAAAATGACCAAATTGTAAAAGTTATAAAATTGGTCATACATGAGTGAAATAGTGGAAATTAAGGGTTGTTGTAGTTAAGAGAATAATTCGACTAAGCTTAAAATAAAAGGAAGTTGAATAAAAATTATTTTACAAGCCTAAAGGTAAAAGTGTAATTATGAGAAAGTTTAGGGGCAAAATTGTAATTTTTTCAAAGTGTGATTCATGAGTCGATTTAGTCAATGTGAGTATTAAATAAGTGAAATTGTCATTATAGATCAATAAACGTGAAGCCCAAATCGAAATCGGGGTAAGAACAAGGTTGCGGACTTAATCGAACATCTATATACATTTTGAGTACCGAGGTAAGTTTATATGAAATTAAGGTTACATGTGTTACTATGTTTAAATTACTTATTATATTTTAAAATGCTTATTATTTCCATGTAGTCGATTAACAATGTCTTGGTGAGAAAATGAATGAGAACATGTAAGTTGAAGTCCCGGTTGAAGACTCGAAATAACGAAGATACCTATATCATGCCAAGAGATAAGAAGGTCCCGTATAAGACCATATCTGGGATATGGAATCGACACTGAATGTAGGTCCCGTATAAGACCATGTATGGGACATGGCATCGGCACCGAATGTAGATCCTGTATAAGACCATGTCTGGGATATGGCATCAGCATCAAATAAAGAAGGTCCCGTATAATACCATGTCTGGGACATGGCACCGGCATCATACAAGGAAGGTCCTGTATAAGACCATGTCTGGGACATGGCATCGGCACTATATAAGGAAGGTCTTGTATAAGACCATGTTTGGGACATGACATCCACACCATACAAGGAAGGTCTCATGTAAGACCATGTCTGGGACATGGCTTCGACACCAAAGGAAGATCTCGTATAAGACCATGTCTGGGACATGGCATCGATATCGAGCTAAGAGATCCGGTGTAAGACCATATATGGGATATGGCAGCGGCATCAAGAGGTGATCTCATGTAAGACCATATCTGGGATGTGGCATTGGCATCGAGATACATGGATGATGAGATTGAGTATCCTCCAATATTTCGGGTAATTCATCGGATAAAAGAGCTAAGTATGTAAAGGTGACAAAAGAGCTAAGCATGTAAAGATGATATAGAGCCAAGTTATACAAGGATGGCATTGAGTTCCATTTATGTTAAGGATGATGAAAACTTTGAGTTTATGTTTATAATTGCATAAGTGCTAAACTATGTGACTAAGTGAATACAGGTACCATGAGTAAAATATAGGTTATGAAATCATAATGTGATATGTGATGGGTAAGAGTAAGTATGAGTAAGTAGGCCTAAGCATTTGAAACTTATGTTGCTATTGTTTCATGAGATGGAAGAGTTTATTATGAGCAATGATGTTGCTATAAAAATTTCACGCAAGCTTACTAAGCTATATGCTTACCCCTCTCTTTTCCTTTTTTTCTTGTAGTATCGCCAAACTAGCTCGGGGATCGTAGAACGTCAGAGTTCAGATCACACTATCAATCACTATTTTGGTATAGCAAAGTTGATTTATTTTGAGTATAGCATGTATAAGAACTTGATCATTTTGAGTTATGTCATATTGGGAGTCAAAGTGTTGGCTATTAAGGTTATTCACTTTTTTTTGTATATGGCCAATGTCGAAACCATTTTAAATCAGGTTTAGAAAATGGGAATCGACTTTAAAAACAAAAACGGGAGTCGCCACCAATCTTTTTTACTTAGGTGTAGTTGGATCAAGTTGTAAAACATTTTATTTTAAGACATTTTTGGTCTACGAAAAATGATAAAACGGGTTCGGGAGTCGATTACATATGAGGAAGGGTTAGCACCCTCATAACGCCCAAAAATTGGTACGTAATTGATAAAATCATGTCCAAATGTTTGAAATTTAAAAAATTTAAAATAAAATCCCTTATTAGAAGTAAAACCAAGATTTACCTATTTCAAAGAAATGTAAATACCACATCCAATAAGTTAGGATACAGCATTTTATAACTTTGAAGCTAGGTGTATTTTATTTTAGAAAGTTCTTACCTCAAGACACAAAACATCACACCCAATAAGTTAGGATACAACGTTTTGGAATTCTCAAGAATAAGTTTTTTTTTTATTTAAAAGTTGAGATATTTTTATTCCGAGAGAATATAAACATCACATCCAGCACATTAGGACACGACATTTTTTTAAACCCTCGTAATTAAAGTCATCTCATGATTTATAAAATTTGTTAAAAGGATATTTTGTTATTTAGCCAAACGGAAAATCGCACCCAACACATTTGGGCACTATTCCCCGAACTTCTAAATACCAAAACATTGCCTTATTTAAAAAAAAACTTTTAAAAATATAGTAATTTTGTAGAAAATGTATGCATAAAATAATAAATAAATAACTACATAATGGCAATCATAAATAAATAAATGAGAAAATATAGGCAAATAAAATATATACATATATAAATATATAATAAATAATAATAAATGCACAAATAATAAAACTTAATAAACAATGAAAATTTCAACATGCGATATTAAAACTTTCATGCAAATTTATATAAATGTGAAAAATATATTCCTATATATTGAAAAGAAAAGAAAAATATTTTTAAAATAAATAAATTTATAAAATATATTTATAATACTATAATACATATAAAACTACATTTAAAATAAATAATATATTATACAATATAAATGATTTTGAGATAAAATAAAATTTTCTAAAATAATATACAATATACAATATATTAAAAAATATAGAATATAATCACTTATATATTAAAATAATATGTAATAAAAATAATCAAATAATAATAATATTGATAATAAAAAATAAAATATTAGTAATAATAAAATAATAATAGTAAAAATAATAATATGATGATAAAAGAAAATCAACAATAATGATAATAATATTACTAATAAAAATAATGAAAATTATAAAGGAAATGAAAAAAAACGAAATTGAATTTAAAAATCAAGAATCTGGGGCAAAATCGAAAATAAATAAATAGGAAAGGATCAGATTATAGCGCGCGAGCAAAGTAGAAGGACCAAAACAGAAAATAACCCTCTCCCTGAAACGATGTCGTTTGAATGCAAACCAAATTGAAACATAGGAAAAATTATTGGGTAAAATTAAGAATAAAATAAATTTAATTATAAAACAGTAGGAAAGCGGAGGGATCAAAAGTATAATTTCCTATTAAAAAAAACACGCGGACCCTGGTTTGGGTCCGGGTCAACGCGCGGGTCATGCGTGGTCAAAACGGTGACGTTTCAGTTTAGTTATATAAGTAAAAAAACAGTTCAAAAAAATCATTTTATTCAATGTTTTTTTAAAAAAAAGTGAGAGAGCTCTAAAATTCTCTCTGCCTTCTTCGTCTGGCCCCGATCGTCGGACTGGTGAGCACGCGCCGCCTCGCATGGCGGCACACGTAAGATCTTTGCCTCCTTTTTTTGTTTTCCTTTTTTACAGTGTTAAAATAAAAAAATGAAAAGAAAAAATATAAAATATCACTAAAAAAAATCACCTCTACAAAATCTTTGTTTTTTTATTTCTCTAAAATTTTCTTCTTTTTTGTATTCTTTCGTCTCTGTATTGTGTATATTTCTGCCTATAATCCCTGTGTGTCTGTCTTTTCTCTAGACCTCTGTCCTCCTTTTACAGGTTTTACAAAGGGGTTTTTATAACCCAAAAATGAAAAACCAAAAAAAGAAATAAATCTCTATTTGCTTCGCTTCCCATTTTTCTTTGTTGGCTTGTTTCGTTTTACAGGTTTGGGCGAAGATCCTGGTGGTGACTGCGGCGCGTGATTCGGGCACAGATCTTGGTGATGGCGAGGTGCGCTAACTGCGGCGCAAATCGGTGGCGTGACGATTGAGCCATGATCGGAGGCCATTGCGGCACGACGAATAGGATTCTGCTGCGGCGATTGGGGTGTGCCATTGCGGCGCGAATCTGGAAAGGGTGCACGGCGCTTAGGGTTTCCTCTGAAACCCTAGGTCTGAAAGCTTGTTTAGCATTGGGCCTTTTGGGCCCCATGCTTTTGGGTCTGTTGGGTTATAGGTAGTTAGGGTCAAGTTTTGGGCTTTGTAACAGGACTTTAAAAAGGCAATTTGGACATTTTATTTTTCTGTTTTTACTGTTTGGGCCCGGGCAAAAATGGGTCATTACAGCTGCCCCTCTTTGCTCATTGTTGTGTAACGATAATAGAGCAAAGACTATAAAAGGACCAATTTTTCCCGGTCCTGGCCGTACCTCTTCAAATGGCTTCCAATCCGAACTGCATCTTCAAGGGTATTGGAACTTTATCTTGATTTCAGTAAATTTGATAGCTTCAACTTTATGAAGGTAGTATCCACTATCTTTTGATCTGCTCCACTGCAAACTCAGGGAGACCAGATCTGATATTTTCAATCTGATTCCTGCAAACTCAAGGATCACCAGACTGTTGTCTTCGATCTGCTTCCTACAAACTTGGGAATCGTCAGATCTATCATTTTCAATATGTTTCCTGCAAAGCTCAGGAATGCAGTTAGTATCTTGATGCATTCCATTGCAAACTCGGGGATGCGATGGTGGTTAAATCTGTTCCACTCTTCGCTAGGAGACAAGATTTGTCGTTTGATCTTGGTCCACTACTGCTTAGAGTGACAAGATCTACAATCTTTGACCTATTCCACCGCTTGTCGGGAGATAGGGCCGTGGCTTAAATTTGTTCCACTACTACTTAGGAGACAAGATTTGATGTTCGATCTTGGTCCTCTCTTGCTTAGGCGACAAGATCTACAATTTTTGACCTATCCACTGCTGGTCAGGGAGATAGGGCTGGTGGCTTAAATCTGTTCCACTACTGCTTAGGGAGACAAGATTTGATGTTCGATCTTGGTCCTCTACTACTTAGGGCGACAAGATCTACAATTTTTAACCTATTCCACTGCTGGTCAGGGAGATAAGGCTGGTGGCTTAAATCTGTTCCACTACTACTTAGGGAGACAAGATTTGTCATTCGATCTTGGTTCCCTACTGCTTAGGGTGACAAAATCTACAATCTTTGACCTATTCCACTGCTGATCAGGGAGATAGGACTGATGTCTTTGATCTACTTCCTTGTATTTTCAGGAAAAGTTCATTCTTCAGTTTGCTCCACCAACATCTCTAGGGAACAAAATCTGAACCTTTTGGTTTGCTTCCTTATTACTTTTAGGAAGACTTCAATCTTCAGTTAGCTCCACTAACATCTCTAGGGAACAAAATCTGAACCTTTTAATTTGCTTCCTTATTATCTTCAGGAAGACTTCAATCTTCAGTTTGCTCCACTAACATCTCTAGGGAACAAAATCTGAACCTTTTGGTTTGCTTCCTTATTTTCTTCAGGAAGACTTCAATCTTCAGTCTGCTCCACTAATGTCTCTAGAGAACAAAATCTGAACCTTTTGCTTTGCTTCCTTACTATTTTCAAGAAGACTTCAATCTTCAGTTTGCTCCACTAACATCTCTAGGGAACAAAATCTGAACCTTTTGGTTTGCTTCCTTACTATCTTCAGGAAGACTTCAATCTTCAGTCTGCTCTACTAACATCTCTAGGGAACAAAATCTAAACTTTTTGGTTTTGCTATAGTGTCCTATGAGGGACATATCTTGTAAACCTAAATGTATTATGGATAACTTTTGCATGAATGCAGAATATTATGAATTTTTTTTTTTTTATTTTTTATACAACGGTTAGGACACAATGATCGGCATGAATCAAATGCTCCTAATTTGAAATGAGAGAATGATCTCTATGGGTTGTCATTTCTTATAGTTCATCCAGGTTCTATCACTGATGCGCTCCCATACTTTCTCGCTCAGCTGGCATCTTGGACAGAAAACTCAAAGAAACCATCATTCAGCTCAGCAAACTTGCCCTGTCAGAGTCAGCCCTTGCAACTTCAGAGGAATGACATTTGGTTTCTTTCATATTTCTGTTACCACTTAGAGGTACAGAACTTGTATCACTTTCAATCTGTTACACCATTCCTTGGGTGTAATGACCAGATGTATGTGTCTGCAAGGTATCCCGACAATGATCCCCTTTTATACTTGGATTGACCTTGTTTGTCATTTGCCGATATGGTATCACCAACGAAGTTGTCTTATCCAATGAGATCTTGAAGAGATAATCATTTTCCAATGTTTCCAGCCCTTAGGCTTGGTGAGTTCTGAACAATAGTCATGTTTCAGATTCCTCATATTATTTAGAAGCTTCTAGAGTAATACGTGAAACTCCTTTTATGAAAGTGTTATTAGCCCATTAATCGTTATTTCAATAAATGCTTGAAAAAGAACACAAAAATGGACGAGAAAGAAATAGTTCAGAAAAATAATTCAAAGATAACTCAGGCAATAAAAGAAAATTGATTTGAGTGTATCTCAAAAAACAATCAAAGAATAGGAATTCAAAAATGGGTAAGATAGATGTTAGGTGCCCCAGATATCGTAGCCTGAGCTTCTTTGTTCCAACTTCTTGAGGACCATTTTAAACTCAATATGTGTTTTAGGGGATCCAGAATACTTTTTCAATGCCCCAAGACGTAACATACTTCCTCATTGCTAATCCAAACGTAGTAAGACTACTGTATGCCCCACTTTTATTCAAAATTTGAGCTGTCCTTTTCGGGTTTTCAACTCAAAGCCCCTTTGGTCTCAAAGGGCCCTTTGCGGGTTTTCGCCTCTCCTTTTTCTTTTTTCTTTTCTTTTTCTTTTCATTTCTTTTTCTCTCTCTTTCTTTTTTTTTTTTTGAATTTGGACTCAAGGCGCCCTTTGCGGGTTTTCACCTTGAACCTTTTCCCTTTCAGGTAAAATTCTTCTTGACTAAACCTGAATTCACCAGATTGAGCAAGTCTTCGCCATTCATCTCGGTCAATATCAATGCTCCTCCAGGTCTTCTTTGGCATCTGTTTTCTTCTAAAATTGTTTTATAGAAGAAAGGTCTTTTTAACATCAGGTTCTTTCGTGGAATTCCCTAAGATGAACTTCTTTAATGTAAGCTCGCATCATCTGGCCGTGACGAATAGCTTTTAATCTTTTCTTCAATTAGATTCAATTGACAAAACTGTTTCTATTCCACTGAGAAATGTGTTGCCCCAACAAAAGTCCTAGCCAATGTTTGATACTCATAGAGAGTAGTGATAGCTTCTTATGCCAATCTTTACAAGTCTTAGCCACCTTTTATTTTATTTTATTTATTTTTTTGGAAACTTTTGTTGCACTATGATATGCTGCCTGATCTTTGGACAAACTGTAGGCTTTAATTTTGTACAGTTATTTAAACGCGATCCTTTATGGCATTTGATCTTTTTTCTTCTTTTTTTTTTTTTGAGAAATTTGATAACTTTGACCTTGTAACATTGGCATATGAAGCTACTTCCACTCTCTTAGTGAAGTAAACAATAACTATGCCGATAAGTCAATATTGACTAAAAGCTTTTGACGAGATTGGCCCCATCACATCCATGGCCCACATATGGAAAATTTGTGAAGAACTGGAGTAGGCATATAAATCCTGTCTTCTTTAATTCCGTATTTGCGGTATGACTGATGCAATCCCCTTTTGTGGTAGATCAACAGTACCCGATCCTCTTTGTTTAGCCTACTTCTCATTAGCCAAGGCATGTCCTGATATAATTGTGCGAAAACATCTTTGAATTTTAGAAGATAACTCAACAATGTCTCGCCTTATTTCTGTGATGGGCTCAGCTACAATCTTCACTCCTTTCATAGGCACGCAATATCTAATGACCCTTTGTAGAGTAAGGTCTATTTTTCATCTTGTTAAACCATCCTTAACAAGTCAGAAGATACGTCACAAACTCTATCATCTTCAAAATCCTGAGATCCCCTAGACTCATATCTTGTTCAAAAAGGGAGTCAGTAACAATGTCGCTCATGACGTTGATATCTGGGTTCCTAGGTACGAAGGCAAGAAATCCAAAAAATAAATGATTCTAAGGATGATTACTTGTATGATATGGTCATGAATAAAGAATGAAAGAATATGATAAAAGAATATACAATAGAAAGAATAAAAGAATATTTACTTAAAAATGCATTTCATTGAAATAGAAATTTAGGACACAAGCCTATTTCACAAAAGGGGTCTTATTGCCTCTAGGCTTAAGGCAACAAGCATGTTTTGCACATTATTCTAGATTAGCCCTAAAAGTATAGGGATTTCTTACACAGTCTCATTATTCAAAACATTCTCAAGCACACAAGAGGTTGTAAACTTCATTCTCTGATTCCCTTTTCGCTTTCGATTTCTTCAAGGGATCACAACTTTCTTGTCTCCATGATTGGGTAATGGGTTCTCCATACTAGGTGTAGCATCAATCTTGACAACTCCCATATTAAGAAGTCTCTCAACTACCTTTTTGAAGGCAGTGCAATTTTCTATTGAATGCTCCTTTACTCCTGCGTGGTATTCACATTGAGTGTTGGAATCATACCATTTAGGATATGGGGGTTGTAACGGCTGAAGATAATATGGAGACACCACATGCGCATCAAATAAACTTTGATATAGCTCCTTATACATTATCGGGATTGGTGTATATTGGAGTTTTTCAGAGTTTGCTTTGGAAAAAACCTGATCGTTGGTAACTACCATCCTTGGCTGATTCATTGCAATTGACTCCGAATGATTCATTTTATTTTCCTTCTTCTTCAAGGCTTTTGAGGTCCCTTCTCCTCTTTCTTTCATTTCTACCAAAGTAACCAGTTGGCTTGATCCTTGCTCGAGTTAACACCCATTGGAGAGTAAACGATATAGTCCTCATCATCTTCACTATTGTCCATTAAGTCATTCCTTTTTTTGAGTCCTCCGACTAGTAATTGGGTTAGTTGGCCTATCATATTCCTTTGGAATTCCCGCATTTCTTGTTGAATCTCAATCAATTGCCTCTGCATCTATATTTGCATTTGCCCCATTCTTTGCAACCTTTGCTTCATGTTTTCTAGGTTAACTGAAATATTTTTACCTAATTAGGATTCTATTGTAAAAGTCTAATGCAAATGATGCAATGTAATGCAAATGCATGAATGCAAAGAAAGAGAGGCGTTAATTCTGAATTCAGTTACATTAGAAAAACTTCTCTGGAAAACAAATTTTTTTACATAAAACGGATCGCATACACGACCTTATCCTCATAGTCCAAGTGAAAATGTGAATCCCTTCTTCGTAAAAGTCAAGTCTTCTAATAGATGCCTCATTTAGCTCCTTTTTGTTTGATCTGAGACTCAACTCACTGCTCCATAACACTCGTTAGCTTCTTCAAGAAAGTCAAGACATGGTGATTCTCGATTTGTCTTTGTCAGCTTGAATCCTTGGGTAATATGGTCTTGTATTCCTTCGCCGGCTATCAGTCTTCTCTTGTTGTGTTCACTTAGACTATATTCGGACAAGACCGTATTATAATCCACTTTATCAAAAAACACGTCCTCTTATGACAAACTTTTCTATTTAGCAATCGAATTAGAAATCAACACCTCTTTTCTATGATATGAATGTAATGCAATCAAAACAAAAGAAAACCCGTTAGCACAGGAAAAATAAATAAATAACATAGAACCTATCAGGATGACCACTAGGGTTTGACATGGTTCTACCTAGGTTAGGCCCTTAGGTTTTCTACATGTGGTTTAGCTCTAAAGCTGAGGTACCCGAACCAGCAGATTCCTCGATCCTCACCCATTATAGGCTCATATGGACCGAGTTCGATTCAGTGGAATACATTTCCCTATGGCCATGCGGAAGTAAAAATTTCACGAAGACATAGGTACGGATGTACTCCGAAAGCAATCCACTAGCCCATGCAGAGGTGAAAACCTCACGAAGGCATAGCTTCTTGCTCCCACTTAAGGGTATGACCATGATGGTCATGCGTTGCAATGCAGAAATATATATTAAAACCACATGTAATAAAATGATCATATTTTTAAAATCAAAATTTTAAATTTGAACAAAAGGACATGAAATTATCAATTTTACGGCTTGACTCTCTTATTGGTCCCCAGTGGAGTCGCCAAGCTATCGAAACCATTTTAAAATCAGATTTAGAAAATGGGGATCGACTTTAAAAACAAAAACGGGAGTCGCCACCAATCTTTTTTACTTAGGTGTAATTGGATCACCTTGTAAAACGTTTTATTTTAAGACATTTTTAGTCTACGAAAAATAAGAAAACGGGTTCGGAGTCGATTACGTATGAGGAAGGGTTAGCACCCTCATAACGCCCAAAAATTGGTACCTAATTGATAAAATCATGTCCAAATATTTGAAATTTAAAAAATTTAAAATAAGATCCCTTATTAGAAGTAAAACCAAGATTTACCTATTTCAAAGAAATATAAATACCACATCCAATAAGTTAGGATACAACATTTTATAACTTTGAAGCTAGGTGTATTTTATTTTAGAAAATTCTTACCTCAAGACACAAAACATCACACCCAATAAGTTAGGATACAACGTTTTAGAATTCTCAAGAATAAGTTTTTTTTTATTTAAAAGTTGAGATATTTTTATTCCGATAGAATATAAACATCACATCCAGCACGTTAGGACACGACATTTTTTTAAACCCTCGTAATTAAAGTCATCTCATGATTTACAAAACTTGTTAAAATAATATTTTGTTATTTAGCCAAACGGAAAATCGCACCCAACACGTTTGGGCACTATTCCCCGAACTTCTAAATACCAAAACATTGCCTTATTTAAAAAAAAAATTTAAAAATATAGTAACTTTGTAGAAAATGTATGTATAAAATAATAAATAAATAACTACATAATGACAATCATAAATAAATAAATGAGAAAATATAGGCAAATAAAATATATACATATATAAATATATAAAAAATAATAATAAATGCACAAATAATAAAACTTAATAAACAATGAAAATTTCAACATGCGATATTAAACCTTTCATGCAAATTTATATAAATGTGAAAAATATATTCCTATATATTGAAAAGAAAAGAAAAATATATTTTAAAATAAATAAATTTATAAAAATATATTTATAATACTATAATATATATAAAACTACATTTAAAAGTAAATAATATATTATACAATATAAATGATTTTGAGATAAAATAAAATTTTCTAAAATAATATACAATATACAATATATTAAAAATATAGAATATAATAACTAATATATTAAAATAATATGTAATAAAAATAATCAAATAATAATAATATTGATAATAAAAATAAAAATATTAGTAATAATAAAATAATATAGTAAAAATAATAATATGATGATAAAAGAAAATTAACAATAATGATAATAATATTACTAATAAAAATAATGAAAATTATAAAGGAAATGAAAAAAATGAAATTGAATTTAAAAAACAAGAATCTGGGGCAAAATCGAAAATAAATAAATAGGAAAGGATCAGGTTATAGCGCGCGCACAACGTAGAGGGACCAAAATAGAAAATAACCCGCTCCCTGAAACGATGTCGTTTGAATGTAGACCAAATTGAAACATAGGAAAAATTATTGGGTAAAATTAAGAATAAAATAAATTTAATTATAAAACAGTAGGAAAGCGGAGGGATCAAAAGTATAATTTCCCCATTAAAAAAACATGCGGACCACGGTTCGGTCCGGTCAACGCGCTGGGTCATGCTTGGTCAAAAGCAGTCTTTATTTGGTTTAGTTATATAAGTAAAAAAACAGTTCAAAAAAAATTATTTTATTCAATGTTTTTTAAAAAAGTGAGAGAGCTCTGAAATTCTCTCTGCCTTCTTCGTCTGGCCCCGATCGTTGGACTGGTGAGCACGCGCCACACGCGCCGCCTCGCATGGCGGCGCACAGGTAAGATCTTTGCCTCCTTTGTTTGTTTTCCTTTTTTACAGTGTTAAAATAAAAAAAAAAGAAAAAGAAAAAAATATAAAATATCACTAAAAAAAATCACCTCTACAAAATCTTTGTTTTTTTTTTTTTTATTTCTTTGAAATTTTCTTCTTTTTTGTATTCTCTAGTCTCTGTATTGTATATATTTCTACCTATAACCCTCGTGTGTCTGTCTTTTCTCTAGACCTCTGTCCCTCTCTTACAGGTTTTACAAAGGGGTTTTTATAACCCAAAAATGAAAAACCAAAAAAAGAAATAAATCTCTATTTGCTTCTGTTTCCCCATTTTTGCTGTTGGCTTGTTTCCTTTTACAGGTTTGGGCGAATATCCTGGTGGTGACTGCGGCGCGTGATTCGGGCACAGATCCTGGTGATGGCGAGGCGCGCTAACTGCGGCGCGAATCGGTGGCGTGACGATTGAGCCATGATTAGAGGCCATTGCGGGGCGACGAATGGGATTCTGCTGCGACGATTGAGGTGCTGCCATTACGGCGCGAATCTGGAAAGGGTGCACGGCGCTTAGGGTTTCCTCTGAAACCCTAGGTCTGAAAGCTTGTTTAGCATTGGGCCTTTTGGGCCCCGTGCTTTTGGGTCTGTTGGGTTATGGGTAGTTAGGGTCAAGTTTTGGGCTTTGTAACAGCACTTTAAAAAGGCAATTTGGACATTTTATTTTTCTATTTTTATTGTTTGGGCTCGGGCAAAAATAGGTCATTACTGCCAATATTTGTCAAGTTTTATTCATTAATGATGATAATGTTTTATGATGTGAAAGTTTATGCAATCGATGGAGTTATATGTGAGGAGTATGAATGATGATTAAGGGGATCCTTCATAGTGCATGATTGCTATGTTATGTGTTGCTTGAGTTGGTATAAGTGTATTTATGTTTGCAGGGTAGCAATTGGCTTGGAAAATAGCCTCTAATTGTCCACACAGGCAGACACACGAGAGTGTGTCTAGGCCGTGTATAACACACGGTCAGCCCCATGGGTGTTTTAATAGGTCGTGTGCCCCCTGATCAACTTACGAGAATTTGATTCGTCACACAGGCTAGCACACGGGCATGTGCCCAAGCCGTGTGCTCTTAAGAGGTTGATGACGTCATAAACAGAGAGCTCCATAGGCGGAGGACCAGGCGTGTCTAAGCCGTGTGAAGGACACGGGTTATAGACACGGGCGTGTGTCCAGCCGTGTGAAAACTCCTATAGGTTCGAAGGGAAAATAAATTCTACATGTGCTAGGGACATAGGCGTGTGAGACCACACGATCTGACCACACGGGCGTGTCCCAAGTCATACAGACGTGTGACCCCTATTTAGGTAAAAATTTTCTAAGAGTGTAAAAGTTTACGGTCGAACTCTGAAACTTTTCGGATGTATGTTTAAGGCCTCGTAGGCCTATATTATGTATGTTATGATCAAGGATGAAAGGTTTTAAGTTGAAATGAAATTTTGTAGCCCAATAATACATGTTCAAGCAAGGTTCAGTACAGTAATGCCTCGTATCCTATCCCGTCGAACACGGGTAAGGGGTGTTACATTACCAATCTCATGTTTTGATGATCTTATTCTCTCATTTATTAAAGTCCAACCGGTACTTTCACATCACAATTCTCATCATTTTCTCATCCAACATCATAACTCAAATTCATAGAAATATTATACAACATCACTAATATCAAACATTTAGAAACTTAATAACATGATGTTGAATTTATTGTACACAAACTTACCTCGATTTCATAATAGGCTAGACCGCCGATCTAGTTCGACACTTTACCCTTTCCTCGGTCGAGGTTAATTCTTTGTTCTTCTTGATCTATAATAATAATTTAGCTCATTTAATCGCCACATTAATAAGTACATTACAATAATCATAATTTTGGCAAAATTACCATTTTGCCTTTAAGCTTTCACAAAATGACCATTTTACCCTTAGGCTCGAAAATCAATTCCAATCAAATTTATTTCTTTAAAAAGCCTAGGTGAACATTTATTACTCTTATGGCAGCCCTCAATACTCATTATTTCCCACATTTACCACATATTTTATAACCTTTACAAAAAGGTCCTTTTAGGTGTTTTCATGGTAACACCTTTTATAAAAGTTGTTTATTAAACAACTATGACTCATTTTCTTCCATAAAAAATGCAGCAAACAACGTAAAATATCACATGGAAAAACTCTAAATGTTTAACCATTTTGCAAGATAGTCCACTCTATAGCTAGCTTAAGCTTTAGGGGTTCCAAAAGTACAAATATTATCAAGAAATGATCACTAAAATACTTACTTGTAAGGAGAAGAGTTTGCTGAAATTTTTGAGCTTTCAAACCCCTATTTGCAGCTAATTTTCAGTGGAGGAGTGAAGGAGAAAAGATGATATCTTTTCTTTCTTTATTTTAATATATTTTCCACCCTCCTTAACCAATTTGACATTGTTTGTCTCCTATGGCCGGCCACCTTATCTTTAGCGGTCTAATTGCACTTTAAGGGCCTCCAATTAATATTCTATAGCTATTAGACACCTTTAGCTTGTAAAATAGAACTTTTGCACTTTATGCGATTTAGTCCTTTTTCGCAAGTAAGTATGAAAACGCTAGAATTAAAGCACCAAAATTTTCATGCACCTATGTAATCATGCTCCTATGTAATCATGCTCTAATTTATAAAATAACATAAAAATAATTTTCTTCATCTTCAGATTAGTAGTTCCGAACCCACTATTCCGACTAGCCCCTAAATTAGGCTGTTACACGCTGGAAAAGTTGCATGGTCGGTGGAACGCTTCATATAATGAAGTATGGCAGTGGTGTCAGGTGTTGAGAGATATGTCCCAGATTGCATAGCAAACCTTGAAACGGCGCCTGCGTACTACAACGGCCAATTGCTCCGTGGATGCCAAGTGTTCAAGCGTCTGCTCTGGAGCTTTAAGCAATGCCGAGAAGCATTTTTATACTGCAAGCTATTTTTACAAATTGACGGTACCTTTATGTATGGTAGATATACCCATCGGCTATTGCTAGTTGTGGCATAGGATGGCAGTGGGAGAATCCTTCCAATTGCGTTTACAATAACATCGGGGAGTTAGCTGATGACTGGGATTTCTTTCTTTTTAGGTTAAGGAGGCATGCCTGCCCCCAACCTGATATCTACGTTATATCGAATCGGGGCCTTGGACTACTAGCCGCAATTAAGCGACAAAGAAGCCTATGGCATCTTACACACTATCGGTATTGCCTAAGGCATGTTGTGTCCAACTACTACGGGCAACATCGATCTACATGTGAATGATGGCAAGTGACCAACATGGGTATTTAATCTCTATTAATATAATTTTTTTTGTAATATTCAATTTATTCTTAATGGAAGAGTGGTACGTAATATTCGCTATCAACTTATATTGGCAAGGTATGAAATAAGTAAGGACCATTTTCATGAGATGTTGGCCGTTTTGTGTTCAGTTAACGAAGAAGGCACAAATTACCTCTGTAACATACCTTTCAAATAGTGGACACAAGCATACGACGGCGGACTACAATATGGCCATATGACTTCAAACCTAGCTGAATGCATAAATTTTGTTCTAAAAGGAACGCGTCATTTGCTGATAACATCAGTTGTGCGAGAGACATATTTTCGTTTAGCGGCACTATTTCCAAAGTGAGCAGTGGGTTATAAAGGCCAAATACAAGAAGGCCATGTATGGCGCGCGAAGGTATTACGAGAAATTAACAAGGCGAAGGCACGGCCAACACCATGCACACAGTGTGTCACGATCGCGACAACCTATGATTTCGTGTGACAGAGTTTGACAGACTGAACCAAGGTATTATTAGCGGGCAATATCGTGTACACTTGAGAAATAGGACTTGGGACTGTGGGATGTTTGACGCACTTTATTATCCATACGCTCATGTAATTGCAGCTTGTCAGAATCTCCGTCTGGATCCCATGAGCTATGTGGACGAAGTGTACAAAATAGAATACATGTACAACGTGTGGAGATACGTATTCCCACCAGTCATAGATGAACGTAAGTGGTCGTCTGTATCGCTTGCTCCGTTTAAGTTATTATCGGATAGAGAACTGCGTCGCAAACCTAAGGGTCGACCTTGCTCGACTAGAATACGTAACAATATGGATATCCGAGAAACTGCCAACCAACAGAAGTTATGCGGATGGTGTAGGAAACTAGGCCATACAACTCGATCATGTCCAAATCGAAATAGCTAATTATTGTTGTAATAAAATTATGTTGCATTATTTATATTTTATTAAAAATATAAAAATATTAAAAATATTTCCTTATTCAAAAGAACTTTTATTTTATTAAAAATATAAAAAGTAAATTACAATTAAAATATTAAAAAAAACTTTTATTTTATTAAATGAAACAATATAAAAAAGTTTGTACAAATATATTAACAAAAATAAATGTTGGTGCCGGTAGGAATCAGTGCTACATAGAGGTGGTCGACGGTTACGCGCTGGATTCCTCCTTGGTTTAACTTTCAACGGGGGTTGTGGTTGCTCCGATGAGGATTGTGGTTCCTTCGACAAGGGATCTGGTTGTGGGTGTTGAGAGGATGACCCACCTTGATAGAATAATGACTGTGGAGGTGCTTGCATCACCCATGGCGGAGGTGTTTAAATCCCATAAGGCGATGGGGATTTGTAAAAAGAAGAGCTCCTTGATGGCGACTCGTGTGATCCCTCATGCAACGGTGGCCTATAGATCGGCGGTTGACTCGAGTAATCGGGAACAGAGATGAACCGAGCCATGCATTCCAACCTTCCATAGGACTGGGAAAAGGAAACATATAAGGGTTAGGATACATATAAGGGCTAGGATACGCACCTGGCATAATCTGAAAAGGCTGTGATATGGGTGTCATCGGTTGAAGTGTTGGGCCCGGTGACTGTGTGGGTGCTATTGATGGGATCGGTGGTTGTGTCGGCGCTGTTGATAGGCCCTTCCCATCATCCCTTCTCATTGGATTTAAAGGGTCCCATCGTTCCCTTTGTACATGAATTTACCGTTGTCTCTCATCTTCCGACAGTAAATATGGCTTGCCATGGATCCTAAACCATGGCATGTATTCCGGCATGCACGCTAACTCAGGAACAATGATCGGTTCCCGAGTAGGTATATAATCATACCGATTTTTCCACATTTCGATATATGCTAACCAAAATCTCGACCAATCCGTATGCACCTACCGTAAGTCAACTTTGTGCTCATCATTGAGCACCTCAGGTGTCACGAGAATCGGTTGTTGGAATCCAAATTGTCATAATACTCTATCTGATTAGTGCATCTCCACGGTGGCATAGTTGACCAATGGGACCTTCACATGCCAAATGTTCAAATTTTGAAAGAATTCATCCTGAATTACTGCCCGAATTGCCAGATCCTCGTATGGTGTCCATTGAAACTATATGAACATGATAAAAATATGAGTTATATACATAATACTAAGTACTAAATACGAAATGACTATTTTATTATGTATATATATTTTATTTAATACTTACTTGTGCTTCCGACTATTGGTCTAATAGAAGCCGTATATCTTCAATAGAGGTAGGTATTCCAATATAATTCGCCGAATGGTTCCACCTAATTAAATAAATTTTTAGCATACAATTATATTTTAAATCTACATAATAATTGTAAAATCTAATATAAAATTTACCTCATTATGAATGAGAATGTATATAAGTGGTCCACTCGAGGACGTAAAAATGGAAAACAAAACCGTGCCCATGATTGTAGTAGTGATAGGCAACCTCTGATTTTGGCTTTATTCGGTCGCGTCGCCCCGCACATCTCCTGGTACAATTTTGCTTACACGGCAAACCCCTAACTAAATTCACCGGCTGCTCTAAAATCAACGAGTTTCAGCAGCCATCTCAGATGTACAAGGTTTCGTGACAAGTCCGACATCAGATAACCTCCAATCATCTCAAGAATGTATGCCCGATCATATCGTATTCTTTCTAGTTCAGTCGAATCATTATTCGGCTTCGAGAATGTGTCTCGTAACCAGCCCATCTCGATCCGACCTCCGTTAATATTATCCGGAATAGCACCCAAAAGCTCGTAGCATACAGCTCCCCAATCAGCAGATTGGGCGGAGCCGGTGACTACGTACCCATCCACCGACAATCCCAATTGCAACTGTACGTCTTCCAGAGTGATAGTACACTCTCCGCATGGAAGATAGAAAGTGTGCGTCTTGGTCTCAACCTCTCTATCAACACACTGATTAGTTTCGGGTCTAACTTGCACCCTCGGCCTATTGTGGCCACGTGCCAAAAACCCGCTTCCCACAGGTAATTCTTTATCAACGGCGATGGCGGACTAGACATATTACGAATATAGCATTGAAACACCCGATCTACATAAATGAAAAAAATATTAAATAGTATTGAAAAATTAAAATTATCACTTACATTGTCATTTGATCGACGGATATGTGTTTATTATCAAGACGAATTAATTCTCCGGCCATTGCTAACACGATCGAATATTTTTTAATTTAAAAAATAATTCAAACAAATTTTAAATAGAGCTTTTTTGCAAAAATTAAAGGACTTTTGTGAAATTTGAGAGGAATTTGAGAGAAACTTGAGAGGACTTTTGTGTGAAAAAATGAAAGGGGACTTATATATATATATATATATTTGACCGTTGGATGACAAACGGTTAAAAAATAGTAGTTGGGGGTTAAAAACACGCGCAAAACGCGTCCCTAGGTAAAATTGGGGAATTCGGGCAAATTGTGTTTTTGGGGAATTCGGCCCATTCTGGTAAATAATTAAAAAGTCGGTCTATTCTGTAAATAAGGTTAAAAAGGGTATTTTTGGGTAAAATAGCCGGGAGAGAGTAAAAATTTTAGGGGAAAATAAAAAGTTTTGAGGGTTTTGGGAGTAAAATTTTGAGGAAAAGTAAATGGGAGAGTAAAATTTAATTTTACGTGAGAAATGTATTTTGGGTAGATGGGGGGTTGAGATGGGAGGGGAGTAAATGTTTTCGGGGGAAAGTGGGAAGGAGTAAAAGTTTTGAGGGAAAAGTAAAAAAATTTGAGAGTTTAGGGTAAAAATGTAAAATACTATCGTTTGATATTCAATTTATTCGAATTATTCTAGTTATTCGAATTTGAAAACTCAACTCGATTTGAACTCAAAATTCGAAAAAAAATTTCGAGTTGACTCAAATAACTAGATTAACTCGAATAACTCGATTCGTTTAACTCAAAATTTAAATTTTATTTTATTTTTTCGAGTTAAATCGAGTTTTATTCACCCTCATTGATATATAATTTATGAAATAAAATATTAAATTAATTATATTTTTAATTAAAAAAAGGAGATAGAATAGTGAGAGAGAAAAAAAGGTGAGGCGCGGACGAGCAGAAGCGCCCACAGGAAATTATATTTAATATTCCCTGTCTGACGATATTATCTTTACTTCCCATTTTTTAATTAAAAAATATTTATTTTCCATTTGTCTGTCTGCTTTGGACGAATCTGTCTGACCCTGACGCGGCTCCATATCATTGGATAGACATTGTATTTTCGATTCTGAACCGTGCAAAGCACCTGGTCAGCCGGCAAACTGGACATTAATCTAAAATAATTTTACATGGTTTCAACACCAACATTTGGATACCCAAAGAATAGATTTTGATCTTTGCTCATAAATCTAGCCTTAATTAACTCATTTAAGCGTGTTTTGCATAAAACTAATGAACTAATAATATATATGATTAACTTACTTAATTTAGTTAACCTTAATTAATTTACTTAAGCGTACTTAAGCTTGATTTGGATACCCATCGCGTAAATTTCTCGCATACTTTATGATGCTAATTACCTTGTCATGTCACTACTATTTGACAAGAGAACTCTCTCTATAAATACCCTTTGAATTAAATGACAAATGTTCTTCTTCATTGGGAACTTTGAGCATTTACTCCCTGCAAATCAATCTTCCTAGCCCTCGCAGCAATTTACCTCTTTTTTTACCTTTTTTCGGCTTTCCACCTCCTCTTTTTACCTTTTTTCGACTTTCCATTTATTTAAGTAAACTGATCTCTTTTGCACCATCACCCTCTCTTCCTTGTCTGCTCCCTTATTAAAACTTGTATTAACAAATTTATATGAGAACAAAATGAAAAAAAGTGAAAAGTTTTATGAGATTATGTTGATTTACTCCCATCAAAATAACAACGAATGTTGGTTTACTCCCATTAAAATAACAATGCATTACATGGAAAAAAAAATTATAGACCTTCATCAATCACATCAAGTTCACATAAGAATATTGCAAAGCATCTTCAATTACATCTAGAGGAGAAACTAAGGGACTGGCAGGGGCCTCGCCCCCTTAAAATAGAAAATTTTTTATTTAGGTCCTTTAAAATTTTAAATCAGTAAAGGTAAAATTATATTTTGGCCCTCCTAAAATATAAAAATTTGATTTAATTATTTAAAATTTATAAAGATATAGGATATTAAAATGGTAAAATTATATTTTTACTATCATAAAATTATAATTTAATTTCGACTTCTCTAAAAGATCCGATTTCATCCTTGATTACATCTAAACATACATGTTGAGATTCGATTAGCAACTCTCCTTTAAAACTTTTTCACATAATTAGTTTATTGAAATACCTCCAATTACCTATTATATTTATACAATATCTATTTTTCAATTATAATCTCTCTTCAACTATTAAATAAAAACAAACAAACTCATATCTCATTACTATAATAATAATAATATCAATTAAGTTAAAATCGGTTCTTTAAATTATCTACAAGCTTGGCATCAACAAATGAGAAGTTATGAATTTTCATTTAAATTACATTTCTATCAAGAGTAATGAATGTATTCATGATATTTTAAGGCTCAAAATTTATGAAATGTGTGCGGATACACACAATTTCATCATTGAAGAAGAAATTTTGATTTTAATATGAAAAGAAGGCACCCTCCACTGGCTTAAAAATATCCCCAAATCTTTTTTAACTTAATATTTATAAATATCTTTCTTTTTAACTTCTGAGTAGAATATAAGATGGAAATTATTTTCTCTCAATTAACGTATTTTAAAAATAATTAATACTCAATTTGGTCCCAAACTTTACTTGTTTTCTCACTTTAATATCTACACTTTTTTTTTTTCGATTTGGTCCAGAGTGATTAAAAAAAAATGAAAAAAGTCATGTGGTGCTATTAGAATCAGCCACATTAGCCTTCTTTTATTTTTAATATTTTTTTATATTGATTAAAAATATAAAAGATCATATATAATATATAAATAATTCAAAATATTTTAAAAAGTTTAAAAATATTTTTATAAATTTAAAATTTAAAAGTCAAAATAGTATATAAAAATTGAAAAAATTATAATTTTTTAAAAGTGTTTAAAATTTAGAAAATTGCAAAAAAAAAACTTAAAATTTCAAATATATATTCTAGAAAATTTATCATAAATATTTTTTTTTCAAAAACTCTAAATTTATCAAAAATGGACAAAGTTCAACTAAAAAATATAAAGTTTAGAAATTGATTTTTAAAGAAAAGAGAATTTGAAAATTTTGAAAAAGTTTAACATTGAAAGTTGAAAAAATATATATATATAAAATTTTAATAATTTTAATAAATTGTAAAAAATATGTTTTTAAAAATTTATATTTATGAAAATATTTAAAATTTAAAATCACTGGTGGATCAACATCCGGTCAATGTTAGGTTAAAATTAAAAGTTTTTTTAATATATAAATATTTAATTTTCAAGTTTTTGAATTTAAATTCAATGATTTTATTTTAAATAAACCTAATTATCATGTGGCACATTCGATTAGTTGGATGTCCATTCTAATTAATGTCGCATGTCAAATAATTTTTCTAATGTCATTACAAAAATGAACTGAACTGAATAATATAATGATAGTTTACTTATTAAATTAAAACAAAAAGGATTAGGAACCATAGTAAAAAACATACATAATTTGGGATAAAACTGAGCATTCAGCCTTTTAAAAATATTTCCATACATTGTAAATGGAGTAAAAAGAACTTGGCAAATAATGCCATTTATTTTTAGATATAATAAAATAATTAAAAAAACATTTGGTATCCTTTTGTAGAATTTATTTACACAAAAGAATTAAATTAGGATCCAAGTGGAAATAAAATGAAGTCAAAGAAAGGATGTTTCCGGTCAAATAAACGAATTAGATCGCCGATCAAATCGGCAAAAGAAAAATAAATCGTAAAAAGATGGGGTCCGTCCACGTCATATATAAATCCCCAAAGAGAAACAGACAAAGAAATGCCATACAACGGTCCAAATTTTCTTGTTCTAGAGCCTTCCTACAGAAGGCCCGATTCGCGTAATACTTGAAGAAAAAAAATTTTAATTAAATGAAAAAGGAAATATTTTGTAGAAAAACTTGAAATCTGTATATTTTAAAGGTTGGATTCGATGTTTAAAAACACTATAATGTCTCACATTAATTATAACTTTGTCCCAAAGCAACTGAATCATTATCACTGGGATAGAAACCCTAAATACGAATTAAGTTTGGGATATAAAATAAATGGATGGAATGGGAGTTTATTATAATGCTGTGTGGATAAAAGGATAAAGGCCGGTGTTAACTAGGGTTGGTTAATTAACCCTGGAACGGTAACGCAATAGAGTTAAAAAGACCGTTTCTTCCGGAAAGGATAGAGCCATTCGGAGTTGGAAGGAAAAGGAAAATAGGCAGTGAGTGAGATAAAGAAGGAGATTTTCCTTTGTTTAGACAACTGAGTCTAATCGGACGAGTCTTTCCCTTGTTTTTTTGCACTTACCTTTAAATTCTTCCTCTTTGTTCACCGATTCTAAAATCAACTCCTCCAATTTATTTTCTTGAAACTTCAAATTTGCGGATAATCGGAGATTTCTATGTGCCCTTTATTCGGATCTTAACAGCCGGTGAGCTAATTTTCATCAAATTTGTATATTTTAAGTTTTTTTTTTTTGGAGCTTCAATGCTGGTGTTTTTATGTAAATGGAAAGTTGAAGATTCAATGTCCAGAGAGTTCTCGTTATTATGTATTGGTTGAATTAATTGAAAAAAGAATACGTTTCAATTTGAGCGTTTCTTTTTAGAAATGAGAGTGAGAAAAAAGTTTACTATTGAAATTTCCTCTGCAGTTGCTAATACGAATGTTTTCTAAGCTAATATTCATGTTAACAACTTAGTTTGATTCGTTGAATATTGAAGAAATGCATTGATTTCACTCTCTCTCTCTTTTTTTTTTTTTTTTTAGATGTGGGATTTTCTTTGTTTTGGATACCATGAATGCATTCATTTTGATAACTGATACTTTACTTCGGTCTGAGCTAGCTTTGTACACTAGTTTGTCTATGTTCTAATAGATTTCGGGATATTTGGTGTATATATTGATGGTAATACCGTTTTGTGCTAAATCAAAATCAGGGTTGTTTATTCCAAGTCTTTGTTCTTTCTTTTATTTTTTTCAGGTTTTTTGGGGGATTTCTACTGTTTGTGGACACCTTATTGGATGTAGTACAAGGATAGATCTTCATTTTGGTCTGCCGCTTCTGTCAATTGGGTTATGTTCTTCTATTTTCTCTGATTTAGTTTTTGGGTTGGGGTTTTAGTTTTGGTTTCATTGATTGATGATTGTTGGTGAATTAGAGTTTTCCCTTGTTCATTTGCGATTGGGTTCCCAGTTTGGGGTCTTCTTGGAGGGGAAGAAGCTCTCTTCTAGTGTCGCTTCTGCCTCCAACTGCCACGAAACCGGTGATCGGTTTTTCTAGACATTTTATGTCTCGCAAGTTGGACAGTCTTGTTCAAACTCAGATGGCAGTGGCAGTGTTCAAAAGTCCTCTTAGAGGGGAATATCCTAGGAACAATAGAATGGAAGGGAAACAACCTGTTGGGAGGAGACGGGTTTTTGTGCAAACAGAGACCGGTTGTGTATTAGGCATGGAGTTGGATCGCAGTGACAGTGCTCATACAGTTAAAAGAAGGTTGCAGGTTGCCCTCAATTTCCCTGCCGAGCAAAGCTCGCTGACTTTTGGGGATGTGGAGTTGAAGAATGATCTTAGTGCCGTTCGGAACGACTCTCCGCTTCTCCTAACAAGGAACTATCTACACAGAAGCTCCTCTACTCCCTGTCTTTCACCTACTGGAAAAGATCTTCAGCAGAGAGATAAAAGTGGTCCTATTGAGATACTGGGACATTCTGATAGCTTTAACGTATTAAAAGTTGTGGTGAAGGACATTGTTAAGGCAATTAAGATGGGTGTTGATCCACTTCCTGTTCATAGTGGTCTGGGGGGTGCCTACTACTTTAGGAATCCCAGAGGTGAGAATGTTGCTATCGTGAAGCCGACAGATGAAGAACCTTTTGCACCAAACAATCCAAAAGGCTTTGTTGGTAAAGCCCTTGGTCAACCAGGTTTGAAACGTTCGGTTCGTGTGGGGGAGACTGGCTTCAGAGAAGTTGTTGCCTACCTTCTGGACCATGATCATTTTGCCAATGTACCACCGACTGCGCTGGTGAAGATTACTCACTCAGTCTTCAACGTTAATGATGGTGTGAACAGAAATAGGCCTTACAAGAATCTGGTTAGCAAGATTGCATCGTGCCAACAGTTTATTCGGCATGATTTTGATGCTAGTGATCATGGAACTTCAAGCTTCCCTGTTTCTTCTGTGCACCGCATAGGAATACTTGATATACGTATATTCAACACGGACAGGCATGCAGGAAATCTTTTAGTGAGGAAGCTTGATGGTATTGGAAGGTTTGGTCAGATGGAACTCATTCCTATTGATCACGGCCTTTGCTTGCCAGAAACTTTGGAGGATCCATACTTTGAGTGGATTCATTGGCCTCAGGCTTCAATTCCTTTCTCCGAGGATGAACTTGAGTATATACAGAAGCTTGATCCTATGAAGGATTGCGAGATGCTGCGAAGGGAACTCCCCATGATTCGGGAGGCTTGCCTACGCGTTCTGGTACTCTGCACTATTTTCCTCAAGGAAGCTGCTGCTTTTGGTCTCTGTCTTGCTGAAATTGGTGAGATGATGAGTAGAGAATTCCGGGCTGGAGAGGAGGAACCTAGTGAGCTAGAAGTTATTTGTCTTGAGGCAAGGAGGTTGATAGCAGAGAGGGAGCTGTCATCCCCTAAGTCCGATGTGCGAGATGCAGAGTTCCAATTTGATATCGACTTTGAGGAACCAGAGTTAGACTTAAACCCGAAAATGGCTACAGATGATTTTATGAGCAGAGCACCATTCCAATTGGGAAATGGATTTGTAAGTAATCATTTTCCACTTTCAAAGCTGGAGGAATGCTTCGAGGAAGACGAAGAAGAAAGTGAAGAAGAAATCGAGCAGCCATGTTTTTCCACTTTCAAAGCTCTTGAAAGGATCCCATCCACTTCGAAGCTTTCAATGTCATTCAAAAATACCAGCTTAGATGACAAGAGCCAGAAGTATTCAAAATTTTCTGGAACAAAGCAAGAAAATGGTTACCTTAATAACTCATCTGGGCATAGGAGTGCAAATGAGCAGCTCCCAGGAAATGTGAGCTTTGTGAAGCTGGCTGACATGAATGACGAGGAATGGACTCTTTTACTAGAGAAGTTCCAGGAGTTGCTCTACCCGGGATTTGAAAAACGAAAATCGGTAACTTTAGGTCGGAAGCAGATACAGAGGCTCGGTACTTCGTGCCAGTTTTGATATCGAGATATCCGTTTATCGATACCAGATAGTCGAAATGAGTTTTAGGATGGTTTGCACTTGGGATGAAGGATTGTTAGGAGAGATTTGAGTATTATGGGTTTGGCCCCGGGAATTGTTGTAGTTTCGGAGCAGCATTACGAGGAATTGATGTAAATATTCTTTGGCTTCATTTCAGCTAAGTAGAATTGGTTTTATTTCTTCTTTTAAGGTCTTTGATTTTGTTTTTTTGTTTTTTTTGTTTTTTCCTTCTTTCACTTGAATCACCTTCTTATGGACCTTGTTTGATAAATAATATATAAAAAGGGAGAGCATTTATGTAAATAAAGAATAGTTCAATATTTGTGTGCCAGAAAGCTTGCTTTCAAGTTCATAGTGGATTCATTTTGAGATTGGGAATTTTTCTTCAGGCTATTCCACGGCCATGGATTCTTCTGGATGTGAAAGTGATGGAACATCCATACAGTTCCTTGTCTAATTCATGAAAGAGATGCATATATCTTTTTCAATAAGAAAAAAAAAAATCAAGTTGATTAAATTTGAGATGGGTTAAGAGGGTCAATTTTTTATTGATTTATTTATATATATATTTTTAAGATAAATTGCATTATTAAAAAATTCATGTGTTTTGTTGCTTTCAAATATCACTTTCTTAACTTAGGCAGTCTTGTTTTATAGTTAAAAGTATAAACTAATCAATGTAATTTTAGAGTGTTCTATATTTGATATTGATATAAACAAAGACAAATTATGTTGATCAAATTATTAATGAAAATATCTAAAAAGATGACGTGGATTTTGAAAGTTTACAAAATTTATAAATCTACGGAATCTTTATCATCTGTTATCAATTATAATAATCAGAGTATTATTGCCGGCTTCAAGGGTTTTTTTTTTTTTTTTTTTCGAAGTATTTGAGTTAGAACTTTTTAGATAAAGAAATTAAATACATTTAATCATAACAGAAACTATATCTCCATTTTAATTATCTTGATTCTGAAATAAATTATATGAAAACAGAAGAGCGAAAAGCATATTTGGCGATGATAAATTAGATGAGGTGTTTTGTGTGAGTGATTGAATAACATATGGGCGACATCCATAGATTGTTATTGAATTTCATTTTTTTGGAGGATTTTTATTTTCTTTAAAACCAACCACTTTTTATGATTTTCCTTTTCAAAAAGACAGATGCCTGTCTAAATCAGTACACATTTTCATGAAAATGAAACATTATTTTGGCTCCAACATAGTGCAGCACGCTTATGTGTCTAATCCAATAGGTCGGTTTGAATCCACCTCAGTATGTAGAATTGGAATTTTTTCTTATATAAATTATTAACGGGATGTTTTACTTGAATTGAATGTTTGTTGAGATAAAATCCCTTACAGGATTTGATTGAAAGTGAGGACTTAAAATGGACAAAACCAGAGTGGTTTGAAAGACAGCATGGAGGTGGATGCTAACATTGAAAGCTAGGGACATATAATTGGAAAGCAACAAAAGAACTTCACATAATGTTGGTTGGGGTCCCAATTAAGACACTGCCATTTTATCAGTTAACCAAAGGTTGGACCCCCATCTATCCCATGCTCTTCCACTTGCCTTTCTTTCCGCCTTGTTCACAGTATCCCATGTGTCTTTGGAAAATTATGTTCATCCAATTTAAATATTACAAACTATACTTGAGAAAAAAAAAGCTGGAATAATGGAGCAGCCCCCTGCCTGCAAGTTGGATTGTTTGTTTTGGGAAGTCTTTCAATGGCTGGAACATGGTTTTTCTTTCCCTTTAATTTGTCAGCTGCTTCCGTTAAATGAAATGTATTTTTGGACTTTCTAAAATTATATTTGATTTACCGTTATAATAAGAATAATTATATGTTATTATTTATTATCACAAAAATATTAATCTAAATTAAAATGATCTAATTTGGTTAAGGTTTATTGAGATTTAGTTATTAAATAAAATATCGTCTAAATATGTGTAAATACTCTAGTAACTAAATTCTAATTGATGATAGATTGATTAGAAATTAGGGTTAATGTGCAACAATTACATATATTAGGGTTATGACCTTTAAATTACGCATATGTAACTTTTTTAATATCTAATTTCAGAAAAGAAAGTTATTTTCTAAATTATTTGTGTCTTAATTTGGAAGATCAAAATTATAAGATCGAAGGTTCTAAAAATATATAAATTTAGGTACACTTATGCATTTAGTTTTATTCTTAATGATTTCACATGATAAATCTTAATTAATAAAATCTTATATTAAAGTTAGTTTATTATTTTAGTAAGTCAAAAGAATTTATTAAAATTCTGAAAGTTACAAACTAGCTTAAAATGTGGTCATTTTTTAATGATATATAATTGTAATTTTGAAATTAGAAGGAAGTAAATAGCAAAATATCAATATAACAATTTAAAAAAAAAGATATTTGTCGTTCCACTAAGTCTCCATTGATGTGATTCTGCTATATAGTTTGTCGAATATTGAAGTGAACAAACTGATCAGAGGTGGAACTGGAAGTACACAAAATTTAACTCATATATAAGTTTATAATAATCTGGATATAAAATTTTAGTGTAAAAAATATGTAATATTTTAAATACACACAAAAAAAAACTCAAATATTATTAAAAAATAACAACACAGGAAAAGCAAATTATAATTTTGAATAAAATATTTAAAGGTTAGTATTTATATATATGGCAGTCAAAAAAAAGATCTTCTGCCTTAAACTTAGCCTGCAGATGAACCAAACGGTATACAGATTTACTTTCATATAATAAGGAAAAGTTTAAAAAATGAAGATGATTAAAGTGTAGAAAGCAGAGTTGAACTAAATCAGGATAAACGTTGAAAGCTGGTTTGGTGAAGCAGAATAGGGCTTTGTACCAACCTGCTTAAAAACTATTTTGGATAGAGTTGGAGGTGGAGCCCTATTCCTAATCTCTTATTCATAAACCTGGGTCTTGTTTCTTGCTTATCTTGCTGCCACTTGTGGGTCGTCATCTATCTCATACTTAATATATATATATATATATATATATATATAGGAACAGGGATTGATTGTAATTGAAGATACAATGAGAAATCCCTAGAGAAAAGCAAACAATGATTAGCAGCAGACCGCTAATAGTATCCTGGCCTCTTAGGAACTATGTTATGTATACTTGCAGGTGAAGTATTCATTTAAGTACGTAAAAATTTATGACAAGATGACAGAATGGAGGTTCCGCAACAAATTATTAGTATTATTTGTGAAAAGGGGGAAATTAATTAAGCAACAGTGAGACCTCGTGTCTGAGGAATAATATTATATGCTGTGTAAGTTACATACATGCATGCATTGGGATGGTGGCATGCATGGTTTGAGATCAGCATGTTAGATACTCGAGCAGACGTCGTCCCCAGGCCACTCAAATCTCAAAAACAGGCCATTTTTTCATTTTGTTTGGGCAACTACCCAATAGGCCTAGCCTAAGCCACAACCCTCTTACATTTCTTAATTTTACTATCGCATTATTTATTATTGAAATTTATCGGCTTAATATATTATTTGGTATTTGAGTTTGACAATTTTTTAATGTGATATTTGTGTTATTTTTTGTTCAATTTGGTAACTATATTTGACAAAAGTTATACATTTTGGTGCCCAAAAATAACGGTCTTAACATTTTAGTATTTAATTGATTTTAGGGTTAATTTGACGAAGATTAATTACTAATATTATTAAATTTAATTTTTTCATGATTTTGTTAATATAAAAAATATCAAATTTAGGGACAAAATTATACATTACGCCAAATTTATGACTACGGAATATATGTTAGAAAATTAATTGATAATTTAATAAAATTAAATACTAAATGTAATTATATTGTTTCAAAAGCTAAATCTTGACTTTTGAAATTTATTTATCTCTTAATTTAATTAATATTAACTTGAATAGTTTTGGATAACACTAAACATGCATGATATATAGTTTTAACATTAGTAAGGAAACACAATTTCCCTTTTGCTTTAACTATGATAAATAGGCTTTTAAGATAGCTTAAGAGTTAAAATCTCTATGTACTTTTCTCGAAAAGAATACATTAAATTAAATTTTAGATGTTTCAATTAAGTCTTTTAGTTAATAGTTTATGTTATTGACGTTACTATGCTACCATGGTGATTAATGACCATTAAGTTAGCTATCTAAACGTTAGTACGAGATGTGATAACTATCGTATGAATTTGAAACACTAAGCAAAGCAATTTGTTAGCGGCATTTTTTTTGTCTTTAGCGATAAGCCCACTAAAAGTGTTTACGATTGGATACGATTCTTGGATTTCAATAATGAAATATTGCCTTTATTTAAGAAATACGATAAGAAAAAAAATCATGAAGGATATATAGTTGTTTAGATGAGCAAAAATCGAAACCAAAGACGATTGGGCACGAATTTCTTGAACTTCCAAACACGAAACATTGCCTTATTTTAAGAACACGATAAAAATCTTTAAAGGTTATTTAGCGATCTAGATTTAACGAAAAATCGAAACCCAGCACGATTGGGCACGATTTCCCGAACTTCCACACACACAAAATTACCTTTATGAAACATGATTAAAATCTTTAAAGGATATTTAGTGATCTAGACGAACGAAAAATCGAAACCCAGCACGATTGGGCACGATTTCTCGGACTTCTAAATACGAAATATTACCTTCGTAAAAGCCCATTTTTATGCATTTTGGAAAAAGAAAAAAAAATAAAAACGTTAGGATGTAATTCAAAATCATTGATTGACATGGGATGATAAGAACAAAAACATATAAATATAAATAGTAAATTACAAAAAAAAAAAAAAATAATAAAGGTAACAGAAATAATGAAAATAGTAATATTAATATTGATAAAGGAAACATAAAATAATAACCATAGCAAAAATAAAATAATAGAGACATGTATATATATATATACCTATAATAAATATAATAATAAAGTAATAGTAACCATATTGAAAATAAAAGCGACTATAATAGAAATAATAATGATGAATATAATAGTAGTATGCAACAAAATATAAAAATAATAAACGTAATAAATAAAATATTGGTAATAAAATAGTACAACCATAAATATAATAGTAGTAAGAGTAGTATAGCAACAATAATACATGCAAAATAATAGTGGAAGGAAAGAAAAAAAAGAAATGTAATACAGATAAGAGAAAATTTAATAATATTAGTAATACATGCAAAAGAGAGGCACCATTTGATAGAATTTAGATATAAGAATAATATAAAAATAAAAAGAATAAGTAAAATAATAGATAATAGTAAATATACTAGAAAAGATATAGTTTAATAATATTGTAACCAAAATATAAAAATAATTGATTTAATGATAAAATAGCGAAAAATAATTAAAAGGGACTAAATTGGGCTAAAATGCAGAATATTTGGGGCCGAATTTAAAAATAAATAATGATAAAGGAGTAAATTATAATGGGCGCGCAACTTAGAGGGACCGAAAGGGCAATAAACCCCACTCTGTAAAACGCAGCTCTCAACTGAGGGCTTAATTGAAATCAAAAGAAACTTTTGGGGTCAGATCGGAAAGAAAAAAAAACCTGATTTTAAAACCAGTAAAAAGCGGAGGGGCTAAATGCGGAATTAGCCCCTCCAAAGCAAAACTCTGTGATCCTAGCCCTGTATGGGTCTGGTCATGGTCAAAAACCCAAAACGTCGTTTTGGCCTCTGAACTCATTACCAAAAGCAGCTGCTTTTATCACAATATAAAAAGAGAATTTTGGCTTTGAACCTTCATTTTCCTTCCAGCAGAGGAGAGGGGGGGAAAAAAAAAAAACTCTCCCCGACTAGCGTCCGTGGATTCTCCGACGTCGATCGCCGTCCCAAACATGTCACGACCACAGTTCACAGGTAGAATCAAAAAATGAAGTTTTTTTAAACCTTTATATTTATTTTAAAAACCCAAAAGCGAATTACGAAAGAAAGAAAAAAATAAAAATAAAAATAATAAAAAAAATAAAAACAGAAAAGGAAAAAAAATGAAACCTTTGCTCTTTTTTTTTATTTCTCCGAACTATTGCTGTTACAAGTGTGTTTTCTTTTTTTCTCTCTTAAAAAAAAAAAACCCTAATCCCCCCCTGTCACAAATCTGCTTTGGCCTTTTATAACCTATTGTTTATAACTGCTTTTCTCCTTTGCAGAGACGTGCTAGCGCTGGATACGGACGTGGCGTGGTGGCTTGGTGTCCAGTGGCGCATCTTACGCGCAAGAGAGTCTTTGTGAACGTCGTCTGGCGTTAGGTTTCGTTAGGGTTTCTGAAACCCTGAAGCAAACCTTAGGATATTGGGCTTAGTGGAAATTTGGGCTTTTTTTTAGTTTGGTTAATTAGTACTGGGCTCCGGGTTTTAAATTGGGCCCTACAATAAGGAAAAGTTTAAAAAATGAAGATGATTAAAGTGTAGAAAGCAGAGTTGAACTAAATCAGGATAAACGTTGAAAGCTGGTTTGGTGAAGCAGAATAGGGCTTTGTACCAACCTGCTTAAAAACTATTTTGGATAGAGTTGGAGGTGGAGCCCTATTCCTAATCTCTTATTCATAAACCTGGGTCTTGTTTCTTGCTTATCTTGCTGCCACTTGTGGGTCGTCATCTATCTCATACTTAATATATATATATATATATAGGGAACAGGGATTGATTGTAATTGAAGATACAATGAGAAATCTCAAGAGAAAAGCAAACAATGATTAGCAGCAGACCGCTAATAGTATCCTGGCCTCTTAGGAACTATGTTATGTATACTTGCAGTTGAAGTATTCATTTAAGTACGTAAAAATTTATGACAAGATGACAGAATGGAGGTTCCGCAACAAATTATTAGTATTATTTGTGAAAAGGGGGAAATTAATTAAGCAACAGTGAGACCTCGTGTCTGAGGAATAATATTATATGCTGTGTAAGTTACATACATGCATGCATTGGGATGGTGGCATGCATGGTTTGAGATCAGCATGTTAGATACTCGAGCAGACGTCGTCCCCAGGCCACTCAAATCTCAAAAACAGGCCATTTTTCATTTTGTTTGGGCAACTACCCAATAGGCCTAGCCTAAGCCACAACCCTCTTACATTTCTTAATTTTACTATCGCATTATTTATTATTGAAATTTATAGGCTTAATTTATTATTTGGTATTTGAGTTTGACAATTTTTTAATGTGATATTTGTGTTATTTTTTGTTCAATTTGGTAACTATATTTGACAAAAGTTATACATTTTGGTGCCCAAAATAACGGTCTTAACATTTTAGTATTTAATTGATTTTAGGGTTAATTTGACGAAGATTAATTACTAATATTATTAAATTTAATTTTTTCATGATTTTGTTAATATAAAAAATATCAAATTTAGGGACAAAATTATACATTACGCCAAATTTATGACTACGGAATATATGTTAG
The DNA here is from genome assembly GCA_025506655.1 of Gossypium rotundifolium. Classification (NCBI taxonomy): domain Eukaryota; kingdom Viridiplantae; phylum Streptophyta; class Magnoliopsida; order Malvales; family Malvaceae; genus Gossypium; species Gossypium rotundifolium. The sequence continues at coordinate 114,937,922 of CP106734.1, read as the reverse complement.
AAAATTAATTGATAATTTAATAAAATTAAATACTAAATGTAATTATATTGTTTCAAAAGCTAAATCTTGACTTTTGAAATTTATTTATCTCTTAATTTAATTAATATTAACTTGAATAGTTTTGGATAACACTAAACATGCATGATATATAGTTTTAACATTAGTAAGGAAACACAATTTCCCTTTTGCTTTAACTATGATAAATAGGCTTTTAAGATAGCTTAAGAGTTAAAATCTCTATGTACTTTTCTCGAAAAGAATACATTAAATTAAATTTTAGATGTTTCAATTAAGTCTTTTAGTTAATAGTTTATGTTATTGACGTTACTATGCTACCATGGTGATTAATGACCATTAAGTTAGCTATCTAAACGTTAGTACGAGATGTGATAACTATCGTATGAATTTGAAACACTACTGAAAAATGCAATTTGTTAGCGGCATTTTTTTTTGTCTTTAGCGGCGCCTTATAAGCGCCGCTAAAACACGTAAAAGTTAGTGGCGTTTATTAAAAACGCCGCTAAAACACGCGGACCTTTAGTGGCGTTTATTGCGAAAAAACGCCGCTAAAAACCCGGACCTTTAGCGGCGCTTTTATAAGGAACGCCGCTAAAAGTCCGGACCTTTAGCGGCGCTTTTCTAAGAAACGCCACTAAAAGGCCCGAACCTTTAGCGGCGCTTTTTAAGAAACGCCGCTAAAAGACCGGACCTTTTAGTGGCGTTTTTAATAAACGCAACTAATTTGCACAAATTTGCGATTATTTTTCCGCAATATCCTACCCTCCCGCATTAAAACCAACCAAAAACAATGAAGAATTGCATATAATTCCAACCCAAGGCAAAAATAAAACATTGAAATCTCACCAAAAGCATTAAATCTAAACGATACTTCAAATTTAATAAAAGATATATGATATTTATTAATAATAAATGAATAATAAATCAAACAATTTTACAATAATGTTAATCGTAACAATGTTAAAAAATCTTACAACAATAAAACAAATGTCTAAGAGGCGGCCTCTGCATTGCTTCTTGGAACAATCGCATCATAGTCTGCAACATTTGGAGTTCTTCATACTTTTTGTTCGCTCTACCTCCTGCTACTTTCGCTCTAAGTTGAGCAATATGCTCCGCCTCCTCATTCTTGCCTCCGCTCTAAGTGAGAAATTTGCTCACCGTGCTCGCTTCCATCGAGATATTTGGTCTTTCGGTCTCTAAACTTCATTCGAGATTGACTCCGGAAGGCATGTATTGCACGGAGCGGATCAAAATATTGAGTCGGGGTAACACCTGATCCTTGACATCGAACCCGACCATACCTTGTAAGACCCAAAACATTGGTGATAATTTTGTTATAAATATACTCAAGATTAACAAAACTATCAATCGAAGCAGTCGTACCTTTCAGGACCCAAAACATCAGCAATAATTCTGCTATCAATCTCCTCGAGATTAATAGAACTATCAGATGAAGCAACAGCTTCATACTCCGCCTTCTTCTCCTTTAGTTTATCCTAATAAATCAATAAAAAAGTTAGAAACGAAATATATAATAAAAAGGAATGGAACATAACTTAAAATTATAAATTTACAACTACAAATGATGAATTAAACTATTGTAATTAAACATTATAAATATTTATAATAAATCAAATTTTATTAAGTAAATATACCAAAATTTCTGCAGCCTCAGGTGTCATCGGAGATCCATCCTTCTTCCTATGCGTAATGTTAAAAAGCTGAAGGTGTCCAACTTTTTGACCTGACGAAACTTCTTACATTATAGCAGAAAAAATATAATTTAATAGTATAAAGTAATTAATATTTGAAAGAAGTAATAAATTATAATACCTCGGCCTCAGCTACACGAGCAAAACTTCGGAACTCGCCAAAATGCGTGAATTGTTGTTTCGATCATTGTTTGTTCCAACTCGCCACGGTCCTACATAATGGAATTTGAATTATGTATATAGTAAATACGATAAACCGAAAAATTTATAAGAATTTGAAAGTACGTAATACCTCTCCTTTCTTTGAATTCCAGAATCTAACTTGATCTTCCCATTGGTACCTCAACATTCCCGGCGAGACATTTCACAATTTTTCGTCGAGGCTTATATCTTTCTTAAAATATTGTTTTTTTAAGGCGCTTTTATTGTCTCTCCATTTTTTACCCAACGTCTTCTTAACATAGTCATCGGAGACCTCTAAAGCAAATTTACCTAGAAATTTTTTTAAAAAGTTAATATAAATGAAAGTTAAATTAAAGTATTATAAATTACATTCACCTTTTATTACCTTAATATTATCGAGAGCTCGATTTTTGTTGGCATCGAGCACGTGATGCCATGATTCGTAGTTAATCGGCAACATATTCGCATTTCGTGCTACCATGCCCAAATAGCTCTACGAAGAGTCGAGCTTGATCCGATAGGTCGGCCATGATCGTTTCTCCTTACTTTAACACGGTCGTTAGGCTCTAAGTCGATAAATCAGTAAGTAATGTACGTCCCCGAGCTCTACTCGTCCTACCACCCTCAGCTGAAAAATGATATATTATTATATTAAAATTGAAAAATGAATCAATAATAAAATTCAACATGCATGTAAAATAAACTTAACATTACTTTCGACTTGTCCATGCTCGTCATCTATGTCCGGCAGACTAGAAGATCCAACAACTGTATCATGTCCACTATTTACTTCTTCTGGATTTAGAGTACTCCGGACAATATTTAAACTTCGTAATCGTCTTCTAGGCATTTTCCCTGCAATACACATAAAATAGTTCAAAATTTTAGTAACAAATAACAACAATAATAGGACATTTAAAACAGTTAAATTATGTAACATGACCAACATGAAAATTATAATATAACATATAAATAATAAATCGTTAAATCTTACTACATCATATTTCAGTAAATATCTTTATCCACATCCCGACGAACCCATTTAAATTGTTGACTAGTACTAGGGATATTTTCGCTTAAGTCTTGTTCGGAAAAGGCAAAGTTTCGATCTTTCGACTATGTCATCTCTACTTCCACCGCCAATGTCGAACAAGTCTCTAGGGTGTTTTGGAGTACAACGTACCAACCCTCATCGCTTGGATCTTGGGAGTAAAAACTTGTTTAACTTGAGAAGAAAACACATACGGCTCGTCCATCGGTTGTTCTCGGTGTGAATCAATCGAGAGAAATTCACCATTGTAAAGCCATATTGATCGCTTTTAATTCATGAGCCGTATTCACATCAGCCCAATCACCTCGAAATAAGACAACTTTGCAATTACCGTAATAATCTAACTCAATGATGTCGATAATAAGTCCGTAATATTCCAAATTCCCTCGATCGGATTCATCGTCCCTAGCACTAGCATAACTTGTAATCGAAGAATTAACAACAATTCTGCAATTTTGGGTTCTCCTCAATCTCTCGCGATACCTTGTATGAAATCTGTATCCGTTGATGACGAAGACACTATATCTTTTAACTATTCTGTTTGGACCTTGTGAAAGCCATTTAACGTCGTCATTTACTTCATTCCGACTCCAAACCTATTGAGTTGAAAGTAAATCGAGTAATTATGAATGTTATGAGAAAACATTATTACTTGTCAACGAAAATTTAAATTGCATACCATTTGGCTTAACAATTCATGAAATGATTCTACGAACAACTTATTAATTTCTCGTCGATTTAATCTTCGGGATCGTGAACGAGCTCTCAATATATGTTTGTACTCACTACGGTAAAAAAATATTTTACTTTGTTAGAAGACAAATAAATTATAATTGATGAGTATTTATCAAATTCTAGAACTTACTTCCGAAATGGTTCCATTGAATCGTGATGAAAAAGAACGTATCGATGTGCTTGGACCCATGATCTATCGTCTAATTCTGTAATTTCGACTTTGCCGATCGGTTCTCCGAAACTTTGAAATAAATAAGTCCCGGCCAAATTATGATCTGTGAGCCCAGCATTTCTACTTGGTCTGTTCATTCTTGTTTCAACATCTTCCAAATACCTCGAACAGAAAGTCATACATTCCTCTGCCAAGTAGCCCTCGGCAATTGATCCTTTCGGATAACGCTTATTACGGCAGTATGACTTCAATTTGGAAAGGAACCTAAATACGGTATACAACATTATCAAAAGTTGTAACTATTATGGGAATTGAGCTGAATGAAGGAATATTTTTTAAATAAATTAAGACCTTTCAATGGGATACATCCATCGATAGAAAACGGGTCTACCAAGAAGTGCTTCACGCGGGAGATGAATTAACAAATGCACCATAATAGTGAAGAAGGAAGGCGGGAATATCTTCTCCAAATTGTATAAAGTCAATGCGACTCGGTCTTGTAGTCTCTCTAATTCTTGAACATTCAAAACTTTACCACAAATGCCTTTCATAATATTCGACAGTTCAATTGCAGGAGCCGTCACCTTTTTTGACATACATCATCGCATAGCAACTGGCAGTAAGTCTTGCATCAAGATGTGATAGTCATGCGATTTTAAGCCATATAGTCTTCGATCCTTAAGACTCACACATCGCGATATATTTGATCCATACACATCCGGGACCTTTATATCCTTCAACACCGTACAGAACACTTCTTTCTCCGCCTTCGACATTGAAAAAATAGCAGGCGGCAATCGATATTTCATATTCGAAAGTGGTCGGGAATGAAGCTCACGCCGAATTCCCATGTGGACTAAATCAAGTCGACTTTGAAGATTATCTTTTAATTTTCCATCGACATTCAAAATAGTCCCAATGATGTTCTCGCAGACATTTTTCTCTATGTGCATGACATCAAGATTATGACGTAAAATCTGATGCTCCCAATAAGATAACTCGAAAAAAATACTTCTTTTTTTCCACAAGTCTGCCTCATTAGGATCGTCCTCTTCATCAGATTCATCATCAGATTCATCCCTAGATCTTCTATTTCTTTGCGGGTTGGCTGGTTGATTCATCTTTCCATAAATGAAATTCATATCTTTCAACATTAATAATATTTTGGATCCACCGGTCTACGAAGGAGCTAGTCTGAACTCTTCAGTACCATCAAACTGAGCACTCTGAAATCTAAATGTATGATTTTTTGGTAACCACCGACGATGCCCCATGTAAGAGAACTTCTTCCCATTATATAACCATTGCGAACATGTTCACAAAGACAACACGGACAAGCATAACGCCTCGGTACTCCAACCGGATAAATTAGCATAAGCCGAAAAGTCATTAATAGTCTACATTAAAGTCGTACGTAAATTAAAGTTCTCTTTTCTCATTGCATCGTATGTCTGAACACCAGCCCATAGTTGTTTTAACTCGTCAACAAGTGGCTGCAAATATACGTCAATATCATTCCCTACTCTTTCTCTCTGGTATAATCATAGACAAGATAAAAGAAGATTGTTTCATGCAAACCCATGGAGGCAAATTGTAGGGAACAAGCACCACAGGCCAAGTACTGTATGCTGTGCTCATGAGTTTGTAAGGGTTAAATCCATCGGATGCTAGCCCAAGCCTCACACTCCGAGGATCACTTGCAAAGCTTGGAAATTTGGAGTCAAACAATTTTCAAGCTAAAGAATCTGCAGGATGCCTTAACAACCCATCATCTGTTTGTCCATCACGGTGCCACGTCATTAATTCGGCTGTCTTCGATGACATGAAAAGTCGTTGAAGCCTTGGTATTAGTAGAAAATACCGTAAAACCTTAACTGGCTACTTCATTGACTGTGTATCATGTTCATCCTCGTAACCGTCCTCTGTATTTCTATTAATCCAACGGGATTGGCCGCATACATGACAACACTGTTGATTTATCCGATCGCCCCAATACAACATGCAGTCATTCGGGCAACTGTGAATTTTGTTGTAGCCAAGGCCCAAATCCTTTATCAATTTCTTCATGTCTTTAGAAGATTGAGGGATTTTTGCAAACGGGAACATTTCTTGCAGAAACTCTAACAGCATTAACAAAGATTTTCCGGTCCACCCCCCAAACATTTCAAGTGAAAAAGACGAATCTGTAATGACAGTTTGGAAAATTTTGATCCTCATACGCTTCTTCATTCATTTCACCAAGTAACGTGTAGAACATCGCCGCTTCTTCATTTGGTCGTTCATCCCAGACACTTCTTCTTGTTTCGGTGAAAGTATTTCCACTAAAATTATGATCATCGGTTGCACCCAAGTCGGTGGAAATGTCCCAAACCATCATCACAAGATATTAAAAGCATCCCGCAACATGCCTTCCATGTTATCGTCTCTAACATTCTGATTGAAAGCACTATGAGGATACCCCAGATTCATCGATGAAGATGCTCCACTAGTTGTACACTCTCCATGAAAAAACCATTTTTTGTACCCCCGGACAAAGCCATTAACAACTAGATGTTCGTAGATCACTTCATGATAATGCCAGTTAATATTGCAACACGTCTTACATGGGAAAAGAATCATATTCTCTTGGCTTGCATTTTGAAATGCGAAATTCAAAAAAGTTTCTACTCCATTTCGATAGCCGTTGCTTACCCTTGACAATTTCATCCAACTCCTATCCATTTCGTATTTGTTGAAGTCTAAAGTTGACAGTAAATTACACGGCTAAATTGGTAATTAATAATTTATGTAAGTTATGATATAATCATATATATAACTGGGTACTATGTAAGTTATGTAAATTAGGTAAGTTATGAAATTTGATCTTAAAATTAGGTAAGTTTTGTATTCTTTTAGATTCATCATACGTGGCATTGTTACACCTAGGGAGGATCCATTATATCTCACTGTGAGATATAAGGCAACCCATCAGGTTTCCAGCCTATATACTTTGAATCTTTTTTTTGTTTTATCTATACAAATATTATGTAAGTTATGAAGTTTGATCTTAACTTAAAATTATGTAAGTTATGAAATTTGATCGTAAAATTAGGTAAGTTATGAAATTTGATCTTAAACTTAGGTAAGTTTTGTATTCTTTTAGATTCATCATACGTGGCATTGTTACACCTAAGGAGGATCCATTATATCTCATTTGTGCGATATAAGGCAACCCGTCAAAGTTTCAAACCTATATACTTTGAATCTTTTTTTTTATCTATACAAGTATTATGTAAGTTATGAAGTTTGATCTTAACTTAAAATTATGTAAGTTATGAAATTTGATCGTAAAATTAGTTAAGTTATGAAATTTGATCTTAAACTTAGGTAAGTTTTGTATTCTTTTAGATTCATCATACGTGGCATTGTTACACCTAGGAGGATCCATTATATCTCACTGTGAGATATAAGGCAACCCGTCGAGTTTCCAAATATATACTTTGAATCTTTTTTTTTTTTTTTTCTATACAAGTATTATGTAAGTTATGAAGTTTGATTTTAACTTAAAATTATGTAAGTTATGAAGTTTGATCGTAAAATTAGGTAAGTTATGAAATTTGACCTTAAACTTAGGTAAGTTTTATATTCTTTTAGATTTATCATACGTGGCATTGTTACACCTAGAGAGGATCCATTATATCTCATTGTGAGATATAAGGCGACCCGTCGAGTTTCCAGCCTATATACTTTGAATCTTTTTTTGTTTTATCTATACAAGTATTATGTAAGTTATGAAGTTTGATCTTAACTTAAAATTATGTAAGTTATGAAATTTGATCGTAAAATTAGGTAAGTTATGAAATTTGATCTTAAAATTAGGTAAGTTTTGTATTCTTTTAGATTCATCATACGTGGCATTGTTACACCTAGGGAGGATCCATTATATCTCACTGTGAGATATAAGGCAACCCGTCAGGTTTCCAGCCTATATACTTTGAATCTTTTTTTGTTTTATCTATACAAGTATTATGTAAGTTATGAAGTTTGATCTTAACTTAAAATTATGTAAGTTATGAAATTTGATCGTAAAATTAGGTAAGTTATGAAATTTGATCTTAAACTTAGGTAAGTTTTGTATTCTTTTAGATTCATCATACGTGGCATTGTTACACCTAGGGAGGATCCATTATATCTCAATGTGAGATATAAGGCAACCCGTCAGGTTTCCAGCCTATATACTTTGAATCTTTTTTTTTGTTTTATCTATACAAGTATTATGTAAGTTATGAAGTTTGATCTTAACTTAAAATTATGTAAGTTATGAAATTTGATCGTAAAATTAGGTAAGTTATGAAATTTGATCTTAAACTTAGGTAAGTTATAAAATTTGATCATAAAATTAGGGTTTAGGGTTTGATCTTAAGGTTTATGGTTTTAAGTTTAGGGTTTAAGGTTTAAGGTTTATGGGTTTATAGTTTAGGGTTTGGGGTTTAGGGTTTAAGGTATTGAGGATTAGGGTTTAGGGTTTGGGGTTTTAGGTTTTAAGTTTTGAGGTTTGTTGTTTGAGGTTTGAAATTTAGGGTTTAGGGTTTAGGGTTTAAGGTTTAGGGTTTAAGGTTTGGGGTTTAAGGTTTGGGGTTTAAGGTTTAAGGTTTAGGGTTTAGTGTTTAGGGTTTAAGGTTTTAAGGTTTTAGGTTTTGAATTTTATGGTTTAGGGTTTAGGGTTTAGGGTTTAAGGTTTAGTGTTTAGGGTTTAAGGTTTTAGGTTTTGAAGTTTGGGTTTTGAGGTTTGGGGTTTAGGGCTTATGGTTTTAGGGTTTAGGGTTTAGCATAAACCACAAATATAACTTAGCAAATAATATTCAATTATTACAATTTAAATATAACTTAGCAAATATTACGACTGAAAATGATGAAAGCATAGAAACCTATAAAAAGTTTACTTGCTTTATGTACCACTTCTTAACTCTCCTGAAACAATAGACGCTTTTTCCCCTGTTATTATTCAAGTTTTGATGATTGACTTGAACTATTTGGCACCATAAGATGTCGATAAATTAACAAATCCTGTTCAGTTGAGAATTAAGATGCAACTAAGTCAGAATAAGAATATAAAATTTTTCTCCCCCTTGAGGAAATGAATATACAATAGTTGCTAAGCAGAAATCAAACTCAAAGGACAAAAGAGCTACCGAACCCATCGGTTTTCATTATAAGTACCAAAAACCCCTAAATCCCATCCAAGAGAATGAATGAAAGGGTTTGCACCATTGAGCTTTCGAAATTAATAGATGGAAAAGAAGAAACATATATAACCTAAGTATACTTTCGAAGTATAAATGGCCAATAACAAATAACATCGAGCAATCAATAGATTACCATTCACACAATAAATTTAAAAGATAGCAAGAAAAAAACTAACTAATGGCATGCATTACGCTCATATCCAGAGTCAATTTTTGTAACGCTAAAACGCACACCAAAGACATGAAATCAACGTGGATTTGCCTTAAAACATCCAATCGCTTTCTTTACGATTATTTAAAGAATTAAAACACACCAGTCCCTCAACCAAGCAAAGGCTTCAATGCTTTCTTATGACAAATAAGAAACTTATGGATGGAATTAAGTCTTAGACTATGCAATTTTCATCTTAAAATTATTGGAGAGGGGATAATCCAAATCCAGTTCTTAAAAATTCTTAAACTAACTCAATGAAGATACCAGCTTCACTTTCAATTCAAGAACTAAACTCTAATTCCTAAAAAATTTTTCAAAAAAATCAAGAATGGGGAAAAAAATTCACTTCCAAAAAATATTCAAATCAAAGTCAATAGCAACCCTATTTAAGATCGAATCAGTAACATACCTCTTAAGGATGAAACACTAGGTTCCTCGATCAACAAGAAAACTCGATTCCTCCTCCTAAGCTGCAAAAAAGGGGAAGCGTTGACTAAAATTAACCCCTAATAAATATTTGAGCAAACAAAATAAAAATAAACTATTAAATAGTCAGTCGACGGAAGTGAATCGTACCAAGGTGGTCAAAAACTAGAAGGATTGTGAGAGCCGAGAAATTGACCGGAAAAGAAATAGATTGAACAAAATTTCAGATAAAAACATCAACAAAATAACATCAACAGAATAACATCAACAGAAATTATTAAGAGCTTCCTGTCTAACTCGAAATTATTAAAGAAATAGATTGTACAAAATTATTCAATGAAACTATTCAGATAAAGCCATCAATGAAGCGAAATAGATTATAGAAATATTTCTACCTCGAAATTATTAAAGAAGAGATTTGTGCCTCAAAACTTACCTCAAATCGATTAAACCACAAGATTTATTAAGAGCTTCTTCTTCATCTTCTTCTCTTGATGAGAAACGCTGTTTCAGAGTCGAAATGAACCAGAACAAAGCAACAGAAACAGAAATCAAAGAAAGATTTGGGGATTGGGGATTCAAGAAATAAGAAAACAGGAAGAGACTGGAAATCAAAGCAACAGAAACAGATTTAGGGAGATTGGGGAAGTATTTCGCACCAGAAATCGAAGAAAGATTTGGGGATTGGGAGGGGAAACGCGAAAGGGGATTAGGGATTAGGGATTTTGGGAAATTAGAAAATGGGGGAACAGAATAGTCTTAGGCAATTAGCTTCTTCTTCATCTTCTTCTCTTGATGAGAAATGCTGTTTCAAAGTCGAAATGAACCAGAACAAAGCAACAGAAACAGAAATCGAAGAAAGATTTGGGGATTGGGGATTCAAAAAATAAGAAAACAGGAAGAGACCGGAAATTAAAGCAATGAAATGATTTAGGGAGATTGGGAAGTATTTCGCACTGAAATCAAGAAAGATTTGGGGATTGGGAGGAAACGCGAAAGGGATTAGGGATTAGGGATTTGTGAAATTAGAAAATGGGGAAATGAATAGTCTTAGGCAATTAAAATGGATGGAACAAGAACGATGCCGTTTCAATAGAAAATTTAACCCTATTGCAGCGCTTTTCAATAAACGCCACTAAAAATTTTCCAGAAAAAATGCAGTCGTTTTTCTTCCATATTGTGGCGTTTTGGGCTAAAACGCCAGTAATAACATGGACCAATTTTACGGCGTTTTTTTAGAAAGCGCCGGTAATACATACTTCTTGCGGCATTTTCGGTTAAACGCCACTAACGATACTAACTATGCCACAAAAATGATGTCGTGAAGCTTAATGTAAATATATATTTGCGGCGTTTTTTAGGAAAACGCCACTAAATATAGACTTATAACGGCGTTTTATGACTAGCGCCACTAATACTTGACTGATATTTGTGGAGTTTTTACGGAAGCGCCAGTAAAAAAATGTTTAAATGACGCTGTTTTGCATCATACTGATATATTTTTGTGGCGTTTTATTCACAAACGCCACTAATTCATACAACAAATTTTCAAATGACGCCTCTTTGAATCTATTGATGGGTTTTGTATGCGTTTTGTATAAAATGCCGTAATTTTAATATCATTTAATCTTTATATTTTATACTATTATTAATTAATCCAATTACTTATTTTAATATTTATAAATTTAAAATATATCACCATAATAGTATTAGTGCTAATAATAATAAAATAATTTTTATATAAAAATTTCATAATATCTCTTTTACTATTATATAATAAATTATTTAATATACAAATTAAAAAACTTAAGCCCAATTCCCAATATATAACCCCAAATCTAAACTTCAAACCCTAATAATATCTAATACATAATCCCAAACCCCAAACTATACATATAATAATTTTAATATTATAATTCATATTATCTATTTTACAATTATATAATAAATTATTTAATATATAAATTAAGGATAAAAATTTGAACCTATTTTAAAGAAATAAACATTGGGGTAATGGATACATATACCATTCGGGGTTATGGAAAGACAGTTTCAATACAATAAAAGGAAGGATTAAACGATGGTTACGTTGGATCCAACGACTTAAGTTCTGAGATTCTAGGGATTTGAATTAGAAGAAACTGATTTCAAGGATTTTGGTTTCGAAATTGAGGGTCATATACTTAAACCCTAAACCCTTGACCTTAAACCCTAAACCCTATATCATAACTCCTAAACTATCAACCCTTAACCCTTAACTCTAAACCCTAAACTATAAGCCTTAAACCCTTAAACCATATAAAACTCTAAATACATAACCCCAAACTCTAAACCCTAAAACATCTTAAACCCAAAACCTTAAACCACAAACTTTTATAAACTCTAAACCCTAAACCATAAAACCCTCAATCATAAACCCTTATAAAAATATATAAACCCTATAACCACAAATACTAAACCTTAAATCAAAAACTCTAAACCACTAAAACACTAAAGTATAAACATTAACCCCTAAACTATACGACCCATATCTTACACCCTAAATGCTAAACCCTTAACACTAAGGCAAAATTTTCAACACTCAACGTAAATTAAAATTGAATTATTATAAAATGATCAAAACAACACTTTTTTTTTTGAAATAGATTGAATAAAAAAAACGCCGTAAATTTTTAACGCTTTTTATATTTACATGAAAACGACATCGTTTTTGTTTTTGAAATAAAAATTATGTTGTGGTGTTTTTGTTAAAAACGCCACTAAAGATCACATTTAGCGGCGTTTTTATAGCAAACGCCTCTATAAGTCAGACTTTAGCGGCATTTTTATACTGTAATTAAAATGGCGTCGTTCTTGTTTTGAAAGAAACAAATTAATGGCATTTTGTTAAAAACGCCGCTAAAGATCACATTTAGTGGCGTTTTTGTAACAAACGCCACTAATTTTTTCCCATTTTAACATTGCAATTAAAACGTCGTCGTTTTTGTTTTGAAATAAAAAATATTTTCCGGTATTTGGTAGAAAGCGCCGCTAGCGGCGTTTCATAAAAAGCGCCATTATAGGTCTGAGATTTAGTGGCGTTTTCTTAAAAGCGCCGCTATACGTCAGAGATTTAGCGGCGTTTTCTCGAATGCACCGCTATATATCGTTTTTAGCGGCGTTTATTTAAAAAACGCTGCTATTGATCGTTTTGTTGCGGCATTTTCCTTCAAACGCCACTATTGCGTAATCTTGGTGGCGTTTTTGTTTAAAACGCCACTAAAAACGCCGCTAAAAGTCTGATTTGGTGTAGTGAAATAACAAGGCATTATGATAATTTTTACTCATGTCAAGATGATTTTTAAATATGACTTGATATTTTATTCAACTTTAAATCATATTTAATTTCAGTTTTACCTCCACTTAACAGCCTTTCTTCTTTCTCAAGAATCACTCTGCTCTCTTTCTTGTTTTTTAAGGTTTTTCCAGAGGTGTGCCCCTTCAAATAATAGCTCTCACCCACTAATCGTCTACTATGTATATGTTTGAAATTGAGATGTAAGCCAAATGTTGATCCAATCACTATTTGAGGTGGCTACTGAAACTCGTTGATTTTAGAGCAGCCGGTGAATTGAGTTGGAGGTCTGCCGTGCTAGCAAAATTGTATCGGGAGATGTGCGGGGCGACGCGGCTGAATAAAGCGAAAATCGAAGGTTGCCTATCACTACTGCAATCATGGGCACGGTTTCAATTTCCATTTTTACGTCTTCGAGTCGACCACCCATATACATTTCCACTCATAACGAGGTAAATTTAATATTAGATTTTACAATTATTACATAGATTTAAAATATAATTGTATGCTAAAAATTTTATTAATTAGGTGGAACCATTCGGCAAGTTATGTTGGAATACCTACATCGCTTGAAGATATACGGCTTCTATTAGAGCAACGGTCGAAAGCACAAGTAAGTATTGAATAAAATATATTTTCGTAATAAAATAGTTGTTTCGTATTTTGTATTTTGTATTTAGTATTTGGTATTTAATATTTAGTATTTAGTATATAACTAATATTTTTATCATGTTAATATAGTTTGAATGGACACCATACGAGGATCCTTCAATTCGGGCAGTAATTCTGGATCAGTTCTTTCAAGATCCGAACATTTGACATATGAAGGTCCCATTGATCAACTATGCCACCGTGAATTCTGACAATCGGTTCCCGTGGCACCTGAGGTGCTCGATGATGAGCACAAAGTCGACTTACGGCAATTGCATATGGATTGGGCAAGATTTTGGTCAACATATATCGAATTGTGGGAGAACCGATATGATTATATACCTACTCAGGAATCGATCATCGTTCCTGAGTTAGCGTGCGTGCCAGAATACATGCCATGGTTTAGGATCCATGGCAAGCCGTATTTATTGTCAGAAGAGGAGAGGCGACGATAACCTCGTGAACAAAGGGAACGAAGAGGCCTTTAAATCTAAGGAGAATGGATGATGAGATGGACCATCAACGGTACCGCACAACCACCGGCTCAACACTTGATCGACGACACCCACATCACGACCTTTTCAGATTAAGACAAAAGTACTTAACCCTTATATGTACCCTAACCCTTATATGTTTCCTTTTCCATCCATGGCGAGTTGGAATGCATGACCGGTTTGAGTCTGTCCGACTACTCCTCTTGCTCGATCGATCAGGTAGGTCAATCGCATGAGGGATCGTGACGAGGCACCGTCGAGGAGCTCTTCTTTTTACCAATCTCCTTCACCTTATGGGATTCAAACACCTCCGCCATGGGCGATGCAAACACCTCCCCAGTCAATATTTTATCAAGGTGATCCTCCCAACACCCACAACTAGACCCTGCGAGGAACTGAATCCCTTTGAGGTTACACAATCCCACTAGGAAGCTAGAAGAAGGAGGAATCCAGTAGAATGTAGTCGACCATCCCATGTGGCACTTGATTCACCAAGCACCAACATTGATTCCAATAGTCATTATTTTATTTTTATTGTAATTTATTTTTATATATTTAATAAAATAAAAGATGTTTTATTTTTATTGTAATTTAATTTATTTTTATATCTTAAAAAAATAAAAGTTGTATTTTATTTTTATTGTAATTTAATTTTATATCTTTAATAAAATAAAAGTTGTTTTTATTTTTCTATTGTAATTTACTTTATTTTAATATCTTAAATAAAATAAAAGTTGTTTATTATTTTTTATTGTAATTTAATTTATTTCTTATATCTTAAATAAAATAAAAGTTGTTTTTATTTTTTATTATAATTTATTTTTTATATCTTAAATAAAATAATAGTTGTTTATTATTTTTTATTGTAATTTAATTTATTTTTATATCTTAAATAAAATAAAAGTTGTTTTTTATTTTTTATTGTAATTTAATTTATTTTTATATCTTAAATAAAATAAAAGTTATTTTTATTTTTATTGTAATTTATTTTTATATCTTTAATAAAATAAAAGTTGTTTTTTATTTTTATTTTAATTTAATTTATTTTTATTGTAATTTAATTTATTTTTATATCTTAAATAAAAATAAAATTTGTTCTTTATTTTTATTGTAATTTATTTTTATATCTTTAATAAAATAAAAGTTGTTTTTATTTTTTATGGTAATTTTTTTTATATCTAGAAACTAAGAAGAAATGTATGAATTAGGACTAAATTGAATAAGTGAAAAGTATGAGGGTTAATTTGTAATTTTATCAAGATGGATGTTGATCCAATGTATGAATTTTGAAGGATCGTAAGGGGCAAAATAATCATTTAGCAAGAAAGATAATTTTGAAGAATAATTATGATGGTGATATTTTAGATTAATTGAATAATTTTTTTTTTGTTTCACAACTTAGTCCTTCTACAAAAGTTCATCATTTTCATCAAGAAATTAAAAGAATTTTCATAGCCACCAAGAGACAAAAATGATAAGGAAACTATCAACTATTCCGATTTGGACACAAGCGAGATGTATGGCCTGGGTTCCTACACCATCCGCATAACTTCCGTTGGTTGGCTGTTTCTCAGATATCCATATTGTTGTGTATTCTAGTCGAGCAAGGTCGACCCTTTGGTTTGCGACGCAATTCTCTATCCGGTAATAGCTTATACGGAGCAAGGGATACAGACGGCCACTTATGTTCATCTGGGACTGGTGGGAATATGTGCCTCCACACGTTGTACATGTATTCTATTTTATACACTTCGTCGACATAGCTCATGGTATCCAGACGGAGATTCTGACAAGCCGTAATTACATGAGCGCATGGATAACGAAGTACATCAAATATCCCACAGTCGCAGGTCCTATTTCTCAAGTGTACACGATATTGCCCGCCAACAATACCTTGGTTTGGTCTTTCAAACTCTGGCACACGAAACCATAGGTTGTCGCGATCGTGACACACTGTGTGCATGGTGTTGGCCCGTGACTTCGCCTTGTTAATTTCTCACAATACCTTCGCGCACCATACATGGCCTCCCTGCATTTGGCCTTTATAACTCGCTGCTCGCTTCGGAAATAGTGCCGCTAAATGAAAATATGTCTCTCGCACAACCGATGTTATCAGCAAATGACGCGTTCCTTTTAGAATAGAATTTATGCATTCGGCCAGGTTTGATGTCATATGACCATATTGTAGGCCGCCGTCGTATGCTTGTGTCCACTGTTCGAAAGGTATGTTGCATAGGTAGTTTGCGCCTTCTTCGTTAACTGAGCGCAAACTCGCCAACATCTCGTGAAAACGGTCCTTATTGATCTTGTACCCTGTCAATATAAGTTGATAGCAAATATTACATATCACTCTTCAATTAAGAATAAAATGAATATTACAAACGAAATTATATTAATAGATATTACATACCCATGTTGGTCACTTGCCGTCATTCACTTGTAGATCGATGTTGCCCGTGATAGTTGGACGCAACATACCTTAGGCAAATATCGATGGTGTGTGCGATGCCACAGGCTTCCCTGTAGCTCTATTGTGGCTAGTATTCTAGGGCCCCGATCCGATATAACGCATATATCAGGTTGGGGGCAGACATGCCTCCTTAACCTAAATAGAAAGAAATCTCAGTCATCAGCTGACTCCCCCGGTGTTATTGCAAACGCAATTGGAAGGATTCTCCCACTGCCATCCTGTGCCACAGCTAGCAATAGTCGATGCGTATATCTACCATACATAAATGTACCGTCAATTTGTACCAATGGCTTGCAGTATAGAAATGCGTCTCGGCATTGCTTAAATGTCCAGAATAAATGCTTGAACACTTGGCATCCACGGAGCAATTGACCATTGTAGTACGCCGTTCCGTTTCAAGGTCTGTTATGCTGCCTGAGACATATCTCTCTAGCACCTGGCACCACTGTCACACTTCATTATATGAAGCGTTCCACCGACCATGCAACTTTTTCAATGTCTTCTGCTCCAAGTTATAATAGGCCCAATTTGCCCGAGCGTGTTAACCAAATTTAAACCCAAAAACAAAACCAAAAAATTAAAGCCAAATAAAAACCAAAAAATAAAGTCCATTAACCAAAAATAATAAACAGTCCAAAAATTAATTACAGTGGCCCAATATTTAAACCCAACAAATTAAATCCGAGCCCATATTTTAACCCAAAATAACAAGGCCCGAATGGCCCAAATTTCTAATAATTTTAGAAAACCCTAGAAAACCTTAGAGCATTCTAGCGCCTCTCCCACGGGCAGCTCCCACACGCCACAGCAACCACGTCACTCGGGCCACCCCACGCCCAACATTTCACCTGCAAAGAGAAACGAAACAAAAAGCAAAAGATTGACAGCAAATAATTGTATTTTGTTTTATCATTTTATTTTATTTTTTGGAGTTTGGCTATAAAATCTGAAAGAAAAATCATTGTACGCTCTCTACATTTTTTTACTGAATACGGATACAAAAATCAATAGAGAAAATTCAGCCAAGGTTTATATATTTTCTTTTGTTTTTATTCTTTTTATTTTTGAATTTGTTCATACATAAGAAGATTTTTTTTTCTTTTTTTTTAACTGCATATATATACATATTAAAATATATAAAAAAAAGAGAAGAAAAACGTACCTGTTGGAGTTTCACGGTGGCCAACAGCGGCAACCTCCGGTGATCTCTGTTGTTGGAGAGGGGACCTGCAGAGGGAAAAGGGACATATCCCTTCTTTGTTTTTTTTTATAACTGAACAGCAAATGATTTTTTTCAAAAATTTTGGCCTTATATACCGATTGAAAATGGCGTCGTTTTTGGGCTGTGCGTTTGGGCACAAAATGGCATCGTTTAAACCCCTCAACTCGCGCGCTGACCCGACCCAGGAAGGATCCGCGTGTTTTGTGAAAGGGGGATATTTATCGCTTTAGTCCTTTTGCATTATTTTTTATGCAATCTTATTCTATTCATATTTTACATTATTTTTTAATTCGACC
The DNA here is from genome assembly GCA_025506655.1 of Gossypium rotundifolium. Taxonomy (NCBI): domain Eukaryota; kingdom Viridiplantae; phylum Streptophyta; class Magnoliopsida; order Malvales; family Malvaceae; genus Gossypium; species Gossypium rotundifolium. Next base: position 114,919,716 of record CP106734.1, on the reverse strand, counting down.
CCGACATTGTTTTGTGATTCCAATCTGGTCCTCAGGCCTATTAAATAAGGATCTTAGAACGGCATCGTTTTGGTGATCGGGCCTAATTGCTCAAACGATCACTCATCTATTGCGCGCGTTCAATTTGAGTCCTTTGCTTCTTTTTATTTTCGATTTTGGCCCCAGATTCCCGCTTTTATTTTAATTTAGTCTTTTTTATATTTTTATTTTCTTTTATTATTTTTTTGTTATTTTGTCGTTATTTTAATATTATTGTTATTATAATTATCAATATTATTGATTATTTTTAATATTAATGTGAATACTATTATTATATCATTACTATTACTATCAATTTTGATGTTATTATTATCCTTGATATTGTTACTACTACTATTTATTCTATTATTACTAATATTATCTTTATTTACTATTACCATTATTATTATTATTTTTAAATTACTGTTATTATTATTTTTATGATTATTGTTACTACTATTATTTATCTATTATTTTATTATCTTTATTCATTTATTGTTATTATTGCTAATATTATTATTGTTGTCATTTTTAAACTGTTTTACCTAATATCCATTTATTTATTTATTTATTTATTTATTTATTCACTACTAAAATTTTTAATTATTTTAGTTTTCATTTATTTGCTTACTTTTTCATATAATTAGTTTTTTTATGTATTAGTTTTTTTTTGTTATTTATCTTATTTGTATTTTTACTCTTATTATGTTTTTTTTTTTTTTACTTTGGGTTTGTTATTTTAGCTTTAATATTTATTATTGTCATGCACTTATTAGAATTGTAACTCATTTTCCATTTTACTTCAATAGTATTATATTTTACTCAATTTTCGAAATAAGTGAATACCCCACGTTCTAAGATTTGAAAGAAATCGTACCCTAACTTATTGAGTTTCGATTTTTTCTCATAGAGTCTAAAGAACCAATTGTTTTTAAATCAAACATAAAAGTTAAATACTTATTCTCGAGAATTCTAAAGTGTTGTGTCCTAATTCACTGGATGTGACATTTTGTTATCTCGGGGTAAGGGTTTCCAAAAATAAGACAATATTCGGTATTTGAGAATTTCGAGAAATTGTACCCTAACTTACTGGGTTCCGATTTTTCATTTGATCCAAATAACCGAATATCCTTCTTAAGTTTAAATATACGAGTGTTTAAATGTCAAAAGACAAGCTTGATTTTGAGGATTCGAGATGTCGTATCCTAACTTACTAGGTATGATATTTCACTCCTTCAAGATAGGCAGGTCTCAACATTCATTCATCCAAGTTCATTTTAAATAAAGAGAATCATATTTTTTAAATCTTTTCAAATTTTCGACATCAAGACGTTAATCAATCAATTAGGTACCAATTTTGGGCGTTATGAGGGTGCTAATCCTTTCTTGTACGTAACCGACTCCAGAACCTGTTTTCTCAAAATTTCGTAGGCCAAAATCGTCATTTTAATAAATTAAAATATTTTAACGATCGATCTCAAGGTGACCCAATCACACCTAAAAAAAAAAAGATTGGTGACGACTTCATTTTTGATTTTCTAATCGATCCCTATTTTTTTCAAAAGAAAAAAAAATAGTTTCGACAGCTTGGCGACTCCGCTGGGGACATGAGAGAGTCGAGCCGTAAAATTGATTATTTTCTGTCATGTTGTCGAAAAATGAAAATCTGATTTGAAAATTACGATCCTATTGCCGTGTTTGTTTGTATTGTTATGATTACTGTAGTTTGAGTTTCGCATCATATTGCATAAGGACCATTTTGGTCTTACCCTTCTAAGTGGGAGTGAGAAGCTACTCTTTCGTGAGGTTTTCACCTTCGTACAAAATAGTGAATCGCTTTCGAGATACATCCGTACCTATGTCTTCGTGAGATTTTCATCTCCGTGCAGCCATAGAGAAATGTATTCCCCTGAACTGAACTCGATCCTTATGAGCCTATAATGGGTGAGGATCGAGGAATCTACTGGTTCGTACCTCAACTTTAGAACTCAAACCTCATGTAAAAGACTCTAAGATCCCACCCTATATAGTGCCGCGATAAACCATAGTGGTCATCCGAATAAGTGCTTTACTTGCTTCTTTCTTGCTGGCTTTTACTTTGTACTAATGTGTCTCATTTTGTTTTGGTTACGATTGCATTATATGTCATTTCATATCTGAAAGAGTGTCGATACATGTTCAATTACTAAATTAGAGAGCTTGTCATGGAGAACGAATTTCTTGATAAAACGGAAGACAATACGGTTGTCCGTATATTTGTAATCTGTTTCATGTAAAGAATTTTGCCCTCTAGTAAAGTTTTCTAAAGGAAATTGAGTCAAAATCGATGCCTCTTTGCATTCATTTTATGCACTTACATAGCATTACATCACGTGCATTAGATTTCATGAGAAGACCTTGATTGGTTGAAATTATTTCAATATTAACCTGGACACCAACAAAACCAAACATTCTTACATGACGAACCAAGACGAAAGATATGGATCAGAGATTAGAAAGACTGGAACAACTCCAAAGGGAGATGCAAGATAAACTTCAACTGCAAATGTAAGAGCAGCTGGCTAAAATCCAGCAGGATATGATGGATCGAATAATGGAATAACAGAAAAGATGATAACTCAATTGACTCAATTACTGGTGGAAGGAATAGACAAAGGAAAGACCCCCATGGTTAAAACTGGTGAAGATAATGAGGAACCACTATATCCTCCGGGTTTTACCCCGACACATCCTGAGGTGTACCCACGAAAAACATTCGTCACAATTAAACCTCAAAAATTTTAGGAAAGTGTTTCGATACCGATAAACTTCTAAGCGAAATCGGGTTCTAACTTAGGGGATCACCCAATTAATGCTGTTATTTCCAACTTTGATGAGGCGACAGAAAGGGAAAGGGCAATGTCTAAATTGCCAAGGCAGTTAGAGGATCGATGCAAATAGCTAGAGGACAAATTTAGGGCCATGGAAAACGCTGATAGGCAACATGGAATCGACGCTAAAGATCTGAGTTTGGTGCCAGATCTAATACTTCCCCACAAATTCAAGATGCTAGAATTTGAAAAATACAATGGGACTAGTTTCCCCGAAGCTCACATAACCATGTTTTGCCGACGAATGACTGGGTATGTTAACAATGACCAACTGCTAATACATTGCTTCCAAGACAGTCTGGCGGGAGCAGCATCCAAATGGTACAATCAATTGAGCTGTACCAAAATTGGTTCTTGGAGAGATTTAGCACAGGCATTCATGAAGCAGTATAGTCACGTAACAGACATGACCCCTGATAGAATTACCTTGCAAAACATGAAGAAGAAACCAAGCGAGAGTTTTCGGCAATATGCACAAAGGTGGAGAGAAGTTGCCATACAAGTCTAGCCCCCTCTTCTGGAGAAAGAAACTACCATGCTTTTCATCAACACATTGAAAGCCCTATTTATCAACCATATGTTGGGAAGCGCCACGAAGAGTTTCTCGGACATGGTGATGTCCGGTGAAATGATTGAGAATATTGTGAGAAGCGGTAAAATAGATGCGGGGGAAAATGCCAAAAAATCAACCCCGAGAAAGAAAAAATGAGGTAAACAATGTGGGAAAGGGATAGTCAAAGCAAATTACTATGAGATCACTAAGGACGACAACCACTAGCCTTCACACTCCTCCAAGGCAGGAACCTAGTCAAAGGATGAATACAGAAAAGCTTCAGTTCACTCATATCCCAATGACGTACCGTGAGCTATATTAGAGCCTATTTGACGCACACGTGGTGTCCCCTTTCTACCTAACACCATTGTAACCCCCATACCCTAAATGGTACGATGCCAACGCTCAAGGTAAATATCATGCAAGAATCACAGGGCATTCGATAGAAAACTACACTACTTTTAAAAAGTTAGTTGAAAGATTTATTCAAATGGGCATTGTGAAGTTTGACAATACGCCCAGTGCAGAAAATCCATTACCCAATCATGCTGATAATGGGGTAAATGCGATAGATAGAAATATGGGAAGAAGGATAAAAGCAAATATTATAGAAATAAAAACTCCTTTGAAATGGGTTTGAAAGGAAATGACAAAAAGGGGGTTAGTTATGTTGAATCCAAAAGAAGTCACGATGAGATAGGAAATTATTGTGAGTTTCATCATGAAATGGGGCACAGAATTTAAGAAAGAGTTCAAGGCTTTGATTTAGGGTTTGATGGACAACAAAGAGATAGAATTTTATCAAGGAGTTAAAGAGGAAAGGTGTATATGCACGTCAGAATCAACGATGAAGGGCTCAAAAGTCAATTATCCTATGGTTATTATTTCCTGTCCTAAAAATGAAGTAGGGATTCAGAAACCAAAGATTATAATTCAGAAACCAGTAGTTTTATCTTACAAGGATAACAAAAAGGTCCCTTAGAATTACAATTGTAATGTGACAGTCCTGGGAAAGGAGAGTTCAACCAGTACTAAGGATCAAAATATAGGTTCTCACACGCGTAGTGGAAGACGCTATGATGCCCAAACAGAACCTGTAAAAGGAAAAACTTCGACAATAGAACAAAAAAAGGGAAAAGTAGTCGAACTTGAGTTGCCTATTAATGAACCAGTAAACGAGGAGGAAGCTAAAGAATTCTTGAAATTTCTGAAGCATAGCAAGTATAGTGTGGTGGAATAATTGCATAAACAACCAGCTCGTATATCTATATTAGCTTTGCTCTTAAGTTCAAAGGTACATTGAAACGCATTGATGAAGATGCTAAATAAGACGTATGTGACTAATGATATCTCTGTCAACAAATTGGATCGGCTGGTTAATAACATAAGTGCTGATAAATTCATCTTCTTTAACGATGATGAAATACCTCCAAGAGGTACGGGATCTACTAATGCCTTGCACATAACTACCAGATGTAAAGGATACATATTGCCGGGAGTTTCGATAGATAACGGTCAGCATTGAATGTATTACCTTTATCTACACTAAATACATTACCCATAGATAGCTCGCTTATGAAGGGATGTCAAAATATAGTGCGGGCATTCGATGGCACAGAAAGAAGAGTCATGGGGAGAATAAAAATACCTTTGTTGATTGGCCCAACTACATATGAGGTGGACTTTTTAGTGATGGATATTAAGCACTCATACAACTGTTTGTTAAGGAGACCTTGGATACATTAGGCAGGGGCAGTGCCTTCATCGTTGCATCAAAAGTTGAAGTTAGTATCAGAGGGTCAATTGATAACGATAAATGCTAAAGAAGATATCATTGCAACTGTAACCAGTGATGTGCCATATTTGGAGACAGATGACGAAGCAATCGAATGTTCATTTCGATCTTTCAAATTTGTAAATGTGACATTCATCACTGAGGGGAGCAAGATTCTGATACCAAAAATATCCAAAAATAAAAGGATGGATCTCCAATTAATGGTTGGAAAGGAAGCTTTACCAGGAAAGGGACTTGGCAGGCGTCTTCAAGGAAGAATTGAGGTGCTTATGCTGAAAGACAAATATGACCGCTTTGGTTTAGGGTTCAAGCTAGATGCAAGAGAAAGAAAGAAAGAATTAGAAAAAAGGAAGGAAAGAAGAAAGGTATGTATGAATGGTGATGAAATCAAATGGGAAATATGAATGGTGATGAAATCAAATGGGAAATAATTGCAAATCCAAATCCAAGTTCAAATTTAAATTTAAATTTAAGTTCAAATGCAAATTCAAATTCAAAAAAAAAAAAGTGGCAATAAAGAATGCCAGAAAGGAACATGTCTAACATAATTGCACAATGTCAAAGATTTACAGTCTGTTCAAAGATTAGACACCATATCAGTGCAGCAAAGGTAGCCAAAAAACCATTCAAAAATTTTTGAAAAATGACTGAGATTTGTAAAGGTTGGCATAGAGAAGTTACCATTTACCCTCTATGCTTCTTGAACGTTGGCTAGGACCTTCACCAGGGCAACATTTTTCTCATTGGTTTATGAAAGGGAAATAATTGTTGGAAGTTAAGATTCTTTTTCTCCAAGCTTTGATTGAATTGGATGAAGTAAAATGTCTCCAGTAAGCTTGATTAAAAGTATTCATCATGGTCTAATGTACCAAAAACGGATGATATGAGCTTATGATAAAAAGGTTCATTTAAGAGAATTTCATGATGGGAACCTAGCATCAAGAAGGATTCTTCTCATACAAAAGGACCCCTCAACCCGCGCGCTGACCCGACCCGGGGAAGGATCCGCGTGTTTTGTGAAAGGGTGATATTTATCGCTTTAGTCCTTCCGCATTATTTTTTATGCAATCTTATTCCATTCATATTTTACTTTATTTTTTAATTCGACCCCGACATTGTTTTGTGATTCCAATCTGGTCCTCAGGCCTATTAAATAAGGATGTTAGAACGGCATCGTTTTGGTGATCGGGCCTAATTGCTCAAACGATTCCTCATCTATTGCGTGCGTTCAATTTGAGTCCTTTGCTTCTTTTTGTTTTCGATTTTGGCCCCAGATTCCCGCTTTTATTTTAATTTAGTCTTTTTTATATTTTTATTTTCTTTTATTTTTTTTGTTATTTTATCGTTATTTTAATATTGTTGTTATTATCATTTTTAATATTATTGATTATTTTTAATATTAATGTGAATACTATTATTATATCATTACTATTACTATCAATTTTGATGTTATTATTATCCTTGATATTGTTACTACTACTATTTATTCTATTATTACTAATATTATCTTTATTTACTATTACCATTATTATTATTATTATTTAAATTACTATTATTATTATTTTTATGATTATTGTTACTACTATTATTTATCTATTATTTTATTATCTTTATTCGTTTATTGTTATTATTGCTAATATTATTATTGTTATCATTTTTAAACTGTTTTACCTAATATTCATTTATTTATTTATTTATTTGTTGATTCACTACTAAAATTTTTAATTATTTTTAGTTTTCATTTATTTGCTTACTTTTTTTATATAATTAGTTTTTTATGTATTTGTTTTTTTTTTTGTTATTTATCTAATTTGTATTTTTACTCTTATTATGTTTTTTACTTTGGGTTTGTTATTTTAGTTTTAATATTTATTATTGTCATGCACTTATTAGAATTGTAACTCACTTTCCATTTTACTTCAATAGTATTATATTTTACTCAATTTTCGAAATAAGTGAATACCCGACGTTCTAAGATTCGAAAGAAATCTTACCCTAACTTACTGAGATTCGATTTTTTCTCATCGAGTCTAAAGAACCCAACAAATCAGACCCAAGCCCAAATTTTAACCCAAAATAACAATGCTCGAATGGCCCAAATTTCTAATAATTTCAGAAAACCCTAGAAGACCCTAGAGCATTCCAGCGCCTCTCCCACGAGTAGCTCCCACATGCCATAGCAGCCACATCACTCGGGCCACCCCAAGCCCAATGATTTCACCTGCAAAGAGAAGCGAAAACAAAAAGCAAAAGATTGACAGCAAATAATTGTATTTTGTTTTATCATTTTATTTTATTTTTTGGATTTTGGCTATAAAATCTGAAAGAAAAATCATTGTACGCTCTATACATTTTTTTACTGAATACGGATACAAAAATTAATAATGAAAATTCATCCAAGGTTTATATATTTTCTTTTATTTTATTCTTTTATTTTCAAATTGTTCATACATAAGAAGATTTTTTTCTTTTTTAATCGCATATATATACATATTAAAATATATATATATATAAAAAAAGAGAAGAAAAACGTACCTGTTGGAGTTCCGGCCACTGTACGGCGACAACCTCCGGTGATCTCTGCTGCCAGAGAGGGGGCCTGCAGAGGGAAAAGGGACATATCCCTTCTTTGTTTTTTTTATAACTGAACAGAAAATGTTTTTTTCAAAAATTTTAGCTTTATATATCGATTGAAAACGGCGTCATTTTTGGGTTGTGCGTTTGGGCACAAAACGGCGTCGTTTAAACCCCTCAACCAACGCTAGAGGTGATCATGGTCTGAGCCCAGACAAAATTTTAGGCCTGTTTTCTAGGCCCGAGCCTAGCCCAAAAAAAATTGATAAACCCGAGCCCGACCCATATTAAATTTTTTTTAGCTTTTTTCATTAAATAAAAAATTTTAAAACAAATATTAAAACAAAAAACAAATAAAAAATATGTAAATTTAAAAAGTATATTTGATTAAAAATAAAATATATATTTAATATATAATTCAGGCCGGGCTCGGGCTAAAAAAGTTTTACTCGAGGCCGCCCGTTTTCTAAACGGTCTCATTTTTTTGCCCAAACCCATATTTTGGGCCTATATTTTTACTCGAACCCTCCCATTTTTCGGGCGGGCCGTCGAGACGGGCCGGGTAACCCAACCCATGATCACCTCTATGCGCGCTGACTCGACCGGGAAGGATCCGCGTGTTTTGTGAAAGGGGGATATTTGTCGCTTTAGTCCTTCCGCATTATTTTTTTTATGCAATCTTATTCTATTCATATTTTACTTTATTTTTTAATTCGACCCCGACATTTTTTGTGATTCCAATCTGGTCCTCAGGCCTATTAAATAAGGATGTTAGAACGGCGTCGTTCTGGTGATAGGGCCCAATTGCTCAAATGATCCCTCATCTATTGCGCGCGTTCAATTTGAGTCCTTTGCTTCTTTTTATTTTTGATTTCGGCCCCAGATTCCCGCTTTTATTTTAATTTAGTCTTTTTTTATATTTTTATTTTCTTTTATTATTTTTTTGTTATTTTGTCGTTATTTTAATATTGTTGTTATTATCATTATCATTATCAATATTATTTATTATTTTTAATATTAATGTGAATACTATTGTTATATCATTACTATTACTATCAATTTTGATGTTATTATTATCCTTGATATTGTTACTACTACTATTTATTCTATTATTACTAATATTATCTTTATTTACTATTACCATTATTATTATTATTTAAATTACTATTATTATTTTTATGATTATTGTTACTACTATTATTTATATATTATTTTATTATCTTTATTCATTTATTGTTATTATTGATAATATTATTATTGTTATATCATTTTTAAATTGTTTTACCTAATATCTATTTATTTATTTATTTATTTATTTATTTATTGATTCACTATTAAATTTTTAATTATTTTTAGTTTTCATTTATTTGCTTACTTTTTTATATAATTAGTTTTTTTATGTATTTGTTTTTTTTTGTTATTTATCTTATTTGTTTTTTACTCTTATTATGTTTTTTTACTTTGGGTTTGTTATTTTAGCTTTAATATTTATTATTGTCATGCACTTATTAGAATTGTAACTCACTTCCCATTTTACTTCAATAGTATTATATTTTACTCAATTTTCGAAATAAGTGAATACCCTGCATTCTAAGATTCGAAAAAAATCGTACCCTAACTTACTGGGTTTCTATTTTTTCTCATCGAGTCTAAAGAACCAATTATTTTTAAATCAAACATATAAGTTAAATACTTATTCCCGGGAATTCCAAAGTGTTGTGTCCTAACTCACTGGATGTGACATTTTGTTATCTCGAGGTAAGGGTATCCAAAAATAAGACAATATTCGGTATTTGGGAATTTCGAGAAATTGTGCCCTAACTTACTGGGTTCTGATTTTTCATTCGATCTAAATAACCAAATATCCTTCTTAAGTTTAAATATACGAGTGTTTAAATGTCAAAAGACAAGCTTGATTTCGAGGATTTGAGATGTCGTATCCTAACTTACTGGGTATGATATTTCACTCCTTCGAGATAGGCGGGTCTCAGCATTCATTCATCCAAGTTCATTTTAAATAAAGAGGATCGTATTTTTTAAATCTTTTCAAATTTTTGATATCAAGATGTTAATCAATTAATTCGATACCAATTTTGGGCGTTATGAGGGTGCTAATCCTTTCTCGTGCGTAACCGAATCTTGAACCTGTTTTCTCAAAATTTCGTAGGCCAAAATCGTTATTTTAATAAATTAAAATTTTTTAGCGATCGATCTCAAGGTGACCCAATCACACCTAAAAAAAAGATTGGTGGAGACTTTTTTTTTTTTTTTGTTTTCCAATCGATCCCTATTTTTTTCAAAAGAAAAAAAATGGTTTCGACACAAGTCTTCCGGTAAGAGGGCGTGTACCCCAATTGGCTACGTATATTGGCAATTAAGGCAGGCACTGAAGTCTTGGGATCCGCCTTCACCGTCGATATTATTAAGTTAGCTAACATATCTGAATCCATCTTGGGATGATCTTGTGAAACACCTGTCAATGAAGTACGTTAAATAATGCAATATTACGTAATATCAGTATTATTCAAAAACCTTGAACACCTAGCGATATTGTACCGGCAAGACATGTATGTGGACCTTTATACTTTTTAATCTCCCACAAACATGTCCTTTTCCTCAACGAGGCCATGATTTTCCATGAACATGTACCGTCTTGCACTGCACACTTGGCCTCGTACTTATCGAGTTTGGAATTAACCACGTTGTAGTTAACTCCGTTCTTGATTCTATATTGTTTCAATGCACCAAGAAAACTATCCTTGTTGGAAAACTCTTTACCAATTTCTAATTCACCAGAATCCAATGATAAACTTGTACGGTCACGCCTTCTGTGTGGTAGTTCAGGAAACTCCAATGCATCGTCTTGAGATAGATCGACATTATGCATGTGGGCTAGAGACGAGTACGCCCTGAATCGCGGATCTTCTTCTTCTTCATCTGAACCCCCTTCAACATCTTCAGGTACGGTTGAAACAGGCTCCGGTTCAGAAAATAATGCAACTTCTGCACTATCGTGGCCAGGCTCTCGAGGTGGATCCACATCGGGCTCATCATCCGACCCACCATCATCTGCAACAAACGAGGTCCCCTCGCCGGTGGATGTCGTGGGGAGTACATTATCCCTTCTTAAACAACTTTCATAACGTTCCTAATCATATGTGGATTGCCAACCACTAGAAGCTGATGACGTTCCCCAATACTTATTTCTAGCATCAAACGTCGAAGGAAGGATATGCATGTCCCATCCACCAACCGAGTGTCGTGCAGGGGTTATGCTTTCCATACTACCACCAAACACGGGCGCTTCTGTATTCTGCCTCCCACTAAAAGAGTGTCGGCTTGGAGTCGTGTATTCCCCTCGAACAGCAGTAGATGTTGAAGTCGAAGAAAGATCACTTGGTGATGAAAATTGTACATATACCTCAAGATAGGGTGATCCACTGGCAAGATGAGTCTCCACCATTGCCTCCAAGCTTCGAGGACCTTTGATGTTGAATGAGTCATATCTCACGGGGTCAACCGAAGTACAAAATCTATACTTAATAGACTGAACTTTCATTGGCGTTGTTCCGAAGATTTTACGCCTAATTCTTTTGCGAAGTTCTGTCAAATCTATGTTCTGGTTAAAAACTAGTCGCGCTGTGTTCTTCGATAAAAAATAACACCGTTTTTGGTGTCACAAACCTCACCATCATAGTAAATAACAGCACTAATACGTTCACTCATCTTTAGTTTCTATTTTACTTTTGCCTCAATTTCTATTATGCAACCTAAGAATGAAATTTGGCTCATTTATAGTCTAAGGACAATTAGGAACTACTGTAGCAAAAGAGCATCCACGTGGGAGCTTTTTTCAGTACTCTTGCTGATAGTGCATCCTACTTGAAGCGTTTTGGTCACTATTTGTTCAGAAACGCCTTCTCAAAATTATTTTGCCAGAGACTACTATAGCAAAAGAACATCCACGTGGGAGCTTTTTTCAGTACTCTTGTTGACAGTGCATCCTGCTTGAAGTGTTTTGGTCACTATGTGTTTAGAAATGTCTTCTCAAAATTATTTTACCAGATACTAATGTAAAAAGAACAAATAATTTTTATATTGCTGATATATTTTTTCAAAACCCTAAACCTAAAATTATTTTAATTAATTAACCTTAAAATCTAGTTCATTAATTTTCTCTTAAAAACCTTAAACCCTAAGACCCTAAAAACCCTAAATCGTAGCCATAAAATCCTAAAAACTCATATCCTAACCCTAAAAACTGCTGAAAACCTTATCGGGGGAAAAGGGCCAAAACGCATCCCTAAGGGAGTGTTTTTGCCACATCAGCAAAGCGCACCCTCAAGGATGCGATTTTGGCTGATGTGGCAGAAAACGCTCCCTAGGGGACTCGTTTTCCTGCTGCATCCCCTGAAAACGCGTTGACGTGGACGCGTTTTCGGGGGAAATGGCCCTTCCGTAAATAATTGCAAAACAGGTCCTTTTCCGTAAATTTTGTAAAAAAAGGGGTATTTTCTGGTAATTTGCCCGATATATTAAAAATTATAATTTTTTTTATAAAGAATTACAAATAATATAATTTAAAGCTAAATTTTATAAATGAAATTTAAGAAATCGTAGTCAAATCTATAATTATGTTTATTTTTTATTTTTTTAATTAACCCAAGCCTACAGATATGAAATATCTATAATAATAATAATAATAATAATAACAATAACTAAAGATGCTAAGGGAGGGGTTGATGCCCCGACCAGCCCGCTCTTTATTTAGGTCCCTGATTAGTATTTAAACTTTAAAAATGATAATCGAAAGTAAGATATACACTCTGAATGCAGAGATTATAATTAGAATGGTCTGGTTTTCCCTACCTGCTTTCAGTACTTTTAGTTGATTCTGGGCAATTTAAGCTCTGTCTCTCATGCATCAAATGACCCCCCAAAAAAGGACAGTCGAAAGTAAAGTATAATTAGAAAAAGAAGGCATAAATACTTTATGTTTTAACAACATTCATACATAGATGTAAGCAAAACCAGAACTGTATTTTAACAGAATATTCCCCATCAAAACTAACATTCCTTATTTAAAGAAAACTATTAATATATATATTTTCCATGATTAGTTATTCTTAGGAGGGTGGTGCCTTGGTGTATGATAATCAGCATTGAAAGCCACAAAACCTGACTGATGTTCATCCACTTCATCAGGCAAATTCACAGTAATTTGGTCGCACCCTTTATTATTATTATTATTATTCCCACACTTTGATAACTTTGAAGTCGACCCACCAAGTCCAAAGGCACCACTCATGTTTTCCACATCATTCAGCTTCTTCATTTGCACCATTTTCCTCCCTCTTAGCCATTTCTTGTTTATAGCAGCAGTTACACTTGCAGCATGTTCATCACCACCTTTCAACAATCCCTGGTAAGACCCCACTTTTTTTTTCAGATATACAAAACATTCATTTATCATGCAACAAGAAAAGTTAAATTAGACACCTTGTTATTAGTTTTATTACCTTTCTAGTTGGAACTGTCATATGATTTGAATCTGGGATCCCATCTGTATAAAACAAAATTATAAGCAACAAGCAATATTAAATAAAAAGGATTTTGATGTAGTGTTATGTATGTACCTTGGATGGCTTGTGCAATGGAGATCAATGCAGAAAATAGAAGCAAAATGGAGAGGCATGTTATGACCCTCTCAGCAGCCATTTGTCTTGCTAGAAATGGCTTATGTTGAGTAAATGAAAAAAGAAGCAAACTAGGGTTTCAGAGGTAGGGAGATTGATTGATTGATGACCAAATTATTAAGTCAAATATAGGTTTTAGCACCTATGTAACAAAACCCAAGTCAAGGCTATGGTTTCCAACATCTGCCTAGCTTTTCAAAGTGATTATATATAGAGAGAAGAAATCTATTTGAATTGATTTTTTTCTTTAAATATTTACACATGGAAGATATTTGAACACCCCACTTGTGTCAACGAGATTGAAGTTGAAACTATATGGGAATCTCAATGCTTTTTTCGTTTGCAATCACAAAAGGAATTTGTAGTAAATTTAAGTACTTGTTTCAAGGTCCAAGATGAAAATTGGGGTCTAAGAGAAAGGGGTTTTTTTTGTTGTTGTTGTTGTTGGTAACAAATTTGCATGGAAAACATCGAAGCTATGGTAACAATGCAAAAAGTTTTGAAAGAGAGAGGATCCAAGGGTTTAAAAGTGGTCCATCAAGCAGCTTAGTGTTAGAGGTAATGGTGGAAGCTTAGATAACGTAAAATGCAAGGTACGTGTGTTCTGCGCCTGTCTGCCGCCATGCAGTCAACGAGAAATATTAGGTTTTCGTTTTTGTTTGCCCCAAGCGGGCTATATTGATATACGGTTTCAAATCTTGATTTCCCAAATGAGTAGGCTACTATTCCCCAATCCCCACACCTTTGTTTTTCTTGAATGATTTTCAGCCTTTTCAAATCCTTCCTCTATTGAAATTCAACAATGGTTGCTACATCTTAATTGAATCTTTAAAGTATTAATATTATATTAATTAAATCTTTTCGTTTACTTACCTTTTAATTTAGATGTTAATTACTAACTCAAATATAATGAATGGATGATGTTATAAGCATATATCTATACTTATTACATTAATAACTTTGATATAATGTATAAAAAAATGTAAGCCTTCTAAAATTTTATTGGATCTATCTACTTATTTAATCTATCAAATTTAGATTATCTATATGGTAGGTTTAAAATGTTATAATCTATCCATATGTTTTAATAATATGTTGTATATTCAAAACCATTGTTAATTTGTTGACATAACTATACATATTTACAATTTATGCATCATTGATAGGAATAAATCAATATCTCACACATCTTACTAATAAGTAATTCGTACTAATAAGAATGAGTCAAACAATATGAGTATATTATTTAAACATAGGAAAAACAAGATAAATTCTTTTATGAATCATTCTCATCACATTATTCATAGTCCTTTTTTAATTATTTAATGACATTTCAACAATTTTTTTTATATTATTAACATATAATTTTGATATTTTTTACCTAGAACCACAAACTCGAATCCAAAGCATTGAATTATAAACCTTAAATCTCAAACCTTGATTCCCGAGTTCTAATCATAAACCTTAAGCTCTAAACCTTAATTCAAAAACTTCAAATTTTAAACACTGAACTCTAAATCTTGAACCTTAAACCCTAAATTTTCATAATTCAAAATTTGAGTTTGAGTTCAAGAGTTGGGATTCAAGATTTAGAGTTTGATTTCGAGATTTAAGGACAAGATTATAGTATTGAAACTTAAAATTTAAAATAAAAATATTAAAATTATATATTAATAACATGAAAAATTTATTAAAATATTATTAAATAATTAACAAGGAATAGAGAAGGGTCCAAAAACAGTCACAATAGGGATGTAAACTAAGACACCGCAATCTTTTTTAATAGCTAAGAATTTGTGAAACCCTGGTCCTGAGGGTAGGATAGGTTAGCATAGGTGGCTAGCTCAAGCGTAGTTTTGAACACCATTTGAATGATTTGGTGGGTCTAAACCCGCCAGCCACCACCGGCTAACATATTTTCACACACCTACACGTCGAAGTATGTGCCATAGTTGTATCGGAATACAACCAGAAGCATGTTCTGCCACATGCCCACCACATAATTATATTGTACGGAACCGTAGTTGGAGAAGAAACAATCTAGGGTTTTTTATAGAAATAGGATGAAAAAAAAAATACCAAAATGGTATGCCATATCAATTAATTACGGGAATGGTATGGCCAGGGTGGTCACGCCACTCCCATAGGCGGCACCACCCTGGCACCTGCTGAAAGAACAATGAACACCTGCAACAAACAGTGAAACGCCTGCAACAAACAGTGAAACGGCAGAGAAAGGCTGAATAATGTCCTGCCACAGGCGACACGAACTGGACAATGGCACGCCACAGTGACACCGAGCTGGACAATGGCCTCCATAAGGCGGCACTGCATGTTTCTTCGGCTCCCATGACCTTAAAATGGTCCCTCCGCCCCGAAACTTGAAGCAAAGAAGAAGAAGAAGAAGAAGCAGCAGCAAGAAGAAGAAGAAGAGGAAGAAGAAAAAGAGGAAGAGGAAGGAGGTGGTGGCGCGGAAAGAGAAAGAAGAAAGGAAAGGAAGAAAAAATAGGGAGGAAGAAGAAGAAAGGGAGGAGATCACGGGGAAGAAAAAAATTTTAGTGAAATTTAGGTATTATTTTTTTTAAAATTGTTTGTGTTATTTTTGATGTTATTATTTTATTTTATTATATATTAATTTTGTTATTACTTATTTGTTGTTAGTTAATTTAAGTTTAATTTAGTTTAATAGTTTATATTATAAGAATAAGTATTGTTAGTTAGGATTAGTAGGTTAAGTAGTAATTAATTTAGTTAGTTAGTAAGTTATAGTTAGAAATTTTAAATAAATAAATATTTTGGTTAGTTAGTAAAGTATATATATATATATATATATATATATATATAGTTTTTAACTCTAACATAATTTTAGGTAGTATATGGTTATTAGTTAATCCTTAATGATTAATTTATAGTTAGTATATATATAAAATGTTATTATTATTGTTAGTGTAGTATTATTGTTAGTAAAAATGGTAAATGTTATTTTATTTAGTATTATTTTATTATTTTTAGTAAAGAAATATTATAATTATTGTTAGTATAAAATAACATTAAAATAATACATGTTTGAAACATTATGTATTAAAATAAATAATATAAAATAATGAAATATGAAAATAATATATATTATAATTATTGTTAGTATTATGAGAAAAATGAAAATACAAGTAAATAGTGAAAATAAGTGGTTTTACTAAATCTAATAATATTTTATTGAAAGTTATAGAATTTGAACACTTAGGAAATACGAACCAACATAGTGCCAAAATAAGAGGTTTTACTAAATTTATATAAAATAAATAGTAAAATCCTATATTTGAATCATTATGTATTGAAATAATATAAATTAACACGAACAAATGCTCGTAATATATAATTATTATAATAAAATGAACAGGGCTCGTAATATATAAAATAAAACAACCAAATGCTCGTATTATATAATAATTATGTACTAAATTATTATGTGATAATAAGCGATTTTATTAGAAAGAGGTATACGATATCGTAATATTATTATTAAGGAATTCTAAAATTATTATTATTACTTTAGCTATGTTAATATAATATTATTTTTATGAAATCGTAAATATTATTTTAGTTAATATTATTATTATGTGAATATGATTATTTGAGGTATGTTATTTGTCACTAATTTAATATAGATTTATTATTTTTATGTAGGTAAAAATTTATTTGAGATGTAATGGCTTCATTGATTAGTAAAGATCCTCACATATCGTATTGCTAATAAAATGGTAATGTATTGTTATTTATTTATCGCAGTTGTATTAAAAATAGCAACATAATAAATTATGTTATTAATCATATCTAATTTTTTATGATTTAACACTTTGTCGGGACTCGTCTGCAGTGTATTAAGGGGCGGGTGAATGGCTTAAGGAATCCCGGATGAGCGATTGATGCCGTATATTGAGCAAAATTTGGATTTGGGTCAATGACCTTGATCCGAACGTTTGACTTGTGGTATGATATCATATCCGCACTAGTCGGCGTTGGCGTCCCGAGACCCATACTTTCCATTTCCGTGTGGAGAGTGCACATCACTCTAGAGGATGTTGCATTGCAACTTGGGCTCCCAATTGACGGGAGACCCGTTCACGAACTTCGGTCGATAGATGACCCACATACGCTTTGTCGAGCCTACTAGGGAACTCGTCTGGCGATGATGGAAAAAATTTCTGAGTTGAAATTGACATGGTGAGGCGAGATATGAATAGTTATCGGTTGATCCCACTGCAATCGAGTTGATGTGCACTAGTCGGCGTACATTATACACGTCATAGGGGTGTCTTGATGCCCAATGCAAATAATAATAGGTTCATATTCACCTACCCTATTAGTTGATATGAGGAATACTCGCTCGTATAGTTGGGGTTCCGCAGTCCTTGCGATGTTGTACCGTGAGCTTTGTCGGATGAGATCCAAGTCTGATGATATAGGCGGATGTCTAACACTATTGCGGTCATGGGCTCAGATCGAATGCCATTCTTGGCATCGATTACCCACCAACCATATGTATATCCACTCGTAAGCGGTGATAAAATATAACTTGTCATTAATTAAAATTTCTTAATATTGATATTATTGACTTGAAATTTATTTTTGTAGGTGGAGTATTTATCCGGGTATCGAGAGGTCGTACGGTCCCGATATACTGACTTATGATTGAACAACATGCCGGGAAGGGTAGCGATTCCAATATTGGTTATGTAGTAGTTTTATATTTTACGCTGCAGTGTTTAATTTTAACAATGTTTTTAATCATGCGGTTTATATGGATGCCATACCATAGGCCGGAAATTGCGGTCGTTATACCCCGACCTCGTATATTCACTCGTATATGTGGTGCACTAACGCACCAATTCTACATTTCAATGTAGTCGAGTGGTATCACGGGGACCGAAGTCTCTGCGCCAATTTGGTTGCATCAATATATCCGGATCCGCCATGCAAAGTGGGAAAGGTTCATGGCAAAACTAAGATAGGGAGACAGGACTGCGATTGGGGGGTTAGGCACCAGGAATTTATTGCGGTGTGGAATGCTTGCGTTTCTCGAATACCCCGGATGGATATGGCTTCCGATCTTCAACCTCCATTAAAGTACATACAATGGTACTCTAGTATGGGAAGCCATATTCTTTGGGAGGCGATCATTGTAGTCCCCCATGCAGCGGCGAGATGGGGCATCTGAGCGATGGCCCATATGGAGGCGGAGGTAGCTGCGGATCCTAATCCCGAGCTAGAGCCGGGGCCCGATATGGAGGCGGAGGTAGCTGCGGATCCTAATCCCGAGCCAGAGCCGGGGCCCGAGCCCGAGGAATCACATTCACATTCGGAGTCACATTCATATCATCCATATGTGCCGGGCTCGTCAGGAGGTGGATACCAGTACGGGGTTGATATATTTGGATCATACACACCATGATCTGACACTCCGGCTCGTATCCTTCTGCGGACATTAGGCCTCCGGGTCGTATCCATTGCATCGAGACCTTGCTTACGCTCGAGTTCATCTACACCCTTGAGCCATATGATTTTTCTGCCATGTTTAGCACACCTCCACCCGGACCCCACCCGACCCCACCGAGGCGAAGAGGATGTTGGGCGTCGCGGGCACCCACGACGTGAGCGTCGAAAGCACCATGATACACACCAAGGACTACACCATCGAACCATCGGTTTTAGGTGTTTGTTGTGGTTTTGATTTTATTGTATTTTGTATTTGCAATTATTATAATATTTGTAATTTATTTGTATACATTTAAATTGGTTATTTGGAGTGCAACATTTAAGTAACAAGATTTGACCACGCGATGGAATATTTCATTTTGATTTTTGGTCATGTATATGGTCACTATGATTAGTTAATTTTGCTATTCAAAAATGTTAAATGGTGCAATTGGTATTTAAGTGAGTTCGATTAGGTTTTTTAAAATTAACGATGTGTATTGGTTATATTGATTAGATTTGAATTGGCAATGTATGTTATATTAATTGTCCGATTGTAGATTAACTTAGTTTGTGGTACGAATGAAATTTATTTTGCATACAAATCCATAGATTACTATATTCATAAAATACATACATGTTAATCTTCCACAAAAATCACCAAAAATCAGAATACAAAACATGTTACTCTGAATAAGCTCAATTCCCTGTCGCTCGCGACGATTGTCCAACATGATAGTTTCGCTACGGGCATTTACTTCGATTATGACCACCTAACTGCATATTCCACAGTGCTTCACGTGGTTTCTCCCTAAAGTCCATTTCATTACGGATTACGGATGATTACGACGGCCTCTCGGATTCTGCGTGGCGCTCATCGGGACAAGCTCAAAAGTCGTTGAGGCACCTCCCATGTAGGCAATTGCGGCGGGGACGGGGAACTCATTTTCCTAGACATGCAATGTACGCTCTAGCGTGTACACATCATCGACAAAATGTTCAACACTAAGGTTCGCTTTAGCACAGCGCCACAACATGTGCACACGGATAATGAAGTGTTTGGAACCTCCTGCATTCGCCGTCTATTCAAAGATTGACTCCATAAGACCTAGGTGGAAAATCGGTCAACGACCGATAGACTCCATAACTCGAAAAGTTTCCATTTGTCTTGAATATATTTCTACGATCATCGACCTACATAATCCGGCGGTTTGCAATCAATACATCCCTGACATCTTCCACAAACACGTGTCCCGTATCCATCTGATTGACTTGTTGTTCACCCATTCTTAGCATCAAGGTTGCCAACCTGTAGAATGTAGCCGAGAAGAGAGATGAAATCGGTAGATGTCGTGTTTTCAACAACACAGCGTTGACCCTCTCCACCAAGTTTGTGGTCATTTGACCATAACGAAAGCCCTCGTCAAAACTTTGAGCCCATTGCCACGGCTCCATTGTACCCAACCACTCCCGAAAAGATTTGTTCTTTTGACCTTCCATGTCACTCTCAAGTTGAGTCATCATTCGGTGAAAAATATGTGGCTCTAACTCAGTATCTTGTACATGTTTTAAAAATGTAAATTCTGATGGCGAATAACTAAAAATATTAAACTTATATTGAAAATATAAGGTTATCATTTACCTATTTTCACCACTTCTCTTTTCCGGTTTGGATTCTTATACTCTCGAAGAAAGTTAGCATATGTGACGGATGCGATGGCGGATCTCCATGGCACACCGAGCGCCTAATTGCGGCAATTAGTCCTTTCCCTCTATTGGAGATGATGCAAATATTATCGTTGCTAATAACATACCTCCGCAGTTGGTAAGGAAGAATTCCCAAGATTCCATATTCTCCTTATCTACTATTGCAAGCGCTATTGGGAACACGTTCTATTGCCATCTTGAGCAACCGCAATAAGTAAGATCTGTGTATATTTTCAGTATAGCCATGTCCCATCCACCGCACAAACGGCTTGCGGTGTGGAAATGCCCGTACATATGGATCAAGCGTCCGAACATCCGATGAAAAATTCTTTTCCCTATTGTAATTGGTTATTTGGGCCGTAAAAGGTTGTGTCATAACTCAATCACGGTTCGGTATATACTCCGCATAGCGACTATCCATCCACAGAGCTCATTGTACGAAGAATCGTAGTCCCCATACAATTGTTCCATTGCCATCTGTTTAGCTATCCACGCCTTTCGATATGATACTCTATCTGGAATCGTGCTTGTATTTCAAAGAATCGATCAAAACTTTAATAGTCGGTAGCGTCCTTCACCATTGGCATAATACACATACATATAGTTTTGTAATCAAGTTTTCGATGATCTTCATCATACTGTCAATTTGCATGTGTGAGGCCCAACCAATTTTCTTATCTCCCAAATCTGCAATTTTGTATGAATCGACTCGTATCCGCCAATTCTGACCTTCCGCTACCTTCCAACACTCCGTAATATATCCGTCGATTTAGACGCTGCGACTTTGTAATCCATCGATATATCCATGCTATCTGGTTTAATAGCGAGATCGCACTCTTCTTTACTTCTAAATCTACGCCTCTGAATAACTCCTCATGATCGAAATTTACGGCCGGTCGGTGGCGGGATATATTTGAGGTACTCAGGAACTTCGACCATCGCTGCCGCGCCGGGTCTATGAGCGACATGTGTGGCCAGATTATTGTGTATCGCAATACATCCAAGCTGGTTCCCGATCGGAGGCAGCTAATGTTTTCATCGTCATTCACGTCTTCATCGTCAATATCATCGAGGTATATCATCCATATCCGGATCATTTGTCACTATCGACCTCATCCCATGAATGATCACTACTATCGTGTCCATCATCACCAACCACATCAATATCGGGTGTAATATTGGATCGATATCGATCCCGTATATTCGATTCGGCATCAACATACGATATTGGGCGCACCATGGATGGTTCTTGAGCTCCATGTTCTTCACCATATACATTCTTGTCTTCATTTGCCTCAATCTGCTAACTTTCGGCAAATAAGTGAATTGGTGCATTTACATTACTCCGTTCCCACAATAAAGACGATCATTGTCTCCACGTCTTCGTCATCTACAAGTTCCATTTACGTGAATTTGATCGGATCTGCGAGCTGGAAACTTGTAGAAAATTCTCGAATCGTTCTCTCACACCGTCTAACAATTTTGCGTTTATCCTTCGTTTCATATCATCCAATGAGACATTTTATTAAATCTCATTGCTATTTGTTGCCGACATTCAAATATGCATCCAACGGTTGTTGTCAAGATGATTCCATCGAAATAAGCATCTGAAAAACGATCATCCATCTTTAATATTTAATCATTAAAAATAAACAAAATTGCTCAAATTTTTGATCATTATACTATTCTTAAATAAAAACTTAATGTTTGAATATGCTATTTTTTCATTCTTAAGCTCACACTATTAGGATTATCATTTTGTACATGAACAACATTTATCTTTACATCTAACCACTTTATCATTTTTCATTATTTTAATATTTAGGGTTCCTTACTAACAATATTTACTAATACTAACTAAAATATTAATATACTAACATAGTCAATATATGATTTTCGGGTTTTTAACTAACATATCAACATACTAACAACAATATACTAACTAGTTACATATTTAATAAAATATTAATAGTATTCTAATATTTTAATTATACTACTACCAATATATTACTATTATAGGGTTTTAACTAACATATTAATATACTAATACATTAATATACATACTAACCATTTATTTTGACTATTTACTTGTATTTTCCTTTTCTCAAATTACATTACTAACAATAATTATAATCTATATTATTTTCATATTTTCATATTTTATATTATTTATTTTAATACATAATGTTTCATGTATTATTTTAATGTTCTTTTATACTAACAATAATTATAATATTTTTTACTAAAATAATAATATTATATTACTAAATAAAATAATCAATAATACTAACCTAACAATAATAGTAATGATTTTATATATATACTAACTATAAATTAATCATTAAGGATTAACTAATAATAATATACTAACTAAAATAATGTTAGAGTTAAAACTAACATATTAATATATATATAGTTTACTAACTAACCAAAATATTTTTTAGGGTTTCTAACTACCTACCATAATATAACTAATTAGTTACTAACTAACTAAATTAATTACCACTTAACCTACTAATCCTAACTAACAATATTTAGGATATAAACTAAACTAAACTTAAAATAACTAACAACAAATAAGTAATAAAAAATTAATATATAATAAAATAAAATAATAACATCAAAAAACAACACAAACAATTTAAAAAAAATAATACCTAAATTTCACTAATTTTTTTTTCCTCCCCCGTGATCTCCTCCCTTTCTTCTTTCTTCCTCCTTATTTCTTATTCCTTTCTTCTTTCTCTTTCCGGCGCCACCACCTCCTTCCTCTTCTTCTTCTTCTTGCTGCTTCTTCTTCTTCTTCTTCTTCTTGCTGCTGCTGCTTCAAGTTTTGGGGGTGGAGGGGACCATTTTAAGGTCTCCATGAGCAGAAAGAAGCATGAGGTGCCGCCTATGGGAGGCCATTGTCCGAGCACAGGTGCCTCTGTGGCGAGCCATTGTCCGAGCTCAGTGCCGCCTCTGGCGGGCCATTGTTCAGCCTTTCTCTTTTCCTTTGTTAGTTCACTATTTAGTTCCTTTGTTTGCTGCAGTGCGGGTGGTGCCCCCTATGGGAGTGGCGTGACCACCCTGGCCATACCATTCCCGTAATTAATTGGGATGCCATACCATTTTCGTACTTTTTTTTTTCAACCTATTTATGTAAAAAACCCAACAATCTAGTAAGAAACTGCTGCAGCGTTTGCTAGCTTATTAGGAGAATATTAAATTATGGATTGTTGACTACTATCTTCAATTTTATTTTGTTGATTTATTTCACTAAAATGTAAAATTTTAAAGTTAGCTTCACGCAATACAAGATTATTTAAAAGTTTATTTTATTAATTTTATTATTATAAAATTTGTTATTAACAATGTCGAAATTATTTTTTGTTTGAAAAACGGGTTGACTTTAAAATATAAAAATGGAATCGCCACTAATCTTTTTTGAAGTGTGGTTGGGCCACTTTTGAAAACGTTTTGGTCTGCGAATTTTAAGAAAACGGGTTCGGGAGTCGGTTACGCACGAGGAAGGATTAGCACCCTCGTGACGCCCATAATTGGTACCTAATTGATTAATTTATGTCCTAATATCAAAAATTTGGAAGATTTTGAAATACTGTTCTTTTTATTTTAAAGGGAAAAAAACTTGAATAAAATATGAGCAATCAGACCCTCTTATCTTGAGGAAGTAAAATGTCACCCCTAGTGAGTTAGGGTACGACATTTCAAATCCCCGAAATTGAACTTGTCCTTTGACTTTCAAAATTGATGTGTTTAAATCTAAGAAGGATACTCGGTTATTTGGGGTCTAATGAAAAATCGAAACCCAGTAAGTTAGGGCTTGATTTCCCAAAATACCAAACACAGAATATTGCCTTTATTTTTTGAAATCCTTATCTTGAGATAACAAAACGTCTCATCTAGTAAGTTAGGACACGACGATCTTGATTTCTCAAGAATAAGTTTTTATTCAACTGTTAAAAAGAAAGCAATGGGTTCTTTAGACTCGAAAAGAGGAATCGAAACCCAGTAAGTTAGGGTACGACTTCATTTCAAACCTTAGAACACGGAGGGTTTGCTTATTTTGAAACGAAAACTGTGATGCATTTAATAAAATGTGATATGATTTTTTAAAAAAAAATGCAAAACGAGTTGCTATGCTAGTTTATATAACAACATTACGGTGATCGAACATAAATAACAACAATAAAGGTAGAAATGAAATACAATAAAAAAGTAAAATAAACAAACAAAATGAAATAAAAGAAAATAGTAACGAAAAGTCAATGATAATAATAACTATGAAATATACTAATAAACAAATAATAATAAGAATAATAATAATAGGTTTAAAAAAATATATTTGAAACACCCCAAACCCAGCCCACAAGCCCTGATCGGATCTGGCATGCTTCTAAGAAAACCATTCGAATCTTATTTGTTACTTTGCTAAAATTTTTCGTGTTTTTGAAAATAGTTGAGTTGGGTTGGGCTCAATTTTAAAACCGTGTTGATTAGGTGTTAAAAACAATTTGTCTTTTTTTATATATACTTAAGAAAAATTTACTTTTAACTTTGAATTGTCAAAATCGTGTCGTACTTAGATAATTAAATTTGCATGCATAAGCAGTTCATACTATAGGCTTATTACATCAAAATAAAACCCAAAATAAAATTTAAAGTACTTAAATAACATAAAATGTCCAACTAATAAAATTAAATCTGGGCATGGTCACCACTAAGCTCTCCTGAGGCCGGTCCATCACCGATCATCACCAAAAACATTCCCACAAAGGGTGAGTCAAACAGACTCAATGTGTACAATCAACACAAAGTCTCAATAGATATGGCATATCAAATCATACATATTCACATAGCATTTAAATAAAATGATGCAATCCCGAACCCAAACCTAAATGCCATCCGCTACACATCATCCGTACCAACCATCACACCGTGGGGACTACTAAGTCAACCCTCCATCCACTACACACCATCGAAGGCAGTCGCTGCAGACGACGTGCTCATTGCCCTTATAATTTCGTGGCATAGCCACCAGATATATATTCGTGACATAAGTCACCACATTCATATACTGTGACATAAGTCACCACATTCAGATATTGTGACATAAGTCACCACTTTCAGATATTGTGACATAAGTCACCACATTCAGATATTGGGGTATAAAACCACCAATTCACTACCCCTTTTCATATCACCCATATGCCCCATGTCATACATATCATGCAATATCATGCTTTACTCACATTCTTATAGTTGCACTCATGTGCCATAATAGATCGTATTATATTCCTAGTAGGAGTAGGAAAGCGTGCACAGTACTTTGTACCATCGCATGGTAACTTAGCCATATTTTTCACATTTTCTTATCACATGCATTAAAGTAAAGCCGTAATCTATTAAGGTTTAGTGTGGGTACACACAGGTATACTTATCAATTCTTGAAATCCAGAAAACTCGATCTATCGCTTTAGATCTTTAATTCCTATATTATACCAACCCTAACATGTTAGTAAAAAGCCATTCGGCTATAAAACCAAATCAAAGGCTTAATGTAACCAACTTCTTACCTTGCTTGCCGATTTGAGTACTTCTCAAATCCCAAAATTTTGTGATCTTGCCCCCTAGCAATCGGCCAACACTAGATTACCTAAATAATTAGTTTCCGACTTTTGAATAAACAAGAAATAGATTTGAACTACCAGATTTAGCTTTGGCCGATTAAAATATTCACTTACCTTTGTAAATCTAAAATCCTGAAAACTTGTCACTTGGCTTATGAAAATGCCGAAATACCTTAGATCTGAAATCCCGGATGATCTCCCTAGAAATCGGTTAATATGGAAAATCTCGAAATTCACCTTCCAAGTTTCGGCCAACAAGATTAGGAGAGATTAGATTTCGATTTCAACAGTCAGGAGAAGAAATAAAGAAAGTAGATTGACATAGGTGATATTCCTTACCAATTTAATCAAATGTCCTTCCTTGAAGTAGAGAAATTCGGCTCCTAGAGGATAAAGGAGTATTCGGCTATGGCCACTAATATGTGAGATTCGACTTTAACAAGGAAAAGAAAAGAGAAGAAAGGTGTATGGGACTTAGAGAGAATCGGCAATGGCTTAGGAGGAACTTGCTTTTGGCTTTTGAAAAGTTTGCAAAAAGAAGAAGAGAAAGGTGAAGAAATCGGCAATGGTTACTTGTGTTTTCCGGCTTTTGACAAAATAAAGAGAGAAGGAGAATAGTGGCTAGAGAATTCGGAGGTTTCAAAGAGAAAGAATAATAGCCTTACTTTTCCTCCTCTTGCGAAATTACTAAACCTAGAGTCCTTGGCCGCCACCTCTTCCTCTCACTATCAAATCCCTTAATTCACTCTTCCTTAGCCTTTCCAAAAATAACTCATCACCTATCTCCTACCTTAGCCGAAATTTCTAAGAGAACTAGACTTCATCTCAAACTCCTCCCATAGACTCCTTTTGCCGTCCACTACTGCTCCTTGTTGCCGAAAATAAAAGCTTCCATTTAGCTTCCCACGCGACTCGAACCTTGGCCCATTTACCCTACTGGTGGCGTCATTCCCAGAGGCCTTAAGTAGCGCCTCTGGGCCACTTTTCCAAGCCCAATTGTGTGTTTTATTTCCCCCATTTATTTTCTTAAGGCCTATCAGGCTTAACTCCCTCTTTTAGACTTAAAATTAAATAATTTCTAAAGCGTTCACCTACTCACTAAGGTTCATAGAACACATTTATACATACAACGGCGTGCTTTCACATTCAATTAAGCAATTATGCATAAGCCATAGTGCAGGATATTACGATTCTACCCTTTAAAATAATTTCATCCTCGAAATTACAGGCTTTGAAACAAGTGAGGGTATTCTTTGTCGCATTGCTTCTTCGGCTCCCAAGAAGCTTCCTCCGATCCATGATTTCGCCATAACACTTTGACTAAAGTCTTGACTTCCCCGTAACACTTTCACATCTCGCTCCAAGATCTAAATCGGCTCCTCTTCGTGGGGCAGTCCGCCTTCGCTCCACCTCTTCAGCCAAACTTCGTGAGATGGATCCATCGGTGTCGGCGTAGCATGGAAACATGGAATACATCGTGCATTTGCTTCAATTCAATGGCAATTCCAACCGGTATGCCATCGTGCGATTCGCTTCAATACCCGATAGGGTCCTATGAACCTTGGACTTAGCTTTCCTTTTCGACCAAATCTCATCACCTTCTTCCAAGGTGATACTTTAAGGAACACTTGATCTCCCACATCAAATTCAATCTCCTTCCATTAGAGATCTGCGTACGACTTTTGTCTATCGGATGCTTCCTTCAATCGAGCTCGAATTACACTAACCTTCTCCTCAGATTCTGCCACAATTTTGGACCCAAAATCTAACGTTCTCTCAATTCCGTCCAACATGTAGGAGTCCGACACTTTCGACCATACAATGCCTCGTATGGTGCCATCCGTATACTGGCCTGATAGCTGTTGTTGTAAGCAAATTTCGCTAGAGGCAAATATTCTTCTCAACTTCCTCTGAAGTCTATCACACAACCTCTTAACATATCCTCTAAGACTTGGATTACTCGTTCAGACTGGCCATCCGACTGTGGATGAAAAGCCGTACTGAAATCCAATCTAGTGCCTAAGGCCTGATGTAGAGCTTTCCAAAATCGAGATGTGAACCTCGGATCCCTATCCGAGATAATTGACATCGGTACTCCGTGTAACCTTACAATCTCTGCCACATATAACCTTGCCAACTTCCGCAACGAATAATCAACTCGTACAAGTAAGAAATGCACGGACTTTGTTAGCCGATCCACTATCACCCATACCGAGTCCTTCTTAGTAGGCGTAAGGGGAAGCCCAGTAACGAAGTCCATGATGATTCTCTCCCACTTCCATTGGAGAATTTGTATTGGCTGAAGCAACCCTGACAGAACTTAGTGTTCAGCCTTAACTTGCTGACACGTCAAGCATTTGCCAACAAATTCAGTCACTTCCCATTTAAGACCAGTCCATCAGAACTGTTCCCTTAGGTCTCTGTACATTTTACTACCTCCGGGATGCATAGCATAAGGGCTGCTATGCGATTCTCGAAAAATTCTTTGCCTAAGCTCCTTGTCCTTCGGCATACAAATCTTACCCTTGAAGCACAATACTCCCTCGTCATTAACACCATAACCCTCTAACTCTCTATTCTGCACTTGTTGCAACTTAACACTTAGATCCTCATCAACCAACTGTCCCTCTTTCACTTCATTCAACCACGTTGGCTTAACTTGCAGCTCTGCCAACAGACTTCCATTGTCATACAAGCTCAGATGTGCGAACATCGCCCTCAAATCCGACACAACCTTTCGACTTAGGGCATCCACCACTACATTCGCCTTGCCCGGGTGATATTCTATGGAACAATCGTAGTCCTTCAATAGTTCTACCCACCTTCGCTGTCTTAAGTTCAACTCCTTCTGAGTCAACAAGTACTTAAGACTCTTGTGGTCTGTGTAGATCATCGACTTCTCTCCATATAGATAGTGCCTCCACACCTTAAGGGCAAAGACCACTGCCGCCAATTCCAAGTCGTGCGTCGGGTAGTTAACCTCGTGTGGCCTTAGTTGTTGAGACGCATAAGTGACTACTTTCCCATCTTGCATAAGGACACTTCCCAATCTTGTATGGGAAGCATCACAGTATACTATAAAATCCTTCCCTGCCTCTGGCTGAATCAAAACTAGAGCTTCGGTCAAAACTTTCTTAAGCTTCTCGAAGCTCTCCTGTTGCTTATTGGCCCATATAAAAGGCACTTCCTTCCTTAATAACTTTGTTAAAAGCGGAGCTATCGACGAGAACCCTTCTACAAACCTTCTATAATAGCCTGTCAATCCCAAGAAACTCCGAACTTCCACCACAGATCTAGGGGGTTTTCAATCCAAAACTGCCTCAATTTTCCGAGGATCCACCCTTATTCCTTGGCGGAGATACCACATGTCCTAGAAACGTCACCTCCTTAAGCTAAAATTCACACTTGTGAATTTGGCGTGAAACTTCTTCTCCTCAACACTTGCAACACAATTGGAGGTATTCATCATGCTCTTCCTCGACTTTGAACACACCAATATGTCATCTATGAACACAACAACGAACCGATCCGGATAGGGTTAGAAAACCGGTTCATCATGTCCATAAGCGTAGTGGGGCATTAGTCAAACCAAACGGCATTACCAATAACTCATAATGCCCGTACCTTGTTCGAAAGCCGTCTTATGGATATCGACCTCCTTCACCTTAAGGCGATGATATCCGGACCTTAGATCTATCTTGAGAATCTGCGGCCCTTGGTGATCAAACAAGTCGTCAATTCTTGGCAGCGGGTATTTGTTCTTGATGGTCGACTTGTTCAGCGACGATAATCTATGCACATGCGCATAGTTCGTCCTTCTTTTTCATAAACAAGACCGGTGCTCCCCATGGAACACTGGGTCGGATAAACCCAGTCTAGCAATTCTTGGATTTGAGCCTTGAGCTCAACCAACTCCTTTGGTGCCATTACATGCGGGCAATGGACACGGGAGTCATGCCCAGACAAGTCAATTTCAGACTCCACCTCCCTATCCGGGGGTATTCCAGGTAATTCCTCCGGAAAGACATCCTCAAACTCCCTTACAGTTCTAACTCCACTAACTCCCCCTTCGTTTGTATCCAAAGCACAAATGAAGGGCAAAAATGCCTTACACCCCTTTCGAACCATCTTATCCGCCTTCAATGCCGAAACTACGTTAGACAAATAGTTCCTCCTTTCGCCTATCATAACCATCACCTCATCCTCTAGGGTCTTTAACTCCATTCGTTTGGCTGCACAATCCAATACAGCCCGATGCTCCACTAGCCAATCCATGCTAAGTATAAGATCGAATTCCCCAAAGGGTAATTCCATTAAGTTAGCAGGGAATACTACTCCCTGAAGCTCCAAAGTCACACTCCGAAATATATTGTTTACCACTACAGTTTGACCTAGTGGGCTTACTACAGTCATCTCCCTATTAGAGAGTTCAAAGGCTATGCCTAGTGTTTCAACTACACTACATGCAACATAAGAATGGGTGAGCCCACATCGATCAAAGCAAAATAAGGCTTGCCATAAATAAAAACGCGTCTGGGTTATGGCGTTAGGTGTATCTCATCCTCCCTACGGTGAACCGCATACACCAAGCCTGTTTGTCTTGCCTCTGTATTACCACCACCTCGGCACAGGTGTTCCACGTCCTCTTAGGTACCATTTCCCTACCATTCGGACCATGCCCTCGCCGAGGTTCTTTGTCGCCTCTTCCACTGAGTAACACCACGAGTCATGGTCGATTCCCATCTGTCTCATAGGGCAGTCCTTAATCATATGGTCCTTAGACCCACATTTGAAACATCCTCCTGTCTTCTTCCAACACTCTCCTAGATGCTTCTTTCCACACTTATCACAAGTACGGTATTGGCCTCCTGTCACAGTCCACTAACTTTACGGCCTATCAACTCTAGGCCTCTTTTGCACATTCCCTGATGATCCAGACGACCTAAAACCCCTCTTCTATCTATTCCGATCAGTGTTCTGCCTTACAAAATCCTTGATACCCTCAGTTACTTTAGCCTTTTCCACCAATACAGCAAACTCTCGCTCCTGTTGCGGGGCTATCAATAACCTTAGGTTATCTCTTAGTCCGTCTTCAAACCGGACACACCGCTCATGCTCAGTTGACACTATGCCTCGAGCATAATGGCTCAACCTTAGGAACTCAGCCTCGTACTCAGCTACAGACTTGTTCTCTTGAACCAAATTTTAAATGCCTTCCTCGTGCATCGATATAATGGGTACCAACATACTTCTTACGGTATGCGCCTAGCATACTCCCAAGTAAGTTCCTCATTGTAGCACCATCCCGCACCGTGAGCCACCATTGATATGACTCATAGCGAAGAAGCGACACCAACCCTTTCAGCTTCTCCTCGTCAGTTAAGTCAAGCTCATCCATAATCCGCTCAGTCGCCTCCAACCAATACTCAGCGGTACTAGGTGCCACACCAGATATACCACGGAACACTTCAACTCCGTTGGCTCGGAGTCACTCAGGTACCGACTTTTGAGCTCCCATGCCT
Source organism: Gossypium rotundifolium (assembly GCA_025506655.1). NCBI lineage: Eukaryota > Viridiplantae > Streptophyta > Magnoliopsida > Malvales > Malvaceae > Gossypium > Gossypium rotundifolium. The sequence goes on along the minus strand of CP106734.1, from coordinate 114,887,879 downwards.
CCACCTACTCCAGCCACCCTTTTCAAAACCCGCGGATCGCTCAGTGACATCTGCGTCATCCCGTCGATCACGATATTCCACATCAGCGGCTGGTGGTGGTGGTGGCATTTCATTTTTAGATCCTTGACCCGATCTAACTGGTTCAGACACGGTCATTCGGCCTCTTCTACGGCCACGTATGTTACGACCACGTCCCCTTGTATTCATACTTTCGCTTTGCGTTTATCTGATTAAAGAATTTTATGTATTAGCTTTGTTCCACTAATTTAACACGAATAGTTTTATGTTTAATAGTTCTAGAAAGTAGTTCTTTCGAGTCATACACATACAGTCTCACATTATTCATTTAGTCACACACATGAACTTGCGTTCATTACAGAGAAATGTTGTAGTTGTCGTTGTTTTTCACTACCCAGGGGTATTTTGTAATTTTATCCTATAGGGGTATTTTGGTAATTTTTCCAATTTAAGGTATTTTAAAATGTTACAAAATAGAGATTGTTGATATTTTTCAAAATTTAAAAATACTTGCTGGAAAAATTTCAAGGGTAAAATGGTAATTTTATACACTAGGAGTACTTTTGCAATTTTACAAGCCAGGGTCATTTCGGTAATTTTTCGCAAAATATGGTTCTTGGTGACTTTTCAAAACAAGGGTATTTTTAAAGATTTCTAATTTGAGGTACTTCGATAATTTTTCTTACTAAGGGTATTTTGGTCATTTGTACGGGTTAGGGGCAATTTGGTCAATTTACAAATCAGGGGTAATTTAGTAAATTTTCCAAATCGTGGTGTCTTAATATTTTGTAAGATAGGGTTTTGGATATTTGTAAGGTAAGAGAATCTTGATAAAAGCGTGGGTAGTATGGAAATTTTATGAACCAAGGGCATTTTAGTGATTCTCTTTCGACTAGGGGTATTTAGGTCATTTTAGTAAATCGAGAATATTTTGGAATTTTTTCTCTTTTTTTTTCAAAATAGTTTTCCTACATATTAAAGAGGTAATCTGGTGATTTTAAAACTAGGGTTTTTATAAAAATATGGCTAGTCCTTTCGGGTTTTAGTTATTGGGTTTAGCTTTGTGGTTTGAGTCCTCTTGGTTAGGGTGAACCATCACTACGCACTGGGTAGGATTCAAGTGGGTAGGAGGTGAGTCACTAGGACTGCTTAAATACCAATCTCCCACTGAATCCAATCCTAGACATCGCTGTGGTTGCCACACCCTAACTCGTGACTTAGTCACGAGTTTTGTTTAGTTAGGCATTAAAGTTTTATGTAATTGTTGGGGTAAACTAGTCCTATAGCTCAAGTACTTATCATACTAATCTCGTTCCATTTCTACCCTTCTACAAATCATATGATAATCCACACAATAGATAGGGTACTTACCTGGTGGACTTGGTAGGAGACTCGGTGCCATGCCGTAAAGCTTTGCTCATTTCTTAGAAAACCCAATTTTCCAAAAGAAAACGTTTTGGGCCCTAAAAGCCCTCAAGGACGAGTTTTGAACCGGCTCTGATACCAAGCTGAAACACCCCAAACCCAACCCACAAGCCCTGACCTGATCTGGCATGCTTCTAAGAAAACCATTCGAATCTTATTTGTTACTTTGCTAAAATTTTTCGTGTTTTTGAAAATAGTTGAGTTGGGTTGGGCTCGAATTTTAAAACCCGTGTTGATTAGGTGTTAAAAACAATTTGTCTTTTTTTTTTATATACTTAAGAAAAATTTACTTTTAACTTTGAATTGTCAAAATCGTGTCGTACTTAGATAATTAAATTTGCATGCATAAACAGTTCATACTATAGGCTTATTACATCAAAATAAAACCCAAAATAAAATTTAAAGTACTTAAATAACATAATATGTCCAACTAATAAAATTAAATCTTGGGCATGGTCACCACTAAGCTCCTACCGGCCGGTCCATCACCGATCATCACCGAAAAACATTCCCACAAAGGGTGAGTCAAACAGACTCAATGTGTACAATCAACACTAAGTCTCAATAGATATGGCATATCAAATCATACATATTCACATAGCATTTAAATAAAATGATGCAATCCCGAACCCAAACCTAAATGCCATCCGCTACACATCACCCGTACAATCATCACACCGTGGGGACTACTAAGTCAACCCTCCATCCGCTACACACCATCGAAGGCAGTCGCTGCAGACGACGTCCTCATCGCCCTTATAATTTCGTGGCATAGCCACCAGATATATATTCGTGACATAAGTCACCACATTCATATACTATGACATAAGTCACCACATTCGGATATTGTGACATAAGTCATCACTTTCAGATATTGTGACATAAGTCACCACATTCAGATATTGGGGTATAAAACCACCAATTCACTTCCCCTTTTCATATCACCCATATTCCCCATGTCATACATATCATGCAATATCATGCTTTACTCACATTCTTATAGTTGCACTCATGTGCCATAATAGATCGTATTATATTCCTAGTAGGAGTAGGAAAACATACCTGAGTATTTTGTACCATCGCATGGTAACTTAGCCATATTTTTCACATTTTTCTTATCACATGCATTAAAGTAAAGTAGTAATCTATTAAGGTTTAGTGTAGGGTACACACAGGTATACTTATCAATTCTTGAAATCCCGAAAACTTGATCTATCGCTTTAGATCTTTAATTCCTATATTCGGCCAACCCTAATATGTTAGTAAAAATCCATTCGACTATAAAACCAAATCCCAAAGGCTTAATGTAACCAACTTCTTACCTTGCTTGCCGATTTGAGTACTTCTCAAATCCCAAAATTTCGTGATCTTGCCCTCTAGCAATCGGCCAACACTAGATTACCTAAATAATTAGTTTTCAGCATTTGAATAAACAAGAAATAGATTTGAACTACCAGATTTAGCTTTGGCCGATTAAAATATTCACTTACCTTTGTGAATCTAAAATCCCGAAAACTTGTCCCTTGGCTTATGAAGATGCCGAAATACCTTAGATCTGAAATCCCGAATGATCTCCCTAGAAATCAGCTAATATGGAAAATCCCAAAATTCACCTTCCAAGTTTCGGCCAACAAGATTAGGAGAGATTAGATTTCGATTTCAACAGTCAGGAGAAGAAATAAAGAAAGTAGATTGACATAGGTGATATTCCTTACCAATTTAATCAAATGTCCTTCCTTGAAGTAGAGAAATTTGGCTCCTAGAGGATACGGGAGTATTCGGCTATGGCCACTAATATGTAAGATTCGGCTTTAACAAGGAAAAGAAAAGAGAAGAAAGGTGTATGGGACTTAGAGAGAATCGGCAATGGCTTAGGAGGAACTTGCTTTTGGCTTTTGAAAAGTTTGTAAAAAGAAGAAGAGAAAGGTGAAGAAATCGGCAATGGTTACTTGTGTTTTCCGCTTTTAACAAAATAAAGAGAGAGGAGAAGAGTGGCTAGAGAATTGACGAGAGGTTTCAAAGAGAAAAGAATAATAGCCTTACTTTTCCTCCTTTTGTCGAAATTACTAAACCTAGAGTCCCTTGGCCGGCCACCTCTTCCTCTCACTATCAAATCCCTTAATTCACTTTTCCTTACCCTTTCCAAAAATAATTCATCACCTATCTCCTACCTTAGCCGAAATTTCTAAGAGAACTAGACTTCATCTCAAACTCCTCCCATAGACTCCTTTTGCCGTCCACTACTGCTCCTTGTTGCCGAAAATAAAAGCTTCCATTTAGCTTCCCATGCGACTCGAACCTTGGCCCATTTACCCGGTTGGTGGCGTCATTCCCAAAGGCCTTAAGTGGCGCCTCTGGGCCACTTTTCCAAGCCCAATTGTGTGTTTTATTTCCCCCATTTATTTTCTTAAGGCCTATCAGGCTTAACTCCCTCTTTTAGACTTAAAATTAAATAATTTCTAAAGCGTTCACCTACTCACTAAGGCTCATAGAACACATTTATACATACAACGGCATGCTTTCACATTCAATTAAGCAATTATGCATAAGCCATAGTCTGGGATATTACAATATTAGTAATTAAAATAATAATAATCAGTTTAAATAAAAAAACATTGATAATAAAAATGATCATAGTAATCATAAAAATAATAGATATAATAATAAAATAAAAATAGTAAAACAATCATGAAATAATGTTGTGACAAAAAAGAAAAAATAAAATAAATTAATAATACAATGATAATAAAAATAATAAAGTTCAAATTAATCAATTTAACGGTAAAATAGTAAAAATAGACGAAAAAGGACTAAATCGAATCAAAAATAGAAGCTTGGGGGCAAATTTAAAACAAAAAAGATAGAAGGGTTAAATTGCAATGAGCGCGCAACCTGGAGGGTCCAAAATAGAAATTAACCCCTCCCTTAAAACGTAACGTTCGAAAGTGGGCCAAATTGAAGTGCCAGATTAAAATTAGGGTGAGATTTAAAATAAAAAAAAACTGAAATTGGACATAATCGAAACGGGGCGCCAAAAGGAGGACCTATCGCAAATTTTCCCATTTTAAGGAAACTTGCGCGGATCCAAATGCAGGATCGGGAGCAGGCGCGGACTCTCCCCAACAAAACGGTGACGTTTTTCATAATGCTTAAAAAACTAAAAAAAACATTTTCTTTCATGTCCTTTGACAGATCCATTTAATAAAAACAAGAAACCCTTTCATTTCTACTTTTCTGTCACAAAATAGAAGGCCAAGAACCCCACCCTTTTGTTCATTTCAAGGCTTGAAACCTATTAACCCTCCATGCACCGTGGACACCACCAATCAAAGCGTCCGGTTGTCCGCAAACGAAAACCAGTTAGTTTCCTCTTTTTATTCAGAGATCTATTATATTAAACGGTTTTTTGAAAAAAAAAAGAAACAGGAAAGAAACTATACATAAGTAACAGACTTAAATAAAAGAACGAAAAGGAAAAAATTGATTAGAAATACAAATTTTGGCTAATCTTATCTCCATGTATCGGCAATGGAGCAGATTTAAGCCACTAGCCTTATCTCCTTGGGATAGCAAGGGAGCAGGCTGAAAATTGCAAGTCTTATCTCCATGTATCGGCAATGGAGCAGACTGAAGAGTGCAGATCTTATCCCCACTGAGCAGGAGTGGGGCAGATCGAAGATGGCAGATCTTATCTCCACTGAGCAGTAGTGGAGCAGATCGAAGATAGTAAGTCTTATCTCCATGTATCGGTAATGGAGTAGGCTGAAGATAACAGATCTTATCTCCACTGAGCAGGAGTGGAGTGGATCAAAAATTGTGAATCTTATCTCCATGTATCGGCAATGAAGTAGATTCAAACCACCAGCCTAACCCCCTAAGCAGTAGGGTAATAGGCTAAAGATAGTAGATCTTATCTCCATTGAGCAGGAGTGGAGGAGATCGAAGACGATGAGCCTTAATTCCCTAAGCAGTAGGGTAACAGGCTAAAGAAGCAGATCTTATCCACATTGAGCAAGAGTGGATAGATTGAAAATGGTGAATCTTATCTCCATGTATCGACAATGGAGCAGATTTAAGGCACTAGCCTTATCTCCTTGAGCAGGAGTGGAGCAGGCTAAAGATAGCAGATCTTATCTCCGCTGAGCAAGAGTGGAGCAGATCGAAAACAACAAGTCTTATCTCTATGTATCGGCAATAGAGCAGACTGAAGATAGCATATCTTATCTCCACTAAGCAGAAGTGAAGCAGATCGAAGATAGCAAGTCTTATCTCCATGTATCGGCAATGGAGTAGACTGAAGATCTTATCTCCACTGAGTAGGAGTGGAGCAGATCGAAGACGACGAGCCTTAATCCCCTAAGCAGTAGAGTAACAGGTTGGAAATTGCAGATCTTATTTCTACTGAGCAAGAGTAGAGTAGATTGAAGACAGTGAACCTTAATCCCCTAAGCAGAAGGGTAACAGGCTGAAAATAGTAGATCTTATCTCCACTAAGCAAGAGTGAAGCAGATCAAAAATTATGAGTCTTATCTCTATATATCGGCAATGGAGCAGACTGAAGAGTGCAGATCTTATCCCCACTGAGCAGGAGTAGGGCAGATCGAAAATGGCGAATCTTATCTCTATGTATCGACAATAGAGCAGATTTAAGCCACTAGCCTTATCTCCCTTAGCAGGAGCGGAGCAGGCTAATGATAGCAGATCTTATCTCTACTGAGCAGGAGTAGAGCAGATCGAAGACAGCAAGTCTTATCTCCATATATCGGAAATGGAACGGACTAAAAATAGTAGATCTTATCTCCACTGAGCAGTAGTGGAGTAGATCGAAACAAAATTCCTATACCCCTGAAGATGCAGTGGGTGGAATGAAGCTACCTGAAGAAAGGAAGCATCAAGAAGTCAAGATTCAACAGGACCGGGCAAAATTGGTCCTTTTAAAGTCTTTGCTCCATTCTCGTTACACGACAACGAGTAAAGAAGGGCAGCTGTAGAGCCCAATTTTTTGTTGCCCGAGCCTAGTGTCAATTAACCATAAAACAAAACAAAGTCTAAATGTCCATTTACATTAAAAAGCAGCCCATTTTTAACAAAGCCCAAACCCAAGATCCAAACCAAACCCATCATACCCAAAAACAAAATAACAGAAAGCAAAGGAAAACCCTAGTAGTAACCACTACCGCCGCAACCCACGCCTCAGCCATGTCACCTCCGTGCCCGCAACTTGCGCTGCCACGGCACCACATCAGAGACTTGATCCGCCACGCACCTGCAAATGTGCAAAGAACAGTTGTAAAAAAAGGCTATAAAATGCCAAGATAAAAACAGTGTAATGGGTTTTTTTTTTTAAAAAAAAAAAATACGAGAGCAATACATTGAATCCTACAGAAAATCCTAACAGAAGCGCAAAGAAGGTTTATATTTCTCTTTTTATTTTCCGTTTTCAATTTCTATTTTGGGTTTTTCCTTTTTTTCTTTTATTTTAAAACAAACTACAGTATACATATCGAAGCATCAAAGTATAAAAGAAAGGAAAATTTTTACCTATTTTGGGGTTCAGGCCACCTGGGGTGGCTGGCGACGGCGGTATGACGCATCGGAGTTCCACTAGAACCACGCTGGAGATCTCCTGGGGGGAGCTTTTAGAGAGCTCTTAGTTTTTTTCCTGGAACAACAACAAATGAATTTTTAGGCTGTAAAAGTGGTATTTATATACTAGTGAAACGGCGCCGTTTTGCAATTAAGGGTCAGAGGCCAAAATGACATCGTTTTGGGCCTTTGACCCGTGACCCGACCCACACAGGGGGGAGGATTCGCGTGTTTTCTTGTTTTCGCTTTATTGCGAAAATAGCCCTTCCGCGTTTTTGGGTGTTTCAAATTGACTCATGTTGTTTTTTTAATTGTACCCCGTTATTCGATTTTTTTATTTGATTTGGTCCATGCTTTAAATGTGGCTTTAGGGATCGTTGGGATAATTGCATTTTGGCTACCCCCTATTGTGCGCATGTGTAATTCGGTCCTTCCCCACTATTTTACTTCTAATTTCACCCCAAAACTTTTATTTTCGATTCAATTTAGTCCCTTTTCGATTATTTTGCTATTTACCATTAAATTAATTATTATTTTTAAATATTTTTGTTACTTTTTATATTATTATATATATTATTGTTTATTTTAATTTTTATTATATATTATTGTTTTACTACTATTATTTTTTACTATTACTTTTATCATTATTTTCGTCTACTATTAATGTTGTTTTTTTTTAAATTTTTACCACTATTATTGTTATTATCTCTATTATTATTGCTACTATTTTACATCTATTATTATTATTAAATTTTTTTCCTATTATATTTTTATTATCAATATTATATTTTTATTTTAAACTTTTTTCATTATCATTATTACTTATTTATCATTCTTGTTATTTATCTTTTTATACTACTTTTATTTTTACTAGTACTATTATTATTTTAATTATTAATATATTTTTTCACCTATTATTATTATTCTTATTATTCTTTTATTATTATTATTTGTTTATTAGTATATTTCATAGTTTTTATTATCATTGCCTTTTTGTTACTATTTTCTTTTATTTCATTTTGTTTGTTTATTTTACTTTTTATCGTATTTTATTTTTACCTTTATTATTGTTATTCATATTCGATCACCGTAATGTTGTTATATAAACTAGCATAGCAACTCATTTTACATTTTATTTTAAATCATATCATATTTTATTCGATACATTATAGTTTTCGTTTCAAAATAAGCAAACCCTCCGTGTTCTAAGGTTCAAAAGGAGTCGTACCCTAACTTACTAGGTTTCGATTTCTCTTTTCAAGTCTAAAGAACCTATTACTTTCTTTTTAAAAGTTGAATAAAAACTTATTCTCGAGAATTCAAAATCGTCGTGTCCTAACTCACTGGATTGGACGTTTTGTTATCTCGAGATAATAATTTCAAAAAATAAAGGCAATATTACGTGTTTGGTATTTTGGAAAATTGAGCCCTAACTTATTAGGTTCCGGTTTTTCATTAGATCCCAAATAATCGAGTATCCTTCTTAGATTTAAACACATTAATTTTGAAAGTCAAAGGACAAGCTCAATTTCGAGGATTTGAAATGTCGTACCCTAACTCACTGGGCGTGACATTTTACTTCCTCGAGATAAGAGGGTCTGATTGCTCATATTTTATTCAAGTTTTTTTCTTTAAAATAAAAAGAATCGTATTTTAAAATCTTTTAAATTCTCGATATTAGGACATTAATTAATCAATTAGGTACCAATTATGAGCGTCACGAAGGTGCTAATCCTTTCTCATGCGTAACCGACTCTCGAACCTGTTTTCTTAAAATTCGTAGACCAAAATGTTTTATAAGGTGGCCCAATCACACTTCAAAAAAGATTGGTGGCGACTCAATTTTCATATTTTAAAGTCGGCCTGTTTTTTTAAACAAAAAATGGTTTCGGCAAACAACTTTAGTTTTTTAATCTAGTTTTCATTAAATTATTATATTTTTGCTTTTTTACCATTCATATATTAATTAATAAATATATGAAATTAAAATGAATCTATAAATCATAATTATAATAATTTGTAAAAATAATTTTATTATCAATCCTTATTTATAAATCATAGTTAATATACTGATAAATAAATCTATAGAATAAATAAAAATAATGTATAATTTTAAAATATCACATCTACTGTTGTTTTACTATTAAGAAAAAGGGATATTTTGTTTTAATTATACTTAAATTTTATTTGGAAAAAGTAAAATTAATTAAATTAAAAAACAAAGGACAAATTTTCCTAGAATTTCAAATTACACCCATCATTTTAGATAATCTAAGTAATGGGTGATATTGGGATTACATTTTATATTCCAATATTTTGACACAATTTAGGAATGTGAAATTACGAGTGTCTAAAATGTCTTGAATCTGAATAAAATAATTTTAACTGGGAATGTGAGATTACATGAAATACACCCCGAAGGAAAACTTAACAAAAGAAGAATATGAAAATATACATGAATTATTATTTGATATACAATCGATGCAATTTTTCAGTTTCATAAATAATATTAACAGCCTGTCATATGTCTCATTTATATTTTTATTTATATTTTAAATATAAAAAGGTACTTGTCAATATTTTAACTTTATGTGTAAAATAAAAAATTTATTACCGATATATCAAATAATTATCCAATAAATATATCACAGGCAAAATATTTATGTTTCAAATATCACTTGTAGTATTGGTTTTTTTTTTTTCCAAGTCCATGGTTAAAGTTTATAGCTGCCTTTCTAATAATTTTTTTTTTTCAAAATTTAAATTTAAATTCTCTTCTTGAAAGAGTAATATGTATTATGACTGTGTAATAGGCCCATTTTGTCCGACCTATTAGAAACCCATCAGAAATCAAAAAAATAATAAACAAAAAATAATAAGCCAAATGTCCAGGTCCATTTACAAAACTAAAACTCAATTTGTTATAGAAGCCCAATTACAAGCCAACAAACTACCCAGACCCAATCCTAACCTAATCCAAACCTATGAGGCCCAAAAGGCCCAAAACCTAAATAGTTTCAGAAGCTTAGGGTTTCTGAAACCCTAGGCGCCACAAGCCTCAACAGCCCTTTCCCTCGCGTCGCAAGCTTCAATCAGCGCCTCGTCCAGCCGCAATCAGCGCGGATAGCGCTCCACATTGTCGGATCTATCGTCGGTCGCCTACAAAAAGGAAAGAAAGAGCAGCAAAAATGGCAAAAGGGACAAAATCTCTGTATTTCCTTTTTTTATCATTATTTTGGGGCTATAAAACCCCAAACAACAATCTGTAAAAGGGATATACACACAAACACAGGAATATACATATATATAGAGACTAATAAAAAAAAGCAGAGGTGGTTTTTTATTCTATTTCGTTCATTTTTTTATTTTTCTTTTTGATCTATGCATTTTTTATATACAAAAACTGTTTAAAAAATATATAAAAAAGGATTACCTTTCGACTCGCGCTGAAAAGAGAAAATTTTGGATCTCCGTCGCTGTAGGTGGCGGCGCTTGTGATGGCGCGTGGAATACACGCGCGACGGTCCGTCACCGGAGTTTGAGCCGGAATTTGGCCTTCGGCCGAGGCTAACAGAGCATTTTGGGGGTGGTGGTTTTGTTTTTTAAAAAAAGGGTTTAAAATGATTTTTTTGGCCCTTTTTTAACTTATATAGCAATATAGAAACGACGCTGTTTTTGCTTAAATTAATAAGCACAAAACAACGTCGTTCAGGGGCTAGGATTCGCGCGTTGACCCGATACTTGGGACGATCGCGTGTTTTTTATAAAAAAAGGAAATTTGCCATTTTAGTCCTTTCGCAATTTTATTCTTTATTTTTTTGTCTCAATTTGAATTTTCCTTTATTTTTAAATTAGCCCTGAAGTCTGTATTTCACTTCAATTTAGTCCTTCAGGCTATTTCAAGGCAAGAGACGGAACGGCGTCGTTTAGGAGATAAGGCCTAATTGTCTAATAAGTCCCTACGTTATGACGCACGCTCTAATCTGATCCTTTTACACTTTTACCTTGGATTTTTTTTATTTTCTGATTTAATCCTTTAAATTTTTTTTATTTTCATTCTTATTTTTTAATTATTTAGTATTATATATTTATTAAATTATTACTATTTATTATTTATACTAGATCATTTTATTTAGTTTAATATTATTTATATATTACATATTATTTTATAATTTATATATTAGTTATTATATTTTATATTTTTAAATTTTTATCATATGTTATTATATTATATATATAATTTAATCCTTTATATAAAATTACATATTGTATAACATATATTATTTATATTAAATATGTAGTTTTTTTGTTATTGTATTATAAATATATTTTATTATTTTTATATATACTATTTACTTATAACTGCTTTTATTATATATTATCATTTTATTTTTACATATACTAAATTATTAAATTATATATTTATTATAAATACCCTTATATTCTTTATATACTCCAAATTTTTATATTATCCATTTAAAATATTTTGTTTATATATATTAATTTTTTAAAATTATCATATTTTATTATTTTTTGTTAATAATATTTATTCAATGTTTAAATATATTATTAATTTATTTACTTCTCATATTTGATCTTGTTTGTAGAATTCAATATCCATTTCTTGAATCTTTATGTTTATATAGATTCTTTGTTGTTGCTTATTTTATATATTGTATTCGTTAATTTATGTTCTTTTATTTGCTTATTATTGCTTTAACTTAATCATTTCATTTCATGTATTATTTGCTATGTTACTTTATTCTTTCGTTAATATGTCTATATTAGTATTAATCATTGATATGACTTGTGATTATAATGAATTGCTATATGATATTTATATTTTGTAATGTATCAATGCAAAATCGGATTCATATCATTTTTATAAAAAACACATTTTGCAAAATGGTCGTATTTTATTCAAAGTGTTTTTTTCTTTTCTTCTAAAAAATACGGTGATACGTAATATTTAGGGACTTCAAGAAAAATTGTGCCCTAACTTACTGGGTTTCGATTTTTCTCGTTGAACTTAAGATATTAAGTATCCATTTTCTTTCGAAATTGAAACTTATAAACTTCAAATCAAAACTTATTCTCGGGAATTCAAAACGTTGTATCCTAACTTATTGGATATGATATTTTGTGTCTCAAAGTAAGAATTTTCTACAAATAAAAGCGAGCCTAGTTTTGAAGTTATGAGATGTTACATCCTAACTTATTGGGTATAGCATTTTATTTCTTTGAGATAGGTAAGTCTTAGCTTTCTTTCAAATAAAAGAATCATATTTTAAAATTTTTTAAAATTTTTGACGTTAGGACATCAAATAATCAATTAGGTACCAATTTTGGGCGTTATGATGGTGCTAATCCTTCCTCATGCGTAATCGACTCCCAAACCCGTTTTTTCTAAATTTCGTGGACCAAAACTATCGTTTTAACGATCAATATTAAGGTGGCCCAATCACACCTCAAAAAGGATTGGTGGCGACTCCATTTTCATTTTTAAAGTCGACCCCATTTTCCAAACAAAAAAAATGGTTTCGACAGCTTGGCGACTCCACTGGGACTAATAAGAGAGTCAAGCCGTAAAATTGATTATTTTTGTCCTTTGTCAGAAATTTGAAAATTTAAAAATTTTGATTTGAACATATGATTATTTATTTTCTTGCACGCATTGCATTGCATGACCGTTGTGGTCGCACCTTTAAGTGGGAGTGAGAAATTATGCCTTCGTGAGGTTTTCACCTCCGCATGGGCTAGTGAATCGCTTTCGGGATACATCCGTACTTATATCTTCGTGAGGCTTTCATCTCCGTGCAACCATAGGAAAATGTATTCCCCTGAACTGAACTCGGTCCGTATGAGCCTATAATGGGTGAGGATCGAGGAATCTGCTGGTTCGGATACCTTAACTTTCGAGCTAAACCTCATGTAGAAAACCTAAGGGCTTACCCTAGGTAGAACTATGTCAAACCCTAGTGTTCTCCCAGATAGGTGCCCTATTCTATTATTTATTTCTTTCGTGCTAACATTTTCTATTTTGTTTTGATTGCATTGCATTCACATCATAAAAAAGAGGTGTTGATTCAAATTCGATTGCTAAATAGAAAAGTTTGTCATGAGAAAATGCATTTCTTGATAAAGTGGATTATGATACGGTCGTCCGAATATGGTCTAAGTAAACATGACAAGAGAATACTGATAGTCCATGAAGGAATACAAGATTTTATTGCCCAAGGATTCAAGTTGACAAAGACTATTCGAGAATCACCACGTCTTGGCTTTCTTGAAGAGGCTAACGAGCTTTATGGGAATAAGTGAGTGAAGAGTCATGGCCTGGATCAAGCAACAAGGATCTAGAAGAGACATCTATTGGGAAAGTTCATGGGACACAACCATAACATCCGGATATGAAGAAAAGGATTGGTGTCTTCACCTGGACTATGAGGCCAAAGCCGCATATGTAATCTGTTTTATGTAAAGAAATTTATTTTCTAGTAAAGTTCTTCTAATAAAATTGAATTCAGAATCAACGCCTCTCTTTTTTCATTTCATTCTTTTGCATTGCATTTCATGCATTTGCATTACATAGCATCAAATGTATTAAATGTCATAAAAGAACCATATTAACTAGAGATCATATTATAGTTACCCTGGAACATCAATACTACACTCGAAAGAAAATGGAAGCCATGGACCAAAGGTTGGAAAGAATAGAGCAAATGAAAATATAGATGCATGAGCAATTGACCAAAATTCAACAAGAAATACGAGAACAAATGCTAGATTTCCAAAGGAATATGATGGGCCAGTTAACTCAGTTACTAGCCGGAGGACTTGAAAAAAGGAGTGGCCCAGTGGTCAACAGTGGGGATGATGATGAAGACATCATTTGTTCCCCAAGTTTTTCCTCAATAAGTGTCCCGACCCAACCAGACACGCATTCGCATGGGGTACCCGTCATTATCGGACTCCAATGTCAGACTGATACCTCGACCCTATTGAACTTCCCAATGGGCTTAGGTTTTAACCCGGAGGATGATCGAGCCAAACCGGTTGTTCTGGCAGAAACAAGGAAAAGGGGAGAGTGGACTTTAAAGGCCCCAAAGAAAAAGGAAGCAAATGGTACAAGTAGGTATAACAAGGGCCATTCGGAGCCGATTACCATAAGCCAGCCAAGGACAGTAACTACCAGTCATCAAGTATCCCCAAGGCAAGAGCCCAATCCAAGACCGAACTCAAAAAACCCCAGTTTTCCCCATCCCAATCACGTATAGGGAGTTGTACCAAATTTTGTTTGACGCACATGTTGTATCCCCTTTTTATATAGAACCATTATGGCCCCCATACCCCAAATGGTATGACGTAAATACCCAATGTGAATACTATGGAGGAACCACAGGGCATTCGATCGAGAACTGCGTCGCTTTTAAAAAGATAATCGAAAGACTCATCAAATTGGGTGTCGTAAAATTCGATGATCCCTCTGGTTCAGAAAATTTGTTACCCAACCTTTCTATTAAATGGGTAAAACATTGTGAGTTCCACGATAGATAGGGGCAAGGGATCCAAGAATGCATCGAGCTTAGGGCTCTAGTGCAAGGCTTGATGGATAATAAAATGAGGAGATCAAAAGACCCGATGGGAATGTTGGGGAATCTAAGCATTAACGACATATTCGAAGAAAGAACCGGGGAATAAAAGTTTCCAAGCCCTTACATACTTGGGAGTGTTTTGAATAATGGGACTGTGGAAGAAATCCATATATTTTTAGAGTTAATCTAGAGTAATATTCAAAACACGCTTGTTGCCTTAAGCTTAGAGGCAATAAGAACCCTTTTGTGAAATAGGCTTGTGTCTATAATTTTTATTTCAATAAAATGCATCTTTTTGAGCAAATATTCTTCTATTCTTTCCATTTCATACTGTACAAACAATTGTTCTTAGTTTTTTTTTCTTTTGTTTGGACTTTCTTTCAAGTATTCTTTCATTCTTTATTCATGACCATACAAATAATCATTTTTTGAATTATTTATTCTTTGGAATCTTCCTTCGAACCTACAATAAGGTCTTCAGATATCAATGATGTGAGCAATGCTGTTATTGACTCAGAGTCTCCTTTCGAGTGAGATATGTGTTTTGAGGGATCTCAGGACTTTGAAGATGACAGAGATTGTAACCTATCTTCTGATTTGTTAAGGATGGTAGAACATGATGAAAAATAGATCCTACCTTACATAGGGTTAATGAACATTGCGAGCCTAGGAAAGAGGTAAAGATCGAATCCCAGCTCACCACAGAAATAAGGCAAGACATCATTGAGTTATTTTCAAGAATTCAAAGATGTTTTTGCACAATCATATCAGGACATGCCTGGACTACTGAGACGTGGGTACGTTGAAATCTTAAAATAGATCCATAAGGATATCAAAAGAACACATGCTAATGGTTTTACAATAGTCAAGCTAATCATGAGGTTTGGGTACTGTTAATCTACATAGAAGGGGATGGTATCAGTTATGTCGTATTTAAGGAGACAAGATTCATATGCCTTCTCTATTTCTTCACAAATTTTCCATATGTGGGGCATGGATGTGATGGGGCCAATCTCGTCAAAAGCTTTTAGCCAATATCAATTATCATCGTAGTCGTCGTTTACTTCACTAAGAGGGTGGAAGTAGCTTCATATGCCAATATTGCAAAGTCGACAGTTATCAAATTAAAAAAAAAAAAAAAAAAAAGAATAAAGGAAAGGATCAGATGTCAGCAAAGAATGCCAGAAAGGATCATGTTTAATAATGCATAACTGTACAATATCAAAGATTACAGTTTGCTCAAAGATCAGGCAGCATATCACAGTGCAACAAAGGTTGGCAAAAGAAAAAATACAAAAAGAAAAAATAACAAAAATATGAAAAGGTGACCAAGACTTGTAAAGATTGGCATAATATGCTATCATTTACTCTCTATGATTATCGAACGTTGGCCGGACTTTTGCTAGAGCAACATCTTACCCATTGATTTATGGAATGGAAGCATTTTTGCCAATTGAACCTAATCGAAGAAAAGGTTAAAAGTTATCCATCACGGTCAGATGATGCAAGCTTACGGCAAAGAGGTTTATCCTAGAGAATTTCATGAGGGGAATCTGATCTTTCTTTTATAAGAGGATTTCAGAGAAAAGCAGATGTCAAACTAGGAAGGACCTTATGTTGTAAAGAAGGCCTGTTCTGGAGGAGCATTGATATTGACTGAGATGGATGCCAAAGACTTGCCCAATCCGGTGAATTCAGGTTCAGTCAAGAAGTATTTTACCTAAAAGGGAAAAGGCCAAGGTGAAGACCCGCAAAGGGCTCCTTGAGTTCAGAAAAAAAAGAAGGAGAGGCCAATACGAAAACCCGCAAAGGGCACTTTGAGACCAAAGAGGTTTTGAGCCGAAAACCCAAAAATGGCGGCTCAAGTTTTGATCAAAGATAAGGCATGTGGTAGTCTTGTTATGCCTGAATCAATAATGAGGAAGTATGCTACGTCTTGGGGCATGGACAAAGTACTCCGGATCCTCTAAACATGTATTGAGCTCAAAATGGTCCTCAAGAAGCTTGTACAGAGAAGCTCAGGCTGCGATATCTAGGGCATCTAGCTTCTATCTTACCCATTTTAAATTTATTATCTTTGATTACTTTATTCTTTTCAAAGATACACCCCAATCAATTTTCTTTTATAGCCTTAGCTATCTTTGCTTACTTTATTCTTTTCAAGATACACCAATCAATTTTATTTTATTGCTTTGGTTATCTTTGATTAACTTATTTTTTTTTGAGCTATGCTCTTTATTAATTTCTTTCACATCCATTATTATGATCTTTTTCAAGCATTTTATATTGAAATAACGATTAATAGACTAATAATACTTTCATAAAAGGAGTTTCGCATATTACTCTGGAAGCTTCTAAATAATATGAGAATATGAAATAGGACTATTGTTTAGAACTCACCAAACTTAAGGGTTGGAAATATTGAAAGATGATTATCTCTTCAGATTTTTATTGGATAACTCAGGTGTAAAAAGGGATCATTCTTGGGAAAAAAAATGATACCTTGCATTCATGCAAATTTCAAGCACATACATCAGGTCATTATACCCAAGGAATGGTGTAACGGATCAAATTGATACAAATTCCATGCCTCTGAGTGGTAACAGAATGGATGGAAGAAACCAAATGTTATTCCCCTGAAGTTGTAGTGGGAAGTGCAAACTTTATGTCCTAGAAGGTACAGTGGAGGGGACTCTGAAATTACAGGGGGGCAAGCTTGCTGAGCAGAATATAATCGTTTCTTTGGGTATTCTGTCCAAGATACGAGCTGAACGAGAAAGCATGGTAACGCATCAGTGATAGAACCTTGATGAACTATAAGCAGTGACAACCCAAACATTAAAAGGGATCATTCTCATGCATTTATGTAAATATCATTCATACACTTCCAATTAGGAGCATTTGATTCATTTCGATCATTGTGTCCTAATCGTTGTACATTAAAAAAAAAGGGGAGATCATTCTCATGACATTCTACATTCATGCAAATGTCATCCCTAATATCATTTAGTTAGGAGCATTAGACTCATTCTGATCATTGCATCCTAATCATTATATATTAAAAAATGATATCATTCTTATGATATTCTGCATTCATGTAAATGTCGTCCATAATACATTTGAGTCTATAGGACATGTCCCCTAGAGGACGGTGTAGCAACGTCGGTGAATTCACAGATCTTATCTCCCTAAGCAGTAGTGGAATAGATCGAATTTGGAGAATCTTATCTTCATGTATCGGCAATGGAGCAGATTTAAGCCACCAACCTTATCTCCCAGAAGTAGCAAGGGAGCAGGTTAAAATTTGTAGTCTTATCTTCCTGAGGTAGCAAGGAAGTAGATTGAAGATTGAAGATCTTATCTCCCTAAAGCGGTAGTGGAGAAGATCAAATTTGGTGAATTTTATCCATCAGCCTTATCTCACTGAGGTAGCAAGTGAGCAGGTTGAAGTTTGTAGTCTCATCTTCCTGAGGTAGCAAGGAAGCATACTGAAGATTGTAGATCTTATCTCCCTAAGCGGTAGCGGAGCAGATCGAATTTGGTGAATCTTATCTTCCTGATGTAGCAAGGGAGCAGATTTTAGTCATTAGCCTTATCTTCTGATGTAGCAAGGGAGCAGACTGAAGATTACAGTCTTATCTTTCTGATGTAGCAAAAGAGTAGACTAAAAATGGTAGATCTTGTCTCCTCGAGATAGCAGTGGGAAGATCGAATTTGGCGAATCTTATCTTCCTGATGTAGCAAGGGAGCAAATTTTAGCCACTAGCCTTATCTTCTTGATGTAGCAAGGGAGCAGGCTGAAGATTATAGCCTTATCTTCCTGATGTAGCAAAGGAGCAGACTAAAAATGGTAGATCTTGTCTCCTTGAGATAGCAGTGGGGCAGGTTGAATTTGGCGAATCTTATCTTTCTGATGTAGCAAGGGAGCAAATTTTAGCCACTAGCCTTATCTTCCTGATGTAGCAAGGAGCAGTGAAGATTATAGCCTGAAGATTATAGTCTTATCTTCTCGATGTAGCAAAGGAGCGGACTAAAATGGTAGATCTTGTCTCCTAGAGATAGCAAAATGATAGATCTTGTCTCCTCGAGATAGATCGAATCTTATTTGATGTAGCAAATCTTATCTTCCCAAGGGAGCAAGTCAAGATTATAGTCTTATCTTCTGATGGCAAGGAGCGACTAAAATGGTAGATTTGTCTCCTCGAGCCACTAGCCTTATCTTCCCAATTCAATGGAGCGATTTTAGATGTAGCAAGGAACATGTTGAAGATTATAGTCTTATCTTCCTAATGTAGTAAGGGAGCAGACTAAAAATGGTAAATCTTGTCTCCTCGAGATAGCAGTGAGGCAGATCGAATTTGGTGAATCTTATCTTCCTGATGTAGCAAGGGAGCAGATTTTAGCCATTAGCCTTATCTTCCTGATGTAGCAATGGGGCAGGCTGAAGATTATAGTCTTATCTTCCTGATGTAGCAATGGAGCAAACTAAAAATGGTAGATCTTGTCTCCTCAAGATAGTAGTGGGATAGATCGAAGATGGCAAATCTTATCTTCCTGATGTAGCAAGGGAGCAGATTTTAGCCACTAGCCTTATCTTCCTGATGTAGCAAGGGAGCAGGCTGAAGATTATAGTCTTATCTTCCTGATGTAGCAAGAGAGAGGACTAAAAATTATAGATCTTATCTCCCTGAGTTTGCAGTGGAGCAGATTAAAATAGCAGATCTGGTGTTCCTGAAGTTGCAATGAAGCAGATCAAAGACATCAGCCTTGCCTCTCTGAGTTTGCAGTAGAGTAGGGTAAAAGACAACAGATCTTGTCTTCTTGAGTTTGCAGCAAAGCGGATCAAATATACTAGTCTGACCTCCCTAAAGTTGCAGTGGAGCAGATTAAAGATAGTTGATATTGCCTTCTTGAAGTTGCGGTGAAGCAGATTGAAGCCATCAGACTTATTTCTAAAATTGAAATCAAGATGAAGTTCTAATACCGTTGAAGTTGCAGTGGAGTTGGAAGCCATTTGAAGAAGACGAGGACCAAGAAGTTAAGGCTCGGTAAGACCGGGCAAAATTGGTCCTTTTATAGTCTTTGCTCCATTCTCGTTTCACGACAATGAGCAAAGAGGGGCAACTGTAATAGGCCCATTTTGCCCGGCCCGTTAGAAACCCATCATAATTCAAAAAATAATAAACAAAAAATAATAAGCCAAATGTCCAGTTTACAAGTCCATTTACAAAACTAAAACCCAATCTGTTACAGAAGCCCAATTACAAGCCAACACACGACCCAGACCCAATCCTAACCTAACCCAAACCTATGCGGCCCAAAAAGGCCCAAAACCTAAATAGTTTCAGAAGCCTAGGGTTTTTGAAACCCTAGGCGCCGCAAGCCTCAGTAGCCCTTTCCCTCGCGCCACAAGCTTCAATCAGCCCCTCGTCCAGCCGCAATCAGTGCGAATAGCGCTCTACATCATCGGATCTACGTCGGTCGATCGCCTAAAAAGGAAAGAAAGAGCAGCAAAAATGGAAAAAGGGACAGAATCTTTGTATTTCCTTTTTTTTTCATTATTTTTGGGGCTATAAAACCCCAAACAACAATCTGTAAAAGGGATATACACACAAACACAAGAATATACAGATATATACAGAGATTAATAAAAAAAGCAGAGGTGGTTTTTTATTCTATTTCGATCATTTTTTTATTTTTCTTTTCGATCTATGCATTTTTTATATACAAAAACTGTTTAAAAATATATAAAAAAGGATTACCTTTCGACTCGCGCTGAAAAGAGGAAATTTTGGATCTCCGGCTGCCGTAGGTGGCGGCGCTTGCGATGGCTCGTGGAATACAAGTGCGACGGTCCGTCACCGGAGTCTGAGCCAGAATCTGGCCTTCGGTCGAGGCGAACAGAGCATTTTGGGGGTGGTGGTTTTGTTTTTTTTTTTTTTAAAGGGTTTAAAATGATTTTTTGGCCCATTTTTAACTTATATAGCAATACAGAAATGACGCCGTTTTTGCTTAAATTAATAAGCACAAAACGACGTCGTTCAAGGGCTAGGATCCGCGTTGACCCGATACCTGGGGAGGATCCGCGTGTTTTTATAAAAAGGGAAATTTGCCATTTTAGTCCTTTCGCAATTTTATTCTTTATTTTTTCGTCTCAATTTGAATTTTCCTTTATTTTTAAATTAGCCCTGAAGTCTATATTTCACCTCAATTTAATCCTTCAAGCTATTTCAAGGCAAGAGACGGAACGGCATCGTTTAGGAGATAAGGCCTAATTGTCTAATAAGTCCCTACATTATGACGCGCGTTCTAATCTGGTCTTTTACATTTTTACCTTGGATTTTTTTATTTTATTTTCTGATTTAATCCTTTAAAATTTTTTATTTTCATTCTTATTTTTTAATTATTTAGTATTATATATGTAATAAATTATTACTATTTATTATTTATACTAGATCATTTTATTTAGTTTAATATTATTTATATATTACATATTATTTTATATTTTATATATTAGTTATTATATTTTATATTTTTAAAATTTTTATCATATGTTATTATATTATAAGTATAATTTAATCCTTTATATAAAATTTTGTATATTGTATAACATATATTATTTATATTAAATATGTAGTTTTTTTTTGTTATTGTATTATAAATATATTTTATTATTTTTATATATACTATTTACTTATAACTGCTTTTATTATATATTATCATTTTATTTTTACATATACTAAATTATTAAATTATATATTTATTATAAGTACCCTTATATTCTTTATATACTCCAAATTTTTATATTATCCATTTAAAATATTTTGTTTATATATATTAATTGTTTTAAAATTATCATATTTTATTATTATTATTTTTGTTAATAATATTTATTCGTGTTTAAATATATTATTAATTTATTTACTTCTCATATTTGATCTTGTTTGTAGAATTCAATATCCATTTCTTGAATCTTTATGTTTATATAGATTTTTGTTGTTGCTTATTTTATATATTGTATTCAGTTAATTTATGTTCTTTTATTTGCTTATTATTGCTTTAACTTAGTCATTTCATTTCATGTATTATTTGCTATGTTACTTTATTCTTTCGTTAATATGTCTATATTAGTATTAATCATTGATATGACTTGTAATTATAATGAATTGCTATATGATATTTATATTTTGTAATGTATCAATGCAAAATCGGATTCATATCATTTTTATAAAAAAATACATTTTGTAAAATGGTCGTATTTTATTCAATTTTTTTCTTTTCTTCTAAAAAAACGGTGATACGTAATATTTAGGGACTTCAAGAAAAATTGTGCCCTAACTTACTGGGTTTCGATTTTTCTCGTTGAACTTAAGATATTAAGTATCCCTTTTCTTTCGAAATTGAAACTTATAAACTTCAAATCAAAACTTATTCCCGGGAATTCAAAACGTTGTATCCTAACTTATTGGATATGATATTTTGTGTCTCAAAGTAAGAATTTTCTACAAATAAAAGCGAGCCTAGTTTCGAAGTTATGAGATGTTACATACTAACTTATTGGGTATAGCATTTTATTTCTTTGAGATAGGTAAGTCTTGACTTTCTTTCAAATAAAAGAATCATATTTTAAAATTTTTCAAAATTTTCGACATTAGGACATCAAATAATCAATTAGGTACCAATTTTGGGCATCATGAGGGTGTTAATCCTTCCTCATTCGTAATCGATTCCCGAACTCGTTTTTTTAAATTTCGTGGACCAAAACTATCGTTTTAACTATCAATATTAAAATTGCCCAATCACACCTTAAAAAAGATTAGTGGCGACTATATTTTCATTTTTAAAGTCAATCCCATTTTTTAAAAACAAAATGGTTTCGACAGACTGCACCCAATAGTTATATTGGTATATATTAGGCTGTATTGATTGAATGTTAATATATTTCCTTCATTGGAAAAGCCAATGCCAGTTGATCAATCTTCTTTCTATTGACGACATTTCTTCTCCATATGCTTCGAAAGCATAAGACAATTACTTGAAGTTTTGTCGTGTTAATTTACTGTTTTTTTTTTGAAAGGTCCATAGGTCCGTTAGGTCCAAGAAGCTGACTGTGGTTAACTATGGCCTTAAACCCATTTACAGAAACTAAAAATTCAGGGTCAACTAGAAACCAAGTGATCCAAGACTTAGCCCGTTATAGTTGACTACTTCATTGGTCCCAAGCCCACAGTAGGCGTAGCCGTAATTTTTTTTTCTCTGTTTATAATTTTGATCATTTGTATTTGCTCCATAGGGAAATTTTTCAGTGTGTTGATACAAGATATGTAATTCACATGGAGTATTAAAAATGGATAGTTGGGTTCATATAGAATAGGAGTTTGGAGGCAGCTGTTTTGTACAAATGTCTTCTAAAATAAGATGATGAAATATTCTATTAAGATGTGATTTAATTACACCTTATAGAAATAATGGTGAAATTCTAAAACTTTTATTGAACTGAGTGAACCTTGATATGATCTAGTAACAGTTCACATGATAAATCTATAGAAATCTTTTTATGGACCAATCTCTTTAATCAAAGTGGTTAACTTAATCGACAAGATTAGTGACATGTATTTATCATTGTAAAATGATACACAAAGGATTCCAGGTTCTCGCACAAACAAATAGTAAAATTGATGGAATGGGTCCTCATGTTGTTTTCAATTTTCATTTTCCTTTCATACTTGATTCAAGTGTGCTTCAGTTGGAGTTGACAATGTTGATCATTGTTTGGGTAAAGGAACTGTTGACTTCTGAGACTGGATAGCAGTGGTGACGTGGCGGGATAAAATGATCACTTATCCATTGATTGTAGTTAATAAAATGATCACGTGATACCTTAATTCAAGAGTGAATAACTTGACCTCTAAATTAAGATTAAGATTAAAAATTTTATTATCTGGCGTATACATATGAAAATTATAATTTTAAATATAAATGTGTGTTTAAAAGTAACATAAAATAAATAATGAAATGTACTGTTTGAAACTAATTAACAGTATAACACATGAAATGTGTATTATATACACACAATTAATATTATTAATAATGACATATAAAATATGTATCTTAAGTTAGTGTCGAGTTAATTTATGACACTAACCCAATCAACATTATTAATACTAAAATCTTGTCACACATATATGCGTGAAAACTATGTATTTAAATAAAACTAAAATACTTTCGAATAATATGACTTATTTTAATTATAAAAGATATTTTCATAATTTTTCTAACCGAATTGATGATCCGGTTTAAAATGACACCAAAGCAATAAAAACTTAAAAATAAGTTAATAAATATTTTATTCTTAAATTAATAATAAATTATATATTGGTATACATGCAAAGATTATTGAATGTGTCCTGTGATGAGATTAAAATTTGTTATTAAAAATAGATGCATCAGAATAAAAGAAAAAAATAGAAAGAAATTAAAAAAAAACCACATGACTTTTATTATTAAATTAAAATTTAAAATATGAGAAAGGACGAGTAAATTTCATAAAATCCTTCTCAATTTTGGATCATAAAGTTATTAGCTGAACAATGCCCCTATAATTTCCAGAAACTTGGCCATTATTTTACCCCTTTGGCCAATACTCTTGTTTGATTACTGTATTCCATATTTACACATTGAAATATAAATATTACATGTTTTAATTTATATTCCAATATTTATTTGGCATAATAATTTATTTGACCTTTCGACTTTAAAAAAATTATTTTTGTTTATCATTTATTTTTTAGTCATTAAAATTATATTATTTGTCAAATACCTCAAATTGCTAATGTAACATCCTCGTATATGCCATGTCATCATTAAAATATTTTTATATATTTTTATACTTTTTAATAATGTTAATAAGTTATTTAATAATTTTTATAAACTTTTGAGTAAAATTAATTAATAGCATCCACGTAATAATTTACATGTATATCATATCAGTAAAGATAATAAATATTAATTTTTCATTCTAAAATATTTTTTAAAGATTTAAAAGTAAAAATTAAATAAAGAGTTATACCTATTTGATTTTATGAAATAAATGAGATTATCGTTATTTTCAAATATAAAAGAGAAGTAACGCTTCTCAAATTTGAGCTGGATTCATGACGGTAGTGGATGGACGCTTAATTAAAAATTTTAATAGTTTTAAGAGTTTAATAGGAATATTTTTAAAATTAAAGTTTAAATAAAATTTTAAAAATTTTGTGAAATTAATGAAAATTTCAAAAATTTAGAAGAATTTAATTAAAAGTTTCAAAAAAACTAAAAGGCCTTAAGTAAAAAATTTCAAAATTGAAATATTTTTTTATGGGAGGCTCCATTGGCCACCATTACCTTCTGCCCCTGGTTCGTGGGATATTGTTGATACATATAAGGGGAAAGATAACTTGATGAGCATCGAGATTCAAATAAAGCCAAAATTGTTGATTTGTCAGCAAGAGCAATAATTTGATTAAATTGAAAAATAAAATATTTTAAATTTTTTGGAATTTTAGATAAAAAGAATTAGATTTTGAAATAATTAATATTATTTTTATAGTTTCATAAAACTAAACTATGAATTTTCAGATTTTTTAAAAGAAATTGATGATATTTGTAGAAGTTTGTAGAATTATGCTAAAAAATTCCAAAAGTACTAAATTGATAATAGAATTATATTTGGAGGACAAATTAAATATGAATTGATTAAGGGAATGAGTGACTTTATTGTAATTGTGTATTGTCGAAACCATTTTTTTGTTTGGAAAACGGGTCGACTTTAAAAAGGAAAATGGAGTTGCCACCAAACTTTTTTGAAGTGTGATTGGGTCACCTTATAAAACATTTGGTCTACGAATTTGAAGAAAACGGGTCTGGGAGTCGATTACGCACGAAGAAGGATTAGCACCCTCGCAACGCCCAAAATTGGTACCTTATTGATTGATTAATGTCCTAACATCGAAAACTGGAAGAGATTTTAAAATATGAATCCTTTAGAAAATGTTTGGATAATTCAGATTGGACATCAAAATTCTCCTGTTCCGAAAGAATGAAATATCACATCCAGCACGTTAGGATACGATTCTTCAAACCTTAGACACCAAGATCCTTTCATGATTTCCAAAATTCATGCATTGCAATTTAAAAAGGGTATCCCGTTATTTGGCCAAACGAAAAAAAATCGAAACCCAGCACGTTAGGGCACGATCCCTCGAATTTCCAAACATGGAATATTGCCTTATTTTTGAAGTTAAGAAAACACGGCCAAAATCTTAAAAGGATATTTAGTCATTTGACGAACGGAAATCGAAACTCAGCACGTTAGGGCACAATTTCTTGAAACTTCCAAACACGAAACATGCCTTGTTTTCAAAAGCTCTTAAATAAGCGATCATGAAATTTACCGAGAATGCATTTATTCAATTTGTTTAGGATAAAAGTGAAATGACCAATATCGGCCCAAGCGTTGGAGTCTAAACCATAATGTATAATAAGAGCCACGCAAGCATAATATCGAGCATAAAAAACATGGTACTAATCCAAATAAACAGCATTCCTAAAATGAGGGAATATATATATATATATATATATATATATAAAAGCAATAATATGTAAAAATGCTTGAAATAGACAAAATTATACAATAAAAATAAGGACTTTAAAAGAAAAATTATATAATAGTTTAAAGAATATATGTACATAAATAGATTTATAAGAAAATATATGCACAAAATAATATGAAATCAATAACGTATATATATATATATATATATAAAAAAAACTATTTGGTATAGACAACATGTGTACAAAATAAAATAATACTAATAATACTAATGAATATAGCAATAAAAATGAAGTTAATTTAAAAATAATAATGATAATATCAAAAATATAAAATGATAGTAACACACTAGTAATATTAAAATAATAGTTACAAATAAAAAATCATAATAAAAGTGAGAGTAAAAAATAAAATAGTATTAATAATAAAATAATAGTAACTACATTGAAATTCATAGTGATAATAACAATAATAATAGTAATTATAACAATAATAATAATTAATAAGTATAATTGTAGTAATAATATATATAATAATAGTGCTAAAATAAAAATAACAATAGCATTAATAATAATAAGGATTTAAAAAAAATAATAATGAAATTAACAATGAAAATAATAATAGACACAAGAAAATAAAAATGGGCGAAATTGGACTAAAAATAAAACTTTGGGGCAAATTTTAAAAAGAATAAAACAATTAGGGCCCCCTAGCAAAACACGCAGAAAGGGAAGGACCAAATGGGAAATATTCCCGCCTTCCCAAACGGCCCGTGTGTCTTAAGATTAAATTGAAATGGGTGAAAAATCATAGGGCCAAATTAGAAAATTAAAAGAACTTAATTATAAACTAATGAAAGGCAGAAGGACCTGGACTGCAAATAGCCCTTTTGACGAAAACGCGCAGACCTTCCTTGCGGGTCGGGTTGCGCACATGGGCTGAGATTTAAATGGCGCCGTTTTGGTGATTATAAGCCTGACACCAAACGGCACTGTTTTAGGGCCTTATTTAAGCCATTTTTATCGCCAACAAAAACCATTTCAGTTTATTTCTTCAAAAACCAAAAAAAAATCTTTAAAACTCTCTCTGCCCCCATCCGTCCAACCACAAGTCTGGGGAAGCTTCCGGCCGACCGCCGTCGTAGTTCCACCGCGGCGGCCACCGTACATGGTTGCCGAATTTAAAAACGTAAGTTTTTTTCCCCCATTTTTTATATTAAAAACCTTTGTATGTTAAAAAACTAAAATAAAAGAAGAAAATAAAGAAAAAAACAAACAGATTTATGAATGAAAAAAAAGTAAAAAGAAACCTTTTCTCAATTTTTTTTATTCTGTCTCTGTAGAAAAAGTAATGTATTACCCTTATCTCTGTAAAAAATCGTAGTGATTGTGTATGTGTATTTCTCTGAAAAAAACAAAATCCGTCCCCTTACATGTTTTTGTCTCGGCCTTTTATAGCTTATTTTTACAAACGATTTTTGCGTATTTACAAGTACGAGCGTCGTGATGGAGAGGGGCTCTTCACACGGGCGTGGTGGAGGCGCACACGCTGCGGAGGGGTAGGTTGGCTGCTGATGGCGCTGTTGCTGCTAGGGTTTCAGCTTTGTTTTTTATTTTTGAGTCTTGTGGGCTTAGGTTAATTTAGGCTGAAATTTTGTTGTAAAAATTTTGGGACTTTATTCTATTGGACTGTGGAATTTTATTGGTTTATTTTTAATATGGGCCCGGGCAAATTTTGCCCATTACAGCTGCCCCTCTTTGCTCATTGTCGTGTAACGAGAATAGAGCAAAGACTTTAAAAGGGCCAATTTTGCCCGGTCTTCCTGAGCCCTGATTTCTTGATGCCTCATTTCTTCAGGTAGCCTCACTTTAACCCACTGCATGTATAGGAGTTTTGTTTCAATCTGCTCCGCTATTGCTAATGATTTGTAATCTTCAGCCTGTTTCCCTACTGCTTAGGAGGATAAGGCTCATTGTCTTTAACCTACTCTATTATTGCTTAGGGGGTTAAGGCTCATCGTCTTCGATCTGCTCCACCACTACTTAGGGAGATAAGATCTGTAATTTTTAGCCTGTTACCCTATTGCTTGGGGGGTTAAAGCTCATCGTCTTCGATTTGCTCCCCTACTGCTTAGGGAGATAAGATCCGTAATTTTTAGCCTATTACCCTACTGCTTAAGGAGTTAAGGCTCACCGTCTTCGATTTGCTCCACTATTGCTTAGGGAGATAAAATCTATAATTTTCAACCTGTTACCCTACTGCTTAGGGGGTTAATGCTAACCGTCTTCGATCTGCTCCACTATTGCTTAGGGAGATAAGATTTGTAATTTTCAACCTGTTACCCTACTGCTTAGGGGGCTAAGGCTCACCGTCTTGGATCTACTCCACTACTGCTTAGGGAGATAAGATCTGTAATTTTTAGCCTGCTCCACTACTGCTTAGGGGGTAAGGCTGGTGGTTTGAATCTGCTCTATTGCCGATACATGGAGATAAGATTCGCCATTCTTGATTTGCCCCACTGCTATCTTGAGGAGACAAGATCTACAATCTTCAGTCTGCTCCATTGTCGATACATGGAGATAAGACTTGCTGTCTTCAATCTGCTCCACTCTTGCTCAGTGGAGATAAAATTTGTTATCATTAGCCTGCCCCGCTCCTACTCAGGGAGATAAGGCTATTGGCCTAGATCTGCTCCATTACCGATACATGGAGATAAGACTTGTAATTTTCGATCAGCCCCACTGCTATCTCAAGGGGACAAGATCTACAATCTTTAGTCGCTCCATTACCGATATATGGAGATAAGACTTGTAATTTTTAGCCTGTTCCACTACTGCTTAGAGGGTAAGGCTGGTGGTTTGAATCTGCTCCATTGCCGATACATGGAGATAAGATTTGCCATTCTCAATCTGTCTCACTGCTATATCAAGGAGACAAGATCTACAATCTTGAGTCTGCTCCATTACTGATACATAGAGATAAGACTTGATATCTTCGATCTACTCCACTCCTGCTC
The DNA here is from genome assembly GCA_025506655.1 of Gossypium rotundifolium. NCBI lineage: Eukaryota > Viridiplantae > Streptophyta > Magnoliopsida > Malvales > Malvaceae > Gossypium > Gossypium rotundifolium. The sequence goes on along the minus strand of CP106734.1, from coordinate 114,858,646 downwards.
AGTGGAGATAAGATTTGCTATCATTAGCCTGCTCTGCTCTTGCTCAAGGAGATAAAGCTATTGTCTTAGATCTGCTCCATTACCGATACATGGAGATAAGATTTGCCAACTTCGATCTGCCTCACTGCTATCTTGAGGAGACAAGATCTACAATCTTCAGTCTGTTCCATTGCCAATACATGGAGATAAGACTTGCTGTCTTCGATCTGCTCCACTCCTGCTCAGTGGAGATAAGATCTGCTATCATTAGCCTACTCCACTTCTACTCAGGGAGATAAGGCTGTTGGCTTAGATCTGCTCCATTGCCGATACATGGAGATAAGATTTGCCAACTTCGATCTGCCCTACTGCTATCTTGAGGAGACAAGATCTACAATCTTCAGTCTGTTCCATTACCGATACATAGAGATAAGACTTATAATTTCAATAAATTTTGCTACATCATCCTCTGGGGAACCTACATGTAGAATTGATTTCACGGGGTCTATGCTTATGCCAAATGATTAGGATGTCATGAAAAATGCTCCTAACTATATGTGTTATGAATGTTATGAATGAATGCAAAATGTCATGAGAATGATCTATTTTTAACACTTGGGTTATCATTGCTTGTCGTTTATTAAGGTGATACCCTGACGTATGTCTTCTTGTTCAGCTGATATTTTCAATAGAGAATCTGAAGATGTAACCATCACTTAGGCCCTTATTTTTCAAGTGCTCCCACCCTTTAAGCTTGGTGAACTCTAAATAATTATCCTATTTCAGATTCTTGCAATATTTAGGGACTCACAGAGTAATACCCAAAACTTCTTTTGTGAAAGCATTATTAGTTCATTGATCATTATTTCAATATGCAATGCTTGAAAAAGATTATAGAGATGAATAAAACTGCAATTTATTCGGGACAAAATCTACAAAGAGTGGATTGAGCAAAGGAAGCAAATTTTGCTAAGGTACAAAAATGAATAAGGGTGGAATTGGTGCCCCAGATATCATAACCTGAGCTTCTTTGTTCAAACTTCTTGAGGACCATTTTAAGTTCAATATGTGTTTAGGGGATTCGGAGTACTTTGTCGATGCCCAAGACGTAACATACTTCCTCATTATTAATCAAGCGTAGCAAGACTACTATATGCCCCACTTTCGATCAAAATTTGAGTCGCCCTTTTCGGTTTTCGACTCAAAGCCCCTTTGGTCTCAAGGCGCCCTTTGCGGGTTTTCACCTTGGCCTCTCCATTTTTCATTTTTCGTTTTTCATCTTTTTTTTATAGAGAAGGTCTCAAATTGCCCCTTTGAGGGTTTACACCTTAGCCTCTCCCTTTTTTTTTACTGAATCTGAATTCACCAGATTGAGCATATCTTCGTCCATATCAATTCTCCTTCAGAGCAGACCTTCCTTACTATATAAGGTCTTTTCCAATTTGGCATCCACTTTCTTCTGAAGTCCTTTTTACATGAGAAGGATCCTTTTTTACCATAATGAGATTCTCTTGGGTGAACCTTTTTGTCATAAACTTGTATCATCCGTTTTTTATGCATTCGACCATGATGAATACTATCAATCAAGCTTACTGGAGACGTTCTGTTTTATCCAATTCTTAATTCAATCCAAGCTCGGAAAAAAAAATCTCAACTTTAAAAAATTACTTCCCTTCCATAAACCAATGAGAAAGGTGTTGCTCCGACGAAGGTCCTGGCCAACATTCGAGAAGCATAGCGGGTAAATGGTAACTTCTCTATTCCAATCTTTACAAGTTTCAATCATCTTTCAAAATATTTTTGGATGGTTTCTTCTTTTCTTTTCTTTTCTCTTTTTTTTTTGAGTTTGAATTTGAAATTGAATTTGATGACTAGTAACTTGGCATATGAAGCGACCTTCACCCTCTTAGTTAAGTAATTGGCAATCACGAAGATGAATTGGTGTCGACTAGATGTTTTTGACGAGATCGTCCCTATAACATCTATGCCCAACGTATAGGAAAAAATGGACGAAGCACATAAGTCTTATCTTCCTCAATTTGGCATCTACAGCATAACTGATGTAATCTCCTTTTCATGGTAGACCAGTAGTACCCAAACCTTATAATCGGCCTGGCTATCGAAAAACTATTAGCATGTGCCTTTTCGAACAGTCTACAGCATCCTTGCGCTTAGGCATATCTTGATGCGATCATGTAAGGACATCTTCTTGGAATAATTCAATGACATCTCGTTTTGTTTCTGTGGTGGGTTAGGCTTTAATCTTCGCTCCTTTTCTAGATTCGCAATGTTCATTGACCCTTTGTACGGTAGAGTCTATTTTCATCTTGTTCTACCATCTTTAACAAATCAAAAGATAAGTTACAATCTCTGACATCTTCAAAATCATTATATCTTTTTAGACCCATATTTCACTCAAAAGGGAGTCAGTTACATCGTCGCTCATGTCTTGATATCTAGGTACCTATTGTAGGTACGAAGGTAAATTCTAAAGAATAAATGATTCTAAGGATGATTATTTATATAGTATGATCATGAATGAAGAATGAAAGAATATTCCAAAGGACAAAAGAATGTATAGTATGACATGAAAAAAATGAAAAAAATTTGCTCGGCATGAAACACAAAAAATGCATTCTTTATTGAAAATAAAGATGTTTGAACAGGAGTCTATTTCACAAAAGATTCTTATTATTTCTAGGCTTAAAACAACAAGTGTGTTTTGAACATTACTCTGTGTTAGCTCTAAAAACTATAGGAATTTCCTCCATAGTCTAGTTGTTTAGAACACTTCCAGGCTCGTAGGGGCGAATGCCCCTTAGGTTTCCTTCATTCGATCCCTCTTCAAATATGGCGTTGATGCTTAAGGTTTTCATTATATCTTCAGCCATTCCTTCTCTTGTTATCCCCAATCTAGGAGGGATAATTCCTTCCGATATGAATGCCTTGGATGTATGGGGAAAAGTCATTGATCCCCATTTAACCTCAGTATCCTTCTCTACTGACTTTCCTCCTATTGTGCACACGTCTTCCTCTTTAGTAAACTCAAAGAACTCTAGCTCTTTATTGTCTATTAGACCCTGCACTAGGGCCCTGGATTCAGTGCACCTCTGAATCTCATGGTCCTCCCTCTTGTGGAACTCACAGTAGTTCCTCGCTTCTCGGGATTTTCCCTTTACATCTTGCATGATTAAACCTCTTTCCACCATTTTTCTCCAGAACTCTCTCAAAGGGGTTCTTATTTCTGCAACATTCAACTTGATTCTTTTCCCGCGTGCTGGATTGTCGCGTTCACCCCATTATCAGTATGACTGGTAACAGATTTCCCACACTCGGTGCATCGTCGAATTTCACAACACCCCCTTTAATAAGTCTTTCGACTAACATTTTGAATGATGTGCAGTTTTCTATCGAGTGTCCTATGATTCTCGGATGGTATTCACACTGAACATTTGTGTCATACCACTTAGGATATGGGGGTTGCAACGGTTTCAAGTAGAAATGGGCTACAACGTGTGCATCGAATAGATTTTTGTATAACTCCCTATACATCATTGGTATGGGAGTAAACTAAAATTTCTCGATATTCTGCCTCGTGTTCGGCTCTTGCTTGGGTGAGGCTTGCTGGCCCACGGCTATCGCTCTCGGTTGACTGATGGTAATGAGTTTTAAATAACTCGAGCTCACATTACTTATTTCATTCTCCCTTTTCTTCGGAGCTGATCTTTTCGTGCTTTCCCCGGCTTCTATTTTTCCACACCTTATTTTGTTTTCTATCATTTCACCAGACATCACTATATCTGCGAAACTCTTAGTGGCGCTTCCCAACATATGATTGATAAAATCTGCTTTCAGGGTATTAACAAATAGCATGGTCGTTTCCTTTTCCAGCAGCGATTGTTGAACTTATGTAGCGACTTCCCTCCACCTCTGGGCATATTTCCTGAAACTTTCGCATGACTTTTTCTCCATGTTTTGTAACGTCCTATCAGGCGCTATATCAGTCACATGGCCATAATGTTTCATGAAGGCCTGTGCTAAATCCTTCCAAGATTTGACCTGAGTACAACTCAACTGATTGTACCATTTTGCCGTAACCCCAATCAAACTATCTTAGAAACAATGGATCAACAACTGGTCGTTGTTGACATATCCCGTCATTCTCCGACAGAAAATTGTAATGTGGGCCTCAAGGCAGCTGGTCTTGTTATATTTTTCAAATTCTAGCATCTTGAACTTCGGTGGGAGTATCAGATCTGGGACCAGGCTCAACTTCTTAGCATCCACTTCGCATTGGTAATCAGCGTTTTCCAATGCTTTGAACTTTTCCTTCAACCATTTGCATCGATCCTCAAACTCCTTTGGGAGCTCCGCCTTTATTTTTTCTCCTTCTGCTGTATTATCGAATTCAGGGACCATTGGTTTTGTCAAATTATCTTGGGTTAGAGCTCGAGCCTGTCGGGAAGTTTATCGGTGCTGAGGTACCTGATTAATACTGGGGTTTGATATTAACGGACACTCTTGGGGGTTGCACTTGAGAATTTACCGGGGCAAAGCCTAGAGGATAAGCAGAATCTTCATTATCATCTCCGGCATTGACCATAGGGCTCTTTCCTTTATCAGGCCCTCCCGTCAACAATTGTGTTAACTGACTCATCATGCTTCTCTGGGATTCTAACATTTGATCCCTCATGTCCTGTTGAATCTTAGCCAACTGTTCTTTCATCTGGGTTTGCAGTTGGTCCTGCATCTCCTTCTGCATCTGTTCTAACTTTTCTATCTTTTGATCCATGGCTTTTATTTTTCTTCGAGTGTAGTAGCGATGTTCCAGGGTAACTATAATATGATCTCTAGTTAATAGGTTTCTTTTATGACATTTAATGCATATGATGTGATGTGATGCAAATGCATGATATGCAATACAAATGAATGAATGCAAAAAATAAAGAGAGACGTTGATTCTGAATTCAATTCCATTAAAAGAACTTTTCTAGAAAATAAATTTCTTTACATAAAACGGATTATATATGCGACTTTATCCTCATAGTCCAGGTGAAGACACCAATCCTTTTCTTCGTATCCGGATGTTATGGTCGTGTCCTATGAACTTTCTCAATAGATGCATCTTCTAGCTCCTTGTTGCTTGATCCAGGCCGTGACTCTTCACTTATCCTTCGCGATGCTCATAAGCTTCTTTAAGAAAATTGAAATGTGATGGCTCTCAAATAATCTTTGTTGGCTTGAATCCCCTGGCAACGAGGCAAAGTCATAAACTATAAATCTTTTCTATTTGTATACACTTGGACTATATTTGGACGAACGCATTATAAACCACTTTATTTAGGAATCTATTTTCCTATGACAAACTCTTCTATTTAGCAAACGAATATGAATCAACACCTCATTTCTATGATGATGAAATGCAATGTAGTCATAAACAAAAGAAAACATGTTAGTATCATATGCAGATGGTAAAAATCAAACACTTATCCAAGTGACTGTTAGGGTTCAACATAGTTCTACCTAAAGTGGGCTCATAGGGTTCATTATATGTGGTTTGGTTCTAAAGAAAATGTACCTGAACCAGCAAATTCCTCGATCCTCACCCATTATAGGCTCATACGGACCGAGTTCAGTTCGGGGGAATACATTTCCCTATGGCTGCAGGAAGATGAAAATCTCATAAAGACATAGGTACGGATGTATTTCGAAAGCGATCCACTATCCTGCACGGAGTTAAAAACCTCACGAAGGAGTAGCTTCTCACTCTCACTTAAAAAGTGTGACCACAATGGTCATGTAATATGATGCAAGAGTACTCTAGACGCTCAAATCACAACCAACATAAAACACGACACAAACTCATGCGGTAAAAGAATCGTAATTTTCAAATTTGATTTTCAACTTTCATCAAAAGGACAGAAATTAATCAATTTACGGCTTGACTCTCTTAGATCCCTAGTGGAGTCGCCAAGCTGTCGAAACCATTTTTTTGTTTGAAAACAGCCGACTTTAAAAAGGAAAATGGAGTCGCCACCAAACTTTTTTGAAGTGTGATTGGGTCACCTTATAAAACATTTGGTCTACGAATTTGAAGAAAACGGGTCCGGGAGTCGGTTACGCATGAGGAAGGATTAACACCCTCGCAACGCCTAAAATTGGTACCTTATTGATTGATTAATGTCCTAATATCGAAAACCGGAAGAGATTTTAAAATATGAATCCTTTAAAAAATGTTTGGATAATTCGGATTGGACATCGAAATTCTCCTGTTACGAAAGAATGAAATATCACATCCAGCACGATAGGATACGATACTTCAAACCCTAGACACTAAGATCCTTTCATGATTTCCAAAATTCATGCATTGCAATTTTAAAAAGGGTATCCCGTTATTCGGCCAAACGAAAAAAATCGAAACCCAGCACGTTAGGGTAGGATCCCTTAAATTTCCAAACATGAAATGTTGCCTTATTTTTGAAGTTAAGAAAACACGACCAAAATCTTAAAAGGATATTTAGTCATTTGGACGAACGGGAAATCGAAACCCAGCACGTTAGGGCACAATTTCTCGAAACTTTCAAATACGAAACATTGCCTTGTTTTTAAAAGCTCTTAAATAAACGATCATGAAATTGACCGATAATGCATTTATTCGATTTGTTTGGGATAAAAGTGAAATGACCAATATCGGTCCAAGCGTTGGAGTCTAAACCATAATGTATAATAAGAGCCATGCAAGCATAATATCAAGCATAAAAAAATATGGTACTAATACTACAGAAAAATAATAATAATACATGCCAATCTAAATAAACAACATACCTAAAATGAGGGATATATATATATATATATATATATATATTAATAAAAATAAGGACAAAATTATAAAATAAAAATAAGGACTTTAAAAAAAAAATTATATAATAGGTTTAAAGAATATATGTACATAAATAGATTTATAAGAAAATATATGCATAAAATAACATGAAATCAATAACGTGTATATATATATATATATATATATATATATATATGTAAAAATGCTTGAAATAGACAAAATTATATAATAAAAATAAGGACTTTAAAAGAAAAAATATATAATAGGTTTAAAGAATATATGTACATAAATAAATTTATAAGAAAATACATGCATAAAATAACATGAAATCAATAACGTATATATATATATATATATATATATAAACTATTTAGTATAGACAACATGTGTACAAAAATATAATAATACTAATGAATATAGCAATAAAATTAAGTTAATTTAAAAAAGAAAATAATGATAATATTAAAAATATAAAATGATAGTAACACACTAGTAATATTAAAATAATAGTTACAAATAAAAAAATCATAATAAAAGTGATAGTAAAAATAAAATAGTATTAATAATAAAATAATAGTAACCACATTGAAATTAATAATGATAATAACAATAATAATAGTAATTATAACAATAATAATAATTAATAAGTATAATTGTAGTAATAATATATATAATAACAATGCTAAAATAAAAATAGCAATAGCATTAATAATAATAAGGATTTAAAAAATAATAATGAAATTGACAATGAAAATAATAATAAACACAAGAAAATAAAAAAGGGCGAAATTGGAGTAAAAATAAAACTTTGGGGCGAATTTTAAAGAAGATAAAAGATTTAGGGCCCCATGGCAAAAACGTAGAAAAGGAAGGACCAAATGGGAAATATTCTCGCCTTCTCAAACGGCTCCGTGTGTCTTGGGATTAAATTGAAATGAGTGGAAAATCATAGGGCCAAATTAGAAAATTAAAAGAACTTAATTATAAACAAATGAAAGGTGGAAAGACCTGGACTGCAAATACCCCTTTTGACCAAAACGCGCGGACCCTCCTTGCGGTCGGTCCCGCGCATGGGCTGAGATTTAAACGTCGCCGTTTTGGTGATTATAGGCCTAGCACCAAACGGCACCGTTTTAGGGCCTTATTTAAGCCATTTTGACCCCCAACAAAAACCATTTCAGTTTATTTCTTCAAAAACCAAAAAAAAAATCTTTAAAACTCTCTCTCTTTCATCCGTCCGACCACAAGTCCGGAAGCTTGCGGTAACGTCAGAAGATTCATACAACGCCACCGTACATGGTTGCCGGAATTTAAAAACGTAAGTTTTTTCCCCTTTTTTATATTAAAAACCTTTGTATGTTAAAAAAACTAAAATAAAATAAGAAAATAAAGAAAAACGAACAGATTCAGGAATGAAAAAAAATAAAAAGAAACCTTTTCTCGATTTTTAAAATTCTGTCTCTGTAGAAAAAATAATGTATTACTCTTATCACTGTAAAAAATCGTAGTGATTGTGTATGTGTATTTCTCTGAAAAAAATAAAATCCGTCCCCTTACATGTTTTTGCCTCGACCTTTTATAGCCTATTTTTACAAACAATTTTTGCGTATTTGCAGGTACGAGCGTCGTGGTGGAGAGGGGCTCTTCACATGGGCGTGGTGGAGGCGCGCACACTACGGAGGGGTGGGTTGGCTGCTGACGGCGCTGTTACTGTTACGGTTTTGACTTTGTTTTTTGTTTTTGGCTCTAGTGGGCTTAAGTTAATTTGGGCTGAGATTTTGTTGTAAAAATTTTGAGACTTTTTTTTATTGGACTGTGAAATTTTATTGGTTTATTTTTAATATGACCCAGGCAAATTTTGCCCATTACATATATAGTATAGTGACTAATAGCATAGTTTACCCAAAAAAGAATAGGAGGATAATATGATATGGTTTCAGAATCATTGGCCTTTGAATTCCTATGTATAACTCTAAACTCTAAACTTCCCCACCTAATTTCCTGGTTTCTAGAACCTCCGTTCATTCCCTTAACCCCCTCTCAGTAGGGTTTTTAGTTTCTTATCTTCATTTCTGCTTATTCCCACACTCTCACTTTCTCTTAAGCTTTGCCTTTATGGCTTCAGTTCCAACTAGAATCTTAGCTACCCCATCTTTAGCTACTTCTCTCCCTTTAACAAACCCCAACAAGGCCTTCACTCTCCGAACCCCCTTTCTAACCCCAAATGCTCTCAACAACGCCTTCTCTTGCTCTGTCTTAAGGTGGAAACTTGAGAAGACAAGCAACCTGATTGCGGTTCAGTGTGTGACGTCCACAGTTGCTGAGAAAGAGACCCAAGTGACTTCCGGGGAAAAATTTGAGTACCAAGCCGAGGTGGCTTTCTTTTTCTATTGGATATAATAGCTTTTGTTGATTAATGGGTAGGTGTTTGTTTAATATTGATGGTTTCTCTCATATGTTTGGCACGATTTTTACATGGCTGCAGGTTAGCCGCTTGTTGGATTTGATTGTTCATAGTCTATACAGCCACAAAGAGGTGTTTCTGAGAGAGCTTGTAAGGTGAGAGAACTTTTCTTCTATAACTAGTCATTTCTTTTCTTTCTTTTTTTACAGTGAAGACTCCTAGTTTTGAATTGAAACTAATGAAGAATTCATGTTTTTGCGCTCTAGTAATGCTAGTGATGCTTTAGATAAGCTTAGATTCTTAAGTGTGACTGAGCCCTCACTGCTTGGAGATGCTGGGGAACTTGAGATACGCATCAAGCCTGATCCAGATAATGGGACTATCACTATCACGTACGTTTGCTTATGACCTTTCTTACTGAAAAAGTTGAAATGGAGGACTTATTTTCTTAAAATTTCTTTTCATGGATTTCAGAGATACTGGTATTGGCATGACAAAAGAAGAGCTTGTTGACTGTCTTGGAACAATTGCTCAAAGTGGTACTTCAAAATTTCTTAAGGCACTTAAGGTAACCTCTTTCATATATATTTTTTAAATAAAAGAGTTTACTGTTTTTGGTCACTTACTTGGCATCTAATTCTCTGTAGGAAAATAAGGATCTAGGGGCAGACAATGGCTTGATCGGTCAATTTGGTGTTGGATTCTATTCTGCGTTTCTTGTTGCAGAGAAGGTAACATGCTATCTGCTTAATTGGTGTCTTGCATTATGATCTTTCCGTTCCTATTTGAAGCCTCTTTTTGGTTCAATAATTTTCATGTTTAAGTGCTAATTGCATTTGTTTGCTTAAAATTATTCTTGATCAGGTTGTTGTGTCCACAAAGAGTCCAAAGTCAGAGAAGCAATATTTTTGGGAAGCTGTAGCAGATAGTAGCTCCTATGTGATCAGGGAGGAAACTGATCATGAAAAGCTTCTAAACCGTGGTACCCAGATTACACTGTATTTAAGGGTACGCAACATGTTCCTTTTTTTTGTCCCATTACATCCTGTTTGAATATTTCTGTTTAACTAGTGTATTTGTATGTTGAAATATGCAAAGAAGATAGTAGATGGAGTTTTGAGATTTTAATGTCGTGTTTATTGGTATAATGGCCTTTACATTCTGATTCTTCCAAGTGCCAAATTTGGTCTAAGATGTTGTTCTCTTGCAGTCAGATGACAAGTATGAATTCTCTGATCCGATCAGAATTCAGAATTTGGTGAAGAATTACTCCCAATTCGTTTCTTTCCCCATCTACACTTGGCAAGAAAAATCAAGGACAGTTGAGGTTAGTGTATGTCTGTATGTACTTCTCTACTAGTTCTTTAAGCAAGGGTGAGCAATTTACAAATATCAGACTGACTAATTGTTACCACTCTCCATTGCCTTGAGACTCATGTTCTTAATCAGTACTGACTTTGGACCTCATGGATGTCTCAAGTTGTATAAACCAGTGTTAAAATCCTCGCCATGTTTGAGATTTATAACCATATGTATATTTATACACAAACTGTGACTATATATATGTACATACAAACTATCAAAAGAATTTGTTTGTTTTGAAGATGTTACCATTTGGCTTAAGCCAATCAATGGACTTCTATTTTTTCCCAGTCTCCATAGCCAATGCGAAAGCGTCACTCTATTTTGTTATGTGCACTTGAACTCTGAGCGCATGGAAAGTTCTTGACCATTCTTTACTATATTCAACCTTGGAGCAGGTAGAGGAGGAAGAAAAACCAAAAGAAGGAGAAGAAGAAAAGCCAGAGGTAACCTTCCCCTGCTTTTGATATTAATTTTTGTTGCAATCTTTCTTCTTTGTAAATATTGTGTTATAGTGGGCTTATCTGCATGTTGACAGGGTGAGAAGAAAAAGAAGACAACTAAAACTGAGAAGTATTGGGACTGGGAATTAGCAAATGAAACAAAACCAATATGGGTGAGTTTGTTGTTCTGTCACCTCTATAAATGCAAGTTTTAATGCCTGCTTTTTCTTAAGAATATCCTCTACTTTCCATATAGTTTTTATTGTTATAAACCATCATTTACATGTCTTTTGGGAGGTCTGTTGTAGATGCGAAATCCAAAGGAAGTTGAAAAGGATGAGTACAATGAATTCTACAAGAAGACTTTCAATGAATTCTTGGATCCTCTTGGATACACTCACTTCACTACAGAGGTAAGTGTGCATTTATAGTTTTATAAATTGACAACTTATGCCTAGCAAAAGCCATTAATATTTCCCTTGTAATTATGCAGGGTGAGGTGGAGTTTAGGAGTGTTCTGTACATTCCTGGCATGGGTCCTCTCAACAATGAGGATGTTATGAATCCTAAAACAAAGAATATACAATTGTATGTGAAACGTGTATTTATCTCGGATGATTTTGATGGAGAGCTGGTAAGTTTTTACTTGGTCACTTGATAGCTCTATTTATAGAGTACTAAATTTTGCAGTTCTGAGTTCGTTTGTGGGGACTTATTATATTGCTTTGCATCGAATAAAACTCAGATGACTAGAAAATTTGTCTGTTTTGGTTTAAGTATCCTTCCATTTCTTGCTAGTTTAATGATAAAGCTGTAGAAAGCTTCAGTTTTTTTGTGTGTGTGTGTGTGGACTTTCATATAAGGTGACTGAATCCTGAAATTTTGCAAGTGGGGCCTGTGATAATAGTTGATCCTCTGTTTGTAGCTTGTGTTATCAAGCTTTAACTTGTATTTAATCTTTACATTGTTTTTCAGTTTCCACGATACTTGAGCTTTGTGAAGGGTGTTGTGGACTCAGATGATCTTCCCCTTAATGTTTCTCGAGAGATCCTTCAAGAGAGTCGAATTGTAAGATTAATTTTGTTTACACTTCTGTAGTTATATCAACAAAAATTTTACATCCACAAGCATGCTCATTTATTGCTAAGTACAATTCTTATTTTCAGTTTAGGGGCTATGAGCGGTGCAGCTAGCTATTTAATTACTACTGTTACTTGTGTTATTTACTATTCTGTGGTTATTATGTGTTAGGTGAGAATCATAAGAAAGAGGCTTGTCAGGAAAACATTTGACATGATTCAAGAGATTTCTGAAAGTGAAAATAAGGAGGTATATAGCATGATGGGGATCATTATTTCTGACTTGAACTTTGTTGATTAACTTAGCTGAAAATTGATTACAGGATTACAAAAAATTCTGGGAGAACTTTGGCAGGTTTCTAAAGTTGGGCTGCATTGAAGACTCTGGTAATCACAAGCGTATAACTCCGTTGCTTAGGTTTTACACATCAAAAAGTGAAGAGGAATTGACAAGTTTGGATACCTATGTTGAAAATATGAGTGAGAATCAAAAGGCAATTTATTACTTAGCAACTGACAGCTTAAAAAGTGCCAAGACTGCTCCATTCTTGGAGAAATTGGTTCAAAAAGACATTGAGGTATGTTTGTAGATTTGCATTGGATGTACAAGGTTCTAAATAAACGCATTTGGTCTTTAGGCTGCCGAACATGAAATTTGTAGTCTTCAATAATGTGATTAAATTTTATAGATGTCATCGAATAGTGAATTGCCTGAATCATGTTTGGGTAGTCTTCTATTTGGAAATACCACGAAAGACTTAGCTTAAGAATAGAGAAGAGATAACATTTGTTGTTTCTTATAATGATAGGATGAAAGAGACCTTTATATTCTTGTTTTTACTAAACCCTTGTTTGTCTTTTTCCTGTAGTGGATATGGTTTCATTGCTTTTGATGTTCCATGATAACTGATATAGCTTCTTGTTTTATAGGTTCTCTATTTAATAGAACCTATCGATGAGGTTGCCATCCAAAATCTGCAGACCTACAAAGAAAAGAAATTTGTTGATATTAGCAAGGAAGATTTAGAACTTGGTTGGTGTTTATGATTTCATCTTTTCATTTACTTATCTTTGCTCTTAATTTCTGATGGCTTTGGAGTGAATATGATGGAATTTGTTATCATACAGGTGATGAAGATGAGGTAAAAGAGAGGGAAACTAAACAAGAATACAACCTTCTCTGTGATTGGGTAAAGCAACAACTTGGAAACAAAGTGGCCAAAGTCCAAATTTCGAAGCGTCTATCGTCTTCACCTTGTGTGCTTGTTTCTGGCAAGTTTGGATGGTCAGCCAACATGGAAAGGTAAGCAGTTTGCTTTTACTTCTCATTATGAATCATAGAAATATTTTGAAACCTATTCTTCAACTAGTATTTTCAAATGCATAATGAAGGTTGATGAAAGCACAAGCCCTTGGAGATACTGCAAGTTTGGAGTTCATGAGGGGACGGAGGATACTAGAGATTAATTCAGATCATCCCATTATCAAGGACTTGAATGTAAGACAGTTTTAGTCAAACTTGATATAAGATCTTGTTGTTTGAGTGTGTAATTACGATGTTAATTTTGGTTCTATTTTCCATGCAGGCTGCATGCAAGAATGCACCCGAAAGCAGTGATGCCAAGAGAGCTGTTGACTTGTTGTATGATACAGCATTGATCTCCAGTGGTTTCTCTGTAAGTGGATAGAATCCTTTATTTGATTTAGGTTTAACATATTTGCAGATTTTTATGTATAATGTTATTCTTACATTCATCTTTGATTGTGCAGCCTGAGAGCCCTGCTGAGTTGGGAAACAAGATATACGAGATGATGGCAATGGCACTTGGAGGCAGATGGGGTAGATCAGAGGAGGAAGATGGGATTGAAGCATCAGAAGCTAGTGCTGCTGAAACCGATATGGGTGGACGTTGAAATTTCAGAGACCCAAGTTATTGAACCATCGGAAGTACGGACAGAGAGTGATCCTTGGCAAGATTAAATATGGTCAAAATTATATTGTAAATTTTCATATATTATTTGATTGGGATTCAGCAAAATAATCAGAAAAATAAATAAGAACACTGAGAAGTGAAGAATTATGTGTGTTGAGTTGGGGTAAAGCCACAAACATACAAGTTTTTGATGGTTTAATATGATCATTTTGGCTGTGCATAAACTGATTGATATTTAGCAAATTTTAGAGCATTTAAGGTACTAAATGCAGACATTCGTTAGGTAAAACCAAATTGATGTAACAACTTAGATTAATGGGCAATTAACTGAACAAAATTGGATAGGAAGCACGCCAAGATTTGTGCATAAATTAACAATATTTATTTAAGGATTTATATTTGACCAATGATAATGCATAAATTGGGGTAAATGATTAAAATATACTAATTTTAAAATTTTTTTACGGAAAATGGTAAAAAAATAATTATTTATCGGAAAGGGTTATTTCTTTTGAAAACGTGTTTATGTCAACTTGTTTTTGTTTTCAGAGGATGAATTAGAAAAATGCGTCCATGAGGAAAAAATTAATGGACTAGATTTTAGGGTTAATTAATTAGAATAATTTTAAGTTTAGGGTTTTGAAAAAAATATATTAACAAAATAAAAATTATTTGAAATTTTTTTACAGTAATATCTGGCAAGATAATTTTGAGAAGTCGTTTCTGAACAAATAGTGACCAAAACGCTTCAAGCAGGATGATGCATCGTCAATAATAATCTCAAAAAAGCTCCCATGTGGGCCGCTTTTTTCTATAGTAGTCTCTGGTAAAATAATTTTGAGAAGGCGTTCTTGAACAAATAGTGACCAAAACGCTTCAAGCAAGATGCATTGTCAAGAATAGTCTCAAAAAAGCTCCACGTGGGCGCTTTTTTGCTATAGTAGTCTCGGTAAAATAATTTTGAGAAGCGTTTCGAACAAATAGTGACCAAAACGCTTCAAGCAGATGCATCCGTCAAGAAGAGTATCTTGAAAAAGTTCCCATGTGGACGCTTTTTACTACGATGAGTTTCGGCAATCCTTAGACTATAAATAAACCAAATTTCATTCTCGGGTTGCATAACAGAAACTGAGGCAAAAGTAAAATAGAAACTGAAGATGAGTGAACGTATTAATGCTGTTATTTACTATGATGGTGAGGTTTGTGACTCAAAAAATGTTTTTTTTTTATCGGAGAACACAGCGCGACTGGGTTTTAACTGGAACATATTAGGTGTAAAATCTTCGAAACAACGCCAATGAAAGTTCAGTTTATTAAGTATAGATTTTGCGCTTCGGTTGGTCCGGTGAGATATGACTCATTCGACATCAAAGGTCCTCAGAGCTTGGAGGCAATGGTGGAGACTCATCTTGCCAGTAGATCACCCTATCTTGAGGTATATGTACAATTTTCATCGCCAAGTGATCTTCTTTCGACTTCAACATCTCTCATTGCTCGAGGAAATACACGACCCCAAGCCGACACTCTGTTAGTGGGAGGCAGAATACGGAAGTGCCTGTGTTTGGTGGTAGTATGGAAAACACAACCCCTGCACGACACTCGGTTGGTGGATGAGACATGCATATCCTTCCTTCGATGTTTGATGCTAGAAATACGTATTGGGGAACGTCATCAACTTCTAGTGGTTGGCAATCCACATATGATTGGGAACGTTGCGAAATTGTTTAAGAAGGGATAATGTACTCCCTACGACATCCACCGGCGAGGGGCCCTTGTTCGTTGCAGATGATGGTGGGTCAGATGATGAGTCCGATGTGGATCTACCTCGAGAGCCCGGCCCCGATGGTGCAGAAGTTGCATTATTTTTTGAACCAGAGCCTATTCCAACCGTACCCTATTCCAATTGTACCTGAAGATGTTGAAGGCGGTTCAGATGAAGACGAAGAAGATTCGCGATTCAGGGCATCCTCGCCTCCAACCCACATGCATAATGTCGATCTATCTCAAGAAGATGCAATTGAGTTTCTTGAACTACCACACAGAATGCGTGACCGTACAAGTTCGTCGTTGGATTCGGGCGAATTAGAAGTTGGTAAAGAGTTTTCCAACAAGGATACTTTTCTTGGTGCATTGAAACAATATAGCATCAAGAACGGGATTAACTACAACGTGGTTAAATCCAAACTTGATAAGTACGAGACCAAGTGTGTAGTGCAAGACGGTACATGTTCATGGAAAATCATGACCTCGTTGAGGAAAAGGACAGGCTTGTGGGAGATTAAAAAGTATAAAGGTCCATATACATGTCTTGCCGGTACAGTAACACTAGGTGTTCAAGTTTTTTGAATAATACTTATATTACGTAATGTTGCATTATTTAACGTACTTCGTTGACAGGTGTTTCACAAGATCACCCGAAGATGGATTCAGAGATGTTGGCTGACTTAATAATACCGACGGTGAAGGCAGATCCTAGAACACCCCTAACCTGTATTCATCGTCGGATTAGGGTTACGAGGCATTACCGATCTAAACCCAACCCAGAATAAGCATTCATATACATAAATCATACTTCATTATTACAAGTTCGAATCAAATGAACTTCACTCGCATGGCTATCAAATTCCGAATTCATTATTGAACATACATCAATTATATAACATTACATCATAACTAATCAAATTTTATTAATAATTATATATTACTCACTTTCGCATATATATAAATTAACATATGCCATTTCATTCATAGAACATTTTAAAACATTACCATAGAAACTATCTCTCATGCATGTAATCAGCCAACCATTTAGCAAACCATTTTAAAAACGTCTCATAGCCAAATACACAAGCACATTATGACCAAATTATTAAAGCAACTCATAAGGCCGAATATGCCCAAAGTATTACATATTCAATAATCTAAACCTAATGAACATTTCATCAATAATGTACTCAGCTTCTCATGACATTTATACATTTATTCATATCCCATTATATCTACTAAGACACATTACATGCTCATCAATACAATACATATACTAAGGCCGAATCTCATTGTCACTTACATCTTCTATTCGAACATGTTTTAAGCTTACTAAAAGAACTATTTATAAGTCATACATATCTTTACTCAATCAAGATATATAACCCAAAATACCATTCATACATATCATGAAACTTACTTACCCAACTATGCAAAATATCATGGTCAACATTTCACAACAATTAACTAACTCAATATTCAATCAAACCAAGAACATCCATCCCACATAATATACTATATGGTATACTTCTAAAATGAGCTAAATACTTGATCAAGTACATATCATGAATAACTCCATTATCAAACCATACGACCAGACACAAGCATAATTACACTATGAAATATACTTCCATAATAAGCTAACACCATGACCAAATTCGCATAAGTCCTAAATGTTAAGATTTAGCCATTTCCGCATGGCATAATATATACATATACCTAGCCCAAAACAATTATTTCAAAATTTAACCCAGCCTATACATGCCATAGTTTCAAAAATTCAGCTTATAAAATACCAAAATTAGTCGATAGTGTGATAGACTTTGACGATGATCCCCGAGCTCGTAACTTGCCTCCCAAAATCTATAAAATAATGCAATTAAACACATACAGTAAGCTATCATAGTTTAGTAAATTATAAACAATTTCGTGATAACAATGCATTAAATTAATATATCAAAAATTTAATAAAAATTTAATAGACAACGATCCATCAACTACTCATTTACTTGTGCAACCACATAACATTCTTATCTCTCAAATTCAAGCCAAACCTAATATGAATATTTTGTTCCCATGCATTATCGATATATTCAAGTTCCAAACTATTCAAACCTATATCTTATACCAAATTTCCACATATCCAAATCACATTTTGTAATTCATATAACAATCAATATGATTTTGTAATCATTTGCACATATCAACTTATATCATCCAAACTATACATTTAAAAGAAACATTCCATCCAATCCACAGATAATCACTTACTCTTGATTTCAAATATCACATCTCGTAGTTTCAATACTTACCAAATTTGATCTTTGAATTGAAAATTAACTCGTACCTTTATTACTTATTAATCGATTTCGCACACATAGTGCTCGATAATTAACTTCGCACACTTAGTTCTCACTGACCGATTTCGCACACATAGTGCTTGGTAATTCAATTCGTACACTTAGTACATAATGACCGATTTCGCACACTTAGTGCTCGGTATTCTAAATTCGCACACTTAGTGCGTTTCTCAATCTTGTTACACATTTATATATATACACACATAAGAATTAAACCTCAACTATAAATATACGAATTAGCCTATTTCAATCTCAATAATCAACATCCCATTCGGTGTGCCAATAGCTCATATACATACCTCACATTCTATTATACTATATATACTATATATATATATATATATATATATATATACATTCGACTATATCAGTAATATATATACATACTTCCATTAAATTCAATTCAACTCAGTTGCTTAAAAACTTACCTTGAGTATCGACGGACTATATTTTCAGACTATTCAACTAACTTCGCTTTTCCCCGATCCAATCCGGATCCTTTTTGTTCTTGATCTTAATTAAACATGCAAGGGCCGAAAGTTTTAAAAGCTCAAGCTCTTTCTTTCTTCTCTAGTTTCGGCAATAGAGAAAATAAAATGATAGAAAAGATGTTCATCCACTTGGTTTTTGTTTTATTATTATTATAATATTATAAGTTATCAAATTCACCAAATTTCAATTAATAAAATAATTTGATAACTCATTTACTAATACATGCATACCAACGGGCCACTACTTATTCCTTTATGGTCAAATTGCTACTTAAAGCCTCCAATTTATTAAGACAACAACAATTAGGCACTATCTTATTTAACAATCAAATTTTCATTTTACGCGATTAAGCTCTTTTTCAAAATTAAGCACCAAAACGATCAAATTTTAATACGAAAATTTCAATCACACCAATTCACACATAATAAAAATATAAAATAATATTAAAATATTTTTCTAAGTCAGATTCGTGATCCCAAAACCACTGTTCCAATTAGGGTCAAAATCGGGCTGTTACAACTCTCTCCCCTTAAGGATTTTCGTCCTCGAAAATCTTACCGGTGAATAAATTTTCTTTCATCGAAGCCTCAAGTTCCCAAGTTGCTTCCTCAATTCCTTGCTTAAGGCAAAGCACTTTTAACAACGATATTTTCTTATTTTGCAACTTGTAACAGCCCAATTTTGACCCTAATCGAATAGTGATTTCGGGACCACAAATCTGAGTCTAAAAAATATTTTAAAATTATTTTTCGCGTTTATTATGTGTGAATTTGTTTGTGTTAAATTTTCGTGACTTAATTTTGTCGTTTAGGTGTCCGATTAAATAAAAGGACTTAATCGCATAAAATATAAAAGTTACAAATTAAAGTGTAAAGTGCCAATTTGATAGAGGCTTGATAATATGGGGTCCTTAAAGGAAAATTATACCATTTAAAAGATAGCAGACGGTACATGGTCAATAATGGACTTGGAAATTATGTTATAAAATATTATTATTAAAGGTTAATAAAGTAAATTAATAATAAACAAATATAAGTTAAAATAAAACAAGACAAACATGTTATCATCTTTAGTTTTATCTAGCTGAAAATCATAAAGAAGAGAAGAAACAAAACCTAACATTCGGCCAAGGAGAAAAATTGTGATTCAATGTTAGTTTTTATTCGGTTCTCGATAATTTTGACGTTTTTGAGATCGTCTTCAAAACCCATGTCTCAATTTGTGATTTTGATGATGATTTTGTATTTTTCTATTGATGATACCTTGAGGTTTTAGATGTTTGATGATGAAATATGAAATATATGTGTTAGATTAACAAGTTTTGTCTTTGAATTTTTGATGAATTTGAGTAATTTAGGCTAAATTACAAAAATAAATTTTTGAGGGACTAAAATGTGAAATAAATGAAATGTGTGGGCTTGTATGGACACTAGGAAGATTCGGCCCTTGAGTAGTGTAGTCAAATATTGTGTATTTTGTGTTTTATGCAAAAAGGACTAAATTGTAAAAAGTGTGAAATGTTAGGGGAAAAATTGTAATTTCTCATTTATGAGTTTTTAGGCTAAATTGAATAAATGGTGTTTAAATAAGCTTAATTTGAATATGTTTAGATCAATAATTAAAGAAATCAGACTTGGATCGGGGAAAGACAAAAGTGGTCGAATAAGCGATTTAACAATGTATTTACGTCAGGGTAAGTCAATAAGCATTTAAATGTTGATAAATCAATGAGTATATATTTGTTATGAAATGATTTAAATTATTTGAATTTTAATTGTATATGGTCGAATGTGGTGTGACTAATTGGCTAAATTCGAGCTTGATTCGATCGAGATTCAACCTCAAGTAAGCCTGTGCATTTAACCTTAGGAATAGATAGGATACATATATCATGACATAGGATATCCGATATGTGTTATCGTGTAAGACCACGTCTAGGTAGTTGGCATCGATATGTGTTTTCGTGTAAGACCATGTCTAGGACATTGGCATCGTATTTGATTTGTGTAAGACCCTGTCTGGGACAGTGGCATCGATATGTGATTACATGTAAGACCACGTCTGGGACATTGGCATTGCATGAGTTTCTGACTATCTGCTTATCCTTTTGAATTCTGAATGGTTCAACGGGCATATGTAAGTGAAGGCCAATGTGAAATTCGAATTAAAATAACTCAGGTACGTATGTAAACTGTGATATGAAAAGTAAGGTAAGTTAAATGTTTATTTCATTGTACAAAATCTAATGTGTGAGCATGAGAACTTTGTATATGTTTCTACTTTGATGAATTCGGCCAAAATGATTAGATGTGTTTTTGATATGGAAACTTTAGTATGTACTTGTGGATGTGGATCATTTAACTAATTGAAACAACTTTACATATTTGATTTTGCTAAATTGGTTGATATTAATTTGCTTACGACTTACTAAGCTTAAACGACTTACTCTGTGTTTTTCTGTCTATCTTTGTTTTACAGATTTTGAATACGTTACGAGCTCGGGGATCGTCAGCAAGACTTATCACACTATCGACAGTCTCCTTTGGTATTTTTATTAAGTTGATTTTGAGTATATGGCATGTATAGCATAGCAAAAGTTTGAATACGAATTAAGTACTTTTGAATGTAATTAATAGCCATGCGAAGATGGCTTATCTTCTTTGATTGATTTGGTTTATATGATTGTGGTTGGAAATGGTATTCGAAAATAGGTTTATACTTATGCTTATTTCATTATGTTATATGTTCGTAATAGGTAAGTAAGTCTTATGTTTTAAAGCTAGGCATATTGAACTTGGATATGTGATTATTAGTGTACATTGATTATGTTTGGTATGATGAATTGAGTTAGTTAAAATGTGGACTTGAACCGAATGTAAACTTAGATATTTTGGCTATGGGTAAGTGATGATATTAGGGATATGTTGAATTCGATTAAGTGTTATGTAATTGTATATTTGTTGTGCATTGTGTAAAGTCCGATTCACTTACTAAATGAACTATGGTTGAGTGTGTCTTTGTATGTGTATATATAAATCAACCGAATGATGTTAAATAAATTGTATATGTAATAAGTATTAGTAATTATGTAAATTAGTAAGATGTGATTTGGTTTTGATATATATAAATATACATTTATATATGTTCAATTCAACAAATAGGTATGTGGTCATATTGATCATCAAGTCTTTGATAATTGGAATTGAAATGATCATGTAGATATATATGTATTCGCAATGATGTGAAATTTTGATAGATGTTTAAATATAATACAAATGGATTTAGTTCTAGTAATTTGGTTATGATATTTGTATTTTTATGTGGTATTTGTTGGATGTAAATTTTAGTTATGTGAAAGGTAATAGTTGTGTTTCAAGATTAAATTGGTTATATGATGTAATGTGATAGAAATTGAATAAAGAATTATGTATGTATTTGCATATATTCTATGCTTAATTGAATTATTGGTATACTTTATTGAGGATTTATTTATGGTTAGTCATGGATTTTATAAGTATGTGATTTTAAATTTGGAATATACTTTGAGTTAAGTTTTAAATTGTAAATTAAATGAATGATGATTATAATTGAAGTTGTTTGTATGGAAGATTATATGATTGGTCAATGTGTATTTGTGATTACTTGAGTGATTTGACATGTATATATGTATCGCTTATTAATTAGTAAGTGATTTGATTAAAATTCTTGATAGTCATTTGTACTTAAATGATTCAAATGATACGCTTTACATATGCATATATTCGTAATAAAAGAAATAGTGTATTGGTTTTGAAATGGTCCAAGTTTGAACATACTTGCTTAAAATATTTGAATGTTGATAATGATATGTTCTTTATAGGATAGTTGTTAGATAATGGAAAAAATGATTATTATGTTATATAAGATTTTGTGTGTATTAGTTTTGTATGGTAATATAATTAGGTATATCATCTACCTTCTTAAATGATCGATATGTATAATAGATTATATAAGTTGTTTAACCTGATATTTTCTTATCATATAGAATGAGTAACTAAACACGTGGTTTTTTTAATGATATGTATTAAAATTAT
Source organism: Gossypium rotundifolium (assembly GCA_025506655.1). NCBI lineage: Eukaryota > Viridiplantae > Streptophyta > Magnoliopsida > Malvales > Malvaceae > Gossypium > Gossypium rotundifolium. Next base: position 114,835,915 of record CP106734.1, on the reverse strand, counting down.
TAAGCCTAAGTTGAGTTTGATATTCGATTAATAAATTAAAATATTGAATGCTAAGTATGTGTATATGATTTGTTAAATAAAAAAAATATATGCCTGTTCTGAGTGATGTCTTATTCGGTAATGCCTCGTAATCCTAATCTGGCGACATATACGGGTTAGGGTTAAGTGATTTGATTAAAATTCTTGATAGTCATTTGTACTTAAAATGATTCAAATGATACGTTTACATATGCATATATTCGTAATAAAAGAAATAGTGTATTGGTTTTGAAATGGTCCAAGTTTGAACATACTTGCTTAAAATATTTGAATGTTGATAATGATATGTTCTTTATAGGATAGTTGTTACATAATGGAAAAAAAATGATTATTATGTTATATAAGATTTTGTGTGTATTAGTTTTGTATGGTAATATAATTAGGTATATCATCCGCTTCTTAAATGATCGATATGTATAATAGATTATATAAGTTGTTTAACTTGATATTTTCTTATCATATAGAATGAGTAACTAAACACGTGGTTTTTTTAATGATATGTATTAAAATTATTAAGCCTAAGTTGAGTTTGATATTCGATTAATAAATTAAAATATTGAATGCTAAGTATGTGTATATGATTTGTTAAATAAAAATATATGCCTGTTCTGAGTGATGTCTTATTCGGTAATTGTAACACCCCAAACCCGGCCCATGAGTCCTGACCGGATCTGGTATGTCACGGAGTAAAATAATTTGAAACATTTTAGAAATTTGGTGAAAACTTGTTAAAATTTGGCTAAGGTATGAAAACGGTGTTTGAAAACTTAGTTGGGCTTTTTATAAATACAGTTGGGTTGATAAACCCTTTTGAAAACATTTGATCATGTAGCATTTTAAAATCGTCAAAGTTATAGTGGACTTGGTTTATTTTTGTTACCCGATGGTAACATCTTTGGAAACCCGTAAAAGTTTATTAAATTTGAAAGGTTACTTTTAACCGGTTTACATATCTTTTGTAAATTCGTTTGTAGCATAACATAAGTAAAATAAAATAACATCCAAGTAAGAAATAATAGCGCCTTATTACAATCCCAAATAAAAGACTTAGAAAATAAATAATAATTAACTAAAACAAAGTAATTTCAAATCCATCGATAAGCATGGCGCTTCGAGTCCTCTCCTACTCCATCTCCGCGATCTACTCATCCGCAAAATGGTAATGGAAGGGGTGAGTCACCAAGACTCAGTGTGTAAATCCCCACCCTAAAATACAACTCATACACAATTTATTAATAAACATGCACATGCAACCCAACCTATCCATCCATACTCCTTAACTACCCCGTGTGGTCAAAACCATCGATGACCATGGGTCACAAATTAAATGATGGGCTAACCCATCGTGTGGTCAAAACCATCGATGACCATAGGTCACAAATAATCAAGTGTGGTCAAAACCATCGTGGTACCAAACCATCGGGACTTAGTCGCGATTTATCAATCGGTGTGGTCAAAACCATCGATGACCATAGGTCACAAATAATCTAATGGGGCCAACCCATCTTGTGGTCAAAACCACTGATGAGCATAGGTCACAAATAATCTGATGGGGCCAACCCATCTTGTGGTCAAAACCACTGACGACAGTCCATAAATCATCCCCCTCCTCTCATCAATCCCACCATCACATGCTTATATATATATCAATTATCATATATCATGTCATAGCATTTAACATCACATGATGGCATGCAAATCATATATCAAAAATCACAAGTTAGGGGACTTACCCGGAATCCATGCTTAGCCATAAGCAAAACACTACCAAAAAGGTGAATAACAACAACAATAGTCATGTAAATTAATGAAGTGTGTAGTGAGTTCTTACACACCTATTTACTAGCAAATCCCGAATATACTAGCGAAATCCCGAGACGTTGTTTCCTCCTACAATCGGTCAACACATGAATTTTAGATCTATTAGCCAATTGGCTAAACTAGAGATCCCAAGGATCAATTGTACCAAAAGTATGGCCTTTGGCGAATGTGGCTTATTCACTTACCAAACTCACCGAATTCCGTGATTTGTCACTTGTCCCGTCAAGATTCCTACCGAAACACTTGTTAACAATTGGCTTGCACATCTATACATAACCAAAGCCTATAGCCGAATGTTACTTACCACCTTACCTTAGGAGAATAAATCCTGAAAGCTTCCTTAATGGCTATGGCTTCCTACAATCGCTTTAACAGTATTAATAAGGGTCTTAGGCCATTCGCCATAATCATAGATTCAAAAGAACCATTCGCCCTGTCCACATACCTCTTACTAATGATTGAAAAAGAATCCCAAAAAGAAACTTGTGTTCCCTTGATATTCGGCCAAAGTAACTCTAATGGAGGAGGAAAGATTTCGGCAAAAAAGGGGATAGAAGAGATTCGGCTAACTCAAGTTTGAAGGGCTGGAATTTTGAGAAGAGAAAGAGGTAGGTTCGGCTAATAGGAATTAGAAAAAGAGAAAGAAGAGATGTAGGGGAAGTGGTGGTGGTTTCGGCTTAGTAGAAGAAAAAGAAGCTGGAATTTTTTAAACAATTTAGGCAATGCAACAAGGGGAAATTTGGCAGCAGCAATTTGGAGAGAAAAATTGATGAGTTTGGCACTTCTTTGCTATACAAATCAGATATGGACAGCCCTAGAGAGTCCCTATTTCGGCCATTGCCTCCCATGAGATAAAACTTTATCTTTTAATCTTTATCTCCTATCCACCTCTTCAACAATTTAAAAGAAAATAAACTACTACACACACCCTTCCAGCCGAAAATATGCAAAAAAAATAGCTCTCCCTTATCAAAATAAGAGTCCATAATCGGGCCATCACCTCTCTTTCTATGCACGCCAGCCTTGAAAAAAAAAAACCAAATTGCAGCTCCCGTGATTCGAACACTAGACCACACTAACACAGCCCCCGACAACGCCCCTTGCCATCTTTCCCATTTGACTTTCATGTCAAATAACCCCACCATTTAATTATAAGGCCTTCTTCCTGCCCTCTTTCCTTTAACGCAAAAAGCCCCAAAATAAAACACTCATATCCATCATGACTCGAACCCAGTCCTTAAACCAAAGCCCTTTAAGTGGCGCCCAAGCCACTCCTCCAACCTGCCTTTCATGTCCAAACCTTGCCCGAAAAATCTATTAAGGCCTTCCAACCTAGCCCCTATCTTAACGTCCCCAAAAAGCCCAAAAATAAAGATACACCCCCTTGTTTCTCCCATGAATCGAACCCAAGACCTCCCTTGCAACACCCTTAGACACACCCTTGTAGCACCTAAGTGGCGCATGGAAGCCACTTCTCCAAGCCATTTTCGTGTCATGTTTCTCCCAAATTTATACTTAACCCCATCTCCTAGCTCCTCCTTTTAGATTCTTAAAAAGAAATTTTTAGGTCTAAGTCAGGCCTAGCTCGGGGTTATTTCTAGACCCTAAAACATGTCAAATGATCATAGAATTTAATTCTTCAAGCACACACATGGGAAAATATTTAAATTACAAACAACCCCTAATTTAGGTGTTACGTTCTACCCCTTAAAAAGAATTTCGCCTCAAATTACCTAGATCAAGAGTGGGGGTATTGTCACCGATCACATCCTCAGGTTCCCATGTGGCCTCCTTCGTACCATGATTTCGCCATAACACCTTTACCAAAGGCACTGACTTTCTTCGAAGAACCTTGACATCTCGATCCAAGATTTGTACTGGCTCCTCCTCGAAAGACAAGTCTGGGTTCACCTCAATTTCTGCTACTAGCACAACGTGTGAAGTATCTGATCGATAGCGCCTCAGCATCGAAACATGGAAGACGTCATGTATCTGGCTCAACTTTGCTGGCAACTCAAGCTGGTAAGCCACTGGTCCCACACGTTTCAACACCGTGTACGGTTCGATGAATCTAGGGCTTAGCTTGCCCTTCCGGCCAAACCTCAGCACCTTCTTCCAAGGTGATACTTTCAGGAAAACCTTATCACCCACTGCATATTCAACCTCTCTGTGTTTTAAGATCGGCGTAAGATTTTTACCTGTCCGACGCCTCCTTAAGACGAGCCCGAATTACTTTAACCTTATCTTCCGTCTCTTCCACTAACTCTGGACCCAACATTCGACGTTCTCCTAGTTCTGTCCAACATGTAGGAGTACGGCATCTCCGACCATACAGCGCCTCATACGGTGCCATCTGAATGCTCGCTTGATAACTATTGTTATAAGCGAACTCTGCCAAAGGTAGGTACTCCTCCCAACTACCACGGAAATCCAAAACACATCCCCTCAACATGTCTTCCAACACTTGGATTACCCTCTCAGATTGTCCATCAGACTGTGGGTGAAAAGCCGTGCTGAAATTCAACCTCGTGCCTAACTCCTGATGTAAAGCCTTCTAAAATCTCGACGTCAACCGAGGATCCCGATCCGAGATAATGGACACAGGTACCCCATGCAACTGTACTATCTCTCGATGTACAACTTGGCTAATCTCTGGCGAGTAGTCAACCTTACCAGATGAAATAAGTCGACTTTTGTCAACCGATCTACTACCACCCAAATCGATCTTTCTTCTTGGGCGTGAGGGAAGCCCACCCACGAAATCCATACTAATCTCCTCCTATTTCCACTGTGGAATCCGATCGATCGTAATAGCTCGATGGCAATTGATGCTCACTTAACTTGCGGCATGTCGACACTTGCCCACCAACTCGCCATTTCGCTTAAGACCCGGCCACCAAAATGCTCTCTTAAATCCCGATACATCTTGTCGCTTCCGGGTGCATAGCGTGACGACCGCTATGAGCTTCTTTAAGGATTCACTGCCTCAACTCATCATCCTTAGGCATGCATACTCTCCCCTGAAAGTACAACACTCCATCACTGCTCAAGCTGAAACCCTCGGCCTCACCATTCCGTACTTGCAACCTCCGAGTACTCAAAGCTTCGTCGGTCAACTGCCTTTCTTTGACCTCATCAATCCAAGAAGGCTTCACTTGTAATTCCGCCAAAAGGCTCCCGTCCTCATAGAGACTTAGATGAGCAAACATAGCTCGCAAATCCGCTACTACCTTACGGCTCAAAGCATCAGCTACTACGTTAGCCTTCCCCGGATGGTATTCGATTGAGCAGTCGTAGTCCTTCAACAACTCAATCCGCCTCCGCTGCCTCAGATTCAAATCTTTCTGAGTCGAGGTACTTCGACTTTTATGATCCTGTACACCATCGACTTCTCCCGCATGTAGTGCCTCCAGATCTTCAGAGCAAAAACTACAGCAGCCAATTCCAGATCGTGTGTTGGATAATTAACTTCGTGAGGCCTCAACTGCCGTGACGCATAAGCGACCACCTTCCCTTCTTGCATCAACACACACCCTAAACCAGTATGTGATGCATCACAGTACACCGTGAACTCTTTCCCCGCCTCTGCCGAAAGTTAAGACCGGTGCTTTTGTCGTAATCCTCTTCACTTATCAAAACTCTCTTTGCTTCTCACCCACACAAACGAACTCATTTTCTCAACAAATTAGTCAATCGGTCTTGCGATTAAGAGAAGTTCTCCACAAATCTCCTATAATATCCGCCAACCCCGTAAAACTCAATTTTCAGAATCGACTTTGGTGGCTTCCACTCTAATACCGCCTCAATCGTGACGGGATCCACCCCGATTCCCTACCAAATAACATGTCCTAGAAAAGTTACCTCCTTGAGCCGAACTCACATTTCTTCTAACTTAGCGTGACAAATTGCTTTCTCCTTAAAACTTGTAGAACCACATGAAGATGTGCGTCATGCTCCTCTTTCGACTTCGAGTACATCAAAATGTCGTCTATGAAGACCACGATGAACCGATCCAGATAGGGTTGGAAAACCCGATTCATCATGTCCATAAACGCGACCGGTGCATTTGTCAACCCAAAAGGCATTACCAGAAACTCGTAGTGGCCATACCGAGTACGGAATGTCATCTTGTGGACATCGACCTCCTTCACCTTAAGTCGATGGTACCGACCTAAGGTCAATCTTAGAAAACACCGATGCTCCTTTGAGTTGATCGAATGATCGTCAATCTTGGGCAAAGGGTACCAGCTTTATCGTCAATTTGTTCACCGTCGATAATCTATACACGTCCTCATTGTCCCATCCTTCTTCTTGACAAATAGTACTGGAGCTCCCCAAGGCGATACACTTGGTCGGATGGATCCTCTATCCAACAACTCCTGGATCTGCGCCTTCAACTCCACCAATTCTTTCTTGCGCCATCCGACACGGAGCTATAGATATCTGGCGCAGCTTTGCAATGTATCTATCCCAAATTCAACCTCACGGTCCGAAGGTAGACCCGAAAGTTCTTCTAAAAACACATCCACATAGTCACTTACAGTTCAGACATCTCCCACAGCAACATCCTTAGCTTCCAAGGCACAGACGTGAACCACACATGCCTCACAACCCTTCTTCACCATTCTTTCCGCCTTCAAAGCAAAAACCAAGTTGGATAGGTAATCTCTCCTTTTACCTATCATCACCACCTCATCACCTTCCTCGGTCTTTAACACCATGCGCTTAGTCGCACAATCCAGGCTAGCCTGATACTTTACTAGCCAATCCATCCCGAGGATTAGGTCAAACTCCCAGAACGGTAGTTCCATCAAATCAGCCAAGAACACGACCCCTTGGAGTTCTAGGGTACGTCCCTATAGAGTCTACTTACTTCTGAGTGACCTAGGGGCTTAATACACCATCTTCCTAGAAGCAAGTTCGAGTCTAGATGCAAAGTTTCTACTACACTACTAGCAATGTACGAGTGGGTTGAGCCAATGTCCGCAAGGTATTATAAGGTACACTAAAGATTAAGAACGTCTGGTTATGATGTCCGGTGTCGCCTCCTCTTGACGCCTCATGCATAGACTAAACCAGTTGTCTAGCCTCGGTACCACCGTATTTCCCCTCGGTGCCCCACGACCTCTGCCAAAGACCATTACCTCCTCTTCCTGCACCACGACCTCTCTGTGGCTGTTGGTTATCCCTCCTGTTTGGTGTACGATCCTGACCTTCTGTTCTCAGCCTAGCTGCTTTCTTCGGACAGTCTCTAACTCGATGCTCCATAGACCCACATTCGAAGCATCCTCGATTACCATTCCAACACTCCCCCTTGTGAGACTTGCCACACCGAGCACACTGTGGCGGCCATTGAGTATTGGCGTGAGCCTAATAAATTTGATCTCGACCCACCAAACCTTGTCCTCTTTTGCTGATTACTAGAAAACTTTGAAGGTCTGGAGCTCCTCTTATTCCAATTTCGATCCTGGTTCCGTCAACCGACTGCCTTACCCCTTTAGCAACCTTAGATTTCTCCACTAGGACAAGAACTCCTGCTCTGCCATGGAGCTATCATCATTCTCACTCATCTCTCAAATTTCCATCTTCAAATCACAAAGCGCTCATGCTCGGTACCCACAAAACCACGAGCATACCTACTCAACCGGAGAAACTCGGCCTCATATTTCGCCACCGTCTTATTGCCTTGAACCAGATTCAAGAAGGCCTTCCGCTGGGCATCCACGTAGCTAGTTTCGATATACTTCTTTTGATAAGCCTCTCTGAAGAATTCCCAGGTGAGATTTTCTCGCCACTGTTCCATCCTCACGGTGAGCCACCACCGTATGACTCATCCCGTAGCAAAGATATTATGCCCTTCAACTTCTCCTCACCGTGAAATCCAAATCACCCATAATCCTCTCAAGGATTCCAACCAATATTCCATCAAGACTGGTGCCACTCCAAACTCCTCGAATACTTACGCCGTTAGCTCTGAGTCGCTCAACCACTTGATTTACGGGCTCCTGCACCCGCGCCTTCCTCAGCAACCCGTTTCAATACCCGTAATCTCGCTTGAGACACAACATCATTACCACCATTCGATCCTCGAACTCGGTTACCACGGCAGATCCTAGATCTTATTTCCAAACCCGTGACTGACCTTGTTGGCTCGGACAAGGTCATCCTACCCCTACCACGCCACGCAGCGACGTCCACGACCTCTTGAACTAATTCTAACGATTGCGTTTATCTGCTTAAGAATTTTATGCATTAGTACTTGTTTCACGGATTACCCGAAGGAATTTTATGATAATAGCTTAGAGTGGTTCTTTGTAATCATACATGCACACAGCTTTCATTCATTCATTCAAAGAGACGTTGTAGTTTTCATTGTGATCGCTTTTCCACTACCCGGGGTATTTTAAGTAATTTGTCCTATGCGGGTATTTTGTAATTAATTTTTTAAAATAAAATTTTCTGATGATTTTGTCAAAACATTTTGAAACTCTTAAATTCTGGTATTTTGAAAAATTTTAAAATCCGGGTCTTTCAAAATTTTGAAACTCGGGGGCATTTTGGTAATTTTTACAAATTAGGGTAAATTTGTAAAATTTTAAGGAATCGTGGATATTTCAAAAGTTGTAAAACTTTGAGGGCTTTTTTCTTTTTTTGATAATTGTATTTTCCAAAATAGTGATGTTGCAAAATTTCAAGGTCGGGTATTCGCAATTTTGTGTTAGGGCAATTTTGTAATTTTCTAAAATCATGACGCTTTTGAATTTTAAGGTTTTGGGCACTTTTTATGTGATGAAATTTTGATTAAAACCGGTAGAATTTTGGAAACTTCATAATTCAAGCTGCTGTAATTTTACCCTAAGGGTATTTTAGTAATTTCACATAATCGTAGTATTTTCAAAAAATGATTTCCAAAATTTGGTTCTAATTGATTTCACAAAAGGAAGTTATTTTGAAAATTTTCTATTTGGAAATTTTCGAGGTATTTTGGAAATTTTCAAGCGAGGGTATTTTGGTCATTTTTCAAATCGAGGGTATTTTGTTTTCTTTTTTTAAACAAGGTTTTAATTACTTCAAAACAAAACGGCTAGTCCCTTTCGGGTTTTAGTTATCGAGTTTAGCTCGTGAGTGTGTCGTCTCATTTAGGATGAACTGTTACTACGCACTGCAGGATTCGAGTGAGTAGGAGGTGAGTCACGAGGACTGCTTAAATACCAGGCCTCCACCGAATCCAATCCTAGACATGCGTATAACGATTGCCACATCCTTTGCTCAGTGACAACTCACAGGGTTGTTTAGGTAATTATTAAATCTTATGCATAGTTGAGGTATGCTAGCCTTAGGGTTCAACAAATTCTATTCTAATAGTTTACGTTCCCAATTTTACCCTTCTACCCCTCATCAAAGATTCACAAAAATGGATAGAAGTACTTACCTGGGCGGATTGGTGCCGGAGACTCGGTGCCATGCTGTTCAAGCCACAACCACTTTCCAAAACATTTCAATAAGGCCTACTAATAAAAACAAAACATTTTGGGCCTTGAGCCCCCCACAGTCAAGTTTTGAACCGGGCTCTGATACCAAAAATGTAACACCCCAAAGTAACATCTTTAAAAACCCGTAGAAGTTTATTAAGTTTGAAAAGTTACTTTAACCTGTTCAATTAATATTTATAAAATTCCATTTGTAATATAACATAAGTAAAATAAAACAAGAAATAAACATCCAAAATAATAATAGCGGCCTTATTACAATCCCAAAATAAAAGGACTTAGAAAATAAATAATAATAACTAAAACAAAGGTCCTCTCCGCTCCATCTCCGCGATCCACTTATCTGCAAAATGGTAAGGGAAGGGTGAGTCACCAAGACTCAAAGTGTAAATCCCCACCCTAAAATACAACTCATACACAATTTATTAATAAACATGCACATGCAACCCAACCTATCCATCCATACTCCTTAACTACCCCGTGTGGTCAAAACCATCGATGACCATGGGTCACAAATTAAATGATGGGGCCAACCCATCGTGTGGTCAAAACCACCGATGACCATAGGTCACAAATAATCAAGTGTGGTCAAAACCATTGGTGGTACCAAACCACTAGGACTTAGTCGTGATTTATCAATTGGTGTGGTCAAAACCACTGATGATCATAGGTCACAAATAATCTGATGGGGCCAACCCATCTTGTGGTCAAAACCAATGGCGACAGTCCATAAAATCATCCCCCTCCTCTCATCAATCCCACCATCACATGCTTATATATCAATTATCATATATCATGTCATAGCATTTAACATCACGTGATGGCATGCAAATCATATATCAAAAATCACAAGTTAGGGGACTTACCCGGAATCCATGCTTAGCCATAAGCAAAACACTACCAAAAAGGTGAATAACAACAACAATAATCATGTAAATTAATAAAGTGTGTAGTGAGTTCTTACACACACCTATTTACTAGCAAATCCCGAATATACTAGCGAAATCTCGAGACGTTGTTTCCTCCTACAATCGGTCAACACATGAATTTTTAGATCTATTAGCCAATTGGCTAAACTAGAGATCTCGAAGGATCAATTGTACCAAAAGTATGGCCTTTGGCCGAATGTGGCTTATTCACTTAGCAAACTCACCGAATTCCCGTATTTGTCACTTGTCCTGTCGAGATTCCTACCAAAAACACTTGTTAACAATTGGCTTGCACATCTATACATAACCAAAGCCTATAGCCGAATGTTACTTACCACCTTACCTTAGGAGAATAAATCCCAAAGCTTCCCTTAATGGCTATGGCTTCCTACAATCGCTTTAACTTAGTATTAATAAGGGTCTTAGGCCATTCTACCATAATCATAGATTCAAAAGAACCATTCACCGTGTCCACATACCTCTTACTAATGATTGAAAAAGAATCCCGAAAAGAAACTTATGTTCCCTTGATATTCGGCCAAAGTAACTCTAATGGAGGAGGAAAGATTTCGGCAAAAAGGGGTTGGAAGAGATTCGGCTAACTCAAGTTTGAAGGGCTGGAATTTTGAGAAGAGAAAGAGGTAGGTTCGGCTAATAGGAATTAGAAAAAGAGAAAGAAGAGATGTAGGGGAAGTGGTGGTGGTTTCGGCTTAGTAGAAGAAAAAGAAGCTGGAATTTTTTAAACAATTTAGGCAATGCAACAAGGGGAAATTCGGCAGCAGCAATTTGGAGAGAAAAATTGATGAGTTTGGCACTTCTTTGCTATACAAATCAGATATGGACAGCCCTAGAGAGTCCCAATTTCGGCCATTGCCTCCCATGAGATAAAACTTTATCTTTTAATCTTTATCTCCTATCCACCTCTTCAACAATTCAAAAGAAAATAAACTACTACACACACCCTTCCAGCCGAAAATATGCAAAAAAAAATAGCTCTCCCTTATCAAAATAAGAGTCCATAATCGGGCCATCACCTCCCTTCCCATGCACGCCAGCCTTGAAAAAAAGAAACCAAATTGTAGCTCCCGTGATTCGAACACCAGACCACACTAACGCAGCCCCCTACAACGCCCCTTGCGATCTTTCCCATTTGACTTTCATGTCAAATAACCCCACCATTTAATTATAAGGCCTTTTTCCTAGTCCTCTTTCCTTTAACGTAAAAAGCCCTAAAAATAAAACACTCCTGCGTCCATCATGACTCGAACCCGAGTCCTTAAACCAAAGCCCTTTAAGTGGCACTCCAAGCCACTCCACCAACCTGTCTTTCATGTCCAAACCTTGCCCGAAAAATCTATTAAGGCCTTCCAACCTAGCCCCTATCTTAATGTCCCCAAAAAGCCCAAAAATAAAGATACACCCCCTTGTTTCTCCCATGAATCGAACCCAAGACCTCCCTTGCAACACCCTTAGACGCACCCTTGTAGCACCTAAGTGGCGCATGGAAGCCACTTGTCCAAGCCATTTTTCGTGTCATGTTTCTCCCAAATTTATACTTAACCCCTATCTCCTAGCTCCCTCCTTTTAGATACTTAAAAAGAAATTTTTAGGTCTAAGTCAGGCCTAGCTCGGGGTTATTTCTAGACCCTAAAACATGTCAAATGATCATAGAATTTAATTCTTCAAGCACACACATGGAAAAATATTTAAATTACAAACAACCCCTAATTTAGGGTGTTACAGTAATGCCTCATAATCCTAATCTGGTGACAGATACGGGTTAGGGGTGTTACATTTAATTGGTATCAGAGCTATGGTTTAGTCGGTTCTAGGGCTACCATAGAGTTTGTGAGTTTAGCTATACATGCCATATTAAATCTGCAATAGTGTGATATCTCCCGACTCTAACGAAGATTGTTTTGATGAGATAGATAAGTTTTTCAACTAAGCTAATTTTGATAGTACAGAAGTAAATATTCAAATAATTGAGTGGAAATGTGTTGATGATGAGTTGAGACTCATTAAGGTAAGAATCAAATTGTATGACATGTTATTGATAAATGATGTAATTATATGAGCATATGAGATATGGTATTTGAGTTATAATTACTATCTGAAATGCTCTGATTGTGAAATGGTGATTTGAGTTGGCATATGAACAATGTGTTAATAATAAAAGTGATTAAAAGCAAAAGTATATTGAATGATTTGAGAATGTGAAATTAGTAATGAACTAACTATTTGTGATAGTATGTATTATGTGCAATTATGTGAGAGTTAAATTTGAGGCTTTACTACCGTCCCCCCCTTGTCAGAAAAATGTTACAATTTTATTATAAGAGTTGGAATGAATAAGCTCACTAATGTGGAGTTTTAGAAATCTGTGTTTGAAAGATTAGTAATTAGGTCAAAAGGAGAATGAATCAGCAAATGAATACAATACTAAAATAGATATTGGGCAGTTCTGAAGACTATTTAGATTATGCAAAGTCACTATTAAAGAAGAGGTTAACTCTAACTAAATGACTTATTCAGGTATGTTATCTAAAGAAAGTATTAACTAAAAGCTTTCCTGAATTGATTTCTATTAGTGATGGGATAATATGAAAATTTCTGATGACATAATTAGACAGTGGATTGATGTTTGAATTGTATTGATGGTTGAATGCAATGGTTATAGTAGGACAGTTATTATGATTCCATTTGGACATTCTATGTGTACATTTATCCTCAAAAGTATATGTGACTGTTTAATTTCAAAAAGAAAGTTTTATAGTATAAGAATATTAGGTAAACATATTAATAGACGAAAGCATCGTTGATCTGTTTGGGGTTATATTCGACATTGTTATGTCTTCCTTTGATAATTTATTCCATGGTGTGGATATAAAAGTTGACGGTAAAATATGTATGAGACTAATATTCTGTTTCTACTGGTTATTTCTCTGTTGAATATACGTGAAGATTATATTACTTCTGTTACTGTAGATTTCAGTATTTATGAGCGACATTGTTATTTTTGGACATTTTTGGGATATCATCGAAACTAATATTATTTTATATGAGTAGTAATTTTCAGATATTCTATGTAACTCCAATGTTGAAATTTTGTTACTCCGGTATTTTTATGATTCCATCTTACTATCTGCAAGAGATTTCTATTTGACAGAGATGACTATGTCTATTGCGATTATAATTTCTGGTTTGAAATGTGAAAGTACAGTGGTACCGTTCTAAGAGTTATAGAAGATGTGTTTCTACAATGGTTGCTATTTAAATCATATTTGATTCCTTTCTGTGTTCAAATGTTTCATTAACAGCTGGATTAATATTCATTATAGAATTGAGACATTGTTCCTAGTAAGGCTTAATAATTTCTATTTGGTTAAAGTGGTTTTAGAATAATTTGGAGTTTTGATGATTAATATATGAGAGACAGCTTTATTATAAACTCTTTTCTAGTTCTTGTGAAGGTTCGACAGTGATAAAAGTGAAAATGATAGAAGATCAAAATTAATTTGTACAATGATATGTTTGAAGTCATCCTTCTAATAAGAAGAAAGATTTCTTGAAAAGACCTATTCGGTAGTTAGTATGATTTGAATTATTTGATTGAAAAGTTAATTGGTATATATGTGTTTGAATCTATTTACGAACTGGAAATAAACTTTGAATGTACATGTATGAATTGAAGGATAGATTGAAAGAAGAATTTGTATTCTTGAAGACTCTAATGTACTAAAGACTATTTTTCGGACGAGGTATGGACATTATAAGTTTCTGGTTATGCCTTTCGGACTTACTAATGCACCTACTGTTTTCATGGATTTGATGAATCGAATTTTCAGATAATATCTGGATCGGTTTGTGGTAGTGTTTATAGATGATATTCTGTTCCACTCTCGAGATGAAACCGAGCATGTCGAGCATCTGAGACTAGTGTTACAAACTTTGCGAGATAAACAGTTGTATGCAAATTTTAGTAAATGTGAGTTCTGGTTAGTTTTCTAGGCCATGTTGTATTAGCATCAGGTATCAGGATTGATCCGAATAAAATTTCAACTATACTTGACTGGAAACCTCCGAGAAATGTCTCTGAAGTTTGAAGCTTTTTGGGAGTTAATGGTTATTATAGACGGTTCGTGAAAGGTTCTCTATGATTGCTACACCGATGAAGAAACTGTTACAGAAAGATGTTAAGTTTGAGTGGTCAAAAAGTTCTAGAAAAGTTTTGATCAGTTGAAATCTCTTTTGACTGAAGCTCCAGTGTTAGTTCAGCCACAATCGGGTAAAGAATTTATCATTTTTAGTGATGCATGCTTGAGTGGTCTGGGTTGTTTTTTGATGTAGGAAAGCAAAGTTATAGCTTATGTCTCGAGACAGTTGAAGCCACATGAAAAGAATTATCCGGCACATGATTTGGAGTTAGCAGCTATTGTGTTTGCATTGAAGATTTGGCGTCACTATCTGTTCAGTGAGAAATGTCATATTTATTCTGATCATAAAAGCCTGAAGTTTTTGATGACTCAGAAAGATCTGAATTTGAGACAACGCCAATGGTTAGAGCTGTTGAAAGACTACGAGCTAGTGATTGACTACCATCCGGGAAAGGTTAATGTTGTTGCTAATGCTTTAAGTTGAAAGTCATTATTTGCTTTACGTGTAATGAATGTGTATAGGATTATATCTAATGATGGTTCGATAATAGCTTTATTAAAAGCAAGACTGTTATTTGATCAACAAATTTGTGATGCTCAGAAAGTTGATAATGAATTGTAAGCAAAGTGAGATCAGTGTGAAATGAATATTGAATCTGAATTCGGAGTTGATGGAAATGGTTGTTTGAGGTTAGAAACCGAATATATGTTTTGATGAATTTAGAGTTGATTTAGATGATTTTGAATGAAGCTCACAGTAGTTGGTTGTCTATTTATCCGGATAGTACGAAAATGTATAATGATCTGAAATTATTCTATTGGTGGTCTGGTATAAAACGAGACATATTTGACTTTTGTTTTGAAATGCTTAGTTTGTCAACAAGTAAAAGCCGAGCATCAGAAACCTTCTAGGTTATTTCAACCAGTTATGATACCCGGGTAAAGAGGGGATAGAGTCATGATGAATTTTGTATCTGGTTTACCGTTGACACCGAGCAAGAAAGATGCAATTTGGGTTATTGTGAATAGATTAACTAAATTTGGTTTACCTTTGATTGAATTTGCTCATAATAGTTGCTTTCAATTTAGTATCAAAATGGCACCCTACGAGGCTTGGTACAGTCGTAAATGTCGTACACTATTGTATTAGACCGAGATCAGTGAAAGTAAGATACACGGGGTTGACTTGATCAAAGAAACAGAACAAAAAGTGATAGTGATCCGTGATAGCTTGAAAGCTGCATCCGATCCTCAAAAGTCATATGTAGATTTGAAATGTAAAGATATTAAATTTCAGATCAGAGATCAAGTGTTTTTGAAAGTTTCACCGTGGAAGAAAGTACTCAAATTCGGTCGTAAAGGCAAGTTGAGTCCGAGATTCATTAGGCCGTATAAGATCATAGAGCGTATCGGGCCAGTTGCTTATAAATTACAGTTGCCACATGAGTTAGAAATGATCCATAATGAATTCCATGTTTTGATGCTTCGTAGATACCAATCCGATCCTTCACATGTGATTGATCCGACAGAGGTTGAGATTCAGTTTGATATGACATATGAAGAGGAACCGATTATATTCTGGCTCGTGAGATTAAAGAATTGAGAAATAAGAAAATTCTGTTAGTCAAAGTACTGTGGCAAAAAGCACGGAGTTGAGGAGGCAACTTGGGAGTCAGAGAATACAATGAAAGAACGTTATCCAAACCTATTCACCGGTAAGATTTTCGAGGATGAAAATCCTTAAGGGGGGAGAGTTGTAACAGCCCAATTTTGACCCTAATCGAAATAGTGGGTTTGGGACCACAATCCGAGTCTAAAAAATATTTTAAAATTATTTTTCGTGTTTATTATGTGAGAATTTGTTTGTGTTAAATTTTCGTGACTTAATTTTGTTGTTTAGGTGTCCGATTAAATAAAAGGACTTAATCGCGTAAAATATAAAAGTTACAAATTAAAGTGTAAAGTGCCAATTTGATAGTGGCTTGATAATATGGGGTCCTTAAAGGAAAATTAGCCCATTTAAAAGATAGTGGACGGTACATGGTCAATAATGGCCTTGGAAATTATGTTATAAAATATTATTATTAAAGGTTAATAAAGTAAATTAGTAATAAACAAATATAAGTTAAGATAAAACATGACAAACATGTTATCATCTTTATTTTTATCTAGTTGAAAATCATAAAGAAGAGAAGAAACAAAACCTAACATTCGGCCAAGGAGAAAAATTGTGATTCAAGGTTAGATTTTGTTCGGTTCTCGATAATTTTTACGTTTTTGAGATCGTTGCTTTGTGTACTTCAAAACCCATGTCTCAATTTGTGATTTTGATGATGATTTTGTATTTTTCCATTGATGATACCTTGAGGTTTCAGATGTTTGATGATGAAATATGAAATATATGTGTTAGATTAACAAGTTTTGTCTTTGAATTTTTGATGAATTTGAGTAATTTAGACTAAATTACAAAAATAAATTTTTGAGGGACTAAAATGTGAAATAAATGAAATGTGTGGGCTTGTATGGACACTAGGAAGATTCAGCCCTTGAATAGTGTAGTCAAATTTTGTGTATTTTGTGTTTTGTGCAAAAAGGACTAAATTGTAAAAAGTGTGAAATATTAGAGGCAAAATTGTAATTTTCTCATTTATGAGTTTTTAGGCTAAATTGAATAAAATGGTGTTTAAATAAGCTTAATTTGAATATGTTTAGATCAATAATTAAAGAAATCAGACTTGGATCGGAGAAAGACAAAAGTGGTCGAATAGCCGATTTAACAGTAGACGGCGTCCGAGGTATGTCAATTAGCATTTAAATGTTGATAAATCAATGAGTATATATTTGTTATGAAATGATTTAAATTATTTGAATTTTAATTGTATATGGCTGAATGTGGGTGTGACTAATTGGCTAAATTTCGAGCTTGATTCGATCGAGATTTGACGTCCGTAAGCCTCGTACGAACCTTAGGAATAGATAGGATACATATGTCATGACATAGGATATTCGATATGTGTTATCGTGTAAGACCACATCTGGGACGTTGGCATCGACTTGTGTTTTCATGTAAGACCATGTCTGGGACATTGGCATCGTATTTGATTTGTGTAAGACCCTGTCTGGGACAGTGGCATCGATATTTGATTACATGTAAGACCACATTTGGGACGTTGGCATTGTACGAGTTTCTGACTATCCGCTTATCCTTTTGAATTCCGAATGGTTCAACGGGCATATG
Organism: Gossypium rotundifolium; assembly: GCA_025506655.1. Taxonomy (NCBI): domain Eukaryota; kingdom Viridiplantae; phylum Streptophyta; class Magnoliopsida; order Malvales; family Malvaceae; genus Gossypium; species Gossypium rotundifolium. The sequence goes on along the minus strand of CP106734.1, from coordinate 114,818,241 downwards.
TAAGTGAAGGCCAATGTGAAATTCGAATTAAAAGAACTCAGGTACGTACGTATACTGTGATATGAAAAGTAAGGTAAGTTAAATGTTTATTTCATTATACAAAATCTAATGTGTGAGCATGAGAACTTTGTATATGTTTCTAATTTGATGGATTTGCCAAAATTGATTAGATGTGCTTTTGATATGGAAACTTTAGTATGTACTTGTGGATGTGGATCATTTAACTAATTGAAACAACTTTACATATTTGATTTTGCTAAATTGGTTGATATTAATTTGCTTACGACTTACTAAGCTTAAATGGCTTACTCTGTGTTTTTCTGTCTATCTCTATTTTATAGATTTTGAATACGTTACGAGCTCGGGGATCGTCAGCAAGACTTATCACACTATCGACAGTCTCCTTTGGTATTTTTATTAAGTTGATTTTGAGTATATGGCATGTATAGCATGGTAAAAGGTTGAATACGAATTAAGTACTTTTGAATGTAATTAATAGCCATGCGAAGATGGCTTATCTTCTTTGATTGATTTGGTTTATATGATTGTGGTTGGAAATGGTATTCGAAAATAGGTTTATACTTATGCTTATTTGATTATGTTATATGTTCATAATAGGTAAGTAAGAGTTATGTTTTAAAGCTAGACATATTGAACTTGGATATGTGATTATTAGTGTACATTGGTTATGTTTGGTATGATGAATCGAATTTGTTAAAATGTGGACTTGAACCGAATGTAAACTTAGATATTTTGGCTATAGGTAAGTGATGATATTAGGGATATGTTGAATTCGATTAAGTGTTTTGTAATTTTATATTTGTTGTGCATTGTGTAAAGTTTGATTCACTTACTAAATGAACTATGGTTGAGTGTGTCTTTGTATGTGTATATATAAATCAACTGAATGATGTTAAATAAATTGTATATGTAATAAGTATTAGTAATTATGTAAATTAGTAAGATGTGATTTGGTTTTGATATATATAAATATACATATATATGTTCGAATTCAACAAATAGGTATGTGGTCATATTGATCATCAAGTTTTTGATAATTGGAATTGAAATGATCATGTAGATATATATATGTATTCGCAATGATGTGAAATTTTGATAGATGTTTAAATATAATACAAATGGATTTAGTTCTAGTAATTTGGTTATGATATTTGTATTTTTATGTGGTATTTGTTGGATGTAAATTTTAGTTATGTGAAAGGTAATAGTTGTGTTTCAAGATTAAATTGGTTATATGATGTAATGTGATAGAAATTGAATAAAGTATTATGTATGTATTTGCATATATTCTACTATGCTTAATTGAATTATTGGTATACTTTATTGAGGATTTATTTATGGTTAGTCATGGATTTTATAAGTATGTGATTTTTAAATTTGGAATATACTTGGAGTTAAGTTTTAAATTGTAAACTAAATGAATGATGATTATAATCGAAGTTGTTTGTATGGAGGATTATATGATTGGTGAATGTGTATTTGTGATTACTTGAGTGATTTGACATGTATATATGTATCGGCTTATTAATTAGTAAGTGATTTGATTAAAATTCTTGATAGTCATTTGTACTTAAAATGATTCAAATGATACGTTTACATATGCATATATTAGTAATAAAAGAAATATTGCATTGGTTTTGAAATGGTCCAAGTTTGAACATACTTGCTTAAAATATTTGAATGTTGATAATGATATGTTCTTTATAGGATAGTTGTTACATAATGGAAAAAAATGATTATTATGTTATATAAGATTTTGTGTGTATTAGTTTTGTATGGTAATATAATTAGGTATATCATCTACCTTCTTAAATGATCGATATGTATAATAGATTATATAAGTTGTTTAACATGATATTTGCTTATCATATAGAATGAGTAACTAAACACGTGGTTTATTTGTTTAATGATATGTATTAAAATTATTAAGCCTAAGTTGAGTTTGATATTCGATTAATAAATTAAAATATTGAATGCTAAATATGTGTATATGATTTGTTAAATAAAAAAATATATGCCTGTTCTGAGTGATGTCTTATTCGGTAATGCCTCGTAACCCTAATCCGGCGACAGATACGGGTTAGGGATGTTACACAACTCTTACACTTCAGGAGTCAGAATACGGATTGATTCTTCCTCATAAGTTAGATCAGACTGTATATTAACCTCGGACGGACTAATCACATGAGAAGGGTTAGATCTGTACCTTCAGAGCATCGAAACATGAAAAACATTGTGGATCTTTTCTAGTTCAGGTGGCAATAGCAATCTATAAGCAACCGGCCCGCTACGCTTTATAATCTCATACGGCCCAATAAATCTCATGCTCAATTTGCCTTTGCGACCAAATCTGAGTATTTTCTTCCACGGTGAGACTTTCAAGAAAACTTTATCTCCAACCTGAAACTCTATATCTTTCCGTTTCAAATCTGCATATGATTTTTGACGATATGATGCTGCTTTCAGACTTTCACGGATTACTTGCACTTTCTGTTCAGTTTCTTTGATCAAATCAACCCTGTGTATCATATTTTCGCTGAGCTCAGTCCAATACAAAGGTGTACTACATTTACAACTCTACAAAGCTTCATAAGGTGCCATTTTGATATTCGATTGAAAGCTATTATTATACGTAAATTCAATCAAAGGCAAGTATCTTTCCCATGTACCCTTGAACTCGAGAACACAACATCTCAACATATCCTCAAGTATTTGAATAATTCTCTCGGATTGACCATCCGTTTGGGGGTGAAAAGCTGTGCTGAAATGCAATTTAGTACCTAATGCATCTTGTAGTTTTTTCCAAAACCGCGATGTAAACCTCGGATCTCTATCTGAAACAATAGAAATGGGTACGCCGTGTAATCGTACAATCTGAGAAATGTACAATTTAGCTAGCTTATCGAGTGAAAAATCTGTACGGACCAGAATGAAGTGTGCCAATTTTGTCAATTTATCTACTATAACCCATATTGCGTCTTTCTTACTCGGTGTCAACGGTAAACTAGATACAAAATCCATCGTGATTCGATCCCATTTCCATTCGGGTATCATAATCGGCTGAAGTTATCCAGATGGCACTTGATGCTCGGCTTTTACTTGCTAACATATCAAATATTTTGACACGAAATCTAAAATATCTCGTTTCATACCGTGCCACCAATATTGCTACTTCAAATCATTATACATTTTCGTGCTACCTGGATGAATAGACAATCTACTATTATGAGCTTCATTGCAAATCATCTGAATCAATTTAGGATCCTTTGGTACACATAGTCAGTTTCTGAACCGCAAACATCCTCATAGCATCAATCTAAAATTCTGAGTCAGCATTTGAACCACATTGATTCCTTTTTGCTATCAAATTATCATCCATCTTTTGAGTTTCGCAAATCTGCTAAACAAATAACGGTCTCGCTTTCAATTCTATTATAATTGCACCATCCTCAGATATAGTGATTTCTGCATTCATTGTACGCAGAGCAAATAGTGATTTTCGGCTTAGGGCATCGGCAACCACATTAGCCTTCCCCGGGTGATAATCAATCACAAGCTCGTAGTCTTTTAATAATTGCAACCATCGTCGTTGTCTCAAATTAAAATCCTTCTGAGTCATTAAGTACTTTATACTTTTATGATCGGAGTAGACATAGCATTTTTCACCGAACAGATAGTGACGCCATATTTTCAGAGCAAAAACTATAGTAGCTAATTCGAGATCATGCGTCAGATAGTTCTTTTCATGCGGCTTTAACTTTCTCGAAGCATAAGCTACGACCTTACCCTCCTGCATCAAAACACAGCCCAAACCATTCAAGGATGCATCACTGAAGATAACAAACTCTTTACCCAATTCTGGCTGATAAGCACTGGAGCTTCAGTTAACAAAGTTTTCAACTAATCTAAACTTTTCTGACACTTTTTCGTCCTCTCAAATCTAACATCTTTCTGAAGTAGCTTTGTCATCGGAGTTGCAATCATTGAGAAACCTTTCACGAAGCGTCTATAATAACCTGCTAGCCCCAGAAAACTCTGAACTTCAGAAATATTTCGCGGGGGTCTCCAATCCAGTATAGCCGAGATCTTACTCGAATCAACCCAAATACTTGATGCTGAAACAACATGCCCCAGGAAGCTAACTTCGTGTAATCAAAATTCACATTTGCTGAATTTCACGTACAACTGCTTATCACGCAAAATTTGTAACACAAGTCTCAAGTGTTCGACATGCTTGGTTTCATTACGCGAATAAATCAGAATGTCATCTATAAACACAACCACAAACTGATCCAAATACTGTCTGAATACCCGATTCATCAAATCCATGACAATAGCAGGGGCATTAGTGAGTCCGAACGGCATCACTAAGAACTTGTAATGGCTGTATCTCGTCTAGAAAGCAGTCTTAGGCACATCAGAGTCTCTAACTCGCAGCTAATAATAACCTGATCTTAAATCGATCTTCAAAAATACTGATGCTCCCTTTAGCTGATCAAATAAATCATCAATGCATGGCAACGGGTATTTATTCTTTATGGTCACTTTATTGAGCAGTCGGTAGTCGATGCACATTCTCAAAGTTCCATCTTTCTTCTTCACAAACAACACTGGCGCATCCCAGGGAGAGAAACTCGGTCGAGCAAAACCTCTATCTGTCAACTCTTGCAACTGAGATTTCAACTCTTTTAGTTTAGTTGGTGCCATTCTATACGGACCTATAAAGATCAGAGTCGTCTCTAGCACTAACTCGATACCAAACTCTTCCTCCCGAACATGTGACAAACCGGCAATTCTTGCGGAAACACATCCGGGTATTCATATACAACCGGTACAGATTCAATCTTCTTTTTGGTCACTTTTCTATCAATTACATAAGCAAAGTAAACTTTGCAACCCTTTCTCATAAGCTTCCGAGTCAACATCGAAGATATCACTCCTGGTAACCCATTTAAATTGGTAGACTCAACTCGAATTATCTTATTATTCTGGCACCGCAAATCAATGATCTTTCGTCTACAATTCACTACAGCATCGTGTATGGTTAACCAATCCATGCCGAGAATGATATCAAACTCATCAAATGGTAGTAACATCAAATCAGCCGAAAAACATGAATCTCGAATCATCAAAGGGCAATTCTTGCACACCTTGTCAACTAGCACACACCGGCCCAGGGGGTTCAAAACCCGAATCACTAACTCAATAGACTCAATAAGTAAAGTCTTACTGGATGCTAATGTTTCACACACATAGGAATGAGCTGAACCGGGATCAATCAGAGCAATTACACTAGTATTAAAGAGAGAAAATATGCCAGTGATAACATCTGGAGATGAAGCTTCCTCTCGGGCACGAATGGCATAAGCTCTGGCAGGCGCACGAGCCTTGGATCAAAAAGCTGTATCCAAAGTCCCTCTCTGAGTACCGCTTCTACCTCTCGTATTTTGGGGTGGCCACCACTCGATCTCACACTCTGAGCATTATCCTTCTCAGCTAATTTTGGGTAGTCCCGAGTGAAATGATCCAACGAACCACACTTGTAGCAAAATCGATTGTTGAACTTGCCCCAACATTCACCAAAATGTCACCTACCACACTGTTGACACTTGGGTTTATTCGGTCGAGTATTGCCAACACTAGCAATCGAGGTGGCTCGTGAACTCACTGGTGGTCGCTCTCGTATGGAAAACCAAGCATTAGTATTAGATTGGCTACTGTCATTTCTAAACTTCTTTGATGCCATCTGAGAAGTTTTACTTACTAATATCTTACGAAATCTCTAGCTTCGAACTCAACTTTTTTTTCTCTTTTCCGAGCTTTTCGGCCTTGTAAGCTCGCTCGATAAGTACTACGAACTCTTTTATTTCAAGTATGCCGATAAGCAATTTTATGTCTTCATTCAGTCCTTCCTTGAATCTTTTACACATAGCATCCTCGGTCGCAACACACTCTCGGGCATATCGGTTAAGTCTCACAAACTCACGCTCATAATCAGATACGGTCATACGACCCTGTTTTAACTCGAGAAATTTTTGCATTTCTGATCAATGAAACACTGACTAATACTTTTTACGAAACTCTATCTAAAAGAAATCCCAAGTGACCCGTTCCTTCGGAACAACCAAAACCAAAGTGTTCCACCAATAGTAGGCAGAATCCCTTAAAAAGATATAGCACATTTCAAGCACTCTTTGGGTGTACAAGATAGTTCATCGAAGACACGAATAATATTATCGAGCCAAAATTTAGCCCGCTCAGCATCATCAGTAGCTGTGGCCCTAAACTCTTCAGCTCCGTATTTTTTGATTTTATCAATAGGAGGCTTATTTAATCTCTCAGGATTAATGATCGAAGGCACCACAGGCACTACAAGTGGATTATCAGGGTTCGGGGGTTGTTGAACTGTAATATCCTAAAATTTGAGTATTATTTGTATTGGCTCGGGTATGAATTTTATGTGTTAGCATAGTCTTGTGAAGGCTTGATTTTATTTAGGAAGCTAGAATAATTTGTAGTATGGGTTATTTAATGAAATGGATTAAGTGAGCTTGACACTTAAGTTAATTTAAGTGTTAAATTAAGCATATGAGGAGTTAGTGGCAAGGTGGTTATGATGCTTGGATAGTTGCTTGAGGTTAGAGGTTCGAGTAGCATGTTTAGCATTTTGAAGACTTTATTTTTGTGTTCTAGCAATGATGGATGGTCAAACTTTATTTATGATAGGTTGGACTCTTAATTTTTGGTAGGTTGAATATTTGCTTAAGGAAAACATGAAATTGGGGATAAGAATCTTAAGGTTTTGGTATGATGAGGGGACAAAAGGCATGGGATATGGAGGATGTTTTGGAAAGTATTCCTAGGCCTTTAGTGCATGTATGTGGACAGCATGGGTGTTTAGAGGGGTGGCCAAATGTTGTTAGGTGGTTTGGGGGGGTATAGTTAGCTAACTTTTGCATTTGTGCATCTTTTGGTATTGTTTTTCTTTCTCTCCAAAAACTTCCACCTTGGCCAAATGTCTATTGTGCTTTTGGTGCAAATTTGCCTTTGGTTTTAGCCTTATTTTGTTTGAACCAAATACCATCTTCTTTCTTTCATTTGCTCTTTTGAAACCGAAACTACAATTGAACTTTGTGCATTTTTGTGCACTTTCTTTTTGGCAAAGAAGTGTTTGGCCGAACCTCTCTCCCATATTTCTCTCTTTTCTTCTCTTGAGATTGGTTCATAATCACATTTCTCCTACTTTCTCTTGGCAGAAACTTCCTTCTCTCCATCTCTCTTTACTTTCTTTCATTTTTGTTCAAAGCCATAAACATTCCTCTCCCATTGAAATCTCTTTCATCTTTTTCCTTTTTCCTTTCTCTTTCTCCACTTTAATCGAATCCTTTTTGTTATTACAAATCAACCATACCCAATTTCTTTGACCATTTAATCATTTTGCCGAAATTTCCTTTCTCTTATTGTTTTGTTTTGGCCGAATATTCAAGGGTAGATTCTCTTTGCTTTCTTCAATCGATTTTAGTTAATAAGTAAGTATTCTTGGCCGATTTTCCTATTATTTCTTTTCTCCTCTCTATGTTATTTTCTTGTGGACAAAGGTCAACCTATGGGCATTTGTTGCAAGGTTCTAACCATTTTAGGAACCGATTTCTTTTAGGCTCCTTGGGACGTTGGAAGCAATCAATCTAAGCCTCACATCTTGATTATCGCTTTGGGTAAGTTTAGGTAAGACTTGGTTTTCAAGTGATAACTCATTGGATTTAGTGGTAGGGCGAATGGCCTTTGTTTATAATTTAAGTATTGGCCGATTGTAGGACAAGGTGATCTAGTCGATAGATCGGATCTCCTAAGCTAGTTCTTGCTTTGGTGAAAGGTGTGTATCTTACACACTTTATAACTTGGTTTATATATGTATTTATGTGTGTTATAACTAATCATATTATGAAAGTGGGAAAACGATGAGATTTGGATATGATACCATGATGGTATGAATGAGGATTCGTAAGTCCGCTTTGATATGTTGTAAATACATGTGGATAGAAATCATGATCTCGATTTATGATATATTTGTTATGAGATACATATCAAAGTATATTGACATGATTTGTTTATTTATTGCATTGGCATGGGCAATATGAGAGGAGGGGAAGATTGATATCGTGACTTGGTCACGGTGATTTGGTATCACATTCGTGTCTTGAACACCGAGGTTTGGTACCTCCAAGGATTTGGTATCACATTCGTCTCGACACCCTCATAGCGTTAACACCACCGTGGGTTGGCCCCACTTTTGAGATATGGGATCGTCGCCAGTGATTTGGTATCACACGTGGGTTGGCCCCACAGATGGTTATTCGTGACTTTGGTCACCAGTGATTTGGTATCACATTTATATCGTGACTTCGGTCACCAGTGGTTTGGCACCACCAGTGGTTTGGTACCACATGGGGTAGAAAAGGAGTTATGGATGGCTAGGTTGGGTGCATTATACATATATGTTGCTTTGTTATAAATTGTGTAAGTATGTGGTATTTACCCGGGAGTGGGAATATGCACTGAGTCTTGGTGACTCACCTTCTCCCTTATCCTTTCATGTGATTCGTGAGATCGCGGATGATGAGCCGGATGAACTCGAGGAGGCTATGCAATAAAAGTTGGTTTTATATGAACTTCCATTTGGGTATTTTATTTTAATTTGGTTTTCATATTTTATGGATTTGTAATAAGGCCTGTTTAATTATGTTTTGGATTATTTTTATGTTTTGAACATACTTTAAATATGGTTTATAAATTTCATGATTATTATAATAAATTGAGCACCAAGTTTTCTAAACTACAAAACGCGATGGTTTTAAAACGTTACCATCGGGTAACATAAATCATTTGATAATTTAAACAACTTAATTGTTTTTTTATAATTTAAATGATTTTCAAATATTAAGTTTCTACATTCAAATGAAAATGGTTTTCAAAGTAATAAAGAAAACCTATGATTTATTCACTTATTTTAAAAGTTTTATGTAATTTCAAAGTAAATCTTCGATTTTAACTTATTAAACATGTAATTTCTACAAATATAGAATTTCAAATAGTTTTTCAAAAAATTTAATTGTTAGTTCGATTCTTTCAAAATATTTTCCTCAATGACATACCGTATTCGATTAGTGGTGTATTGATCGGGTTTGGGGTGTTACAAATTGGTATCAGAGCCAAGTTCAAAAGCTCGACTGTGGGCTCGAGGCCCAAAATGATTTGAAGTATGGTTTTAAAATGTTTGTGTTGAAAATTTTATGGTTGGAAAGGCATGGCCCCGAGTTTCCGGCATCAATCCATACAGTAAGTACATCAAAATCTGTGATTTTGATGATATGATTTTAGTGATGTTGATATGACTATATAGTAGTAGGAACTACTTTAGAGACCCAAAAACTATAGGTTTGGTGTACTCACGAAACAATCTCTTATTAAAAATTTTTCATAAAACTTTGCTTTAAAAGAAAGTGGAATAATGAATAATGCATAAAACTTTTAAATCAGATAAGTCAAGACTTTAGATATGAGTACTCGAGGTCGAGGTCGTGTTATGCGTGGACGTGGTCGTGGTAGGATGGCTGTGTCTGAGCCAGTGAGGTCGGGTCAAGGATCCGAGAATGAGGTACCGCAAGTTCCACCACCAGCGGTTGGAGTTGAGTTTCAGGATCAAACGGGGGACGACGCAGTGTCTCAAGCAATGCTGAGAGTTCTTGAGAGAGTAGCTGGAATAGGAGGAGGCGCGAGAGCTCAGAAATCTGTACCTGAGCGACTCTGAGCCAACGGAGCCGAGGTATTTTGAAGTGTTTTGGGTGTAGCTCCCAGCTTGGCTGAATATTGGTTAGAGGCGATGGAGCGAATCATGGATGATCTGGATTTGAATGCCGAGGAAAAGCTGAAAGGGGTTGTATCGCTTCTTCGTGATGAGCCATATCAGTGGTGGCTCACGGTTCGAAATGGTGCTATAGCGGAGGATCTCACTTGGGACTTCTTTAAGGCAGCGATATCAGAAGAAATATATTGGATTAGTTATGTTGATGCGCAGCATAAGGCATTTCTGAGTTTGGTCTAAGGTAGAAATCCAGACGAGTATGTGGTGAGTTCTTAAGATTGAGCCAGATGTTAGAGGTATTGTGGCTTGAGCACGAGCGATGTGTCCGATTCAAGATGGTTTGAAGGACGCCGAGATTATTGATTGCTCCACATCGAGCGAGAGTTTGCTACTTTGGTTGAAAAGGCTAAGATAGCCAAGGAATAAAGGAATCTGAAGGAAGAGCTATAACCAAATAAGCATAAGAGAGGATATGGATCATCTGGTCACCGGTAATGTTCAAGAGGGCTAGGCAAAATGGGCGAATCGATCAGGAGGCTATCGCTAATCGGGGACCAAACACGTGTAACCAATGTGGGAAATTTCATTGGGGCGAATGTTGGACCGGAGGAAAAGGCTATTTCGAGTGTGGTTCACTGGATCACCGTGTGAGGGATTGTCCACGTAAGCAAGCCAAGAATCAATCAAGGTCATGGTCGTGTTCGCCTGAAAGGAGGGACCGCCACCGCAGAGAGGTCGTGGTAATGGTAGAGGAGGTAATGGTTCTAGTCGAGGCCATGGAGCATCTGGCGAGGTGCAAGCAACACCGAGGCAAGACAACTGGTTTGGTGTATGCAACGAGGCGTTGAGAGGAGGGTGACGCACCGGATGTCATAACCGGTATGTTCTTAATATTTGGTGTTTCATATACTGCTTTGATAGATGTGGGTTCGACGCATTCGTATGTTGCTAGTAGCATAGTAGAGACCATGAACTTAGATTCTGAGACTACTTCTAGGAGGATGACAGTACTTAGTCCTCTAGGTCACTCTGTAGAAGTAGATAAGCTGTATAGGGATGTACCCCTAGAACTCCAAGGGGTAGTGTTTGTGGCTGATCTGATGGAACTGCCGTTTGGGGAGTTTGATCTGATTCTTGGGATGGACTGGTTGGTTAAGTACCAGGCAAGTCTGGATTGCACTGCTAAGCGCATGGTTTTGAAGATAGTTGAGGGTAAAGAGGTGGTTATGATAGGTAATAGAAGAGATTATCTATCTAACATGGTATCTGCATTGAAAGCTGTGAAGATGGTCAAGAAGGGCTGTGAGGCGTTTGTGGTTTATGTGTGTGCTTTGGAAGCTAAGGAGTCTCCTGTGGGAAATGTTCGTACTGTAAAGGATTATGCTGATGTATTTCTTGAAGAACTTTCGGGAATGCCTCCAGATCGTGAAGTCGAATTCGATATAGATCTATTACCTGGAACGGCGCCAGTGTCTATAGCTCCGTATAGGATGGCACCGAAGGAATTGATGGAATTGAAGGCTCAGATTCAAGAGTTGTTGGATCGAGGTTTCATTCGACCAAGTGTTTCGCCTTGGGGAGCGCCGGTACTTTTTGTCAAGAAGAAGGATGGTTCGATGCGGATGTGTATAGACTACCGCCAATTGAATAAGCTGACGATTAAAAACAAGTATCCATTGCCGAGGATAGATGACTTGTTTGATCAGCTTAAAGGGGCTGCGGTTTTCTCTAAGATTGATTTAAGGTCTGGATATCATCAGCTAAAGGTGAAAGAGGTTGATATCCATAAGACGGCATTTCGCACTCGGTATGGGCACTACGAGTTTCTGGTGATGCCATTTGGGTTGACTAACGCGCCGGCAGCATTCATGGATATGATGAATCGGGTATTCCAACAGTTTTTGGATCAGTTTGTTGTGGTTTTTATAGACGATATTTTGGTATACTCAAAGTCAGAGGAGGAGCATGATGCGCATTTGCGAGTAGTGTTGCAGATTTTGAGGGAAAAGCAACTTTTTGCTAAATTTAGTAAGTGCGAGTTCTGGCTTAGGGAGGTGACTTTCTTGGGTCACGTTGTATCACCGAGGGGATTAGAGTAGATCCTCGAAGATTGAGGCGATCAAGTCGTGGTGAGATTCGAGTTTTCTAGGTCCAGCGGGTATTACCAAGGTTTGTAGAGGATTTTCTTTGATCGCCGCATCGATGACCAAGTTGTTGAGGAAAGGATTTCCATTTGTGTGGATCGAGAAGCAGCAAGAAAGTTTCGACAAGTTGAAGAAGATTCTGACTGAAGCTTCAGTTTTGATTCAACTCGAGGCGTGCAAGGAATTCACGGTTTCTTGTGATGCATCACATCTTGGTTTAGGATGTGTCTTGATGCGAGAAGGGAAGGTAGTGGCTTATGCATCTCGGCGAGCTTGAGACCACATGAGGTTAATTATCCAATGCATGATTTGGAATTAGCAAGGTGGTTTTCGCTTGAAGATTTGGAGACACTATTTGTACGGAGAGAAGTCGATAGTCTACACGGATCACAAGAGTCTTAAGTATCTTTTGACTCGTAAGGATTTGAACTTGAGGCAACGTAGATGGATTGAGTTGTTGAAGGACTACGACTGTTCGATTGAGTATCATTCGGGCAAGGCTAACGTGGTGGTAGATGCGTTGAGCCGTAAGGTTGTATCAGACTTAAGATCGATGTTTGCTCGTCTTAGCTTATATAACGATGGAAGTCTTTTGGCTGAATTACAAGTCAAGCCGACTTGGTTAGAGCAAATCAAGGAGAAACAGTTAGAGGATGATGGTTTGAATGATCGGAGATTACAAGTTCAGAACGGAGGTTTAGAGAATTATAGTTTGTCCAGTAATGGAGTCCTATGTTTTCAAGGGAGAGCTTGTATGCCGAAGGATGTAGAGTTGAGGCAAAGGATTCTTCGGGACGCATATAGCAGCACCCATATGCTATGCATCCGGAGGTAGCAAGATGTATCGGGATTTGAGAGAGCGCTTTTGGTGGCAGTGTCCAAGCGGAGGTAACCGAGTTTGTGGGTAAATGTCTGACGTGTCAGCAGGTCAAAGCTGAACATCAGTTGCCGTCCTGGGTTACTTCACCGGTGAAGATTCCACAGTGGAAGTGGGAGAGGATCACTATGGATTTTGTCAGTGGATTACCTCTTACACCTAGTAAGAAGGACTCAGTTTGGGTGATTGTGGATCGTCTGACTAAGTCAGCTCATTTCATTCCTAAGGGTGGATTATTCGCCTGAGGCTAGCTAAGTTGTATGTGGCTGAGATAGTGAGGTTGCACGGTGTGCCAGTGTCGATCATCTCGCATGAGATCCCAATTTACGCCGAGGTTTTGGAGAGCATTACATCAGGCTTTGGGTACGCGGTTGGATTTCATCCGCATTTCATCCACATCGACGGCAATGGAAAGGGTCATTCAAATTTTAGAGGATATCTTTGAGAGGATGTGTTTTGGACTTCCAGGCACCGGGAAGAGTTTTTGCCGTTAATGAGTTCGTATACAACAATAGTTATCGCAAGCATTAAGATGGCACCATATGAGGCATTGTATGGTAGGAAGTGTCGCACACCTACATGTTGGACGAGTTGGGTGGCGTCGGATGTTAGGACCAGAGTTGGTTGCTGGCCCGAGGTTAAGGTGAAGTTAATTCAGGCTCGTCTGAAGGAAGCTTCGGATAGGCAGAAGTCATATATCGATCTCAAGCGGAGGGATATAGAGTTTGCCGTGGGTGACAAAGTTTTTCTGAAGGTCTCGCCATGGAAGAAAGTGTTAAGATTTGGGAGAAAAGGCAAGTTAAGTCCAAGGTTCATTGGACTGTTTAAGGTGTTGAGACGAGTGGTACCAGTAGCCTACTAGCTTGAGCTGCCAGCAGAACAGAGTCAGATTCACAATGTGTTTCATGTCTCCATGCTTAGACGCTATCGTTCTGATCCATCGCATGTCGTGGTAGTAGAGGAAATAGAAGTGAGTCCAGATTTGACGATAGAAGAAGAACCTGTGCAGATTCTAAATCGAGACATGAAAGTTTTGCGTAGGACGTCAGTTCCTTTAGTGAAAGTCTTATGGCGGAATCATGGCATGGAAGAAGATACTTGGGAACCGGAGGATGCGATGAGGCAACAGTATCCTCAACTCTTTTGATCAGGTAATTTCGAGGACGAAATTTTCTTAAGGGGGTAGAATTGTAATATCCTAACATTTGAGTATTATTTATATTGGCTCGGGTATGAATTTTATGTGTTAGCATAGTCTTGTAAAGGCTTGATTTTATTTAGGAAGCTAGAATAATTTGTAGTATGGGTTATTTAATGAAGTGGATTAAGTGAGCTTGACACTTAAGTTAATTTAAGTGTTAAATTAAGCATATGAGGAGTTAGTGGTAAGGTGGTTATGATGCTTGGATAGTTGCTTGAGGTTAGAGGTTCGAGTAGCATGTTTAGCATTTTGAAGACTTTATTTTTGTGTTCTAGCATTGATGGACGGTCAAACTTTATTTATGATAGGTTGGACTCTTAATTTTTGGTAGGTTGAATATTTTTTTAAGGAAAGCATGAAATTGGGGATAAGAATCTTAAGGTTTTGGTATGATGAGGGGACAAAAGGCATGGGATATGGAGGATGTTTTGGAAAGTATTCCTAGTCCTTTAGTGCATGTATGTGGACGGCATGGGTGTTTAGGGGGGTGGACGAATGTTGTTAGGTGGTTTGGGGGGTATAGTTAGCCAACTTTTGCATTTGTGCATCTTTTGGTATTGTTTTTCCTTCTCTCCAAAAACTCCCACCTTGGCCGAATGTCTATTGTGCTTTTGGTGCAAATTTGCCTTTGGTTTTAGCCTTATTTTATTTGAACCAAATACCATCTTCTTTCTTTCATTTGCTCTTTTGAAACCAAAACTACAATTGAACTTTGTGCATTTTGTGCACTTTCTTTTGGCAAAGAAGTGTTTGGCGAACCTCTCTCCCATATTTCTCTCTTTTCTTCTCTTGAGATTGGTTCATAATCATATTTCTCCTACTTTCTCTTGGTCAAACTTCCTTCTCTCCATCTCTCTTTACTTTCTTTCATTTTAGTTCAAAGCCATAAACATTCCTCTCCCATTGAAATCTCTTTCATCTTTTTCCTTTTCCTTTCTCTTTCTCCACTTTAATCGAATCCTTTTGTTATTACAAATCAACCATAGCCAATTTCTTTGACCATTTAATCATTTTACCGAAATTTCCTTTCTCTTATTGTTTTGTTTTGGCCAAATATTCAAGGGTAGATTCTCTTTGCTTTCTTCAATCGATTTTGGTTAATAAGTAAGTATTCTTGGCCAATTTTCCTATTATTTCTTTTCTCCTCTCTATGTTATTTTCTTGTGGACAAAGGCCGAACCTATGGGCATTTGTTGCAAGGTTCTAACCATTTTAGGAACCGATTTCTTTTAGGCTCCTCGGGATGTTGGAAGTAATCAATCTAAGCCTCACATCTTGATTATCGTTTTGGGTAAGTTTAGGTAAGACTTGGTTTTCAAGTGATAACTCATTGGATTTAGTGGTAGGCTGAATGGCCTTTGTTTATAATTTAAGTATTGGCCGATTCTAGGACAAGGTGATCTAGTCACGATAGATCGGATCTCCTAAGTTAGTTCTTGCTTAAAGTTCTTGCTTGCTTTGGTGAAAGGTGTGTATCTTACACACTTTATAACTTGGTTTATATATGTATTTATGTGTGTTATAACTAATCATATTATGAAAGTGGGAAAACGATGAGATTTGGATATGATACCATGATGGTATGAATGAGGATTCGGTAAGTCCGTTTCGATATGTTGTAAATACATGTGGATAGAAATCATGATCTACGATTTATGATATATTTGTTATGAGATACATATCAAAGTATATTGACATGATTTGTTTATTTATTGCGATGGCATGGGCAATATGAGAGGAGGGGAAGATTGATATCGTGACTTGGTCACCAAAGATTTGGTATCACATTCGTGTCTTTGGACACCAGAGGTTTGGTACCTCCAGTGATTTGGTATCACATTCGTGTCTTCGAACACCAGAGGTTTGGCACCTCATAGCGTCTCATCCCTGTGGTTAACACCACCGTGGGTTGGCCCCACTTTTGAGATATGGGATCGTCGCCAGTGATTTGGTATCACACGTGGGTTGGCCCACAGATGGTTATTCGTGACTTTGGTCACCAAAGTGATTTGGTATCACATTTATATCGTGACTTGGTCACGGTGGTTTAGCACCACCGGTGGTTTGGTACCACATGGGGTAGAAAAGGAGTTATGGATGGCTAGGTTGGGTGCATTATACATATATGTTGCTTTGTTATAAATTGTGTAAGTATGTGGTATTTACCCGGGAGTGGGAATATGCACTGAGTCTTGGTGACTCACCTTCTCCCTTATCCTTTCAGGTGATTCGTGAGATCGCGGATGATGAGCCGGATGAACTCGAGGAGGCCATGCAATAAAAGTTGGTTTTATATGAACTTCCATTTGGGTATTTTATTTTAATTTGGTTTTCATATTTTATGGATTTGTAATAAGGCCTGTTTAATTATGTTTTGGATTATTTTTATGTTTTGAACATACTTTAAATATGGTTTATAAATTTCATGATTATTATAATAAATTGAGCACCAAGTTTTCTAAACTACAAAACGCGATGGTTTTTAAAACGTTACCATCGGGTAACATAAATCATTTGATAATTTAAACAACTCAAGTGTTTTTTTATAATTTAAATGATTTTCAAATATTAAGTTTCTACATTCAAATGAAAATGGTTTTCAAAGTAATAATTCGAGTTTTCTTAAAATGATATAAATGTTTTCTAACCTATGATTTATTCACTTATTTTAAAAGTTTTATGTAATTTCAAAGTAAATCTTCAGTTTTAACTTATGAAACATGTAATTTCTACAAATATATAATTTCAAAGAGTTTTTCACAAAAATTTAATTGTTAGTTCGATTTTTTCAAAAATATTTTCCTCAGTGACATACCAGATTCGGTCGTGGCGTATTGACCGGGTTTGGGGTGTTACATGAACAGCCAGATTTTTTCAAATATACTGATTAAACCAATCATTCATTATACTAAAGAAGGCTTGCTTAGCCCCCTCATCTTGGTTACTTGTAGCTGGTCGAGATTCAACCGGTGCGGTCCCTTGCACGGGAGCAGGCGCCACATTCTCGACATCATCAGCTACGGCTTGTCGGGATCAGGATCCATTTTTTATAAGAAAGAAGAAAAACATATTTCATTGTTAGAAGTCATCACACTATCACAGAAAAAATTATGGCATGTATAGCTAGACTCACACGCGCTACATTAGTCCGAGAACTGACTAAATCGTAGCTCTGATACCAATCAAATTGAAACACCCCTAACCCATACCCGTCGCTGAATTAGGGTTACGAGGCATAACCGATCTAAACCCAACCCAGAATAGGCATTCATATACATAAATCATACTTCTTTATTACAAGTTCAAATCAAATGAACTTCACTCGCATGGCTATCAAATTCCGAATTCATTATTGAACATACATCAATTATATAACATTACATCATAGCTAATCAAATTTTATTAATAATTATATATTACTCACTTTCACACATATATAAATTAACATATACCATTTCATTCATAGAACATTTTAAAACATTACCATAGAAACTATCTCTCATGCATGTAACAGCCAACCATTTACCAAACCATTTTAAAAATGCCTCATAGCCAAATACACAAGCACATTATGACCAAATTATTAAAGTAACTCATAAGGTCATATATGCCCAAAGTATTACATATTCAATAATCTAAACCTAATGAACATTTCCTCAATAATGTACTCAGCATCTCATGGCATTTATACATTTATTCATATCCCATTATATCTACTAAGACACATTACATGCTCATCAATACAATACATATACTAAGGCCGAATCTCATAGTCACTTACATCTTCTTTTCGAACATGTTTTAAGCTTACTAAAAGAATTATTTATAAGTCATACATATCTTTACTCAATCAAGATATATAACCCAAAATACCATTCATACATATCATGAAACTTACTTACCCAATTAGGCAAATTATCATGGTCAACATTTCACAACTATTAACTAACTCAATATTCAATCAAACCAATAACATCCATCCCACATAATATACTATATGGTATATTTCTAAAATGAGCTAAATACTTGATCAAGTACATATCATGAATAACTCCATTATCAAACCATAGGACCAAACACAAGCATAATTACACTATGAAATATACTTCCATAATAAGCCAACACCATGACCAAATTCACATAAGTCCTAAATGTTAAGATTTAGCCATTTTCGCATGACATAATATATACATATACCTAGCCCAAAACAATCATTTCAAAATTTAACCCAGCCTATACATGCCATAGTTTCAAAAATTCAGCTTATAAAATACCAAAATTAGTCGATAGTGTGATAGACTTTGATGATGATCCCTGAGCTCGTAACTTGCCTCCCAAATCTATAAAACAATGCAATTAAACACATACAGTAAGCTATCATAGCTTAGTAAGTTATAAGCAATTTTGTGATAACAATGCATTAAATCAATATATAAAAATTTAATAAAAATTTAATGGACAACGATCCATCAACTACTCATTTACTTGTGTAACCACATAACATTCTTATCTCTCAAATTCAAGCCGAACCTAATATGAATATTTTGTTCCCATGCATTATCGATATATTCAAGTTCCAAACTATTCAAACCTATATCTTATACCAAATTTCCACAATCCAAATCACATTTTGTAATTCATATAACAATCAATACGATTTTGTAAACATTTGCACATATCAACTTATATCATCCAAACTATACATTTAAAAGAAACATTCCATCCAATCCACAAATAATCACTTACTCTTGATTTCAAATACCACATCTCGTAGTTTCAATACTTACCAAATTTGATCTTTGAATTGAAAATTAACTCGTACCCTTATTACTTATTAATCGATTTCGCACAGATAGTGCTCGATAATTAACTTTGCACACTTAGTGCTCATTGACCTATTTCGCACACATAGTGCTTGGTAATTCAATTCGTACACTTAGTACATAATGACCGATTTCGCACACTTAGTGCTCGATATTTTAAATTCGCACACATAGTGCCTTTCTCAATCTTGTTACACATTTATATATATGCACACACATAAGAATTAAACCTCAACTATAAATATACGAATTAGCCTATTTCAATCTTAATAATCAACATCCCATTTGGGTATACCAATAGCTCATATACATACCTCACATTCGGCTATACTATACACACACATATATATATCACATTCGACTATATCAATAATATATATACATACTTCCATTAAATTCAATTCAACTCAATTGCTTAAAAACTTACCTCGAGTATCGACGGACTATATTTTTCGACTATTCGACTAACTTCGCTTTTCCCCGATCCAATCCTGATCCTTTTTGTTCTTGATCTTAATTAAACATGCAAGGGCTGAAAGTTTTAAAAGCTCAATCTCTTTCTTTCTTTTCGGCAATAGAGAAAATAAAATGATAGAAAAGATTTTCATCCACTTGGTTTTTGTTTTATTATTATTATACTATTATAAGTTATCAAATTCACCAAATTTCAATTAATAAAATAATTTGATAACTCATTTACTAATACATTCATAACAACCGGCCACTACTCATTTCTTTATGGTCAAATTTCTAATTAAAGCCTCCAATTTATTAAGACAACAGCAATTAGGCACTATCTCATTTAACCATCAAATTTTTATTTTACGTGATTAAACCCTTTTTCAAAATTAAGCACCAAAACGATCAAATTTTAATACGAAAATTTCACACACACCAATTCACACATAATAAATAGAAAATAATATTAAAATATTTTTCTAAGTTGGATTCGTGGTCCCAAACCACTATTCTAATTAGGGTCAAAATCGGGTTGTTACAAATCCCAAGACTATAGTGCCAGCCTTAATTGGCAATATTCGTAGCCAATTGGGGTACATGCCCTCTCACCGGAAGACTTGGATAGCTAAGCAGAAGGCATTGGAAAAGGGGCATGGTCGGTGGGACACTTCATATAATGAAGTGTGGCAGTGGTGTCAGGTGGTGGAGAGATATGTCCCAGGCAGCATAACAAACCTTGAAACGGAACCGACGTACTACAACGATCGATTGCTCTGTGGATGCCAAGTGTTCAAGCATTTGTTCTGGACATTTAAGCAATGCCGAGATGCATTTCTATACTGCAAGCCATTGGTACAAATTGACGGTACCTTTATGTATGGTAGATATATGCATCGACTATTGTTAGCTGTGGCACAGGATGACAGTGGGAGAATCCTTCCAATTGCGTTTGCAATAACAACGGGGGAGTCAGCTGATGACTGGGATTTCTTTCTATCTAGGTTAAGGAGGCATGTTTGCCCCCAACCTGATATATGCATTATATCGGATCGGGGCCCTGGAATACTAGCCGCAATAGAGCGACAGGGAAGCCTGTGGCATCGCACACACCATCGATATTGCCTAAGGCATGTTGCGTCCAACTACCACGGGCAACATCAATATACAAGTGAATGACGACAAGTGACCAACATGGCTATGTAATATCTATTAATATAATTTCATTTGTAATATTCAATTTATTCTTAATTAAAGCGTGGTATGTAATATTCGCTATCAACTTATATTAGTAGGGTACGAGATCACTAAGGACTCTTTTAACGAGATGTTGGCGAGTTTGTGCTCAGTTAATGAAGAAGGCAAAAGTTACTTACGCAATATACCTTTCGAACAGTGGACACAAGCATACAAAGACGGCCTATGATATGGTCATATGACCTCAAACCTGGCCGAATGCATAAATTCTATTCTAAAAGGAACGTATCATTTACCAATTACATCGATTGTGTGAGAGACTTATTTTCGTTCAGCGGCACTATTTCTGAAGCGAGCAGCGAGTTATAAAGGCCAAATGTAAGGAGGCCATGTATGATGCGCGAAGGTATTGTGAGAAATTAACAAGGGGAAGGCACGGGCCAACACCATGCACACAGTGTGTCACGATCGCGACAACCTATGGTGTCGTGTGACAGAGTTTGATAGACCGAACGAAGGTATTGTTGGTGGGCAATATCGTGTACACTTGAGAAATAGACCTGCGACTGTGGGATATTTGATGCACTTCGTTACCCATGCGCTCATGTACTTGCGGCTTGTCAGAATCTCCGTCTGGATCCCATGAGCTATGTCGATGAAGTGTATAAAATAGAAAACATGTACAACGTGTGGAGACACGTATTCCCACTAGTCCCAGATGAACGTGAGTGGCCGTCAGACGCTTGCTCAGATATAGTCATTACTGGGATAGAGAACTGTGGCGCAAATCAAAAGGTCGACCTTACTCGACTAGAATATGCAACAATATGGATATCCGAGAAACGACCAACCAACGGAAGTTATGCGGATGGTGTAGGAACCCAGGCCATACATCTCACTCGTGTCCAAATTGGAATAGTTGATAGTCTTCTTAGTATTTTTGTCTCTTGGTGGCTATGAAAATTCTTTTAATTTCTTAATGAAAATGGTGAACTTTTGTAGAAGGACTAAGTTGCAAAACAAAAAAAATAAAAAATTACAAAAAGAAAAACAACTTTTATTTTATTAAAGATATTAAAATTAAATTACAAAAAAATAAACAACTTTTATTTTATTAAAGATATAAAATTAAATTAAAAAAAAATTTTATTTTATTAAAGATATAAAAATAAATTAAAATAAAAACAACTTTTATTTTATTAAAGATATAAAATTAAATTAAAAAACAAATTTTATTTTATTAAAGATATAAAAATAAATTAAAATAAAAACAACTTTTATTTTATTAAAGATATAAAAATAAATTACAATAAAAAATAAAAAACTTTTATTTTATTAAAGATATAAAATTAAATTACAATAAAAAATAAAATACAACTTTTATTTTATTAAAGATATAAAAATAAATTACAATAAAAACAACTTTTATTTTATTAAAGATATGAAAAATAAATTACAATAAAAAACAAATTTTATTTTTAAAGATATAAAAATAAATTACAATAAAAAATAAAAAACTTTTATTTTATTAAAGATATAAAATTAAATTACAATAAAAAATAAACAACTTTTATTTTATTAAAGATATAAAATTAAATTACAATAAAAAATAAACAACTTTTATTTTATTAAAGATATAAAAATTAAATTATAATAAAAAACAAATTTTAGTTTATTAAAGATATAAAATTAAATTACAATAAAAATAAACAACTTTTATTTTATTAAAGATATTATAATTAAATTACAATAAAATAACAACTTTTATTTTATTAAATATATAAAATTAAATAAATTACAATAAAAATAAAAACAACTTTTATTTTATTAAAGATATAAAAATAAATTACAATAAAAATAACTTTTATTTTATTAAATATATAAAAATAAATTACAATAAAAAATAAAAAAGGTGGTTTGAATCAATGTTGGTGCCAATAAATCGATGCCACATGGGGTGGTCGATTCTGTACCGGATTCCTCCTTCTTCTAGCTTCCGGCGGGGATTGTGGAACCTCAGGCGGGGATTCTGGTTCCTCCGGTAGGGGATCCGGTTGTGGGTGTCAGGAGGATGACCCACCTTGATAAAATAATGACTGGGGAGATGTTTGCATAAACCATGGCAGGGGTGTTTGTATCCCATAAGGCGAAAGAGACTGGTAAAAAGAAGAGCTCCCCGATGGCACCTTGTGAAATCCCTCATGCGACGACGCCCTCAAGATCGACTGGCCAGTCGGTGTAGTCGAACGGACTCGAACCGGGCCATGCATTCCAACCTGCTGTGGGACTGGGAAAAGGAAACATATAAGGGTTAGGATACATATAAGTGCTAGGGTACGCACCTAGCATAATCTGAAAAGGCTGTGATGTGGGCGTCGTCGGCTGAAGTGTTGGGCGGATGATCAAGTGGGCCTTTTGATGGGCCCGGGTTGTGTCGTATGTTGATGGTCCCGTCTCATCACCCTTTTCCTTGGATTTAAAGGGCCCTATCGCTCCTTTGTTCACGGTTGTTCGCCGCCTCTCCTCTTCCGACAATAAATACGGCTTGCCATGGATCCTAAATCATGGCATGTATTTCGGCACGCACGCTAACTTAGGAACGATGATCTGTTCCCGAGTAGGTATATAATCATACCGGTTCTCCCACAATTTGATATATGCTGACCAAAATCTTGGCCAATCCGTATGCAACTGCCGTAGGTCGACTTTGTGCTCATCATCGAGCACCTCAGGTTCCACGAAAATCGGTTGCCGGAATCCAAATTGACGCAGAACCCGATCTGACTGGTGCATCTCCACGGTGGCATAGTTGATCAATGGGACCTTCACATGCCAAATGTTTGATTTTGAAAGAACTCCTCCTAATTATCGCCTCAATTGACGGATCCTCGTATGGTGTCCATTCAAACTATATTAACATGATAAAAATATTAGTTATATACTAAATACTAAATACTAAATACTAAATACTAAATATACTAAATTCTAAATACGAAATACGAAATGACTATTTTATTACGAAAATATATTTTATTTAATACTTACTTGTGATTCCGACCGTTGCTCTAATAGAAGCCGTATATCTTCAAGCGAGGTAGGTATTCCAACATAGCTCGCCAAATGGTTCCACCTAATTAAATAAATTTTTAGCATACAATTATATTTTAAATCTATGTAATAATTGTAAAATCTAATATTAAATTTACCTAGTTATGAGTGGGAATGTATATGGGTGGTCGACTCGAGGACGTAAAAATGGAAATCGAAACCGTGCCCATGATTGCAGTAGTGATAGGCAACCTCCGATTTTCGCTTTATTCGGCCGCGTCGCCCTGCAAATCTCCGATACAATTTTTCTAGCACGGCAGATCCCTAACTCAATTCACCGGCTGCTCTAAAATTAACGAGTTTCAGCAGCCACCTTAGATGTACGAAGGTTCGTGACAAGTCCGGCATCAAATAGCCTCCAATCATCTCAAGAATGTATGCCTGAGCATATCGTATTCTTTCTATTTAGGTCGAATTATTATTCGGCTCCGAAAATGTGTCTCGTAACCAGCCCATCTCGATCCGACCTCCATAAATGTTATTTGGAATAGCACCCAAAAGCTCGTAGCATATGACTGCCCAATCACCAGAAGTTGCGGACCCGGTGACTACGTACCCATCCACCGGCAATCCCAATTGTAAATGCATGTCTTCCAAAGTGATAGTACACTCTCAGTATGGAAGATGGAAAGTGTGCATCTCGGGTCTTCACCTCTCTATCAACGCACTGATTAACTTTGGGTCCAACTTGCACCCCCGGCCTATCGTGGCCACGTGCCAAAAACTCGCTTCCCGCAAGTAATTCTCGATCAACGACGATGGCGGACCAAGCATATTGCGAATATAGCATTGCAACAACCGATCTACAGACTGTTTAAAAAATTATAAAATAAAATTTAATTAAAATTGCATAAACCTAAAAAATATTAAATAGTATTGAAAAATTAAAATTAAAACTTACCATTGTCATTTGATCGACGGAGATGTGTTTATTGTCGAGACGAATTAATTCTCCGGCCATTGCTAATACGATCGAATATTTTAAAATTTATCAAAAAATATATTTCAAAAAATTTAAAAAAGGGCTTTTTTGTAAATATTAAAGGACTATTGTGAAATTTGAGAGGAAGTTTAAAGGAATTTAAGAGAAATTTGAGAAGAATTTGAGAGAAAGTTGAGAGAAAAAATGAGTAAGAACTTTTGGGTGAAAAAATAAAAGTGTGGGGGGCTTTTTATCTTTTTTTTTACCTTAGAGGCCCAACGATCAAAAAAATTGACCGTTGCAGGGGCAAAGCACGTCAACGAGGGAGCACTTTTGCCACATCAACAAAGCGCTCCCTTAAGGACGCGTTTTTGGCTGATGTGGCACAAAGCGCTCCCTCGTGGACGCGCTTTTCTGATTCATCCCCTGAAAACGCACTGACGTGGACCGTTTTCGGGGGAAATGGCCCTTTTCGGTAAATAATTATTTTTTCGGTCCTTTTTCGTAATTTTTTTTTAAATATGGTATATTTTGGTAAATTGGCCAAAAATTTGCACACCAGAAAAGTCTTTCCATTTTCAAAAGTCTATCAGTATCGATTCGAGCTCGTAAGTCTCAAAATTTTTGAGTTCGGAAAAGTTCGAGCTCAGAAAAAGCCGAAATTTGACCTTGACAGAATTCGAACCCGAAATCAATCTAGCTTGAGCTAAATATAAATCTAATTCAAAGTTCGACTTTATAACTAAACAACCATAATTGACATTAATAATTAATATAATTTTATGATAATATTTTAGTTTTTGAAAATGTATTAATAAGTCTTACATATTTATATTAAAATTTTATTAATAGGAAAAGTAGTTAATAATATTTTATGTTAAATTATAAAGTGAAATAAATTTTAAAAAACATTTAATTTAATATAAAATATTTTAATACTATAATTATATATGTATAATAAATATATAAAATTAATAATTATTAAAATCTATAAAATTAAATTTTAATGATAATATATCAATATATTATATAACTATTACGAAACAAAAATCAATTACCTAATTTAACTTTAAACTAATATAATAAATTAGTATATTTTTAATACATAAAATAATAAAATATATATAACTATTACTAATACTAACACATAATATAATAATATATTATAATATATTAGTATTACTAATACATAAAATAATATTATAATATATAACTATTACTAAAAATATAATACATATATTAACTACTACTATAATATAGATTAGGTTTATTCACGATTTGACCCTTAAAATATATCTATTTTCTCACTTTAACTCCTAAACCTTTTCTGGTCCTAGTTTAGTAGCTTAAGTACACTTAAATTCCCAATTTGCTATCTAAAGAATGCCTTCGTTATATATTTTTTAACCTGTTTTTGGCAAACATTAAAAATTTTTTTTATAGCCAATCATAAAGCGACACGTGGTGCCTTTTTGTAAAAAAAATATTTTATTTTATTAAATGTATATGCACATTAAAAAATATAAAAATTGAAAATAAATATATAAAAATTCAGAAAAAATATAAAATCTAGAAAACAACATAAAATTTTAAAAATAAAATTTACAAAAACATACAATAATTGCAAAGAAATTAGTTGAGATTGATAATATTATTACAAAAATGTAAAAATTATAATAAAAATTTTAAATTTTTAAAAAGGTTTAAAATATATTTTTAAAATTCTAAAAGGTGTTCAAAATTTCGCAATTACTTGAAATTTAAATACCTTTTTTAATTTTCATAACATTTTAAATTTTATAAATTATTTAGACTTTTAAAATTTATATTATATATTTTAGAGTTTTATTAAAAATAATTTTAAACTTTTTTAAAAAATTATATATTATATATATTTTCAAAACCTTTTTTTTGTTCGACTTGTTATTTTAAAACGGAAATGGAGTAGTCACCAATCCTTTTATTAGGTGTGATTGGATCACCTCGAAATTTCATCATTTTAATATAAGGTTAAAATTATTAAAACAATAATTTTCAATCTACAAAATCCAAGAAGTGAATTCAGGAGTCGATTACATATGAGGAAGGATTAGCACCCTTATAGTGGCCAAAATTGGTACCTAGTTGATTATTTGAGGTCTTAGTGTCGGAAATTAAGAATTAAAAGAGAATTTAAAATGCAATCCCCTTTTGCATGATGTTATTCAAGAAAATATTACCATCTAAATTAAATTTTATTGAGAAGACTCTCTTATTTCGAGTTAATTGAGAAGAAGAGGTCAAGTCCTGTAAGTTTGGGCATGACATATCGAATCCCCAAAAACAAGAATACTCGTCGTTTGATTATTACCTAAATCCTATATGTTTTAAATTTTAAAAAGACATTCGATTATTTCGGTTCAAGGAGGAAGTCAAACCCCGTAAGTTAGGGGCACAATTTCTCGAATCCCCTAATTACAGAACATCGCCTCGATTCATTTAACGTGATATGCGATCAATTTATTTGAATATGGTGCGAAAATGACGAAATATATTTAAACATGATATATAATGTGATGATGGCAAAAATAAAATAAAATAAAATAACTACGAGGGTAAAAACAAAATGATAATATAATAAAATAATAATAAAGTAATAAAATAATAGTAAAAATAATAGTAATCTTATTAGTAAATAATATTAATACAACTACGACATTAATTGATGATGATGACAATGTCAATAATTATAACATGATCAATACCATAATAATAATGTAGATAAAAGAATAAAATAACAAATTAAAAATGAAATTTAGGATTGCATAACTTAAAGGGCTAAAGTGCAAATAATGAAATTGAAAAGACTAGAAGTTTAAAACATGAAGTAAAGGAATCGAATTAAATAAAGGGACTAAATTGAAAATGTAATAAAATTTAAAGCATAAATTATAAAAGAGGAACATAAAGGATCAAATTAGAATAAGATAGGAAAGTACAATGACTCAGAGGGAAATTATCCCAACCTCATTACACGTGTCATTCCTGAGGGGATTATCAGTGGGTCAGGGGGACTGAATTGCACAAGAGTAAAATTATAGGGGAAAAATAAATCAAATAAAAAAATTTGATGAAATCGAAAAAGAAAAAAAAGTGGAAGGGCCAAAACATCAATTAGACCCTCCCCTTGAAAACACGTGGATCCTGGAGGGTTTAGGTCGGATTGTCGGGTTAGGCTCAAAACGACGTCGTTTTGGGCATCTGAAAGGCAAGCCCAAAACGATGTTGTACTAGGACCCTTTATAAGCAAAAAATTTTTGAAAAAAAAACTCATTTCTCACTTATTTTAAAAAAACTTTTCTTCTCTCTTTTTTTATCTCGAGCCTCTATGTCTGGCCATCGGGACATCATGGCTCCGTCATGGCCATCGGTCATCGTCGACGACGACTGCAGCCTCCGGTGGCCAGAAATCGCCAAAATTACCCTTTTGTACCACCTTTACGTGTAGAGTCTAGATCTAGGCTTCAAATCCCCAGAAACCCAGTCGAAGTTCGACTAGAAGGCAAGGAACCTCTCAATTTCCCCGTCCCCGATGAGGTCTTCAACGAACCCTAAAGGTTCGGATGTAACACCCTTCTCCCGTATTCAACGCTGGAATAGGGTTACGTAGCATTGCCGAACTTACTATATAGTTAAACAAACATTTCACAAACATTTTCAATTTTCATATAATCATCATTCAACATCGTTCACATTGTCCCTAATACGAGCCTACGAGGCCCAAAACATGCATTCGGGGTGATTCAGGACTAAACGGATAACTAAAGAAATTTTTACAAAACTTAGAAGAATTTTCCAAACTACAGGGGACACACACGCCCGTGTGTCTCACACGGCCAAAGACACGCCCGTTTCATAGGCTGTGTGGACATTCGAAATGGGATCACATGGATGTGTCCCAGCCCGTGTCTGACCCCGTGTAACTCTCTGACTTGGTCACACGGCCAACACACACGCCTGTGTGGTCAGTCCGTGTTCCCTAAGAAATGGCCACACACGCCCGTGTGCCATTCCGTGTGCTAGGCCGTGCCAAACCTATAGGGTATACTGACTTAGGCCACATGGCCAAGTCACATGCCCGTGTGCTGGGCCGTGTAGAGCATACTAACTTGATTTTTAATTTAACACCAAGGGATACACGACCGCCGTGCTCAGACTGTGTGTCACACATGGCTGAGACACACACCCGTGTCTCTACCCGTGTGGACAAAAATAGGCTATTTGCCAAGCCATCTTGCCACCCAAACTTTCATATACTTACACCAACCCAATTGGCACATAACAAGGCATAAATATGCATTCAAACCAATCTCAAGTAAGCTTAATTTATGCTATAGTAATACCAACAATACAGGGTACACCAATACCACAATATGCCATTCAATTTCGTACCATTTCAATACCAACATTTCACATTCTTAAGTCATCAAAATAGTCACTTTCAAACAAGCATTATGTTACCTAAATTCACAATCATACCAATTTCAAATCTCAACTATTTGATAACCATATTACCTATTATCAACAAGCATCACATTTCCATCAATAAACACATAACCAAAGCCATAAGCACATATGAATACACAACCAAATCAACCAAATTAAACCAACTCTCATGGCTATAAACAAAACCAAAACATTAACATTTACAAGCCATTTCAAATGACTAAATTCATTACCAAACTATATATCAAAATGACCATAATCCTATACATGCCATATATCCATAAACTTAGATTCAAAAGTACCAAAATGATAGTTGGATTGTGTGATGAAGTCTCCGATGATTCCCGAATTTGAGCTAGATTTGATTTCACTATAAAACACGAAAAAAATAAACAATGTAAGCTATAAAGCTTAGTAAGCTCGTATGAAATAAACTTAATTAATCATAAATAGACAAACCAAACAATTTAATATATCAACACATAACTCATACTAGCTAACAAACCTTCCACATATTCAAGCATAAGATTAGATGTGAAATTCACAAGTTTCTTCAGTTCAAAGTTTATATGGTTCATGTACATACCTGTAGCATCTCTTATTAGTCTCATACTCATCTGTGTTTTTGATATACCGATTGAACCATTCAGAATACTATTGAATACTCGGGAATCTCGCACCCAAATGCCACATACATAGCCGAAGCTATCTCAATAAATCTTGCACCGAAATGCCAATACATAGCTAAAGCTATCTCAATATCATATCTCAATAATGCTCACTCTCGAGCTATCAATGGGTCTGCTCACAAAAGCTGACGGTTATGACGTAGCTACACGGTGCTGCTCACACAAGCTGACGAGAATCCGTAACACATGCTGGATGACTCAGCCACCGGTAGGACGTACGGACTAGCACCCAAAACAATAATAACCTCTAATGACATGTCATTTGTATCCTAACTATTCCTAAGGTTCAACCGGGATTTCTCATTTGTCAAATCTTCATCAAATCATTCTATAAAGTTGAATCCACAATCAATTCAGTAATAAAGCATTTAAAACATATAAATGCTTATTAACATACAACCTTACCTCGAATGCAAAAACGATGAAACGAGTCGATTAATCTGAAACCTTGTTCTTTCCCTGATCTAAATCCATATTTCACTTTTCTTGATCTAAATATAATCAAATTTAACTTATTTAATAATATCTCTATTCAATTTATTCCAAAATACACATTAAAGCATATTTACACTTTTGCCCCTAATATTTCACATTTTTTACAACTTAGTCCTTATTTCATAAAATCACAAATTTATGCAATTCAACCAAAACCCATGCTAGCCTAATTTCAATTAGGTCCCTAGAAGTCTATATTTTTCATTTATTTCACAATTTAACCATAAAAATTACACATTTCACAATTTAATCCCTAATTGGACATTTCACTAAAAATCACTTAACAAATGTTGTTTATCTAACAACAACCATCCATTTTCTACCATTAAACATAAAAATACATCAACATTCATCAATGGAAAAACCCTAAAACTTTAAAAATTTTGCAAATTAGTCCCTGGGCTTGCTAGATTAGGTTGCAACGATATTAAAAACATAGAAATCATTAAAAACGGGACAAATTCACTCACCTATTGAGCTAGAAAGCTTGGCCGATTGTAAAGCCCTAAAAATGGCTTATCTTCTTTCTTAATTCAGCTAAAGAAGATGAATGAATCAAATTTTATGTTTTTGTTTTATTTAATTAGCCATTAATAATCAAATTACAATTTTAACCTTAATGATAAAACATTAAAATCATCTAAATAATGTCCATCTTTGTCCACTCAATTTAAAAATAGGCTAATTGCAACATAAGTACCTTAACTATTTAATTTCATAGATATTTAATACTTTTAGCTATTAGAACATAAGTTTTACACTTTACGCGATTTAGTCCTTTTTATCAAATTAAACACTCAAACGACAAAATTTCTTAACGAAACTTTCACACAATTATTCTATCATACTGTGGACATCATAATAATAGAATAATTATTTTGACTTTAGATTTGTGGTCTCAAAACCACTGTTCTGATTTGACTAAAAACAGGCTGTTACGTCAAGACCTTTCAAATCGAAAGGGGGGACCTCCCACGACGATGACTAACAGGTAAACCAAAAAAAAAATTAATCTTTTGTTATATTTTTTTATATTTATGTTCTTCAAAAATTAAAAAACAGTAAGGGGACTACCTTTTTTTGTAAAACTTTTGTTGTTTTGTTGTCCATATTACAACTAGATTTTGGTTTTTTTATAGCTGAAGTATATTACAACTAGATATTACTTTTCTTTTTTTTCCACGCCTTTGCCATTTCGGTGAAAGAAGGTAGTCACGAGGCGGGATCCACCTTGGCCATTTCGGTGATTTGCTAATGTGGCGGAGGCTTTGGCACAGATGGCTTTAGGGTTCTAGGGTTTCTTGTTTAGTTTTTAGGTTTTTTGGGTTTTGGGTTTTAGGCTGTTGGGTTAGTATTTGGGCTTGGGTGTATTAGGTTTAGGTTAGCATGTTTGGGTTAGGGTTTGGGCTTGTAAATGGACTGGACTTTTAATTAATGTGCTTTTTTTTTATTTTTGTTTAGTTGTTTTTGTTTTGGTCCATTGGTTTGCTTGGGCTGGATAAAATTAGGCCTCTATAGCTACCCCTCTTTGCTCATTGTCGTGTAACGGGAAGGAAGCAAAGACTTTAAGGAGGACCAATTTTTTCTGGTCCTGTCGAATCTCGACTTCTTTGGTGCTCATCTTTTTCAAGTAGCTCATGCTTTTAATCTACTGGTTACTCTACTTCACTGTATCCGGTTCGCTACAAGTTTAGGAAGGTAGGATTTAGTGTCACAGCTTCACCTTACTCTATTGCAACTTCAAGGAAATAATATATGCTGTTGTAGTTTCATTCCAACCTGCTGCAACTTTAGAAGGACTAGAATCACTGATTTATCCCTTTCACTGCAACTTCAGGAAGATAGGATTTGACTTTATTTGGCGCTATTGCATCTTCACGGAGATGAGATTTTTTGTTGTAGTTTCAATCTGTTCCACCGTAACTTCAGGGATATAGGATTTGTAGCTTCATCTTGCTCTATTGCAACTTTAGGGAAATAAGATTTTCCATTGTAGTTTCATTCCGACCCACTGCAACTTCAGGGGTATAGGATTTGTAGTTTCATTTTGCTCCACTATGATTTTATGGAGATAAGATTCGCAATTGTAGTTTCATTCTGACTTACTGCAACTTCAGAGGTATAGGATTTGTAGCTCCATCTTGCTCCACTACGACTTTAGGGAGATAATGTAACACCCCAAACCCGGTGTATGCATTTAAAACCAGATTTGGTATGTCACACAAAACGAACATGCATCTAGTCATCTAATGATTTAAGAAAACAAATCCTCAAAACTATTTTGGAAATGAAGTTTATTAAAAACCGAGGTTAATTTAAAATATATGATTTAAGACATAAGAATTTATAAATTGAAACTTAGAAAATAATTGGTTTAAATTTTACGAAGCGATCTAAAAGAGCTCAAAAGAAATTTGAAAACAAGATTCTTAAAGGAATTCTTACGTAAAAATTTACTTAAATAATGATTTTAAGAAAACCCCTTTTCTTTTGCACTTAAAATTGAGGAAAACATTTGATTTTATTTTAAAATTAAATAAAACCCACTTAAGTACCTAAACATAATTAAAATCCATCCACGAGTAAAACATCCATAAAAATAATACCAAAGGCCTTATTATAACACCATTGAAATAGAAATTAAATAAAAATACTTAAAAGAAGTTCAAAGTTCATATAAACCATCATTCGTAGTATGGCTTCCAAAAGTCATCCCCTACCAAGCCTCCATTATCGATTATTACCGAGAAAGGTAAAGAAAACGGGGTGAGTTACTAAGAACTCAGTGTGTAACCCACTTACTATAGTCCACTTGGCCAAAACCATTTAAGCATGTATTTGGCCGGAGCCCATATACAAATATAACAACTTAACATGTATAGCATGCATGTCATATGCAATTCCCAAAACAAACCTATTAATCCATCCGCTACACACCACCCATACCAACCAACACACTTGTGGGGATCATCAGTCAACCCACCCCGCCAACACACCAATCGTAGGCATTAAGCCATTTATAACAATAATTCTCAGGCCAGTGGCCATTTATAATCACAGGCATTTAGCCATTTATAACAATAATTCGTAGGCCAGTGGCCATTTATAATTGCAGGCATTTAGCCATCTATAATATCAGAATTTTTGGCGAAGCCACCAGAATAACAGAATATACGTGGCATAGCCACCAGACAGATTGTGACAGAGTCACCAAAATATGTGGCAAAGCCACCAAATAGCTTCCTCCAATCATCAAAATCCAAAATCCATGCAGAATTATGTGAATGCAACATTCACAGCAAATTATGATATTTACAATATAACAATGATAATTAACAACATCAGAGATTTATTACAAACAATTTGGCCCATTAACACTTTGCAAAATTAGCCCATTATGCCATATATCAAATTGTCCCATTTAGCCATATATCGAATTGGCCCATTTAGCCATATATCAAATTGGCCCATTAAGGCAATCTATCAAATCGGCCCATTAAGGGCATTTTCGTAATTCGACCCATAAGGGTATTTTCGTAATTCGACACATAAGGGCAATTTCATAATTCTATAATTTTACCCACTAAGGGTAATTCAGTAATCTCGCAACCTAGGGTATTTTGGTAATTTACCCTCCAAGGGTATTTTCGTAATTTCGCAACCCCGGGCTTAATTACTAATTTGGGACATAAAACTTGAAACTGTCCATCTGCGTCATACTGACTAAATTGACTATAACTTGAGTTAGGAAACTCAAAATCTAAATCCGTAAATTTTCCTTGAAACTAAACTCATATATCTTCTTACTAAAATTTTTCAGAATTTTTGTCTTAACCATTTTGTACAGTTTATTCCTTAAAATTTCTCTTGTTACACTGTCCAACAATTTTGACCTCTCTTACTTTAATTTGAAATATCTCACTGTATGGTTTTCATATATTGCTCCCACTTGTTTCTATTGAAAATATACTCACTAAGAAATCCATAAATATAAATTATAACCCATAATTCACTTTGTACAATTTTATATGATTTTTCCAAGACAGATCAGGGAACCACGAAGTTAATCAGAACCAGTCTCACTAAAATTAACATATCTCAGAATATAAAATTCCTTTTCCTTCTCTGTTTCTTCCTTATCAAAATAGACACAGTAAGATTTTATTTGATATCTCATTCACTTTCTAATTCCATTTCTCCTATTTTTTGTGATTTTTCAAAAAACACATCACTATTTTTAACCGAAACTATTTTATTACAAAATAACTCCCGAGTGATCACGGATGCCGATTTTTGGTTTTCTTCGGTATTTCGACCGAATTACAGAATATTTCATGCAAGCCTTCAGATAAGTGTGAGATCACACACCATTGCAAATATATATATGAAAGGTACGGGATTACACACCATTTCAGATATGTATACGAAAGGTACAAGATTACACACCATTTCAGATATGTATATGAAAGGTACGGGATTACACACCTTGATTACGAGTTGTGCTTTCTACCGATTTCAACACCTATATTGATAGTTGATAGAAGGTTAGTCTCAACTTCGATAATTGTAACTAGAAACACTTTATTAGGCTAACTCCACTTACCACGACTGTGATCTCCCTCGATGCACCAAGAATCGATCCTACCAACAATATCAATTAGCCAACCTTCAATCCGATTAACTCAATAACCAAATGGAGATATTGAATGGACTATGAAAGATCTTTCTTACCTTAATCGATTATAATCCCGTTTCTCACGATCGTCCTATAACTAGAGATGATTAGGCGATGTTGTGGTATTCAGCCTCCCTCTATATCACTATGAAGAAGAAAACGATCTTGTATGAGAGAAAGTAAGGTGATGGTCTCGGTCAAAATGACCATCCAAAAACCAAAGTATGGATTCGATCATAAGAGAAGAAAATAAAACATTGGAAAGGATACTTACCGATTGCTTAAGGAATGAGAAAGAAAGAACAGTGGAAAGGTTTCGGTTATGGAGGAGAATGAACAATGATATTCTACTATCAAGGAGATTAGACAAAAGATGAATATGTGACCAATTCAAGAGAAGAGAAAATGCACTATTGTGCTAATATGTTTCGGCAAGGAGGGTTGCAAAATAGGAGAGATGACACAAAGTTGTCAAAGGGAAATTTTGCCAAATCAAAACCAAGACCTTACCAAATGCCAAGGTAAAATTCGGCTATCACTCTAGCCCCAAACCGTCGACATTCATCCCCCCTAGGATAAGAGTTGGCCACCCAAGCTTTCCAAAACATCACCCATGAATTAAGCCTCATGTCCCCCTTTCATTCCTATTTCTCTTGATTCTTTTCCCAAACTTCAACCTTGTCTTATTCTTATAGCCACCTTACCAAAAATAATGAAGTCAAACTTGCCATATTTACTCCTTGGTGACACTTAAGGAAAGAGTGCAAAAATAAAAGTCAAAATTGCACACAAAGGAATTTGAACCTCCTCCCTCAAAGTACTCCACTTGATGCCATAACCTCTTTACCAATAGCTCATTTATGCTAACCATTTATTCATTTATTTCAATAAGCATTGAAGCTACTTACCATCTCTCCTTAAAGTG
This sequence comes from Gossypium rotundifolium, assembly GCA_025506655.1. NCBI lineage: Eukaryota > Viridiplantae > Streptophyta > Magnoliopsida > Malvales > Malvaceae > Gossypium > Gossypium rotundifolium. The sequence continues at coordinate 114,782,361 of CP106734.1, read as the reverse complement.
CTAAAATACCAAATTTTTCCTAAGGCCCAATTAAACCCGAGACTTCATAGAAACCTTGTAACCTTCCAAATTCACTTAGCTAAAAAGTCCAATTTGCAATAATGCCATTCTCTTCTTCTCAAAATTTTAAACATTCCTACGCCCAAGGCCCATTGGGCCCAATCCTACTAGGCCTAATTTCGGGATGTTACAGATAAGATTCACTGTTGTAGTTTCATTTCGACCTACTACAACTTTAGGGGTATAGATTTGTAGCTTCATCTTGCTCCACTACAACTTCAGGGAGATAAGATTCACAATTGTAGTTTCATTTTGACCCATTGCAACTTTAGGGGTATGGGATTTGTAGCTTCATCTTACTCCATTGCAACTTCAGGGAGATAAGATTTGCCATTGTAGTTTCATTCCAACCCATTGTAACTTCAGGGAGATAAGATTTGCCATTGTAGTTTCATTCCAACCCACTACAACTTTAAGGGTATAGGACTTATAGCTTCATCTTGCTCCACTGCATCTTTAGGGAGATAAGATTCGCCATTGTATTTTCAATCCATTCCACGACAACTTTAGGGATATAGGATTTATAGCTTCATCTTGCTCCACTGCATCTTCAGAGAGATAAGATTCGCCATTGTAGTTTCATTCCAACCCACTGCAACTTCAGGGGTATAGGATTTGTAGCTTCATCTTGCTCCATTGCATCTTCAAGAAGATAAGATTCGCTGCTGTAGTTTCATTCCAACCCACTGTAACTTCAGGGGTATAGGATTTTTAGCTTCATCTTGCTCCATTGCATCTTTAGGGAGATAAGATTCTCTGCTGTAGTTTCATTCCAACCCATTGCAACTTTAGGGGGACTAGAATTACTGCTTTTATCGGTTTCACTGTAACTTTAGGAAGACGATTTACTGTCATTAAAGCTTCACCCCATTCCACTGTAACTTTAGGGATATGGGGTTTGTTTTACTGATCTGTTACGCCATTCTCTGGTGGAACAGAACCTGTAGAATCTATTTCATAGGCTTATATTTTTCCAAGAAATTATTCCAAGAAATGCTTCTATCTAAATGCATATGAATGATGAATGCAACATGTCATTTTTTAGAATGGCTTTGTCTTTTAACGTTTAGGTCAATATTGCCCGTGATTGTCCAGGTTCTATTACTGATGTGTTGCCACGCCTTCCATTCAGGTCTGGTATCTTTGACAAGAAACCTGAAGAGGTAGTCGCAATTTGGACTATTTGTTTCAGGATCTTTCCAACTTTCAAATTTGGTTATTTCCAACTAGTGGTCTTGTTTCAGGTCCCTGTACTATTTAGAAATCTTTTAGAGTGGTATGCATAAATCCTTTTACTTTAATATTGTTATTCTATTAATCATTGATGCAAAAAAGCTTGAACAAGGTTGTGACATGGATAAGGCTAAAATTTATTTAGTGCAAAGACATTAATGAAAGGATTAACTAAAATGGCAAACATTGCTAGAACACAAAATGAGTAAAAATGAAACTAGGTGCCCCAGATATCACAGTATGAGCCTCTCTGAACAAACTTGCTGAGGATCAATTTGAGCCTGATATGTGTTTGAGAGATCTAAAGTACTTTGTCGATGTTCTGAGATGTAAAGTTCCTTCTCCTTGCTACCTTTGAGGAGAAACGACTATTACATGCCCATTCTTGGGCCCAAATTTGAGCTGCCCTTTTTGAGTTTTTAACTCAAAACTCATTTGGTCTTCAGATGCCTTTTGCGGGTTTTCACCTTGGTCTTTCTCTTTTTTTAGATTAAATACCTCTTGACTGAATTTGAATTCATGGGGTTACGCAGGTTTCTACCATCCATCTCGATCAAAATCAGCGTACCTCCAAAAAAATTTTCTTTACAATATAAGGTCTTTCCCAATTAGACATCCATTTTCCTCTAAAGTTTTTTTGTATGGGAATGTTCTTTTTTAATACGAGGTCCCCCTCATGGAATTCTCTGGGGTGAACCCTTATGTCATAAACTTGCATCATTCGTTTTTGGCACATCTAACCATTACGGATAGCTTTTAGCCTCTTTTCTTCGATTAAGTTCAATTGGTCATATCTAGATTAGATCCATCTACTTCATCTAATTTCAATTATGATAAAATTCAGAGAGAAGGAATCTTGAATTCAACGGGCAAGACTAACTCCATTCCATAAACCAATGAAAAAGGTGTTGCCTTGGTAGAGGTTTTGACAGACGTTCGATAAGCATAGAGGGCAAATGGTAATTTTGTCATTTTCCTTACGATCTTCTTAATGTTCTTATTGATTGCCTCCACTACACCATTCATTTTTGGGAAATATGGTGATGAGTTGTGATGTTTGATATTGAATTGAGTATACACTTCCGCTATCATGCTGTTATTCAGGTTTAATGCATTGCCAGATATGATCTTTTTTGGCATTCCATACCGACACGTAATCTATTTCTTTAAAAATTTGCTAATTGTCGACTTTGTGACATTGGCATAAGAAACGACTTCAACCCTCTTGGTGAAGTAGTCAATGACCAGAAGATGAATCGACACCCATTGGAAGCTTTTAGCGAGATTGACCCAATTACATCCATGCCCCACATAGAGAAAAGCCATGGAGAAGTCATAACATGAAGAGGTGACGGAGACACAAGAATTTTGTCCCCATAAATTTGGCATTTATGACATCTCTTGGCATAATTGACACAATCCCTTCCATGTTGGACCAATAATATCCAAATCTTATGATTTGTCTGGCCATTGTGAAACCATTGGCATGTGTTTTGCAAACCCCCTCATGGACTTCTCTAGGATTTTCTAAGCCTCGACAGTCTCTACACATTTTAGTAACACCTGATCCTTTCTTCTCTTGTATAGGGTTTCCCCATTTAGGATATACTCATTGGCCAACCTTCTTAGCATCCTTTTATCATTCTTGGTTGCCTGCTCAGGGCATTCACGATTCTTTACATATTGCAATTTGTCATGGTACCAAGGGTGATCATCCCTTTCCTTTTCCTCGATGTTGTAACAATGGGTCGGGGCCTAAAAAGCCTCATCTAGATGGGTTTTAGTTCCTCCTGTTTGTTCACTTTGACCATGAAGGCTAAGGTAGCCAATGCATAGGCCATCTAATTTTCATCTCGCGGGAGGTAGCAGAATATGATGACATCAAACTCCTTAATTAAATCGAGAACCAACTTTTGATAATCTATCAGCTTGGAATCTCTTGTCTCCCATTCTATAATAGCCCGATTTATGGCCTAGTCAGAATAGTGGTTGTGAGACCACAAATTCGAAGAAAAAAATGAGTTTTATGACTTTTATGAGGTCTATGGCATGCTTGCATGATTGTGTGAAAATTTCATGAAGAAATTTTATAAATTAGTGATCAATTCATCCATGAGGACTAACTTGCAAAGATTGAAAAATATGAGATTCTAGAAGTTTCAAGTATGAGATGGCATTAGAAAAATTATTAGAGGTCCTTATTTAGCAATTAGACCATTATATTTTATGATGGACAAAAATGGACATGGTAAGGAAAAATCTCAAGGAAGGGACCTTAAGGGCATTTTAGTCATTTGGTTAATAAGTTAATATGTAACACCCCTAACCCGTAACCATCGCCAGTCTAGGGTTAAGAAGCGTTACCAGACATAACGGAACATTTACAATCATTTCTCAAACATAAATACATTATCATCATATCATAGCAATTCATATACATAGAGTCCCTTTAAAAGGTCTACGAGACCTTAAACATGCATTAGGAAGGGGTCGGGACTAAATCGAGCACATACAAAATTTTCCAAAAATCAAACATTTTTTAAAGTTACAGAGGTCACACACCCGTGTGGATAAGCCGTGTGTCTCACACGGCATCAGATGCACCCGTGTGTCCAAGCCATGGCAAAATAGGACATACATACTGACTTTTCTACACGGCCGAAGACACGCTAGTGTGCTTGACCCGTGGGCAACACTGACTTAATTCACATGGCCTGTCACACGCCCGTGTGTCTGGCCCATGTACGAATCTGACTTGTTTGAACTACAATCTTAAGGGACACGGTCGAGATACACGCTCGTGTGCTCAACCGTGTGGGCAAATATAGGCCATTTACAAGGGCCAATTTGCCACCTAAATTTGGGTTAACCTACAAGCTCAATTACAACATCACAAAACATAAATTTTAAACACCATTCCCACCAACCAATTCAAGCATGAAACATACCACTTACATATTACCAAAACATACCAATATAATCATTCACATAACATCACATATACACCTTATAGCTATTATTTTCACATATCCAAAACACATACTAAAATCATTCAACTATCAAGCCATATCACATGGCAAGATCTAAACATCTCAAAACATCCCATAATTTCTAGCCTATACATGCCATATACCAATAATACAACTTCCAAAAGTATCAAAATAGATGTCCGATAGTGTGATTGAGTCACTGGCAATTCTCGGATCCGAGCTAGCTTTAATGATACTGTAAAATAGAGGAAGATTTCACACAGTAAGCTTTAAAGCTTAGTAAGTTCATAATATAATACAAGCAGCTCAACCTTTAAATTTAATATGCAAAATTTAACTAACACATAGATCAATTCTCATCACCATTCAATTTCATCCAAAGCCATTACTAACATTCATACCACATCTCAAGATTTATATACAAGTAATTATAATGCTTCATAATCTATTCCTTCTTGACTTCTCTTTCACATACTCAATCATCTATTTCATACACAAAATAATCAACCACATAGGTTCTATACGTACGTACCAGTCCCATCACATATTCAGTTATCATATTTATCACATAATACTCGATGCCATAAATCATTTGATCTTCTTTGACCATACTGATTACTCGCACACTTAGTTCCAATTACTTAGCCGAGACTTTAATATCATCGCACACCTAATGCTTTTATTTTAAATAAAATTTGACTCGGTATCGTATACACAGTGCCAAATAATATAATCGATGCTTTCTTTATCTCGCACACATAGTGCCATTCACCACTGTATCAATTTTATTTACACTGTAACATCCTTAAACGGGGTGATTTAAGGGTGACTGCATGTAGATATTATGGTTGTCATGCTTGTTCAGGGTGATTTAAGGGTCCAAGCATGAGTTAGGGGTAGGCTAGAGCCTTATCAAAAATTTTCTTGTTGGGCACTTAGAAGGGGGAGCTGAATGGGATAGGAGTTAAGGGTGGTTAGTGGTAGGTTTTGAAGCAAGAGAAACCTTGGTAAAGTGGTAAGAAGGGTGCCACTTAAGGATCAAAGAAGTGACACCTCAGGAGAGCTAATATGGATTTGGTTCGAGCAGCGGGAATCCCTTTTGGTTGTTTTTTTTACGCCAAGGCCAGGAGGTGTTGCATTCAGTTTGGACTCTGGTGGATGAGCATTGAAGGGGTCAACAGATTTGGATAAGGGGAGGATAGAAATTTTAGGAGTGTGGTGAATTCAAATCGGTTTGAGGATAAGAAGATAGAAGGGACGGCATAAGGGAGGTGTTAGCCGAATTCTTTTGAAGAGTTTGGGGGAAAGGGGACTCTCGGTTTTGGTTCTTGGTGAGGGTGCAGAAATTTAGTTGCTAAAGAGCAGATTTTCAGCATTTAGGTGAGTTTTTCACTTTTCAGTCCAGCTTTTTCCTCTCAACTTCTCTTTTGCCTAAAATCACCTAAGCTTTCCTTATCTTTTTCTTCTTTTGACCATAGCCGAAACCCTCTGAAGCTTTAACCTTTGTCAAAAACTTTGATACTCTCTTTTCTCTTCATTCAACACTTTAGCCGAATATCTCTTGAAAAAGGGGCACCTTTCTTCTTCATCTCTTTTCTTTCTTAGCAGAATGAATTCGACTTTTGGGGCAAGTTCTCTGTGTTATTGGCCGAATCTCCCTAACTCTCCATCATCTTGATCTTCTCTCTTATCTATTTCATTTTCTTTAGAGATAAAGGCCAAAACCGGTTATTTTTTTGTGGGGCTCTTATTTGTTTGTAAGCCGAATCTTTTCTTTTGGTTCCTGGATGCAGTGGATCGCTGATTGGTGATTTGTCACTACACTCAATTGGGTTCTCCAGTGGTTGTGGTAAGGGGTTTCTTTCATTCCAATTAACTTCTTTGCGGTTGAGTGCCAAAGGCAGTAAGCCTATAGTATTTTTGATGCTTGGCCGAATGTAGGTGGGGTGGTGACGCCTTCTTGAGGATTTTCAGGATTCGTTCAGCTTGGGAAGTAAATTTAGAGTTTTGAGATTTGTCGATCTAGGTAAGGGTTTCGTTTTAAGTGTTATGTTAATCTCTTAGATTTGATTTCATCATTTTAATTAGGTCTAGTGACCAAGGGTTGTTTATGGACTCAAATGCCAGCCAAGCGTTAGGAGAGGTTGGACCTGTAAACCTAGCCCCTAAGTTTAAGAAGCGAGCAGTATCAGCAGTGAGAGATTGGCCACCGGGTTGTGGGCCAGCGCCAGAGCAAGATCGTAGGCAGATAGCGATAGTCTCGATTAACGATAGTGTTGACATAGAGGGTGTGATATTGCGGGTTATCAGGTGTGTAACTTTTACACACTTCATATGCTTACTATGCTATTATTGTGTTTTGTCAAAAGTCGAAGTAACGGTGGAAATCATTATGTTACCCTTGTGGGTAAAAGCAAGGACTCCGGGTAAGTCTATTTTGGTGGCTAACGTGATTTATCTATATTAAACCTGCATGTGCCATGTTATATTTCCTTAAAGTGTTAAGCATGATCATATGGTATTGGAAAGCATATACATGAAAAATGGGTATGATGAGAGGAGGGGGAGGGTATGATTTATCAGACTGTCACCAGTGGTTAGGTACCATACGTGGGTTGGCTCCACATATCATTACTCTGTGACTAAGTCTCAATGGTTTGGAACCACCAGTGGTTAGGTACCACATATGCTTATCTTTGTGACTCGTCCCATTTGTTTGGTACCACAGTGGGTTGGCCTCACATAGCGATATAAGGGATCGTCATCAGTGGTTAGGTACCACAAGTGGGTTGGCCCCACATATGAATATTTGTGACTTCGGTCACCAGTGGTTAGGCACCACCAGTGGCTAGGTGCCACAAGGGGTAGACTTGGGAGATTCGGATGGATACCTAGGTTGGATGGGTTGCATGACATGCATATTTGCATATGAATCTGTGTAAGAGCTTAACATCTTTTGAGGATGGGGATTTACACACTGAGTCTCAGTGACTCACCCCTTCCGTTACCTTTTTGTAGATAATTCCTAGATCGCGGATATGGAGCCGGGATGGACTCGAGGTGGCCATGCTCAATACTTTTTTTTTATTTTAATGCTTATTTTAGATTTATTTTGTTTCTACTTTAAGTTTGGATTTTAACTTTGTAATAAGGCCAATTAGATTTTACTTTGGGATTATTTATTCGTTTTAAATTCCTTTAAAATTTTGCTAACGTTAAGGGCATGCCTAGTAAACTATGAAATGGACGGTTTTTCCAAAACTTGAATAAACTTTTGGGATTTTTCTGAGGTTTTACATTGGGTAATTAACAAACAAGGGATAACCACAAGGCAACTCTATTTTGCTAAACTAAGTTTCCAAAATGTTTTAACAGTTCACTCAATCCAAACTTGATTCTTTTATAAATATACAAAAGTTTCCTTCCCAACTCAAGATGAAAAACTAGTTTCCAAAACATTTTCTTCCCTGTGACATGCCAGATTCAGTCGTAGCATTTGGACTGGGTTTGGGGTGTTACATACACACACTTAGGGCCATATTTCTTCAAACTCACATTTAGCATTAAAAACTCATCAACCAAATTTTCATTCATTACATAACATGTGAACATAATTAAAATAATTCGTATTATACACGAACTTACCTCGGAGGTAGAAACTCAATACAAGATGATCAATCGAGCACCTTGTTCTTGCCTCGATCTAAATCCAAATTTCTCTTTTCTTGATCTATGCATATTCAAATTTAACTTTTCATTCATCAAATCATTCAATTTAATCCAAATAAACATATTTAGGGCATTTTACAAAGTAGCCCTCATATTTTCACATTTTAACATTTTAATCCCTATTTCATAAAATCATCAAATACACATAATTTCATTACACACATGCCTAGCCAAATTTTCCCCTAGTTCATATAAGCCCACATATTTCATTTATTTTACATTTTAGTCCTTCAATTTCTCATTTTCAGAATTCAGCCCAAAATAGCCAATTTCATCAAAAATTCAAAGACAAAATATGTTAATCTATCACATATCTTTCATATTTCACCAACTATAAACACAAATTTCATATATCCATCAATGGAACATCTTAAAATCATCATTAAATTCCAAAATTAAGGCATGGGCTTGATAGTATGCCAAGCAACGATCACAAAAACGTAGAAATCATCAAAACGGATAAAAAACCATACCTTAGTCACCCAATATTATTGCCGAAATGTTTGAGCATTCAAAACCCTATTCTTCCTTGATAATCTAGTTGAAAAAAAGATGAATAAAGCATATTTTGGCTTTGTTTAATTTAACTTGTATTTATTTCATAAATTACCAAGTTAACCTTATTGATTTCATTTAAAAATCTACTAACTTAAGCCTATTTTTGTCCATCCCATATATCAATGGTCTAATTTCAACATAAGGACCTTTCATTTAATAAGCCATGAAAATTAGGCACTTTTAACAACTAGCACACAACTTTTGCATTTTATGCGATTAAGTCTTTTTCCACAAATCGACACACAAACGATAAAATTTCCACACAAAATTTTCACTCATGCTTTATCACATATTGTAAACACTAAAAATAATATTAAAATATTTTTTTGACTCAAATTTGTGGTATTGAAACTACTATTTTGACTAGGGTTTATACTGGGCTGTTACATAATAAAAAAGGAAAAAGAAGTCAAAATTGATGTCCATCTTCTTCCCTAAGTCCAAAATTTGCAAGGAGCCATAGCTAGGGTTTTGCTTCACTTTCAAGCTCGATTGTAAGTACCTCTTAGCCCTGTTTTTAATGTTCTTCATATTTTTGAGATCCTCGAGCTCGATTTAGCTATTTGTAGCTATATTTTAAGCTAGAGGTCATGTTCAAAAATTTACCCATGTATGACATGCATGTATTTTGATCTCTAATTAAAGAATATGAAATTTTTATGTGTGATGAACATTTTTTCTAAGTGATTTTCCTAGAAAACACATAAAAAGGACCTATTTGTAAATATGATAAAATGTGTGGTAAAAATTAGTTTTGAAGCAAAGTGTGAGATGTTATAAGCTCAATAAATATTTGGCTAGGCTTGGGTAACCAAGGAAATGGGTATATTTCACTATACGAGCCTAGGGACCATTTTATAAATATCTAAAAGTTTAAAGGTAAAATTATAATTTTTCAAAGTATGCTTCATGAGTTATTTTAGTTAATGTGATCGTTAAATAAGTGAAATTGTCATTATAGATCAAGAAACACAAAATCCAGACCGAAATCGAGGAAAGGACAAGGTGGTGGACTAAATTGAATAACTACATATATTTTGGTACCGAGGTAAGTTTGTGTGTAATAAATTAACCTTATGTCATTATGTATTGAAATGCTTGAGATGACATGAAATGTATATTATTTCTATGAAAATTGATCAATGATGTTCAATGAGAATATGATGAAGATTTCTGAAGTGAAAGTCCCAGTACCGAATTGAGATCTTGTATAAGACCATATCTGGGATATGGCCTCGACACCGAATTGAGATCTCGTATAAAACCATATTTGGGATATGGCATTAGTATCGAATAATAAAGTCGTGTAAGACCATGTCTAGGACATGGCATCGATATACGATATCGTATAAGACCATATCTGGGATTAGGTGTCGACATTGATATGAGATCCTGTAACAGTCCAGTTTAGACCCTAGTCAGAATAGTGGTTTTGGGACCAAAAATTTGAGTAAAAAGATTATTTTAATATTATTTTTGTGTCTACAGTATATGATTAAGCATGTGTGAAATTTCTGTGAATCAATTTATCCGTCTGTGTGCTTAATTTGATAAAATGACTTAATCGCGTAAAATGAAAATTTAGTGGTTAAATTCAAAGGGGTTGAATAATGGTTGTTCTTTTAATATGGAGGCTTTATGTTGTAATTTTGCCATTAATAAAGGTAGTGGACGGCAATGGACTAAAGTAACCTTATAATATATGTTTTATATATTAAATAATAAAAGTTAATTAGGTAAAATAATAATAATGTTATTAAATTCAAACAAAACAAACATTTTGTCCATCTTTTTATCACTATAGTTGAATGTTCAAAGAAAAATAAAGAGAATAAACCAAGATAGGTTTCGGTTATTTTTGATAATTTCTACATTTTTGTAATCGTTGCTTCGTGTTCTTCAAAACCCATGCCTTAATTTTGTGAATTGATGATGAATGTGAAATATGCCATTGATGATTTTGCAAGCTTTGTGATGTTTGAGGATGAAATATGAATGATATGTGATAGATTAACATAGCCTGTCTTTGAATCTTTGATGAATTTGTGTAATTTGGACTTAATTGAGAAAATAATATTTTGAGGAACTAAAATGTGAAATAAATGAAATGTATGGACTTGTATGAGCACGGGCAATATTCTGCCTAGGCATGGTATATGCAAATTTTGTGTATTTTGTAATTTTGTGAAATAAAGACTAAAATGTCAAAATGTGAAAATGTGAGGGCTAAATTATAAATTGCCCTAAATATGTGTTTTTGGATTGAATTGAATGATTTGGTGAATAAATGGATTATATTTGAATATTTATAGATCAAGAACCAAGAAAGCATATTTAGATTGAGGAAAGTCGAAAATAATTAAATAGCCGAATCCGTTCGTTTACTCGAATTTGAGGTAAGTCTATATACAAATAAATGTATTCATGTTGATTTATGTATGTACATATGAAATCTAATTTTGATGAATGTGTACGATATGATAAATACATGAAATTCGAGATAGTATCGAAATGGTGTCAACATCCGAAAAAGTCCCGTACGAACCTAGGAATAGATATGACTACATATGTCATGACATAGGTTTCTGATATGAGATATCATGTAAGACCACGTCTGGGATGTTGGCATCGATTTGAGATTTACATGTAAGACCATGTCTAGGACATTGGCATCGTATTGATTCGTGTAAGACCCTGTCTGGGACAGTGGCATCGATATCTGGTTACATGTAAGACCACGTCTGGGACGTTGGCATTGTACGACTATTCTGAGTATTTCGAGCATCCTATTTGATTTCGAACGGTTCAACGGACAATTCTGAGAAAATGGAAGGCTATGTGAAATGTATAAATAAATCAAGTACGCTCGAAATGTACACTATGTATGTGTATGGAAGGTTAGTATATATATGAACTTACCTAGATGAGATATGTGTATAGATTTGATGAAGTAAAATATGATATATGAATGAATAAGCTATGATCTAATGAAATACATGGTGATTTGTATGTTGGTAAGCAAATGGCTAAACAAATGAGCCAAGAAGAATTATGAATGTGCAAATGAGCTATTAGAAATCTTTTATTGATATGAACAAGGAATGCTTATATGTTAAGTTTATTTGTATATAGCTTACTAAGCTTTTGAAAGCTTACTTTGTGCGTGTTGCTTTGTTTTATAGATCGTTAAAGCTACTGAGGGCTCAGGGATCGTTGAGGATCGTCATCACACTACCCAATCTTATTTTGGTATCTTTTGAAAGTGTATATATTAAAGTATGGCATGTATATTCTAGTTGATATGTTTATGTTTTGAAAGGGTGTATAGTTATCTATGTGATATGACTTGATAATGGCATTATATGAATGAATGGTCATGTCTTATGATACTTGGTTTTGGTATGGTTTGATGGCTAGTGAAATGGTCAAAATAATGGTAAGCTAATTGATGCTAAGTTGATATATTATTGATGAGTAGATGTCATATTGTAATGGTAAGTTGTGGATGAATTATACTAGGAACTGTATGTGATTGGATTGAACCAAATGGCTTATAAGTTGGTGTGATTGTTAAGCTCATAATTGGTTAGAAATGATGTACATTTTGGTATGTTTTGCTTACCTTTGAAGCTTGGATTGATGCTTAATTGTGCTTGTAGGGATGACCCAAGGTGTGGGTGGCATTTTGGCCTTGCAAATGGCATATAATTTCCCACACGGTTGAGCACATGGGCATGTGGCTTGACTGTGTCCCTCGTGGTTGCATTCCAAAACAAGTCAGACTCGACCACGGGCTGGACACAGGGGCGTGTGACTAGCCATGTGGTGCAAGTCAGTAGCGACCAAGGGTGAGGCAACGGGCGTGTCCACGGCCATGTGGACAAGTCAGTATGTATGCCTGTTTTGACACGGCTTAGACACACGGGCGTGTCTGAGGCCGTGGGAGGCACACGGCCGACCCATACTGGCGTGTGACCTCTATAACTTTGAAAAATTTTTAAATTTCTAAAAATTTTCGTTTGTGTTCAGTTTAGTCTCGGCCCTTTTCTAAAGCATGTGACCTATTAAAGGGATGCTTTGATTTGAATCGTTGAATTATATTATGAAATGTCTGTAAAAGGTTTTGATTTGTCCGGTAACGCCTTTAACCCTAGACCGATGATGGTTACGGGTTAGGGGTGTTGCAGATCCCGTATAAGACCATATCTGGGATATGACATCGGTGTTGATATGTGATCCCATGTAAGACCATATCTGGGATACAACATTGGTACCTTACTACGTGTATGAAGAATTCTGGGTATCCTTCGATGTTCCAAGTGGTTCAATGGGTAAAGAGTTAAGTCTATGTTAAAGATGGTAAAAAGCTAAGTTTAAGTTCAAGATGATAAAAGGGCTAAAGTTATGTGATGAAGTGATACAGGTACTTATGAGATACTCAAGAGAAATAAGTCCAATATGTGATATGTGATTGGTAAGAGTAAGCATGAATAAGCTATGTCAATGTGCTTAAGAACTTGTGTTATTACTTAAAGTAAAGTATGAAGTATCATAAGATTTTATGTTGTTATCTATTTCATGCAAACTTACTAAGCTTTATGCTTACTCCCTCTCTTTTCGCTTTCCCTATAGTATCGCCAAGCTAGCTCAAGGATCGTAGGACGTCGAGCTCGGTTCACACTATCAAGTTATTCTTTTGGTATACTAAAGTTTGGTTATTTTGGGTATGGCATGTATAGGAACTTGGTCATTTTGTTGTATGTCATATTGGTTAGCCAATGTGTTGGCTATTATTGTTACTCAATTTATTTTGTAAATGGTCATTGGAATTGGCCAATACTAGTTAAGTTATATCTAATCAATGATGATGAAATTCATGAAGTGCAAGTTTGTGCAATGGAATGAGTAATGAGTAGAGTATATACATGATGAATGTAGTGTGGATGTCTTGATTTTGGTTATTAGAGGTGCATTATTGTCATGAAGTGTGTTTGCTTTTCAGGGAGGCAATTGGCCTGGTAAATAACCTTATAATTGTCCACACGGGTAGGCACACGGGCGTGTGTCTAGGCCGTATGTGACACACGGTTAGCCTCGAGGGCATGTTGATAGGCCGTGTGTCCCCTGCATTTAATTTACGAAAAATTTAGTTCGTCACACGGCCAGCACATGGGCGTGTGACTAGGCCATATGCCTCTAAGTGTCTGCTAACGTCATAAATAGAATGTCAAGGTTTTCACACATGGGTGAAGACACGGGCGTGTCATAGCCGTGTGAGGGACACAGGCCATAGGCACGGGCGTGTGCCAGGCCATGTGAAAACCCTTGTAGGTTCAAAATGAAAAATAAAATCCACATGGGCTAGGAACATGGGCGTGTGTGACCACACAGGCGTGTACATTTCCACACGGGCGTGTGGCCCTGTTTTGAGGAGAAATTTTCTAAGTATTCGTGAGTTTTCGGTTTAGTCTCGAACTACTCCATATGTATGTTTTGGGTCTCTTAGACCTATAATAGGGACTTTATGATTTCAAAGGAAAAGTTTTAAGTTGGTATGAAAATTTATAGCTCGATATTGTATGATAATGTATGTTAAGTTTGGTAATGCCTCGTACCCAGTTCTGGCGTCAGTTACGGGTAAGCGGTGTTACATTTAGTGGTATTAGAGCTACGATTTAGTCGATTCTCGGACTAACGTAGTGTAAGCATGAGTCTAGCTATACATGCCATACGTATGAGTATTTATATAATGATAGTGTGACAACTCTTGACAACTTAAATTATGTTTTTATATAGCAAATGGATCCCGACAGAGCAGTGGTGGACGATGTAGAAAGTAACGCGCCGGCCCCGCCCAAGGGACAGTGCCAACTGAAAATGAGAATAAACCAATGACTGTGTGTCAGAGAGGAGGAGAAGAGGCTAGGGAAGCCTTTCTCCATATGATGAACGCTTGGTAAATGGAGTTCGTTCAAATGAACCCGAACGCACAACCCCTCCACCCCCACCTATTCCTCAGCCTACCCCGGCAGCGCCCCAAGTTGTAGAAGTGGTAAGAAGAGAAAAGCCCCCGGTTGATAGAATCCAGAAATAAGGAGTTGAGGAATTTTGAGCTAATAAACATGATGATCCGTAAAGAGCAGAATTCTTGCTTGATAATACCATTAGGGTATTTGATGAGTTGTCCTACACACCCAAAGAATGCATGAAATGTGTTGTTAAGAATGCATGAAATGTGTTGTTTCTCTCTTAAGAGATTATGCTTACCGGTGGGGGAATATCCTTGCGTCGATTGTTGATCGTTATGTCAGAGTCTTAAAAATTTTCCTATGGCAGGGACACGTACATGGCACACGCCCGTGTGATTCGAGGCTAGGCCGTGGTCGAACCTATTAATGAGGCACGACCGTACATTTCGAGGTCCAGGCCGTGGTTAACTCTTCTTAAAAGGCACGACTGTGTGGTCTTGGGCCCAGGCCGTGTGGAATTCGTGCTTTGGCCCATTTTCTCCATTTTCGACCTTGTTTATCATTCTTTTCATCCTTCGTGCTCTCCTGAGTATAACACATAAAAACAAAGGATTAGGAGCACCTATTTCCATAATTAAAGGGAAAAATCATCCAAAAGTATGCTAAATGTGGGATTCAAATATGTTCATTTTACGGTTTATCAAATACCCCCACACTTAAGCCTTTGCTTGTCTTCAAGCAAAATTCTCAACTCATAATTAAAATGAACTTCCTCTACTCATAATATTCATTGATAATGCCTCATCATAATTCATAGATAATTTATACATGGATAATTCAACTCAAAGAGTCCTAAAGATTCAAACAATCAAAGTCATGAGTTTTTAGTATGAAAGCATAGGTGTTGTCCCCTTATTTTAATAATTACCTTTAATTCAAAATCGACAAAAGTTGACATCCTCACTAAAGATTCACTCAAATCACTCGAGGTATTTAAGGTTCAAAAATAAAGCACTCATTAGTCAAACATGAAAAGTTAATCCTATAGGGTTGCATGAAAATCAAATCTCCACCACTGTAAAATGAGATGATACACAAATCAAAAGGTCTTTAAAAAGGGTTGTAGCAGGGATTAGGTTAACGGTGTGGATAAAGGTTGAATTAAAAGGGTTAGAATCGAGATTGAATTGAAAAATCACCTAACTAGAAAAATGAACTAATAAACTGAATAATTACATCAATTGAAAACTTGTAATACTAATAATACGAGCTTTTTCTTCAAGATGTTGAAATTAAATGTGTAGGCTCACTTAATTATAGAAATTTTTTTAGAAAAAATCAATATAAGATAAAACTTTAACAACTGAAATAATATAATTAGACAACTGATCAAAACAAGTCTCGATAGAAGGGTAATCAAAAGGAATGGTGATAACAAATATGAGATGGGTTTCGGGTTAATATTAGTGGGTTGAGTCAATAAAAAGGTTGTTAGGATCAAAGGGGTTCACTAGGGGTTAATTTTGAGGGTAGGCTTTTAGTGGAGTAAGTGGGTTAAATCATAAGTGCCTTAATCATCTCTATATATCAAATCAATAGTGTGGTCTTGACATGTATAATCGAAGCAAGTTCTAGAATAACAAATCAATGTTGACACACTCATAATCAATAAAAGTGAGCACGAAAAGTTTATATGCTCTAAGAGGCTCAAAATCTCACAAAAAATATGGGTTTTTGATATCAACTTTGTAAATTTCAAATTTCAAGGTAACAATTAGATTCAGGTAGACAACCTAACAAAATTTTTATTTTTTTTGAAAATAGACTCATCATGCTTGATTCTCTAGTATCTTAAAGTTTAAATTATCAATGCACAATTATCAATGACTTAATCTAAAACATATCAATAGAAATCATGAATCCACAGAAATTTCATTCTAATTAGTGATATGAGAAAATTACTTTAAGACAGAATATCATTTAGGGATTTGAGAATAATGCAAAAAGTTAGGCACTTTTTCTAAGTAATTTTCACCCCCCACACTTAAGATGTACATTGCCCTCAATGTACAAAGATAGATAAAAATCATATAATAAGAAAATTAAAAGTGAAGGAGAGAAGTGAAACTTCTTGAATTTTGGATGAGATCCTCGAGTTGGCAGTGGTCGTGATGTGGTGGCCGCTGACAATCTCTCGCTAGATGAAAGAATTGGGTAACTCGTGAAGAATTAGCCAGGAAATAGTAAAAATAATTCAAAATATACTAATTATATATTTAAAGAAAAGACAAATAGAAAGAAAGAGTGTAGAAAAGTAAATAAGACTAAAAAAACCGAATACTGGACCGAAAGGTCCTTATTGGTAGATGGTTCGCGATGTGGGTGTGATTTCTAAGGTTGTGGTGTGTGCTTCCCTAGCAACCTTTAGAACCTAAAACCAAGAAACTAAAATGAAATAAACTAAATTAAGTATAAGAAAGTCAAAGAAAAGGAAAATAAAAGAGAAAAGAAAAGAAAAATAAAAGCTAAATGGCCACAAAGACCATTGGCTTGTCGAGTGGATGAAGTGGCCTGCATGAACTTATGTTGATTAGTCTCGCACAGGGAGACTGGACTAGGATCTTTCCGTTTCTTTGACATTGTTGAAGAGTAGATCAAGACTTTAGAGAATGAAGAAGGAGGAAAGTGAAAATGGAGGAGAGTGAAGAGTGAATGGGGAGTGGTTGAGAAGCGGAGATGGGTGTTTTAAATAGAAATTTTCAATTCTGGTACATCCCCATGCCTGTGTCCCATGAGCGTGTTGTGTCCCACGGCCATATCGCATGGCCATGTGGTGGTTCAATCACTTCTCCCATGCCTTGCATTGGATTGCCACGCCCGTGTTGGTTTAACAGTGTCAACCATGGCTGTGTTACACGGCCGTGGTGTTAGTTGAGTCCATGATTTGAAGATATTTTTCTCGTCTTGTCTCGTACTATCTCTGCCATGCCAGAGCTAGCATCCGTAGTATCCACACGGCCAAGGCCATGGCCATGTGTAAGGCCGCGTGGTGTGGAATTCTACACTTTATTAACTTGGTTAGTTTGTAGTTAGGTACTAGAGGAAAAAAAAAAATAAATAAGGTTAGTGCTTGGGTTGCCTCCCGAGAAACGCTCGTTTAAAGTATTAAGCTAGACTTACCTCTCATTCGTACCTTCACGGTGGTTTAAGGAGTGAAAAATCCTTTTTCATGCTATCATTATATAGTTTGAGTCGAGTAGAGTTTACTTTAAAAGTACCGAATGTAGAATTACTTACCTCGACTGTTATGTAAGGGAAAGCATTAAGTACTGTAAAGGGGATCTCTTCGTTTGTCTTTAGGTTTGATGTGGCGATTCACGGGTCTGTTCTATCTAATAGTACCTGATCTCCTATTTTGAAGTGATTTGATGTTCCTTTAAGTTCTTCTGGGGGTTCCATCGGTTTCACTTCGTATGGATTTGATTTCTCCTTGAAATGTGTCTCCCACTCATCTAGCTCATCGGTCTGAAGCTGTCGTTCCTCATGAGATATTTTCTTATTGGTATGAGCTATAGGATCTGGCTCTATCGTGTAGTTCCTCGATGTTTCCTGAAAAGAAAGTTTAGTCGAATAATTATCGATAGAATTTACGTCCTCACCTTTCTCACTCGATGTCCTAGCTGAGTCGAGAGTTCAGAGACTGATTGACTTGTCACCTACACGAAGTATGAGGTCACCTGTACTAACATCAATTTTAGATCTGGCAGTTGCTAGAAATGGTCTTCCTAAAATTAAGGGGATACTATTTTCTTCATCCATATCTAAAACAACTAAGTCTACGGGGAATATGAATTTGTCAACTTTAACTAGTACATCTTCAATATACCCTTAGGAATTCGAATAGTCTTATCAGCTAGTTGAATACTCATCCTAGTTTGCTTGGGTTTCCCTAGACCTAGTTGTTTAAACATTTTAGATGGCACAACATTGATGCTTGCCCCTAAATCAGCTAAAGCATTATCAACAGATAAGCTACCAATTAAACATGGAATTGTAAAACTCCCTGGATCTTTGAATTTCTGTGGTAGTCTTTTCTGTAACATTGCTGAGCATACTGCGTTTAATTCGACATGCAATTCCTCATCTAACTTTCGCTTGTTTTTTAAGAGCTCTTTTAAATATTTCCTTGAATCTGGCATCTGTGAAAGAGCTTCAAGAAACGGTAAGTTAATATGTAGTTTCTTTAAGAGTTTAAGGAACTTACCGAACTGTTCTTCTGTGTCGTCTTCCTTCATCTTATTGGGGTAAGGTATACGTGGTTTGCATTCTTTAATTACCGATTTTGGTTTTTCTTGGCTTACCTCAACCTTACCTTCACTTACCACAGGTTTTTGCCTTGGCTCAGGTTCAGATTCTACTGATCTTTGACTATCATGAGCTGTTATGGCTTGAATTTGCTCCTTTGGATTAGTCTCAGTGTTACTTGGCAAGCTACCTAGTGGTCGTTTGGAGATCAGCTTTGCGAGTTGCCCTAACTGGTTTTCGATTCTTTTAATCGATGCTTGTTAATTTTTAAGTGTTGTCTCGGTGTTTTGAAAATGATTTTCAGATACCGCTATGAATTTTGTCAGCATCTCTTCAAGGTTCGGCTTCTTTTCTTGTGGGTATAGCTGTTGTTGGAAGTTTGAAGGGGGTGGTTGTTGTTTCTGATTTCCTTGGCCAACCCAAGAGAAATTGGGGTGGTTCCTCCAACCTGGATTATAAGTATTACTATAAGGGTTATTTTGAGATCTGAAATTGTTACCCGTATAGTTTATCTGTCCACTTTCCATGCTATGATTGTAGCGTGGGTACTCAGGATTCGCCACACCTCCTAGATTTGAGTCACATTGCATAACTAGATGTACCTGCAAAGAACCACACAAACCATCAATCTTTTTATTCATCATCTCTACCTGATTTGATAGCATGGTGACTGCGTCGAAATTGAAAACTCCGGCTGCTTTAGTTAGCTTTATCCTTGTAACTTGCCACTGATAGTTATTCAGTGACATCTCCTCTATAAACTCGTAAGCCGCTTAAGGAGTTTTGTTATTCAGGGTTCCATCGGCTGCTGAGTCAATCAACTGCCTGGTTGAGGGATTCACACCGTTGTAAAAAGTTTGGACATGTAGCCACAAGGGTAAACCATGGTGTGGGCACCTTCTCAATAGATCTTTGTATCTCTCCCATGTATCATATAATGTTTCTAAATCCATCTTCTCAAAAGAAGAGATATCATTCCTTAATTTGGCCATTTTGGTCGACGAAAAATATTTTAATAAAAATTTTTCGGTCATTTGGTCCCATGTAGTGATTGATCCTCGTGGAAGAGAATGTAACCACTGTTTGGCTTTCTTTCTCAATGAAAAGGGAAATAATCAAGATGAATGGCAACATTAGAAATGCCACTTATTTTGAAGGTATGTAACACCCCAAACCCGGTCAATACGCCACGACCGAATCTGGTATGTCACTGAGGAAAAATATTTTTGAAAGAATCGAATTAACAATTAAATTTTTGTGAAAAACTCTGAAATTCTATATTTGTAGAAATTACATGTTTAATAAGTTAAAACTGAAAATTTACTTTGAAATTACATAAAACTTTTAAAATAAGTGAATAAATCATAGGTTAGAAAACATTTATATCATTTTAAGAAAACACAATTATTACTTTGAAAACCATTTGCATTTGAATGTAGAAACTTAATATTTGAAAATCATTTAAATTATCGAAAACACTTAAGTTGTTTAATTTATCAAATGATTTATGTTACCCGATGGTAACGCTTTTAAAACCATCGCTTTTGTAGTTTAGAAAACTTGGTGCTCAATTTATTATAATAATCATGAAATTTATAAACCATATTTAAAACAGGTTCAAAACATAAAAATAATCCAAAACATAATTAAACAGCCTTATTACAAATCCATAAAATATGAAAACCAAATTAAAATAAAATACCCAAATGGAAGTTCATATAAAACCAACTTTTATTGCATGGCCTCCTCGAGTTCATCCGGCTCATCATCCGCGATCTCACGAATCACCTGAAAGGATAAGGGAGAAGGTGAGTCACCAAGACTCAAAGGCATATTCCCACTCCGGGTAAATACCACATACTTACACAATTTATAACAAAGCAACATATATGTATAATGCACCCAACCTACCCATCCATAACTCCTTTTCTACCCCATGTGGTACCAAACCACTGGTGGTGCCAAACCACTGGTGACCGAAGTCACGATATAAATGTGATACCAAATCACTGGTGACCAAAGTCACGAATAACCATCTGTGGGGCCAACCCACGTGTGATACCAAATCACTGGCGACGATCCCATATCTCAAAAGTGGGGCCAACTCACGGTGATGTTAACCACAGGGACGAGACGCTATGAGATGCCAAACCTCTGGTGTCCAAGACACGAATGTGATACCAAATCACCGGAGGTACCAAACCTCCGTGTCCAAGACACGAATGTGATACCAAATCACCGGTGACCAAGTCACGATATCAATCTTCCCCTCCTCTCATATTGCCCATGCCAATGCAATAAATAAACAAATCATGTCAATATACTTTGATATGTATCTCATAACAAATATATCATATATCGAGATCATGATTTCTATCCACATGTATTTACAACATATCGAAACGGACTTACCCGAATCCTCATTCATACCATCATGGTATCATATCCAAATCTCATCGTTTTTCCCACTTTCATAATATGATTAATTATAACACACATAAATACATATATAAACCAAGTTATAAAGTGTGTAAGATACACACCTTTCACCAAAGCAAGAACTAACTTCCGGAGATCCGATCTATCGCACTAGATCACCTTGTCCTACAATCGGCCAATACTTAAATTATAAACAAAGGCCATTCGGCCCTACCACTAAATCCAATGAGTTATCACTTCGAAAACCAAGTCTTACCTAAACTTACCCAAAACGATAATCAAGATGTGAGGCTTAGATTGATTGCTTTCAACGTCCCGAGGAGCTTATTAACCAAAATCGATTGAAGAAAGCAAAAGAGAATCTACTCGGCCAAAACAAAACAATAAGAGAAAGGGAAATTTCTGCAAAATGATTAAATGGTCAAAGAAATTCGGCTATGGTTGATTTGTAATAACAAAAAGGATTCGATTAAAGTGGAGAAAGAGAAAGGAAAAAGGAAAAAGATGAAAGAGATTTCAATGGGAGAGGAATGTTTATGGCTTTGAACAAAAATGAAAGAAAGTAAAGAGAGATGGAGAGAAGGAAGTTTCGGCCAAGAGAAAGTAGGAGAAATGTGATTATGAACCAATCTCAAGAGAAGAAAAGAGAGAAATATGGGAGAGAGGTTCGCCAAACACTTCTTTGCTAAAAAGAAAGTGCACAAAATGCACAAAGTTCAATTGTAGTTTGGGTTTCAAAAGAGCAAATGAAAGAAAGAAGATGGTATTTGGTTCAAACAAAATAAGGCTAAAACCAAAGGCAAATTTGCACCAAAAGCACAATAGACATTCACCAAGGTGGGAGTTTTTGAGAGAAAGAAAACAATACCAAAAGATGCACAAATGCAAAAGTTGGCTAACTATACCCCCCAAACCACCTAACAACATTCGCCACCCCCTAAACACCCATGCCGTCCACATACATACATTAAAGGCCTAGGAATACTTTCCAAAACATCATTCATATCCCATGCCTTTTGTCCCTCATCATACCAAAACCTTAAGATTCTTATCCCCAATTTCATGCTTTCCTTAAAAAATATTCAACCTACCAAAATTAAGAGTCCAACCTATCATAAATAAAGTTTGACCGTCCATCAATGCTAGAACACAAAAATAAAGTCTTCAAAATGCTAAACATGCTACTCGAACCTCTAACCTTAAGCAACTATCCAAGCATCATAACCACCTTGCCACTAACTCCTCATATGCTTAATTTAACACTTAAATTAACTTAAGTGTCAAGCTCACTTAATCCACTTCATTAAATAACCCATACTACAAATTATTCTAGCTTCCTAAATAAAATCAAGCCTTCACAAGACTATGCTAACACATAAAATTCATACCAGAGCCAATACAAATAATACTCAAATTTTAGGATATTACAATTCTACCCCCTTAAGAAAATTTCGTCCTCGAAATTACCTGATCAAAAGAGTTGAGGATACTGCTGCCTCATTGCATCCTCCGATTCCCAAGTAGCTTCTTCCACGCCATGATTCCGCCATAAGACTTTCACTAAAGGAACCGACTTCCCACGCAAAACTTTCACGCCTCGATCTAGAATCAGCAGTGTTCTTCTTCTATCACAACTGGACTCACTTCTATTTCCTCTCTCGCCACGATATGCGATGGATCAGAACGATAGCGTCTAAGCATGGAGACATGAAACACATCGTGAATCTGACTCAATTCTGCTGGCAACTCAAGCTGATAAGCTACTGGTCCCACTCGTCTCAACACCTTAAACGGTCCAATGAACCTTGGACTTAACTTGCCTTTTCTCCCAAATCTTATCACTTTCTTCCATGGCGAGACCTTCAGAAAAACTTTGTCACCCACGGCAAACTCTATATCCCTCCGCTTGAGATCGGCATATGACTTCTGCCTATCCGAAGCTTCCTTCAGACGAGCCTGAATCAATTTCACCTTATCCTCGCCAGAACCAACTCGGTCCTAACATCCGACGCCACCCAACTCGTCCAACATGTAGGTGTGTGACACTTCCTACCATACAATGCCTCATATGGTGCCATCTTAATGCTTGCTCGATAACTATTGTTGTATGCGAACTCACTAATGGCAAAACTCTTCCCACCTACCTCGAAAGTCCAAAACACATCCTCTCAAAGATATCCTCTAAAATCTGAATAACCCTTTCATTGCCTCACGATCATGGATGAAATGCGATCGAAATCCAACCGCTGCACCAAAGCCCGATGTAACGCTCTTCAAAACCTCGACGAATTGGTATCTCTGTCGAGATGATTGACACCGCACACCATGCAACCTCACTATCTCACCACATACAACTTAGCTAACCTCCAAGCGAGTAATCTACCCTTATCGGAATGAAATGAGTCGACTTAGTCGACGATCCACAATCACCCAAACTAAGTCCTTTTACTAGGTGTAAGAGGTAATCCATCGACAAAATCCATAGTGATCCTCTCCCACTTCCACTATGGAATCTTCACCTATCAAGTAACCTGCACGGCAATCGATGTTCACTTTGACCTGGCGACACGCCGACATTTACCCACAAACTTCGGTTACCTCCCGCTTGCACTGCCACCAAAATCGCTCTCTCAAATCCGATACATCTTGCTACCTTCGGGATGCATAGCATATGGGCTATTATAAAGGCCCCGAAGAATCCTTTGCCTCAAATTTACATCCTTCAAAGATACAAGCTCTCCCTTGAAAACACAGACTCCATTATCGGACAAACTATAATTCTCTAAACCTCCGCTCAACTTGCAATCTCCAATCATTCAAACCATCATCCTCTAACTGCTTTCTCCTTAATTTGCTCTAACCAAGTCGGCTTGACTTGCAATTCAATAAAAGACTTCCATCGTCATATAAGCTAAGACGAGCAAACATCGATCTTAGGTCAGATACAACCTTACGGCTCAACGCATCTGCCACCACATTAGCCTTGCCGGGATGATACTCAATCGAACAGTCGTAGTCCTTCAACAACTCAATCCATCTACGCTGTCTCAAGTTCAAATCCTTCTGAGTCAGAAGATACTTAAGACTCTTGTGATCCGTGTAGACTATCGACTTCTCTCCATACAAATAGTGTCTCTAAATCTTCAAAGTGAAAACCACTGCTGCTAATTTCAAGTCATGCGTTAGATAATTAACCTCATGTGGTCTCAACTACCGAGATGCATAAGCCACTACCTTCCCTTCTCAGATCAAGACACATCCCAAACTAGTATGTGATGCATCACAGTAAATCGTGAATTCCTTGCCTACCTCGGGTTGAATCAAAATTGGAGCTTCAGTCAGAATCTTCTTCAACTTGTCGAAACTTTCTTGCTACTTCCTGGTCCATACAGATGGAACTCCTTTCCTCAACAACTTGGTCATCGGTGCGGCGATCAAAGAAAATCCCTCTACAAACCTTTGGTAATACCCTGCAAGACCTAGAAAACTCCGAATCTCAGCCATCGACTTAGGCGGCTTCCAATCCAACATCGCCTCAATCTTCCGAGGATCTAATCTAATCCTCACCGATACAACGTGACCCAAGAAAGTCACCTCCTAAGCCGTAACTCGCACTTACTAAATTTGGCAAAAGTTGCTTTTCCTCAAAATCGCAACACTACTCGCAAATGCGCATCATGCTCCTCCTCCGACTTTGAGTATACCAAAATATCGCCTATAAAACCACAACAAACCGATCCAAAACTGTTGAATACCCGATTCATCATATCCATGAATGCTGCCGGCGTGTTAGTCAACCCAAATGGCATCACCAGAAACTCGTAGTGCCCATACCGAGTCCGAAATGCCGTCTTATGGATATCAGCCTATTTCACCTTTAGTGATGATATCCGCACCTTAAATCAACCTTGAGAAAATCGCGCCCTTTTAAGTCGATCAAACAAATCATCTATCCTCGACAAAGGATACTTGTTTTTTATCGTCAGCTTATTCAATTAGCGGTAGTCTATACACATCCGCATCGAACCATCCTTCTTCTTGACAAAAAGTACCGGCGCTCCCTAAGGCGAAACACTTGGTCGAATGAAACCTCGATCCAACAACTCCTAAATCTGAGCCTTCAATTCCATCAATTCCTTCGGTGCCATCCTATACGGAGCTATAGACACTGGCGCCATTCCGGGTAACAGATCTATACCGAATTTGACTTCACGATCCGGAGGCAATCCCAGAAGTTCTTCAGGAAATACGTCAGCATAATCCTTTACAGTACGAACATTTCCCATAGGAGACTCCTTAGCTTCCAAAGCACACACATGAACCACAAACGCCTCACAGCCCTTCCTGACCATCTTCACAACTTTCAATGCAGATACCACGTTAGATAGATAATCTCTTCTATTACCTATCATAACCACTTCTTCACCTTCCGCTGTCTTCAAAACCATGCGCTTAGCAGCGCAATCCAAACTTGCTTGGTACTTAACCAACCAGTCCATCCCAAGAATTAGATCGAACTCCTCAAACGGCAGTTCCATCAAATCAGCTACGAACACTACCCCTTAAAGTTCTAGGGGTACATCTCTATATAGATTATCTATTTCTACAGAGTGACCTAGAGGACTAAGTACGGTCATCCTCCTAAAAGCAGTTTCAGAATCTAGATTCATAGTCTTTACTATACTACAAGCAACATACGAATGCGTCGAACCTACATCTATCAAAGCAGTATATGGAACACCAAAGATTAAGAACGTACCGGTTATGACATCCGGTGTGTCACCCTCCTCTCGACGCCTCGCAAAGATACACCAAACCAGGCTGTCTTGCCTCGGTGTTGCTTGCACCTCCGCCAGATGCTCCATGGCCTCGACTAGAATTATTACCTCCTCTACCATTACCACGACCTCTCTGCGGTGACGGTCCCTCCTTTCTCGAATCGAACACGACCATGACCTTCGATTGATTCTTGGCTTGTTTACGTGGATCCTCTCACATGATGATCCAAATGAACCACACTCGAAATAGCCTTTTCCTCCGGTCCAACATTCGCCCCAATGAAATTTCCCACATCGGTTACACCGTACTGGTCCCTAATTAGCAATAACAGGCCTCCCAGACTGATTCGCCCATTTTGCCTAGCCCTTTTTCGAACATTACCAATTGACCCGGATGATCCATATCCTCTTATGATTATTCGGTCGAACTCGCCTTCTAGATTCTTTTATTCCTTCTGCTATCTTAGCCTTTTCAACCAAAGTAGTAAACTCTTGCTCCGATGTGGAGCAATCAACAATCTCACTCGTCCTTCAAACCATCTTTGAATCGGATACATCGTCAGGTTCAAGCCACAATACCTCCAAAGATACCGCTCAATCTTAAGAACTCACCTCATACTACGATACGGATTTACTCCTTGGACCAAACTCGAATGCCTTACGTCACAGCATCAACATAACTAGATCCAATATATTTCTTCCGACACGCCTTAAAGAAGTCCTAAGTGAGATCCTCCGCACAAAGACCATTTCGAACCGTGAGCCACCACTAATATGACTCGTCACGATGAAGCGATACAACCCTTTCGCTTTTCCTCGGATTCAAATCCAGATCATCCATGGTTCACTCCGTCGCCTCTAACCAATATTCACCGAGTTGGGAGCTACACCAAACACCTCGAAATACCTTGGCTCATGGCTCGAGTCGCCAGTACTGATTTTCGAGCTCCCGCCTCCTCCTATTCCATCTACTCTCAAGAACTCTCAAGATTGCTTGAGACACTCGTCATCCCCATTTGATCCTCGAACTCAACTCCAACCACGGTGGTGGAACTGGCGATACCTCATTCTCGGATCCTTGACCCACCTCACCGGCTCGTATACGCCCATCCTACCACGACCACGCCCACGCATAACACGACCTCGACCTCGAGTACTCATAACTAAAGTCTCGACTTATCCGATTTAAAAGTTTTATGCATTAGTCATTATTCCACTTTCTTTTAAAGCACAATTTTATGAAAAATTTTAATAAGAGATTGTTTCATGAGTACACCAAACCTCTAGTTTTGGGTCTCTATAGTAGTTCCTACTACTATATAGTCATATCAACATCACTAAAATCATATCATCAAAATCAACAGCTTTGATGTACTTACTGTATGGATTGATGCTTAAACTCGGGCCATACCTTTCCAACCATAAAATTTTCAACAAAAACATTTTAAAACCATACTTCAAATCATTTTGGGCCTCGGGCCCACAAATAAGCTTTTGAACTTGGCTCGATACCAATTTGTAACACCCTAAACCCTCAATATGCCACGAATCAATCTGTATGTCACCGAGGAAAAATATTTTTGAAAGAATCAATTAACAATTAAATTTTTGTGAAAAACTCTTTGAAATTCTATATTTGTAGAAATTACATGTTTAATAAGTTAAAACTAAAAATTTACTTTGAAATTACATAAAACTTTTAAAATAAGTGAATAAATCATAGGTTAGAAAACATTTATATCATTTTAAGAAAACACAATTATTACTTTGAAAACCATTTGCATTTGAATGTAGAAACTTAATATTTGAAAATCATTTAAATTATCAAAAACACTTAAGTTGTTTAATTTATCAAATGATTTATGTTACCCGATGGTAACGTTTTAAAACCATCCGCTTTGTAGTTTAGAAAACTTGGTGCTCAATTTATTATAATAATCATGAAATTTATAAACCATATTTAAAACATGTTCAAAACATAAAAATAATCCAAAACATAATTAAATGCCTTATTACAAATTCATAAAATATGAAAACCAAATTAAAATAAAATACCCAAATGGAAGTTCATATAAAACCAACTTTTATTGCATGGCCTCCTCGAGTTCATCCGGCTCATCATCCGCAATCTCACGAATCACCCGAAAGGATAAGGAGAAGGTGAGTCACCAAGACTCAAGCATATTCCCACCCGGTAAATACCACATACTTACACAATTTATAACAAAGCAACATATATGTATAATGCACCCAACCTAGCCATCCATAACTCCTTTTCTCCCCATGTGGTACCAAACCACCGGTGGTGCTAAACCACCGGTGACCAAGTCACGATATAAATGTAATACCAAATCACCGGTGACCAAAGTCACGAATAACCATCTGTGGGGCCAACCCACGTGTGATACCAAATCACCGGCGACGATCCCATATCTCAAAAGTGGGGCCAACCCACGTGGTGTTAACCACGAGGACGAGACACTATGAGGTGCCAAACCTCCGTGTCCAAGACACGAATGTGATGCCAAATCACCGGAGGTACCAAACCTCCGTGTCCAAGACACGAATGTGATACTAAATCACCGTGACCAAGTCACGATATCAATCTTCCCCTCCTCTCATATTGCCCATGCCAATGCAATAAATAAACAAATCATGTCAATATACTTTGATATGTATCTCATAACAAATATATCATAAATCGAGATCATGATTTCTATCCACATGTATTTACAACATATCAAACGGACTTACATGAATCCTCATTCATACCATCATGGTATCATATCCAAATCTCATCGTTTTTCCCACTTTCATAATATGATTATTTATAACACACATAAATACATATATAAACCAAGTTATAAAGTGTGTAAGATACACACCTTTCACCAAAGCAAGAACTAACTTCCGGAGATCCGATCTATCGCACTAGATCACCTTGTCCTACAATCGACCAATACTTAAATTATAAACAAAGGCCATTCGGCCCTACCACTAAATCCAATGAGTTATCACTTTGAAAACCAAGTCTTACCTAAACTTACCCAAAACGATAATCAAGATGTGAGGCTTAGATTGATTGCTTCCAACGTCCCGAGGAGCTTATTAACCAAAATCGATTGAAGAAAGCAAAAGAGAATCTACTCGGCCAAAACAAAACAATAAGAGAAAGGGAAATTTCGGCAAAATGATTAAATGGTCAAAGAAATTTGGCTATGGTTGATTTGTAATAACAAAAAGGATTCGATTAAAGTGGAGAAAGAGAAAGGAAAAGGGAAAAAGATGAAAGAGATTTCAATGGGAGAGGAATGTTTATGGCTTTGAACAAAAATGAAAGAAAGTAAAGAGAGATGGAGAGAAGGAAGTTTCACCAAGAGAAAGTAGGGAAATGTGATTATGAACCAATCTCAAGAGAAGAAGAGAGAAATATGGGAGAGAGGTTCTACCAAACACTTCTTTGCCAAAAAGAAAGTGCACAAAATACACAAAGTTCAATTGTAGTTTCGGTTTCAAAAGAGCAAATGAAAGAAAGAAGATGGTATTTGGTTCAAACAAAATAAGGCTAAAACCAAAGGCAAATTTGCACCAAAAGCACAATAGACATCCTACAAGGTGGGAGTTTTGGAGAGAAAGAAAACAATACCAAAAGATGCACAAATGCAAAAGTTGTCTAACTATACCCCCCAAACCACCTAACAACATTCGGCCACCCCCCCAAACACCCATGTCGTCCACATACATGCACTAAAGGCCTAGGAATACTTTCCAAAACATCCTCCATATCCCATGCCTTTTGTCCCCTCATCATACCAAAACCTTAAGATTCTTATCCCCAATTTCATGCTTTCCTTAAACAAATATTCAACCTACCAAAAATTAAGAGTCCAACCTATCATAAGTAAAGTTTAACCGTCCATCAATGCTAGAACACAAAAATAAAGTCTTCAAAATGCTAAACATGCTACTCGAACCTCTAACCTCAAGCAACTATCCAAGCATCATAACCACCTTGCCACTAACTCCTCATATGCTTAATTTAACACTTAAATTAACTTAAGTGTCAAGCTCACTTAATCCACTTCATTAAATAACCCATACTACAAATTATTCTAGCTTCCTAAATAAAATCAAGCCTTCACAAGACTATGCTAACACATAAAATTCATACCCGAGCCAATACAAATAATACTCAAATTTTAGGATATTACAAGGTATCACAGAATTCTAGAAAATTTGCTAAATGAGTATTTGGGTCTTCGTCCTGCAAGCCATCAAACTGAACAAACTGTTGAATCATTTGTATAGTGCTAGGTTTCAATTCAAAATTATTAGCGGCTATAGCAGGCCTAACAATACTCGATTCAGCTCCTGTTAAATTAGGTTTAGCATAATCATACATAATTCGAGGAGCATGATGATCGGCCACATCCTGAGGTAGCGGGTTATTCTCAGCCATCCCTTCGGTGGTATTAGTTTCGTCCTCTTGCTCTTCTTGTATGTAATTTAAGCCTCGCCTTACTTTTCTACGATTTCTACGTACGGTACCTTCAATATCACTATCGTAAAGTAGTGGTCCTGTTGGGTTCCTTCTAGTCATAAACTAGAGGTACCTGTTAGAAAAAGAAAAATAAAAAGAAATTTTAGAAAAGTAAAAATAAATTTTAATTGCAAAAATAAAATAAAAATATGGCTAAAGTAAAAAAAAATTTTAGCGTTCTTAATATTTTAGTTCCCCGGCAACGGTGCCAAAAACTTGATTGTTATGTCAGAGTCTTAAAAATTTATAAAAAAAATGATTGAACTTGGAAACTAACTATGACAACGATGGAGGCAAGCGCACCTATCGAACAGTATTATAGTTTAGTGGCAAGAATGGATTGTCGAACCCAAAGGAACCAAAAGTACAAATACTAACTTTCTTTCTATTATCTAGCCTAGGAATTAAGGGATTTGCTTATCTAATCTAAAATTAACTAACTACTAAGCTAAAGATGTGAAGACAAAGAAAAGAAATTAAGGAAAGACTTGAGATGAAAACTGATTGATTTAGACAATACCCGAGGAAGAATCCACCTAGAGTTCACATGTTATCTAACTCAGAACCAGGCGATTTATTCACTTGACTTGATTCGTAGGATTCCCTAAGTTATATTAATACCTCTCTCGAGGCTACTAACATCTAACCCTAGGTTGATTAATTGAAATCTCTTTCTAATTAAAACCTCTAGAATTGCATTAACTCGATCTATGGACTCCCATATTAGGTTTGACCCTAATCCAGTAGATTTTTGTCATCCTATCTCTAGTGTTGCGATCAACTCCGCTTAACTATGCTAGACCTACACTTAAACAGGGTCTAATCCTCCTCTACCTAAAAGCATAAATGCTTGAATCAATAATATCCGAAAATACCAAAACAAGAATTAAGAACACATAGTTAAGAAAAAATCAAGTATTTATCATGCAGCTCAGATAACAGTAACAAGACTCATTTTAGGTTTCATCCTTCTCAGGTATCTGAGGGTTTAGTCCATAATAGTAAAATAAAACATCTCAGAAGATAATATAAAACAAAACATAAGGAAACCCTAAAACCCTCTGAAGGAATTGAAGGAGAGTTCCTCCGTATTGAGTATGATTCCGGCTTCTTGAGATGAACCAACTGGCTTCCTTTGAGTAAATCCCTATATTCAGCTTTTCTGCCTCGGCTCCTTGGCCTAGCTAAATACTTGAAAAGCCCTGACAGAAGGCTTCATCGAACTCTCGTCGAACTCCCTCTTTAAGTGGCCTTTAGGGCCTTTATATAGGCTTTTGGAATGGCTTTCTTTGCCTCTAAGTACCCTAATCCGAATGGAATTATATTTTCCTATAGTAGGGACACGCCAATGGCACACACTCGTGTGATTCGAGGCCAGTCCGTGGTCAAACCTGTTGATGAGGCACGGTCGTGCATTTCAGGGTCTAGGCCGTGGTTGACTCTTCTTAAGTGGCACGGCCATGTGGTCTTGGGCCTAGGCCGTGTGGAATTCGTGCTTTGGCCCATTTTCTTTATTTTCAACCCATTTCTCGTTTTTTTCATCCTCCAGTGCTTTCCTGAGTAAAACACATGAAAACAAAGGACTAGGAGCACCTATTTCCATAATTAAATGGAAAAATCCTCCAAAAGTATGTTAAATGTGGAATTAAAATATGTTCATTTTATAGTTTATCAGTTGCGCCAAAGGAGAAAGTTAATTGGGAATTTTTCCAAGAAGAGTTCCGAAAGAAGTATATTAGCCAAAGATTCATCGACCAGAAAAGGAAAGAATTCTTTGAGTTAAAACAAGGCAGAATGACCGTAACCGAATATGAACATGAATTTGTAAGGCTTAGTAAATACGCCTGAGAGTGCGTATCCACTGAAGCCATTATGTGCAAAAGGTTTGAGGACGAGTTAAATAAGGATATTCGATTGTTTGTTGGTGTCCTAGAATTAAAGGAGTTTGTTGTGTTAGTAGATAGAGCTTGCAAGGCCGAGGAATTGGCCAAAGAGAAAAGAAAGGCTGAAATTGAGTTTGTGACTCGAAAAAGAGACAATTGTGCAAGTCATTTCAATCATCATCCAAGAAATCAGGAGAGTTTACTACTTGATTAGCCACTTCAGCTGGGTATTCAAATAGAAGTAAGGGTAAACAATACTCGGGGTCTAAAGCTCAGACCACTTCGATTGCTAGTGTTGGAAAAGTTCGACCAAGTAGACCAAAATGTCTATAGTGTGGCAGACGTCATCCCGGAGAGTGTCTGTAACACCCCTAACCTGTAACCGTCACCAGAATAGGGTTAAGAGGTATTACCAAACATTTAGAACATATATAATCATTTCACATCTTAACTTAATCATTCACAATCATAGAGTCCCTTAAATAGGTCTACGAGACCTTAAACATACATTAGAAAGGGGTCAGGACTAAACCGAACACATACAAATTTTTTCCAAAACATAACATTTGTCTAAGCTACAGGGAATCACGCGTCCATGTGGGTAGGCCATGTGACACGCCCGTGTGTCCAAGCCATGGTCGACATTGACTTGCATTACATGGCCGATGACACGTCTGTCTGCTTCACCTTTGGTCGACACTGACTTACATCACACGGCCAGTCACACACCCATGTGTCTAGCTCGTGTGTGAGCCTAAGTTGAATCAAATTACAAATTTTAGGGACACGATCGAGCCACACGCCCGTGTGGTCAACCGTGTGGGCAAAAATATGCCATTTGCAAGGCCAATTTGCCACCCACACTAAAGGTCTCACCAACAAGCACAAACCAATACAATTTCATACCCCAAGTAGCATTCAAACATACCAAAAATACTCAATTTAAATCTCTTAACATCATCATTCATCATCCCAAACAAATCTATCTAAACATATCAATCCAAAGTATCAATTACATATAAAAAACATGTAATTCATACACCATTTATTCCATACCATTTCATATCACAAGCATACTACATTTTTATCACCAAAACATATTATAAGGTCATTCAATTAGAACACACACATACAAATGTAAGATATTCTTTTCACATGTTCAAAACATATACCAAACCATCAAACTACCAAGCCAAATCACATGGCAAGGCTTATACACTTCAAAACATGCCATAATCACTAGCCTATACATGCCATATACCAAATATATACAACTTCCAAAAGTACCAAAATAGATAGCCGATAGTGTGATTGAGTCGCTGGAAATCTCCAAATCTGAGCTAGCTTTAAATACACTGTAAAACAGAGAAAACTTCACACAGAAAAACTTCACACAGTAAGCTTTAAAGCTTAGTAAGTTCGTAATATAATACATTTAACTCAATAATTCAAAATCAATATACAAAATAAACCGTCACATAGATTAATTCACATGAATACAAAATCTCATCCATAACCAAATGCTCACACAACCATCCATTTATCCTTTTACAAAATCATCAACCACATAGGTTCCGTACATTCCTGTTCCAACACTTAGTTAACGATCATTTCTGCTACTCAAAGCCAAATACCACATTTCGTTCAATCTTCATTAATCATTCGATTTACTCGCACACTTAGTGACAATTTCTTAACTGAAGCTTTAATATCATCGTACACTTAGTGCCTTTACATTAAACTGAATTTTACTCGGTATCGCACACACAGTGCCAATCAATGTAGTCGATATTTTCTTTATTTCGCACACACAGTGCCATTCTTTATTGTATCAATTCTATTCCCCACATTTAGTGCTACATCTCTCAAAATCACATTTATCATTAATAATTCATCAACCATATAATCTTCCATTACTTAGCACATGATCATAAATTAAACAATTCGTATTATAAACGAACTTACCACGGATGTAGAAATACCGAGACTAGTCAATTAATCAAGCACTTTGTCTTTGCCTCGATCTCGATCCAAATCTCTCTTTTCTTGACCTATATAATATTAAACTCAACTCATTCAATCACCAATTCATTCAATTTAATCCAAACACACATATTTAGGCCATTTTACAAAATAGCCCTCACATTTTCACATTTCGACACTTAAGTCCCTATTTCATAAAATCATCAAATACATATAATTTCATCTTATACATGTTTAGCTGAATTTCCACCTAGCTTATACAAGCCCACATATTTCATTTATTTCACATTTTGGTCCTCTAATTTTTCATTTTTACAATTTAGCCCAAATTACTAAATTTTACCAAAAATTCAAACATAAAATATGTTAATCTATCACATATCTTTCATATTTCATCATTAACTATCACAAATCTCAAACATTCATCAATGGAACATATCAAAATCCTCATCAAATTCTAAAATTAAAGCATGGGCTTGATAATACACTAAGCAACGATCACAAAAACGTAGAAATCACTAAAAATCGAGCTCAAAACATACCTTGATTGAGCTATGCAAGTGCCAAAATTTCAAGCCCTATTTTAGCTATCTTCCTTACTTCATTCGGCCATGAAAGATGGTAAAATTGCCATCTTTTTGTTTTATTTTAATTATATTAACATAAATATCAAATACCAATTTTAGCCTTTTTAATTTCATTTAAAATCCACTAACCTTAGGATTTTATGTCCATCCAAACTATTAATGGTCCATTTACAACATAAGGACCTCCTATTTAAAAAGCCATGTCAAATAAGCACTTTAACAATCAACACACAACTTTTGCATTTTATGCAAATAAGTCCTTTTTGCAAATTAAGTACACAATCGATAAAATTTTCACATAGAATTTTCACACATACTCAATCACTTATTGTAAACACCAAAAATAATATTAAAATATTTTTTGACCTCAGATTTGTGGTCTCAAAACCACTATTTTGACTAGGTCTAAACTGGGCAGTTACAGTGTCGAGCAAATGAGAGAGCTTGTTTTAAGTTTGGATCCCCAAATCATTTTATTAGAGATTACCTCGAGATGGGTGAGAAAGAGAAATCTTAGAGTGCAAGATTGGGAAGTACTACTAGAGGAAGGTCATAGAGAAATCCGGGAAACGAAATACACCTAGAGAGCAGACTGCAAGATCCGAGGGTAGAGCGCCTGCGAGGACTTATGCTATTCGCGCTCGCGAAGAGGCGTCATCCCCTGATGTGATAACGTGTACATTTTCTCTCTATAATACTCATGTTGTTGCTTTAATTGATCTGGGATCTATCCATTCATATGTTTGTATTTGATGAATTCGATGTAATTCTTGGTATGGATTGTTTAACTACTCATGATGTGATAGTAAATTGTGGAAGGACATTTATTGAGTTAAAATGTGAAAATGGGAATATTCTTCATGTTGAATCAGATGAATAGGATAGATTGCCTGTAGTGATTTCTCATATGTCTGCTCAGAAATATGTAAGAAAGGGCTATAAAGCTTATCTTTCCTTTGTGATGAATGCCAAAGAGACTGAGTTAAGAATTGAATCAGGTCGGATAGTATGTAAGTATCCAGATGTATTTTCGAAAAAACTGCCTGGGTTACCTTTGGTTAGAGAGATTGAATTTGAATTGAGTTAGTCCTTGGTACTGTGCCTATTTCAATTGCTCCGTACAAGATGGCTCCAACTGAGTTGAAAGAATTGAAGGCACAGTTACAAGAGTTGACGGATAAAGGTTTCGCAAGACCGAGTTATTCTCCGTGGGGTGCTCCCGTATTATTTGTGAAAAAGAAAGATGGTTCCATGAGGTTATGTATAGATTACCGGCAGCTTAATAAGGTAACCATAAAGAACAAGTACCCATTGCCAATGATCGAGGATTTGTTTGACCAATTGAAGGAAGCCATTATGTTTTCCAAGATAGACTTGAGGTCTGGATATTATCAGTTGAGAGGCAAAGACTCGGATGTGCCAAAAATCGCATTTCGGACAAGGTATGGTCATTATGAATTTTGAGTGATACCTTTTGGTTGAACAAACACCCTTGCTGTGTTTATGGATTTAATGAATCGCATCTTTCGGCCATATTTGGATAAATTTATTGTAGTCTTCATTGATGATATATTGATTTACTCTCGTGATGAGAACGAGTATGCTGAGCATTTAAGGACAGTCTTACAAATTTTACAAGATAACCAGTTATATGCCAAGTTTTGTAAAAGTGAATTTTGGCTTATAGAAGTCAAATTTTTGGGGCACATTGTCTCAGGAGATGGAATTAGAGTTGACCTGAGTAAGATTTTAGTAATTGTGGATTGGAAGCCGCCAAGAAATGTATCCGAGGTTAGAAGTTTTCTGGGCCTAGCTGGTTATTACAGACGATTTGTTAAGGGATTTTCTATGATAGCTACTTCGATGAAGAGGCTATTACAAAAAGATGTAAAGTTTGAATGGACAGAAAAGTGCCAATAGAGTTTTGAGAAACTGAAGGCATTGTTGACTAAGGCTCCAATTTTAGTACAATCCGAACCAGGAAAAGAATTTGTGGTCTATAGTGATTCATCCTTGAATGGATTGGGTTGTGTACTCATGCAAGAAGGCAAAGTAATAGCTTATGCCTCTAGGCAGTTAAAGCCGTACTAGAAGAATTACCCGACCCATGATTTAGAGTTAGCCGCTATTGTGTTTGCATTGAAGATATGGAGACACCATTTGTATGGTGAGAAATGTCGAATATTCACTGATCATAAGAGCCTAAAGTACTTGATGACTCAAAAGGAATTGAATCTAAGGCAACAAAGATGGTTAGAGTTGAAAAAGGATTACGAGTTAGTGATTGACTACCATCCAGGAAAGGCAAACGTGGTCCTCGATGCCTTAAGCAGGAAATCCTTGTTTACATTGAGAGCCATGAATACATGGTTGCCTTTATCGGATGATGGTTCTATTCTAGCTGAGTTGAGAGCTAGATCGATGTTCTTTCAAGAGATTTGTGAATCTCAGAAAGGCGATAGTGATTTGCAAGTCGAAAGAGTTCAGTGTGACTCAGGTGTTGAGTCAGGCTTTTGTATTAGTTTTGATGGATGTTTGATGTTTTGAGATAGGGTCTGTGTACCAAGAGATGATGAACTTGTTTAGAAAATTTTACATGAAGCACATAATAGATGTTTATCTGTGCATCCAGGCAGCGTAAAAATGTATAATGGCTTGAAGAAATGGTATTGGTGGCCGAGCATGAAGAAAGATATTTTCGAGTTTGTATCGAGATGTTTGATTTGTCAGCAAGTGAAAGATGAACACCAAGTATCCTCGGGTATACTTCAGCTTATTATGGTTCCCGAATGGAAATGAGACCGTATTGCTATGAATTTTGTGACGGTTTTCCCTTGACACCGAAAAAGAAAGATGTTGTATGGGTTGTATTTGATAGGCTTACGAAGTAGGCTCACTTTATACCGGTACGCATTGACTATTCGCTTGATAAGTTGGCGGATTTGTATGTGTCAGAAATTGTAAGATTACACGAAGTACTGTTGTCGATTATTTCGGATAGAGATCCGAGATTTACATCACGATTTTGGAAAAATTTGCAAGAGGCCTTAGGTACAAAGTTGAATTTTAGTACAACTTTCCATCCGCAACCCGACGGATAGTCGGAGAGGATAATACAAATACTTGAAGACATGCTTCAATATTGTGTTTTAGAATTTCAAGGTAATTGAAAAAAGTACTTACCATTAGTAGAATTTGCCTACAATAACAGTTTCCAGTCGAGTTTAAAAATGGCGCCTTATGAGGCATTATATGGGTGTAAGTGCTAAACGCTCTTGTATTGGACCGAACTTAGAGAAAATAAGATTCACAGGGTCGATTTAGTCAGAAAAACTGAAGAGAAAGTAAAAGTGATTCGTGATTATTTAAAAGCTACTTCTGATAGGCAAAAGTCCTACGGATTTGAAACGAAAAGAGATTGAGTTTCAGGTTGGTGATAAGGTATTTTTGAATGTGTCACCATGGAAGAAAGTTCTCAGATTTGGTCAGAAAGGCAAGTTGAGTCTGCTCTTTATCGAACCGTATGAGATTACTGAGAGGATAGGACTGGTAGCCAATCGTTTGGCATTGCCACCTAAGTTGGAAAAGATTCATGATGTATTCCATGTGTCTATGTTACGTCACTACCGATCAGACCTTTCGCATGTAATTGTACCGACAGAGGTTGAAATTCAATCGGACATGACTTATGGTGAAGAGCCAGTTAAGATTTTGGCATGAGAAGTTAAACAGTTAAGAAATAAAAGTATAGCCTTTGTGAAAGTACTATGGAAAAGACATGGGGTAGAAGAGGCTACATGGGAGCCCGAAGAGGCTATGAGAAACCAATATCCCAACCTTTTTACCGGTAAGATTTTCGGGGACGAAAATCCTTAAAGCTGAGTGAATTGTAACAACCTGATTTAGGGCCTAATCGGAATAGTGGTTGTGAGACCACAAATCTGAAGTAAAAATATGTGTTTTATGACTTTTATGAGGTCTATGGCATGATTGCATGATTGTGTGAAAATTTCATGAAGAAATTTTATAAATTAGTGATCAATTTATCTATGGGGACTAAATTGTAAAGATTGAAAAATATGATATTCTAGAAGTTTCAAGTATGAGATGGCATTAGAAAAATTATTAGAGGTCTTTATTTAGCAATTAGACCATTATATTTTATGATGGACAAAAATAGTCCTAAATACTACAGGGATCTCCTCTACAGTCCAATTGTTCAGAATACTTCCGGGGGTGTAGGGACAGATTTTTTATAGGTTCCCTTCTTCAGTTTTCTTTTCAGAGGCACAAATATCTTCCCCTTCCAAATCCTCAATATCTTTGAAAAATTCTAATTCCTTATTGTCCATTAAACTCTGTACTAGAGTTTTGAATTTGACGCATTTTTGGATCTCATGTCCTTCCGTAGCATGGAATTCACATTAGTTTTTTACTTCTTCTGGTACCTTATCTGAATTTTGAATGATCAAGCCCACGTTTACGATTTTATGCCAAACCCACTTTAGAGGGAACTGTCACAATTCCTTGATTAATTAAGGGACTTTTTATGTAATGAAATGCATGTAATGAAATGTAATGCTAGTGAATGGAAAAGATGCATGCAAAAAGGCTTTCATTCTAGTTCAATCCTATTAGAACAACTTTACTAGAAAACAAATTTCTTTACATAAAGCGGATACATATACGACTTTTCCTTAACACTCAAAACCATATCTTCCCAAGAAGCCAAGCTAATTCTCAGCCCTGATCTAACTCTGATTCATATTCCTGGCTTAGAATGTCAGTTTGGATGGCTAGGGTTTGCAAGTGGTCAACCACTTCTTGTACTTGGGCCAAAGCTTCGATTATAACATGGTTCCTATCTCAGACCTACTCCTCTGACAGGCTGTCACCTTTCTCTTGTTGCCTTTTTTCTGACCATATTTGTATGGTCGCATTGTCTTCCAATTTATCAAGAAATCCCTTTTCCATAAAAGCTCTCAATTTAGCAATTAAACACGAATCAACACCTTTCTTCTAAGCCAAAAATGCAATGCAACCACAACCAAAACAAAATGAAACAAGTCAGTACATTTTGTATAAAGCTTGAATACAAAGCAAAGAATAACAATTAAAATGTTTCCTCTTTGTAATCTATTCGGGTAACCGCTAAAATCTTGACATGGTTCTACATAGGAAAGGCTCTTAGGGCTTGTTACATGAGATTTGGTTCTAAAGTAAGGGTACCTGAACCAACAGATTTCTCAATCCTCACCCGTTATAGGCTTATATGGACCAAGTTCAGTTTAGAGGAATACATTTCCCTATGTTTGCACGGAGGTGAAGACCTCATGAAGACATCGGTACGAATGTATCCCAAAGCGATCTACTATCCTATACGAAGGTGAAGACCTCATGAAGCAATAGCTTCTCACTCCCACCTAAGAAGGGCAGAATAGAGTGATTATGTCATGTAATATGTGTGAAAACATACAAAGATGAATTCTTAAACCTCGAAAAAAAATAAAACCATATGTCTAGATCACTGTGTAACTCGAGATTATTAACAAGAATATTTGTAACATTTTTTCAACCAAAGCAAAAACATGAATGATGAAATGCAAGAAAGGATCGCAAATTAAATAAAATCGAATTCTCAATTTCCAACAAAAAGACCGAAAAATAATCAACTTGCTACTTGACTCTCTTATTATTCACCAGTGGAGTCTCCAAGCTATCGAAACCTTTTTTTTTTGTTCGACTGTTTATTTTAAAATGGAAATGGAGTCACCACCAATCCTTTTATTAGGTGTGATTGGATCACCTCGAAATTTCATCATTTTAATAAAAGGTTAAAATTATTAAAACGATAATTTTCAATCTACAAAATCTACGAAGTGAGTTCGGGAATCCGTTACATATGAGGAAGAATTAGCACCCTTATAACGTCCAAAATTGGTACTTAGCTGATTATTTGAGGTATTAGTGTTGAAAATTAAGAATTAGAAGAGAATTTAAAATGTGATCCCCTTTTGCATGATGTTATTTGAGAAAATATTACCATCTAAATTAAATTTTATGGAGAAGGCTCTTTTATTTTGAGTTAATCGAGAAGAAGAGGTCATGTCTCGTAAGTTAG
Organism: Gossypium rotundifolium; assembly: GCA_025506655.1. Taxonomy (NCBI): domain Eukaryota; kingdom Viridiplantae; phylum Streptophyta; class Magnoliopsida; order Malvales; family Malvaceae; genus Gossypium; species Gossypium rotundifolium. The sequence goes on along the minus strand of CP106734.1, from coordinate 114,741,186 downwards.
GGCACGACATCTCGAATCCCCGAAAACAAGAATACTTGTCATTTGATTATTACCTAAATCTTATATGTTTTAAATTTTAAAAGGACGTTCGATTATTTTGGTTCAATGAGGAAGTCGTACCCCATAAGTTAGGGGCACAATTTCTCGAATCCTCTAATTAAAGAACTTTTCCTCAGTTCATATAACGTGATACGCGATCAATTTTTTTGAATATGGTGCGAAAATGACCAAATATATTTAAACATGATATATAATGCGATGATGGAAAAAATAAAATAAAAGAACTATGATGGTAAAAACAAAATGATAATATAATAAAATAATAATAAAGTAATAAAATAATAGTAATCTTATTAGTAAATAATAATAATACAACTATGACATTAATCGATGATGATGACATTGTCAATAATTATAACATGATCAATACCATAATTAATAATGTAGATAAAAGAATAAAATAATAACTTAAAAATGAAATTGAGGATTGTACAATTTGAAAGGCTAAAGTACGAATAATGAAACTGAAAGGACCAGAAATCTAAAACATGAAGTAAAGGAATCAAATTAAATAAAGGGACTAAATTGAAAATATAATAAATTTAAAGCATAAATTATAAAAGAGGAACATAAAGGATCAAATTAAAATAAGATAGGAAAGTACAGGTACTCAGAGGGCAATTATCCCAACCCCATTACATGTGTCATTCCCGGGGGTTTATCAGTGGGTCAAGGGGACTAACTTGCATAAGAGTAAACTTATAGGGAAAAATAAAATTAAAAAAAACACAGGACAAAATCGAAAAAGAAAAAAAAGCGAAAGGGCTAAAATAGTGATTAGACCCTCCCATTGAAAACACGCGGATCCTGGAGGGGTTCGGGTCGATTGTCGGGTCAGGCTCAAAACGACGTCGTACTAGAACCCTTTATAAGCCAAAAACTTCCCAAAAAAATCATTTCTCACTCGTTTAAAAAAAAAATCTCTTCTCTCTTGTTTTCTCTCGAGCCTCCCTTATGTCCGACCAACGGGTTATCATGGCTCCGTCTTGGCAACTGATCATCGACGACGACAACCGACGCCTTCGATGGTTGAAAATCGTCAAAATTACCCTTTAAACCCCCTTTGTGCGTAGAGTCTAGATATGGGATTCAAATCCCTAGAAACCTAGTCGAAGTCTGACTAGAAGGCGAGGAACCTTTTGGTTTCCCAATCCCCGACGAGGCCCTCGACGAACCCAAAGGGTTTGGAGACCTTTCAAATCGAAAGGGGGACCTCCCACAACGACAACTAGCAGGTAACTAAAAAAAAACTTTAATCTTTTGTTATATATTTTTTTATATGTATGTTCTTCAAAAAATAAAAATAAAAAACAGTAAGAGGACTACCTTTTTTTTAAGATTTTTTTTTATTTTTTCCTTTTGTATTCTCTTTTTTTTTTTTTTTTTGAATGTCCATATTACAACTGGTTTTTGATTTTTTATAGCCAAAGTATATTACAAGATATTACTATTTTTCTTTTTTTGCTCTACTCCTCTGTTTTTTGCTCTTTTTTTTTTTTTTTGTAGATGTTCAGGGCAGTCAACGACGCTAGGGAGCCACGCCTTTGCCATTTCAGTGAAAGGGGGTAGATGAGGCGTCAGACCTTGGGTGACACGTTTGCTGATGTGGTGGAGGCTGTGGCGCGGATGGCTTTAGGGTTCTAGGTTTTCCTATTTAGTTTTTAAGTTTTTGGGATTGTGGGCTTTGGGTTGTTGGTTAGTATTTGGGCTCGAGTGTCTTAGGTTTAGGTTAGCAGGTTTGGGTTAGGGTTTGGACTTATAAATGGACTGGACTTTTAATTAATGGGCTTGTTTTTATTTTTGCTTATTTGTTTTTTTGGTCTTTTGGTTTGTTTGAGCTGGATAAAATTGAGCCTCTCTCTCTCTATTTTTAATTTTTAATCAATATAATATAATACTAAAAAAGAACACTTGGCGTGTTCTAATGGCACAACGTGGATGGTCAACAATTGGTCAAAGTCAAAAATAGTTTTGTAATGTTTAAATATTTAATATTATAATTTTATATTTTTAATTTAAATTTAAAATTTTTATTTTAAATAAACCTATTTGTCATGTGGCATTTTTTCATTGCCAAAAATGCCACATGGCACATTTTTATTGGCCAAGGTTGTTTAATTGTTTTTTTCAACATTCGTTACAAAATGGAGCAAAAATAGAGGAAATTGATACTTTAGGTGCCAAATTGGGATGAAAAAAAGTTTAGGTACCAAAATAGAAAAATGGGTATACTTCAGGGGCTAAATCGTGGATTAAGCTTATAGATTATTATGAAAGATATAGTATTACATGATATTATAATGTTTAATCATTGATGCATATATAAATTATTAATATATTATATGGTATGATATAAAATTATATAATATAGTAGGAGATCTAAATTTCAAACGTCTTTAAAGTATAAGGACTTAGAACATATTTCAACCGATACAATAAAAATAATAAGTAATATATAATGTACTACTATTGTATATAATTATTATTATAATATAGATTATTATAAAAGATATAGTATTATATTATATTATAATGTTTAATCATTGATACGCATATATAAACAATTAAAATATAATATAATATAACATTATATAATATAGTAGGAGGTTAACTTTCAAATGTATAAAAGTATAGGGACCTAGAGCATATTTAAACTAGTATAATAATAAATAATAATATGTCATTTATAACACACTATACTATAGATTATAATAAAAGATATAATATTACATGATATTATAATGTTTAGTCATTGTTGCATATATAAACTATTAATATATTATCGTATGAAGCAGAAAAAAAAATTTTAAGGGGCTAAAATTAAATTGTCTATATCTTTATAATTTTAAAGGATTAAATCAAATTTTATCATTTTAGGAGGATCAAAATATAATTTTACCTTTACTAATAATTGTTTTAAAAAATTCAAAAGGCCAAAATGGAAATTTAGGGGGCCTCTGTATATTATAGTATATGATATGATATAGCATTATATAATATAGTAAGAGGACTAACTTTTAAATGTACAGAGAGTATAGAGACTTAGAGCATATTTCAACCAATATAATAATAAACAACAATATATGATCATAATATATATATATATATATATATATATAATGTTCTACTATTATATTGTAGAATATAATAAAAAATATAGTATTACATGATATTATAATGTTTAATTATTAATACATATATATTTATATATAAACTATTAATGCATTATATAGTATATGATATAGTATTATATAATATAGTAGGAGAGCTAACTTTTAAATGTAGAAAAGTATAGGGCTTAGAGTATAATAATAAATAACAATATATGATTATTATTATATTATAGATTATAATAAAAGATATAACATCAATAGTAATGTGTAATTTAGTATATTAAAATATATGTTTATAATTATAACTAGAAATATATAAAGTATTATTAAAAATTTAATATATTAAATTAGATTTTAAATTGGACTTTAACTTTTACAAAATGTATTTGGGTATTGAGTTTAATTTATTTTTATTTTGGACTTAAGATTTGGGGTATAATTAGTGTATTTTGAGTTTGGGTAATAATGAGTATATTATTTAGGGTCTAAAATAAATATTTTAGAATATGAGCATTGGGTTTATAAATTAAATAAGAAACATAAAAGTTATTCTATTGTCAATATAATAAAATAATGAACAATAAAATATGTTTCCGTTAATTCATATAATATCAAAAATAATAAATTTTACATACAATAAATACTTTAAGTATTTTATATATAATTTATACTTTTTATAAGATAAATTTAAATTGTGTTATTATCGTATAAAAGTAAAATAAATTATTACATTTGAAATTAAAATATTTATAACTTATATAATTTAAAAATATTTAAATCCGTCAAACCCCTTAACTCAATCTGAGCCCAAATTAAAAAAAATTAAATTTAAAAAAATCGAGTCCAAAAAAGCCCCAACTCATAATGAATCCACCAAAACAATACATTTTTTTGAATATGTTATACATCAAATCATCATTTCTTTTGATCAAATTAGGGATTGTGAAATTTCTTTTTAAAATGAGGACCCTTTATTTTTTTTTTAAACTTATCTCAATTTTAAAATTTTGGTAAATAAAAATTTAGTGAGTATCCAAACCAGATGTATGAAATTACTTTAAAATTTTGGTAAATAAATCTTTTAATATATGAATAATATTTATTAATAAAAAATTTGTAAATATTAATGTGCGTGAGATATGTTTGAAAATTTATTAAAATTTTTATTTATCAAAATTTCAAAAAATTATAATTTTCATATATTTGATTTTGATACTTATTGTCGAAACTATTTTTTTTCTATTTGGTAAAAAATAGGGATCGATTGGAAAATCAAAAATAGAGTCACCACCGACCCTATTTTGAGGTGTGATCGGAATACCTTGAGATTGATCATTTTAATAAAACTTTGATTTATTAAAACATATTTTGGTCTACAAAAACTCGAGAAAACGAGTTCGGAAGTCGGTTACGTATAAGGAAGGGTTAGCACCCTCGTAGCGCCCAAAATTGGTACCTAATTGATTATTTAATGTCTTAATGCCGAAAATTTGAAAAGATTCTAGATTACGATCCGTTTGCAAAAAAAAAAAAACATTTGAACGGAATCACATTGGATGCCAAAAACCCTCTTATTCCGAAGAAATAAAATGTCATACTCAGTGAGTTAGGGTACAACAACTTATATTCTCAAACTGAACTTATCTTTTGATTTTTAAAACCCGTGTAATAAAGTTTGAAAAGGGTATTCGGTTATTTGGGCTTTATGAAAAATTGAGACTCAGTAAGTTAGGGCACAATTTCTCAAAATTCTCGAATACAGAATATTGCCTTTGTTTTTTAGAAATTCTTACCTCGAGATGATAAAACGTCACATCCCTTGAGTTAGGACGCAACATCTCGAATTCTAGAGAATAAGTTTTTTTGTTTAAAATTTTTATGCATTTTGATTAGAAAAGAAAAAAAGGGTACTTGGTTGTTTAGATTTAACGAGAAGAATCGGAACCCAGTGAGTTAGGGCACGATTTTCTCGAAGCTTCCAAATATGAGCATTGCCTTATTTTAAACCTTTGAATAAAATAATTTTGAAACTTAAACGATATTAAACTCAATTTTTTTTAACAAATAAAACGCAATGGAATAATAATATACAAAGTAAAGTAGCAATATGTACACAAAATATTACATTAATGAATCACAAATAATCAATAAGCACAAATTAAGAGAGATAATACACGTGATAGCAACGAATTCAAGAGATGCAATTCTACAATCATCCATTGGAGAAAACGACACAAAATAGTATATCTAAAAAAAAATCCAAAACAACGAAATAACAAAAAAATGAAGGTTTAAAAGCGACTATTGTAAATAAGATGTAATAAATAATATATAACAAAATAATTTCAAAATGAATAACATGGAAGGCAATAATATAAAAGTATTTAAAATAAATATCATGCAAAACGATTTTATAATAAGATGATATGTAAAATGATTTTAAAATAGTTAATTTAAAACAACTTAAATTATCGTAAACAAAATTTAAATTTACTAATATATATAAAATTTGAAATGAATAATATATATATAAAATGCTAAACAATTTAATAAAATGAAATACAAAATCTTAAAATAAATAATAATAAAACAATTTTTAAAATAAAGAACATGAAAAACATATAAAGTAATTTAAACTAAATAATATATATAGACTTAAGAAAAGTAACATCTAAAGTTTAAAGTAAATCATATAAAAAAAATTTAAACTAAATAATATATATAAAATAAAAAAACTTTAAAAGATAAAATGAAATAGTTAAAGTAAGCAGATATAAAAGAATTAAAATAAAATATAACAAAATAAACCTTTTTGAAATGTAAATAAATAAATAGATGAAAACCGATAAGGAACAAAATTGAAATTAAAATAAAATTTCAATCTAGAAATGAAAACAATAACAACAGGCTATTAAGGACCAGATTAACATGCGCTCAGACAAGCGGGGATTCACTGGGAAATTATCCCAAACACTCAAAACGGCACCGTTCAAATACAAGTCATCTAACAGCATGTAGATTAAATTAGAACAACAAAGAAGATTCGGGACTAAATTAAAACTGACACGTGATTTCATTGCGACTTGCTGTAAAATCGAAGGGACTTGAATCGAAAATAATCCATAAAACAAAAACGCACGGATCCTTTCCCGGGTCGGGCCAACACGCGGATCTTTAGCTCTTAAACGACGCCATTTTGGACATTAATGTGTTACCCCAAACGACGTCGTGTGGACTACCTTTAAAAACCCAAAAAAAAAAAAAAAAACAAGTTAAAAAACATTTTATCACTTAGCTAAAAAAACTCTCTGAAAAGGCCTTCGGAGCACTGGCCAAAGTTCGGCCTTGCTCCGTCATTGAGCCACCATCCTCCGCCATATACGGCGGTCGAAAACCTAAAAAGAAAGCTAGCTCGATCCTTTTGACTTCCCTAAGTCCAAATCTAGCCCCCAAACACCCAAAACCCTCACTAAAATCGCAAAACAACCATAAACGCTTCGGATTCGGGACTCCGATCGTCACGAAAAGGTAAAAGTTTGTAACTTTATTCTTTATCTATGTATATGCATGACATTCGAAGCAAATAGACTGAAAAAATACCTCTGCTTTGATATTTTTTGTATTTGAAAATCGTAACCCCTATATAGTGATTGTCTTTAGCTTTTTATAGCCAAAAAAATAAAAAAAATACCATGTCTTTTTTCATTTGTCTATTGTATTTTGCTGTTGTTTTGTCTTCTTTTGCAGGTACGGAGGCCAGCCTGGTACACGGACGTGGCGAGGGTGGAGGTCGTGTGGCTGAAGCTTGCATTTCTGTTTGCTGAACCTCTTGGGCCATTCGGGTTTGCTTTGTTATTGGGCCTCTGGGTCAGAATTTATTTTAGGTTTGGATTATATTAGGTTTAGGTTTGAGGTTTGATTTGAATTTGTATTTGTATTTGGGCTTGTAGGGATTTAGATTTTTGTATTCGGCCCGCTTGGGTCATTGTATTTTATGGATTGTAAATGGACTTTTATTTATTGGTTTTTTTATTTGTTATTTTTTGGTTTTTGGTTTTGGTTTTACCGGGCTCGGGCAAATTTAGGCTCTTACACTTATTAATTTTTTAAATTTGATATTCACTAAATTTCTTATTGTTAGCCCTATATTTAATTTTTCTTTCTCTTTTAGATTTTGAGCTGGCATTGTTTGTCAAATTACCAAAAATGAATGGAAAAGTTACCGTATGTTAGATGCCACAATAAGAATTAATCATTTTTCAAACTTTAAAATTAAAAATATAAAATTATTAAAATTATAAAAACATAAAAACATAAAAAATTAATTTTAAAAATGAATTAATTGGCATACACATGGATTGTCACTTCAACAAAATTAAAAGACATAAATTTTTCATTCATTTTAAGTGAATTGACAAACAATTCATGTTAAACTAAAAGAGACTGAAAAATTAAATGTAGAACTAATATATATATATATATATATATATATATATATTTGAAGGTGAAGATAAAGTAAAGAAAAAAAAGAGAATTGAATTAAATAGAAAAATGCAAGACTCAAAAGGGTAATGAAATGAAGATTTGGTGCATGAGAGATTAGAAAAGACTACATTTTCTCTTTCTCTCTCATAACAATAAAAGCATGTTGTTTGTCCTGTGGGATTAGTATTGAAGGCTTTTTAATGGATTTTCGTCTCATTCCCCCTAAAATCAAACAACCACTCCAAAATTAAATCTTTTTCTATCTTGGTGTATGGCTCAATGGAGAAGATAGTAGCTTTAGTTAAGATTAATGCCGTCTTGTTTTTGGTTATAATAATAATAATAATAATGATTGTGGTACACTGATAATATATATTTTTATTCCATGAATATTGTTAATCTCTAACTCTGCTTATATAGTCTAAAAGTTTCATATTTTCCTTAATAATAACAATAATTATAGTGCTTTTAATGTTTTATTTTATTTGGGCTAGATTAGAAGATTTGATAACATACAATGGCCAGATATGCTATTATCCCTCATATTTATGCATATGCAACATGCAAAGATGTAACAGTCCAACTGGTAGTAATCTTTTATTAATATGAACAATACATATATTAACAGTGAAGGCCAAAGTCTTCTCACGTTGAGCTAGTCTACATGTCAAGAGGAAAGTGGACTAATATCTTTAATTAAATTAACCCATATTTCATTTTTTCCAAAATCACACAAAGAAACAGTCTAAGCTAAAACAAATAAGAAAATATTTTATTTCTAAGTACGCATGTGGGAATACAAAATTTGTTTACCAAATTGTCTAATTCCTAATTGAAACGAAAGATACTGAAAATAATTAGGGGTGACACCTAGAAAACAAAGCCTACTTATGAAAGAAACTAGCAATTAATTTTTGGTTGAGGAGGTCAAGATAAAATATAAATTGTTGGGGTCAAATCTAAAAGTTTTATGGTAAAAAGGTCAAGTTGAATTGATAATTTTTAAAAAGAGTCTAAAATTGCAATATAACCGTTTTATCTGAGGGGGCTAAGGCCCTCCCTGAATGAAACTTTAGAAAATATATTAAACAATTCGTCAACACCAATTTCAAGTCCTAAACCTTGAAAGTCTTGATTGTTTCTCCATATCCATATGCATCCAAGTAAAGTACCATATAAAAACATACGTAATCTGTATCTTAAAATAAAAGTAAATGCAGAGCTTTGACTTTTGATATCAAGAAATTAAAGATTTTCACCTTATGGATGATGACATGAAAAGAGACTGATTCAATGAGCTACCTTTTTTCTTAAAACATCTTTGTAACTCCCAGAAACTCTCAAGTCTTCAGGTTCTGCAACTTTGCCGAATACACGGACGGCTGCGGTTTGACGATGTCGGTACGAGCTTTTCCAAAATCTTTCTCTCTCTGTAATTGCTTTTTCATTCTTTGTTAAGTAGCAGTCTAAAGGCTCACGATCAATTATTCCTCCATTAAAACTTGCTTATTAGCATTTCCATGTTTCAATATCATCTGCAAGACACTATATGTTACATAGACTCCTCATTTCTTTATCAAATATTGCATACATTCGGTTATGGATATATGATCCTGCAATTGTATTAAGGAAAGAAAATTTACGTATAGCTATGCCAAACGCATACCTGTATCCGATACTTGAATCCAGATAAGATATGTTTAGATTGGTGAAGTACAATCATAGACTAGAAAATTGCCAACTTATGAGAATGATTCCTATGAATTAATCCTGGTCAACCTTCAAGCATCCCATGCTTTTAGATAAATAGATATGATTATATAGCTGAGATTTGTTCATATGAGACAAATGAAACCACCAAAGTGATTACCATCTGTTTCTATTTTTGTCAAACAAGCAAATTCATCTTCAAGTCATGAGCAATGCTTTGATTGTCTCTGGACTATGCATATGGGCCTTATTTTCTGAATTACAAGAAACAGAAAATACTTATATCTTGGCTTATAGCTTGAAGAAATCATTACTGATCCAACATCTCAATTCTTTTGATCTTTTTTTCCTTTTTCAGATAGACAACACTGCCTTTGCTGGTCTTTTTGAACCCTTGTTGGCTGATATTACAGCAGTCACAGAATCAGTAGAGTGCATAGAAGTAGAGCAGGAGAGTTTCTTTGAAGCTGGATGCTACCTTTATCGAGTTTTTCCAGTGATAATGGAGTTGAAGAAAACTGAGAAAACCCCAAAAAATGCGAAAGAGATTCTAGAAACTATTTCCCAGAATGTCAATCTGGCAAAAGATCTTGTGGGAGATTGCGATAAAAATAACCAACCAGTTTCAGATTCTGAACTTGGAAGCATCATAGGCCAGCTGGAAGGGGTGATAAAAGACATAGGTGAGTGTTTGTGCTTGATACCATCTGCAACATTTGGGCGCGAGGGATATGCAGAAACTGCAGTCCGGTCTCTTTCGGAGGAAATGCAGAATGTCCACTTCAAAGTTAAGAGACCTCAAGAACTGCTCGAACCACAGATGTCTTTTGCAGCAGAGCAGCATAAGAAATCTAAAATGGCAACAGAAAGTTCTCAAATGCCACAACTAACGCAGAATGTCCACATTGAAGTTAAGCAACCTCAACCTCAAGAACCACGAACCAAAGAGCTCAAACCGCAGACATCTTTTGCAACAGAACCGCATAAGAAATCAAAAAAGGAAATAGGAAGTTCTGAAATGCCACAACTAATGCAGAATGTCCACATTGAAGTTAAAAAACCTGAAGATCTACGAACCAAAGAGCTCGAACCACAGATGTCTTTTGCAAAAGAACCACATAAGAGATCAAAAATGGCAATAGAAAGTTCTCACATGCCACAACTAATGCCAATGGAATCAGATCTTTACTCTGTCAACGTGGAAGTCTCTGTCTCCACAGAAAGTTCTCAAGCTTCGAACATGCCATGCCTAAATGATTTCCTTAAAATTACAAATCAGAAAAGCCAGAATGAGAACGTAAACAAATCCTTGCCAACATTGCCACGGGTAGCTCATTATATCGAACCTATGTATGACACTTTCTTCTGTCCATTGACTAAGCAGATTATGGACGACCCAGTTACCATTGAGAGTGGAGTGACATATGAGAGGAAGGCGATAATGGAGTGGTTTGAAATGTTCAGTCATCTAGAGGATATAATCTGTCCAACAACAGGGATGAAGCTCACGAGCAGGGTTTTAAGCACCAATGTTGCTCTAAAGACCACAATAGAGCAATGGAAGGATAGGAATGAAGCTGCAAGGATCAAGGTTGCTCGTGTGGCATTATCTTTGGCTAGTTCAGATAATATGATACTAGAGGCAATAACAGATCTGCAACATATCTGCAGAAGGAAACAGTACAATAAGGTACAAGTGCTTAGTGTTGGAATATTGCCATTGCTTATTAAGTTAATCGGATACAAAAATAGAGATGTCAGATGTGGAGCCCTGGAACTATTACGACAATTGGCTGAGGAAGACAACGAAGGAAAGGTTTGGATTTTTACTATTTACAGATATTTTAGAACACTACAGCATGCATGATTGTAGAGCTTAACCTGAATATCTATTACATATCCTTCATAATGTTGCAAACTGTGGTGGATATGAACATTCCTGATCCTGACTATATTTGTAATCACCAAAACTAGAAGTTTTAAGTAAGCACTAAGACTTCAGAAAACTTTTCCCTGGAGATATGCACCAATTTCTTTATATTTTCTGCAGGAAATGATTGCTAATGCAATGGATTTATCAACGCTACTGGAGTTGTTATCGAGTAGCCACCAGTCCGTTCGGTATGCATCATTGCTTCTCTTGCTTGAGCTTTCAAGAGGTCAAGCTTTACGTGAAAAAATTGGGTCAGCAACTGGAGCCATTTTGATTCTGATCAGAATCAAATATAACCATCTGGTCGATCCTTTTGCTTCACAAAAAGCAGATGAAATTTTAAAGAACCTGGAGAGATTTCGAGACAACATAAAGCAGATGGCAGAGTATGGGTTCTTGGACCCTCTTTTGAATCATCTAACCGTAGGTAATTAACCTTTCTTTATGATTGACCTTCTTCCAAATAATAAATTTAGAGCATTAGTTAGCTGATACCAACATTTCAAGGGAACTATTTAGAAACTGCCCATTAAATGGCAGATTAACTGAAGAATGTTCAAGTTTGATCATAAAAGTCAAACGTGTTTTGAAGTCTAAGACAAGTATGCTGATGTGTAAATAAGCAGGTTCCAAGGAGGTGCAAATGGAAATGACAAGCTACTTAGGGGAAATCATACTTGGTAATGACAGCAAAACTTATGTGGCCGAGAGGGCTTCTCCTAGTCTCTTTAAAATGGTGCAAAGTGGTAACACCATTATCAGAAAGGCAGCATTTAAGGCTTTAGCACAAATCTCATCTCACCATCCAAATGCCCGGATACTAATAGAAGCTGGTATTGTCCAAATTATGGCTGAAGAGATGTTCGCTCGTAGGATATATGATGAACCAATGAACTCAAAGAAAGAAGCTGCTGCAATACTTGCTAATATTCTCGAGTCGGGGGTTGAGCGTGATAGCATCCAAGTAAATCCTCATGGCCACAGGATAAGTTCAGATTATGTTGTCTATAACATTATCTGCATGCTTAAAAACTCCACAGCTCATGAACTCGACATCAATCTCATCAGAATCCTGTTATGCCTCACAAAGTCACCCAAGTCAATGGCAACAATTGTCTCAGTTGTGAATGAGACTGAAGCAAGCTACACTCTCATTGAACGCATCAATACCCAACATGAACAACTTGGGATTGCAGCAATCAAGCTACTCATTACCCTTGCATCACATGTCGGTAACACACTAGCAGAGAGGCTCTGCAAAACCAGGGGGCAGCCTGAGAGTTTAATTGAGAGCCAGACTGAAACTAACCACATCACTGAGAAGCAGGCAGTTTCAGCAAAATTCCTAGCAAAACTCCCCCAACAGAATCTAACACTCAACCTTGCTCTTCTGCACAAGAATGTTGTCCCAACGATCCTTCAGAGAATCATTTTGATCCAAAGAAGTGGAATAAGAACTAGCAGGCATGCAACTGTTTACTTAGAGGGCCTAGTTGGGATTCTTGTTAGATTCACAACTACACTGTATGAACCACAGATCTTGTTTCTAGCAAAAGCTCACAACCTCACATCGGTGTTCACGGAATTGCTCACAAAGACATCCAGTGATGAAGTTCAAAGATTATCAGCAACTGGACTAGAGCAGCTCTCATTAGAGTCAATTAAACTATCAAAGCCACCAAAAATTAAGAAAACCAAGCTTACGAACTTGTTCCACCTGCCAAAGCTTCTATCTTCCAGTTCATCAAAAAGGAGAAAAATACCATTATTGTGTCCAGTTCATAGAGGGTTATGTTCTTCAGAAACCACATTTTGTTTGATCGATGCAAACGCTGTCGAAAGGCTATTGGCATGCCTGGATCATGAGAATAACGAGGTAGTTGAAGCTTCATTGGCAGCTATATGTACTTTGCTGGACGACAATGTTGATGTGCACATGAGTGTGAGCCTGTTGAGTGAAGTAAATGCTATTCAACATATCTTGAATGTGGTGAAAGAGCACAGACAAGAGGGCCTGTGGCAGAAATCATTTTGGATGATTGAAAAATTCCTAGTTAAAGGTGGAAATAAGTCAGCTTCAGACATATCACAGGATAGGTTACTGCCTGCCTCATTGGTTAGTGCTTTTCATCATGGGAATGGTAGTACAAGGCAGATAGCTGAGAATATTTTAAGACACTTAAATAGGATGCCAAATACCTCAACTAGTTATTACACCATGTAAAAAAGATATCTCAAATTCACTCCGATGTTAATTTAAAGCACCTGCCTTTATGAAGTACACCCCTTTATTATAGTATCAATCATTCGAAGTTGTTTCAGAAAGGAAAAAGAAAAACTTAATTTGTGTTATACTGTCACATTGTCTACCAAATCTATAAATCTTATTAACCAGAGATGACAGATATGCTAGGACGATGGTTTCAAGTTCAACTTACTCAGACAATTTTATCATTATTGTAGTCTAAGATCAATCCATGATACATTTTATATTGCTCTTTTAAAGGAATATGAGCAAGTTTTAAACGGTGGAAACACCATTGCACAAAAAAGGGAGAAATGTAGTGGAGGCTTTTGGTCAAAGAGGCAATCCTTTCCAAGTTTTGACGTAGCCAGAAGTCCCAGAAATACTGATTAACCATGGAGACATGAACTAGAGAAATAGACAGCAAGGCAGCAAAGAAAATTAGCCTTGGCATGTAGCAGAACCAAATGATCTGCAAAATATTTGTGGGTTTTTGGCAGGCAGGATTCAGCTGGCAGCCTGTCAAATACAGTCGTTGACATAATAACCGTTGTTTTCAACATTCAATGCATCTTCCTGATAATACCTTCCGAGACCAAGTCCTTTTTATGCGAATAATCCAGTGATTTGGTCATTTGAATAGTTAGCCAAAGGTTTGATCTACTCATCATCAGTTTTGGGCACAGAAAACAGCATCACCAGAAATCTCCACACGAGCATGTTCCATCTTTAAACAAGTGGAAGCGGACAGCATCTCTTACTAATATCTCTCTCTGTGTTATCTTAGAAATATACTTAGTTGCATTATGGCAATCCCCACACACCCTAAGATTTTTAACTATCCGTATGGGAAGCCCGGGAGGGATAAATATCAACCCAAATGCAATTGCAAGCCTCTCACTGTGGTAATTAAGCATCTTTTTCTTTTCTGATTCCTCAACATCATGAAGAACAGTACTCAGATCCGGTACATAACCCTCTTCTATCATCTTGTGGTTTAGTTTGTCAAGCTCAGCATATATCTGATCTGAAAATGGACTTGTCTGGTCATCTGCTGAGAAAATGTGCACTTTGCCTCTATATTTGATCCAACTGCATCCCTGTTTCTTTCTCACTCCTTTATTTCTCATTCCCCTCCTTAATTCTGACACATAATCCCATTTTCCTTTAGCAGCATATATGCTTGAGAGTAAGATGTAACCTGCAGGATTGTTGGGCTCTAGTTCCTGAAGGGATACAGCTGCCCATTTCCCAACTTCCAAGTTACCATGCAGTCTACATGAGCTAAGTAAGGTGGACCAACCAATTGCATCAGGAGGCATAGGCATTTTGTTTATAAAGCATCTTGCTTCCTCTAACCTTCCAGCTCGGCTAAGAAGGTCAATCATGCAAGTATAATGATCAACAACGGGCATGATTCCATGTTCTTTTACCATTGACTCAAAATACTGATACCCTTTTTCCACTAGTCCTGCCCTACTGCAAGCTGATAGAACACCAACAAAAGTAACTTCATCAGGTTTTAGACCATGAGCTAACATTTTTTGAAACAAATCAATTGTTTCATCAGCTTTACCAAACTGAGCATACCCTGACACCAATGCAGTCCAGGAAACTTCATCCCTAAAATTCATCTCATTGAAAAGCTGGTTAGCATCTTCTATACTTCCACATTTTCCATATAAAGTAACAAGTGCATTAGAAACTGTTGTGAAAGAAAATAAGCCAGAAACTATTGCTTGGCCATGAAATTGTGAACCCTCTTCTAAGCTTGCTAGGTTTGCACATGAGCTAATTACACTTCCTAGAGTATAATAATCAGGGTTGATGCCATTTCTCTGCATGTCACAAAAGACTCTAATAGCTTCTTCACTGTACCCATTCTGGCCATAACCCACTAGCAGTGCAGTCCAGGACACAACATTCTTGTGGGTCATCCTCTTGAAAACTGCCTCGGCAGACTCTATCCTTTTGCACTTGCAATACATGTCAACAAGTGCACTGCCTACAAAGACATTATCCATATGATTAGTTCTAATTACAAAAGCATGAGCTTGCTTGCCTTCTTTCAGGGCCATTAAACCCCCACAGGCCGTCAACATACTTCCAAAGGTAAACTGATCCATAACCAAGCCTTCTGTCCTCATCTCTCTGAACAAATCAATAGCCTCTTTATACAAACCATTCTGAGTCAATCCCGTGATCATAGTTGTCCAAGAAATGGGATCTTTTTCCCGCATACTGTGAAACAACGACCAGGAATCCTCCACCATACCACACCTCAAAAACCCAGTAATCATTGTGTTATACATTACCACATTCCGCTCTGGCGTTTCATCAAAAACTTGTTTTGCATCGTAAACAAACCCTGCCTTTGAATACATATCCATCAAAGGACAACCCACAAACACAAAAGATCCAAACCCAAACTTCACAATCTGCCCATGAATTTGCCTACCCAAATCAATACACCCTTGACTAGAAGACAATATAAGCATAGTAGAAAACGTAATCCTATTCAAATTAGCTGCTCCATCCCCCAACATTGAATTATAACCCTTCACTGCATCAGTTACCAGGGCACGAGAAGCATACCCCGAAATAAGGGAATTCCAAGAAACCCCATCACGCTTAGGCATGCGGTTAAATATATCATTCATGTCTGAAAGATTCCCAGACTTCGAATAAGTAAAAAGAATAGTGTTCCATGAAAAGAGATTTGGTTGGGGAATTTTATCAAACACATTGCGTGCGTAGGTTAAATCCCCTAGTTTACTATATGCATTAACAAGATTGTTTAATAGGAATGTTTCAGGATCTTTTATGTTTCTAAGAATGTGGCAATGGACTTTCTTTGCTTGGGACCGGTTTAGGGTATCGATGCAGATTTTCAGTAATGAACAGTAGTAGTTAGAGTTGGAAGACATTTTCCGTCTATTGAAAACAATTAGTTGGCGGGAATTGGCGTTGGCCCTTTTTGGCCTAAAATAAGAGTAAAAGATATATATATATATATATATATATATATACATAACATATACATATATATATATATATATATATATATATATATATCAGCTGGTTTCGATGTGTATTATCGGCCTGTTTGAGGCATTGGGTCTTTTCCGGGCAGCTCTTTGTTGGACTGAATGCGGTCAATTTTTTTATACAGGGAAAGGGTTATCCAAAGATCGATATCAGCTGGAAAATATCAAGTAAGTCAACACTTGAATTCATTTGACTTAGTTACGAAATAAAACCGTAATTGGTTTCGAAGAGGGGAAAAATTAGTAAGATAGAAGAACATTATATGTCCTTAAAAAGTTATAAACAAATTGCAACTTACATCTCTGAACTTAACAAAATACATCTCTTTCATCACTAAATTACAGTAAGTCATCATCTAAGAATACTAGATGACACATTACTCATATATCACAAAAGATTTCCATATTATCAATCTATACAATCATACAAATGTATCACTGCCCTAACATTACAGTTAACGAACCACGAGCCTTCAAGCATGTGCCTCAGTCGAATGTTGACTCTGATATCCCTAGCTATAAAACCAGGTGAATAGCATCTTCGGTTATTCAATAAGAACAGGGTAGGAAAATAGTGACTGCATATGCTTATACTTCAAATTTTCGAAAGAGTGATTTGTGTGTCCTTGGCTACCTTCAAGAATGCGGTATAAATGTAACAGGTAGAGGGTCATAATGAGCTGCCTGGGATAGAGCTATAAACCCTTTAGGATCAAAGTTCTACTTTCGTATGACCTGAAGGTTGAGAACCTGCAAGAGAAATAGATTAATTATAGTCAGATTGGAGAACATTCTGCCTATCACAGGCTGCAAAGGGCGTGTTGGTAAAAGAGAGTAAATACCATTTACTTCTTGGCTGTCAGAAGCAGTACTTGTTCCATAGTTCATTTGTACAACATTGTGGAGCTCATCCTCCCATGCATTTGATAGCTGGAACCAAAATGTAAGTAAATCTGTAATCCTCATACGCTCATGAAGTTAAGCAAGATGTCAATCACATCATGCACTATAGCCAAGTTTGGTTTTAAAATATACTAATAAAAGAACAAAAGGACTTACAAAGACTCAAGAGTCATAGGTTTCCAAATAATTAACCATTGGATGCTATATATACCCAAACACATGCTTAAAGTGTGAACTATAAAGAAAAGAAGAGAAGTAAACCTGATTAGGCTCCTTGAATCCTCCGGTCATTGGTGTGAAGTGGGAACTGAGAGTTCTACGAATAATATCAGCATTATTCCCCATGACAGGAAAACCACCTGGACCAAGTCCAGGTTGAGATGGGTGTAACGGAGGATAACCCACAGATAGATCAGGAGAAAACCCCAGAGTTGATGGACCAGCTCGTGATTGAATAATCTGTACTTCAATGGATTAGAAGAGACATATAGACATGAGTAATAGCTAAATCTACATGGATCAACTTACATCTTTTGCAAGAAGCCCTTCTATATTACAATCTACCCGAGGATTCACTGTTGCAAGTTTCATTGATAGAAACTGCAAAAGAAGAAAATAAAGTGACACATTAGGGCTTGTGAAGGAAAGCTGACGGTTATATCTATACAGTATGCAAATCAGAGAAAGTAATTGATGAAAGGCTCAGGTATACTACCATATAAGCCCTGAGGTTGTAACAATATATACATCAATCTAACAAGATTCACAAGTTACTTTAGTTTGTATATATATTATATCAGATCATTTTTTATAAGATAGAAGTGTGCACCACTATACCACCACTAACTACACTAGATCACCAAGGAACCAATGGTTTGGAAAAGTTAAGTTGTGAATTATGCTCCAATACCTCAACCTGCCGCTGAAGTGACTGCACATAGTTAATGATTTCATCTAGCATCACTGCCTTGCCTGTAACCTGCAAGAACCAATAAACCCTTAGAAACTGAACTACACTAGCTGGTCCAACTGCGGCTAAGAAGTGAATTTGACTGTACTCCTTAAGCAATACCTCCAAGAAAACATACCTTATTGCAACCAGGTACAAGATCCTGCAGAAATTTCATCCTTTCACTGATCTTTTCCCTTCTTACCTGAAGTCATAACCAATTGACTCCAATCAGATGATTTAAATATTGCTAAGCTTTCAGTAAGTTCCATGTAAGCTTTACCCTTTCTGCAAGACTATGGCTGTTTGTTGCCTGCCCTCTTCTGGCTCTGACATGGATGTATTCCTCTTTTGGTGGATCAGAAGCTTGAGAACCTTGTTTTCCATGTTTAGCCGTAGTCTTATTGACCATTGTAGTTTGGTTCTGGTCTCCTTTCTGTTGATTTTCAGCACCATCCTTTGCAGCCTCGACAGGTGATTGGCTTCCCTTAGCTTGATCAACCTCAGCCTCCTGCCATAAAACCAAGTATAAACAAAAAATGCGTTGTGGATCAGGGAAAGAATTTCGTAAACATTTTTTTTTACCTGTACGCTCCTTTTTCTTTTCTTAGAACTAAGAACCTTAGCTGAAGATTCACCAGCTGTACCATCCAATGCAGAAGGTTCATCATGACCACCAGCACCGCCACTAGACTCAGCTTCATTAGACTCATTACCAGAGCCACCATTTCCTTGTTTTGCTTCTTCATTTGATCTCACAAGACTTCCACCTTTCCCCTCATTCTTGAGTGGGCTTTCTTGAGTAGCCCTATTTTCAGCTTGCAAATCTCTAGAAGCTTCAGTGGTAATCAACTTACTTCTCTGAGA
Organism: Gossypium rotundifolium; assembly: GCA_025506655.1. Classification (NCBI taxonomy): domain Eukaryota; kingdom Viridiplantae; phylum Streptophyta; class Magnoliopsida; order Malvales; family Malvaceae; genus Gossypium; species Gossypium rotundifolium. The sequence continues at coordinate 114,721,874 of CP106734.1, read as the reverse complement.
TTCCACAACAGATATTGATTTAATCCCACTGATTGTGTAAACATCTTGCGGTCCTTGCATCAAGCCCACACCTCTAGCATAGACACCCATTGCTTCAGGAATACCAAAAGGGTTCATGATATCACTAAAATTTCCCCCATTAAAGCTCGAGAACTTGGCAGCACGCTCGATGAAAGCTGAGTCAGTTGGTAACTGGGATAGGCTCGAAGGTAGAACCCCAGAAGCATTCGGTAAAAATATACCCCCTTTCAACATTGAACTTGTTGCATTCCATCCCATCTCAAATGGTCTATCAATGCTACTTCTCACAGAGGCAGGACCACCTCTACCAATTCCCATTGCATTTGAAGAGCTTGCACCATTTTGCACATTAATATCACAAAATCCCAAGTTTTGTGAATTAGAAGGGTGCTCCCAAAGGTTAGAACAAAACGAGTCTCCCATTGAAGCTGAAGCAGATGAAGAACCAATAACCAAGGGATTATCACTAGAAACTAAACTCATTGTGAGATTGGAACCACCAAACTGCCAAGCCGATGACATACCGGATGCCTGGTAGTTTAAGCTATTGTCATTTCTTTTCTCTAGCTCATATTTATCCTTTCCACCTACATCCATTCCTCTTCAACAATAATGCAGAATAACTTTGAATGCCTTTCTCCACAATTATGTTTGAACACCTAGGCAATAGTCCAAAGTCAGGCTCCTTAAAGATTTGACCACTACCTAAAAATACCCTCAACTGCACTTAGTCTAAGATTATCAACCAAAGATCAAAGACCACAAAAAAGACAGGTAAAGAGAACAACAACAAACATATCACATGGGAAAATTATCTAATTCTTTGACATATATTAATACACAATAACTTTGCCAACAAGCTTCAAGCTAAGTCCAGAAGGGATCTGAAAACTTAAGATATAAGAAATTTATAGTCCTAAAAAGCTAAAATTCACCCACCCCAAAAGAAAATCATAAGAACTGCTCAGAAGAAGTATCAAGAAAACCACTTCGGCACTTCAACTAGTGAACCCCCAAAAAAACATAACTGGAATTATGTACCACAAGCTGAAACATCTGCCATTTCCAAAGCAACAACTGAAAATTGGAAGTACTCAAACTTGCATAAATTAAAAAGCCTTCTTCAGGACAAAAAGATGGAACAGACCAGAAAAAGGAAGTTAAAAGAAAAGCTGTAAAAGAAAGAAAGAAAAAAGGTCCACCAGAAGCAGTCAATTTAGTCCTAGAAAACAAAAGAGGACATTGGTTTCAGTACAATAAATAAAGCCACCCTTCACATTCAAAACCCTAGTCAGAATTTAGCAGAGAACCCAGAAAGAGAAAGGAACTCAGCAAAAAGTAGAGAAAGAGAAAGATACCCATTTTCAGATTCTGTGCTTACTTTTATTGTACTCCCTCTGCACTCTCATTCAAAGCCTTCTTTTTTTTCAACACACCCAGACACACAAAAGTTAAAGCTTTTATAGAATTTTTGCAAAGCTCTTTTCTTTTGTGTGTGTGTTTGCTCAGCAACAGAGCAACTCTGTTACAAAACAGTCAAATAAAACCAGAGAAGAAAAGTAATAAAGGAGGAGTTTTATTACTTTAGAGTGAGAGAAAATAAATGGGTATTTGTCTATTTTGAAGAAGACAGAGTGAAAGAGAAGAGTAATGGCAAATGTCCTGCATTTATACCCACGCTTGCATCAAAAAGAGAGCTGTTTGATCATTAACCACCGCCACTGCTACTGTTAAAATATTACAAAACACCCTTCTTCTCTCTTCCTTCAAAACTTCAAAATTTTTGCTTACTCTGGTCTATCCGATGTAGGGAGTATTTTTTTTTAGAAAAAAGCAAAAAACTTTAAATCACTTTGGGGTTATTTTTTTAAGTCTGTTTTCAGTGTTTTTAATTTGTATATTTTAGTTATAATTATACCCATTTGAGCTAGCAACTGACAATGCCAACTACCATTAAATGATTTTTTTACTATCCCAGCAGTATTCTTTTTTTCTTTTCTGTTTATCTTATTTTTTTTGTCCTTTTGATTAAAGAAGAACCTTGGGAGGAGAGCTTCAAGATCTTTAATGGAGGTTTGTTAGGTCAAGAAGCTAAAATCTAGCTCATTTCACACTATATTATTATATTTCGGGGCTCACAAATTTAAATATCCATATGGGTCACTTATGCAGTGGCCATTACTGTTGATTTTCATTATGGGGAAGAAGATATGGTCTCTCTTGATAACTATCTTATCCCTCTTTTACTGTTCCACCGTGTGAAAACTTAATATATACTGAAAACGCCCGGTTTACACCATTAACAAAATCAAAAGAACATTAGATGTCTACTTTCCCAATAATATCCGAATTTTGTTTACTACTACAAACATAAAACCAATTACAAGTCAAAATTGCAACATTTATACAACTCTTATAACATTACAAGTCAAAAGAACATTAGATGTCTTCCTTTGTCATTTTTGACAAAACTCTACAACAAAAATAAAACATATCTCATAATCATAAATAAATTAAACAGGCTATTAAAACAATTAAAGTCCCATCAATCATCCAACAAGCATAGTTAAGCAACAATCCTCGAGAAGTTTAATGTCTACAAACTAGCGAATAGCAATAAAAACCAAATAACTAAGTTCAAGAAAACACAATCATTCATCAGTAGTCTGAGCAGGAAAAAAACTACTTCACTTCCCTTGCATACAAGCTCCTAGAAGAAATTGAAGAGCTTATTTCTTTGCCTTGTTGATTTGATGAACCTGAGCATGTAGTGATTTGATTTTACTTTTCATAAATTTGATCATTCTAGCTCGTTGAGCAACTTCCAAGTTTTGTGGAGTTGTAACATTAGGTGCAACATGTTCATCAGCAACAAGGGAGTCGGGTTCAACATCAAAGTCTAACTTATTCTTAAGTAGAGGAGAATCATCAGCCTATTTCTCTGTCTTCGGCTTGTATGAGATCTTGGTTAAAGGAGGAGATGACTCAAAATAATAAGCTCTAGGCACAATATAAGAGATCCAAGATTAAATGAAGACATATTACCAACTTTATGCAGTAATAGTCCCATGGTTTTATTGATTATTCCTTTGAAGAGAAGACATCCAATTCCTTACAACAATTTAATGAAGAACAACATTTTTAAACTTAACCAGGAACAACCTGTTATGAGTAATTCACAAACAATTAAGTATAACTGTTAGTTAGTTAAGTTTAGTTTGTTAGTTTGTTAGTTAAGCTCAGCTTAGTTAAAGAAACGGTTATGATCTACTACATTAAATACCTGGTTGTAATTCTCTCTTAGTTAATGAAGAAAGTAATCTTTTACTGAAGCTAGTTCTATACTTCAACATGGTATCAAGAGCCATAGCTTTTCTGGTGTGATTTTTTTTTTCTCTTCTTTGGTTTGATGGCTACTGAGCCTGCGCATGGGGTTGATACGCCTCGCCATTCTTCTAACACTGCGGCTGCCTTTCCTTCATCGGATTCGGGTAGTATGGCATTACCCACAGTTCATTACTTCACAAAGCATGATACTATCAAACTTAATGAGCATAATTTTCTTCTTTGGAAGCATCAACTGCTACTCATTCTTGAATCATACAATCTTGAAGGGTTGTACAAGGTACTGTTCCGGTTCCCTCTTCTTTTGTTCCTAGTGACGATGGACAATTAGTTGATAATCCAGTATTTCTTGCTCATAAGAAACAAGACAAGTTTCGTGCCTCCTAGTTCTTAACCACAGTTTCTGATGATATCTTAGTTTATCTTACTACCGCCAAAACTAGTTTTTCCATTTGATCTGCTATTGAAAAGCGATTTGGAGTTAAGTCCAACATAAAGATTTCAAGCATACGGCATGATTTGTATTCTCTCAAGAAAGCAAATCTCACAATTAAAGAGTATTTGTCAAAGGTTAAACAACTGAGTGACAACCTTATTGCAGCTGGAAGTATAGTTACTGAACAAGAACAAATCAGTATTATTTTAGCTAGACTTTCGCTTGAATATGAGTCCATTCAGGTGATAACCTCTGCCACTCTTATGTCTATTGATTTACTGACCAAATGCTTCTTGACTGTGAGGCGTAACAACTAGCTTTGTTGACTGAAGTTCCTATGCAAGCCAATGTGTCCTCTTATTCCAAGAACCATCATCATCCTTCAAAAACTGCCGATGCCTCTAACAATTATTCTCAAGATTTCAGATCAGGACAGCGAGGACATGGTCGAGGTTAGTCTCGTGGCAGAAACTGTAATATCCTAAATTAATAGTCCTATGCATTCTATGTGTGTGGTTATGCTTACTATGCTTGTTAGAATGTTTTAGGGGTCCAGAGTGGGCTCGAAGTTGGGCCGAGGCTTAATCGAATTTTCTATTTGGGCACTCTAGTAGGAAAGCCTGTTAAGTTAGGGCTTAAAAGAGGTTATCTGTGTTTTAAAATACAAAATGGGCTTGTGGCCTAGGGGCAAAGTGGCGCTACTTAGAGAGAGCAGAGAAGTGACGTCAGCTGAGGAGGACCAAATTCAAGTTGCATAAAGCCCAATTCTTTTTAATTTAATCTAGTTAATTTTCGGCAATTAGATGGGTAGAGGGGGACGACAATGATGCTTGAAATTGGGATTTTTTTAATGATGATAGTGTTCTGATAAAGGAAGGAAGAGGTGGTATTATCCATGACACTGAGAATGGGTGGTAGATAAAGATAAGGGAGGAAATTTAGGATTTATCTGCTGGTCACAATGGTGGCCAAAATTCCAACACTGAGTGCAAAGGGGGAAAACGGCTAGATAGGGCTAAGGGGGGTGCCGAATTCTCATTATTTTCCTAAAGCATAGCTTTTTGATTTTCTTTCACTTCTTCTTTTCTCCTCCTAATTTCGGCAACTAAGGGTTTTTATTCTCCTTTTCTGCCTAAACCGAAAACTCCTAACTCTACTTTCCTCTCCACTTTCATACCATAGTCGATTGATATTGAAAAGCCGAAACCTTTAATCTTATTCTCTCATCTCCACTTTTATGCAAAAGCTAAAATTTCATTATTTTCTCTGCTTTCATCTCCATAGCCGAATACCCTTGTCTATTCTTTTCTCTTTGCCGATTTCTTCATTAAAGCCGAATCTTTATAGATCTTTTGAGATCATCTTTTCTTTCTGATCTTCTCAAAAGTCAAAATTCTCTAAGAGTTGCCGAATTCTCTGTGTTAAGGTAAGTGCCGATTCCTTCTGTTCTTTTTTCTTATCTTCTTATTTTTGAAACCATAGCCGAATGGCTAGTTGGTTGTTAGGCCATCTTTAGTTTTACGTTTTCACTGATCTCGTGTTCTTTTTGGGCGGCATTCGGGATTTGAAAGAGATCTAATCTTCTAGGTTTCTAAGCCAAAAATTGTTAGCCTTCGAACCACATTACTTTTTTGGGATTTCAAGGTAAGGGTTTTGATTCTCCCTAAGTGTTCAATCGGTTTTTTTTTCCTTATTGTACCTTAACCTAATGCCTCTTTAAGCAATCAGTATAGTATCCTCTGACTAATGTCATTCATGGACTCGAATGTCAGCAAATTGAAGGAAGGGGTTGGATCGTAGTCCCACCCCAAAGTTCAAGAAACGCGTAGTGTCGTGATGACGGATTGGCCACCGGGTTGTGGACCGGTTTCGAACAAAACCTTAGATCGTTAGCGATCGTGGCGGCTCTTGATAGTGTCGACTTAGACAATGATCGTCTTGTCGAATCGTGTGTGTAGATCTCTATCACACTAGTTAAACTATACTATGTACATGTTATGGGCTAAAAGCCGTAAAATGAGGTCAGTATGAATAAATGTATTACCCGAAAGGGTAGGCAATGGATGTCGTGCGTAATCATAGAAACTTCTCTATGTGTATCAAAGTATGTGAAAGTATGTGATCTGTTTAGGAAGTTTAATGTTTTGATTCTTGCATGTATGTATGCATGGGATGAGATTGATATGATGAAGGGGAGCAGGTCGCATAGCATCGGTGGTTTTGCCACATAGGTCACATAGTGATCGGTCTTTATGACAATCAACACAGCTATCGATATATTATTAAGGTCGCATAGAGATTGGTGGCTTTGCCACATAGCGATCGATCTTTATGACAGGCAGCACAGCTGTCGATATGGTATGCAGCGGATGGGGGTTGATTGTAGAAATCCCCACGGTGTGATGGTTGGTACGGGGGTGTGTAGAGGATGGACTTCTAGGATTGGGATGGGCCATGTTGCATGAAAATAATCTATTGCCATTGTGTATGGGCCAAGGACCATAATGTGCTTGTGGGCCTCAAGGGTTTTATGTGTTTTTGGGATTTGCACACTGAGTCTTGGTGACTCACCCCTTTTATTTTTCCCAACTTTTCAGATGAGCAGTAGATCGTGGACATGGGAGCCGAGGCAGACTCGAGGGGCCATCAAGTCTTTTATTTTCATAGACTATTTTCAGTTTTTCATTGAGTTTTAATTTTGGGATTATTTTTGTAATAAGGCCTCCATAACTTAGGTTATCGATCTATTTTTTTATTTTACAATTTATAAGCTTATGTTTTCAAAGTCTTAATTATAAGTAAAATGAAAATGGACTTTTCAAGCACATTCAATGCGAATGTTAATGTTCCTTTCAAAAATGTCACAATTAATGATTAGTCGGTTAAAATAAACTGAGATTTTCAAAACCCCTTTAAAGTAAAGTTTCCAACATTCAACCCGTAGCATACCATATCCGGTCATAACGTATGGGCTGGGTTTAGGGTGTTTCATTTTTGGTATCAGAGCCCAGTTCAAAACTCGAGCTGTGAAATGGGTCCAGTAGTGATTTGTAAAAGTGATGTAAGTTTGAGAAAAATTTGATTGAGATATGGCCTTCGAGTCTACATGCACCCGATCCACGTAGGTAAGTATTCTAAACTCATTATGTGATATGCATGTTGGGCTTGATGGGCTCTATAGGGACGTAGTCTAGTATGCTAGAGATTATGGACTTTAGGTTTAGTATAAACAATTCTTCAAATCTCATAAGACTTAATTTCTAATTAAACATGTTTTTGAACAAGTCACAGGGTTAGGGTGTGGTAATAGGCATACGCATGTCTAGGATTGGATCTAGGGAGAGCTTGGTATTTAAGCGGCCCTAGCGGCTCACCTCCTCTTCGCTAGAATCCTACCTGGTGCGTAGTGTTTGTTCACTCTAACCGAGAGGGCTTGTTAATGGGCCAAAATTTATAACTAAAACCCGAAAGGGACCAGCCACCCTATTTTTGTAAAATTACTTATATCCCTAGTTTTGTAAAATTTCTAAAATACCCTAGATTTGTAAAAATTACCAAAATTTGTAAAAACTACCGAAATACCCCTGGATTACAAAATTACCAAAATACCCCTATTTTGTAAAATCACCAAGACGCCCTATTTTGGAAAATTACAAAAATTCCCCTATAGGATGAAATTACAAAAATACCTCTGGGCAGTGAAATGACGAAAATACCCCTATGTGACAAATGTGAGTTCTTGGATGCTACTTGTATATTGATGTGTGGTGGTTGAATGTATGTGGATTCTAGAGCTAGGAAATACAGACCTAAGAATTAAACCTTGTAGATAGAGTTTGAATTCGAAAGAACTACTAATTAAACTACTTTCCAAAAGATTGTTCGTTTTTAATCAGTGGAATAAATTAATAATTCATAAAATTCCTAATCAGATAAATGCGAATCGGTAGAATGAGCACTAGAGGACGTGGTGTGCATGGCCGAGGTAGAGGCAGAATTGCTGTGTCGAAATCGGTAGGGTTTGGTCACGAGTCGGGGAATGAGGTACCAGTGCCACTAGCTGTAGAGGCAAAATTTTAGGATCAGACGGTCGGAGATGATACGGTATCTCAGGCGATGTTGAGGGTGTTAGAGAGGGTTGCTGGGGCAGGCATGGGCACAAGAGCCCGAAAATCTGTGTCGGAGCGACTTAGAGCTAATGGGGCAGAAGTGTTTAGGGGAATTTCTGATATTGCCCCTAGTACAACTGAGTATTGGTTGGAGGCAGTCGAACGCATAATGGATGATCTGGATTTTACGGAAGAAAAGAAGCTGAAAGGAGTAGTGTCCCTTCTCCGGGATGAAGCTTATCAATGGTGGCTTACGGTTAAGGATGGTACAGTGGCTTACAGTATCACCTGGGATTACTTCAGAACGGCGTTCCAGAGTAAGTACATTGGAACGAGTTATGTGGATGCGCAGCGTAGAGCATTTCTGAATCTGGTTTAGGAAAGTAGGTCGGTAGCAGAATTCTTACACTTGAGCCGTTATGCTCGAGGGATGGTAGCCACAGAACATGAATGGTGTGTTCGATTTGAAGATGGCCTAAAGGATGATTTACATGTTTTGATAGCTCCACGGCGGGAGAGGAAATTTGATGTGCTTGTGGAGAAGGTTAAGATAGCTGAGAAGGTAAAGCGAACGGAAAAGCTGAATCGGGATAAAGATAGAAGTGGAAGTAAGAGGAATTTTGGATCGTTAGGAGCAGCTGGGCGTACTCAGAAAAGACCTAGGTCGGATGGGCCGAATCGGGTGGAGAGACCTGCTGCTAACCAGACACAGAGGTGTGTTTGCTGTGGTAAATTCCATGTAGGTGAGTGTTGGGCAGGCAGTGGAAAGTGCTTTAGGTGTGGATCTTTGGACCATCAGATTAGAGACTATCCACAGCCACGGAGCTATGTAGGACCCGTAGGGCAGGGAAATGCTTAGCCAGGTAGAGGAGGTTAGCAGCCGCAGAGGGGTCATGGTCCAGCTAGAGGTGGTAACAGTTTCGGTCGAGGCCGTAGAGCACTAGGCCGAGGGCAAAAATACTGATGCGAGATAGCCGAGGTTAGTCTATGCTGCCAGACGTCGTGAGGAGGCTGACGCACCGGATGTTATAATCGATACATTTTTAATATTTGGTTTGCCTTACACTGCATTGATTGACATTGGGTCGGCACATTCATATGCTGCTAGTAGTGTATCTAAAACTTTAAGCTTAGATTTCGAGATTACCCCTAGGGCGATGAATGTAATTAGCCCATTATGACAATCGGTGGTAGTAGATAAACCTTATCGGGAGGTACCCTTAAAAGTTTAGGGAATAGTTTTTCGGACGGATCTGATGGAATTATTGTCCGGGGAGTTCAACTTAATATTAGGTATGGACTGGCTGGTGAAGTATCAAGCTAATTTAGATTGTGTAGCCAAGCGTATGGTGTTGAAAACCCCCGAGGGTGGTGAAGTGTTGGTGATAGGAGAAAGGGGAAACTGTCTGTCGAATGTAGTGACTTCCCTAAAAGCAGAAAGGATGATGAGAAAAGGATGCGAGGCGATATTAATGTTTGTTCGGGCTCTGGAAGGAAAGGACCTAACTGTTGGGGACATTAGGACGGTAAAGAAATTTTCTGATGTTTTCCCACAAGAGCTTCCGGGATTACCTCTGGATCGTGAAGTGGAGTTTGGTATCGATCTTCTTCCGAGAACAGCACCAGTATCTATCGCTCCATATAGGATGGCGCCAAAGGAGTTGGTGGAGTTGAAAACACAGATACAAGAGTTGTTAGATAAAGGATTTATTCGACCAAGTGTGTCGCCTTGGGGGGCACCGGTGTTATTTTTTAAGAAAAGGATGGATCAATGCATATGTGCATTGACTACCGTCAGCTGAACAAGTTAACTATCAAGAATAAGTATCCGTTGCCAGGGATTAATGACTTGTTCGATCAACTGAAAGGGCGTCAGTGTTTTCAAAGATAGATTTGAGATCAGGATACCATCAGCTTAAGGTCAAAGAATTGGATATTCATAAGACAACTTTCAGGACCCGTTATGGCCATTACGAATTTTTGGTAATGCCATTTGGGTTGACTAATGCACCAGCGGTGTTTATGGATTTGATGAACCGAGTGTTCCAACCCTACTTGGATCTGTTTGTTGTGGTATTTATAGATGATATCTTGGTTTACTCAAGATCGAAGAGGAGCATGATTTACATCTGCGAGTGGTTTTGCAGATTCTGAGGGAGAAGCAGTTGTATGCCAAATTCAGTAAGTGCGAACTTTGGCTAAGTGAAGTTACTTTCCTAGGCCATGTTGTGTCGGCAGAGAGGATTAGGGTTGACCCTCGAAAAAATAAAGCGGTGTTGGATTGGAAGCCGCCTAGGTCTGTGGCAGAAATTCAGAGTTTCTTGGTCTGGCCGGGTACTATCGAAGGTTTGTTGAAGGATTTTCTTCAATCGTGGTACCATTGACTAGGTTATTATGGAAATGAGTTCCGTTTATTTGGTCTAGTAAGTAGCAAGAGAGTTTTAAGAAGTTAAAAAAGATTTTGATGGAGGCTCCGGTATTGATTCAGTTGGAGGCTGGAAAGGAATTCGTAATTTATTGTGATGCGTCACACACGGGACTAGGATGCGTGTTGATGCAAGATGGAAAGGTTGTTGCATATACATCTCGGCAGTTAAGACAGCACGAAGCAAATTATCCCACACATGATTTGGAATTGGCGGCGGTGGTTTTTACTTTAAATATTTGGAGACATTATCTGTACGGGGAGAAATCTATTATTTATACAGATCATAAAAGCCTAAAATACCTTTTGACCTAGAAGGAGCTGAATTTAAGGCAGAGAAGGTAGATCGAGTTGTTAAAGGATTATGATTGCTCGATCGAGTACCATCCGGGTAAAGCTAATGTGGTGGCGGATGCCTTAAGTCGTAAAGTAATCTCTGACTTGAGGGCAATGTTTGCTCACCTTAGTTTGTATGATGATGGGAGCTTATTGGCTGGACTTCAAGTGAAACCCTCTTGGGTCGGTCAGGTTAAGGAGAAGCAGCAGGCCGATGAGTTGTTAAAGGAGAAGTTTCATGTAGGATCAAGTGATGGATAGACGGACTTCAGTATGAATAAGGAAGGACTGTTATGTTTTCAAGAGAGAGTTTGCATGCCAAAAGATCTGGAATTAAGGCATAGGATTTTGCAAGAAGCGCATGGAAGTTCATACGCTATGTACCCTTGAGGGAGTAAGATGTATCAGGATTTGTGGGATCAGTTTTGGTGGCCGGGCTTGAAGTGTGAGGTAAGGCTACTTGGGAGCCCGAGGAAGCGATGCGGCAGCAATACCCACATTTATTTTGATCAAGTAATTTTAAGGTCGAAATTTCTTTAAGGGGGTAGAACTGTAACATCCTGAATTAATAGGCCTATGTGTTCTATGTGTGTGGTTGTGCTTACTATGCTTGTTAGAATGTTTTAGGGGTCTAGAGTGGGCTCAAAGTTGGGCCGAGGCCTTAATCGAATATTCTGTTTGGACACTCTAGTAGGAAAGCCTGTTAAGTTAGGGCTTAAAATAGGTTATCTGTGTTTTAAAATACAAAATGGGCTTGTGGCCTAGGGGCAAAGTGGCGCTACTTAGAGAGAGCAGAGAAGTGGCGTCAGCTGAGAAGGCCCAAATTCAAGTTGCATAAAGCCCATTTCTTTTTAATTTAATCTAGTTAATTTTCGAAAATTAGATGGGTAGAGGGGGACAGCAATGATGCTTGAAAGTAGGATTTTTTTTTAATGATGATAGTGTGCTGATAAAGGAAGGAAGAGGTGGTGTTATCCATGACACTGAGAATGGGTGGTAGATAAAGATAAGGGAGGAAATTTAGGATTTATCTGCTGGTCACAGTGGTGGTCGAAATTCCAACACTGAGTGCAAAAGGGGAAAACAGCTAGATAGGGCTAAGGGGGTGCCAAATTCTCATTATTTTCCTAAAGTATAGCTTTTTGATTTTCTTTCACTTCTTCTTTTCTCCTCCTAATTTCAGCAACTAAGGGTTCTTCTTCTCCTTTTCTGCCTAAACCAAAAACTCCTAACTCTACTTTCCTCTCTACTTTCATACTATAGCCAATTGATATTGAAAAGCCCAAACCCCTAATCTTATTCTCTTATCTCCACTTTTATACAAAAGCCAAAATTCTATTATTTTCTCTGCTTTCATCTCCATAGCCGAATACCCTTGTCTATTCTTTTCTCCTTGTCGATTTCTTCATCAAAGCTGAATCTTCATAGATATCTTGAGATCATCTTTTCTTTCTAATCTTCTCAAAAGCCAAAATTCCCTAAGAGTTACCGAATTCTCTGTGTTAAGGTAAGTGCCAATTCCTTCGGTTCTTTTTTCTTCTCTTTTGGTTTTTGAGACCATAGCCGAATGGCTAGTTGGTTGTTAGGCCATCTTTAGTTTGACATTTTCACTGATCTCGTGTTCTTTTTGGGCGGTATTCTAGGATTTGAAGGAGATCTAATCGCCTAGGTTTCTAAGCCAGAAATCGTTAGCCTTCGAATCACGTTACTTTTTTAGGATTTCAAGGTAAGGGTTTCGATTATTCCTAAGTGTTCAATCGGTTTCTTTTTCTTATTGTGCCTTAACCTAATGCCTCGTTAAGCAATCATTATAGTATCCTCTGACTAAGGTCATTCATGGACTCGAATGTCAGCAAATCGAAGGAAGGGTTGGATCGTAGTCCCACCCCAAAGTTTAAGGTTGTGTGACCGACTTCAAAATAAAAACTTAGGCATTAGCGATCGTAGTGGCTACTGATAGTGTCGACTTAGATAGTATTGTCTTGTCGGTAATCAGGTGTGTAGATCTCTATCACACTAGTTAAACTATACTATGTATATGTTATGGGCTAAAAGTCAAAAATGAGGTCAGATGAACAGTCGTATTACCCAGAAAGGGTAGGCAAGGGATGCCAGGTACGTAATCATAGAAACTTCTCTATGTGTGTCAAAGTATGTGAAAATATGTGATCTGTTTAGGTAGTTTAATGTTCTGATTCTTGCATGTATGTATGCATGGGATGGGATTGATATGATGAAGGGGAACAGGTCACATAGCGATCGGTGGCTTTGCCACATAGGTCACATAGTGATTAGTCTTTATGATAGACAGCACAGTTGTCGATATGGTGTATAGTGGATGGAGGGTTGATTGTAGAAATCCCCACGGTGTGATGGTTGGTATGGGGGTGTGTAGAGGATGGACTTCTAGGTTTGGAATGGGCCATGTTGCATGAAAATAATTTGTTGCCATTGTGTATGGGCCAAGGACTATAATGTGTTTGTGGGCCTCAAGGCTTTTATGTGTTTTCGGGATTTGCACACTGAGTCTTGGTGACTCACCCCTTTTATTTTTTCCCAACTTTTCAGATGAGTAGTAGAATGTGGAAATGGGAGCCGAGGCGGACTCAAGGGGCCATCAAGTCTTTTATTTTCATAGACTGTTTTCGGTTTTTCATTGAGTTTTTTTTGGGATTATTTTTGTAATAAGGCCTCCATAACTTAGGTTATTGATCTATATTTTTTTATGTTACAATTTATATATGTTTTCAAAGTCTTAATTATAAGTAAAATGAAAATGGGCTTTTCAAGCACATTCAACGCGAATGTTGAGATTCCTTTCAAAAATGTCACAATTAATGATTAGTCGGTTAAAATAAACTGAGATTTTCAAAACCTCTTTAAAGCAAAGTTTCCAACATTCAACCCGTAGCATACCAGATCCGGTCATGAAGTATGGGTCGGGTTTGGGGTGTTACAGAAACCGTGGTACTGGTAGGGGTTGGTCACATTCCAGACCACAATGTCAGTTGTGTGGCAAAATTGATCATGTGGTTCAATCGTGTTACCATCGTTTTGATGAAAATTTCTCTGGTGTGGATTCTACCAATTTCAAGACTGTCAACTATCAACATTTCAATGGTCAAGATTTGTCAGCTCCTTCTTGTAATTCCCATTCACAACCCTCTGCTCCCTCTGTTCAGCAACCTTCTTGTTCCTCTTCTTTCAGATCCTCAGTTCAAACTTGGTACCTTGATTCTAGGGCCACCAATCATATCATTCTAGACATGACAACTCTCTCGACTGCTTCTTCTTACACAGGTACGGATCAGGTATCTATGAAAAATGGTGCGTCTGTTTCTATAGCCCATATATGTTCTTCTTCTCTGTTGATTGGTTCAAGATTTTTACATCTTAAGAATGTTCTCCATGTACCTACTATTTGCAAGATCTTATTGTCAGTTTGTCAATTTGCTAGGGACAATGGTGTTTATTTTGAGTTTCACCCCTATTTGTGTTTTGTCAAGGATATTCAGAAAGGGATGATTCTTCTAGTGGGCCACATGCATAATGGCCTTTATCATTTTAATGTATCTCGTACTGGTTGTCACAAGCCCTCTGCTGCAGCTTCTCGATCCAACTCTGTACATGTGTGCCATGCTCAACTCTCTTTTGCTTTTCTACTATGGTATAACAGGCTAGGCTATCCAAGCCATGACACTCTTGCATGTGTCTTGTGCTCCTATAATGTTTCTTTCAAGCATGATAATCTGCCTCATGTATGCTCAGCTTGTTAGTTAGGCAAATCTCATAAGTTGTCGTTTAAAGCTTCCACAATAGTGTATTCTTTGCCATTTGAACTTGTTGTATTTGATGTTTGGGGACCATCCCATATTAAATCAAATGGATTTTCTTACTATGTGTCCTTTGTTGATATGCACAACCGATATACTTGGTTATATTTTATCAAGGCTAAGTCTGAAGTATTGAAATGTTTTCTTCACTTTCAAAAAATGGTTCAAGTGCAGTTTGGTTCTACTGTCAAAATGCTCCAAATTGACTGGGGGTGAATATCGCTCTTTGTCTGCTGTTTAAACTTGGCATTCTGCATCGAATCACCTGTCCTCATACCTCAGAGCAAAATATTGTGGCTGAAAGGAGGCATCGCCAGGTGGTTGATATGGGTTTGACCCTCTTGGCTTAGGCTTCATGCCTCTAGAATTTTGGTCTTCTGCACTCTCTCATGATGTCCATGTGATCAATAGGTTACCAACATGTGTTCTTCAAGATAGTAGTCCCTATGAGATGCTGTATAAAGTCAAACCTTCCTATTCTAATTTTCGAGTTTTTGGTTGTGCTTGTTTTCCTTCATTGCGGCCATATCATCACCACAAACTTAACTTTCAGTCTACGAGGTGTGTGTTTCTTGGCCTTGTATCATATCACAAAGGCTACAGGTGTCTTGATGACACTGGTCGAGTGTTTGTATCTTGCTATGTTGTTTTTGATGAAGCTCAGTTTCCGTTCCTGCATGGTTTTCATTATCGAGCTCACACTAATCTCGTTCAATCGACTCATTAGCAATCATACATTCCTCTTTTTACAATACCAGTTTCCTTGGATTCTGTGGCTAGCTCCAGCTTGACCCACCATGACACTAATTCTCCTGTTGGTCCCTCTTCGTCTACAACTTAGTCGTGTGATCTGTCTACTGGAACTAATGTGCCTCCTTCTCCCACTCTAGTTGATCCTCCTACCCGTTCCACTCAGAATGCTCATCCTATGCAGACTAAGTCTAAGAGTGGTGTTTATAAGCCTAAACTATTCTCATCTCTAAGAGTGGTGTTTATAAGCCTAAACTATTCTCATCTATCATCACTAAGAAGGAACCATCTTCCATAACTGAGGCATTCCAGAGTCCTCAGTGGACAGTAGCTGCACAAGCTGGGTACCAAGTTTTGCTTTCAAACCATACTCGGGATCTTGTGCCCTTACCTATGGATCAAAAGGCTGTTGGCTGTAAATGGATTTTCAAACTTAAAAGGAATGCTGATGGTTCGGTAGCTCGGTACAAGGGTTGGTTGGTGGTTAAAGGTTATCTTCAAGAAGCTGGCATTGACTTTCATGAGACCTTCAGCCTTGTGGTGAAACCTACAACAATTAGGGTGGTCTTGGCTATAGCAATCTCCTTGGGTTGGTCACTCAGACAGGTAAATGTTAATAACTCGTTTTTAAATGGTGATTTAATCGAAGAAATATACATGGTGCAACCACCAGGCTTTGAACAGTCAGGAACCAATGGTCAGCAGCTGGTATGCAGGTTAAGGAAAGCTTTATATGGCCTCAAACAAGCACCTCGAGCTTGGTTCCACAAACTAAGGGAGTTCCTTCTTTCCAAAAAATTTAAAGTATCAAAGGCTGACAATTCCCTTTTTATAAATCAGTCTAGAACTCAATTGCTCTACGTTCAAGTTTATGTGGATGACATCATAGTTACTGGTTCTAACTCAAGTGCTATAAGTTAGTTTGTTAAGGAACTCAATGATAAGTTCTCTCTGAAGGATTGGGAAAGCTAAACTATTTCTTGGGCATAGAGGTTAAATACAACTCGGATGTCATTTTTCTTAATCAAAAGCAGTATGTACTAGGATCTACTTAAGAAGGCCTCTATGGACAAGTCAAATAGTTCCCCTACACCTATGGTATCTACTTGTCGATTATCAGCTTATGAAGGAAGTCCGGTTGAAGATGAAAGTCTCTTTAGGAGTATAGTTGGTACTCTACAGTATGTTGTCATCACTAGAACAGAAATTGCTTTTTCAGTCTATAAAGTCTGTCAGTTCATGCGCAGACCTCGAGACTCGAACCTCAAAGCTGTTAAGTAAATCTTGCATTATCTACAAGACATATTGGATCATGGGCTACACTTCAGTCGCGCATCTAAACTTGTCCTTGAAGGCTACTCAGGTTCCAGCTGAGGGTCTGACCTTGATAATCGAAGGTCAACATCGGGCTATTGTGTTTTCCTAGGAAAAATCCAATCTCCTGGAGTTCGAGGAAATAGCAAGTTGTATCCAGGTCTACAGTCAAAATTGAATACAGAAGCTTGGCCAATGTCACTATTGAGATGGTCTGGCTCTGATCGTTGTTGACTGAGTTATGTGTTCCTGTTTCCAACAAGTCACTGGTTTGGTGCGATAGCTCAACTACGGTTGCTGTAGCTAGAAATCCAGTCATGCACTCAAAATTCAAGCATGTGGAATTGGACATGTTCTTTGTAAGAGAGAAAGTAGCAGCAAGTGTGCTTTAGGTTGGTCATGTGTCCAATCAAGATCAAATTGCTGACGTGCTGACAAAACCGTTATCCGCAATGATGTTTAGCAAGTTCAAAAGAAAGCTCAAGGTTGCTACATATGAAGATTAAGTTCCAGAAGGAAGGAAAGTCAGTAGAGCACGGGGAATGTTGTAATATCCCATACTATGGCTTATGCATAATTGCTCAATTGAATGTGAAAGCATGCCTTTGTATGTATAAATGTGTTCTGTTAACCTTAGTGAGTAGGTGAACGCTTTAGAAATTATTTAAATTTAAGTCTAAAAGAGGGAGTTAATCCTGATAGGCCTTAATAAAATAAATGGGGGAAATAAAACACACAAACGGGCTTGGAAAAGTGACCCGGAGGAGCCACTTAGGGCCTCTGGGAATGACGCCACCAGCAGGGTAAATGGGCCAAGGTTCGAGTCGCATGGGAAGCTAAATGGAAGCTTTTATTTTCGGCAAAAGGAGAAGTAGTGGACGACAAAAAGGAGTCTATGGGAAGAGTTTAAGATGAGGTCAAATTCTTTTAGAATTTCGGCTAAGGTAGGAGAATAAGTGTTGGCCGAATAAGGGTCTCTAGGTAGACTAATTTCGGTAGAAAAGGGAAAAGGGTGGCTTTTCCTCATTCTCTCTTTTCCTCTTCCGAATTCTCAAGTAAAACTCCTCTCTTCTCTTTTATTTTTCTCCAAAGCCAAAATACCCTGTGTTCTAGCTGAAACTTCTCCCAAATTCCACTAGTGCCGATTCTTTCTAAGCCTCGTATTCCTCTTTTTTTATCCTTGTGAGCCGAATCTCTCTAGTATCCTTCAAAGCCGATTTTTTTCTTCTTCACATTTCAATCACATTTCATCTCATATACCATTTAGCCAATTCATGTTTTTATTGCCCCCATTAATCAGACACAAAATTAGAATGAATACACGATTTGTCACCTCGAGTTACCTGACAGTGATGGCACTGAACATGTAGATACTACCACCCCGGGATGCTCGACAATGATGGTTTTCATGTAACACCCCTAACCTTAAACCATTGCTGGTTTAGGGTTAAGAGGTATTACCGAACAATGGAAAACTTTTACGAACATTTCATATTACAGTTCATCCAATGCAATCAAAATGTCCCTTAAATAGGTCAACGAGACCTCAAGCAAGCTTTAGAATAGGGCCAGGGCTAAACTGAACACATACAGAAATTTTCAGAAATTTAAAACTTTTTCTAAGTTATAGAGGTCACACACCAGTGTGGGCAGGCCATGTGCCTCCCACGCCTCAGACACGCCCGTGTGTCTAGGCCGTGCCAAAACAGGGCATACTTACTGACTTGTCGACACGGCCGTGGACACACTCGTGTGCCTCACCCGTGGTCAATTCTGACTTGCACCATACGGTCAGTCATACGCCCATTTGTTCAGCCCATGGTCGATCCTGACTTGTTTTGAATTTCAACCACAAGGGACACGGTCGAGCCACACCGTATGGGCAATTATAGGCCATTTTCAAGGCCAAATTTCCACCCACACCTAAGTCATTCTCACCTACACATACAAGCATAATTATTAACACAATAGGCTACCAAAAACACACCAAATGATCATAATATCATCCCAATTCAATCTCATTTCTAACATACCATCTTATATGTTAACTAACTTAACCAACTCACAATTAAACCAAGTATGATACATCCATATCTTACCAATCATATAACCATTTCATTAACCAAACATGTGCACTCATTTTGCATCAATAGGCTTATCATAATCTTGACCATTTCATTTGCCAACAAGCCATACCAAAACATGCATCATATACCATATTTACTCATGCATATTATCAACATTTATCTAGCCACATGTCATAGATATTTATACACATTTCAAACATATACCAAAATGACTAGCCTATACATGCCATGTTTAGCTATATACACATTCAAAAGTACCAACGTTGAGTTTGATAGTATGGTGATGATCCTCGACGGCCCCCGAGCCTCTCGTAGCTTTAACGATCTATAAAATAGAATAAACACATACAAAGTAAGCTTTTCAAAAGCTTAGTAAGTCATATACAAATAAACTTAACATAGATCCTTCATAAGCATAACTATTTGAATTCATTAACATATTCTCAATTCCAGCACATATATAAACTCATTAGCTCACTTGATTTACCATTGCTTACCAATTCATCACATCTCAAATTTCTCATTTGCTCATATCTCAAACATATATATATATATATCTCAAATGTTCGTTTGCATTATTGCACATACATACTCACCTTTCATGCTTATACAAAGCATATATATCAACATACCTCAAACGTATATACAATTCACATATTCATTCATTTCTTGGACTTACCCATTGAATCGTTCGAAACTAAATAGGATACTCAGAGTGCTCGGAATAGTTGTACAATGCCAATGTCACAGACGTGGTCTTACATGTAACCAGATATCGATGCCACTGTCCCAGACAGGGTCTTACACGAATCAATATGATGCCAATGTCCTAGACATGATCTTACATGAATCAATACGATGCCAATGTCCCAGACATGGTCTTAGACGTAAATCTCATGTCGATGCCAACGTCTTAGACGTGGTCTTCCACGAAATCGTAAATCAATGCCAACATCCAAGATGTGGTCTTACATGATATCGTAAATCAATGCCAACATCCTAGACGTGGTCTTACATGATATTTCACATCGGACACCAATATCTTGTGTAACAGCCCGATTTAGGGTCTAGTCAGAACAGTGATCTCAGAATCACTAATTCGAGGTTTGAAAAAATTATATTCATGTTATGTTTATGAGGATGTATGGAAATTTTGGTGCCTTAATTTTAGTAATTTCTAGCTAAATTGTGAAAAAGGACTAAATCGCATAAAGTGTGAAAGTTTTATTTTAATTGCTAGAGGTGCCAAATAGCTATGGATTATAAATTAGAGGTCCCAATTGTACAATTTGGCCTTGTTAGATGTCTTGGCTGGCCATAGAAAGCTAAGGGGACAAAGGCATTAAATGTTGGTCAAAAGTTGGTGATATTAGTTGACAAAATGAATAAAATAAGATGAAATAAGCCAAGGCTATCATCTTTTCATTTTCTTTTCTTCTTCAACTGAAAATACCAACAAATATAGGGTTTTGAAAGCTTGAAAATTTCAGCAAACTTTCCTCCTCTCAAGTAAATGATTTTGATGACTTTTCTTGATAAAAATTGTACTTTTGGAGTCCCCAAAGCTTAAGCTTGCTAATGAGGGGACTATTTTGCAATATGGTTGAGAGTCTAGGGACTTGCCATTAGAGAGTTTATGTTGTTTGATGAGTTTTTATGGAAGAAAATGAATTATAGAATGTTAACAAACAACTTTTGTGAAAGGTGTTGTTTGAAAACACCTAATTTGGGCTAAAATGCAAAAGTTGTAAATTGTTCATTAAGGCATGAAATAGTTGGAATTATGGATAGTTGTAAGAGGATTAAATGTTTATCTAGGCTTGTTTATTAATAAAATGTGATAAAAAAATATTTACGAGCCTAGAGGCAAAATCATAATTTTGCCAAAGTGTAGGGGCAAAATAGTCATTTTTGCCTAAAGTGTAGTTTATTGTGAATTATGAATTATAAGTGATTAAATCACTAAATTCCATTGTTCTACATCAAATAAAATGAGTTTGGACCTAGAATGAGTGAAAAGAGAAATGTGGGTAAAAAGGTCCCTTTCGGCCCTTTCGTCATCGAGGTAAGTTCATGTGCAAATGTGGTAATTACGTATGAGTTATTTTAGTATTCCAATATTGTATGGAATGTATAATTATGCAATGACTGTATTAAATAAGTGTTGATGAGTTGTTAAGAGAATTGGAAATCTAAGAATAGTAAGAAATGCAAATAGTATGAAATGATGATAGCTAAGGTTTCGTGTAAGACCATATTGAAATATGGCCTCGGTGAGAGATTTTGTATAAGACCATGTCGGGGACATGAAATCGATAGGTTAAATCATGTATGAACATATCGAGGGCATGATGTCAGCGTGACATTATAGGTACGAGACTTAAGGGAGTTACTTAACAATTCTAGTAACTAAATAAGTATTTTGAAAATTGAGAAGGAATGTGTTGTACCAGGAGAGGTATAGGTACGTGTTAGAACTGAATTGAGATGGATTCAGTACATGATGAACCCTTAGTGGGTTATGTATGATCAATGTGTTTTAAGTGCATGAGATAGGGTTATTTATGCATGGTAGGAATGCAAATGATTATCGTGGAACGTTAAGTAAGAAAAGTAGTGCGTGAGGATGTTCTCGAGTGAACATTAGAATAGAGAATATATGTGGATTATTATCCATGAATGTAAAATAATAGTGAGCTATAGGCGATATCACCTTATTGATGTTAATGATGGGCTATGGACGATACCATCAATTATACTGTTATCGGTGGGCTATGTGCATTACCACTTGATTAATTAGTAATCGATGGGCTATGTGTGATACCATCAATTTTACTGTTATCCATGGGCTATGTGCGTTACCACCTGATTAATTAGTAATCGATGGGCTATGTGCGATACCATCAACTATATTATCAATTGGTGGGCTAAGTGCGATACCACCACAAGTATAAATAATTGGTGGGCTAAGTGTGATACCACCACAAGTATAAATAATTGGTGTGATAAGTGTGAAACCACCGAGAGATTTGTAGTATGAGTGGCTTAGTGAAAAATGTTTGATGTGTTGTTTCATATGATTATGTAGTGATCAGTGCAAGATTGTATGTTAATTAAATGAGCAATTGGCTTGTGGCCCAGTTAGGATGTGGTAAGAGATAGAGTGAGTAAGCTTCAAGAATGGTCAAGTAAGCAACCATGAGATAATGAGAAAAACTCATTAAAATGCCTTGTAGTTGTGTATATTCAATGAATATCAGTATTTATCAGTTAGATGTAGATGAACTTACTAAGCATTATTGCTTACTCCTTTTCCTTTTCTCATCTTTTATAGGTTAATTTAGCTGGCTCGGGTTGGAGATCGCTGGAGATGTTTTCACACTATCGATTAGACACTTGGTATGAGGTATCAAGTCCTTATGAGTCATGGCATGTATAGGGCTAGTACTTGAGGTTGATTAAGTCTTGTGAATGTAGCCAAATTGTATTGGCCTAAGGGAACTTATAGTTGTTTGCGTATAGCCATAGATAATGGCTTAAGTTGGTTGTAATTATATGGGAAATAGCTCCCTTAGTGTATGGATTGCAGACTTTACTTCTCTTGTGTTTAAATATCTTTAAACCAAGAATTATAATGATATTACTATAATTTAAGTGATGATGAATAAATGTATGGAACTGAGGGTGGTGATTGGCTTAGAAAATAGCCTTTATGTGCTCACACGGGTAGACACACGGGCGTGTCTCTAGGCCGTGCGTAACCTGTACCTTATTGTTTTAAGTCAGGATAGGCCACGGTCAAACTCCACGGTCGTTTGTTTGAGCCGTGTAGGACACACGATTTGGACATGGGCGTGTGCCCCAGACCGTGTGAACAAGTCAGTATATCAAGGATTAACACATGGTCTAGGCCCACGGTGTGTCAAGGCCATGTGAATATAGTTAGTAACTCCGCACGGTTCAAAGCCACGGGTATGTTGTGAGGGTACACGGGCGTGCCCTCATTCCACACAGGCGTGTACCCTAACTGTGGGAGTTTTGGCAGATGTTGGGATTTTTGAGCACGGTGTGAGCACATGGTTGTGTGTGACTACACACGGCGTGTGTGTC
This sequence comes from Gossypium rotundifolium, assembly GCA_025506655.1. Classification (NCBI taxonomy): domain Eukaryota; kingdom Viridiplantae; phylum Streptophyta; class Magnoliopsida; order Malvales; family Malvaceae; genus Gossypium; species Gossypium rotundifolium. The sequence goes on along the minus strand of CP106734.1, from coordinate 114,699,108 downwards.
ATCTAACACGGGCGTGTACACCCTGTTTAAATGGGAAAAAAATTTTACAGACCGTAAGAGTTCCCGATATAGTCTCGAGAGCCCTCACATGTGTGAGTGAGGTCTTGTAAGTCGAAAAAAAGTTGTTGTATTGACATCAAGGAGAGTAGTCGCGTTGAGCCTAAGTGGTAACGCCTTGTGCTCGATTCGACGGGGATTACGAGTAAAGGGTGCTACATTTAGTGGTATCAGAGTATGGTTTAGTCGGTTCTCGGACTAACCTAGCTTGAGTAAGAGTCTAGCTATACATGCCATAGGTGGACCATGATAGTGTGATATCTCTCTACTCTAACGAAATTATTTTGTTAAGACAGGGATGGTTCCCAACCGAGCTAAGCCTAATAATGTTGTAAGTGATAATAAGGTAATTGAAATACTCCTATACATTGATGAGATTCAAAGAGGTATGAATAGAAGTGTATGACATGTTTGTGATAATGCATGAGATGAGAGTTATAAAGTGATAAGCTTATCTGTATTGGCTGGATGTGCATAAGGTGTTATATACTCAACCTACTGGGTTAGGTGCATATAGTGAGTAAATTTACCCAGAGGATGGGGTATATGTGTATGTATGGTTGTTTGAATGATGTGTGATCAATATGTCCACATAGTTTAATTTCATGTGCGACTATTAAAGTAGATGATGTATAATGTTTTATTTCGTGACTCTTTATGAAACTATGAATATTATGGTGTGAGAGTTAAACTGGAAAGTTTGATTAAATAGAATGTAGGGATGAGTACAGTTGTTTAATGATAAAATGATGAATAAGACCATGGTTGGACCATGGCGATACATGTGATCCCATGTAAGATCATGTATGGGACATGGCATTGGTGATGATACGTGATTCTGTGTAAGACCACGTCTGAGACCTGGTATTGTTATGAGATTTCATGAAAGACCATAGCGAGGCTATGGCATCATGATGACATGTAAAGAAATAGCTGGACCATGATGTTGTGATACGAGTAAGACCATAGTTGGACTATGGCAATCAGATAAACGACGTACTCAAACCCGTAAGACATTCTTTAGTTGATGAGTGATTGTAAGAGAAAGTAGAGTCAAATGTTAAGTACTCGAGCATATATTAATATGGAACTTGAATTATTAAAGTCACAATTCAAAAGTGTGAGTGATAGAGACTATTTCATTGATGATGAATTTTAAATCATATGTATGTAGTCATGAGAGTCAAGTCAAGGGGCTCTGTGACCTCACCCTCCTTACCACTGTCAAATTATGATGAAATGCTACGAGAGTCAAATTGAGTAAGTTTGCATGTGATTAACATAATATTTATGTTAGCATTCTGGGAATGTTCTGTATCACATTGATACATGACACTCTGTTAGATAAAGTAATTGTGGTTGAACATGGGGTTGAAGTCCTAGGGGACTATAATGAAAAGGCTATCATTAAGATGTGAAATAGATAATGTCTCGTATAAGACCATGTTCGAGGCATAGCTCGATACCAAGTTATGATTTCGTATAAGACTACATCCAGAAGGTGGCTTTGGTAATGGATATGAGAATCGTATAAGACCATATTTGGAATATGGCATCGATACTTGATACGGAAGTCCATATAAGACCTTAATCGGGTTATGGCATTGGCATTTAGAGGTGACTCCATATAAGACCACCTTGGGAGTGTGGCATTGGTTTCGTGCCTACATAAATGATGAGGAATGTGTGTCTTTGATTATCCCAGTAATCAATGGGACAGATAGATGAGTTTAGAGGTAGAAAGGAGAATTGTACTAAAGTCATGTGAACTCGTGAATACAGGCACTCGTGAACGAGTCACAAGGAAATGAGTACAGAATGTGGCACGGTATGTGCTTAATAGAGGCAATTAGAAGCGAGTAGGAAGCCTAAGGTTTATGATTATCGAGGTCTTCTTAAATTGATGTTCACTAATGAAAAGAATTATTAAGGAGTTGAGGACGAAATGGTTAGAGAAACAATGTTTGAATTGTGAGAGTGTTCAATCATGATAACCATAATTGTATGGATCATAATGATCTCTTTAAGTATTACGTGTTAATATCTTTTGCCTTTTAGGGGCGATGTAATTGTTTATCTCATGAATCGAGATCGTGCGAGAAAGTTAGCTGATTTTCAAAATTTGATTAAACGGTTGTCGATTTAGTAATTGGAATTGACATTCCTTTATCTCCTCGTAACCTTATTCGGGTACTTTGAGGAGGTAGTTGGTGATGATTCTAGTATAAGGAGTGAAATCATGAGCTTCACATTGTGTGATGAGTTTTCGGGCAAGCCGAATAGAGTTAATGAATCCGATAGAGATGTCCCTGCTATTGTGAGATATGACGATAGTAAAGGTTTTAGATTAACATAAGCAAGAGAAACTCAGATGAGAGTTTGCTTAAGATATGTTCTCAGTATGGAGAAAAGAGTAGATTAACATATTAAGATATGATTCGAGTTCTATGTATATTCATGTATGAATCAATAAAGAGAATAAAATTCTGTGTGTTCGTGAGTGGGGGAGCATGATACGAAGATATTCTCATTGAAATGTTCAAACCGCGATGGTCGAGTGGAAGCTATAAAAAGGACTATTAATTGAAAGTTCTGGTACTGAGTTCAGTCTGAATCGAGGAAAAGAGTTGCCAAATTGGTAATCCAGAGACGATCACTTTTGTGTATATGTAGTGAGTTAGATGTTATGAAATGATCCATGAAAAAAAAAATTTGATATGTATTTTCTAAATTTTGACAAGTTGGAGTATCTTATGCTGCAGAAGATTTTGAAAATGAAATAGTGGAAACGGCATGAACTATTGCAATGGTGTGTATAGTTATTGTAATACTTCTCAGATAGTAGACATAGTACAGATGTCTGGTTGAAGGATCCATGTTAAACAATGCGAATTAGTTACTTGATTGATCTTAGTGAGTAATATTTCAATTTTAGAGAGGTTAATGACTAGAGCGAGTCTTTCTTTCAGAGTAAAGGAGTTCAGAAATGAGGTAGTAAATGGTATTTTAAATAAGTTCTGAATGAGTTTATTTAAGATGATAAAATCCAGGTTGGATAAGATTTTTGTTGTCGATGTTTCCTTGAAATAGAATTTGAATATTGATGAATCAAGAACTTATACAGAAGTTTTGGTATGAGGTTTAGTAGTAGCATATCTACTAATACAAGGATAAGAAAGTGCAGATATGTGAATAAATGTTTTTGACAATAAAGTACATTTCACGATATGATTGAGTCTATGGCCAGAAGTGGTTGACCACTAAAACCTGAGTTTTTAAAGCGTACCAGTCAAGAGTGTTAAAGTCGGTGAATGCTTTAATGAGAAATTGAGATGAAACCTTATAGATGTCAAGTGTTGTTTGACAAAATTCCCAAGAAGGGGAATGACATTTGAGTTGTAGTAAATCAACTGGTAAGGATCCGAATGATCATTTGGACATGTGCAGAGTTCTAAATTAGTGGATTACTGAGCATACGTCCTGGAGGAAGAAATACCTAGGTAACAAGTGATGCTTCGACCTTGTGTAAGATAGCTTAAAGGTTGTTGACAAGAGAAACTTGAAGATAAGTAGATTTGCGATTTTAAAAATTTCTAGAAATGTTAAAAGAATGTGGGCAGTGACTCCTCCTGATAAGATTTTCGAGGACGAAAATCCCTAAGGGGGAGAATTGTAACAGCCGATTTAGGGGCTAGTCGAACAGTGATCTCGAAATCACTAATTCTAGGTTTGATAAAATTATATTCATGTTATGTTATGTGCTATAACATGTTTATAAGGATGTATGGAAATTTTAGTGCCTTAATTTTAGCAATTTCTAGCTAAATTATGAAAAAGGACTAAATCGCATAAAGTACAAAGGTTTTATTTTAATTGCTAGAGGTGTCAAATAGCTATGGATTATAAATTGGAGATCCCAAATGTGCAATTTGGCCTTGTTAGGTGTGTTGGCTGGCCATAGAAAGCTAAGGGGACAAAGGCATTAAATGTTGGTCAAAAGTTGGTGATATTAGTTGACAAAATGAATAAAATAAGATCAAATAAGCCAAGGCTATCATCTTTTCATTTTCTTTTCTTCTTCAATCGAAAATACCAACAAAGATAGGGTTTTGAAAGCTTGAAAATTTCAGCAAACTTTCCTCCTCTCAAGTAAGTGATTTTGATGACTTTTCTTGATAAAAATTGTACTTTTGGAGTCCCCAAAGCTTAAGCTTGCTAATGAGGGGACTATTTTGCAATATGGTTGAGAGTCTAGGGACTTGCCATTAGAGAGTTTATGTTGTTTGATGAGTTTTTATGGAAGAAAATGAATGATAGAATGTTAACAAACAACTTTTGTGAAAGGTGTTGTTGTGAAAACACCTAATTTGGGCTAAAATGCAAAAGTTGTAAATTGTTCATTAAGGCATGAAATAGTTGGAATTATGGATAGTTGTAAGAGGATTAAATGTTTATCTATGCTTGTTTAATAATAAAATGTGATAAAAATTTATTTACGAGCCTAGGGGCAAAATCATAATTTTGCCAAAGTGTAGGGGCAAAATAGTCATTTTTGCCTAAAGTGTAGTTTATAGTGAATTATGATTTATAAGTGATTAAATCACTAAATTCCATTGTTCTAGATCAAATAAAATGAGTTTGGACCTAGAACGCAGTGAAAAGAGAATGTGGGCAAAAGGTCACTTTCTACCTTTTCGTCATCGAGGTAAGTTCATGTGCAAATGTGGTAATTACTATGAGTTATTTTAGTATTCTAATGTTGTAGGGATGTATAATTATGTAATGACTATATTAAATAAGTGTTGATGAGTTGTTAAGAGAATTGGAAGTCTAAGAATAGTAAGAAATGCAAATAGTATGAAATGATGATAGCTAGGGTTTCGTGTAAGACCATATTGAAATATGGCCTCGGTGAGAGATTTTGTATAAGACCATGTCGGGGACATGACATCGATAGGTTAATTCATGTATGAACATATCGAGGGCATGATGTCAGTGTGACATTATAGGTACGAGACTTAAGGGAGTTATTTAACAATTCTAGTAACTAAATAAGTATTTTGAAAATTAAGAATGAATGTGTTGTACCAGGAGAGGTATAGGTACGTGTTAGAACTGAATTGAGATGGATTCAGTACATGATGAACCCCTAGTGGGTTATGTATGATCAATGTGTTTTAAGTGCATGAGATAGGGTTATTTATGCATGGTAGGAATGCAAATGATTATCGTGGAAGGTTAAGTAAGAAAAGTAGTGCGCGAGGATGTTCTCGAATGAACATTAGAACAGAGAATATATGTGGATTATTATCCATGAATGTAAAATAATTGTGAGCTATGGGCGATATCACCTTATTGATGTTAATGATAGGCTATGTGCGATACCATCAATTATGCTGTTATCGGTGGGCTATGCGCGTTACCACCTGATTAATTAGTAATCGATGGGCTATGTGCGATACCATCAATTTTACTATTATCGGTGGGCTATGTGCGTTACCACCTGATTAATTAGTAATCGATGGGCTATGTGTGATACCATCAACTATATTATCAATTGGTGGGCTAAGTACGATACCACCACAAGTATAAATAATTGGTGGGCTAAGTGCGATACCACCACAAGTATAAATAATTGGTGGGCTAAGTGCGAAACCACCGAGAGATTTGTAGTATGAGTGGCTTAGTGAAAAATGTTTGATGTGTTGTTTCATATGATTATGTAGTGATCAGTGCAGGATTGTATTTTAATTAAATGAGCAATTGGCTTGTGGCCCAGTTAGGATGCGGTAAGAGATAGAGTGAGTAAGCTTCAAGAATGGTCAAGTAAGCAACCATGAGATAATAAGAAAAGCTCATTAAAATGCCTTGTAGTTGTGTATATTCAATGAATATCAGTATTTATTAGTTAGATGCAGATGAACTTACTAAGCATTATTGCTTACTCTTTTTCCTTTTCTCATCTTTTATAGGTTAATTTAGCTAGCTCGGGTTGGAGATCGCAGGAGATGTTTTCACATTATCGATCAGACACTTGGTATGAGGTATCAAGTCCTTATAAGTCATGGCATGTATATGGCTAGTACTTGAGGTTGATTAAGTCTTGTGAATGTAGCCAATTGTATTGGCCTAAGGGAACTTATATTTGTTTGCGTATAGCCATATATAATGGCTTAAGTTGGTTGCAATTATATGGGAAATAGCTCCCTTAGTGTATGGATTGCAGACTTTACTTCTCTTGTGTTTAAATATCTTTAAACCAAGAATTATAATGATATTACTATAATTTAAGTGATGATGAATAAATGTATGCAACTGAGGGTGGTGATTGGCTTAGAAAATAGCCTTCATGTGCTCACACGAGTAGACACACGGGCGAGTGTCTAGGTCATGCGTAACCTGTACCTTATTTTTTAAGTCAGGATAGGCCACGGTCAAACTCCACGGTCGTTTGTTTGATCCGTGTAGAACATACGGTTTGGACATGGGTGTGTGCCCCAGACCGTGTGAACAAGTCAGTATACCAAGGATTAACACACGGTCTAGGCCCACGGGTGTGTCAAGGCCATGTGAATATAGTCAGTAACTCCGCATGGTTCAAAGCCACGGGTATGTTGTGAGGGTACACGGGCGTGCCCCCATTCCACACAGGCGTGTGCCCTAACTGTGGGAGTTTTGGTAGAATGTTGGGATTTTTGAGCACAGTGTGAGCACATAGTCATGTGTGCCAAAACACGGGCGTGTGTGTCATCTAACACGGGCATGCACACCCTGTTTAAATGGGAAAGAAATTTTACGGACCGAAAGAGTTCCCGATATAGTCTCAAGAGCCCTCACATGTGTGAGTGAGGTCTTGTAAGTCAAAAAGAAGTTGTTGTATTGACATCAAGGAGAGTAGTCGCGTTGAGCCTAAGTGGTGTTCAAGTAGTTTTATACGGTAACGCCTCGTGCTCGATTCCGACGGGATTACGGGTAAGGGGTGTTACATCATGTCATATACTATCTTATCTATTCCTAGGTTCATACGAGACTTCTCAGACATCAATAACTTGTCGATATAAACATATATCCTCGGATTTCACATACATTCCATTTCAATTTTTTTCATAGCAATCCAATTTCATATATGGACAAATAACTCAATTCAAATACATTTATTTGTATATCGACTTACCTCAGATTCAGTTTAATGGAAACAAACTCGGCTATTCAATCACTTTTGATTTCCCTCGATCTAAGTCCGTTTTCTTCGGTTCTTGATCTATACATATTCAGATTAAATCTATTTATTCATGAAAACATTAAATTCAATTCAAAAACACAAATTTAGGGCAATTTACAAATTAGCCCTCACATTTTCACATTTGGACAATTTAGTCCTTATTTCACAAAATCACAAAATATACCAAATTTCATATTACTCATGCTTGGTCGAATATCACCCATGCTCATTCAAGTCCACACATTTCATTTATTTTACAATTTAGTCCCTTAAAACACTATTTTTTCAATTAAGTCCAAAATACTCAAATCTATCAAAAACTCAAAGATAAACTATGTTAATCAAACACATATCTTTCATATTTCATCCTCAAACATCATAAAATTTATGAATTCATCAATGGCTCACTTCAAAAACAGCATCAATTCACAAAATTGAGGCATGGGTTTTGAAGAACACAAAGTAACGATTGCAAAAACGTAGAAATTATCAAAAATCGAACAAAACTCATACCTCAATCAAGGAAGACAAGGGCCGAATGCTTCAAAACTTTTAACCCTATTCTTTCTTTCTAATTTTGGTGGAAAACAAGATGAATATGGTGGCTTTTTAGCCTTTTGTTTTATTTAATAACATGAAATTTCCAATTTACAAAAATAACCTTTATTATTATCATTAAAATTCCAGTATCATATGTCTATCTTTTGAATTTAAAACATCAAATGGTTAAATAACCACATAAGGACCTCATCTTTAATAAGACACATCATTTCAGCCATTATTCAATTAGAAAGCTATTTTTAACTTTTATACGACTTAGTCTTTTTCTCAAATTAAACACAGAAACGGACAAATTAATTTACGAAACTTTCACACATGCTAAATCATATACTACTGACATAGAAAAAATATTAAAATATTTTTAAGACTCGAATTTGTGGTCCCAAAACCACTGTTCCAACTAGGATGTGAGTTATATTAGATATGATTTCAATTTCAGACGGAGCAATCACATGTGACGGATCACATCGGTATCGTCTAAGCATCGATACATGAAATACATTGTGAATCTTTTGTAGCTTATGTGGCAACAACAATCATACGCAACTGGTCCAACACGTTCAATAATCTCATATGGCCCGATGAACCTCGAACTCAACTTGCCTTTACGTCTGAATCGAAGTACTTTCTTCCACGGAGATACTTTTAAGAACACTTTGTCACGATCTCAAATTCAATATCTTTTCGTTTCAAGTCCGCATAGGACTTCTGATGATCAGAAGCTACTTTCAGACTATCTCGGATTACTTTTACTTTTTGTTCAGTGTCGTTTATCAAGTCAACCCGTGTATCTTATTTTCACTGAGCTCAATCTAATACAGAGGTGTTCGACATTTGTGTCCGTACAAAGCTTCATAATGTGCCATTTTAATACTCCACTGAAAACTGTTGTTATAAGCAAATTCAATCAATGGCAAGTATGATTTCCATGTACCGTTAAATTCAAGAGTACAACATCTTAGCATATCCTCAAGAATCTGAATAATCCGTTCAGATTGGCCATTAGTTTGCAAGTGAAAAGTGGTACTGAAATGCAATTTTGCACCTAAAGCTTCTTGTAATTTCTTCCAGAATCGTGATGTAAACCTCAGATCTCTGTCAGACACAATAGACAACGGCACCCTTGCAATCTTACAATATCAAAATGTAAAGTTCGGCTAATCTATTAAGTGAGTAATTAAATCTTAGCGGAATAAAATGGGCGGATTTTGTCAATTAATCAACTACAAACCAAATTGCATCTTTCATTTTTAGAGTCAAATGCAACCCAGAAACAAAATCCATTGTCACTCTATCCCATTTCCACTCGGGAATCAGAATTGTTTGTAATAAACCAGATGGAACTTGATGTTCAGCTTTACCTTGCTGACAGACTAAACATTTCGATACAAAATCAGAGATATCTCTTTTCATACTAGACCACCAATAGTGTTGCTTCAGATCATGGTACATCTTCTTACTTCTCAGATGAACAGATAGACGACTATTATGAGCTTCACTCAAAATCAACTGAATCAACTCTGGGTTTCTCGGAACACATATTCGATCTCAAAACCTCAAGAAATCATTAACATCAACTCAAAATTTAGAATTAGAGTTCAAATCACACCGAGCTCGTTTCGTTAACATTTCATTATCATTCTTCTGAGCATCACATATTTTTTGTAAAAACAACGGTTTCGCTTTCAATTCAGCTAGCACTGAACCATCATCAGACAGGTCTAAATGAGCATTCATAGCTCACAATGCAAAAAGTGACTTTCGACTCAGTGTATCGGCAACAACATTTGCCTTACCCGGGTGATAATCAATCACAAGCTCATAATCTTTCAACAGCTCTAACCATCTTCTCTGTCGCAAATTCAACTCTTTCTGAGTCATCAGATACTTCAAACTTTTATGATCTAAAAATACATGACATTTCTCACCAAAAAGATAATGGCGCCAAATCTTTAATGCAAACACAATCGCAACCAGCTCAAGATCGTGTGTCGGATGATTCTTTTCATGAGGCTTTAGTTGTCTCGAGGCATAAGCTATTGCTTTGGCTTCTTGCATCAGAACACATTCCAGACCATTTAATGAAGCATCACTGTATATCATGAATTCTTTACCTGATTCTGGTTGTACTAAAATTGGAGCTTCAGTAACAAAGTTTTCAATCGATCGAAACTTTTCTAACATTTATCGGACCATTCAAATTTCACATCTTTCTGAAGCAGTCTAGTCAATGGAGTTGAAATCATCGAAAAGCCTTTTACGAATCTTCGATAATAACCAGCAAGTCTCAGAAAATTGCAGACTTTAGATACATTCTTCAAAGGTTTCCAATCTAAAATAGCAGAAATTTTACTCGGATCAACTCGTATTCCAGAGGCCGATACAATATGTCCTAGAAAACTGACTTCACGCAACCAGAATTCACATTTGCTGAATTTCGCATACAATTGCTTTTCTCGTAGAGTTTGCAACATAATTCTCAGATGCTCAGTATGCTCTGTTTCATCTTGAGAATAAATTAAAATGTCGTCAATGAAAACAACAACAAATCGATCTAGGTACGGTCTGAAAATTCTGTTCATTAGATCCATAAAAACAGCAGGAGCATTTGTTAGTCTGAAAGGCATAACTAAAAACTCATAAAGCCCGTACCTCATTCTGAAAGTAGTTTTTGGAATGTCAAAATCTTTCACTCTCAACTGAAAGTATCTCGATCTCAGATCTATCTTAGAAAACACAGTGGCTCCTTTTAGCTGATCAAACAAATCATCAATCCTAGGCAACGAATATTTGTTCTTTATAGTCACTTTGTTCAACTGATGATAGTCAATGCACATTCTCATCGTACCATCTCTCTTTTTCACAAACAAAACAGGAGCACCCCAAGGTAAGAAACTCAGTCTTGTGAACCCTCAGTCAGTTAACTCTTGCAACTGAGACTTCAAATCTTTCAATTCTGTTGGTGCCATTTTGTATGGAGCTATTGAAATAGGAGTTGTACCAGGCAATAGATCTATACCAAATTCAACTTCGCGTATCGGAGGCAATTCCGGTAATTCTTCAGGAAACACATCAGGAAACTCACAAACAACTGGCACTCATTCAACTTTCTTTTTTAGACACTTTCAAATAAATTATGTAGGCAAAATAAGCTTCATAACCCTTTTTCATATAATTCTGAGCTTTCATCACAAGAGGTAACCCAGCCAAATCAAATCAATTATCTTTTTTTACAATTCACAATCGCATCATGTAATGTCAACTAGTCCATACCCAGAATTATATCAAACTCATCAAATGGTACTAGGATCAGATCAGTAGGAAAATAGATATTTCCAAACATCAATGGACAGTTTTTGCATACTTTATCAACCAGGACACTTTTACCTAAGGGGTTCGATACTCTAATAACAAATTCAGTAGACTCTACAGGCAAAGTCTTACTGAATACTAAGTTTATGCATATATATGAATGTGAAGAACTAGATTCTATCAATGGAATCATAGAAGTATCATGAAGAGTAAATGTACCCGTAATAACATCTGGAGATGAAGATTCCTCACGAGCTCGGATAGCATATGCTCTAGCAGACGCTCTAGCTTCAGATCTCGCTACGGTATATCTCGTAGTCCTTTTACTACCACAAACATTTCTTGCATTTTGAGAGGGTCTACTTCTAGCTGCAACATTATCGGACCTCGGGTTCTGAACAATCTCTTGTTCAACATACTCTGGGCAGTCTTGAATAAAATGATCTAACGAACCACATCTGAAACAAGCCTGATCATTTAATCTACAACTTCCGAATGCCTTTTACCATAATGTTTACATTTAGGTCGCTCAGATCGGACTTTTCCAAGACTTGCCATTGAAGTTGTTGGAGCTTTAGAGCTCAACTGTGATCTAGCTTGATCTCTACCCGAATTTCCCACATTAGCCTTTGAACGGCTATGCTCATCTCGGAATTTCTTTGAAGCAGATTAAAAAGATTTGCTCAAAAATCTCTTTCTCACATCTCTGGCTTCAGAATCAGCTTATCTTTTATCTTTCCTGAGTGCCTCAGCTTTGCATGCTCGATCTACAAGCACAACAAACTCTTTTATTTCCAGGATACCAACTAACAGACGAATGTCTTCATTTAGGCCATCTTCAAATCTTTTGCACGTTATTTCTTCAGTTGATACACATTCCTGAGTATACTAACTTAATCTCACAAATTCTCGTTTATACTCAGTCACGGTCATCCGACCCTATTTCAACTCTAGAAATTCTTTTCGTTTTTGATCAATAAACCTCTGACTAATGTATTTCTTCCGGAACGTAATTTGAAAGAAATCCCATGTGACCCGCTCTTTCGGAACAACGAAAATCAAAGTCTTCCACCATTGATAAGCCGCGTATCGTAACAAAGATACAACACATTTAATACTTTCTTCCGAGTCAAAGACATCTCATCAAATACTCGAATAGTGTTTTTTAACCAAAACTCGACTTTTTCAGCATCGTCATCACTGGTGGCCCTGAATTCTTCTGCCGCATATTTACGAATCTTGTTGACCAGAGGCTTGTTCAACAGATTCAGATTTATAGCCGGAGGTATAGCAGATGTTTGAGAGGGATTAAGTGGGGGCAGAGGTTGTGAAACAGTCGGATTATCTCTTACAAACTGAGTGAACCACTCACTCATCATCTGGAATAAAGCTTATTTAGCTTCTCCCTCTTGACCACTCGTAGCCGGTCTCGATTCAGATGGCGCTGTCCCTTGAGCGGGAGCAAGTGCATTACTTTTTGCATCGTCAGCTACGACTATTCGAGATCTATTACTATATGAAAATCACATTTTTTACGTCAGGATTCATCACACTAACACAGTTCAGATATATGGCATGTATAGCTAGACTCTTACACGCTACGTTAGTCTAAGAATCGACTAAACCGTAGATCTGATACCTCAAGCATGCTTTAGAATAGGGTCAGGACTAAACTGAATACATACAAAATTCTCAGAAATTTAAAACTTTTTCTAAGTTACAGAGGTCACACGCCCGTGTGGGTAGGCCGTGTGCCTCCCACGCCTGAGACACGCCCGTGAGTCTAGGCCGTGCCAAAACATGGCATACTTACTAACTTGTCCACACGACCGTGGACACGCCTGTGCCTCACCCGTGGTCGATCCTGACTTGCACCACACGGTCAGTCACACGCCCGTGTGTCCAGCCCGTGGTCGATCCTAACTTGTTTTGAATTTCAACCACGAGGGACACGATCGAGCCACACACCCATGTAGGCAATTATAGGCCATTTTCAAGGCCAAATTGCCACCCACACCTAAGTCATTCTCACCTGCACATACAAGCATAATTCTTAACACAATAGGCTACCAAAAACACACCAAATAATCATAATATCATCCCAATTCAATCTCATCTCTAACATACCATCTTATATGTTAACTAACTTAACCAATTCACAATTAAACCAAGAATGATACATCCATATCTTACCATTCATATAACCATTTCATTAACCAAACATGTGCACTCATTTTACATCAATAGGCTTACCATAATCTTGACCATTTCATTTACCAACAAGCCATACCAAAACATGCATCATATACCATATTTACTCATGCATATTATCAACATTTATCTAGCCACATCGCATGGATATTTATACACATTTGAAAAATATGCCAAAATGACTAGCCTATACATGCCATGTTTAGCTATATACACATTCAAAAGTACCAAAGTTGAGTTTGATAGTATGGTGATGATCCTCGACGGCCCCCGAGCCTCTCGTAGCTTTAACGATCTATAAAACAGAACAAACACATACAAAGTAAGCTTTTCAAAAGATTAGTAAGCCATATACAAATAAACTTAACATAGATCCTTCATAAGCATAACTATTTGAATTCATTAACATATCCTCAATTCAAGCACATATATAAACTCATTAGCTCACTTGATTTACCATTGCTTACTAATTCATCACATCTCAAATTTCTCATTTGCTCATATCTCAAACATACATATATCTCAAATGTTCGTTTGCATTATTACATATACATACTCACCTTTCATGCTTATACAAAGCATATATATCAACATACCTCAAATGGATGTACAATTCACATATTCATTCATTTCTCAGACTTGCTCGTTGAACCATTTGGAACTAAATAGGATACTCAAAGTGCTCGGAATAGTCGTATAATGCCAAAGTCCCAAACATGGTCTTATATGTAACCAGATATCGATGCCACTGTCCCAAACAGGGTCTTACATGAATCAATACGATGCCAGTGTCCCAAACATGGTCTTACACGAATCAATATGATGCCAATGTCCCAGACATGGTCTTACACGTGAACTCATATCGATGCCAATGTCCTAGACGTGGTCTTACACGAAATTGTAAATCAATACCAACGTCCCAGATGTGGTATTACATGATATTGTAAATCAATACCAACGTTCCAGATGTGGTCTTACATGATATCTCACATCGGACACCTATGTCATGACATATACTATCCTATCTATTCCTAGGTTCATACGAGACTTCTCAGACATTAGTAACTTGTCGTTATAAACATATATCCTCGGATTTCACATACATTCCATTTCGATTGTTATTCATAGCAATCAAATTTAATATATGCACAAATAACTCAATTCAAATACATTTATTTGTATATCGACTTACCTCGGATTTAGTATAATGAAAGCAAACTCGGCTATTCAATCACTTTTGATTCCCCCGATCTAAGTCCGTTTTCTTTGGTTCTTGATTTATACATATTTAAATTAAATCCATTTATTCACCAAAACATTAAATTCAATCCAAAAACACATATTTAGGGTAATTTACAAATTAGCCCTCACATTTTCACATTTGGACAATCTAGTCCCTATTTTACAAAATCACAAAAATACCAAATTTCATATTACTCATGCTTGGCCGAATATCACCCATCCTCATTCAAGTCCTCACATTTCATTTATTTAACAATTTAGTCCCTCAAAATAATATTTTCTAAATTAAGTCAAAAATACTCAAATTCATCAAAAACTCAAAGACAAACTATGTTAATCAAACACATATCTTTCATATTTCATCCTCAAACATCATAAAACTTATGAATTCATCAATGGCTCACTTCAAAAACAACATCAATTCACCAAAATTGAGACATGGGTTTTGAATAACACAAAGCAACGATTGCAAAAACGTAGAAATTATCAAAAATCGAACAAAACTCATACCTCAATCAAGGAATACAAGGGCCGAATGCTTCAAAGCTTTTAACCCTATTCTTTCTTTCTAATTTCGGTGGAAAACAAGATGAATATGGTGTCTTTTTAGCCTTTTGTTTTATTTAATAACATGAAATTTCCAATTTACAAAAATAACCTATATTATTATCATTAAAATTCCACTATCATGTGTCTATCTTTGGAATTTAAAACATCAAATGGTTAAATAACCACATAAGGAACTCATCTTTAATAAGGCACATCATTTTGGCCATTATTCAATTAGAAAGCTACTTTTAACTTTTATACGATTTAGTTATTTTCTCAAATTAAACACACAAATGGACAAATTAATTTACAAAACTTTCACACATGCTAAATCATATACTGCTGATACAGAAAAAAATTAAAATATTTTTAAGACTCAAATTTGTGGTCCCAAACCACTATTTCGACTAGGGTTTAAACCGGACTGTTCATTTCATAATCTTAATATCCTGTCACCCCAGATTTATTGACAATAGTGACTCTATATGTACAATCTACCACGAGTTGCTTGATAATGATGGTTTTCAATCAATACCCTGACTCTATGGCATGCCAACTATATCTGACTCTGTCCGAACATGTAATAGGGTAACCAATTTTTCAACTTCATTATATAATTAAATACATATTTCATCATATCGAATTCACCATCAATTCATTATATCATCAAGTAATATAACATGTTTCAGCTCAATTTCATACCAACTATAATATATAAATTAAATCATACTATTTTCCATTCTATTCAATTTAGCGTCTGTTTCGATATTCAATCTCAACCATAACAATTCAAATAAAATAACCATTGATAACTCACCTTAAAATTATATAATGAAAAAAATTCATGAATATGTAGTAATTAAATTGGTCTTGAATCATAGAAATACAATTCAAATTTCCGAGTCACTCGTCGACAACATTCATTTTTCCTTTCCCTCTCGAAGGTTACGCGTCAATGTTTGCTAAATATAATCAAAAAGCATAAAAAACCATCAATTTCCATTCAATTCACAATCAAATACAATATTAAACTTATATTTCAATTTATTCAATTTAGTCCCTAAACCCGAGACAAGCATAACTTTTGATCTAAAGATTTAGATTGAAATCTGATTTCACTTTTACTTATTAGGGACCTTTTAATTTCTATTTCTATTGAAAATTCATGAAATTTTTTCATTTTATTCAATTTGGTCCCTAATGTACAAAACCAATAATTATGCTTTACAATTTAGTCCTTTTTATGAACTAAACTTAATTTCTATCAATTTCAAGAAATAAACAATGGAAACTTTTTAAAAGTTTAAAAGTCTCACAAATTAATACATGGGTTAGCAAAATCATGATTCATGGTTTAATTTCCATAATAAAAAGGCTGATGACTTGAATTAAATGGTTGAATACCTTAAAACCCAAAAATGGCATCCTCCTTTTGGTTTCTTTGTTTTGGTCGGTTGGAGAAGATGAAATTGCATCTCTCCTTTCACATATCTCATATATATATTAGGTTTATAATTTGATTAATCTTAATTTACCCAATTAATCATGTTTACTTAAAATTAATCATAATTAAACTAAATTAATGGCATCTACCATCATCACCCACTAACCTTCTATAACATTTTGTATTTCAATGGTGTCAAAAATAGTGGTTTCAAGACCATAAATCTGACGAGTGAGTTTGTATAATTGGTATTTAAATTATACGAGTTAATAATAATTAAACAAAGTATTAGGACCTCATTTCCGTAATTTAAGGCCGTCAATATTTTTATTAAATATTAACAAAGTCGTATTATATGTGAATTGAAGTTTGGTCCGGTAATTTTGATGATTTATTGCTTAATTACGGTAAAATGATTAAATTGTAAAAGAGGTAAAAGTCAATTGTTATAGATTTAATATAGTATAAGGACCAAAATGGTAACTAAACCATGGTCAAAAAGTCCAAGCGGTGGTGGCATGATTAAATCCACTAACCTTTTGGGCTATTTGCTCATTTAGTCTTAATTAGTTTAGGATTAAATTGAAATTAAGCTTGTTTAGTTAAAATTTAAAATAATTGAAGGACCAATTGTGAAATTAAACCTTCCTTGGTTGGTAATTATACCATATACTTATATTATGGACATTTATGGACATGATTTAGTAGTTTTACAAGTTATATTAATAGGATAATTTAGTAAAAAGTTAAAATTAAAGAAATCATAAGATATTATCATCATTTTTTTTCTTTCTTCTTCGTGGGGGGAGAACCAAATAAACAATGGGAGGACCTTGCAAGTTTTGGCCAAGCTAGGGTTTCGTATTTTTAGTAGATCAAGAACGAGTGGAAAACTGAAAAAAGAGAAAATTACCAAATAGCACTTATACTTTGTCGTTGATGTAGTTTAGCCTGAACTGAAATAACGGTTGACAAAACACTGGTTACTATTAATATCTCCTGAGCTGATGAACATAGGATAGAGTACAATTGGAATACCAACAGGTTATTTTGTGCACAATACGGGCTTGATATGAGATGTGATAAGGATTCTTATATATTTCTTGTTCACTAAATATATCAAAGTTTTGTACTTATTGCGAACTATTGTGTTATATTATAGTGTTTTCTGGCGTGTTACCGGGGGCGGATGTTAGCCTATGGGCTAGGCACTTAGTACCGAGGCATCTTATCGGTTGGATTAGCTCATATGATTGTATGGCTTGTTCTCGAATCATTAACCGTGTACTCGTATTTGTATATCGTTCATCGGTAATGTTCTTGCTTTAAATGTCTTGTTATAGAATTGTTAAAAGATTATTCATGAATCTCCTGATAGCATTGTGGTTTGATAATGAATGATCTTATACTTTTTTATGTATAAACTCACTTGTTGTGATCTGTGTTGACAGGAATTTTGTTAAGAACCTTATTGATAGGAACTTGGTTTATTAATCTTGTTATTTGAATTATTATGTTTAAATCAATAAGCTTTATATTTTAATCGACGATCTTACTAAGACTTATTGTAACAGCCCAAACCCGGCCTAGAAGTTAGGCCCAAATCTGGCATGTCACATTGAAGTGTTTTTTGAAAACCATGTTTTCATTGAAATCCCTTCTTATTTAAAAGCTTAAGTAAAATCCCAGTTACGTTAGTTTATTTTTAAAACTTGGTCCATCGAAAAATTATTGATTTTATTCCCAAAATATCTTTTTAGTTGCGGAAGCTAATTTTGAGAGTAATCGATTTACAAAAAAAATTAAGTCGTGAAACCATTTCGAAAATGTTTCGAAAATGTAGTGTTGTTTTAAAAATAGGTAACATTTTGGAAAACTGTGATTTACTTCTAACAGATATAATTCAAAGTAAATAAAACCCTAAGTTAAAATCCAGAACCTTAAAGAGCCCATATTATAAAAATTAAAACCTAAAATGGAATCTAAAGCATAAATGAAGTCCAAAGGCAGTCGTGTGGCCATTTCCAAGTTGTAGCACCGATCCTCCTAATGCTGGGGATTACCTGCACAGTTAAAAACAAGGTGAGTTTGCAAAAACTCAGTGTGTAATCCTCTCCTAACTAAAAATAGTTAGTAAGACAGATAGAATTTAGAATCAGTCTAGGCCGAAGCCTAATATAGTAACAGAACAGTGTGTGTGGTTCTAAGCCTAGTACAATTTCACTTGGGTCTCAGCCCTTATCAGAATCAATTGGGCCTAGTCCATTCTCCATATCAATAATAGTTGGGCCTAGCCCATATCAGAATCAATTCCATATGCATAATGTGTGATGCATGCTAACCCATCCCATCCAACCCTGCACTTGCCTCTGTCCAACCCTGCATTACCTGCGGGGAATAAATCACCCATGCCATCCCTAACTCCTAATGTTAGCACCGGTTGCGGCATTAACCAAAATCGCAGCAAAGCTTCTAGTAAACAGAATGGCCAAGAGCCATATACAGAATGGTTACAAACCATAATTAAGATGGCACAAGCCATAATCAGGATGGCATAAGGCTATCGATAACTGTAATGAGTTTGGCACATAGCCATCAGCGACGGTAATATAATCGACACACAGCCACGGGTAATTATGATTGACACAGAGTCATCAATATATATATGCTAGGCACATACCCATGGGTAAATACTATTAGCATGAAGCCATAATCAAGATGGCATAGAGCCATATTTAGGTTGGCATAGAGCCATAATCAGATTATGAGACTTTAAGTCGTCCGTCGGTCCACAATTGTCTCGTGCGACCCGTGCGACCTTAACAGATTAATACTGGATCCGCAATCGTCTCATGCGACCCGTGCGACCCTATCAGAACTTCCTCCGTATCAATGTCCCAACCCCATGCAATATGTCGTGTATGTCATGCTCAACCATTACACGTGTATGTAAAATGGCCATTCTCAATAATAGTCATTTAAACATATACTAAAAGCATATCAGTCACACGACCACAGTCAAGTAAGTTAAAATAAGTCATACGATCATAGTCAAATTAGTCAAATTCATAGTCTAAGTCAGTCATTTACCCATAAGGGCAAAATAGTCATTTTACCCTATAAGGGTATTTTTGTAGTCCTACCTTTAGGGGTATTTCGATAATTCTACCCTACAGGGGTATTTTGATAATTTTACAAATCGAGGGTATTTTAATAATTTTATAAATAGGGGGTATTTTGATAATTTTACAAATCAAGGGTATTTTGGTAATTTGTAAATTAAGGGTATATTGGTAATTTTGTAAATTAGAGGTATTTCGATAATTTTACAAATTAAGGGTATTTCAATAATTTTACAAATCGAGGGTATTTTGGTAATCTTGCAAACCGAGGGTATTTCAAAAATTTGCTAACTGGGGGTATTTCAGTAATTTTACAAATCGGGGGAATTTTAATAATTTTGCAAATCGAGGGTATTTTTGTAATTTTGCAAATTAGGGGTATTTCGGTAATTTACAAATTGGGGGCATTTTGGTAATTTTACAAATCAGGGGTATTTCGGTAATTTTGCAAACTAGGGGTATTTCGATAATTTTACAAATCGGGGTATTTTGGTAATTTACAAACTAGGGGCATTTTGATAATTTTGTAAACCGAGGTATTTCGATAATTTTACAAATCGAGGGTATTTCGATAATTTTATAAACTGTAGGTATTTTAGTAATTTTGAAAATCGAAATATTTCAAGAATTTGCAAATCGAAATATTTCGATAATTTTACAAACTGGGGGTATTTCTGTAATTTTATAAATCGGGGGTATTTCAGTAATTTTATAAATCGGGGTCTCAGCGACCCATAGAAGGTCCATCGCCCCCTCGAGCGACTTAAGTAACCTAAACAGTTACAACATGGTAAATGGCACTAAGGCCCATTACTCGGCCCAAGTGGGCCCACACACTCGTGTGGCCCATTTAGCCCAAAAACAACCACACTTATACAAACGTCACAGTCCAAATAACACTTACCACGTCACAAACATTTTATCCGAGTGGGCCCACAAGCCCACTGGGCCCACACAACCCATTTCGACCCAATGAGGCCCATAATAGCCCAAGACCACGAGAGCGCTCTGGTTGCCTCTATAGACTAACACCCATGTTCGTAGGCTCGGTCCACCACACGTGCGATCGCACGCTCGTGTGGCATCATTCGTCGATATTTTGGTTTTTTACATTTTTTCGATTTACGATCAGAAGGAGTGTGGTTACACACCTTGATTACGAAGCGCACCACGAATCCTTAGCACCAAACCTTACTCGATCGAGCTTCCCTAAATCCTCACTAATCGTTAACAACGATCAACTTCTTTAGATATCCGCGTTACCCAAAGAACCTTATTAACCAATATTGTATAAGGTTGTAGTTTACGACCACATTTGATAACCTTTAACAACATAGAAGAGCATTCGGCCTCAACTAAAAGCAAGGAGAAAAAAAGTGAACTTACTGGTTGATCAGGAACCCTTACCACATCAAAAACTAAACGCAAGGAGAGTAGTTCGGCAAAGAAGCAACAACGATTTGATAGAGAAACACAAAGATTCGGCCTAGCCAAAGAAAATGGGTGAGAAATATAGTAAGAAGGTTCAGCTATGGCCCAAAACCGATTGAAGAAGAGGTTAGTAGAGAAGAGAGAAAAGAAGAAGAACAATACCCGACACAATAGAGGAATGAACCATGAACGACAATTGTTGAAGTGAAGGAATGAGAGTCTAGATTAAAGAAATCGGCACAAGAGTTTGAGATGAAGAAATGAGAAAGATAAAAGAATTAGAAAGAAAAGAAGAGGACTAGAAGAGAAGAAATTGGCTAATAGGTGGCCTAAATGGTAATACAATTTCGGCTTAGAAAAGAGTATAACCAGGATCTTGAAAACCAAAAAAACAAAGGTACCAAAACGAGTGAAAAGAAAAAAACCAAAACTTTTCTTAGCAAGATTTGGCTATACCCAACAATGACCACAAACGGTACTCACCCTACCCTATGCCGAATTTGCCACACTCACAAAGTCCAACTCGGTTACAACAACTCCCAGAACACATTCAAATTCTAAGACCAATTCAAACCCCCACTGTAATATCCCGGGTTAAGGGCTATTTTGTTTTGGCATTTTTGCATGTTAATGGCTTGCTATGTTGTTGTTTGTGAGGTTTCGGGGCTTAGTTGTAGGCTAGGAGGGTGCTTGAGTAGGAGGGAAAAATTTTAGTTTTTGGGCTTTAGGGGATAGGAGCTGAAGGAGCTGGGTCTTATATATTTTATTCGGTGAGTTGTTGCACAAGAGATGAGCTAGCAAAGTGGCAAGGCATCGCCACTTGGAGTTAGTGGTTGGCGTCAATTGGAAGGGGAGAGGTCTTGAGTTCAAGCCACTGAGTGCCCTTTTGTTTCATTTGTGGCATGGGGAGGAGGAGTTGTTGGTAGTTCAAACTCTACCATGGACTAAGTCAACACATTCAAATGATGGGTGGAGAGCAAATGGTGGAGAAGACTTGGTCAAGGTGATTTGAATTAGTGGCTTGGGAGTATTTGGGGAAGTTGGCGATTTTTAGGAGATTTTGGGGAGAATGGCGGTTTGTGGTAGGTGTGGGGAGTCTTAGAAATTCTCTTAGGCTTAGGGATGTTTTGTCACTTTAGTCTAGTATGTCAAGCCGATTTTTTTTTCAAAGTAAGTCTCTCATTATTCTTCCTTGAAACCGAAAGCTCAAGCAAACATACTTAGCCAAAAATTGCCTTGTTTTCTCTTAATTTTGGTTAGTAGCCGAATGTCCTCTTGAATTCTTAAACATTTTTTTTCTTCTTTTATTTTGCTTCTTTCTCTTTGTTTTAGCTTAACTATTCACCTCCCATATCTCTCTTTCCTTTTTCTTTGTGCTAAGCGAAACCACACCTCCTCAAAGAATTGGTAGAATATCAACATTCTTCCTTCCCTTTTCATTCGATTTTCTTTTTTTTTGTGTGAAGTCAAACTTCTTCTTCTTGTTGTTAAGGGTGTTAGTAGAATCTCCCTTTAATCTTAGCCGATTGTCACCATCTGTTTCTTCCCACTTCTCTTAAGCTGAAACCCTCTCAATCTCACCTCTACTCTCCCTTTTCTTTCCACTCAAAGTCAAACATAGGTGTGTTAAACACCTTGGCCGGACCCTTTTCTTTTAGTTTTGCACTTTGGCCGAATCTCTTTCTTTCTTCCTATAGTTCTTCATTGCCGTAAATAAGAAAAGGAGTGAGACCTCGTTGGAGCCTTGTTCAATCGGCCTAGTAAGAGGTAGGTGTTGGCCGAATGGCCATTTCTTCCCTTTCTTGTTGCTTTGCCGATTTCTAGCTTTGTTTAGGGCGATTTTAGCATCGGTTATAAGGAGTTAATGTTTAGTTTGATAATCGTTTTTCGTATAGGGCCGTTGGAGTTCAGAAGCAAGCAAGAAGGAGCTTTCTTTCTCGATAAGCGATCGATGAAGTGGTGGTAAGTAGGGGTAAGAGGTTATCTGTTAAGTCTATTCTTTTAGAGTTTTATAAGCCAAAGTTCAATGGATTAACTGTTCTTGTAATAGGTCTCGCCGATTGTTAAAAGAGAAACCATTGTCGATTCGGGTTTGGTAGGAAACCAAGCGTTTGCAAGGTAAGGGTTAATCGATATACCCTTTGGATTAAATGGTTTTGGTAGAATGAGTTAAGTGCTAATCCCTTGTTGGTGAATGTAGGCTCGGGGTTGTCGAGGTGATCAAGGGACTTTGACCCGTTCTTAGGATTAACATCTTTGCTATTTCGTGTGTAGCTAACACCCGATTCTTAGTAATAAATTAATAACTTTGTGTTGTAACAAGTGAAACGATGATGATTGTCATGATACCGGTAGGTATGTTCCTGATTCAGAGGAAGTCCGTAGCATTACGAGTTTTATTGTTGATCGTTTGATATGATGATCCATGATATATATGTATGCTATGAGATGCAATGTTGGGCATGTTGGCATGAATTACATGATTTGCATATGGTACATGAGTTAGTATGACATGTATGGGTAATGTGAGAGGAGGAGGAGTATGATATCGTGTCTTTGGGACACTTTGTGTCTTTGGGACACCGAGGTTTGGCACCTCCAAGGGTTGGTACCACAATGATATTTTGTGACTTTGGGTCACGGAGGTTTAGCACCTCGTCTCGTCCCAAAGGCTTAGTACCACGGTGGGTTGGCCCCACAATTGATTATCTGGGATTGGCGCCAAGATTTGGTATCACACGATGGGTTGGCCCCATCACCGGATTTGTATTGCGGTCACCAAAGGATTTGGTATCCTGCTTGTGTCTTTGGGACACGGAGGTTTGGCACCTCATTGCGACTCGTCCACGTGGTTTGACACCACCGGGTTGGCCCCACTTATGAGATACGGGATCGTCGCTAGTGATTTGGTATCACACGATGGGTTGGCCCCATCATTGGATTATTCGTGACTTGGTCACGGTGGTTTAGCACCACATTATGGATATCGTGACTTTGGGTCACCGGTGGTTTAGCACCACCGGTGGTTTGGTACCACCGGGGTAGAAAGGTGATATGGTTGTTTAGGATCGGTGCATTACTTGCATTATTTTGTTATGATGTGTGTTGGCATGTTATAACGGGAGAGGATTTATACTGCCGAGTCTTGCGACTCACTCTCTCCTTTGACTTTTCAGTGACACTTAGACGCGGACATGGAGCCGAGATGGACTCGAGGTGCTCATGCCATGCTTAAATAAAGATTTGCTCAGACTTTTATTAATTTGGTACTTAAGCATATTCATTACTATTTGGTTTTATTTGGGTTGTAAATGGCCTCTTAAATTTTGTTTTGCTATGTTTATGTTTAAAGTAGATTTATAATATGTCTTAACAAATTAATTGGGTTAAAATGTGCTAAAACTTGGAAGGACAACGATTTCAAAACTATAAAAGTGACATTTTAAACTATACCATCGGGTATCACACTAAGATTTGGAATAAAAGGGGACTCAAATGTTTTCTAACTTAAACTCGATTTTCTACTAAGTCAAAAATGTTTTAGTAACAATAAGAAACAACTTAAACTTCTAAACGAGATAAACTAGTTTTACCTACACATCGGATTAAGTTTTTTTAAAATTTCTGGGTTTTCAAATACATCATCAGATTTTAATCAAAGCCTACTCGAGTTTTCTTCAAATACAAAATTCCACAAAGTGTTTTCATCAAACTTTTAGACTTCAACCTAAACCTCTCAAAATCCTTTTTCCTATAACATACCAGATTCGGTCGTGGTGTCTTGATCGGGTTTGGGGTGTTACAATTGTGGTATCAGAGCTAAGTTCAAAAGCTCGGCTGTGGGCCCGAGGCCCAAAATGTTTTAAAATTCTGGTTTTTAAGTGTTTTGTTTTAAAAAGTATGGTTTGAAAGGCATGGCACCGAGTCTCGGCACCAATCCGCCCAGGTAAGTACCCCGTACTATTGTTTGTGATAATGATATTGATGAGATTGAATGGGTAGTGATAGTAAGGCGCCTTAGAGGCTAAACGATAGGACTCTGTGGACTCATGAAAACAAAGCCTCTTTAATATTCATAAGACTTTGCTTAAAAAAAACGATTGGAATAATTCTTGATGCATAAAATTCTTTAAATCGGGCGAGATTTAGTCATGAGTACCGAGGTGGGCGTGGTGGTGGGCGAGGTCACAGTAGGATGACGCTTTACGCCCGTAGGTTACAGTGAAATCGAAAAATGAGATCTGGCTTCATACCAGTGGAGGTGGTGAGTTTTAGGAACAGACTGGGGATGACGATGTGTCGTGCGATCTCTGAGTGTTAGAAAGGGTAGCCGGAGTAGGTGGGGCGTAGGAGCTAGAAAATCGTGCTTGGCGACTTGAACAAGCGGATCAATTCTTTCGGTGTCTCGGGTGTTGCTCCTCACACCTTTGAATATTGGTAGCGGCGGAGGCGGATAATGGACGATTTAGACTGATCTTTGAAGAAAAGTTGAAGGATAGTATCACTTCTCGAGATGAGTCATACCGATGGTGGCTCCTTTGTTGGAACGTACCGCAAATGAAGATCGACTTGGGACTATTAAAGTCGCTTATCGGAAAAAGTGCGTGGGAGCTAACTACATTAATGAAGCGTGGAAAGCATTTACGAGGTTAGTTCGAGAGCAAATCGTGTCAGTCTGGCGAGTTTCTCGAGTGAGTCGGTATGCCAGAGTATGGTGGCTCTTGAACATGAGAGGTGTGTTCGTTTGAGGATGGCTGCGAGGCGAATTAAGATTGTTGATTGCGCCGTGAGAGTGTGAATTCTGATTACGGTTGAAAAGGCAAAGGTGGTGAGGGTATTAAAGAGTCTGTAAGGCAAGGCATGGATAGGAACCGACACAAGAGGAGTTTTGGATCTTACGGGTCGTCGTGGAATCGGCGAAAAGGGCTAGACCGAGTGGGCCGTCGATCGGGTAGGTTTGTTCTTGCTAGGCGAGGACCGCCATGATGTAAGCGTTGTGGAAAGGCTCATTGGGGAGGATGTTGGGTGATGGTAGAGGCTATTTTGAGTGTGGCTCATTGGACCACCGTGTGAGGGATGTCCGTGCAAGTTGGCTAGGATGCGGTCCAGAGAGTCGGGCCGTGTCGATCTGAGAATAATGGACCACCACCGCAGAGGGCCGAGGTAATGGCGAGAGGAGGTAATGGTTACGGTCGGGGCCGTGGAGCACCAGGCGGAGGTGCGAGTAGTTTTGAGGCCGACGGTAGGGGTTGGTGTATCTTTGCGAGGTCTTAGAGGGAGGGCGGCCTTGCCGGACGTCATTACACGCGTTTTTAATCTTTGGTTCTCCATTCTTGCTTTGATTGATGTGGGTTCAACACATTCGTATGTTGTAAGTAGCATAGTGAAGACCATGGATTTAGACTACGAGATATCTTCAGGCGGATGACTTGTAATAAGCCCTCAGGTCACTCTGTAGTTGTAGATAAAGCTGTATAGACGCGTACCTCTAGAACTTCAAGGGTATTATTTGTGGGCGATCGATGGAGCGCCTTTTGGGGAGTTCGACTGATTCTTGGGATGGATTGGTGGTTAAGTACCAAGTGAAGTTAGATTGCTGGCTAAGCGCATGGTTACAACGACTAAGGGTGATGAGGTAGTCCTGATCGGTAATAGGAGGATTATCATCCAATGTGATATCTGCTCTGAAGAAAAAGATGGTCGAGAAAGAATTTGTGAAGCATATGTGGTTCATGTGTATGCCTTGGAGGCTAAGGAGTCTCTTGTGGAGACTATTGAGACGATTAGGAATTTGTTGATGTGTTTCTGAGGAGCTTCGGGTTTGCCACCGGATCGTGAGGTAGAGTTCGGATAGATCATTGCAGGCTGCGCCGGTCCATTACTCCGTACAAGATGGCACCTAAGGAGTTAGTGGAGCTTAAGGCTCGACATCTGAGAATTGTTGGACGAGGCTTTATCGGGCCAAGTGTTTACGCCTTGAGGCGCCTTAGGTACTCTTTGTCAAGAAGAAAAGATTTACCATGCGGATGTGTATAGACTACCGCTAACCGAATAAGTCGACGATCAAAAACAAGTATCCTTTGCCTCGGATAGATGACTTGTTTGATCACCAAGAGGGCGTCGATTTTCTCGAAGATCGACTTAAAGATGCAGGTATCACCGATTAAGGGTAAAGAGGCGGATATCGCAAGGCGGCATTTCGTTACTTGGTATGGGCACTTTGAGTTCTTAGTTATGCCGTTTGGGTTGACTAATGCGCCAAGTGACCTTCATGGATTTGATGAATAGGGTGTTTCAATGGTTTTGGATCGGTTAAGTAGTAGTTTTATCGACGACATCTTGGTATATTCAAGGGCGAGGAGGAACATGATGCTCATTTGGGTGGTATTGCAGATTCTAAGGGAGAAACAACTTTATGCGAAATTTAGCAAATCGAGTTACGCTTAGGGAGGTGGCGTTCTTGGGTCATGTAGTATCGGTGAGGGATTAGAGTGGACCCTTGTAAGATTGAGGCGATCTTAGATTGAAGCCGCCTAGTTCGATGGCGAGGTTCGGAGTTTTCTAGGCTTGGCGGGATACTATCGAAGATTTGTAGAGGTTTCTCATTGATCGCAGACCGGATGACTAAATTATTAAGAAAAGGGTTAGTTTATTTGACCGAGAAGCAACAGGAGAGCTTCGATAAGTTGAAGAAGATTTTGACCGAAGCTCGGTTCGATTCAACTGAGGTATTAAGAATTCACGGTGTCTTTGCGATGCATCACATACGGGTTTGGGTTGTGTCTTGATCACGGAAGGAAGGTTGTGGCTTACGCGTCTCGGCAATTGAGGCCACATGAGGAAAATTATCCAACGATACGATCTAGAGTTAGCGGTCGTAGTATTTGCCTTAAAGATATGGAGGCATTACTTATGCGGAGAGATCGATAGTCTACACGGATCATAAGAGTCAAGTACCTTCGACTCGGAAGAACTGAATCTGAGGCGGCCACGGATGGATTGAGTCTGCGAAAGACTACGATTGCTCAATCGAGTATCATCCGGGCAAGGCTAACGTTGTGGCGCATTTATTGAACCGTAAGGTTGTTTGGTTTAAGGCGATGTTTGCCCACTTGAGTTTGTATGACGACGGAGTATCTGGCGTAACTACTGAGTTAAGCCTACTTGGGTTGAAGCGGATCGAGAAAAACAATTGTTGGATGAGGTTTTGGCGCGCAGAGGACACAAGTGCGAATGATGGTTGAAGGGTTATAGCTTGTCTAGTGATGGGGTCTTTGTGTTTTCGGGAAAGCTTGTATCTTAGGGATACGGAGCTAAGACAAAAGATTCTTGAGGATGCACATAGCACCCTCGCTTATGCATCCTAGAGGTAGCAAAATGTATAGGGATCTCGGAGAACGATTACGGTGGTAAGTGCGAAAAGGAAGTGACGAGTTTGTAGGGAAGTGTTTGACATGTCGTGAGTCAAGGTGAGCATCGATTGCGTCTGGGTTGCTTGACCGGTGAAGATCCCTCGATGGAAGTGGGAAAGGATAACTATGGATTTAAATCGGTGGATTACCGCTTACCGAGCAAGAAGGATTGATTTGGGTAATCGTGGATCGATGACTAATCAGCTCACTTTATTCCGTGAGGTGGATTACTCACTTGAGGTTGGCGAAGCTATATGTGTCGAGATTGTGAGGCTGCACGGGTACCGATGTCGATCATCTCGGATAGGGATCCCGATTCACGTCAAGGTTTTGGAAAGCGTTGCATCGGGCTCGGCACGCTACCGGATTTCAAAGACGCATTTCATCTGCAGATGACGAGCGATCGGAAAGGGTTATCTGAGATCTTGGAGGATATGTTGCGAGGTTGTGTTACGGACTTTAGGGGTAGTTGGGAGGAGTACCTACTGCTAGTGAGTTCGCTTGCAACAATAATTACCAGCGAGCATCAAGATGGCACCATCTGAGCGTTATGCGGTAGGAAGTGTCGCCACCTACTTGTTGGACGAGTTAAGTGAGCGTCGGTTGTTGGGACGAGTTGGTTCTTTGAGACCAAGACAAGGTTAAGTTGATTGAGCTCGGTTGAAAGAAGCTTTTGACCGGCAGAAGTCCTATCCGATCTTAAGCGGAGAGATATTGAATTTTTGTGGAGATCGGGTTTTCTGAAGGTCTCACCGTG
Organism: Gossypium rotundifolium; assembly: GCA_025506655.1. Lineage (NCBI taxonomy): Eukaryota > Viridiplantae > Streptophyta > Magnoliopsida > Malvales > Malvaceae > Gossypium > Gossypium rotundifolium. The sequence goes on along the minus strand of CP106734.1, from coordinate 114,669,788 downwards.
GAAGAAAGTATTAAGGTTCGGGAGGAAAGGCAAGCTAAGTCCGAGGTTTATTGGGTAGTATAAGGTCTTGAGGCGAGTGGGACCATTGCATATCAACTCGAGTTGCCAGCAGAGCTAAGTCGATTCACGATGTGTTCCACGTTTGATGCTTGGCGTTATCGCTCGATCCATCACACGTGGTAGCGATGAAGAGATCGAGGTAAACCAGTTTGACCATGGAGGAAGAGCACTGTCATGATTTTAGATCGGGATGTGAAAGTTCTGCAGGAAGTCCGTACCTTTGGTTAAGGTACTATGGCGTAATCATGGTGTGGAAGAAGCGGCGTGGGAACCCGAGGATACGATGAGACGACAATACATAACTCTTGACCGGGTAATTTCGAGGTCGAAATTATTTTAAGGGGGTAGAACTGTAATATCCCGGGTTAAGGGCTATTTTGTTTTGGCATTGTTTGCATGTTAATGGCTTGCTATGTTGTTTGTGAGGTTTCGAGGCTTAGTTGTAGGCTAGGAGGGTGCCTGAGTAGGAGGGAAAAATTTTAGTTTTTGGGCTTTAGGGGATAGGAGCTGAAGGAGCTGGGTCTTATATATTTTATTCGGTGAGTTGTTGCACAAGAGATGAGCTAGCAAAGTGGCAAGGCATGCGCCACTTGGAGTTAGTGGTTGGCGTCAATTGGAAGGGGGAGGTCTTGAGTTCAAGCCATTGAGTGCCCTTTTGTTTCATTTTGACATGGGGAGGAGGAGTTGTTGGTAGTTCAAACTCTACCATGGACTAAGTCAACACATTCAAATGATGGGTGGAGAGCAAATGGTGGAGGAAGACTTGGTCAAGGTGATTTGAATTAGTGGCTTGGGAGTATTTAGGGGAAGTTGGCGATTTTTAGGAGATTTTTGGGGAGAATGGCGGTTTACGGTAGGTGTGGGAGTCCAAATTCTCTTAGGCTTAGGGATGTTTTGGTCAGCTTTAGTCTAGTATGTCAAGCCGATTTTTTTTTCAAAGTAAGTCTCTCATTATTCTTCCTTGAAACCGAAAGCTCAAGCAAACATACTTAGCCAAAAATTGCTTTGTTTTCTCTTAATTTTGGTTAGTAGCCGAATGTCCTCTTGAATTCTTAAACATTTTTTTTCTTCTTTTGTTTTGCTTCTTTCTCTTTGTTTTAGCCGAACTATTCACCCTCCCATATCTCTCTTTTCCTTTTTCTTTGTGCTAAGCCGAAACCACACCCTCCTCAGCAATTGGCCGAATATCAACATTCTTCCTTCCCTTTTCATTCGATTTTCTTTCTTTGTGTGAAGCCGAAACTTCTTCTTCTTGTTGTTAAGGGTGTTAGCCGAATCTCCCTTTAACCTTAGCCGATTGTCACCATCTGTTTCTTCCCACTTCTCTTGGCGAAACCCTCTCAATCTCACCTCTACTCTCCTTTTCTTTCCACTCAAAGTCAAACATAGGCGTGTTAAACACCTTGGCGGACCCTTTTCTTTTAGTTTTGCACTTTGGCCGAATCTCTTTCTTTCTTCCTATAGTTCTTCATTCTTAGTAAATAAGAAAAGGAGTGAGACCTCGTTGGAGCCTTGTTCAATCGGCCTAGTAAGAGGTAGGTGTTGGCCGAATGGCCATTTCTTCCCTTTCTTGTTGCTTTGCCGATTTCTAGCCTGTTTAAGGGCCGATTTTAGCATCGGTTATAAGGAGTTAATGTTTAGTTTGATAATCATTTTTAAGTATAGGGCCGTTGGAGTTAGGAAGCAAGCAAGAAGGAGCTTTCTTTCTCGATAAGCGATCGATGAAGTGGTGGTAAGTAGGGTAAGAGGTTATCCTGTTAAGTCTATTCTTTTAGAGTTTTATAAGCCAAAGTTCAATGGATTAAGCTGTTCTTGTAATAGGATCTCGCCGATTGTTAAAGAGGAACCATTGTCGATTCGGGTTTGGTAGGAAACCAAGCGTTTGCAAGGTAAGGGCTAATCGATATACCCTTTGGATTAAATGGTTTTGGCGAATGAGTTAAGTGCTAATCCCTTGTTGGTAGAATGTAGGCTCGGGGTTGTCGAGGTGATCAAGGGACTTTGACCCGTTCTTAGGATTAACATCTTTGCTATTTCGGTGTGTAAGCTAACACATCGATTCTTAGTAATAAATTAATAACTTTGTGTTGTAACAAGTGAAACAAAGTGATGATTGTCATGATACGGTAGGGTATGTTCCTGATTCGGGTAAGTCCGTAGCATTACGAGTTCTATTGTTGATCGTTTGATATGATGATCCATGATATATATGTATGCTATGAGATGCAATGTTGGGCATGTTGGCATGAATTACATGATTTGCATATGGTACATGAGTTAGTATGACATGTATGGGTAATGTGAGAGGAGGGGAGTATGATATCGTGTCTTTGGGACCTTGTCTTTGGGACACGGAGGTTTGGCACCTCGGTGGTTTGGTACCACAATGATATTTTGTGACTTTGGGTCACGGAGGTTTAGCACCTTAGCGTCTCGTCCAGGTGGCTTAGTACCACGGTGGGTTGGCCCTACGATTGATTATCTGGATTGACGCCGGTGATTTGGTATCACACGATGGGTTGGCCCCATCACCGATTTGTATTGCGGTCACGGTGATTTAGTATCACATGTGTCTTTGGGACACGGAGGTTTAGCACCTCATTGCGACTCGTCCACGTGGTTTGACACCACCGTGGGTTGGCCCCACTTATGAGATACGGGATGCGTCGCTAGTGATTTGGTATCACACGATGGGTTGGCCCCATCATTGGATTATTCATGACTTGGTCACCGGTGGTTTGGCACCACATTATGGATATCGTGACTTTGGGTCACGGTGGTTTAGCACCACCAAGGTGGTTTGGTACCACACGGGGTAGAAAGGTGATATGGTTGGTTAGGATCGGGTGCATTACTTGCATTATTTTGTTATGATGTGTGTTGGCATGTTATCTGGGAGAGGATTTATACTGAGTCTTGCGACTCACTCTCTTCTTTGACTTTTCAGGTGACACTTAGGCGCGGACATGGGTAGGGATGGACTCAGTGCTCATGCCATGCTTAAATAAAGATTTGCTCGGACAACGATTTCAAAACTATAAAAGCGACCAAGTAGAGTTTTAAACAATTACAATTACTTACAAAATGTTTTAGTAACAATAAGAAACAACAAACTTCTAAATGAGTAAACTAGTTTTACAAAATAATTTCCTTAATGCTCATCCCATGACTTGAACCTCTCAAAATCCTTTTTCTGACCACATGCATACTCCTAGCGCCATATTGCCACCCATGACTTGAACCTCGGACCACATGCCTCCTTGTGTCATATTTTAGTCCTCAAATATTAATAAGGCCTTCAAACTAACGCCAAGATCACCTAAAGGGAAAAACTAAAATTTTTGGTAGAGCCCTGGTTTGAACCCAGGACTCCTCCAACACTCCCAACTCTTTCTAAATCACTTAGCCACTAAAGCAAACAAGCAATTTGTGATATTTCTTTCACACATAAACTTTTATGTGCAGTCTCTTAGCAGCTCCCATGTACAAGGCCCAACACTTCTAGGCCCAAAAATTTGGGGCGTTACATTTATAAAAGTTTACTCGTGTTTGTTATGTTTTTTAAATAACACTCTGTGGATAATCGAGTGATCGGATCAACTCGAAGATTCACATTATCTAGGAATCTTTGGCATAATTTAATTTTGTATGGCTTATATGGCATGTAGTAGGGTTAATGAAATTGTTATAAGTTTATAGCTATGTGTTGGTTGGTTGGTATGTTTTTGATGGTATAAACTTTAGAAATTCCTATAGTATGCCAAGTTAATTCTTAAGTTGTGCTCAATGTTTGATCATGAATGGTAGTAATTGCGTTGGATCTAGGCATGGTGTTTGAGGTCATGGTAAGCAAATTCAATGTGTGTGTATGGTGGCTTGTATGTTTGATTTAATACATGAAGATTATAAATATTATGTGATGTGAATTTGAAAGACAACTTAGTTAAATTTAGGTGAGCATAATTGATATGTTTTGGTTGCCCTTGATGTGTTTTAGGGTGTTACATTGCTGAGCTTTGGCCATTGTCTTGACTTGTTTCGTCCTTAGGGTATCAATAGAAGTCCCATGCCAAAACTACCTTCCTCATTGGAGCGCGTTATATCAATAGAAGTCAGGGTTGTATCGGTAGAACTCCCAGTTCTACTGGTAGAATTTTATAGCCTTTTCAAGGTCTTTCCATTTTTGAGTTCTATCGATACTTGTCCACCTAAGTAGTTGTAGAAATCCTTCAAACTTTAAAGACTCGTTAAAAATTAAATTAATTCAAGGCTCTTTAAAATGTTTATTTTTTCCAACACTTTGAAGAAATTTTTTTTAAGTCCTCGTAGGCTCAATTAAGGTCCATAAATGAATGTATTACACCGATTTGAATTTTTATGAAATTCTGTTAATTAAATTGGCAACTTGATGCTATCTGTTATTGATTGTTCTGGATTGTACAGTAATCTGCCATAACTCTAATCCGGCGCCGGAGATGTGTTATGGGTGTTACACCTTCATTTTAATTTGGTTTATTTACCATTTTAATCCTTTGGATTAGTACTATCTAAGTCCCTAAGCCTCTCTAAATAAAAATGTATAGTGATTAAAATTTTATAATTTAATCCCTGAGCCTTAATTAACCATAATTTCAGCTAAATTACTTTACCAAATTTCAATTCATCAATACGCCAACTTCGTAAATATACCTATTTAATATTTATGGACTTGGTTTACGAAAATGGGGTTTCAAAATCATGCTTTTCAATACCACTAGAAACCAGATTATTATAAACACCACATCATCACTTTTTTAAAGGACTAGCTTTGATAGCCTAAGCACTAGCTAGTTCATCTATTGTTTCTTTAAAGGGGTTAATATTTTCTTCTTCTATCTCTTCAGCTCTAAGATTCTTTAATATTTTCTTCTTCTATCTCTTTAGCTATAAGATTCTTAGCCTTGATTGTTGCAACATTAGGAACACCATCCTTTTCCTCTTTGACTCATTTAGTAATAAAAGCCTCCCTTTCCAATGTTGTAACATTTGAAGCAACATTCACACCTAAAGCTTTTTCTGAAACACTCCAAACCCGACCAACAAGCCTTGATCGGATCTGGCATGCTTCTCGAGTAAAAACATAGTTAAGTTTCGAATAACGTTTTGAAAATCGTGGTGGTTTGTAGAAAAGTTGATTCGAGTTGTGTTTAATTTTTTGCTAAATTGATAAGTTTTAAAAAAAACCACAAGTTGGAAAGAATACCCAAATTTTAGAATTTCATTATTATTGTAACTTGAAAAACCGTGGGTAATTGAGTTTCAAAACATTTGATGTTGTTTATATCATATCGGGAAAATTAAAATAAAAAACGCATAAAACAATTAAGTATAATGGCTTTATTACATCAAAGCAAAACCCGAAATAAATCCAAAATACTTAAATATAAACAAAGTTCAAAAATAAAATAATATTTGAAATGAGCATGGCCACCCTTAAGCTCCTGCCGACCCAGTCCATTTACTGAGTGTCACCTGAAAAGATATCCCACAACGGGGTGAGTCAACAGACTCATTGTGTAACAACCAACACACAAACTCCCAACGATTTAGGCATACAAATCATATAAGGAAAAAAAACACACACATATATATATACAATGATGCAATCCCGAACCCAAACCTAGATAACCATCCTCTACACATCACCCGTACCTGCCATCACACCTTGGGGATTACTAAATCGACCCTCCATTCGCTACACACCATCGAAGGCAGTCGTTGCAGACGACTTGCACATCGCCCTTATAAATTGTGGCATAGCCACTAGATAATTGTGACAAAGTCACCAGATAACATTTTGTGACATAAGTCACCACATTTAGATTAGGTGACATGAGTCACCAGATATTGTGGTAAAAACCACCAGATCACTTCCCCTTTTCATAATCACCCATATGCCCCATGTGTCATACAAATCATGCGAATATCATGCCATATGCCTTATTCATATTAAGTAACAAATTTTCATATATGTCACGTTCAATTTTATAATACTATTAATAGATCTTTAGAGAATAACGTACTGAATATGTCGTACCATTGAATGGTACCTTTAGCCACATCTTTCACATTCTTATTAACACACATATTAATTTAATCTAGTAAATCTATTAAGAATTTGTGTAGGGCTACACACACAGTTACTAACGCTTTATTTGAATCTTGAAAGTCTCAAGAAACCGATTACACTCCTTCCTAAAACCCTTTGTCGAAATCGACGGCACTAATCACTAAATATGGCCTTGGCGAATGTTCATAACCCACTTACCTTGCTTATCTAAATCCCGAAATGGTCACTTGCTCCTGAAGTTGTCGAAATCCCTTAATTGTCTGGATCCCGAGATCAACTCTTGTTTTTGGTGATGTCGAAATACCTATAGACTCTTGTTAGATCTGGTTTTCAATTATTTAAACACCATAAATGGCCTTCGGCCTGAAATTACATTCGCTTACCTTAGATCTTAAAATCCCGAATGATCTCCTCTTGAAGTCGGCTACAATAGGAATCCCGAAACCTCCTTCAAAGTTTCGGCCAAAGAACATTAATAGGATCAAAACCTTGATTTTCGATAGATAGAGAAAGAAAAGAACGACAGATCAATCAAGAGAGATTCTTACCGAATGGAGTGATCAAATCGGCTTCAACAGGGTAGAGGAGCAATTGGTTATGGCCACCAAAATAAAGGATTCAGCTTTGGGGTTTAATGAATAATCGGCTAGGGGTTACTTTGAGTATTCGGCTTTTGCTTTAGGAAAAAGAATTGAAGGGAGTTTCGACAAGAATGGAAAAAAAAGAAGAAGCTTTCGGCTTTGTCAAAATAAAAGAAGAAGAGAAGATTGACTTTCAGTTTTTAGTCAGAAGGGAAGAAAAGAATTTCGGCAGAGGCACCTTTGAAAAGAAAAGAAAGGAAAATGGCCTCCTTTCCTCCTTTTGGCCGAAAATAACACCAAGAAAGTCCCTAGGCCGCCAACTCTCTTCCTCTCTCCCTTATCCCTTGATCCCTCCTCCTTAGCCAATCCTCAACTCTCCAACCCCATCTATACCTCCTCCTTCTAGAGTCCACATGCCGTCCACTACCTCCCTCCTTGCTACAAAATAAAACTCCAAAAGTGCACTCCTTGCTACTCGAACCTAGGCCCCATTTGAGGCGCTTGTGGCGTCACTTCCTGGGGCTTTAGCGGCACCTCTTTGCCACTTTAACAAGCCCATTTGTTTGTCTAATTTTCCTACAATTGTTCTTAAGGCCTCGTTCGCCTAGCTCCCCCTTTAAGACTTAAAATCGATAATTTCTAAGGCATTCACCTACACTCTAGAGTTCTCAAAAATTCATACAACACATTCAAACACACATAGGCATGCTACTTCATACAATTAAGCAATAATGCACAATCCCTAATTCTCGGATATTACAGTTCTATCGCCTTAAAATAATTTCGTCCTCGAAATTACCTGGCTAGAATAGGTTGGGGTATTGCTGTCGAATTGCTTCTTCCGGCTCTCAAGAAGCTTCCTCCGATCCATGGTTATGCCACAACACTTTTACCAGAGGGACCGACTTCCTCTTTAGCACCTTCACATCTCGTTCCAAAATTGAATCGGCTCTTCCTTATAGGACAAATCTAGTCTCAGCTCCACCTCCTCAACCGATATTATATGAGTTGGATCCGATCGGTAACAACGTAGCATCAAAATATGGAATACATCGTGCATCCGCTGCAACTCCGGAGGCAACTCTAGCTGGTATGCCACTGGTCTAACTCACTTCAATACCCGATAAGGTCTTATAAACCTGGGACTTAACTTCCCTTTGCGACCAAATCTCATCACCTTTTTCCAAGGTGAAACATTAAGAAACACATAATCCCCCACAGCAAACTCAATCTCTTTCTGTTTAAGATCTGCGTATGACTTTTATCGATCAGATGCCTCATTCAACCGTGTCCTAATCGATTAACCTTTTCCTCCAATTCTGCCACAGTTTCTGGACCCAAAATCTGACGTTCTCCCAATTCCGTCCAACATGTAGTTGTGCGACACTTCTGTCCATACAGTGCTTCGTACGGTGCCATCCAAATACTTGCCTGATAGTTGTTGTTATACTCAAATTCCGCTAAAGGTAAGAACTCTTCCAAACTTCCTCTGAAGTCTATCACACAGCCCCTCAGCATATCCTCTAACACTTAGATTACCCGCTCAGATTGACCGTCAGACTGCGGATGGAATGCTATACTGAAATCCAACCTGGTGCCCAAAGCTTGATGTAGCGCTTTCCAGAACCGAGACGTAAACCTTGGATCCCTATCCGAGATAATCAACATCGGCACTCCGTGCAACCTTACAATCTCAGCTACATACAACTTTGCCAACCTTTGCAACGAGTAGTCAACTCGCAGGGATGAAATGCGCGGACTTTGTCAATCGATCCACTATTACCCATATTGAGTCCTTCTTAGTAGGCGTAAGAGGAAGCCCACTAACGAAGTCCATGGTGATTCTCTCCCACTTCCACTGCGGAATCTTAATTGGCTGAAGCAACCCTGATGGAACCTGGTGTTCAGCCTTAACTTGCTGACACGTTAATCACTTCCCTACAAATTCTGTAACTTCTCGATTAAGACCAGGCCACCAAAACTGTTCCCTTAGATCTCTATACAACTTACAACCTCTCGGATGCATAGCATAAGGATTACTATGCGATTCCTAAAGCATTTTCTGCCTTAACTCCTTATTCTTAGGCATACAGACCTTACCCTTGAAACACAATACCCCATCATTGTTAACACCATAATCCTCCAACTCCCTACTCTGCACTTGCCGTAGCTTAGCACTAAAATCATTATCATAACCGTCCCTCTTTCACCTTATTCACCATGTTAGAAACAACAACTCTCTGCCGACAAACTTCCATCATCATAGAGGCTCAAATGTATGAACATTGCCCTTAACTCCGTCACTACTTTTCGACTTAGGGCATCTGCCACCACATTCGCCTTGCCCGGGTGATACTCTATGGAACAATCGTAGTCCTTCAATAACTCTACCCACTTTCACAGTCTCAGGTTCAGCTCTTTCTGAGTCAACAGATACTCAATGCTCTTGTGGTCTGTGTAGATCACAGACTTTTCTCCATATAGATAGTGCCTCCATACTTTAAGTGCAAAGACCACTGCCGCCAATTCCAAATCATGCGTCGGGTAATTAACTTCATGTGGCCCTAATTATCGAGACGCATAAGCGACAACTTTTTTGTCTTGCATAAGGACACATCCCAAACCTGTGTGAGAACCATCACAGTACACTACAAAATCCTTTCCTGCCTCAGGCTGAATCAAAACTGGAGCTTCAGTCAATACCTTCTTAAGCTTCTCAAAGCTCTCCTGTTGCTTAACTGACCATACGAAAGGTACTTCCTTTCTCAACAACTTCGTCAATGGTGCTGCTATTGATGAGAACCCTTCCACGAACCTTCTATAGTAGCCTGCCAATCCCAAGAAACTACGAACTTCTGCCACGGACTTATGTGGTTTTAATCCAATCTGCCTCAATCTTCCGAGGATCCACCCTTATTCCTTCGGCAGACACCACATGTCCTAAAAACGTAACTTCCTTCAGCCAAAATTCGCACTTGCTGAACTTGGCATATAGCTTTTTCTCCCTTAACACTTGCAACACGACTCGGAGGTACTCGTCATGTTCTTCATCAGACTTAGAATACACCAAGATATCGTCTATGAACACAACAATGAACCGGTCCAGATAGGGTTGGAAAACCCAGTTCATCATGTCCATGAACGCAGCTGGGGCGTTTGTCAATCCAAACGGTATTACCAAGAACTCATAATACCCGTATCTTATCCGAAAAACTGTCTTATGGATATCAGCCTCCATCACCTTAAGCTGATGATATCTTGACCTTAGATCTATCTTCGAAAATACTGCGGCCCCCTTAAGCTGATCGAACAAGTCATCTATTCTTGGCAATGGATACTTGTTCTTGATGGTCGACTTATTCAAGCTACCGATGAGTCTATGCACATACGTATAGTCCGTCCTTCTTCTTTACAAATAAGACCGGTTGCTCCCCATGGAACACTGCTGGGTCGGATAAACCCACGATCAAGTAACTCTTGGATCTGAGCCTTGAGCTCAACCAACTCCTTTGGTGCCATTTTGTACGGGGCGATTGACACAGGAGCTGTACCCGGCAATAAGTCAATTTCGAACTCCACTTCCCTATCTAAGGGTATTCCAGGTAACTCCTCCTGAAAAACATCCACAAATTCTCTTACTGTTCAAACTCTACTAACTCCCCCTTCCTTTACATCCAACGCACTAACAAAGGTCAAAAATGCCTTGCACCCTTTCCGAACCATCCTATCAGCCTTTAAAGCAGAGACTCCGTTTGACAAGTAGTTTCTTCTTTCTCCTATCATAATTATCGCCTCATCCTCCGGGGTCCTTAACTCCATTCGCTTAGCTGCGTAATCTAACACAGCCCGATGTTCCACTAGCTAGTCCATGCCAAGGATGATATCAAATTCTCTGAAGGATAGTTCCATCAAGTCGACAGGAAATACCACTCCCTGAAGCTCTAGAGGTACACTCAAAATATCTTATTCACCACTACGCTTTGTCCTAATGGGCTCACTCGGTCATCTCCCTATTAGACAATTGGAGGCTATGCCTAGTGTTTCAACTACTCTACATGCAACATAAGAGTGGGTAGAGCCAACATCAATTAAAACAAAGTAAGGCTTGTCAGCTATAAGAAACGTACCGGTTATGACGTCCGGTGCGTCTCCATCCTTCCTTCGATGAATCGCATACACGGACCATTTGTCTCATACAGATTACCAACACCTCTGCCTGATGTTCCCCGTCCTCTACGAACCGAAGATCTTTGCCAGCCAAACCACGACCTCGCGATGGTCAGCTTCCCTCTTCTTCTTGCCTGATTAGGACCCTGACTTACTGGTCAACTCCCGTCTATTTTCATGGGACAATCCTTAATCATGTGGTCCTTGGACCCACACTTAAAACATCCTCCTATCTTCTTCCAACACTCTCCTAGATGTATCTTCCCACACTGGTCACAAGTACGGTACTGTCCTCCCGTAGCAGCTTGCTGACCTCGCGTCCCACCAACTCTAGGCCTCTTTTGCACATTCCCAAATGACCCTGATTGTCCAAAACCTCTCTTTTTCCTATTTTGATCCGTATTCTGCCTCACCGAGTCCTTAATCCCTTCAGCTACCTTAGCCTTCTCCACCAATACGGCAAATTCTCGCTCCTGCTGTGGAGCTATCAACAACCTCAGGTCATCCCTTAGTCCGTCCTCAAACCGGACACACCGTTCATGCTCCATCGACACAATACCTCGAGCACATCAGCTCAACCTTAGAAATTTTGCCTCGTATTTCGCTACGGTCTTATTCCCCTGAACCAGCCTTAGAAACGCCTTCCTTTGTGCATCCACATAACTAGTCCCAATGTACTTCTTCTGATATACCGTCTTAAACTATTCCCAAGTAAGATCATTAGCGACAGCACCATCCCGAACCGTGAGCCACCATTGATATGACTCATCACGGAGTAGCAACACTACCCCTTTCAATTTCTCCTCGGCAGTCAGGTCCAAATCGTCCATAATCCGCTCTGTCGCCTCTAACCAATACTCAGCTGTGTTGGGCGCCACTCTAGATATGCCACGAAAAAACTCAGCTCCATTAGCTCGAAGTCGCTCGGGTACTGACTTCTGAGCTCCCATGCCTCCACCTGCTCTAGCCATCCTTTCCAAAACCCGTAGCATCACCTGTGATACTGCATCTTCCCCTGTCTAATCCTGATATTCCACATCAGCGGCTGGCGGTGGTGGCATTTCATTTTCAGACCCTTGGCCAAACCTAATGGGCTCCGATACGGTCATTCGGCCTCTTCCACGGCCACGTACATTACGACCACGTCCCCTAGAATTCATGCTTCCGAATCGCGTTTATCTGATTAAAGAATTTTATGAATTAGTTTTTGTTCCACTAATTTATCGCAAACAGTCTTATGTTCAATAGTTCTAAGGAGTAGTTCTTTCGAATTCTTACACATACAGTCTCAAATTCATTCATTCAATCATCTCATTCATGAACTTGCTTTCATTACAAAAAAGTGTTGTAGTTGTCGTTGTTGTTGTTTTCCACTACCCAAGGGTATTTTCGTAATTTTATCCTCTGAGGGCATTTTGGTAATTTTTCAAATTAGGGTATTTGAAAAAGTTGCAAAATAAAGATTTTAGTATTTTTACTGAAATTGAATTACTTGGTAGGAAAATTTTAAGTGTAAAATAGTAATTTTATTAGCGAGGGTATTTTGTAATTTTTCCAAACCGGGGGCATTTGGTAATTTTTCCCAAAATATGGTTCGGTGATTTAACGAAATAAGGGTATTTTTTTGGAAACTTTTAATTCGAGGGTATTTTGGTAACTTTCCATACGGAGGGCATTTTGGTAATTTGTACCGGTTAGGGGTAATTTGGTTAATTCACAAATTAGGGGTATTTTGGTCATTTTTTTAAATCAAGGGCACTTGGAATTTTATAATCATGGTTTGACTTTAGAATTTTACAAAATGAGGTGGCGTGTCCCTTTGGGTTTTAATTATTGAGTTTAGCTTTGTGTTGAGTCCTCTTGGTTAGGGTGAGCAGTCACTACGCACTGTAGGATTCGGCGGAGGGAGGTGAGCCACTAGGGCTGCTTAAATACCAAGCTCCCCAATCAATCCTAGACATGCATGCATAGCGGTTGCCACACCTTTAACTTGGCGACTTAGTCACGGAGTTTGTTTGGTTAGACTTTAAGTTTTATGTATTTGGTGTTGAAGTAGACTAATCCTAGGGTTCAATAATTCCTAATCTACTAATCTATGTCCTATAATTTTCCCACATACAAATCACGGAAGGGTTAGGAGTACTTACAGTGGACTTGGTAGGAGACTCGGTGCCATGCCGAAAAACACCTTGTTTCTTAGTAAAATCCAATTTCAAAAGAAAGAAAACATTTTGGGCCCAAAAAGCCCTCAAGGCTGAGTTTTGAAACTAGCTCTGATACCAAACTGAAACAGCCCAAACCCGGCCCACAAGCCATAATCGGATCTGGCATGCTTCTCGAGTAAAAACATAGTTAAGTTTCGAATAACGTTTTGAAAATCGTTGTGGTTTGTAGAAAAGTTGATTTGAGTTGTGTTTAATTTTGTGCTAAATCAATAAGTTTTAAAAAAAACCACAAGTTGGAAAGAATACCCAAATTTTAAAATTTCATTATTGTTGTAACTTGAAAAACCGTGGGTAATTGAGTTTCAAAACATTTGATGTTGTTTATATCATATCGGGAAAATAAAAAAAAACGCATAAAACAATTAAGTATAATGGCCTTATTACATCAAAGCAAAACCCGAAATAAATCCAAAATACTTAAATATAAACAAAGTTCAAAATAAAATAATATTTGAAATGAGCATGGCCACCCTAAGCTCCTGTTGACTGGTCCATTCTTGAGTGTCACTGAAAAGATATCCCACAACGGGTGAGTCAGCAGACTCAATGTGTAACAACCAACACACAAACTCCCAGCGATTTAGGCATACAAATCATAAAAGGAAAAAAAAACACATATATATATACAATGATGCAATCCGAACCCAAACCTTGATAACCATCCTCTACACATCACCGTACACCGCCATCACACCGTGGGATTACTAAATCGACCCTCCATTCGCTACACACCATCGAAGGCGTTGCTTCTGAGACGACTTGCACATCGCCCTTATAAATTGTGGCATAGCCACTAGATAATTGTGACAAAGTCACCAGATAACATTTTGTGACATAAGTCACCACATTTAGATTATGTGACATGAGTCACGGATATTGTGGTAAAACCACCGATCACTTCCCTTTTCATAATCACCCATATGCCCCATGTGTCATACAAATCATGCGAATATCATGCCATATGCCTTATTCATATTAGTAACAAATTTTCATATATGTCACGTTCAATTTTATAATACTATTAATGATCTTTAGAGAATAATGTACTGAATATGTCGTACCATTGAATGGTACCTTTAGCCACATCTTTCACATTCTTATTAACACACATATTAATTTATCTAGTAAATCTATTAAGAATTTGTGTAGTGCTACACACTGTTACTAACGCTTTCGTTGAATCCCGAAAGTCTCTTCAAACCGATTGCACTCCTTCCTAAAACCATTTGTCGAATCGACTTGGCACTAATCACTAAATATGGCCTTGGCGAATGTTCATAACCCACTTACCTTGCTTATCTAAATCCCAAAATGGTCACTTGCTCACGAAGTTGTCGAAATCCCTTGATTATGCGGATCCCGAGATCAACTCTTATTCTTGGTGATGTCGAAATACCTATAGACTCTTGTTAGATCCTGTTTTCAATTATTTAAACACCATAAATGGCCTTCGACCTGAAATTACATTCGCTTACCTTAGATCTTAAAATCCCGAATGATCTCCTTTTGAAGTTGGCTACAATAGGAATCCCAAAACCTTCTTCAAAGTTTCAGCCAAAGAACATTAATGGGATTAAAACCTTGATTTTCGATAGATAGAGAAAGAAAAGAATGACAAATCAATCAAGAGAGATTATTACCGAATGGAGTGATTAAATCGGCTTCAACAGGGTAGAGGAGCAATCGGTTATGGCCACCAAAATAAAAGATTCGGCTTTGGGGGTTTAATGAATAATCGGCTAGGGGTTACTTTGAGTATTCGACTTTTGCTTTATGAAAAAGAATTGAAGGGAGTTTCGACAAGAATGGAAAAAAAATAGAAGCTTTCGGCTTTGTCAAAATAAAATAAGAAGAGAAGATTTACTTTCGGTTCTTAGTCAAAAGGGAAGAAAAGAATTTCGGCAGAGCCACCCTTGAAAAATAAAAGAAAGGAAAATGGCCTCCTTTCCTTCTTTTGGCCGAAAATAACACCAATAAATCCCTAGGCCGGCCAACTCTCTTCCCTCTCTCCCTTATCCCTTGATCCCCTCCTCCTTAGCCGAATCCTCAACTCTCCAACCCCATCTATACCTCCTCCTTCTAGAGTCCACATGCCGTCCACTACCTCCCCTCATTACTGCAAAATAAAACTCCAAAAGTGCTCTCCTTGCTACTCGAACCTAGGCCCCCTTTGAACTGCTTGTGGCGTCACTTCCTAGGGCTTTAAGTGGTGCCTCCTTGCCACTTTAACAAGCCTATTAGTTTGTCTAATTTTCCCTACAATTATTCTTAAGGCCTCATTCGCCTAACTCCCCCCTTTAAGACTTAAAATCCAATAATTTCTAAGGTATTCACCTACACTCTAGAGTTCTCAAAAATTCATACAACACATTCAAACACGCATAGGCATGCTACTTCATACAATTAAGCAATAATGCACAAGCCCTAATTCTCGGATATTACAGTTCTACCCCCTTAAAATAATTTAGACCTCCAAATTACCTGGCTAGAATAGGTGGGGGTATTACTGTCGCATTGCTTCTTCCGGCTCCCAAGAAGCTTTCTCTGATCCATGGTTACGCCACAACACTTTGACTAGAGGGACCGACTTCCTCCGAAGCACCTTCACATCTCATTCCAGAATCTGAATCGGCTCTTCCTCATAGGACAGATCTGGTCTCAGCTCGGTATTATATGAGTTGGTTCCAATAGGTAACGACGTAGCATCGAAATATGGAATACATCGTGCATCTGCTGCAACTCCGGAGGCAACTCTAGCTGGTATGCCACTAGTCCAACTCGCTTCAATACCCGATAAGGTCCTATAAACCTAGGACTTAACTTCCCTTTGTGACCAAATCTCATCACCTTTTTCCAAGGCAAAACTTTAAGAAACACATAATCCCCCACATCAAACTCAATCTCTTTCCGTTATGATCTGCGTATGAATTTTGCCGGTTAGATGCCTCCTTCAACCGTGTCCGAATTACCTTAACCTTTTCCTCCGATTCTGCCACAATTTTTGAAATCAAAATCTAACGTTCTCCCAATTCCATCCAACACGTAGGTGTGCAACACTTCTGTCCATACAGTGGTTCGTACAGTGCCATCCGAATATTTGCCTGATAGCTGTTGTTATACGCAAATTCTGCTAAAGGTAAGAACTCTTCCCTACTTCCTCTGAAGTTTATCACACAACCCCTCAGCATATCCTCTAACACTTGGATTACCCGCTCAGATTGACCGTCCGACTGCGGATGGAATGCCGTACTAAAATCCAACCTGGTACCCAAAGCTTGATGTAGCGCTTTCCAAACCGAGCATAAACCTCGGATCCCTATCCGAGATAATCGAAATCGACACTCGTGCAACCTCACAATCTCAGTTACATACAACTTTGCCAACCTTTGCAACGAGTAGTCAACCCGCACTGGGATGAAATGCACCGACTTTGTCAATCGATCCACTATCACCCATATCGAGTCCTTCTTAGTAGGCGTACGAGGAAGCCCACTAACTAAGTCCATGGTGATTCTCTCCCACTTCCACTGCGGAATCTTAATTGGCTGAAGCAACCCTGACGGAACCCGGTGTTCAGCCGTAACTTGCTGACACGTTTAGCACTTCCCTACAAATTCCGTAACATCCCGCTTAAGACCAGGCCACCAAAACTGTTCCCTTAGATCTCAATTCAACTTACTACCTCCCGGATACATAGCATAAGGGATACTATGTGATTCCTGAAGAATTTTCTGCCTTAACTCCTTATTCTTAGGCATACAGACCTTACCCTTGAAACATAGTACTCCATCATTGCTAACACCATAATCTTCCAACTCCCCACTCTGCACTTGCCGTAGCTTAGCACTGAAATCATTATCTGCTAACTGTCACTCTTTCACCTCATTCAGCCATGTCGGTTTAACTTGCAACTCTGCCAGTAAACTTCCATCATCATAGAGGCTCAAATGTGCGAACATTGCCCTTAACTCTATCACTACTTTCTGACTTAGGGCATCTGCCACCACATTTGCCTTGCCCGGGTGATACTCTATGGAACAATCGTAGTCCTTCAATAACTCCACCCACCTTCATTGTCTCGAGTTCACTCTTTACGAGTCAGCAGATATTTAAGGCTCTTGTGGTGCGTGTAGATCATGACTTTTCTCCATATAGATAGTGCCTCCATACTTTAAGTGCAAAGACCACTTTGCCAATTCCAAATCATCGTCGGGTAATTAACTTTATGTGGCCTTAATTGTCGAGGCATAAAGTGACCACTTTTCCGTCTTGCATAAGGATACATCCCAAACTGTGAGAAGCATCGTCTACACTGAATCCTTCCCTGCCTCAGGCTGAATCAAAATTGGAGCTTCATTAATACCTTCTTAAGCTTCTTAAAGCTCTCCTGTTACTTAACTGACCATACGAAAGGTACTTCCTTTCTCAACAACTTCGTCAATGGTGCGGCTATTGATGAGAACCCTTCCACGAACCTTCTGTAGCAGCCTGCCAATTCCAAGAAACTACGAACTTCTGCCATGGACTTAGGTGGTTTCCAATCCAATACTGCCTCAATCTTCTGAGGATCCACCCTTATTCCTTCGGCAGACACCACATGTCCTAAAAATGTAACTTCCTTTAGCCAAAATTTGCACTTGCTGAACTTGGCATATAGCTTTTTCTCCCTTAACACTTGCAACACGACTCGGAGGTGCTCGTCATGTTCTTCCTCAGAATTAGAATACACCAAGATATTGTCTATGAACACCACAACGAGCCAGTCCAGATAGGGTTGGAAAACTCGGTTTATCATGTCCATGAACGCGGCTGGGGCGTTTGTCAATCCGAACGACATTATCAAGAACTCATAATGCTCGTATCTTGTCCGGAAAGCTGTCTTATGGATATTAGCCTCCTTCACCTTAAGCTGATGATATCCTGACCTTAGATCTATCTTCGAAAATACTGCGGCCCCCTTAAGCTGATCGAACAAGTCATCTATTCTTGGCGATGGATACTTGTTCTTGATGGTCAGCTTATTCAACTGCCGATAGTCTATGCTCATACGCATAGTCCCGTCCTTCTTCTTCACAAACAAGATCGGTGCTCTCCATGGAGACACACTGGGTCAGATAAACCCATGATCAAGCAACTCTTGGATCTGAGCCTTGAGCTCAACCAACTCCTTTGGTGCTATTCTATACGGGGCGATTGACACAGGAGCTGTACCCAGGAACAAGTCAATTCCGAACTCCACTTCCCTATCCAGGGGTATTCCAGGTAACTCCTCCGGAAAAACATCCACAAATTCTCTTACTGTTCTAACTCCACTAACTCCCCCTTCCTTTACATCCAACGCACTAACAAAGGTCAAAATGCCTTGCACCCTTCCGAACCATCCTATCGACCTTTAAAGCGAGACTACGTTTGAAAAGTAGTTTCTTCTTTCTCCTATCATAATTATTGCCTCATCCTCGGGGTCCTTAACTCCATTAAGCTTAGTCAAGAATCCAACACAACTTCGATGTTCCACTAGCGGTCCATGCCAAGAATGAGATCAAATTCTTCGAAGGGTAGTTCCATCAAGTCGGCAGGAAATACCACTCCCTGAAGCTCTAGAGGTACACTCTGAAATATCTTATTCTTCACTACAATTTGTCCTAATGGGCTCACTACAGTCATCTCCCTATTAGACAATTCAGAGGCTATGCCTAGTGTTTCAACTACTCTACATGCAACATAAGAGTGGGTAGAGCCAACATCAATTAAAGCAAAGTAAGGCTTGTCACTATATAAGAAACGTGTCGGTTATGATGTGCAGTGCGTCTCCATCCTCCCTCCGGTGAACTGCATACACTAGACCTAGCTGTCTCGTCTCTGTATTACCAACACCTCTGCCCGGTGTTCCCCGTCCTCTACCAGAACCAGTACCTCTACCAGCCAAACCACGACCCTGTGGTGGCTACATCCTCTCTCTTCCGGCTGATTAGGATCACGACTTCTTGAGTCGACTCCGTCTATTTTCATGGGACAATCTTTAATCATGTGGTCCTTGGACCCACACTTAAAACATCCTCTTGTCTTCTTCCAACACTCTCCTAGATGCATCTTCCCACATTGGTCATAAGGACGGTACTGTCCTCCGTAGTAGCTTGTTGACCTTGCGGCCCACCAACTCTAGGCCTCTTTTGCACATTCCCAGATGACCTTGATGGTCCAAAACCTCTCTTTTGCCTATTTCGATCCATATTCTACCTCACCGAGTCCTTAATCCCTTTGGCTACCTTAGCCTTCTCCACCAATACGATAAATTCTCGCTCCTACTATGGAGCTATCAACAACATCAGGTCATCCCTTAGTCCGTCCTCAAACCAGACACACCGTTCATGCTCCATCGACACAATACCTCGAGCATATCGGCTCAACCTTAAAAATTCTACCTCGTATTTTGCTACGGTCTTATTCCCCTAATCAGCCTCAAAAATGCCTTCCTCTGCGCATCCACATAACTAGTCCCAATGTACTTCTTCTGATATGCCGCCTTAAAGTATTCCCAAGTAAGATCATCAGTGGCAGCACCATCCCGAACCGTGAGCCACCATTGATATGACTCATCACGGAGTAGCGACACTACCCCTTTCAGTTTATCCTCGACAGTCAGGTCCAAATCGTCCATAATTCACTTCGTCGCCTCTAACCAATACTCAGCCGTATTGGGTGCCACTCCAGATATGCCACGAAAAGACTCAGCTCCATTAGCTCGAAGTCGCTCGGGTACCGACTTCTGAGCTCTCATGCCTCCACCTGCACCAGCCACCCTTTCCAAAACCCGCAGCATCACTTGTGATACTGCATCTTCCCCTGTCTAATCCTGATATTCCACATCAGAGGCTGGCGGTGGTGGCATTTCATTTTTAGATCCTTGGCCAGACCTAACGGGCTCTGACACGGTCATTGGCCTCTTCTCCGGCCACGCACATTATGACCACGTCCCCTAGAATTCATGCTTCCGAATTGCATTTATCTGATTAAAGAATTTGATGAATTAGTTTTTGTTCCACTGATTTATCGCGAACAGTCTTATGTTCAATAGTTCTAAGGAGTAGTTCTTTCGAATTCATACACATACAGTCTCAAATTCATTAATTCAATCATCTCATTCATGAACTTGCGTTCATTCTGAGAAAAGTGTTGTAGTTATGCGTTGTTGTTATTTTCCACTACCCAAGGGTATTTTCATAATTTTATCCTCTGAGGGTATTTTGGTAATTTTTCAAATTAGGGTATTTGAAAATGTTGCAAAATAAAGATTTTTGGTATTTTTACTGAAATTGAATTACTTGGTAGGAAAATTTCAAGGGTAAAATAGTAATTTTATTAGCGAGGGTATTTTGTAATTTTTTCCAAACCGGGGCATTTCGGTAATTTTTGCAAAATATGGTTCGGTGATTTAACGAAATAAGGGTATTTTTTGGAAACTTTTAATTGAAGGTATTTGATAACTTTCCATCTGAGGGTATTTTGGTAATTTGTACGATTAGAGGTAATTTGGTTAATTTACAAATTAGGGTATTTTGGTCATTTTTTTAAATCAAGGGCACTTGGAATTTTATAATCATGGTGTGACTTTAGAATTTTACAAAACAAGGTGGCGTGTTCCTTTCGGGTTTTAATTATTGAGTTTAGCTTTGTGGTCGAGTCCTCTTGGTTAGGGTGAATCGTCACTCACGCACTGTAGGATTCGAGGAGAGGAGGTGAGTCACTAGGGCTGCTTAAATACCAAGCTCCCGAATCCAATCCTAGACATGCGCTGCAGGTTTGCCACACCTTTAACTTGGCGACTTAGTCACGGGTTTGTTTGGTTAGACTTTAAGTTTCATGTATTTGATGTTGGAGTAGACAAATCCTGTGGTTCAATAATTCCTAATCTACTAATCTACGTCCTATAATTTTCCCACATACAAATCACGAAGGGTTAGGAGTACTTACAGTGGACTTGGTAGGAGACTCGGTGCCATGCGGAAAACACCTTGTTTCTTAGTAAAATCAATTTCAAAAGAAAGAAAATGTTTTGGACCCAAAAAGCCCTCAAGGCCGAGTTTTGAAACTAGCTCTGATACCAAACTGAAACACCCCAAACCCGGCCCACAAGCCTTGACCGGATCTGGTATGTTTCTCGAGTAAAAACATAGTTAAGTTTCGAGTAACGTTTTGAAAATCGTGGTGGTTTGTAGAAAAGTTGATTCGAGTTGTGTTTAATTTTGTGCTAAATCGATAAGTTTTAAAAAAAAACCACAAGTTGGAAAGAATACCCAAATTTTAGAATTTCATTATTATTGTAACTTGAAAACCGTGGGTAATTGAGTTTCAAAACATTTGATGTTGTTTATATCATATCGGGAAAATTAAAAAAAATCGCATAAAACAATTAAGTATAATGGCCTTATTACATCAAAGCAAAACCCAAAATAAATCCAAAATATTTAAATATAAACAAAGTTCAAAATAAAATAAATCTTTGAAATGAGCATGGCCACCCTAAGCTCCTGCCGGCCGGTCCATTCTTGAGTGTCACTGAAAAGATATCCCACAATGGGGTGAGTCAACAGACTCAATGTGTAACAACCAACACACAAACTCCCAACGATTTAGGCATACAAATCATATAAGGAAAAAAACACACATATATATATATATATACAATGATGCAATCCAGAACCCAAACCTAGATAACCATCCTCTACACATCACCGTACGCCATCACACCGTGGGATTACTAAACGACCCTCCATTCGCTACACACCATCGAAGGCGTTCGTTGCAGACGACTTGCACATCGCCCTTATAAATTGTGGCATAGCCACTAGATAATTGTGACAAAGTCACGGATAACATTTTGTGACATAAGTCACCACATTGATTATGTGACATAAGTCACGGATATTGTGGTAAAACCACTAGATCACTTCCCCTTTTCATAATCACCCATATGCCCCACGTGTCATACAAATCATGCGAATATCATGCCATATGCCTTATTCATATTCATAACAAATTTTCATATATGTCACGTTCAATTTTTATAATACTATTAATAGATCTTTAGAGAATAATGTACTGAATATGTCATACCATTGAATGGTACCTTTAGCCACATCTTTCACATTCTTATTAACACACATATTAAGTTAATGCCATAAATCTATTAGGAATTTGTGTAGGGCTACACACAGTTACTAACGCTTTATTTGAATCCAAAAAGTCTCACAAACCGATTGCACTCCTTCCTAAAACCACTATCGAATCGACGGCACTAATCACTAAATATGGCCTTGGCGAATGTTCATAACCCACTTACCTTGCTTATCTAAATCCAAAGCGGTCACTTGCTCACGAAGTTGTCAAAATCCCTTGATTATGCGGATCCGAGATCAACTCTTGTTCTTGGTGATGTCGAAATACCTATAGACTCTTGTTAGATCCGATTTTCAATTATTTAAACACCATAAATGGCCTTCGGCCTGAAATTACATTCGCTTACCTTAGATCTTAAAATCCCGAATGATCTCCTCTTGAAGTTGGCTACAATAGGAATCCCGAAACCTCCTTCAAAGTTTCGGCCAAAGAACATTAATGGGATTAAAACCTTGATTTTTGATAGATAGAAAAGAAAAGAATGACAAATCAATCAAGAGATTCTTACCGAATGGAGTGATCAAATCGACTTCAACGGGGTAGAGGAGCAATCGGTTATAGCCACCAAAATAAAGGATTCAACTTTGGGGTTTAATGAATAATCGGCTAGGGGTTACTTTGAGTATTCGGCTTTTGCTTTATGAAAAAGAATTGAAGGGAGTTTCGACAAGAATGGAAAAAAAATAGAAGCTTTCGGCTTTGTCAAAATAAAATAAGAAGAGAAGATTTACTTTCGGTTTTTAGTCAGAAGGGAAGAAAAGAATTTCGACAGAGGCACCCTTGAAAAGAAAAGAAAGGAAAATGGCCTCCTTTCCTCCTTTTGGTGAAAATAACACCAAGAAAGTCCCTAGGCCGGCCAACTCTCTTCCCTCTCTCCCTTATCCCTTGATCCCCTCCTCCTTAGCCAAATCCTCAACTCTCCAACCCCATCTATACCTCCTCCTTCTAGAGTCCATATGTCGTCCACTACCTCCCCTCATTGCTACAAAATAAAACTCCAAAAGTGCTCTCCTTGCTACTCGAACCTAGGCCCCCTTTGAACTGCTTGTGGCGTCACTTCCTAGGGCTTTAAGTGGTGCCTCCTTGCCACTTTAACAAGCCCATTTGTTTGTCCAATTTTCCCTACAATTGTTCTTAAGGCCTCATTCGCCTAGCTCCCCCTTTAAGACTTAAAATCCGATAATTTCTAAGGCATTCACCTACACTCTAGAGTTCTCAAAAATTCATACAACACATTCAAACACACATAGGCATGCTACTTCATACAATTAAGCAATAATGCACAAGCCCTAATTCCCGGATATTACAGTTCTACCCCCTTAAAATAATTTTGACCTCAAAATTACACTAGAATAGGTGGGGTATTCTTTGTCACATTGCTTCTTCGGCTCCCAAGAAGCTTCCTCCGATCCATGGGTACGCCACAACACTTTGACCAGAGGGACCGACTTCCTTCGAAGCACCTTCACATCTCATTCCAGAATCTGAATTGGCTCTTCCTCATAGGACAGATCTGGTCTCAGCTCCACCTCCTCAACCGATATTATATGAGTTGGATCCGATCAGTAACGACGTAGCATCGAAACATGGATTACATCATGCATCTGCTGCAACTCTGGAGGCAACTCTAGCTAGTATGCCACTAGTCCAACTCGCTTCAATACCCGAAAAGGTCCTATAAACCTGGGACTTAACTTCCCTTTGTGACCAAATCTCATCACCTTTTTCCAAGGCAAAACTTTAAGAAACACATAATCCCCCACAGCAAACTCAATCTCTTTCCGTTAAAGATCTGCGTATGACTTTTGCCTATCAGATGCCTCATTCAACCGTGTCCGAATCGCCTTAACCATTTCCTCCGATTCTGCCACAATTTTTGGACCCAAAATTTGACGTTCTCCCAATTCCGTCCAACACGTAGGTGTGCGACACTTCCGTCCATACTGTGCTTCATACGATGCCATCCGAATACTTGCCTGATAGCTGTTATTATACGCAAATTCTACTAAAGGTAAGAACTCTTCCCAACTTCCTCTAAAGTCTATCACACAGCCCCTCAGAATATCCTCTAACACTTAGATTACCCGCTCAGATTGACCGTCAAACTGCGGATGGAATGCCGTACTGAAATCCAACCTGGTACCCAAAGCTTGATGTAGCGCTTTCTAGAACCGAGACGTAAACCTCGGATCCCTATTCGAGATAATCAACATCGACACTCCGTGCAACCTCACAATCTCAGCTACATACAACTTTGCCAACCTTTGCAACGAGTAGTCAACCTTCACTGGGATGAAATGCGCGGACTTTGTCAATCGATCCACTATCACCCATACCGAGTCCTTCTTAGTAGGCGTAAGAGGAAGCCCACTAACGAAGTCCATGGTGATTCTCTCCCACTTCTACTGTGGAATCTTAATTGGCTGAAGCAACCCTGATGGAACTTGGTGTTCAGCCTTAACTTGCTGACATGTTAGGCACTTCCCTACAAATTCTGTAACTTCCCGCTTAAGACCAGGCCACCAAAACTGTTCCCTTAGATCTCTATACAACTTACTACCTCCCGGATGCATAGCATAAGGGCTACTATGCGATTCCTGAAGAATTTTCTGCCTTAACTCCTTATTCTTAGGCATACAGACCTTACCCTTGAAACACAATACTCCATCATTGTTAACACCA
The DNA here is from genome assembly GCA_025506655.1 of Gossypium rotundifolium. Lineage (NCBI taxonomy): Eukaryota > Viridiplantae > Streptophyta > Magnoliopsida > Malvales > Malvaceae > Gossypium > Gossypium rotundifolium. The sequence continues at coordinate 114,644,787 of CP106734.1, read as the reverse complement.
TAATCCTCCAACTCCCTACTCTGCACTTGCCGTAGCTTAACACTGAAATCATTATCTGCCAATTATCCCTCTTTTACCTCATTCAGCCATGTCGGCTTAACTTGCAAATCTGCCAGCAAACTTCCATCAACATAGAGGCTCAAATGTGCGAACATTGCCCTTAACTCCGTCACTACTTTCCGACTTAGGGCATCTGCCACCACATTCGCCTTGCCCGGGTGATACTCTATTGAACAATCGTAGTCCTTCAATAACTCCACCCACTTTCGCTGTCTCAGGTTCAGCTCTTTTTGAGTCAACAGATACTTAAGGCTCTTGTGGTCTGTGTAGATCACTGAATTTTCTCCATATAGATAGTGCCTCCATACTTTAAGTGCAAAGACCACTGCCGCCAATTCCAAATCATGCATCGGGTAATTAACTTCAGGTGGCCTTAATTGTCGAGACGTATAAGTGACCACTTTTCGTCTTGCATAAGGATACATCCCAAACCTGTGTGAGAAGCATCATAGTACACTACAAAATCCTTCCCTGCCTCAGGCTGAATCAAAATTGGAGCCTCAGTCAATACCTTCTTAAGCTTCTTAAAGCTCTCACATTGTAGCCGACCATACGAAAGGTACTTCCTTTCTCAACAACCGTCAGCAGTTCGGCTATTGATGAGAACCCTTCCACGAACCTTACATGTAGTAGCACGCCAATCCCAGAAACTACGAACTTCTACCACGGACTTAGGTGGTTTCCAATCCAATCTTGCCTCAATCTTGAGGATCCACCCTTATTCCTTGGCGAGAAACCACATGTCCTAAAAGCGTAACTTCCTTGACCAAAATTAGCACTTACTAAACTTGGCATATAGCTTTTTCTCCCTTAACACTTGCAACACGACTCGGAGGTGCTCGTCATGTTCTTCCTCAGAATTAGAATACACCAAGATATTGTCTATGAACACAACAATGAACCAGTCCGGATAGGGTTAGAAAACCCAGTTCATCATGTCCATGAACGCGACTGGGGCGTTTGTCAATTCGAACAGCATTACCAAGAACTTATAATGCCCGTATCTTGTCCGGAAAGCTGTCTTATGGATATCAGCCACCTTCACCTTAAGCTGATGATATCCTGACCTTAAATCTATCTTCAAAAATACTGCGGCCCCCTTAAACTGATCGAACAAGTCATCTATTCTTGGCGATGGATACTTGATCTTGATGGTCAGCTTATTCAACTGCCGGTAGTCTATGCACATACGCATAGTCCCATCCTTCTTCTTCACAAACAAGACCGGTGCTCCCCATGGAGACACACTGGGTCGGATAAACCCACGATCAAGTAACTCTTGGATCTGAGCTTTGAGCTCAACCAACTCCTTTAGTGCCATTACATGCAGGCGATTGACACGGAGAGGCATGCGGCAACAAGTCAATTTCAAACTCCACTTCCCTATCCGGGGGTATTCTATGTAACTCCTCTGGAAAAACATCCACAAATTCTCTTACTATTCTAACTCCACTAACTCCCCCTTCCTTTACATCCAATGCACTATCAAAGGTCAAAAATGCCTTGCACCCTTTCTGAACCATCTTATCAGCCTTTAAAGCAGAGACTATGTTTGACAAGTAGTTTCTTCTTTCTCCTATCATAATTATCGCCTCATCCTCTGGGGTCCTTAACTCCATTCGCTTAGCTGCGCAATTCAACACAGCTCGATGTTCCACTAACCAGTCCATGCCAAGGATGAGATTAAATTCTCTGAAGGGTAGTTCCATCAAGTCGACAGGAAATACCACTCCCTGAAGCTCTAGAGGTACACTCCGAAATATTTTATTCACCACTACAGTTTGTCCTAATGGGCTCACTACAGTCATCTCCCTATTAGACAGTTCAGAGGCTATGCCTAGTGTTTCAACTACTCTACATGCAACATAAGAGTGGGTAGAGCCAACATCAATTAAAGCAAAGTAAGGCTTGTCATTATAAGGAACGTACCGGTTATGATGTCCGGTGCGTCTCCATCCTCCCTCCGGTGAATTACATACACCAGACCTGACTATCTCGCCTCTGTATTACCAACACCTCTGCCCGGTATTCCCCGTCCTCTACCAGAACCAGTACCTCTGCCAATTGAACCCACGACCCATGGTGGTTCTTGTCCTCCTCTTCGGCTGATTAGGACCACGACTTCTTGGTGGACTCTCAAATGCATTTTCATGGGACAATCCTTAATCATGTGGTCCTTGGACCCACACTTAAAACATCCTCTATCTTCTTCCAACACTCTCCTAGATGCATCTTCCCTGCTTGGTCATAAGTATGGTCTTGTCCTCCGTAGCGACTTCTTGACCTCATGACCCACCAACTCTAGGCCTCTTTTGCACATTCCCAGATGACCTTGATGGTCCAAAACCTCTCTTTTGCCTATTCTGATCTGTATTCTGCCTCACCGAGTCCTTAATCCCTTCGGCTACCTTAGTCTTCTCCACCAATATAGTAAATTCTCACTCCTGCTGTGGAGCTATCAACAACCTCAGGTCATCCCTTAGTCCGTCCTCAAATCGGACACACCGTTCATGCTCTGTCGACACAATACCTCAAGCATATCGGCTCAACCTTAAAAATTTCTCCTCGTATTCTGCTACGGTCTTATTCCCTTGAACCAGCCTTAGAAACGCCTTCCTCTGCGCATCCACATAACTAGTCCCAATGTACTTCTTCTGATATGCCATCTTAAAGTATTCCCAAGTAAGATCATCAACGGCAGCACCATCCCGAACCGTGAGCCACCATTGATATGGCTCATCACGGAGTAGCGACACTACCCCTTCCGGTTTCTCCTCGGCGGTCGGTCTAAATCGTCCATAATCGCTCAAATCGCCTCTAACCAATACTCGGTAGTATTGGCGCCACTCCAGATATGCCACGAAAAAACTCAGCTCCATTAGCTCGAAGTCGCTCGGTGCGACTTAGAGCTCCCATGCCTCCACCTGCTCTAGCCACCCTTTCCAAAACCTGCAGCATCGCCTGTGATCTGCATCTTCCTGTCTATCACGATATTCCACATCAGCGGATGGCGGTGGTGGCATTTCATTTTGGACCCTTGGCGGACCTAACGGAGCTCAAACACGGTCATTCGGCCTCTTCATGCGGCCGCACATTATGACCACGTCCCCTAAATTCATGCTTTGAATCACGTTTATCGATTAAAGAATTTTATGAATTAGTTTTTGTTCCACCGATTTATCATGAAACGATCTTATGTTCAATAGTTCTAAGGAGTAGTTCTTTGAATTCATACACATCTGATCTCAAATTTATTCATTCAATCATCTCATTCATGAACTTGCGTTCATTACAGAAAAGTGTTGTAGTTGTCGTTGTTGTTGTTTTCCACTACCCAAGGGAATTTTCGTAATTTTATCCTACAGGGGTATTTTGGTAATTTTTCAAATTAGGGTATTTAAAAATGTTGCAAAATAAAGATTTTTGGTATTTTTACGAAATTGAATTACTTGGTAGGAAAATTTTAAGGGTAAAATAATAATTTTATTAACTGAGGGTATTTTTGTAATTTTTTCCAAACTAGGGGCATTTCGGTAATTTTTTACAAAATATGGTTCTAGGTGATTTAACGAAATAAGGGTATTTTTTTTGGAAACTTTTAATTCGAGGGTATTTCGATAACTTTCCATACGGAGGGTATTTTGGTAATTTGAACCGGTTAGGGGTAATTTGATTAATTTACAAATTAGGGGTATTTTGGTCATTTTTTTTAAATCAAGGGTACTTGGAATTTTATAATCATGGTTTGACTTTAGAATTTTATAAAACAAGGTGACGTGTCCCTTTCGGGTTTTAATTATTGAGTTTAGCATGTGACTGAGTCCTCTTGGTTAGGGTGAACCATCACTATGCACCGAGGCGAGATTCGAGCGAGAGGAGGTGAGTCACTAGGGCTGCTTAAATACCAAGCTCCCAGATCAATCCTGACATCGCTGTGGTTGCCACACCTTTAACTTGGCGACTTAGTCACGAGTTTGTTTGGTTAGACTTTAAGTTTTATGTATTTGATGTTGGAGTAGACTAATCCTAGGGTTCAATAATTCCTAATCTACTAATCTCGTCCTATAATTTTCCCACATACAAATCACGGAAGGGTTAGGAGTACTTACAGTGGACTTGGTAGGAGACTCGGTGCCATGCCGGAAAACACCTTGTTTCTTAGTAAAATCCAATTTCAAAAGAAAGAAAATGTTTTGGGCCCAAAAAGCCCTCAAGGCCGAGTTTTGAAACTAGCTCTGATACCAAACTGAAACACCCCAAACCCGACCCACAAGCCTTGACTGGATCTGGCATGCTTCTCGAGTAAAAACATAGTTAAGTTTCGAATATCGTTTTGAAAATCATGGTGGTTTGTAGAAAAGTTGATTCGAGTTGTGTTTAATTTTGTGCTAAATCGATAAGTTTTAAAAAAACCACAAGTTGGAAAGAATACCCAAATTTTAGAATTTCATTATTATTGTAACTTGAAAAAACGTGGGTAATTGAGTTTCAAAACATTTGATGTTGTTTATATCATATCGGGAAAATTAAAAAAATGCATAAAACAATTAAGTATAATGGCCTTATTACATCAAAGCAAAACCGAAATAAATCCAAAATACTTAAATATAAACAAAGTTCAAAATAAAATAATATTTGAAATGAGCATGGCCACCCCTAAGCTCCTGCCGGGCAGGTCCATTCTTGAGTGTCACTGAAAAATATCCCTAGCAGGGTGAGTCAGCAGACTCAATGTGTCACAACCAACACACAAACTCCCAACGATTTAGGCATACAAATCATATAAGGAAAAAAACACATATATATATACAATGATGCAATCCAGAACCCAAACCTAGATAACCATCCTCTACACATCACCCGTACACCATCACACCTTGGGGATTACTAAATCGACCCTCCATCCGCTACACACCATCGAAGGCGATCACTGCAGGCGACTTGAACATCGCCTTATAAATTGTGGCATAGCCACGGATAATTGTGACAAAGTCACCAAATAACATTTTGTGACATAAGTCACCACATTGATTATGTGACATGAGTCACGGATATTGTGGTAAAACCACGGATCACTTCCCTTTTCATAATCACCCATATGCCCCACGTGTCATACAAATCATGCGAATATCATGCCATATGCCTTATTCATATTAAGTAACAAATTTTCATATATGTCACGTTCAATTTTTATAATACTATTAATAGATCTTTAGAGAATAATGTACTGAATATGTTGTACCATTGAATGGTACCTTTAGCCACATCTTTCACATTCTTATTAACACACATATTAAGTTAATCTAGTAAATCTATTAGGAATTTGTGTAGGGCTACACACACAGTTACTAACGCTTTATTTGAATCCGAAAGTCTATCGAAATCGATTGCACTCCTTCCTAAAAACCACTGTCAGAATCGGCTCGGCACTAATCACTAAATATGGCCTTGGCGAATGTTCATAACCCACTTGCCTTGCTTATCTAAATCCCAAGCGGTCACTTGCTCCTAAAGTTGTGAAATCCCTTGATTATGCGGATCCGAGATCAACTCTTGTTCTTGGTGATGTCGAAATACCTAAAGACTCTTGTTAGATCCGATTTTAATTATTTAAACACCATAAATAGCCTTGACCTAAAATTACATTAAACTTACCTTAGATCTTAAAATCCGAATGATCTCCTCTTGAAGTCGGCTACAATAGAAATCTCGAAGCGTCCTTCAAAGTTTGACCAAAGAACATTAATGGGATTAAAACCTTGATTTTCGATAGATAGAGAAAGAAAAGAATGACAGATCAATCAAGAGAGATTCTTACCGAATGGAGTGATCAAATCAGCTTCAACAGGGTAGAGGAGCAATCGGTTATGGCCACCAAAATAAAGGATTCGGCTTTGGGGTTTAATGAATAATCAACTAGGGGTTACTTTGAGTATTCAACTTTTGCTTTAGGAAAAAGAATTGAAGGGAGTTTCGACAAGAATGGAAAAAAATAGAAGCTTTCGGCTTTGTCAAAATAAAAGAAGAAGAGAAGATTTACTTTCGGTTTTTAGTCAGAAGGGAAGAAAAGAATTTCGGCAGAGGCACCCTTAAAAAGAAAAGAAAGGATAATGGCCTCCTTTCCTCCTTTTGGCCGAAAATAACACCAAGAAAGTCCTAGGCACGCCAACTCTCTTCCCTCTCTCCTTATCCTTGATCCCTCCTCCTTGGCAAATCCTCAACTCTCCAACCCCATCTATACCTCCTCCTTCTAGAGTCCACATGCCGTCCACCACCTCCCCTCCTTGCTGCAAAATAAAACTCCAAAAGTGCTCTCCTTGCTACTTGAGCCTAGGCCCCCTTTGAACTGCTTGTGGTGTCACTTCCTAGGGCTTTAAGTGGCACCTCCTTGCCACTTTAACAAGCCCATTTATTTGTCCAATTTTCCCTACAATTGTTCTTAAGGCCTCATTCGCCTAGCTCCCCCCTTTAAGACTTAAAATTCGATAATTTCTAAGGCATTCACCTACACTCTAGAGTTCTCAAAAATTGATACAACACATTCAAACACACATAGGCATGCTACTTCATACAATTAAGCAATAATGCACAAACCCTAATTCCGGATATTACATTTTCTTCTTCAAGATCAGAACAAAGTAATCTTTTAATAAACCTGGTTTATGTCTTTGAGTTGAGTATCTAATATAGCAAATTTCTTTATTGTATCTAATTCCAATGCATTTTTTAAGCATCATTTCTTTAGTGACTTCAAATTCTTCTATCAATATTTTCTTTTATTCGATTCTTTTGTCCATCTAGAATTATATATTTATTAATAACAAGACTATCAAGTTTGTTCAAAAGATTAATACTCTATTTAGAAAACCTTAGTACATTATCAAACAAAATTATCTAGAATCATGCTTCCTAGGTTCTGATGATGCGTTAGGTAATATTCTCAAGATCAATATAAGTTTGACATTATTAGATTCATTAGTGTAGCATCCTAAATAATTGGGTATCATTATGTTGCTTAATGTTGGTTCGGGTTACTTGGAGATAGAATAAATATTATTATTTAAGTGTACATTTGAGTAAAGAAATTAAATGACCTTAAGACTTAAATTAATTAAGTGCTAAAAGTTGGCATAAGTGAGCTAGTAGTAAAGAGGAGATGGCGCCATAAGTGTTCCTAGAGGGAAGGAGTTCGAAACACCTGGCAAGCAACAAGGAAATTTTATTTTTTTGCTTTAACCTATGCATGTGTCAGCAAGGGGATAAGGATGGATGAGTTGTATTGTTTTATTTTTGGTAAGTAGACTAAAGGAAAAAGGTAATTGTTAACTTATGGTAGGGAATCAAGAAAGTTTGGAAAGATATGGGGACATAAGGCAAATATCAAGGAAAAGGTTTTGGAAACAAATTCATGGCCATTTGACCATGAATTTGGGCTGACATTAATAGCTAAAGGGAGGTGGCGAATATGTTAGTAGTTTGGCAAGGATTAGGAGTTAGTTTTGGTCATTCCTATCATCTTGTGCAAGTTTTGCATTTTCTCTCAACCTTTCTCCTTTGGCGAATTTGAGCTTTTGGTAAGCCTTAATTCTTTTGACCATTTGGTCATTTTGCTTATCACTTTAGTATTCTTTTGTGTGCCTTTTCATAGTCTGAAATTACCAACACCAAAGATCATTCTTTTCTTCCTTTCTCCATTGCGAATGTACTTTGCCCTAAACACATCTCTTACTTTCTCTTTTCTTCTCTTTGAAAACCGAATCACCATCATCATCATCATCATCTTTTTCTCTCACCTTTTATTTTCTTTTCAATCATACCTTCTCCATTATTTTCTCTCATAGCTGAATCTCTTTCTTTTCCTAAACATCATTCTCAATCATTTCTTTTCAACCGTGGAGAATAGGTAAGAGTTCTTTTTAGTTCATGTTAGTTAATAGTGGTTTTGGCCGAATATTGATGGTGGTAAAAAGTATTTCTTGGATCGAAATAATCGTTCATTTTATTAACATTTTTCTTTATTATACTTTAGTGCGATAGCGGAAGATCAGAACTCGAGTGTTCATGAGTATCATAGAACGTTGGAATCGATTTAAAGTGTTAAGGGAACATTTTGGTCGATTCTCTTATTGCGGAACAAGGATATTTGTGGTAAGGAAATCTTACTCTTAAAACCTTTAGTTATATTTTCGATATATTCTTAAGTTGGATTAATGATCTTTTGTCATTGAAGACATTCAAAATAGGGCAAAAAAGGGCAGTCCATAGTCTTCGTAAGAGGGGTGGATCCGCTATTCCCCCTAAATATAAAAGAAGGGCTATTTCGAGAATCCAGGATTTTTCAGCGGGTTGCGGACCATCAACCGAGGAAGTCAATTATTTGAAGTAGTTCGTACTCTCGAGCCTTTGTGCGTTAGTGGATTCTCGTGAAACAGCGAATCGATAAACGAGGAGAAACCGAAAATAGAAGTGATTCAAAATCAAAGGGGTAAGGATTTGGATCAAATCCCAATAGAATATTTTGATAAATGATAGTGTTCTAATAGATCGTATTATGTTTAGGTGTTGTGGCGGGAAGGTTTAGTACTCACGATATTAAGGTGTGTAACTTCACACTTTTCTCGGGTTGGATGTCATTCGTAGTATTGAGTAAAATCGTAAAGACGACTAAATCGATATAATACGTATAAAGCGGTATCTCGGTGAAAATACATGAAAACGATTAAAATTGTGAAAATTATGAAAATGCCCTTGTGAAGTTAGTTGTTAATATGTAAATTTTGTCTCGTAAAAGTGGGCCAAAAATATGCTAGTTAGTAAAATGGGCTGAAATCTCTGTTAGATCGATAAATGAGCAGAAATCTCAGTTAGATCGATAAATGGGCCAAAATCTCTGTTAGATCGATAAATGGGCTGAAATCTCTACTAGATCGATAAATGGGCGAAATCTACTTAGGATAAATGGGCCAAAAGCACGATAAATTGTTAAATGGGCCGAAAAGCCTGATAAATTGTTAAATGGGCCGAAAAGCCTGATAAATTGTTAAATGGGCCAAACTCTTAGCTAGATCGTAAATTGGGTTAAGATGCTAGATTGCTAAATGGGCTAAATGCTATTTTGGGCCTTAACAAAAACTAGAAATATTGACTCTTATGTTATTTAAATCTTTTGATAAAATCATCATATGAACATAGACAAATTTTTACATACATGTTGCATGGGTTGGGATTAATAATGAAGAGAAGAAAGGCCTATTGCCAAAATCTAGTTCGGTGGCTCTGCCACAAAATAATTAAATGGCTATTTGCCTCTAGTTCGGTGGCTTTGCCACAAATATTAATGGCTCAATGCCTCTAGTTCGGTGACTTTGTCACAATCTAGTTCGGTGGCTATGCCACAAATATAAAATGGCTTAATGTCTGCGATTGGTGTGATGGCGGGGTGGGTTGACTTGATCCCCACAGGTGTGATGGTTGGTATGGGGGTGTGTAGCGGATGGAAACTAGGTTTGGGGTTGGGAACATCATTTTTGCATACATATTATTATTTATATTGTTAATCCTACTAATGGGCTCAAGCCCAAAACTATGATTTGATGATCTGGCCCAATGAATAAGTAGTGAGTTATACACTGAGTTCTAAGTAACTCACTCCCTCAAATTTTTCATCTTAGGTAATGGAAATTGACGTGGACTTGGGCCGAGGATGACTTCGTGGGGGCCATACTACAAATAAGGGTTAATGAAACTTTGAACTTTTACTAAAGACTTTCTATAATTTACTATTATGGGTTTGATGTAATAAGGCCTCTATAAATGTTTTATGGATTTTATGTGTGGATGGATTTAAATTATGTTTTGGACTATTAATATGGGCTTATAATTATTTTGTTTTCTTAAAATAATTTGGGTTTTCAAATATATGAAATTCCTTTATCATTTTCTTAAATATTTTGAACTCTTATAAAATTTACTCTAAGGATTTTATCAATACAATATTAATGTTATTTTCAATTAAGTTTTTCTCATCAAATTTAAAATACTCTTTTGGTTTTATTAAACCTTGTAATTATAAATGATTTCTATTTTAAATTCCTATTCTTCATAATTATTAAGATAGTTTGATTTAGGTAACAAACCGACCTAGTCTTAACGCATAGGCCGGGTTTGGGGTGTTATATTTAATAATATCGAGCCAGTTTCAAAAACTTCGGTACGTGGTTGGGTTCAACAAATAATTTTAAAGAGGAAAAATATTTTAATTATGTTTTAAAGATCGTATGGCACCACAAGCATCCGAACGGCACCAAGTCAAGTAAGTATTCATTGATAAATGATTATTATTATGATGATGATATGACCATAGAAACACTCTAGAACTTCTAGTTTTAGATGTTAAAATTCGTAGAGATGGAGACTATAGGATGTGTTGCGAAAAACAACTTTATCTCTCAAATCTCATAAAACATCGTTAATAAACACTGAAATAATTTTCTGATTCATAAAACTTGTAATCAGATTAAATCGAATTAGTCACCATGAGCACTAGAGGACGTGGTCGTGGGCCTTGATGAAACGTGGCCGTGGTAGAGGGCGAGGTACTACAAGTGCAAGCTGAAGCACCAAATCATATGCGAAAATGGATGCACTGCATCATTTGAGAGTGAGACAGGATCACGCGATCATATGGAAGAAGATAATGCCTTGACACAAGCAATCTTGCGAGTCCTAGAAAGGGTCATTGGAACTAGAATTGGGCCAACAACTCGTGGGTCAATTTGAACGACTCAAGTCAAATAATGCGAAGTTTTAGAGGAGTTTCGGTGTAGCCCGAATGTGGTTGAATATTGGCTCGAAGCTGTGGAGCGGATTATGGATGATATGGAATGCAGTGTTGAGCAGAAACTGAAAGGAGCTGTGTCCTTGTTAAGAGACGAGGCATACTAGTGGTGGCTCACTGTTCGAGAAGGCACCGAAGCTACGCTAATTACTTGGGAATTCTTTAAAACGCCTTCAAGGAAATATGTTGGAGCGAGTTATGTTGGCCTTGAAGGAAAGAATTTACGAATCTTGTCCAAGGGAGTAAGGCGATTGGCGGCGTATGAGGTTTGAGTTTCTACGCTTGAGTCGATATGCTCGGACAATAGTGTCAACGATCACAAACGTTGTGTGCGTTTTGAGGATGGGCTAAATGATGAGTTGAGGGTTCTGATTGCCCCACAACAAGTTAGAACTTTTGCCACGCTTGTGGAGAAGGCCAAGATAGCCGAAGAGGCTAAGAACTCAGAACGTCAGAATCGAGAAAGATTTAGAAACAAGAGAGAGACATAGCAGTTAGGTTCTTCAAAGAGATTTCAGAAGAGGCCTCGGAATGATGAATCAGCCCAAGGTAGAGCACCTGTAACTAATAATCGAGGTCGAGATTGTGCTGAATGTGGGAAAAGGCATTCGGAGAGTCTTTGGAGGAAAAGCAGGCGCTTGTTACAAATGCGGTTCAATGGATCACCGATATAAAAGCGCCTCGGCGTATGGATCGACTCATGAAGTTCGTAATAATGATGCACACCGGCGGAGGTACTCGGCTGACCATCTAGAGGTCATGGACCGGTCGTGGTGGTAATGGGGCTGGGCGTGGTCGGGGTGCACCGGTCGAGGCAATGGTCCTAGAGGTAACACGGATGCAAGACGGCTGGGTGGTCTATGCGATTAGACACCGCGAGGATGGCAATGCACGATGTAATAAGCGGTACGTTCTTCATATTCGATGTACTGTTCTTACCTTAATAGATATTGGTTCTACCCACTCGTATGTTGCTAGCGCCATATCTGAAACCTAAATCTAAAATCTAAAATTACCGATAGTGAGATGATGATAATTAGTCCTTTAGAACGATCGATAATTGTAAATAAATTGTTTAGAGGCGTACCCTTAGAAATTCAAGAGGAGGTATTCTTGGCGAATTTGATGGAATTGCCTTTTGGCGAGTTCGACCTCATTCTGGGCATGGATTGGTTGGTTAAACATCGGACGCATTTGGATTGTGCTGAGAAATGGATGTCAATAAGAACCTCAGACGATAAGAAAGTCATAATGATTGGTGAATGAAGGAACTACTTGGCGAACGTGGTATTAGCGTTGAAGGCAGAAAAGTTGGTGCGAAAAGGGTATGGAGCATTCCTAGCCTTTATTTGTGCTTTGGATGCCAAAGAGATATCTGTGGATGATGTGAGAATGGTGAAGGAATTTCGGATGTATTTCGAAGAACTTCTGGTATACCTCGGATCGGAAGTAGAATTTGGCATTGAGCTTTTGCGGAATAGCTCCGGTGTCCATTGCTCCTTATAGAATGGCACCAGAAGGAGTTGCGAGCTTAAAGCTCAAATTCAAGAATTCTTGGATCGGGATTTATCGACCGAGTGTGTCTCCGTGGGAGCACCGGTTTTGTTCGTCAAGAAGAAGGATGGATCAATGCGTATGTGCATTGATTACGAGACAATTGAATATATTGACGATCAAGAATAGGTATCCTTTGTCGAGAATTGATGACTGTTTGATCAATTGAAGGGAGCTTGATTTTCTCAAAATTGATTTGAGATCGGGTTATCATCGACTTAAGGTGAAAGAAGCGGATATTTATAAGGCGGCATTTCAAACTCGTTCGGACATTATGAGTTTGTAGTGATGCCGTTCGGATTAACCAATGCACCATCGCATTTATGGACATGATGAACCGAAGTCTTTCAACCATATTTAGACCGGTTTGTGGTAGTGTTCATAGATGACATTTTGGTCTATTCAAGAAATGATGAGGAGCATGACACGCATTTGCGTATAGTATTGCAGCTACTTCCGTGATAAGCAACTTTATGCCAAATTCGGTAAATGCGAATTTTGGCTAAAGGAAGTGACTTTCTTGGGTCATGTGGTATCACCGAAGGAATAAGGGTGGATCCACGGAAGATTGAGGCTATTTTGGATTGGAAACCACCAATGTCGGTAGCTAAAATTCGAGTTTCTTGGAGTGCAGTTGGTTATTATAGGCGCTTTGTTGAGGGTTTTCGTTGATTCTTGCACCTAACTAAAGCTTGCGGAAGGGAGTTCCATATATTTGGACCGAAAACAATAGGAGAGTTTGAGAAATTGAAAAAGATTACGACGGAAGCTCGGTTTGATTCAAATTAGAGGTGGAAAAAATTCACTATTTATTGTGATGCATCTCACACAGTGCAGGTTGTGTCTTGATGCAAAATGGAAAGGTGGTGGCCTATGCTTCTCGTCAATTGAGACCACACGAAGTAAACTACCTTACTCATGATTTGGAGTTAGCTGCGGTGGTCTTTGCTTTAAAGATTTGGAGGCACTATCTCTACGGTGAGAAATCTATCATCTACACGGATCACAAGAGTCTTAAATACCTCCTTACCCAAAAGAAGTTGAATTTGAGACAACGAAGATGGGTGGAGTTGTTAAAGGACTATGATTTCTCAATCGAATATCATCCTGGAAAGGCTAACGTGGTTGCTGACGCGTTAAGTCGTAAGACAGTATCTGATTTGAAAGCATTGTTTGCTCATCTGAGTTTGTATGAGGATGGTAGCTTGTTAGTAGAACTTCAGGTGAAACCTCTGTGGTTAGAACAAATCAAGGAAAAGCAAATATTAGACGAAAAGTTGGGACCCTTACTTCAGCAAGTCGAAAATGGTGAAATAGGGGATTTTGGAATAAACACGGAAGGTGTGTTGTGCTTTCGTGAAAGGATTTGTATGCCTAAGGATTCAGATCTGAGACAAATGATTCTACGGGAGGCGCATAGTAGCCCTTATGCTATGCACCCCGGAGGAAATAAGATGTATCGGGATCTTCGTGAACAATATTGGTGGCCAGGGTTGAAGCGTGAAATTTCAGAGTTTGTGGGAAAATGTTTAACTTGTCAGCAAGTGAAGGCGGAGCATCAATTATCGTCAGGATTGTTACAACCGGTAAAGATTCCTCTTTGGAAATGGGAGCGGATAACTATGGATTTTGTTAGTGGGTTACCTTTAACGCCTACTAAGAAAAATTCCTATGGGTAATAGTCGATCGTTTGACGAAGGCTACTCATTTTCTTCCAATTCGTACGGATTATTCGTTGCAGAAATTGGCTAAGCTGTATATATCCGAAATCGTGAGGTTGCATGGGGTACCAGTGTCTATTATATCAGACAGGGATCCTAGATTTACGTCACGATTTTGGAAAGCTCTACATGAAGCCTTGGGGACAAAGTTGAATTTCATCGGCTTTTCATCCTCGGTCGATGGACGATCGGAAAAAGTAATTCGAGATATTGGAAGACATGTTAAGGGATGTGTAATCGACTTGAGGCGAGTTGGGAGGATTTTCTACCATTGGCGAAATTCACGTATAATAATAGCTATCGATCTAGCATTCGGATGGCACCTATGAGGCATTGTATGGTCGTAGGTGTCGTACTCCCACTTGTTGGACCGAATTAAGCGAGCAGCGGATGTTGGGTCCTGAGATGATATCTGAAACAGAGGAAAAGGTAAAAGTTATTCGAGCACGGTTGAAGGAAGCCTCAGATAGACAGAAGTCGTATGCAGACCTGAAGCGTAAGGATATCGAGTTTGCTGTGGGAGACCGGGTCTTTCTGAAGGTCTCACCTTGGAAGAAAATTTTTAGATTCGAAAAGAAGGGTAAGTTGAGCCCTAGGTTCATCGGGCCATATCGTGTGATGAAGCGTCTTGGCCCAGTGGCTTATCAGATTGAATTACCACCGGAGCTGAGTCAAATTCATAATGTTTTTCATGTTTCCATGTTGAGACGTTATAGATCGGATCCATCTCATATAGTACCGGTTGAAGAAGTGGAATTAAATTCAGACTTGTCTTTTGAAGAAGAACCAGTGGAAATTTTAGACCGGGATGTTAAAGTGCTAAGAAAGAAGACTGTGCTGTTGGTCAAAGTTTTGTGGCGCAATCACGGAGCGGAGGAAGCTACGTGGGAGCCTGAGGAAACTATTCAGCAACAATATCCTCACCTCTTTTAATCAGGTAAATTTAGAGGACGAAATTTTCTTTAAGAGGGTAGAATTGTAGCATCCTAAATAATTGGGTATCATTATGTTGCTTAATGTTGGTTTGGGTTACTTGGAGATAGAATAAATATTATTATTTAAGTGTACATTTGAGTAAAGAAATTAAATGACCTTAAGACTTAAATTAATTAAGTGCTAAAAGTTGGCATAAGTGAGCTAGTAGTAAAGAGGAGATGGCACCATAAGTGTTCCTAGAGGAAGGAGTTGAAACACTTGGCAAGCAACAAGGAAATTTTATTTTGCTTTAACCTATGCATGTGTCGGCAGGGGATAAGGATGGATGAGTTGTATTGTTTTATTTTTGGTAAGTAGACTAAAGGAAAAGGTAATTGTTAACTTATGGTAGGGAATCAAGAAAGTTTGGAAAGATATGGGGACATAAGGAAAATATCAAGGAAAGGTTTTGGAAACAAATTCATGGCCATTTGACCATGAATTTGGACTGACATTAATGGCTAAAGGGAGGTGGCGAATATGTTAGTAGTTTGGCTAGGATTAGGAGTTAGTTTTGGTCATTCCTATCATCTTGTGCAAGTTTTGCATTTTCTCTCAACCTTTCTCCTTTGGCCAAATTTGAGCTTTTGGTAAGCCTTAATTCTTTTGACCATTTGGTCATTTTGCTTATCACTTTAGTATTCTTTTGTGTGCCTTTTCATAGTGCGAAATTACCAACACCAAAGATCATTCTTTTCTTCTTTTCTCCATTGCGAATGTACTTTGCCCTAAACACATCTCTTACTTTCTCTTTTCTTCTCTTTGAAAACCGAATCACCATCATCATCATCTTTTCTCTCACCTTTTATTTTCTTTTCAATCATACCTTCTCCATTATTTTCTCTCATAGCGAATCTCTTTCTTTTCCTAAACATCATTCTCAATCATTTCTTTTCAACCGTGGAGAATAGGTAAGAGTTCTTTTTAGTTCATGTTAGTTAATAGTGGTTTTGGCGAATATTGATGGTGGTAAGAAGGATTTCTTGGATCGAAATAATCGTTCATTTTATTAACGTTTTCTTTATTATACTTTAGTGCGATAGCGGAAGATCGAAACTTCGAGTGTTCGTGAGTATCATAGAATGTTGGAATCGATTTAAAGTGTTAAGGAGCGTTTTGGTCGATTCTCTTATTGCGAACAAGGATATTTTTGGTAAGGAAATCTTACTCTTAAAACCTTTAGTTATATTTTCGATATATTCTTAAGTTGGATTAATGATCTTTTGTCATTGAAGACATTCAAAATAGGGCAAAAAGGGCGGTCCATAGTCTTCGTAAGAGGGTGGATCCGCTATTCCCCTAAATATAAAGAAGGGCATTTTGAGAATCAGGGATTTTCCACCGGGTTGCGGACCATCAATCGAGGGAAGTCAATTATTTGAAGTAGTTCGTACTCCGAGCCTTTATGCGTTAGTGGATTCTCGTGAGCAACGAATCGATAAGCGAGGAGAAACCAAAATAGAAGTGATTCAAAATCAAAGGGTAAGGATTTGGATCAAATCCCAATAGAATATTTTGATAAATGATAGTGTTCTAATAGATCGTATTATGTTTAGGTGTTGTGGCGGGAAGGTTTAGTACTCACGATATTAAGGTGTGTAACTTCACGCTTTTCTCGGGTTGGATGTCATTCGTGGTATTGAGTAAAATCGTAAAGATGACTAAATCGGTATAATACGTATAAAGCGGTATCTCGGTGAAAATACATGAGACGATTAAAATTGTGAAAATTACAAAAATGCCCTTGTGAAGTTAGTTGTTAATATGTAAATTTTATGTCTCGTAAAAGTGGGCCGAAAAATATGCTAGTTAGTAAAATGGGCGAAATCTACATTAGATCGATAAATGGAGAAATCTACATTAGATATAAATGGGCGAAATCTACATTAGATCGATAAATGGGCGAAATCTACGCTAGATCGATAAATGGGCGAAATCTCAACTAGATCGATAAATGGGCCAAAAGCGATAAATTGTTAAATGGGCGAAAAGCACGATAAATTGTTAAATGGGCCGAAAAGCTTGATAAATTGTTAAATGGGCCGAAAAGCCTGATAAATTGTTAAATGGGCCAAACTCTTAGCTAGATCGTAAATTGGGTTAAGATGCTAGATTGCTAAATGGGCTAAATGCTATTTTGGGCCTTAGCAAAAACTAGAAATATTGACTCTTATGTTATTTAAATCTTTTGATAAAATCATCATATGAACATAGATAAATTTTTGCATACATGTTGCATGGGTTGGGATTAATAATGAAGAGAAGAAAGGCCTGTTGCCAAAATCTAGTTTGGTGGCTCGCCACAAAATAATTAAATGGCTATTTGCCTCTAGTTGGTGGCTCGCCACAAATATTAATGGCTCAATGCCTCTAGTTCGGTGACTTTGTCACAATCTAGTTCGATGGCTCGCCACAAATATAAAATGGCTTAATGTCTGCGATTGGTGTGATGGCGGGGTGGGTTGACTTGATCCCCACAGTGTGATGGTTGATGCGGGGTGTGTAGTGGATGGAAACTAGGTTTGGGGTTGGGAACATCATTTTGCATACATATTATTATTTATATTGTTAATCACGCTAATGGGCTCAAGCCCAAAACTATGATTTGATGATCGGCCCAATGAATAAGTAGTGAGTTATACACTTGAGTTCTAAGTAACTCACTCCTCAAATTTTTCATCTCAGGTAATGGAAATTGATGTGGACTTGGGCCGAGGATGACTTCGTGGGGGCCATACTACAAATAAGGGTTAATGAAACTTTGAACTTTTACTAAAGACTTTCTATAATTTACTATTATGGGTTTGATGTAATAAGGCCTCTATAAATGTTTTATGGATTTTATGTGTGGATAGATTTAAATTATGTTTTGGACTATTAATATGGGCTTATAATTATTTTGTTTTCTTAAAATAATTTGGGTTTTCAAATATATGAAATTCCTTTATCATTTTCTTAAATATTTTGAACTCTTATAAAATTTACTCTAAGTTTTATCAATACAATATTAATGTTATTTTCAATTAACGTTTTTCTCATCAAATTTAAAATACTCTTTTGGTTTTTATTAAACCTTGTAATTATAAATGATTTCTATTTTAAATTCCTATTCTTCGTAATTATTAAGATAGTTTGATTTAGGTAACAAACCAGACCTAGTCCTAACGCATAGACCGGGTTTGGGGTGTTACATTTAAATACAATAATTTCAACCAACTTGTGACACATCATGGATGGTATCCAATATGCTTGAGTTGAGTTATCTTTTTATATATCGAAGAGCTGACTCTTAGCTTCACAACACACTTTGAAATGCATCAATTCGAGTTTGTGATATTAAGTTATGCTCATTTTAGTGAGGACTATGCAAGTAGAAATTTGAGTACGATGAGTTAAAGCCTTTGGAAGTCTCTTAAGCCACCAATTGCTATTCTTTAGGCCTAAGTTTTAGCGTTTTATATTACTTATAAGTTTATTTAAGATACTAAATATTTATTCATTTACTTAGAGTTTCAGTTATATAAGACTTATTAAAACTAATTAACCAAATATTTAATTAGTTTTAAGAGTTTTAATTTCTTGTTTATTCATTAAATAGAGTTCAAGTATAGATTAAAATGTTAATGCTGGCATTTTATAATATTTTCCTAGGAGTTTATATTTCTTCTAAACCCATTTAAGAAGTCGCTCTTGACATCTATTTAAAAAATTATGATGTTCAAGTGACTAGATACAATAAAAAGAATTCTTATGGTTTTAAGAAGTGCTACAATGGCAAAATTTTCATCAATGTCAACCCTTTCAACCTATATATATCATTAAGCAAGAAGCTTAGATTTATTTCTATTAATGTTCCCTTGTTCATCAGTTTTATTTTTGAAGATTCCTTATGAGCTAATGATGTTGCACCCTTCACGATGAGGTGTAAGTTGTAAAACATCATTTCTCCCATATTGATACAACTCTTCTTACATTGTCGCAATATGGTGTTCATTATTCAAGACCTTCTCAACTTTTTCGGTTCGATAGAAGTAGTATAACATGCCAGCCTAACTATTTCTCTATAATTAATTTGATGCATATCTCTAATTCTCTTACCATCATGGAAACTACTAATTACATTATCAATAGGGTGATTTTTGTGTACATTAGATGAATGTTGTATATAGATTGGATTATCTTATGGTTGATCTTATGTTTTTGTTACCTTTTTGCAACATCCTCTAAGACATATAGGTTCCCATTAGATTATGTTGTAGTTTGTTTTTATTTTAAGAGCATCATGAACCACCAAGTTGACTAACTTTATCATGGTTTTTGTAACCTCCCTAACCCGACCTAGACATTATGGCCGAATTCTGAAGACTACATTGGCCACCAAAATGGCTCAGTTAGACTTTTGTATTTCAAATGTACTTTTAAACCGTTTACTTATCCACTCAAAACTAGTGAAATCGAATGTTTCTCTTAATTTCGCAAAAATATGCAAATTTTAGAAATTGATAGATTTTAGTATTGTATTTGTAAAGATTGATTACTTTGAAAACTAAGTTGAATTTTTATTAAAAACTTGTTTTTAGTATTGCAACAAAAAGGAGTGATATTGACAGATTTTTATTAAAAACCAAGTTTCATGCATAATCATTTCAAATAACAATTTAATTAATTTTCTAAAAAAGAAAATTTAATGTCATGTAATCAAAATAATCCTAATTTAAAAACCCATTACACAGTCCAAATAAAATTTATTATAGTCCCAAAAAATTATTAAAAATAAGTTTAAATACTTTAAATATAAAAAAATCCGAGTTGCTTCTCCAAAAGCCATGTCCAAGTCTTGACCTCGAGGATTATCTGAAAAATAAATTAGTAGACTAAAGAGTGAGCTAATAAGCTCAGTGTGAGTCATAACTCAAGTATTCAGTATAAGATAGTAAACATAACATTCAAGCTAGTAAATTAACAGAGAATTTAAAACAACACAGATTTATAGTTTTCAACATGCATGAGCATGTCGATGTAATAATTCAAAAAAGCTCCTACCCAACTTCGCTACACACCACAATAAAAGTTCCCCATAACTCAACCATCTAATAACACACCATACTGTGGACAAGTCATTAGTAATTGCAGTCAACCTGCTAGAAATATATGTGGTCAAGCAACCAATATTTGCATTCAAGCTACCAGAAATATATGTGGACAAGCCACCAGATATGCAAATATATTGTCAGAGCTATATGGACAAGCCACTAGTAATTGCAGTTATACTACCAGATCTTTTTCTTTTCATAAACACCCTAACCTCGATGCAATGCAGTATGATATACAATGATAGTAACAAAATTGGTACAGTAGGCATGATTTTAACATGCAACTAGATTTACCAGAAATAGTAGGCATGTTTTAAACTTGCAATCAATATGTACGGAAACAGTCAGTGGTATGCGTACATGCAATCCATAAACGTTTCAGTCAATGGCATTTTATACATGTAATCAGTATAGGGTACAGTCAATGGCATGCTATTTAATATGAAAAATGTAATGTCATATATTCAATCAATCGATAATGATAGCACTTACACACTCAGTTACTTTGTTTTAGGGTTATATATTATTCGAATAATGCTTACTAGGTCACTTAGATCATTCGGTCACCATGACTTACCACAAACCAAATTAAAAAATTAACATGCTTTCAATTAATCATCAACACAAAAGTCAGGACCCACACCTGATTTACGCAAATCCAAAGCACTATCATAGCTCCACAACTCCTAAGACCCATATTTGATTAGATCTATATCAGATTTTTACATAAGATGAGCATTATATGGTTAGAATTCAACCTCTAAAGGCATATAGGGTTCGGCCAAAATAGAAAATGACTAGACTTTTCAAATCTAGATTCAGAGGTTGCTACCTACACTTCCACTCCTTTAAAACGGATATCCAACAATCTTTTGGTGCTAATGAAGATCCGAGTGATCCAGATTGAAACCTTCAACAAAATACTATATATAAGATTAACATATAGAATTTGACCTTAACAAAGAAAAAAAGAAACAAGATTAGATTAAGCTAATCACCACTTATGCTTTATTGAACTAGATCGAAATGTTATGGGCTCAACGGAAAATCTTGAGTAAGTAGAGAGATTTGGCTAAGGAAAAGAAGTGACGGAGAAATGAGGTAAATATAAAGTCACATAAAGACAAAATGGTTAAGAAGGAAGAAAATAAAAAGTAAAAGTAAAAGTAAAAGAGAAAAGAAAAAGAAATGAAAAGTATTTACTGTGGCAATTCGGCAGCAACACGACGATGGCACAGTGACGATGGGTGGCGTAAGAAGGGGCGACAATGAAAGAAAAATAAGGGCAATAATGAAGGTAAACGGTGGTGAAGTGAGAAGAAAAGAAGAGAATGAAATAAAGGAGGTGAAGAAAAAGGATGGCAACGACGGCGACAACGTAATGGTGGCGTGATGGTAGCGTGACGGTGGATCAAGGTGGAGGGTGTGGTGGTGTGATGGTGGTGCAAATGGAAGTACAAGGGGAGATATGGCAACAAAGTGAAGAGAGGGAGAGAAAGGAGGAGCTAGGGAATGGGGCGACATAAGGTGGTGGTTTTTAGAGAGAAAAAATGACAAAAGAAACAAAAAAAAGTTGAGTGGTTTCTTTGGTGATAGAGGCAACCCAAGTTAGCCAAAGGGGGAAGAAAGGAAAGTGAGGGAATAAATGAGAAGAATGGGGAGGAAAATAGGTAGACGAAGGAGAAAAATTAGAAGGAGATTAAGGGATGGGCAACTCACTTTGGGTGGCAATGGGAGGGTTGACCAAGGGGATTCAAATTTAACAAAAATGCTAGAGAGGAGACTCGAACTCGGATCTCAAGTGTAGTTACAATACTTCTTAACCACTAGGCCAAAACTCATTCTTGCTTAAACTCTTACAAAAATAAATTATAAAATGGGGTGTGACAACTTTACCCTCCCTAAAAGAAATTTTGTCATCAAAATTTACTTGATCCGAACAGATGAAGATACTATTGATGAATCAAGTCTTTTGGCTCCCATGTAGCCTCTTTAGTGCCTTGAATCCCCTACAAAACTTTTACCAGTGGAAACTACTTTTTCCCCAGAATCTTAGCCTCATGCTTTAAAATCTGAGCAGGTTCCTCCTCAAAAGATTAATTCGGTCTCACCTCTCTCTCCTTAATTGGAACCATATGAGAGGAGTTAGATCGGTACTACCTCAACATACAGACATGGAACACATCATTAATACAGTCCAACTTAGGATGTAACTTTAATTGATAAGCCACTAGTCCAATCCTCTTAAGGATCTTATAAGGCTTAATAAAACTTGGGCTCAACTTGCCCTTCCTACCAATTCTCAGAACTTTCTTCCATGGCGAAACTGTCAAAAATACTTGATCCCTGACATTGAACTCTATGTCCTTTCTCTTCAAATTTGCATAAGACTTTTGTCAATCTGAAGCTGCTTACAATCTATCCTAAATCAGCCTAACCTTACTCTCAGTCTCTTGAACTAATTCTGGACCCAACATTTTCTTCTCACCAGTTAAGTCTAACATAAAGGTGTTCGACACTTTTGACCATACAATGCCTCATAAGGTGCCATCTATATGCTTAACTGAAAGCTATTATTAGACACAAATTCTATTAATGGAAAGTGCTCCTCCTAATTATCTTGGAAGTCGATAACACAACTCCTCAGCATATCCTCAAGAAACTGAATAACTCACTCAGATTACCCATCAGCCTGTGGATGAAAAGTCGTACTAAAATCTAGTTGAGTACCAAGTGCCTCATGCAGCTTATTCTAGAATCGAGACATAAAATGAGGATCACGATCCAAAATACTCGATATCGATATCCCATGCATCTCACTATCTCAAAGATATACAACCTTGCCAACTTATGCAAAGAATAATCCGTACGAACCGGTAGGAAGTAAGCTGACTTAAGCAATCTATTCACAATTACCCAGACTGAATCTTTCTTATTAGGTGTTACGGGCAACCCACTAACAAATTCCATAGTCACTTGCTCCTATTTCCACTTAAGGAATCCTGATAGGCTGTAACAAACCAGAAGAGAACTAGTCCTCAACTTTCACTTGATGACACATCAGATACTAGCCACATAATCTGTTACCTCATGCTTTAGACCAAACCACCAATAAAGTTATTTCAGATCACGATACATCTTATTTCCTCCAAGATGCATAGCATAAGGGATACTATGCTCTTCCCAAAGAATAGATTGTCTTAGATCCTTATCATTCGACATACAATACCTCCCTCGAAAACACAAAACACAATTTGAATTGAACCCAAAATCCGTAGCCTTACCTTCCCCAATCTGTTTAATCCGAGGCAAAAGAGACACATCTAAAGGGTGCTTCTTTTTAATCTCATTGACCAAGGTACGCTTTACTTACAACTCTGCTAGTAAGCCACCATTCTTATACAAACTCAACCTAGTGAACATTACTCTCGGATCGATCATTAACCTTCTACTTAGATCATCTGTCACTACATTAGCTTTCCTAGGAGGGTGCTCAACGTACAGTCGTAATTGTTAAGTTGAAGTCTTTTTGGGAGAGAAAATGCATAAGACTCTTGTGATCTGTGTAAATAATACACTTCTCACAATAAAAATAATGCTTCTAGATTTTTAGCGCACGCACCACTACTTCCAGCTCAAGATCATGAGTCGGATAATTGCACTCATGGGTTTAAGCTGCCTCAATTCATGGGCCACAACCTTATTGTCTTGCATCAATACACAACCAAGACCAGTTTGAGACGCATCGCTATAAACTAAATTTTCCAAACTCAGGCTGAATCATAATCGGTGCTTGAGTCAACACAAACTTAAGCTTTTCAAAACTAGCTTGCTAATCCTCGATCCATTTAATAGGAATAATCTTCTTCAATAGCTTAGTCAAAGGAGCCACAATCAAAGAAAATCCCTCAACAAACCTCCGATAATAACTGACTAGTCTAAGGAAACTTCGGATCTCAGAAACAATTTTTGGTTGCTTCCATTCCAAAATACCCTCTATCTTTTTTGGATCTATATGAATACCTTCAATAGATGCGACATGACCTAGAAACGACACTTCCTTAAACCAAAATTCACACTTACTAAGATTAGCATAAAGCTTCTTTTCATGGAGAATCTACAGAACAACCCTAAGATGTTTATCATGCTTTGTCTCAATCTTAGAATAAATCAAGACATCACCGATAATCATAACAACAAACTGATATAAAAATGAATGAAACAGTATCGCCTTAACCCGATCTAATTCACTGGATCCAAATCTTGGGCTGTAACACCCCAAACCCGGTCAATACGTTACGACCAAATCTGGTATGTTACAGGGAAATAAAATTTTGGAAAAACTAACTAAATATTGTAATTTGGAAAAACTTGGCATTTCGTTGTTTTATTAGAGAATATTTAAAGTAGTTGTTTAATTTGAGCTAAATTACGAAGTCAGGTTTATTTGTCGAAAGCCAAATTTAAGGATTTTCATAAAACTTGTCAGTTGAAAACAATGTTGCAGTTTTAAGTATAATCTCTAAATCTTTACTTTTTATCCATTTTTCGTTAACCATTTAAAAAAAACTATTTGTGTATGTTTTGACAGTTTATAAAATTTGCAATATCACCATTTAACCAAATCCAAAATTAAAGTTATAGCAGCCTTATTACAACACCAAAACCCAAAATTAATAGTGATTCTAAATAGAGAAAACAAAATTACTAGAAAATACTGCATGACCACCTCGAGTCCGCCTCGGCTCCAAGTCCGCGATCTAGTGATTACCTGTAAAATTAAGAAGAGGGGTGAGTCACCGAGACTCAGTGTGTAAGTCCCATTTAAATGAAATCTGGGCTTTAAGCCACGAATGCCCATCGGCCTTAAACCACACAATACAACATATTAAACATGTATGCAATGCAGCCCAGCCCAACCTAATTTTCCATCCTCTATATCACAGAATCACTAAACGCCTGTGGCACCAAGCCACTTGTGGTTCCGAGACCACCGTGATACGGATCACCGTGACGAGTCACTAATAATGTGTGGGGCCAACCCACCGTGGTACCAAACCAACTGCGACAATCCTAGATTAATATATGGGGCCAACCCACTGTGGTACCAAACCACTGAGACAAGTTGCTGAAATATATTTATTCATGGTGTCAACCCACCGTGGTACCAAACCACTGAGACATAGTCACTGAATAAGATATGTGGGGCCAACCCACCGTGGTACCAAACCACTGTGACAGTCCCTAAGTAACACTTCCCCTTTTTCATCATATCCAAAACCCATGCATATGTTAACATACTGAGATGAAAGAAACATACTTTGAATGTATAACATATAATCAACTCATACTACATTAACCCGAAAGTATCAATATAACAGAACTTACCCAGTGTCTCCAACCTTACCCATAAGGGTATCTCGATTATCAAAACAATCGTTTTGGCTTTCAGCCAACATAGTTATTAACAAGAATTAATTAACCAGTAAAGTGTGAGCATACAAACACCTGATAAATGCGTAATACTATACCCTCTACGTCGACGCTCTCACTAGCAGGGATAACAGCTATTTGCCTATCCCAGGCAGATGTCTCTCTACCACAACCTGGACGGATAGTCTCGAATCGCCAATACAACATGCCTTCTAAATTTAGGAGTGGAGACTATGGGTCCACTCCCCTCCTCAACTTGACCGATACTTGCATCCATGGAGAAAAATCTGGATCAACACTATGCTATCGCGAAAATAGACATTTTCCTGGCAAGGGTTGAATTATGACAGGGTAATGAATAAAGGCTCAACACAAAGAACAAAAGAGGCCCCCTTACCTTAAACCCAAATGGAAAGGTAAGATTCAAGAACCAACCAAACTTTAGACTTTGGAATTCAAAACGTTTGGCTTCTGGAGTTTCCCAAAGTAAGTGTTTCAAAACGAGAGAAAGAGGAAGGGAAAAAGAGATTAGCCGAAATTTAAACACCCAAAATAAAATAGCCATTTGGCTATGGCCATATAGGGTCGAGAGAAAATAAAGAAAGGAAAGAAAGGATCTCCTCTTAACTTAATCAATAGAAACTGATTGAAAAGACTTCCTGGCCAAGGATTCCTAGCACCTCGTTTCGCGATGTTTGGCTAACAGTAAAAGTGTAAGATCCGATTAGTGTGATGACCAAGGAGATTCGACTATGGTGAAAATGTGTAGAAATGAAACAGAGAAAGGAGTGGGAAATATGTTTCGGCTAAAGAAGATAGAAGTAGGGGAGAAGAGAGTTTTGGCTTTTGAGAAGAAGAGAAGGAAGAAAGGTGGAAAAAGATGAGTAGAAGAAAACCAAAGTTCGACCAACAAGTAGAAGAGGGTTCGGCTAATGAAAACAAAAGAATCAAGGGTGAAAAGATAAAGAAAAGGGATGCTCGAATGGTCACTCTAATTTCAGCTAAATGTCAAAGAAGCAAAAGGGATGAAAAGTAGAGGTTGCAAAATTCGGCATAAGGAGAAGTAGGAAGAACGAATGAGAGAAAAAAAGAGAACTCTAAAAGAATTTTGCAAGAATCGGCACTCACCCTATAGGATCGAAAATGCCAAAATGAAGAATGCTTAAGACATATGGGAGTTTCGGCAAACTCACCTCATAGAAATTAAATCGAAATCCCCCTTCAAGCTCCCTACAGTCGGCCAACAACCCCATTAGCCACCAAATCCCTTGTTCAACTCCTAAATTCACTCCCCTTCATTAATTTGAATCGATTTGACCAACTCAAACACCACTAACTCCTCATGGCCACTCATTCAAAAGCTTTGACTCTTTCAACCAACCACCATGAAGAGTCCAGCCGAATGCCATCACCTTAGCTCCCTAAACACACACAAAAAAGTTCCTGGATGTTACCAACAAGACTCGAACTCCTTCCCCCCTGCTACTCCCTTGTGACGCCACTTCCCTTGCTCCTTAAGTGGCTTCACCTTGCCACCACACCACATTCCTTCTTGTGTCAACAACCACAAGAAGATATTCTTAAAACTTGCCTCAATCAGCTCTCCCCCTAAAATGCCCAGAAATCAAAATTTTACCAAGGTCTAGGCTTGACCCCGAGCCTTCCCAGGACCCCCAAACACACCAAGATATCAAACAGAACAAGCCAAACACATAGAAGAACATAACATGTAGAACCCTTAATTCCAAGATGTTACATGGGCATTACAACACAAATACAACTTACCTTGATTCCCTCTTACAAACTCTCAACTATTTAGAAATTAGTTAAGAAGAATATTCTAATAAAAGTTTAAAAATGAATATACGGTAGGTAATTAAATCATTGTATAAGGGATTACAGGTCAATCTCATAACTTAAATTACATTATTTAATGTGTAACCCTTAATTAATGCTACCAACTTGATCTGTCTGCATAATAGCCCACCTCACCACTCTTTTGGAATAACCTTAACATTGCCTCTCCTAGAGTAGACCCAAATCAGCTTACCTGTAACATAATACAAAAAGTAAGTTCATGAGAACTTAGTGAGAATACTCTAATTACCTTATTCATATTGTACATCACATCTAGTAATTTAACCATCTCATTGCTTTTTATTCTTCAACTTGTCTTCTGGAGGATACCTCTTTTCGGAGTTCATTCTTCACACCATAGAGGCCAACCTTTACCATGAAATCATGCCTTATCCCTCACACCATCGATACTTTGCTCAAGTTTTACATTCCACACTTTCGTGGTCCCTTGACCAATCCCATTCCAGAGGCCCATACAAAGTATTATTATTCTTATATATATATATACTTTAAGTCATCATTTCTCCCAGATTCATGAATGATTTCGTGCAAATACAAAAATACATTCTTCAATTTACCAACCTATTCTTTACTCAGTTTTTATTCTTCCAGTATAATTAACCTATAGTTCAAAATCGCCACATGCTCTTGCATATTCCAGTTTCTCTATTTTTATATTAAGACCATGCAAGATCCACCCTAAGAACTCATATGAAGCTCACCATAAATAAAACTTATTAGATTATCTTATCAAAAGTGTAACATGATATGCCACAAAGCTTTTCTTTTAGAGTTAATTATACCTATTGTTCCTTCAAAGTTTGCCATGCATACTATCCCTTCAGTGTTCTTCACATATACTATCCCTTTAGAGTTCTCTGGAATACTATTTATTTCTTTTAGGGTTTGCCGTAGAGGCATTTACTTCAGATGGTTGCCACAAGGGCCATTCTTTTGTGTGCTCAATGAAGGCGTTCCTTTCATCCTTTTCCACAAGGGCTTCCCTTTCCTTAGATTGCCACAAAGGCTTCCTTTTCATAGATTGCCATAAAGGCTTCCATTTCATAGAAGGCTTCCAATTCTCTAGCGTGTTCACGATAAAGATTTGCCTAAACTCACATTTCATAAGGTTTTCCCCTCATCGTCCTGGGTCATGTAGAGAACCCCATTAGGTAATAACCTTCATTTAGTTCTTTCTACATGATGCCATAGCCCACCAGCTATGGTCCTACATGATATGGTCTTTTCATTTGATGCCATAGCTTAGCCATGGTCTTACATAATATGGAGCCATGACCATAGACTTTTCCTTTTAGAGATCATGTTTAAAGTCTCGATGGACCCCTTTAGACGTCACCGCGGAGATAGACATAGACTCACGAGTAGACCTTTCATGCATTGACACCATTTAAACTTAACACACAATTCACCTCATACATTCAAAACATGCCCATATAATCAAGCTTCAACTTTAGATTATTTATCATATACTCTATACCTATAAGATTCATACGAGTCATACATACAACCATCTACTAATATTCACACATTAACATATTCATAATACTATCCTTCTCTAGTTTTAGTTCGTAGTTCATGTGGTTCTTCATGGAAGCATTTATAATAAATAGCGTACACACATGAGTCAATTTAGATACTCACTTGACAACCCCAAACAACAATTTGATCTCCAGGTCCAAACATCCATTATGAAATCTCAGCAACCACTTCTTATAAAACATAGGGATACTGTTAAAACTCATGTATATGACTTTTATCAACATTTGGACCGTAGATAACCTCTATACAACATCTTACTTCTTCATTTTACTATTTACGCATATAAACAAAATTACTCTTTTAGAAGTCAACATGCAAATCCATAATACTTACCTAAAATATGAAATAACTTTCTGTATGAACTCTGATCATTAGTTTTAGCTCAGAAATAAGGAATCCTAATCAGCTCCAAAGCAAGTCGACAATGATGTTTTCAAATAGAAGGAAGAAGATAACTCCCCATTTCCTTATAAAGCTCACATCAATATATATATGTAAAACCCATGTTCTCATAGTGGAACTTGACATGTGTCACCAAATTTCAAGACTACCCTTATTAGTAGTGTACAAATTTAGAGAAACGTATACAAAAATCCAAACTCTTTACGCATCCTTGATTTATCCGATCCTAAAGAGGATCCAGGAATGGCGTATCATTGCCTTAAAATTATTTTCTTGGAAACCATATCTGGTGTATACCAATTTACTATAGTTTATGCTAGTATGAAATATAAAAACCATATCTGGTGTATACCAATTTACTACAGTTTAAGCTAGTATGAAATATAAACTATCTCTTAATAGAATATAAATAAGATGATATACTTTGAAAGCCATAAATACTTTACTTAAACTTCAATTAAAATCATAGTTTTGTAAGAACAAGTTTAAATACAAAATTTGTTCTTCGAATGTGGACATTTGACACCACCCACATGTCATGCATAACACAAAATACAAGGAGTCTTACGGTCAACAGTTGTCTTTTGGCGTTGTCTTCAAAGATTCCTTTACTTCGTAAGCATGCTTGAGAAGGAAAGGTAACTAGGTAAGTTCATAAAACTTAGAAAGTTCAAGAAGAAAGCATTGCAATAGTTACATATAATTCAATAAGCCTTTCCAACTCAGCAAAGTCACACAATTCACCAGTTGGCAAATACCAAACACAAATAGGCTATACGCCAAACACTATTCCTTTGGCGTGTACACTATGCCCACGCAACCATACAGACTACCTTCTTTATGTTAGCCACAAACCCTGGTCCATATATAGGCTATATCAATCTTTCATTCATTTTTCTTTGTCATAATTTGCCAATCTAGTTGCAATAACACTTGCCCTACTAGAGGTTACATGACCATTTTCATGTATCGCAATATGCCAATTCAATTCTCATTTCATTGAAAGAAAAACCATGAATTCATTTCTGTGTATTAGATTATGTTATTCATTTTAGAAGCAATGGGTAGTGGCTTAAACACGAAAGAAGGTTCTTACATCTTAACACAGACAGACCAAACCAGACCAATAGCAACAATCATTCATCACTCTTGTACAACCATTTCATCTTAACAGAATATGTATCCTTACCTTAAATCAAACATAAACAAAGACATTACAAACACATGATGTAAGAAGGAACTTACCAAAAAAAGTAACAAGTTCAAACAATAGGACTCTTGTCCTTATCATGAGAACATTCAGGATTGTCTTGAGCTATAATATAAATAGTTAAACTTATCAGACTGTATACCAGAAAACTAAACAAGCATGCAAGTAACATCACCACAAAACCTAGATTCAGGAAGTTTCTTCCTTACACTAAAAAATGACTCTTAAGCATATAGCCTTAAAGTCATGTAAATAACCTAAGATTCATTGAGATTTACTAGGTGTTAAAACAGCGAAAGAGTTGGCTAAGTACAGAAACCCAAATATTCAAGCAGGTCTCTAGTCTTAGGCTTTTTGAAAGAAAAGTGCAGAGAAAGTTTAGGAAGAGAATGTGGATATAAGAGACGATGTAAAAGCTTGGTCAAGAAACTAGTACCAACTTTATACAGATAGACAGGTAAGCTAGGTTTAGTGGATAAATCTCTTTATCCCACTAACCTCCTCGATTCATGTGACTAATAACTTTCTTTCTCATCACAAATGCAAGTCTTATTGGCTACAATAACTTAGTTATATTCTAACCAATTCCCATTTCTCTAACTAAATTATTCAACGAATAATAATAAAATAATAAAATAATAAATGATTCTATCAAATTGAGGACTTAAAATATTCATCTAACAGTTGGGCTGGTGTATACTCTTCAAAAGAGTTTGCCAAACCATCAAGCTCACCCATCACATGCTTTGCCTAAGTGTGCACTCATAGACATACATACATAGTCACAATTAATACTCTACGCACTTAGAAGTTTCTCTAGACACCATACTTCGATAAACAATATTCGAACACTAGAACTACGTCGGGAGGGGTGTTACAAGTCTCCCATACTTAGGAAATTTCATCCTCGAAATTCATACCTGAAAATAACTAGGGATACTGATCTCTCATTAGGTTTTCTCTTTCCCAAGTAGCTTCTTTAGTACTATGATTCCTCCATAACACTTGAACCAAGGGACTTCTTTTATTTCTTAGCTCATTAACTTATCTCGCTATAATACAAATAGTTTTTTCTTTATAGGACAGATTCTGTTCAACCTCTAGTTCTTCAGTTTGCACAACATGATTAGGGTTGGATCTATACCTTCTCAACATCGATGCATGAAGCACATTGTGGATCATTGACAAAGCTAGCCTGTATACCACTTGTCCCACACTCTCTCTAGAACTTCATAAGACCTTACGAACCTCGGACTAAATTTTCCTTTCTCACCAAATCTAATGATATTTTTCTAAGGGGAGACTTTTGAAAATACTTTATCTCCAACCATAAAGGAGATTTCCTTCATTTTCAAATCTGCCTATAGCAACCTGTTTTCTAGTGGTGTCGAAAACAGTGGTGTCAAAAACAGTGGTTTTGAGACCACAAATCTGACAAGTGAGTTTGTAAATATTACTATTTAATATTTATGAGTAAATTATAATAGTATATTGAATTTTGGTTTAATAATTTTTGTAAATTGAATAAATAGTTAAGTATAAGTGGGTTGTCCTTAAACTCAAGTGGATTTAAAAAACGAGGTATCAGAACCTCTTTTCTATAAACTAAGATTGTAAATATTTAATATAAATTTTTATGAATTTATTATATAGGTGTATTGAAATCTGGTTTAGAAAATTTAACGTTTAGATAGTTAAGTAAAATAGACTAAATCGAAAAAGCTGCAAAAGTTAATTGCTATGAGTTTATTAATGCTTAATGGCTATAAAATCATCGTTGGAAGGCCTTTTGTGGTAAATTGACCATAATTAATTAGTGTTGATGGTTAGTGGATGAATTATTTAAAAATAATATGTATTTTATAATAATAAAATTATAAATAAAATATGCTAAAATAAGTAAAACAAAAGTCATCTTCCTTATTTTTTCTTCCACTGAAATAGAAACATAAAACCACCATGTTTGAAGCTTAAAGGATTCGACCAAGTTGTGTTCATGCATGGTATGCCTTTGTTAATCCGTTTTTCGTAAATTTTATGAATTTGAGATCGTTCCAACTAGGTCAAGCTAACCTGTATCACTGATTTGAAAACTATTAAAGATTTTAAAACTTGCCATTGATAAATCTTAGAAGTTTTTGATATGAATTGTTAGATTTGGAAGCTATGAAATGTTTTAGGACTATTTTGTTAAGTGATTTTGGTTAGTTTTTGGTTTAAGGACTATATTGATAAAATAATAAACTTGGCATGAAATTCTTATGATATTTTAATAATTATGGGCTGTAATTTCATAGGGAAAAATTTTTCTAGCATAAAATTGGTTTAATTGTGATAGATTTGAAAGTTTCGGGTTTAGGGGCTAAATTGAATAAAAGGTAAAAGTTTAGGTTAAAAGTGTAAAATGTTGATAAAAGGTCAAATATGTGAATTTTAGTATTTAAAAGTGATTGAATTGGATAATTGAATTAAATTATTATATAGATCAAGAAACAAATCAATCGATAGACAAACGCAAAAAAGGAAAAAATGTTGATTAGACTTTGGAATCATTTTTTACCGCAGAATTAGTTTAGGTAAGTTTGTATTAGATTTTGGTGATGTCTATTGATTTTTTTGAATTAAAAATTTGATATATGTGATTAAGTATATAAATATGTATTTGTATGTATTTATGATTTACATGTTTAAGGAAGGTAAGCTTTGAAAATGGAAATAAAGAACTAATTTGTAAAATATGGAAAAGGTATATGTACGAATTGAATTGTAACAATATTATGGAATTTAAAGGATTATGTGATCTATTGAATAGTTATGAAATGGAGCAGTAATGGATTGAAATGTAAAGTATAGAAATGTTACAAATTGAAAATGAATTATATTATGACATGGTATGTGTTGATCTTGTGAAATATGGTATTATACTATAAAGATGGAAATATTATGGAATGTATATGATCAAGGTAAAAGTTGTAAGCACGTATAGGTTATGTCATACAGAATAAGCCTATGTGAACTTAGTGAATATCTTGGATACAAATAACATGTCATTAGGGCGTATCAGGCTTCATGCCAGTGTATATTTAGCGGCTTCGTGCTGATGTTTTTAGTAGCAGGCATACTGTGATGGTGTTTTATTTAGCAGGTACTATGTATCGATGATGGATACCATATCGATAGCTTGAGGTCCTGTATGTGTTATAGATTTTCTGAAGCTTTTGTGAGCAACAACGTGTATCGGTTAATATCCTTATGTTAGCTCATGTGAGCATTACCTTCCCATGCATACAAAGTCAATTTACTATTGTTCTCTAAGCAAAACAATTAATTATCGAAATGAAAATTGAATAGAAAGATATGATGATGATTTATATCTTGATATATGATTATTGACATGTTATGTTCGGTTAAATGAAAATAGATATATGAAATGCAATATTAGATATAGACATTTGAATGAAATGTGATTCTTAAATGTGTTTACTTGTAATGTTTATGACATGATAAAGTTATATGTTTCATATATGTCAACTCACTAACCTTGTGAGATTTGGTGTGTATAGGAAGTAAATGAACTCATGACCTTATTTATGAATTTAATTGCTAAATGTTTTAGTTACAACAATTACTGTAAGTTAAATTTTAAGTTTAATATGGACTTACTAAGCTTTACATAAGCTTACTCTATTGGTTGTTTATTCTTTGTAGATTATCAAACTTTTGCTATCGATTGGAATGTCGTTAGAGATCACACTATTCGACAACTCATTCGGTAGCTATTTGTTTATTCTGGCTCGTTATAAGTGGCATGTAAATAGAGTTTTGGTATACATGTATGTTTTAAGCATTGTGGTTATATTTTGTGTCAAATGAAGTATGAGATGTGTATATTGATGGGAATCTCAATTAGTATTTTGGTTGATTGTAGTTTGTGATGGTGATGAAATGTCTTTGGTTTTAAAAGAATTTGGAATTGGTGATTTGGTACAAATGCTTAGGTAGCTTAATAAACCTTGGTTTTTGATTTTGGTCATGATAAATGAGGTATATTTGATAGTTGAATTAGTCTGAAATGTTGAGTAGTAGTATTTGAATGGATTATGTTTTATATTTTGAATTGTGGTGCCAATGAGGGCATATTTGTTAGGCACTTAGGTTGATTGTGAATTGATATGTTTTAGCTTGTATAGGTAGATTTTGGATATGTTTAATTGTTGGTTATTGCATAGCTTGGAGCCCAAGCATTTGGATGTGAAATGGTTTGATTTTGAAGGTAGTTTTGAGTACACATGACCTATGACATGGGCTACCACATGACCATGTGCCCCACACGGTCATATGACACAGTTGTGTGATTCTTTAATTTTTGGTGCAGGATTGTCCACATGGTCTCATAGAGTTACACGACTTGGCAACATGGCCGTGTAACCCTAAATTTGAATTGTACATGGTTTGAGATCACGGGCATATGGAGTACCTTCACGACCATGGTTGGGGCTACACAGGCTGGTCTCTTTCACAAGGCCTAGCCACATGACCGTGTGACCCTTGTTTACACGTTTTACTTAAATTTTCGTAAAAGTTTCAATTTAATCCAGATTTGATCTCAGTTTGTTTTATATGTTCCATAAGCTCGATTTAGGTATTAAATTGATTAAAAAGCATGAAAAAATTTTAAATGTATTATTTGGTTGTTATTAAATGCTGTTATGAAAGTTGTTCAAGGTTGGTTGTTGTAACACCTTATAGCTTGAATCGGTCGACTAGACCGAGTATAGGGTGATACATTTAATGGTATCAGAGCTATAATTTAGTCGATTCTAGGACTGAATGTAGCATGTATTGATTCTAGA
This sequence comes from Gossypium rotundifolium, assembly GCA_025506655.1. Classification (NCBI taxonomy): domain Eukaryota; kingdom Viridiplantae; phylum Streptophyta; class Magnoliopsida; order Malvales; family Malvaceae; genus Gossypium; species Gossypium rotundifolium. The sequence continues at coordinate 114,609,232 of CP106734.1, read as the reverse complement.
ATTACACGCCACCGTATAGCCTGTGATAGTATGATGACTCCTGATCAGTTTGACTTATTTTCTTATAAATTAAAGATGTCAAATGAATCCAATCGAGTAGGTTCTGACGGAGTTTTGAGTTATGTTCTAGCCACCGATCAAGGGCTACTCTTAATGTGCCCAAATTTGAAGAGCCTTGAGAAGAGGCTTATAGTACCTTCCTTAGAATGATAAGTGATATATTTAACATGTGTATGAGAGTTAATTCCATGACTCAACAACCTCCATCCATCGTCCTCAAAGCCCTATAATATAGATTATTTAGAGGATTTCTTTTGATAAAGTACAAAAATGCGAGGCTAAAGTGTTTCATAGTAAAACGAGTGATGATCTGACTAGAGCCGAGTATTAGTTAAAACACACACAAAGAGTTCTAGATGAAATGTTGTGTCCTCCTGAAGATTGTTTGTGATGTGTAATGTCACTGTTAAAGGGAGGACGCTTTTCATTGGTGGTCAACTCTAGTTGCAGTTGTACCAAAAGAATGGGTTAACTGGAAATTATTCAAAACTGAGTTTCAAAATAGATACATTAGTAAATGATATTTTGATTAAAAAAATTCCTCAAATTGAGATAGGGAAATAAACCAGTTAAGGAGTACGAGTGTGAGTTTGTTCAGTTCAGTAAGTACGTCCGGGAGATTATTTCTTCTAGGAAAGAAATGTGTATTCATTTTGAATACGGTTTAAATGATGAGATCAAGCTATTAGTTTGTGCGATAAAAATTAAAGAGTTCGTAGTTTTGTTTTATTGAGCTCAGAAAAATGGAAGAAGTGTACAACCATAAGAAACAGAAAGAAACTAAAGTTCATGATCTCAATAAACATAACACACCCAGGAAATTTTCTACTTCCCCACAGAAGAAAATGAAAGTATCGAGTAACCATTTTTCAGTGCCATCAGGGTTTTCTGGTAGAGATCGAATGAAACAGAATAGTATGAGATCATCAACGTCTTCAGTAGCCAATGCGAGTAGCGTTCGAAATATAAATAAACCTGAATGCAACCACTGTGGTCGGAATCACTTTGGAGTGTGTAGATTTCTGGTTTTATCTGTGGATCTCCTAATCATTTCAAGAAAGATTGCCCGAATCTAATTAAGTTGAATAGAGATTAGAATACAAAAGCTATTGTTACTTTTACTAGAGACAGACGAAAATGAAGTAGTGGCACCGCTGGAGCCAGTAGAAGTGAGACCAAAGATACATCAATTTGATTTGAAAATAGAGCTCCCACCAGAGCTTATACAATCCGTGCGCTCGAGAAGGCTTAAACTTCTGATGTTATTATCGGTACCTTTTCTATCTTCAATGTTACAGTATATGCATTAATTGACTCTGGGTTGAAACATTTGTATATATGCACTATGTTAGTAACGAAAAAGAGTTCACTTGTCGAGTCAACTGAATCATCAGTGGCGGGAATGAAATGTGAAATTTTAGAGTTTGTACCAAGATGTCTGGTATGTCAATAGGTCAAAGTTGAATATCAAGTTCTATCCAGGTTATGACGACTTATTTTAATTTTCGATTGGATATGAAGACAAGTAATGATGGATTTCATATCTGAAGTACCTTTGACGTTGATAAGGAAAGATTCGATCTAGGTTATTATTGTTAGACTAATGAAATTAGGTCATTTTATTCCTGTAATAACGAATTACTTGCTTGAAAGGCTAGTGGAGTTGCATGTATCCGAGATTCACCTCTAGATTTTCGGAGTAAATTTCATGAATCTAGGGTGCAAATAGATGGATAGTTGGAATGGATAATTTAGATTTTATATAACATATTACTATTTCACCTGCACGAGAACAAGCTAGTTAGAATTAGGACTATTTTGTTAAGTGATTTTGGTTAGTTTTTAGTTTAGGGACTAAATTGATAAAATAATAAACTTGGCATAAAATTCTTGTGATACTTTAATAAATATGGGCTGTAATTGCATAGGGAAAAATTTTGCTAGCATAAAATTGGTTTAATTGTGATAGATTTGAAAGTTTCGGGTCTAATGGCTAAATTGAATAAAAGGTAAAAGTTTAGGGTAAACATGTAAAATGTTGATAAAAGGTCAAATATGTGAATTTTAGTATTTAAAAGTAATTGAATTGGATAATTGAATTAAATTATTGTACAGATCAAGAAACGGATCAATTGATAAACAAACACGGAAAGGGAAAAATTACTGATTAGACTTTAGGGTCGTTTTTGCTGTAAAATCGGTTTAGGTAAGTTCATTAGAATTTGGTCATGTCTATTGATGTTTTGAGTTAAAAATTGGATATATGTGATTAGGTTTATAAATTTATATTCCAATGTATTTATGGTTTACATGTTTAAGGAATGTAATTTTTGAAAATGGAAATAAAGAACCAGTTTGTAAAATATGGCAACTGTATATGTATGAATTGAATTGTAACAGTATTATGGAAATGTAAAGTAGTATGTGATCTATTGAATGGTTATGAAATGGAACAATAATGGATCGAAATATAAACTATAGAAATGTTATAAATTGAAAATGAATTGTATTATGACATGGTATGCCTTAGTCTTACTATAAAGATGGAAAGATTATGGAATGTATGTGATCAAGGCAAAAGCTGTAAGCATTTATAGGTTATGTTATACAAGATAAACCCTTTTGAACTTACTGAATAGGTAGGATACAAATGACATGTCATTAGGGCGTAGCCGGCTTCGTGCCGGTGTATATTTAGCAAGCTTTATGCCAATATATATTTAGCAGGCTTCACGCTGGTGTTTTCAGTTGCAAGCACTCTGTGCTGGTGTTTTATTTAGTAGTTACTATGTATCGATGATGCCATACCGATGCCTTGAGGTCCAGCATGTGTTACAGATTTTCTGAAGCTTGTGTGGCAACTTTGTGTATCGGTTAATGTCCTTATGTTAACCCATGTGAGCATTACCTTCCCATATATCCGAAGTGAATTTACTATTGTTCTTCAAGCTAAATAGTTAATTATCGAGATAGAAATGGAATAGAAATATTTGATGATTCATATCTTGATATATGATTATTGACATGTTATATTCGGGTAAATGAAAATAGATATATGAAATGAAGCATTGGATATAAACATTTGAAATGAAATGTGAGTCTTAAATGTGTTTACTTGTAATGTTTATGACATGATAAAGTTTTATGTTTCGTATATTTGAACTCACTAACCTTATGAGATTCATGGTGTATAGGAAGTAAATGAACTTATGACCTTATTTATGAAAATAATTGCGAAATGTTTTAGTTACAACAAGTATGGTAACTTAAAGTTTAAGTTTAATACGAACTTACTAAGCTTTACTTAAGCTTACTTTATTGGTTTTTTATTATTTGTAGATTGCTAGACTTTTGATTTTGATTGGAATGTTGTTGGAGATCACATTATCTAGCAACTCATTCAGTAGCTATTTGTTTATTTTGGTCGATTATTAGTGGCATGTAAATAGGGTTTTGGTATATATGTATGTTTTAAGTGCTATGATTATATTTTGTGTCAAATGAAGCATGCCATGTGTATATTGATGTGTATCTCAATTAGTATTTTGGTTGATTATGTTATGTGATAGCAATGGTATGTCTTTGGTTTTAAAAGGATTTGGAATGGTTGATTTGGAACAAATCCTTAGGTAGCTTGGTTGACCTTGGTTGATGATTATAATCATGATAAATGAGATATATTTGATAGTTGAATAAGTATATTTGAATGGATTATGTTTTATATGTTTGAATAGTGGTGCCAATGATGGCATATTAGCCCGGCACTTAGGTTGATTGTGAACTGGTATGTATTGGTTTGTTTAGACACATTTTGGATAGGTTTAATTGTTGGTTATTGCATAGCTTGGAGCCTAATTATTTGGATGTGAAATGGCTTGATTGTGAAGGAAGTTTTGGGCACACACGACCTATGACACTGATTGCCACACGGCTATGTGCCCTACATGGTCATATGACATAGCTGTGTGATTCTTTAATTTTTGGTGCAATATTATCCACACAGTCTCAGAGTACTACATGGCCTGGAGACATAGCCGTGTGACCCTAAATTCGAATTGTACATGGTTTGAGAAAATGGGCGAGTAGAGTAGCCACACGGCCATGCTTGAGGCCACACAGGCTGGTGTCTTTCACATGGCTGTGTGACCATTGTTTACACATTTTACTTAAATTTTTGTAGAAGTTTCAATTTAATCCAGATTTGTTCCCAGTTTGTTTTATATGTTCCACAAGCTCAATTTAGGTCCAAATTGATTTAAAAGCATGGAAACGATTTAAATATATTATTCAGTTGTTATTAAATGCTTTTATAAAATTTGTTCAAGGTTGGTTGTCATAACACCTTATAGCTTGGATCGGTCGACCAGATCAGAAATAGGATGTTACACTGCATAAGTTTTCTGTCAATCTTGTGTAGAATTTAAATGACTACGAATAATATCAACTTTCTCCTTAGTTTCATGTACCAAATCTGAACCCACTATCTTTTTCCCAATAATTTCCATCCAACATGTAGGTGTTCTACACCTTCTACCATACAAAGCTTCGAATGGCGACATCTTCAAACTGGCATGGTAATTGTTATTATAGGTGAACTTGACCAAAGGAACATGCTTTTCACAGTTTACCCCAAAGTCGATTACATAGCTCTTTAACATATCTTCCAAAACCTGAATAACTATTTCTGATTTGCCATATGTTTGAGGGTGAAATCCCACTAAATTGCAGCTTAGATTCTAATGATTTCTATAACTAATTCCAGAACCTTGAAGTAAACCTTGGATCTCTATTAGACACTATGGAATATGGTATTCCATGCAGGCATACTAATTCAGCAATATAAAGGCCAGCTAATTTCTGTAGAGAATATGTAGTATTTACTAGAAGAAAATAAGCTGACTTTGTAAGTCGATCTACAACTATCCAAATTTTTTTCTTGGATAGACTGAAGGGTAACCCTGATATAGAATCCTTAGTGATCCCATCCATTTCCATTATGGAATTTCCGAAGGATAAATTTTACCAGAAGGAACTTGTTATTCATCCTTAATCCTCTAACACGTCAAACAAGTTGATACATACTTAGCAATTTTCCTTTTCATGCAAGCCCATCAATAAAAGCCCTTCAGATCTTTGTACATTTTGATGCTTCCAGGGTGCAATAAAAAGGTCCTTGATGAGCTTCCTTAAGAAACTTTTTCCACAACTGGTACAAACATTCTGTTCTTGAACCTTAGCTCGACATCTTTTCTTATATTGAAGTTTACTGCTTTGCCAAACTCCATTCTTTGCTTGAATCGATCACACTAACTATCTTTCATTTATTCTTCTAATATCTGTGAAAGATGGGTTGGTTTCACTACTGATTCTACCATCAAGCTCCATTACCAGACATGGTTACCTTAGCTCAAAGGGACAACATGGTTGCCATAGTTTTCCTACTCAAAGCATCTGGCACTATATTTTCTTTTCCTGGATGATACTCAATGGTCAATTCATAGTCCTTGAACAGCTCTAACCATCTTCTTTGGCACAGATTTAAGTCTCTCTAGGTAATGAAATTTTCAGACTCTTAGAAAATATATGATATTTCTCACCATACAGATAATGTCTCCGTAGTTTCAATGGTAAGACCACTGTTGCTAATTCCAGATCATCAGTAGGATAATTCTTTTTATGAAGCTTCAATTACGTGATGCATAAGCTATGAACTTACCTTTTTGCATAAGCACGCATCCTAATTCCACTGTTGCTAATTCTAGATCAAGCGTAGGATAGTTATTCTTCTTCAACAGTCGAGTGAGAGGTGATGCTATCATCGGGAAACCCTTCATAAGATTTCTATAATACCCAACTAACCCTTGAAAGCTGTGAACTTCAGAAATATTCTTGGGCAAGTTCCATTCTAAAGCTGCCTTAACCTTAACTGTAACACCCCTATCCCGTATCCGTTGCCAGATTAAGGTAACAGGCATTACCTGACAGATCAGAAACTTAATCAAACAATTCGTAAAGTAAATCATCAATTACAATCATAGTGTCCCCTCAGTAGGTCAACGAGACCTAAAACATGCTTAGAAGTAGGGTCGGGACTAAACCTAAACACATACAGAAATTCTCAAAAATTTAAAATTTTTTAAAATTTCAGGGGTTACACGCCCGTGTGGGCAGGCCGTGTGCTTCCCACGGCTTCTAGACACACCCGTGTGTCTTCCCTATGGTCGAACCTGAGTTTACTCCACGACCATCTAGCACGCCTGTACCTTGGCTGTGGTCGATTCTGACTAAACCACACGATTAGTAGGCACGTCCGTGTGCCAAGGCCGTGTGCTCTTAATCAGCTACTGACTTAGCCCCACGGTCACTAGGCACGCCCGTGTGTCATAATCGTGTGGCAAAATAGGCCATTTGCAAGGCAAAAATGCCACCCATATTAGGGTCAAACCTACAAGCAAATACCAATACAATTCATGCACATTTAACAACCATGAACATGCCAAAATAACCATTCAATCTTTACATTCAAATCTATTATCATTCATACCAATTTACATAGCAAAAACTCAAATATACCTAAGCATATTTTATCCAAACTTGCCATAAACTTGACCATTTCAAATGTCATCTATCCATACCAAAACATACATCATATATCATCTTTATAAAGCCAAAATATCAACTTATAATTAGCCACATCACATGGCTAAGTTCTTATAACAAACTTACACCAAATACTAGCCTATACATGTCATATCTAGCTATATACATTTCCAAAATGTACCAAAACAAGTTGAGTAGCGTGATGATGATCCTTGACGGTCAGTAGCTTTGATGATCTATAAAATAGAGCACACACACACAAAGTAAGCTTTCAAAAGCTTAGTAAGTCATATACAAATAAAATTAACTTAAAATGCACATAGCATATTTATACAATGACAATAATGGTACTCATAGCCTATACATCTCACATAGTGTTTGGCCCAATTGCTTGGCCATACCTTATCACATACTTCAACTCAATACCACATATGTACATAGCTCATCTAAGCATAATTTTACATATCATCTCATCATTCCTTTGCATATATTCATTTTAGTTAGTTCTTATAGATACTTACCTTTCATACATATCTTGTGTAATTATCAAACATGTTTGAAACGGATATACATTCACGTAATCGTTCATAGCCCAGAATTGCTCGTTAAACCATTTGGAATCTAATAGGATACTCAGAAAGCTCGAAATAATAGTACAATGCCAACGTTCCAGATGAGGTCTTACATGTACTCAGATATCGATGCCACTGTCCCAGATAAGGTCTTACACGAATCAATACGATGCTAATGTCCCAGACATGGTCTTACACGTAAATCTCGTATCGATGCCAATGTCCTAGACGTGGTCTTACACAAAAATCTCGTATCGATGCCAATGTCATAGACGTGGTCTTACACAAAATCTCAAATCGACGCCGACGTACCAGACGTGGTCTTACATGATATCTCAAAACAAACACCTATGTCATGACATAGCTAATACTATCTATTCCTAGGTTCACATGGGACTTCTCAAACATTGGTACTACTTGTTCTTATCTCGGAACTCATGTACACATCATCACGTAAACATTCATCGTTATAAATAGTCATATGAACACACACAACTCAATACAAATACATTTATTTACATAATGACTTACCTCGGATTCGATTTAACTGAAACAGAAACGGCTACTCGGTTACTTTCGCTTCCCGCGATCTAAGTCCGATTTCTTCACCTCTTGATCTAAATTTAAGCTTGAAATGGCTGAAACCCTTGATGCTTTTGTTCTTTCTTTTTCTTTTGTGTTTTTGGTGGAAGAACATGTAAATGAGCATTAATTTTCTTTTAACTTTGTTTTTATTATAAAAACATATAATATAACTTTAACTTATAAAACATATATTAATAGCCTTGCCGTCCACTAACTTAAAATTTGGGTTAATTACATTATAAATCCCCCCCATATTTAAAAACCACATCAATTCAGCCATTAATCAAACAAAAACCACTTTTAACTATTATGCGATTTAGTCTTTTGCTCAAATTAAACACATAGACAGACAAATTAACTTACGAAATTTTACCACATGCTTAATCACATATCATAGGCACGAAAAATAATATTAAAATATTTTATTGACTCAAATTTTTGGTCCCAAAACCACTGTTCTGACTAGGGTATAAACCAAACTGTTAGATTAATAGGATCCACCATAATACCATAATGTCCCAGAAAATGCGCTTCTTTTAGCCAAAACTCATATTTACTGAACTTTGCATACAACTGATTATCACGCAAGGTTTTTAATACAATCCTCAAATGCTCTTCATGATAAATCTCATTCTTAGAATACACTAATATATAATCAACAAAGACCACAACAAACTGATTTAAATAAGGATGAATTACCCTATTCATTAAGCCCATGAATACCGCTGGTGCATTACTCAACCCAAATGACATTATCAAAAACTCATAGTGGCCATTCCTTGATCGAAAGGCTGTCTTGGGCACATCACCACCTTTAATCTTTATTTGGTAATAACCTAATCTTAGATCAATCTTGAAGAAAACTGAAGTGATCGTTGTTTTGTCGAGTTTTAAAATTTATAAAGAGAATGATTGAACTGGAAACTAACTCTGACAATGACTTAAGGCAAATGTACCTATCGAACAGTAGTATAGCTTAGGCAAGACCGGATTGTCGAACCCAAAAGAACTAAAAGTACTAATACTAACTTTCTTTTTATTATTTAGCCTAAAATAAGTGAAGTTGCTTTAATCTAAATTAACGACTACTAAATTAAAGACGCAAAGATAGAAAGAATGAATTGGAAAATAACTTGAAGAGAAACTCAGTTGATCACGACGATACCCTCAGGAAGAATCCACCTAGACTTCACTTGTTATTTAACACTGAACCATACGATTTATTCACTTAATTTGATCCGTAAGACTCCCTAACGTATATTAAACCCTCTCTCGATGCAAATAATGTCTAACCCTAGGTTAATTAGTGGAACTCTCGTTCTCTTATAATAACCCCCTAGAATAGTAATAAATCGATCTATGGACACCCATATTAGGTTTCACCCTAATTTGGAAAAATCTCGTCAGCCTATCTCTAGGCGTGCGATCAACTCCGCTTAATTATGCTAGATCTACTCTTAAGCAAGGTCTATCCCTCCTCGACCTAAGCACATCAGATTTGGATTAAGCATGCATAATTAAGAACAAACTAAGTATTTATCATATAATTCAGAAATCAATAGCAAGATTTATTTAGGTTTCATCTCCTTCAGGTATTTGAAGGGTTTAGTTCATAACGAATAAAGACAACATACCAAGAGAAAAGATAAACCAAAACATAAGAAATCCCTAAAACCCCCTAGAGGAATTGAAGGAGAAATCCACCGTCTTGAGTAGAATTTTGGCTCCTTGAGATGGATCAACTGGATATCTTTGAGTAATTCCCACAAATCTGGCCTTTTGGCTTGACTTCTTGGCCTAGCTAACTGTCCCCTTTTAGGTTACACTTAGGGTGTTTATATAGACTTTTTAAATGCTTTACTTGGCCTCTAAGTGTCCCAATTCAAGTATACCTTCTACTCGGTGTTTGAATAGGCTTTGGAATGTGTTTCTTTGCCTTAAAGTATCTAAATCCAAATGAAATTGCTTTTTCTCGCGGTAGGGGCACGACCATGGTACACGCCTATGTAAATCATCTTCAGGACGTGTCTCGATTCTGCTGATTGGGGCATGGCCATATAAATCGTGGCATGGCTATGTGAAGTAAATTGACGAGACACGACCGTGTGGCTTGAAGTCTAGGCCATGTCAATTTCCTCTTTGGCACAAATTGGCCCGTTTTAAGCCTGTTTCTTGTTCTTTTTGTCCTCGGGTGCTTTCCTGAGTATAACCATGAGTAGAAAGGATTAAAAGCACCTTTATACATAAATCAAGGGCTAAATCATCCAAAAGCATACTAAATGTGGGCCTAAAATATGTTACTTTTATGATTTATCATGAAGCCTCACTTAACTGATCAAATAACTCTTTAATTCTTGGCAGAGGGTACTTATTCTTTATCGTGACCTTGTTCTGTTGACGATAATTTATACATAGGCACATTGATCCATCCTTCTTCTTAATAAATAAAATTGGTTCACCCTATGGTGACCCATTAGGCCTAATAAAACCTTTACTCAATAGATATTGTAATATTCCTTTAATTCTTTAAGCTCTAATAGTGCCATGCTGTACGGTGTACATGATATATGGCCTATGCTAGGTTCCAAATCAATCGAAAACTCAATCTCCCTCTTAGAAGGCACTCAGGAAGTTCCTCAGGAAACACATCTATAAACTCTCTCTCTGCAGGCACTTGACTAATCTCACTCCTAGACTTAGGTGTATCCATGATGTATGCCAAATAATCATCTGCTCCCTGAACAATCATTTGATTGTTTACCAGACATCATTATCTTTTTACCTTCAACACTTACTAGGCATACACTTCTAGTTCGATAGTTAGCCATAACATTATGCCTAATTAGGCAATCTAATGGATCAAACTCATGAAAACTCAACAATAGCAAGTCCCCAAAAATACATGCTTACCAACAACAAATACACAATTTCTGATCAACTTATTCACTACTCTAATTTAACCAAAAGGGTTCGTTACCGTACATTCATTTTAGAGCCTTCTATCTCAAGGCTAAGACCCTCTATAACCTGAGTAAAAATGTAAGAATGAGTAGAACTAGCATCAAACAAAGCATAAATATTATTGCCAAGAAAAGAAAAATTACCAGTTATAACCTCTAGTAAATCTGCATCTTCCTTAGCCTTCATCACGTAGGCTCCAACTTATGCACCATAGCTCATCTTACTAAAGTTCTTCCTTTTTGATACCTGTACTGAGCTAGACTTAGATGCCATCTCAGATCTACTCTCACTTTGAAACTTTCGTGGACTTCTAATTAATTGCTCAGTGCTAAATTTAGATTTGAATGGGCTATCCGTAACTAAGTGGTCTCTAGATCTACAACAAAAATGAGTTGACTTGTTGAATCCCTCACGTGACTTCTATCACAGTAGTCATATTCACTTTTTTATCATTTTGGAACCACTAGAACTCACTATAGACACAACTGACTTGTTGAATCCTTCACGTTCTAGATGATAAACTGTGAGTCTTTCCTTGGAGCTGAAAAGGTGTGGTCCTTCGATTTCTCAAAACTGGATGGATGTAGAGGACTTGATCTGCCTCTTTTCAATCTTTCTCTCTCAAAATTTTTGCTCCTATCCCTGATAATTGATTCTATCTTGTGGGCTTTAGTTGTCATTTCTGCTAGAGTCTTCCAATCCGAAGTCGCCACCAAAGCTTAAATTTCATCTCTTAGTCCCTATTCAAACTTATTGCACATTTCTTTTTCCATCTAAAACATATTTTTAGTGTAGCGGTTGAGCCAAAGGAATTTACGGTCATACTCTAGAAGAAGCATTCTTGCTTATTTCAGATACAGGAAGTCCTTCTTCATTAGCTTTACAAACATTTGATTTACATATCTCTCTCTAAACTTTTCTAGGAAGAAATCACAGTCAATCATTGGTTCTGGGGTAACACAAACCAAGGTTTCCCACTATTGGTAAGCTTCTCCTTAATAACCCTACATAATTGAAATAACTACTACTCAGCTATAGTGGGGTCATCTACCTTATCACCAAGGAATTCCTTGACGCCTCTTTTCAGAATCTCTCGGACATGATCAGCCTTAGGGGGAGCCGCAGCAAGCACAGATGGGGCAAGCTGAGCTGGGCGAACCACTTTAGGTTGTGGTTGAGGAGGGTGTTGTAGTTGTTATGGTTGTTATTCTTATTCATTTCCCATGAATTGGTCAAATAGTTGAGTCATCATTGCAAAGAACATATTTCTAAATGCATTTTCTGTGTTGTTGTTGGTAGTGGTAGCCTAATCTTGGGTGGCGACATGACTTTCCATCTTCTCACCAATGAATTTTCTAGAGCTATCATTGTAACGCATAGGTTTGTGCAAGTGTACATATTCATTATCAAGTAATAAGTAAGTATCGAGATATTTTCCCCACAGGGATTATATTTGTTCTAAGTCACTTAATTCGTAAAATTATATTAACAATTTGGTAAATAAAAACACAATATAGTTGAGAAATAGGGATTAAAATATATTAAACTAAATGCAATGATTCGTAATGCAAATTATCCTAAGTATGCAAAACTATATGAATGAAATAGATTTTAGTAAAATTAAACACAATTTGCAACAATTATAACATAAATAAACTAGGATAATTACTTTAATTAAACTCAATTTATTATCAACATGCTTAATAACATTCGGAAAAACATTCCATGGCAACTTGATCTTTCATGAGTTTGGAAACCACATTAGGTCCTTTCGGAATCCTTTACTTAGTAAATTCGTATTTTACTGATCCTTATTTACTAAGGGTTTCTTATCATTCCTATGAGGTAATAGGGACGTGTCAGGTTTGAAACAATTTAATCACACAAATCTAAAAACTATGCAGATAACAGAGCTTGGTCAGGGTTGTTATGCATGGGTTAGGATCTAAATTGAGCATGCACATTTCAATTATGTGTCCATTAGTCATCGTCTGGTCAGGATCGCTCAGTTAATTCAGGTTCATTTCAATCTCAATTGAATGAAATACAGACTTGATTTTAATTGAAAACATGATCGAATGAGGCACAAACATTATAAGCATGAATCAAGTAAATATTATTTAATCAAAGCAATCATCCTAGCTTAAATAAAATTAAGCTGACATTGTTGTAAACAAGAACAAAGAACACATAGCAAAAATCTTTAGATTAAATTAAAGAAAACAAAGATTAAATCCAATTTAGAGTGGCTGTCGCCCAAGACTCTGACTGACGAGGCTCATTCGTTCCTTTGCTTTTGCCCTTTTCTAATGGCTCTCCAAGGTGGCCAATCAAGGGTTCTTTAAGAAAATTAATTTCTAAAATCTCTATGAAGAGATGATTCTAGGTGTGGAAATGGAAAAGGCTAAGAGAATTCGAGAGAAGAGAGAATGATGAATGATGAGAATGAATGAGGAATGATTGAGGGATGATGAATGAGGGAATGAGAGGGTCTTATTTATAGGTGAGGAGAGGGGGATAGTTTGCTAAAAATAGTGATGTTAACCTCTTCAAATCTCCTCAAATTGTGGATGGCCATGCTTAGTGGCTTTTGACTTGATTTTTGCTTGATTTTTAAGCAATTTTGGATGCCATACAACTCAGGATTGAGACTCAGTCAATCGTAAATCTTCGGGCAAATCTCTAATTTCTTCAACACTATAAGGACCTTGTGTAATTAAACCAAAGAATGGTTTAAATGGACAGCCATGTGTATCCGAACATTGGGTTGACTTGGTCTCCAATTTGGACGGTTTTGTAATCCAACAAAGCTATCAGACCTATCTAGAATAAATCAACAAGTTAGAAGACCAAAAGAATTAAATTTATCCAATTTAATTAATTAATTAAAACCCAAATTATTAATGAAATATTTTAAAATGAATTATTAAATATAATTTTATATTTTATTATTTAATTTAATCATGCATGGACACTTTATGTCTTAAAAATATAATATATTAAAATTAATATAAAATAAAACATTTATTGCATGAAAACTATATAATAAAGCATAAAATCACATTTTAATAATTTTTATGTCCTAATTTCATATTTTCACATATTTCATTAATTTATTAAACGATTACTTAGTTTTAACAATGGATTTAAGTAAAAAAAGGTGATAAATTACATAGGAAAAATCCTATATATTTTTCCATTTACACACCCCCAAACTTAAATCATTGCTCGTCCTGAGTAATGTTTATGCACAACAAAAGGTCTTGCTAAGGCAAAATTGCTAATTGTGTAAGCAGCATCAATCTTTGTCCCATAATCATGCACTAATAACTTCATGCTTATCGATCTTCTTTATTAACAAGTAATTCATATGCAAACATTCCTTAAGATTATACTAAGCTTCAAAATATGCCAACATGAATCATAGTTTGTATGTATGTCACGGCCATAGATAACATTCTTCATTCAACATAATTTCCTATCAATCAAGCAAACAATCATAAGGCTTATTTATGATCTTTATATGTTGAACTCAGGACTTCCTCTCCACTAATGTAGGTGACATAATCATCAAATCAATAGGCCTTTTATAAGGTTGTAATGGGGCTCGGTTAATGGTAGGAATTTTAAGAGATGTGACATTTCGGTTTAAAAAAAATCTTAACCTTTAAATTTGTCTTGGTTTTTGTAATACCACCTTTTCTTTAAGTGAACCTTTGGAACATCCCCAAACTTATTTTGAACTCAAGCTCATACAATTTTCCTTTTTTTGGAGACTGAGCAAACTTTTCTTCACTCTTTTTTTTTTTTTTTTTTTTTAGCATGAGCATATACATTTTTATGAAAATTTCCTCAAATGTTGATTCCCAAGACAACTTTAGTTAAGATAGGTGCACAAAATTAGGATACCTTTAAAAAGATGGTAATTGGCTTATAATGTAGGTTCATTGTAAAAAACAGGCCTTTAAGCTCAAAATTACAGTCTCAAGGGTCTAATATCATAGGGTTGGCTTGAAAAGGCTGAAACGGTCCAAAGAAATAGTGCCTATATCATTTTAGATTTTTATGTCCCTAGGATTTCGCCTCAAGAAAGTTACTAAGTCAATTCTAAATATATAAACCTTTATGCATGTCTAATCTCAAAAGAAACTAAGTTTTCATGGCAAACATTACTAAGGCTAAGATCATACAAGCATTCCATTCTTCATGATACAAACTTTCACTTAGATAAAATCATCATTCATACTTGCATACAAACTATCTTAATAAAAAAAAATATCTCTAAACATTCATTTATTAAAACATACTTATGAAAGAAATGATTGAAACATACTTGAAAATTTTAAAAGTTTGAGCAATTTATTTGCCTTACCCCTTTAAAAAGAAGCAATGTTCTCATTGCAAGAACAAAGTAATGAATGAAAATTGAACACCAGGTAAGGTTGTAAAGAAAGAGAGGTGAGTCATTAAGACTACTTAAATACAAAGTCTTCCCTAATAACCCAATCCTAGACATGTTCACTCCTATTACCACATCACTTAGTCTTATTTTTTCTAATGAAGTGTTAAGTTTGTTCATACTTGCTATGTTTTATTCTCCAAAAATTAAATCCTAATTACGAAAGAAATAAATTCCTAAGGACCTAAAAATAATTAAATAAATAACAAGACAAGAATCCCCCCTTTTATTTTTTTGACTCATTCCCCTTGTATTCTTTAGCTCCGTCTCTCGCTTGCATAGTTAGTATCTTCCGTCCATGTCTCAAAGATAGCATCTGGGAACTCAGGAACAAAATTATTAAAGATGTTCTTAAAAGTATTTTGAATTGCATCATCTTTAATTTTTGCATATTTCTAGTAATTTTGTTGTTGATTGTACATGAACTTGCACATATCCATCAAAATTGACAACTCCGATTTCTTTAAAGTACTTGTAGATGTCGGCATGGGAGTTGTATATTCAGGTTCAACACTTAGCTTGACTGGTTCTTCTTCTGGCTCAACCCTTGGTTTAGGAATGTTTAGTTCCTTATTAGATTCTTCCTCTTCAGTGTCTGTAACTGAATTATCTTTAGTTTTAGTTCCATCTGTTGACTCCTTGATGTCCAACTCAGTTGGCTGTTCTTGCTCACCTTGATTCAGCTCATGCACCCTCTCTACTAATCTTTCAAGATCATAATTTGTAATGCATCCTTGAACATATCGGCCCTTTAAGCAAAGTGAAGTGATTAATGATGGAAAATAAGCACTTCTTGCCTTGTTTTTAGCACAATCGTGAATCTCCTTGAGGATAATTTTCCCAACATTAATGGACTTTTTTGTCAAAATTGCATATAACAAAAGCATCCGTTCCATCGAGACGGTGGAACTATGTGAGATAGGCATAAAACTGTAACGAACGAAATAAAACCATACCTTTGCTACTGGTTTTAAGTATTATAAAACCATACCTTTGCTACTGGTTTTAAGTATTCTCTTCGACAAGAATGGCTCCCATACTTTCTTATAATCCATTGGGATCCCGAATTTGTCACAACATCAAGCACTTGTTGAAGAAAATCCCAATTGATATTTTTCATAATAGGGTAGTACTCATCTTCTTCAACATCATGTAAATTAAACAAATCATTGATGGATTTAGAAGTAAGAGGTACCATTTTCTTTCGAACGATGACTTCAATAGCATCTTGCATAGTCAATCTAGCATAGAATTCTAGAACTAGTTCATCATCGGGAAGTGAACGAGCATCACAAAATCATTCCCACTTGAGAGCATTGATTTTCTTTCTAATCGGTATAGGAACAACCATCAAATCATTACTCTTCAAGTTAAAACCTTTTTTCGGCATCATAGGTTGATGCTTGAAGATTGAATCAAATCTCTCTTTCACTTTTTCATCGATCAAAATTGGGTTTTCAGGAGTAGACTTTGAAGATCTGGTTCTTTTGAGAGACATGGTTTCTTTTCCCGAAAATTCGGAAAGTTTCTGCACAAGAGAGAAAATAGAATCGACAAAGTAGGTAGAACTTACTACGGCAAAAATCTTACGACAGTAAGGATGGTGCAGCAGTGACGGCAATGATGACATTCAATAGAAATGGCGGGGTGTGGCAGTAACAACGGTGTGAGACAACAATGACGGTGCTTCGGTAATCTCTTTACGGTGGCAATAGGGAATTTTAGCAAAAAGGGAAGAGAACTATGGTTTTTTCGAGATTTGAGGTTGACAGCATAAAAAGGAGATTTAGGGATTTTTAGGAAGTAAGCAAATTACTTTGAGGGATATGAAAATTAGTAGAATGGAGAGGGGTTTATATAGGGAAACATTAGGGCAACATGTAGCAAAAATTTAGCTATATTAGGGTTACTTGGGCGGTAAGAAATGGGTTTGACAGCAAGGCATGGATTTTTCCCTCCTTTTTGCTGTCTTGGGCCTGAAATTGATTAGTACTTGGGCCAAATTTGACCTCCTTTATTAACATAAAAATTTAAAATTTAAACAGAACAAATGAAACTTAAAAATTTTAAATCTTAATTAGAAAATTTCTTCTTAACAAATTACATTAAATTAATTCCCAAGAAAGGTTGGAGGGGTCACAGCGGTCCTGCTTAAGTTCCAATCTCCTTAGATAGAATTAATTAAATGTAATAAGTTATGAAAACTTGATCATTGTGAAAGCTTACTTTTTAAATTAATTGTTGTAAAGCCGTGATGTTTTTGAAAACAGATATCTTTTAAGAAAACCGCGCCCTAGTTCTATCAGCTTCAAAATGTAATTAAGTAAACCTAGAATTTAAGTTTAAAAGTTAAGTAAAAGCCTTATTACAAACCCAATATAAAATAATAATTAAGGTAAATCAAATCCAAAGTAAATTTAAATGTGTGGCCGTCTCCAAGTCCCTCGCAGCTCTTAACCGTCTAAAGCTAAGGATTACCTGTACAGTTGTGGCATCTAGGATTTAGGGCTTTGCATTTATTTTGTTTTCTCTATGTTTGGTATGTTTTGCCTGCTATTTGGGGGTGTTTGGGGGCCTCGGGAAGGCTAGGGGTTAAACCAAAGCCTTGGTGAAAATTTCAATTTTGGGCACTTTAGGCAAGAACAGACTGGGGTAGGACTTAAGGGTTATTGCTTGTGTTTATTGACACAAAAATTTAATTGGTAATGTGGCAAGGAGGCACCACTTAAGGTGCAGGTAAGTGACGCCTCAAAGGGAGCAGTGAGGGAGCAAGTTCGAGTCGTGTCGTCAGCAATGTGGAATTTTATTTTTGTTTATGTGCCTAAGGAGCTTTGATGGTGGATTCAGCAAGGACACTTCTTATATGAGGGTTAAATGGGTCAAAAGATTTGAATGTGAGGCTAGGAGGAAAATGGGGAATTTGAAGTATTCAAACTATTTGAATTGGGTGATCAAGAGTGAAGTTAGGAGAAAATTTGGGGATTGGGTGTTGGTGAGGTTAGTGGCCAAATTTTTGGATGCTTGATGTAGGGGGAAGAAGTCGGTTTTGGCTGGTGGCGGGTGTGCTTAAATTTAGTAAGGTTTCTAAGTTTCTTTATTCTCTTGTAGTGCATTCGGTCATTGGGGGGTAGATAGTGTCGATTTTGGTAGGCCCTCCTAAAGTTTTTTCGTTCTCTTTGGGTTCATAGTTCCTATATACCGAATGTGCCTAGCCAATTTTCATTTTTTTCTTTTCCTATGACCTATAGCCGAAATTGAGGAGACTATTAGTGCATCTTTTCTTCATCTTCTTTTTCTCTCTACTCATCCTCTTAAACTCCACAACTGAAAGCACTACACCTTTCCCTTGAAATCTTTTGTTTTCTTCTTCTTCTTCTTCTTCTCTACTTATCTTCTTAAACCGAAACCTGTTGTAATCCATCTTTGTTTTTCTTTCCCTATTTTTCCCCTCATCATTCATTTCTCCTAATCTTTCCTCTCTTTTTCTTGTGTTGCCAAAACCCTTGAGCCTTTAATGAATGTCCCTTTCTCTCATTTTGGTTCTTCCATTTCATTCTCTTCCACTCTTGATCATTGCCAAATCTTCTCTGCTATAGTGAATTGTGTCAATTATCTTGGGTGTTGTTCGGGTCCTCTGTGTTAAGGTAAGATTATTCCCTTTTGTTTTCCTCTTGAATAAACCAACTATTCTTTCTTTTCCTGGTAAGGTTGAGCCTGCCTTGTTAATAATTAAACCTGCTTCTTTCTCTTTGTGTTAAGACGAATACTATGGGACAAGGTGTTAGGAATCTGCTTCGGATCTTTCATCGATTTGGTTGTGTAGGTAAGGGATTCTCCTCTTATTATGAGATCGATTTCTCCCTTCGATATTCGTTACATTAACCCAATGTTGTTGGTAAACAACCGTTGTTTTATTATAAGTATCTTCTGACCAAGATCTCTTACATGGAATCAAATGCCAGTCAATGAAAGGAGAGGGTTAGACCAGTAGTCCCAGCCCCTAAGTTTAAGCGACGTGCAGTATAGGCAGTACAGACTGGCCACCGGGTTGTGGACCGACGTCAGAACAGAATAGGCAGATTGTAGTCATTCCCTCTTTCGAGAGTGTCGATAGTGTAGAGAGCTTAGTTCTCCTCATATTTAGCTGTGTAATATTCACACCTCTTTGTCATTACTCTTAAGTATGTGTATACATTGCTAAATGC
Source organism: Gossypium rotundifolium (assembly GCA_025506655.1). NCBI lineage: Eukaryota > Viridiplantae > Streptophyta > Magnoliopsida > Malvales > Malvaceae > Gossypium > Gossypium rotundifolium. The sequence continues at coordinate 114,589,790 of CP106734.1, read as the reverse complement.
CAAAATTATGGTATTTTGCTATTCTTTTACATTTAGCGAGTAAAAATGGGACATCAGGTTAGTGACTTTTATTTGTAATTGAAATGTGGTTATGCTGATATGATTTTATGTCACATTTGGTACATATTGAGATATGTTGCATGCTTAAACCATGATTTCATGCTGCATGGGGGAAATATGCCATGATTAGAAGGGGAAGTGTATCTGGTGGCTTGTGCCATTTCAGCCTGGTGACTTTGTCACAACTCCAATAATCTGGTGGCTTGTGCTTTTTTAGCCTGGTGACTTTGTCACAACTCTGATAATCTGGAGGCTTGTGCCATTTCAGCCTAGTGACTCTGTCGTAATTTTTGATGATGAGCAGCATGACTGCCATTGATGGTGTGTAGCAATGAGGGTCGATTGTAGAAATCCCCATTGGTGTGATTGGCAGGTACGGGTGGTGTGTAGTAGATGGAAATTTAGGTTGGGTTGGGTTCCGTATTATCTTGCATATGTTATTCTACTATTCTATACCATGGGCTAAGGCCCAATTTGATTTCGGATGGGCTTCGCCCAATGTGATTATTTAAAGGGGGCCAAGGCCCAAATGGTAAGTAGTGGGCTTCAGCCCAAGTTGGTGCTTGGAAATTGCACACTGAGTCTTTGACTCACTCTGTTTGTTTAACATCTATACAGGTAATACCTAGTGCAGTGGATCGGGCAGGAGAGGACTGCGAGGTGGCCATGCACGGTTTCTTTCTTTTTGAATAGAACTTTAATTCCTTTAAATTTTCGGGATTTGGTAATGTAATAAGGCCACTTTTACTTTGGTTAAATTTTGATTTTAATCTTTGGATGTAATAAATACAAACTACTTGATAGGATGTTTTTATTAAACATAAACAGAGTTTTCTTTACAACCTGTCAAACGACACTTCTTATAGAAAGGAATTTTTGCGACAAACTTTTGGTTTATTTTAATAATCAATTAGTATTTTCAAATGTCACCTAATCACAAGGTATGGTTATTTAAATTTTATCTCAAATGAATAATGGGTTTTCAAATGAACCACGAGACTTGGGGTTTTAAAAAATAACTTAAAAAAAGTCTTTTGAATTCGTAATACTTTTTAAATTCTTTCATAGTGACATGCCAGATCTGGTCGTGGTGTTTGGGCTGGGTTTGGGGTGTTACAATTTGGTATTAGATCCAAGTTTGAAAGCTCAGTCATGGGTTTTTGGGTTCAAAACATTTTCCAAATTTTGAATTTAAGATGGTTTAGAAAGAAAATACATATGTACCTATTTTCTAGAAGTATGGCACCTGAGTCTCCGGCCCAAGTCCGCCAGGTAAGTTTTCTGATTGTTAAGTGATTTAAATGAGATAATTATATTATATGGGTATATCGCTATGGATGTTAGAATTTAGAAACTCCACTGTAGAGACGAAAACCTTTAGGTATACATGAGCTTTGCGAAAAAACTACTTATAACTCGATCCTCAAAAAATTACTCATTAATTGACAGTGAAATGAAATGCTAATTCATAAAACTTGTAAATTAGATCAAGACGAAACATTGGACATGAGTGGTAGAGGACGTGAACGTGTTGCACACGGCCATGGGAGAGGCCGTGGTGCTGAGGCTGAATTCTCAGAATCAAGAAATGAGCCTGAGAGTGAAGCTCCAGCATCACATGTGGAAGAAGTAGGATCGCAAGGGGACGATGCCTGTCTCAAGCAATACTGCGTGTGTTGGAGCGAGTAGCTGGGGTAAGCACTGGAACAATAACTTGAAAGTCCATCCCTGAGCGACTCCTAGCTAATGGAGCTGAAATGTTCAGAGGTATTTCTAGGGTGGCTCCGAATGTGGCTGAGTATTGGCTAGAGGCAGTCGAGAGGATTATGGATGATCTGGACTACACGGCAGATGAGAAGCTGAAAGGAGTGGTGTCTCTTCTTCGGGACGAGGCATATCAGTGGTGGCTCACCGTAAGAGAGGGTACTCCGGTGAATTGAATGATTGAGACTTCTTTAAGACAACATTTCAGGGGAAGTATGTTGGGGCCAGTTATGTGGATGCTCAGAGGAAAGCATTTTTGAATTTGGTACAAGGGGGTAAATCTGTAGCTGAGTATGAGACAAAATTTCTGCGCTTGATCCATTACGCCCGAGGTATAGTGGCGACTAATTATGAGCGTTGCGTGCAGTTCGAGGATGGGCTGCGGGATGAGTTGATGGTATTAATAGCTCTGTAGCGAGAGAGAGAATTTGCCGTCTTGGCTGAGAAAGTAAAAATAGCTGAAGAGGTGAAGCGAACTGAGGGACAGAATAAGGATAAGGATCGGGGTAAGAACAAGAGAAGTTTTGGGTCATTGGGATCATCTGGGGGCTTTTAGAAAAGACCAAGGTTTGATGGGTCAGCTCGAGTTTCGACGTTTACCGTAGTGGGTCAGTTTTGATCATGTGCTCTGTATCGGAGAAGGCATTTTGAGGAGTGTAGGAGGAGAACCAGTGGATGTTTTTGGTGTGGATCTATGGATCATATGATTAAGAATTGTCCACAAGTAGAGTAGGTGCGGCTAGTTGGATAGAGTTTTGATTAGTTCAGGATGGGTGGTTAGCAACCACAGAGGGGTCGTGGTCAAACTAGAGGAGGAAATGGTTTCGGTCGGGGTTGTGGAACACCGAGCAGAGGTGCTAGGAATACAGAGGCAAGACAGCCTGGGTTAGTTTATGTAGCCAGACGGCGAACAAGAGGGTGAGGCACCAGACATTATAACGGGTACGTTCCTCATTTTTAGTTTTTCCTTTACTGCATTAATAGATATTGGGTTGATGCATTTCTATGTTGCAGGTGTGGTGTTTGGAACTTTGAAAATGAACTCTGAAATAGCTTCTAGGGAGATGACTGTACTTAGTCCTTTAGGACAATCTGTAGTGGTAAACAAACTTTTTAGAAGGGTGCCTCTAAAAGTACAAGGGTCAGTTTTCGGTTGATTTGATGGAACTACCGTTCGGGGAGTTCGATTTGATCTTAGGTATGGATTGGTTGGTAAGATATCGAGAAAACTTGGATTGTGCTATTAAGCTCATGGTGTTAAGGACTCTTGAGGATAATGAAGTTTTAGTGATAGGCGAAAGGAGGGACTACTTGTCCAATGTAGTGTCTGCTCTAAAGGCGGGAAGAATGTTGAGGAAAGGATGTGAGGCTTTCTTAACTTTTATCAGTGCATTGGATGCAAAGGAAGTGACTGTGAGTGAGGTTAGAATAGTAAAGGAATTTGTGGATGTCTTTCCTGAAGAGCTTCCAGGATTGCCTCTGGATCGTGAAGTGGAGTTTAGAATTGAGCTATTTCCGATTACAGCTCCGGTGTCCATCGCCCCTTATAGGATGGCGCCAAAGGAGCTGGTTGAACTTAAAGCTCAGATCCAAGAGCTGTTGGATTGTGGTTTTATCTGACCCAGTGTATCTCCGTGGGGAGCACCGGTGCTATTTGTGAAGAAGAAAGATGGGCCCATGCGAAAGTGCATTGATTACCGCCAGTTGAATAAGTTGATAGTTAAGAACAAGTACCCGCTGTCGAGGATTGTCGATCTATTTAATTAGCTCAAAGGGGTTTTGGTCTTTTCAAAGATAGATTTGAGGTCAGGATATCATCAGCTTAACGTCAGGGAAGTAGATATTGACAAGACGGCTTTCTGGACTCGCTATGGTCACTATGAGTTCTTGGTGATGCCGTTTGGGTTGACAAACGCACCAGCTATGTTCATGGATATGATGAATCGGGTTTTCCAACCCTAACTAGATCGGTTTGTTGTAATGTTTATAAAAGATATTTTGGTATATTCCAAGATAAAAGAGGAGCACGTTTTGCATCTTCAGGTGGTTTTGTAGATTTTGAGGGAGAAGCAACTGTACGCCAAATTTAGCAAGTGTGAGTTTTGGTTGAAGGAAGTTACTTTTCTAGGACATGTGGTATCGGCAGAGGGGATTAGGGTTGATCCCCGAAAGATTGAAGCCGTGTTGGGTTAGGAACTGCCTAAGTCTGTGGCAGAGATCCAAAGTTTCTTAGGGTTGGCAGGTTACTACAGAAGATTTGTTGAGGGTTTCTCCTTAATTGCAGCACCCTTAACTAAGTTGTTGAGGAAAGGGGTACCATTTGTGTGGACTGACAAGCAGCAGGAAAGCTTTGAGAAGCTGAAGAGGATTTTGATAGAGGCTCTGATTTTGATCTAGTCTGAGGCTGAAAAAGAGTTCATAGTTTATTATGATGCTTCACACACGGGGTTAGGGTGTGTGTTAATGCAGGATCGAAAGGTTGTTGCGTAAACGTCTCGGCAGTTAAGACCGCATGAGATAAACTACCCCACACATGATTTGGAGCTGGCTGCGGTAGTTTTCGCTCTGAAGATCTGGAGACATTATCTGTATGGAGATAAACTACATCGATGACAAGAGTTTGAAATATCTTCTAACTCAGAAGGAGTGAACTTAAGGTAGTGAAGGTGGGTTGAAAGCTGTTGAAGGACTATGATTGCTCAATAGAATACCATCCGGGAAAAGCTAACATGGTGGCGGATGCGTTAAGTCAGAAAGTAATAACATATTTAAGGGCAATGTTTGCTCATCTCAGTCTGTTTGATGACGAATGTTTATTAGCTGAACTCCAAGTGAAACCGACATGGGTAAGTCAGATTAAAGAGAAGTAGTTATCGAATGATGTCTTGAGTGCTCGACTTCGAAGTACAGGTACAGGATGGTGGGGTAGAGGATTATAGTCTGAACAATGATGGGGTTTTGTGCTTCCGTAAAAGGGTCTGCGTGCCAAAGGATGTAGAGTTGAGATAGATGATTCTTCTGGAGGCGCATAGTAGCCCTTACACTATGCATCTTGAAGGGAATAAGATGTACCGGGATCTGCCTGAATAGTTTTGGTGGCCTGGATTGAAGCGAGAAATCACTGAGTTTGTGGGTAAATGCTTGACATGTCAGTAGGTACAAGCAGAGCATCAGTTGCCTTCGGGGTTATTATAGCCGGTGAAGATTCCACAGTGGAAATAGGAAAGGATCACTATGGACTTTGTTAGTGGGCTACCGCTTACGCCAATGAAGAAAGATTCAGTATGGGTGATCGTGGATCGGTTGACGAAATTCACTCATTTCATACCTATTCGTGTTGACTATTCTCTTGATGGTTGGCTAAATAGTATGAGGCAGAGATTGTGAGGTTGCATGGGGTACCAGTATCGATTATATCAGATAGAGACCCTAGGTTTACGTCATGATTCTAGAGGGCACTGCATCAGGCATTGGGTACAAGATTGTACTTCAACACAACTTTTCATTCGCAGACTGATGGTCAGTCTGAAAGAGTAATTCAGATCTTGGAGGATATGTTGAAAGGTTGTGTCATTGACTTCAGGGGTAGTTGGGAAGAGTTCTTACCGTTGGTAGAATTCGCATACAACAACAGCTACCAATCTAGTATTTAGATGGTGCCCTATGAAGCGTTATATGGGTGGAGGTGTCGTACTCTTACTTGTTGGACAGAATTGGGTGAATGTCAGATTTTGGGTCCAGAATTGGTTACAGAGACAGAGGAGAAGGTTAGGTTAATTTGGACTCGAATGAAGGAAGCATCCGACAGACAGAAATCATATGCAGATCTAAAGCAAAAAGAGATAGAGTTTGTAGTAGGTGATCGGGTTTTCTTGAAAGTTTCACTGTGGAAGAAGGTGATGAGGTTTGGACAGAAGGGCAAGCTAATTCCCAGGTTTATCGGGCCTTATTGGGTTTTGAAACATGTGGGACCAGTGGCGTATCAGCTGGAGTTATCTTCAGAATTGAAATAGATACATGATGTGTTCCATGTTTCAATGTTAAGACACTACCGTTCGGACCCTTCTCATGTTGTGCCAGTGGAGGAAATTGAGGTAAGGCTATATCTGTCTTTTGAGGAGGAACCAATGTGGATCTTAGAATGAGACGTCAAGGTGCTAAAAAGGAAAGTGGTCCTGTTAGTTAAAGTCTTGTGGCAAAATCATGGTATAGAAGAGGCAATGTGAGAGCCTGAGGATGTTATACGTCAATAGTACCCTTATCTCTTTTGATCAGGTAATTTCAAGGTCGAAATTTCTTTAAGGGGGTAGAACTGTAACATCTGGGATTTAAGGGCTTTGCATTTATTTTGTTTTCTCTGTGTTTGGTATGTTTTGCCTGCTATTTGGGGGTGTTTGGGGGCCTCGAGAAGGTTCGGGGTTAAGCCGAAGCCTGGGTGAAATTTCAATTTTGGGCACTTTAGGGAAGAATAGACTGGGGCAGGACTTAAGGGTTATTCCTTGTGTTTATTGACACAAGAATTTAATTGGTAAAGTGGCAAGGAGGCACCACTTAAAGTGCAGGTAAGTGATGCCTCAGGGGGAGCAGTGAGGGAGCAAGTTCGAGTCGTGTCGTCAGCAATGTGGAATTTTATTTTTGTTTATGTGTTTAAGGAGCTTGGATGGTGGATTCGGCAAGGACACTTCTTAGATGAGGGTTGAATGGATCAAAAGATTTGAATGTGAGGCTAGGAGGAAAAGAGGGAATTTGAAGTATTCAAACTATTTGAATTGGGTGATCAAGAGTGAAGTTAGGAGAAAATTTGGGGATTGGATGTTGGTGAGGTTGGTGGCCAAATTTTTGAATGCTTGATGTAGGGGGAAGAAGTCAATTTTGGCTGGTGGTGGGTGTGCCAAAATTTTGTAAGGGTTCTAAGTTTCTTTATTCTCTTGTAGTGCATTCGGTCATTGGGGGGTGGATAGTGTCGATTTTGGTAGGCCCTCCTGAAGCTCTTTCGTTCTTTTTGGGTTCATAGTTCCTATATGCCGAATGTGCCTAGCCAATTTTCATTTTTTCTTTTCATATGACTTATATCCGAAATTGAGGAGACCATTAGTGCATCTTTTCTTCATCTTTTTTTTCTCTCTACTCATGCTCTTAAACTCCACAACCGAAAGCACCACACCTTTCCCTTGCAATCTTTTGTTTTCTTCTTCTTCTTCTTCTCTACTTATCTTCTTAAACTGAAACCTGTTGCAATCCATCTTTATTTTCTTTCTATATTTTTCCCCTCATCATTCATTTCTCCCAATCTTTCCTCTCTTTTTCATGTGTTGCCGAAACCCTTGAGCCTTTATCGAATCTCCCTTTCTCTCATTTTGGTTCTTCCATTACATTCTCTTCCACTCTTGATCATTGCCGAATCTTCTCTGCTATAGTGACTTATGCCGAATTCTCTCGGGTGTTGTTCGGGTCCTCTATGTTAAAGTAAGATTATTCCCTTTTTTTTTCCTCTTGAATAAACCCGCGATTCTTTCTTTTCCTGGTAAGGTCGAGCCTGCCTTGTTAATAATTAAACATGCTTCTTTCTCTCTGTGTTAAGACGAATACTATGGGACAAGGTGTTAGGCATCTGCATCAGATCTTTCATTAGTTTGGTTGTGTAGGTAAGGGATTCTCCTCTTGTTATGAGATCATTTTCCCTTTCGTTATTCACTGCCTTAACCCAACATTGTTGGTAAAAAACCATTGTTTTATTATAGTATCTTCTGACCAAGATCTCTTACATGGAATCAAATGCCATTCAATCAAAAGAGAGGGTTGGACTAGTAGTCCTAGCCTCTAAGTTTAAGCGATGTGCAGTATCGACAGTACGGGACTGGCCACCAGGTTGTGGACCGACGTCAGAACAGAATAGGTAGATTGTAGTTGTTCCCTCTTCCGAGAGTGTCAATAGTGTAGAGAGCTTAATTCTCCTCATATTCAGGTGTGTAATATTCACACCTCTTTGTCGTTACTCTTAAGTATGTGTATGCACTGCTAAATGCCGAAATTATGGTATTTTGCTATTCTTTTACATCTAGCGAGTAAAAGCGGGACATCAGGTTAGAGACTTTTATTTGTAATTGATATGTTGTTACACTGATATGATTGTATGTCGCATTTGGTAGATATTGAGATATGTTGCATGCTTTCATGCTAGATGGGGGGAAATATGCCATGATTAGAAGGGGAAGTGTATCTGGTGGCTTGTGCCATTTCAGCCTGGTGACTCTGTCACAACTCTGATAATCTGGTGGCTTGTGCTATTTCAGCCTGGTGACTTTATCACAACTCTAATAATCTGGTGGCTTGTGCTAATTCAGCCTGGTGACTCTGTCACAACTCTGATAATCTGGTGGCTTGTGCCATTTCAGCCTTGTGACTCTGTCACAATTTTTGACGATGAGCAGCATGACTGCCATTGATGGTGTGTAGCAGTGAGGGTCGATTGTAGAAATCCCCATTGGTGTGATTGGCATGGACAGGTGGTGTGTAGCGGATGAAAATTTAGGTTGGGTTGGGTTCCACATTATCATGAATATGTTATTCTGCTATTTTGTAGTGTGGGCTAAGGCCCAATCTGATTTCGGATGGGCTTTTCCCAATGTGATTATTTAAAGGGCCCAAGGCCCAAATGGTAAGTGGTGAGCCCAAAGTTGGTGCTTGGAAATTGCACACTGAGTCTTTGACTCACTCTGTTTGTTTAACATCTATGCAGGTAATACCTAGTGCAGTGGACCGGGCCGGAGAGGACTACGAGGTGGCCATGCACGGTTTCTTTCTTTTTGAATAGAACTTTAATTCCTTTAAATTTTTGGGATTTGGTAATGTAATAAGGCCACTTTTACTTTGGTTAAATTTTGATTTTAATCTTTGGACGTAATAGATACAAACTACTCGATAGGACATTTTTATTAAACACAAACAGAAGTTTTCTTTACAACCTGTTAAACGACACTTCTTATAGAAAGGGATTTTTGTGACAAACTTCTGGTTTATTTTAATAATCAATAAGTGTTTTCAAATGTCACCTAATCACAAGGTATGGTTATTTAAATTTTATCTCAAATGAATAATGGGTTTTCAAATGAACCACGAAACTTGGGGTTTTAAAAAAAATGACTTAAAAAAAATATTTTGAATTCGTAATACTTTTTAAATTCTTTCCTAGTGACATGCCAGATCCGGTCGTGGTGTTTGGGCTGGGTTTGGGGTGTTACAACAGTTAAAAGAAAGGGTGAGTTTAAGAAAACTCAGTGTGTAATCCTTTATCGGTCGATCAAGAATAATATATGCAAGAATAGTCCGGCCTTGGTCCTATTCAAGAATAAATCATCTGGCCATAGCCCATTTCAAGAATGGGCCTAAGCCCAATACAGTATCAGTACGGTGCAAATATGCAACCTATGTAACACCCCAAACTCGGCCTATTCATTACGACCGAATTTGAAATGTCACTGCAGAAAACGTTTGAAATATTCTTACTTAAAAGTGAAAACCGTTAAAAATTTGTTGCCTTTAACAAATCATTTTCGTAATTTAAAATATTCCAAGTAAAAATTAAGTTATTATAAAAATACCGGATTCAAAACTTTATTATGACTTTTGAGATTTAAATAGCTTTTAAAATTAAACTTACAAAATATTAACTTAATTACAAATCCAACCAAACATTGCAAAAATTCAAATACTTTAAGTGGCCCTTATTACAAAAACAAATAATCAATCAAAGTACTTAATAATAAACGCATGGAATAAAATGTCTTCTCGCATGGGCCACCTTGTATCCTCTCCAAACCCGGTCCTAGCATCACCTGCGATGTTAATAAAATTTGGGTGAGTCATACAGACTCAGTGTGCAATTAGACCACTAAATTCCACCCACATGTCAAACCACATATTTACCCACATGTCAGATATTAATGCAACATTATTCACATGAGTTCACTTATTGGGCTTGGCCCACATTTACATAAATAGAGTTCACATATTGGGCTTGGCCCATAACCATATCACATTCTTATAATAGGGTAATTAACCACATGTTTCCACAAAATGGGCTTGGCCCATTTCCACATTAATCCACATATCATATACTAGGCTTGGCCCATTTTCACATATATTCATATCACATGTTATGCAATTATGAAGCCCAACCCAGCCTAGGGTCCATCCTCTACACACCCCCGTATCCAACCTACCACACACCAGGGGATGATTAAATCACCCTCTCCTTTTTACTCCAATAAGGCAACAAATGCCGTCCACGCGAACTTAATCGCAAATAATCTACAACGTGACCTCAGTCAACGTCAATCCACGATGTAGCCGAAGCTATCATCAAAACCACAATGAGCACAAAGCCATCAATAACCACGATATGGAACATAGCCTATATCAACCACGATGAGGCACAGAGCCATTCATCAAACCACGTACTCGAAGTACACCCTGTCCTTCTTTCATATCATAACCCACCCACGCACATGCAATCATAAGATAATGTCGTGATGATAATGCATGTACATGTTATTTCGCTTATTATCACATATTCATATCAATAATTACATTCAGATTTAGAACTAACCTGATCATCGACATACCCCTTGAGGGTATTCATATCACAATTTCCGCTGCACTAGTTAGCACATTCATAACACACATACAGATATCACATACAATCACAAACCCGGAAAACAGTAGGCTAACTGCACACTTGACTATTTAGCGAAATCCTTAGCTACTTGAATTTAACACGATCCTGGAGTTTCTCTTATTCCTGTCGATTTGGCCCTAAATACACATAGCCAAAATTGGTCACACTTAATACCAATAATATGGCCTTAGGCCAAATACTAGCAACCACATACACAACTTACCAAATCCCGAAAAGCCACCCTTGCCTTTGAAATTGTCGAAATTCCCATTTAGCAAAAGTTAGAATCGGCCTTACTATAAAAATCCATAGACATGGCCCTTGGCCGAAAAGTACCATGGCTTACCTTGAAAGAATCGAATCCAAACAACTCCTTAGTGCTCCCTAACGTTGGCATATACAAAAGAAATACGAAGTTATGATACTATACACATTCGGCCAACCTTGATCCAAGGCCCAACTATAGATTTCGGCATTCTTATGAAGAAGAATTCAAAGCCGACTACCAAGGGTAAAAACACTTACCATTACACGTTTGAAGAGCATAGGTTTCGGCTAGATGTTTCGGCTTTTTATGACTTGCGGCAAAACAAAGAATAAGAGCTCCTTAAGATTCAACTATCACAATGAACTGATATGGAGTTTGAAGAAAAGAGATTAAGAGAATGGGAGAGGTTTATGAGATTCGGCAATGGTGAACAATGGTGGCAAAGTTTTGGCTATCATCTACTTGAAAAAATACGGCATTTGATCAAATATGAGAAGATGTAAAATCAAAGTTGAAAGAAGAAAAAGAATGAGAAGGGAAGGTGAGAAGAATTTTGGCAAGACACTTAGAAGTGAAAGAAAAAGATGAATGCTCATAAAAAAAAGTAATTCGGCACTCCCCTGCTACTCTTCAAAGCCGAAAATCACAGCCCCCAAAGTCATATATTCGGCCACCAACTCCACTTATCAAATCCCCATTTAACCTCCTATTTTATCTCTTAACAAAAAAAAATAATAAAATAAATCATCACCTTATCCCATATCAAACACCTATATATCCTCTTATCACCTAAAAAAATAAATAAAATATAAACACCATTATCCTAGCCGATTATTCAAAATAAAACCAAAGCTTATCCTTACCTCTTCAAAGCCCCACATGTCGTCCATTACTCCTGTCACAAGGAAAAATAAAAATAAGAATAAAACCCAACTCATTTGCTACCTACATGGTTCGAACATGAGACCTGCTAGAGCCCTTTGAAGCAAATCCCCAAGCCACTTTGCTGCTGGTTCTTTTGTGTCATAAACTCCCCACAATTCCTCTTAAAGCCTCCTTAGCCCAGTTCCCCTTCTTGACGCAAAGAGCAAAAATAAAAACACACTATCTTGCCACCCATGTGATTCGAACCAAGGCCCTTGCCCATGGTTTCATCACCAAGGCCCTAAGTAGCGCCTTGTAGCCACTTTACCAGGCTCACTTCCATGTCCAAATACACCTATATTCTTCCCTTAAGGCCTCCCTGGCCGTTCTTCCCTTCTTGACGCAAAAAGAAAAGCCCATAATGCAATTTCTGCTGCTCGAACCTCTTCCCTCCTGCACCCCATGTGACGTAACCTCCCTTGCACCTTAGGTGGCGTCCCTTGCCACTTTTCTAATTGATTTCTTATGTCCTGAACTCCACACAATTTCTTTTAAGACCTCCTTCACCTATCTCCCCCTTTTGACTTAAAATCCATCATTTTTCCAAAGCTTCCACCTTCATCCTAGAGTTTAAAAACCCTTAAAACACACTCAACCACACTTAAAGCCTACTAACACTTGAGTTATGCTCCAAATGCATAGCCCCTAATTTAGGATATTACAGTTCTACCCTCCTTAAAATAATTTCGTCCTCGAAATTACTTACTAATGAACAATCGTACTCATCACACTACGCCGCTGTTGCGCACTCTGATCTTAATAAAACTAACTCATTTCTCTCGAAACCATCTCAAGATTCGCATTCAAGATTCCATACACTTTACTAACATTATAAAAATGAGCTAACTCCGTAACAATCAAGGTAATAAAGATATTCCAGGATTAGAGAACATACCCGATCCTATCTGGCTTAACTTCCTTCTTGCTACGTCTAATTGCCTAAGCCAACCTTGCTCGCTTTGCATCTGAACCTTCAGCACTTCTGCTTGGGGTTCCACGACCTTGACCTCGAGCCCTATCCATCACTTGAGGACATTTCTTAACCAAATGAGCCTTAGATCCACAACGGAAACATTTCTTACTATTTCCCCAACATTCTCCTACATGAGCTCTCCCACATCGAGCACATAATCGACTTCGATTCTCAACAACTGGTACAGGTGCACGTACAAAATCCTCAATCCTTGGTCTCTTCTGATAATCTTCCGATGATTCTGACAATCCAAAACTTCTCTTATTCTTTTCTCGGTTATGTCTCATAGTTCTCTTAACTTCTTTAGCTATCCGAGCCTTCTCCACTAGAACAGCAAAGTCTCTTTCTCTTTACGGAGCAATCAACACTAGCAGCTCATCCCGCAATCCATCTTCGAATTGAACACACCTTTCGTAATTAGTAGCCACGATCCCCTTAGCATACTGACTTAACCACACAAATTCTGCTTCATACTCTGCAACCGACATACTTCCTTGTACCAAGTTCAGGAACGCTTTCCTTTGCGAGTCTAAATAACTATCTCCTACATACTTTCCTTCAAACTTAACCTTAAAATACCCCCAATCCAATCGATCTATAGGGGTACCTTGCCTCACAGTGAGCCACCATCGATAAGCTTCATCTCGGAGCAATGAGACAGCACCTTTGAGCTTTTCCTCAGCAGTTAAATCTAAATCATCCATAATCCTTTCAACTGCTTCTAGCCAATACTCTGCCACGTTCGGAGCTACTCCTGACACTTCTCTAAAAATCTCGACTCCGTTTGACTTAAGCCTTTTCGGTACTAATTTTTGAGCTCCTTTGCTCACATTAGCTCCTACGACTCGCTCTAGCACTCGCAGCATAGCCAATGATACTGCATCATCTCCTTCAGTCTGATCTTGATCCTCCGCTACCACTTCTTGGCGGCGGACATCACTTCGATCCATGGCGAGACCCTCACGGTTCGACATCGCCATTCTACCTCGACCGCGTCCACTAGAACTCATGTCTAACGTCGAGTTTTAATTTGATTAAAAAGTTTTATGCATTAGAAATTTTGTTCCACTGATTATCCCGCGAACAGTTTTATGAAAAGAGCTTGATAGTGGTTCTTTCGATCAATCCAAATTTCATCTCAAGTTCTCTATTCTAATTCAGAGATTCACATTCACATTCACATTCATCCATCTCGATAGAGACACATTTATTCGCAACATTCACTTCACTACTTTGGGCATTCCTGATCATTCCCCATCCAGGGGTAATTTCGTCATTTTTCCTATAAGGGTATTTTGGTAATAAATCGGGGTCAATTCAAAAATATTTTACAAATCAAAGGAATTTTAGAATTTACAAAACCTCGGGGGTTATCTTGAAAATTTGTTTTCCAAATCAGAGGTGTTGCAAAAATTTCAAAAATCGAGGTTATTTCGGTAATTTTGGGAAGTCAGTGGCATTTCCGTAAATTCTCCAAATTAGGGTATCTTGATATTTGTAAAATAGAAGTTTCTGGTATTTTGTAAAGTAGAAACATTTTAGCAAAAGTCGAGGGTATTTTTGGAAATCCAAAAACTAAGGGTATTTTAGTAATTTACAACACAAGGGCATTTTAGTAATTTGGCAAACCGAAAAAATTTTCGAGAAATTTTCAAAATAGATTTTGTTACTAATCGAAGCGGTAATTTAAGGATTTTAAAAAAAAACTAAGGTGTTTATAAAAACATGGTTAATCCCTTTCGGGTTTTAATTATCGGGTTTAGCCTGTGAATAAGTCCTCTTGGTTAGGGTGAACCGTTACTATGCACCAGGTAGGATTCGAACAGAGAGGAGGTGAGTCACTAGAACTGCTTAAGTACCAAGCTCCCACCGAATACCAATCCTAGACATGCGCATAATGGTTGCCACACCCTAACCCGGTGACTTAGTCACAGGTTTGTTTAGTTAGGAATTAAAGTCTTATGCATGTGTTTGAGTGCACTAGCCCTAGAGTTCAATAGCCCTAATATTCTAATCTACGAGCCCAAATTATGCCTCATAACATTCACATATACAAATCACTTGAAGTCGGTACTTACGGTGGACTTGAGACGAGATGAGTGCCATGCCGTAATACCTAAAAATTTTAAGAAAAATCCATATTTTTGAAAAGCCCATTTTAGAAAAACGTTTTTGGGCCCAAATCCCTCAACGTCGAGTTTTGAACCGCTCTAATACCAAATCAGTAACACCCCAAACTCGCCCATTCGTTACGATCAATTTGAAATGCCATCATGAAAACGCTTGAAATATTCTTACTTAAAAGTGAAAACCGTTAAAAATTTGTTGCCTTTAATAAATCATTTTCGTAATTTAAAACATTCCAAGTAAAAATTAAGTTATTATAAAATACGGATTCAAAACTTTATTATGACTTTTGAGATTTAAATAGCTTTTAAAATTAAACTTACAAAATATTAACTTAATTACAAATCCAACCAAAACATTGCAAAAATTCAAATACTTTAAGTGGCCCTCATTACAAAAACAAATAATTAATCAAAGTACTTAATAATAAACGCATAGAATAAAATGTCTTCTCGCATGGGCCACCTTGTATCCTCTCCAAACCCGGTCCTAGCATCACTGCGATGTTAATAAAATTTGGTTGAGTCATCATGACTCAAAGGTGCAATTAGACCACTGAATTCCACCCACATGTCAAACCACATATTCACCCACATGTCAGATATTAATGCAACATTATTCACATGAGTTCACTTATTGGGCTTGGCCCACATTCACATAAACAGAGTGCACATATTGGTCTTGGCCCATAACCATATCACAATCTTATAATAGGGTAATTAACTACATGTTTCCACATATTGGGCTTGGCCCATTTCCACATTAATCCACTTATCATATATTGGGCTTGGCCCATTTTCACATATATTCATATCACTTGTTATGCAATTATGAAGCCCAACCCTGCCTAGGGTCCATCCTCTACACACCCCCGTATCCAGCCTACCACACACCAGGGGATCATTAAATCACCCTCTCCTTTTTACTCCAATAAGGCAACAAATGCCGTCCACGCGAACTTAATCGCAAATAATCCACAACGTGACCTCAGTCAACGTCAATCCACAATGTAGCCGAAGCTATCATCAAAACCACGATGAGCACAAAGCCATCAATAACCACAATATGGAACATAGCCTATATCAACCACGATGAGGCATAGAGCCATTCATCAAACCACATACTCGAAGTACACCTTGTCCTTCTTTCATATCATAACCCACCCACGCACATGCAATCATAAGATAATGCCGTGATGATAATACATGTACATGTTATTTCGCTTATTATCACATATTCATATCAATAATTACATTCAGATTTAGAACTAACCTGATCATCGACATACCCCTTGAGGGTATTCATATCACAATTTCTGCTGCACTAGTTAGCACATTCATAACACACATACAGATATCACATACAATCATAAACTCGAAAAATAGTAGGCTAACTACACACCTTACTATTTAGCGAAATCCTTAGCTTCTTGAATTTAACACGATCCCGGAGTTCTTCTTATTCCTGTCGATTTGGCCCTAAATATATATAGCCAAAATCGGTCACACTTAATACCAATAATATGGCATTAGGCCAAATACTAGCAACCACATACACAACTTACCAAATCCCGAAAAGCCACCCTTGCCTTTGAAACTGTCGAAATTCCAATTTAGCAAAAGTTAGAATCGGCCTTACAACAATAATCCATAGACATGGCCCTTGGCCGAAACTACCATGGCTTACCTTGAAAGAATCAAATCCAAGCAACTCCTTAGTGCTCCCTAACGTTGGCATATACAAAAGAAATACAAAGTTATGATACTATACACATTCGGCCAACCTTGATCCAAGGCCCAACTATATATTTCGAATTCTTATGAAGAAGAATTCAAAACCGACTACCAAGGGTAAAAACACTTACCATTACACGTTTGAAGAGCGTAGGTTTCTGCTAGATGTTTTGGCTTTTTATGACATGCGGCAAAACAAAGAATAAGACCACCTTAAGATTCGACTATCACAATGAATTGATATGGAGTTTGAAGAAAAGAGATCAAGAGAATGGGAGAGGTTTATGAGATTTGGCAATGGTGAACAATGGTGGCAAAGTTTTGGCTATCATTTACTTGCAAAATAAGGCATTCGATCAAATATGAGAAGATGAAAAATCAAAGTTGAAAGAAGAAAAAGCATGGGAAGGGAAGGTGAGAAGAATTTCGGCAAGACACTTAGAAGTGAAAGAAAAAGATGAATGCTCATAAAAAAAGTAATTCGGCACTCCCCTGCTACTCTTCAAAGCCGAAAATCACAGCCCCCAAAGTAATATATATTTGGCCACTAACTCCACTTATCAAATCCCCATTTAACCTCCTATTTTATCTCTTAACAAATAAAATAAAATAAATCATCACCTTATCCCATATCAAACACCTATATATCCTCTTATCATCTAAAAAAATGAATAAAATATAATCACCATTATCCTAGCCGAATATTCAAAATAAAACCAAAGCTTATCCTTACCTCTTCAAAGCCCCACATGCCATCCACTACTCCTGTCACAAGGAAAAATAAAAATAAAAATAAAACCCAACTCATTTGATGCCTACATGGTTCGAACATGAGACCTGCTAGAGCCCTTTGAAGCAAACGCCCCAAGCCACTTTGCTGCTGGTTCTTTTGTGTCATAAACTCCCCACAATTCCTCTTAAAGCCTCTTTTCCCCAGTTCCACTTCTTGACGCAAAGAGCAAAAATAAAAACACACTCTCTTGCCACCCATGTGATTTGAACCAAGGCCCTTGCCCATGGCGTCATCACCAAGGCCCTAAGTAGCGCATTGTAGCCACTTTACCAGGCTCACTTTCATGTCCAAAGACACCTATATTCTTCCCTTAAGGCCTCCCTGGCCGTGCTCCCCTTCTTAACGCAAAAATAAAAGCCCATAATGCAATTTCTGCTGCTCGAACCTCTTCCCTCCTACACTCCATGTGACGCAACCTTCCTTGCACCATAGGTGGTGTCCCTTGCCACTTTTCCAATTGATTTCTTATGTCCTAAACTCCACACAATTTCTTTCAAGACCTCCTTCACCTAGCTCCCCTTTTTGACTTAAAATCCATCATTTTTCCAAAGCTTCCACCTTCATCCTAGAGTTCTAAAAACCCTTAAAACACACACAACCACACTTAAAGCCTACTAACACTTGAGTTATGCTCCAAATGCATAGCCCCTAATTTAGGATATTACAGTTCTACCTCCTTAAAATAATTTCATCCTCGAAATTACTTACTAATGAACAATCCTACTCATCACACTACGCCGCTGCTGCGCACTCTAATCTTAATAAAACTAACGCATTTCTCTTGAAACCATCTCAAGATTTGCATTCAAGATTCCATACACTTCACTAACATTATAAAAATGAGCTAACTCCGTAACAATCAAGGCAATAAAGAGATTCCAGGATTTGAGAACATACCCGATCCTATCTGGCTTAACTTCCTTCTTGCTACGTCTGATTGCCTAAGCCAACCTTGCTTGCTTTGCATCTGAACCTTCAGCACCTCTGCTTGGGGTTCCACGACCTTGACCTCGAGCCCTATCCATCACTTGAAGACATTTCTTAACCAAATGAGCCTTAGATCCACACCGAAAACATTTCTTACTATTTCCCCAACATTCTTCTACATGAGCTCTCCCACATCGAGCACATAATCGACTTCGATTCTCAAAGAATCGATACAGTGCACGTCATGTAATCCTCAATCCTTGGTCTTTTCTGATAATCTCCCGATGATTCTGACGATCCAAAACTTCTCTTATTCTTTTCTCGGTTATGTCTCACAGTCCTCTTAACTTCTTCAGCTATCCGAGCCTTCTCCACTAGAACAGCAAAGTCTCTTTCTCTTTGCGGAGCAATCAACACTCACAGCTCATCCCGCAATCCATCTTCGAATCGAACACACCTTTCGTAATCAGTAGCCACGATCCTCTTAGCATTCTGACTTAACCGCACAAATTCTGCTTTATACTCCGCTACCGACATACTTTCTTGTACCAAGTTCAGGAACGCTTTCCTTTACGAGTCTAAATAACTATCTCCTACATACTTTCCTTCAAACTTAACCTTAAAATACCCCCAATCTAATCGATCTACAGGGGTACCTTGCTTGACAGTGAGCCACCATCGATAAGCTTCATCTCGGAGCAACGAGACAACACCTTTGAGCTTTTCCTCAGCAGTTAAATCCAAATCATCCATAATCCTTTCAACTACTTCTAGCCAATACTCCGCCACGTTCGGAGCTACTCCTGAACTCCTCTAAAAATCTCGGCTCCGTTTGACTTAAGTCTTTCAGGCATTAATTTCGAGCTCCTTTGCTCACATTAGCTCATGCGACTCGCTCTAGCACTTGCACAGCATAGCCAACAATACCAAGTCATCTCCTCTAATTTGATCTTGATCCTCCGCGCCCACTACTGGCGGCTGCACATCACTTTCTGACCCATGGCCAGACCCTACTAGTTCCTATACTGCCATTCTACCTCGACCGCGTCCACTAGAAATCATGTCTAACGTCGAGTTTTAATCTGATTAAAAAGTTTTATGCATTAGAAATTTTGTTCCACTGATTATCCTGCGAACAGTTTTATGAAAAGAGCTTGATAGTGGTTCTTTCGATCAATCCAAATTTCATCTCAAGTTCTCTATTCTAATTCAGATATTCACATTCACATTCATATTCATCCATCTCGATAGAGACACATTTATTCACAACATTCACTTCACTACTTTGGGCATTCCTGATCATTCCCCATCCTGGGGTAATTTCGTCATTTTTCCTATAAGGGTATTTTGGTAATAAATTAGGGTCAATTCAAAAATATTTTACAAATCAAAGGCATTTTAGAATTTACAAAACCTCGGGGGTTATCTTGAAAATTTGTTTTCCAAATCAGTGGTGTTGCAAAATTTTAGAAATCGGGGTTATTTGGTAATTTTGGAAAGTCAGGGGCATTTCTGTAAATTCTCCAAATCAGGGTATCTTGATATTTGTAAAACAGAAGTTTCTGGTATTTTGTAAAGTAGAAACATTTTAGCAAAAGTCGAGGGTATTTTTGGAAATCCTAAAAACTAAGGGTATTTTAGTAATTTACAACACAGGGGCATTTTAGTAATTTGGCAAACCGAAAAAATTTTTCAAGAAATTTTCAAAATAGATTTTGTTACAAATCGAAGGGGTAATTTAAGGATTTTAAAAAAAAAAACTAAGGTGTTTATAAAAACATGGTTAATCCCTTTCGAGTTTTAATTATCGGGTTTAGCCTGTGAATAAGTCCTCTTGGTTAGGGTGAACTGTTACTACGCACCAGGTAGGATTCGAGGAGAGGAGGTGAGTCACTAGGACTGCTTAAGTACCAAGCTCCCACCGAATACTAATCCTAGACAAGCGCATAATGGTTGCCACACCCTAACCCGGCGACTTAGTCACAGGTTTGTTTAGTTAGGAATTAAAGTCTTATGCATGTGTTTGAGTGCACTAGCCCTAGAGTTCAATAGCCCTAATATTCTAATCTACGAGCCCAAATTATGCCTCATAACATTCACATATACAAATCATTTCAGAAGTCAGGGGTACTTACCTTGTGGACTTGAATTGGATACAAAGTGCCATGCCGTATACTCGAAAAATTTTAAGAAAATCCATATTTTGAAAAGCCCATTTTAGAAAACGTTTTTGGGCCCAAATCCTCAAAGCCGAAGTTTTGAACCTGCTCGATACCAAATCAGAAACACCCCAAACCCAGCCCATTCGTTACTTAATTTAATTTGAAATGCCACTGGAAAACGTTTGAAATATTCTTACTTAAAAGTGAAAATCGTTAAAATTTGTTGCCTTTAATAAATCATTTTCGTAATTTAAAATATTCCAAGTAAAATTAAGTTATTATAAAATACGGATTCAAAACTTTATTATGACTTTTGAGATTTAAATAGCTTTTAAAATTAAACTTACAAAATATTAACTTAATTACAAATCCAACCAAAACATTGCAAAATTCAAATACTTTAAGTGGCCCTTATTACAAAACCAAATAATTAATCAAAATACTTAATAATAAACGCATGGAATAAAATGTCTTCAGATGGGCCACCTTGTATCCTCTCCAAACCCGGTCCTAGCATCACTTGCGATGTTAATAAAATTTGGGTGAGTCATATGACTCGGTTGCAATTAGACCACTAAATTCCACCCACATGTCAAACCACATATTTACCACATGTCGATATTAATGCAACATTATTCACATGAGTTCACTTATTGGGCTTGGCCCACATTCACATAAATAGAGTTCATATTGGGCTTGGCCCATAACCATATCACATTCTTATAATAGGGTAATTAACCACATGTTTCCACATAAGGGCTTGGCCCATTTCCACATTAATCCACATATCATATAATTTGGGCTTGGCCCATTTTCACATATATTCATATCACATGTTATGCAATTATGAAGCCCAACCTGTGCTAGGGTCCATCCTCTACACACCCCGTATCCAAATTTACCACACACCAGGGATCATTAAATCACCCTCTCCTTTTTACACCAATAAGGCAACAAATGCCGTCCACGCAAACTTAATCGCAAATAATCTACAACGTGACCTCAGTCAACGTCAATCCACGATGTAGCCGATGCTATCATCAAAACCACGATGAGCACAAAGCCATCAATAACCACGATATGGCACATAGCCTATATCAACCACGATGAGGCACAGAGCCATTTATCAAACCACGTACTCGAAGTACATCCTGTCCTTCTTTCATATCATAACCCACCCATGCACATGCAATCATAAGATAATTCCGTGATGATAATGCATGTACATGTTATTTCGCTTATTATCACATATTCATATCAATAATTACATTTAGATTTAGAACTAACCTGATCATCGACGTACCCCTTGAGGGTATTCATATCACAATTTCCGCTGCACTAGTTAGCACATTCATAACACACATACAAATATCAAATACAATCACAAACCCGAAAAACAGTAGGCTAACTACACACCTGACTATTTAATGAAATGCTTAGCTACTTGAATTTAACACGATCCCGAGTTCCTCTTATTCCTGTCGATTTGGCCCTAAATACACATAGCCAAAATTGGTCACACTTAATACCAATAATATGGCCTTAGGCCAAATACTAGCAACCACATACACAACTTACCAAATCCCGAAAAGCCACCCTTGCCTTTGAAACTGTTGAAATTCCCATTTAGCAAAAGTTAGAATTGGCCTTACTACAAAAATCCGTAGACATGGCCCTTGGCCGAAACTACCATGGCTTACCTTGAAAGAATCGAATCCAAGAAACTCCTTAGTGCTCCCTAACGTTGGCATATACAAAAGAAATATGAAGTTATGATACTATACACATTCGGCCAACCTTGATCCAAGGCCCAACTATAGATTTCGCCATTCTTATGAAGAAGTATTCAAAACTGACTACCAAGGGTAAAAACACTTACCATTACACATTTGAAGAGCGTAGGTTTCGACTAGATGTTTCGGCTTTTTATGACTTGCGGCAAAACAAAGAATAAGAGCACCTTAAGATTCGGCTATCACAATGAACTGATATGGAGTTTGAAGAAAAGAGATCAAGAGAATGGGAGAGGTTTATGAGATTCAGCAATGGTGAACAATGGTGGCAAAGTTTCGGCTATCATTTACTTGCAAAATAAGGCATTCGATCAAATATGAGAAGATGTAAAATCAAAGTTGAAAGAAGAGAAATAATGAGAAGGGAAGGTGAGAAGAATTTCGGCAAGACACTTAGAAGTGAAAGAAAAAGTTGAATGCTTATAAAAAAAAGTAATTCAGCACTCCCCTACTACTCTTCAAAGCCAAAAATCACAGCCCCCAAAGTCATATATTCGGCCACCAAGTCCACTTATCAAATCCCCATTTAACCTCCTATTTTATCTCTTAACAAAAAAAAAAATATGAATCATCACCTTATCCCATATCAAACTCCTATATATCCTCTTATCACCTAAAAAAATAAATAAAATATAATCACCATTATCCTAGCCGAATGTTCAAAATAAAACCAAAGCTTATCCTTACCTCTTCAAA
This sequence comes from Gossypium rotundifolium, assembly GCA_025506655.1. NCBI lineage: Eukaryota > Viridiplantae > Streptophyta > Magnoliopsida > Malvales > Malvaceae > Gossypium > Gossypium rotundifolium. The sequence continues at coordinate 114,566,893 of CP106734.1, read as the reverse complement.
GCCCCACATGCCGTCCCCTACTCCTCACACAAGGAAAAATAAAATAAAATAAAACCCAACTCATTTGTCGCCTACATGGTTCGAACATGAGACCTTTGGAGCCCTTTGAAGCAAACGCCCAAGCCACTTTGTCAGCTGGTTCTTTTGTGTCATAAACTCCCACAATTCCTCTTAAAGCCTCCTTAGCCCAAATCCCTTCTTGACGCAAAGAGCAAAAATAAAACACACTCTCTTGCCACCCATGTGATTCGAACCAAGGCCCTTGCCCATGGCGTCATCACCAAGGCCCTAAGTAGCGACTTGTAGCCACTTTACCAGGCTTACTTCCATGTCCAAAGATGCCTATATTCTTCCCTCAAGGCCTCCTTGGCCGTGCTCCCCTTCTTGACGCAAAAAGAAAAGCCCATAATGCAATTTCTGCTGCTCAAACCTCTTCCCTCCTGCACTCCATGTCCCTTGCACCTTAGGTGGCATCCTTTACCACTTTTCTAATTGATTTCTTATGTCCTAAACTCCACACAATTTCTTTTAAGACCTCCTTCACCTAGCTCCCTTTTTGACTCAAAATCCATCATTTTTCCAAAGCTTCCACCTTCATCCTAGAGTTCTAAAAACCCTTAAAACACACTCAACCACACTTAAAGCCTACTAACACTTGAGTTATGCCCCAAATGCATAGCCCCTAATTTAGGATATTACAACCTACCTCAATCCAGCCAACACACCACCCGTATTCACCAACACACCATGTGGGGATAAAATCGACCCACCCAGCAAGCACACCAATATCGTAGGATAGCTGCCAGTAATAATAACACAGCAGAGCTGCCAGTAATAGTATGGCTAAGAGCCATAAATAGAATAGCTATAAGCTATAAACAGGATAGCTAAAAAGCCATCAGTAGCTATAATAGGACCGGCACAGAGCCATCAATAGCTGTAGTATGATCGGCACAAAGCCATCAGTAGTTGTAAGATGATCGACACAGAGCCATTGGTAGCTGTACTATGATCAGCACAAAGGTATCAGCTACGGTAATATAATCGGCACACAGGCATGGGTGAGTATGATCGACACAAAGTCATCAATAATTACGACCGGCACACAACCATGGATAAATATGATAGACACAAAGTCATAATCAAGACGGCACAAAGCCATAATTAGGTTGGCACAAAGCTATAATCAAATTAACTAGATTACAGCCATCGGTAGGTTCACAGTCGTCTCGTGGGACCCGTGCGGTCGTGCGACCCTATCAGAACAATACTTCCTCCATAACCAATATCCTAACCCCATGCAGTATGTCATGTATGCAGAATGTCTGGCCCATAAATCATCATATCATTCACAGTTAAGTCAATCAAATCATAGTCATACAATCACAGTCAAATCATAGCACAAGTCAGTCATTTACCATACAGGGGCATTACGGTCATTTTACCTTACAGGGGCATTATGGTCATTTTACCCTATTGGGGTATTACGGTCATTTTACCTTACGGGGGCATTATGGTCATTTTACCCTACAAGAACATTACGGTCATTTTACCTTATAGGGGCATTACGGTCATTCTACCCTATAGGGTATTTCAGTAATCTTACCTTAACAATCAACAGCGTGAATGGGCTCAAGGCCCATTATGCGGCCCATGTGGGCCCATATGCCCGTGTGGCCCGGTAAGCCCAGAAACGACCTTAGCCATGTAAACGACACACCAGTCCAATAATTTTATACATGTCCTTGAGATTTACCGGTGTAGGGCCCATGAGCCCATTGGGCCCACACGGCCCATTTTAGCCCAACGTGGCCCAAAACGACTTAAGCCACGAGATTGCTCATGGTGGCCTCTACAGTCAAATGCCCATGTTTCGTGGGCTTAGTTCACCGCAAGACCGTTAGCACGCCCATGTGGCCTCAATCACCGTATTTTTAGCTTTTCGACTTTTGCCGTGCCACAGTCAGATCAGGGTGCGTACACACCTGTTTGCGAACACTTGCAAAAAACTCTTGAGCACCAACCTATATTCATCACATTTCTCCATCAGTCCCTTTTGAACAAGGCCAATACTTAATAAATATTTTCACTATTGTACTAATCAAAGAGACTCTAAACCCTTACCTTGATCAATCAACAAAATGCCACACTCCTATTCCGTTGCCAGAGATTATCCACTAGGCCTTAGGGAAACCCTGCATAAGAATCGAACCTTATCAAACACCCATTCAAACAAATAGTTTAAGATAAACGAGTCCTCACTTACCAAAAGCGTAAAGTCAATAGTTGAAGATAAAAATAATCGGCCTACACCCCCTTTAAGGGCAGAAACCGAAAGTACTAAGAATGGTGGAGATAAAATAGGGCAACGGTACTCCTATTTGAAAATGGCAGAAAACATATGATGTTAAAAGAAGAAAAGGCCCTTAATGTTAAGGAAAAACCAGAAGAAAAACCACGAGCACTCACCTTTTTTGTCAGAAGACTTTTCTAAGCCGATACGATAATATCGCTAAGAGAACAAGAGAATATTCAGCCAAGTATCCCAAAGGAGAAGGACGAAGAATAGAGTTCAGTATTTGACAAGGGTTAGAGAAAAAATGTAAGAAACTATTGAAAGGGGAGGAGAATGAGAATGGAAGAGATGAAAAGCGTAGAGTAAAGATTCAGACAGAGAATGTGGAGAGATTAAGAGCACTCAGAGAGTATACGATTAAGGACAGAAAGAGGAGGAGCAAAGTTCGGCTTTGGCACATAAAGGGATTGAAACAAAGTAAGGCCAAGAATAAAAATGCCTATTCGGCCAAAGAATAAAAATGACAACAAAATCGACTAGAAGAGAAAAGAAGAGGCGAGAGTCCACAATCCCGAAAAACCAACAGAATGCCGAATATGCACAAAGAGCAATCGACACTTTACCCACTCCCAAAAGATCCCAACTTTCCCTTCAACCGAAACTAATGCAAGATTAGAGTTTCAATTTGGCTACACAACTTCCAACATCAAATCCCTTATTCTCTCCCAAGTTCTCTCCACCAAATCCACACCAACCACCATCCAAATCCCCCCTTTTTCCTCCTTGAATTTCTCCATGACTCATTCAAATTCCAACATGCAGAGTTCTAGTCAAAGTCCACTTCTCATGTAGCAAGGAAGTAAAATAAATACTCTCTTGCGTAACAGGAGATTCGAACTCAAGCTCCCTTACCACCTTAATCACGCCACTACCACTAGACTACAAGCTCATCTTGTGTCATAATTTAACCACAGCAATTTAAAAGCCATCTATCTAGATCCCAAGGATTTTATACTCTAAAAATAAAATTTTTGCTAAAGCCTAGGTTTGAACTCAAGATTTCTCAAACACTCCCAAACACTGCTAAATCACTTAACCACTGAAGCAAACAGTCAATTGCATTATTTCCTTGCATACATAAACTTTTATGTGTTCCTACACTCAAGGCCTATTTCTTCTAAGCCCAAATTTGGGGCATTACACGCATGGTTAGTAAATATTGTAACTTTGGTACCTAAAAGATATGATCAAAATTTTTCAAAAGTAAAAACTATAATGAAAAGTTCCTATTCGGTTACCATATAATTGAGTTGGGCTCCCGTCAAAGTTCTACTTGTATAGTAAATAGGGTGAAACACTTTGTTTCTTCTTTGACCCATCACAGCTCTAACGGCATAGTCACTTGCATCGCACATCAACTCAAAAGGTGAGTTCGGATCAGGTGTAACAATTATTGGGGCTGAGATTAACTGCTTCTTTAGATCTTTAAAAGCTTCCAAACATGCTTGTTTGAAACCAAACACTGTATCTTTCTCTAACAACAAACACAACGGTTTAGAAATTTTCGAGAAATCTTTGATAAACTTTCAGTAAAAATCGGCATGGCCTAAGGAAGTTCTGACTCCTTGCACATTCATTGGTCCTGGTAGTCTTTCAATTATGTCCACTGATAAACCGTAAAAGCAACATATTTTAATCCCACATTTAGTATGCTTTTGGATGAATTATCCTTGATTTATGTAAAAAGGTGCTCTTAATCCTTTCTTTTCATGTCTTATACTCAAGAAAGCACCTAAGGATAAAAACAACATAAAACGGGCTTAAAACGGACTAAATTGGGCCAACCCAAGAATTTGAAACGGCCTAGCCCAAAGCCCACACGACCGTGTCCCGCCGACTACCTAGAGCACGGCCTAACTCACGAGTTGCATGGCCACGCATCATCAAATTACCACACACGGGCGTGTTAAGCAATCTACATGGCCGTGTCCCAATCGACAGACCTGAAGCACGGCCTAAATCCTGACTCACATGGTCATGCCCAAAATGACAGAATCAAGGCACGGCCCAACCACGATTTACGTGGGGGTGGGGCATGGGCGTGCCCCTGCCGCAGGAATGAGCAATTTCACTCAGAATTTGATGCTTGAAGCCAAAGAAACATACTCCTAAGTCTACTTAAACACCCTAATAGTAATTCTACTTGAAAGAGGTGCTTAGGAGCTAAATAAAGCATCTCAAAGGCCTATATAAACAACCTAAGGTAGATATTGAGGGAGACACTTTTTGGCAGAGGCTTTTGCCGGAGCTTTCATCTTTCAGGGAATCATTTAAAGATAGCCAGTTGATCCATCTCAAGAAGCTGGAGTTCTACTCAAGACGGAGGATCTCCTCTTCAATTCCTTTAGGAGGTTTTAGGGATTTCTTATGTTTTGTTTTATCTTTTCTCTTGAGATGTTTTCCTACTTTGTTATGAACTAAACCCTTCAGATACCTGAAGGGGATGAAACCTATGATGTATTTTGTTATTTGATTTCTAAATTATATGAGAAGTACTTAGTTTGTTCTTAATTATGTTGCTTAATTTAATCTGATGTGCTTAGGTGGAGGAGGAATAGACCCTACCTAAGAGTAGATCTAGCATAATTGAGTGGAGTTGATCGGGGGCCCAGATATAGGGTTATGAGATTTTGCCAGATTAGGGTGAAACCTAATATGGGAATCCATTGATCAATTTACTGCTTCCTTAGGGGGTTATTATAAGAGAACAAGAGTTCCACTAATTAACCTAAGATTAGACATTATTCGCCTTAAGAGAGGGTTTAATATAGGTTAAGGAGTCTTACGGATCAAGCTAAGTAAAGAAATCACATGGTTTGGGAAACAAAATAATAAGTGAAGTCATAGGTGGATTCTTCCTTAGGGTATCATCTTCATCAACTGAGTTTTCCTAAAGTCTTTCTCCTCTTTGTCTTTGCATCTAGTTTAGTTTTTCATTAGATTAATAAACCAATCACTCCATATTTCAGGCTAAATAATAGAAAGAAAGTGAGTAGTAGTACTTTTAGGTTCCCTTGGGTTCGATAAGATATTCTTTCCTAAACTATACTACTGTTCGATAGGTGCACTTGCCTCTATCGTTGTCATAGTTAGTCTACAGGTTCGATCATTCTTTTTCTCGACTGTTTGACACTATCAAGTTTTTGGTGCCGTTGCTGGGGAACTATAAAATATTAAGAAAGCTCTATTTCTATTACTTTAGCCATAATTTTTTTTTTTGTAATTTACTTTTATTTTTGTTTAGGTTAAATTTTTATTTATACTAAATTTATTTCTTATCCTAGCAGGTACCTCTAGTTTATGACTAGAAGGAACTTGAGAGGACCTTTAGCATACAAAAGTGACATTAAAGCTATCACTAGCAGAAATCACAGAGAAATTAGATGAGCTCTAGACTACCAAAGAGAAGAACAAGACAGATCCAATCCTTCTAAAGGGATGGACGAAAACAATCCACCACCAAATGTGCAAGAATAGAATGCTCTGCGTACTATGTATGATTATGCTAAACCTAATTTGATAGGAGCAGAATCTAGTATTGTTAGGCCCGCTATAGCTGCTAATAATTTTAAATTAAAGCCTAACATAATACAAATGATTCAACAGTTTGTTCAATTTGATGGTTTACAGGATGAAGATCCAAATACTCATATATCTAATTTTTTAGAATTTTGTGATACCTTCAAAATAAATGGCATTTCTGATGATGCCATACATCTTTGGTTATTCCTTTTTTTCATTAAGGAATAAAGCAAAGTAGTGGTTGAACTCGTTACCACGAAGGTCAATCACCACATGGGATCAAATGACCGAAAAATTTCTTTTAAAATATTTTCCACCAGCCAAAACGGCCAAATTTAGGAATGACATATCTTCTTTTGTGTAGAATGACGCAGAAACATTATATGATGCATGAGAGAGATACAAGGACCTCCTGAGAAGATGTCCACACCATGGATTACCTTTGTGGCTTCAAGTCCAAACTTTTTACAACGGTGTGAATTCTTCAATGTGGCAAATGATTGATTCATCAGCCGGTGGAACTTTGAACAACAAAACTCCTGATGCGGCTTACGATTTTATTGAGGAGATGTTATTGAACACATATCAATGGCAAATTACAAGGGCTAAATCGATAAAATCAGCCGGAGTTTTTAACATAGATGCAGTGACAATGCTGTCAACGCAGGTGGAGTTAATGAATAAAAAGCTTGATAACTTATGTTCTTCGCAGGTACACCCAGTCATGCAATGCGAAGCGAGTGGAAATGTTGTGAATTCTGAGTACCCACCCTACCAACCAGGAGCAGAAAATGAGCAAACAAACTATATAGGTAATAATTTCCAATCTAGTAATCCTTATAGTAACACTTATAATGCAGGTTGGAGGAACCACCCAAATTTTTCGTGTGGAGGACAAGGAAATCAAGGAATTGAAAGGCAACAACCTCCTCCAAATTACCAAAATTAGCCCTATCCACAGGAAAAGAAATCAAACCTTGAAGAGATGCTGACAAAATTCATGGCAGCTACAGATTCTCATCTCCAAAAGACTGAAGCAACACTTGATGAACAACAAAAATTGATTAAGGGGATCGAGAATCAAGTTGGAGAACTTACTAGGTTAGTGGGACATCTCACAAAGCTGATTTCTAAACATCAACAAGGATGTCTACCAAGCAACACAAAAATAAACCCAAAAGAGCATATCCATGCCATAACAGCTCAAAAGGGTACAAAGGTAGATGAGCCCACCTCAGTACAAGAAACCAAGGAAGAAAAAGGTAAAATAGAGGTAGCACAAGAGAGGCCAAAATCGGTAATCAAAGAATACCAACCTTGCATACCTTATCCCCAAGCATTGAAAAAAGATGATTCAGAGGAGCAATTCGGTAAGTTTCTAAAACTTTTAAAGAAATTACATATTAACTTACTTCTTCTTGCAGCTCTTTTTCAGATGCCCGACTCGAGGAGATTTTTAAGACAGCTCTTGACGAACAAACATAAAAAGATGAAGAGCACTATGTGGAACTCAATGCAACATGCTCAGCAATGCTACAGAATAGACTACCAAAGAAACTAAAAGATCCAGGGAGTTTTATGATTCCATGTTTAATTGGTAGTTTAACTATTGATAATGCGTTAGCTGATATAGGGGTAAGTATAAATGTCATGCCTTATGCACTGTTTAAACGACTAGGTCTAGGGAAGCCCAAACAAACTAGGATGAGTATTCAACTAGTTGATAAAACTGTTAGAATTCCTAGGGGCATTATTGAAGATGTTTTAGTAAAAATCGATAAAATTGTTTTCCCAGTAGATTTTGTTATTTTAGACGTGGATGACGAAAATTCAATCCCTTTAATTTTAGGAAGACCTTTTCTTGCAACTGCCAATACTAAAATTGATGTTGCCACAGGAGAACTCATACTTCGTGTAGGAGAAGAATCAATCAATCTTCAAGCTCTCAACTCACCAAAACAACAGAAGATGAAGGTAAGAAAGTCATTTCAATAGATAACCAAATTGTTCAACCTTCATCGCTAGAAACATCACAATGCATCAAACCTGAGCCAACTCATAGCCCCCAAGTTGACACAGAAGAATCACACTAGAAACAAAACCGTAAGATCGACAATTTAGAAGAGCAGAAGATACACACCAAAGAAAAGATGGATCCACACGATGTAAAGCCAAAAGAATAACTAGAAGAGCTCATAGGGACATCGAATCACTTTAAAATAGGAGACCAGGTGCTGTTAGACAAAGCTGATCCTCACATCACTTCAACAGACCTAAAGAAAAAGGAAGAAATACTCCTTCAGGTACAGACTATTTTCCCACACGAAATAGTCGAGGTAAGCAATCCAATATTCGACAATTTCAAGGTAAATGCTTCTCGTCCTAAACTTTATCACTAAAATAAAACTGTCAGCAAGCTCCCTAAAATTTTCAAAGTCAAAGACAGTCTACCTTAAGACTATAAACGAGCGCTTCTCGGGAGGCAACCCGAGCACTAACACTATTTACTTTCAAATTTATTTTCTTTTCTTTCATTCTTTCTTCTCTCAACATTTAAACTAACACAAAAATGCAGATTTCTAGGCCACACGGCCTTACACATGACCGTGCCCCTGGCCATGTGGACTACCGGAACCACTACACTAACAGAGCAGAGCCGTGCAAGTCAGTCCACCAACCCCAACGTCATGGAGCCAACCACCCACACCATGGGCACCGGTAAAATAGCACGGCCGTGCCTCACGATCGTGCTAAGATACTGACTTATTGAGCACGGGCAGACCACGCCCGTTCAGTCCATATGTGCTCACATGCTGGCCTTTTAGGAACGGGCGTGCCAATAGACAAACGGGCATGGAAGAACAACACACTCTACAACACGATCGTGCGAGGCGATTGTGTGAATCGATACACCCTTGGTACATGGGTGTGGGAACGTGCCAGATTTGAAATCTTATTTAAATCCCCACAGCCCTTCCCCTTTTTCCTATCTTCTTTCTTCTTTCTCTTTCTTTCAAATTTTTATCTCTATTCATAGAAAAAGTCTAAGATTCTTGAGCAACACAAAAATCATGCCGACGAAACGTAAGAAGGTAAGCATTGTCTCCTCAGAGGAGACATCAACATGAGTTCATGCCGGCAGCTTCAGCTAATTGACATGCCAAGGTTTCTTGGTTTTAGGTTCTAAAGGCTGCTAGGGAATCACGCCACTTCCACCATCACCAACACTCCGCAGCCTTAGAAATCATATCCACCTCACGAACCATCTGCTAATAAGGACTCCTTAGTCCATTAGTCTTCTCTTTAAATTTTAGTTTTCTTCTTAGTCTCCTTCTCTTTATTTTCTTAATCTTTAATTATATTATTAGTATATTATTATTATTTCTCTGGATCTCTTGGCTATATCTTCGCAGGCTACCCAATTTCTTCATCTAGCAAATTAGTTTTAGGTAGCCACACCACCAGACCCATAGAAAACACCATCACCGCCACTAAAGATGCCAGGAATCATCCAAAATTCAAGAAGTGTCACTCTACCCCTTCTCTTTTGATTTATCCCATAATTATCATTATCTATCTTTGTACATTGAGGGCAATGTACATCTTAAGTGTGGGGGGTAAAAGTGCCTAACTTTTTGCATTATTCTCAAAACCCTGAATTTAGTCTTATTTTTAAGTAATTTTCTCATATTACTAATTAGGGTGAAATTTCTAATGATTTATGATTTTTATTGATATGTCTTTGAATAAGTCATTGTTAATTGTGCATTGATGATTAAATTTGAAGAAAATTAGAGAATCAAGCATGATAAGTCTCTTCCTAAAAATTAAAATTGATAGGTTGTTGAATCGAATTTGAGTATCACCTTGAAGTTCAAAATTTATAGGGATTGATGTCAAAAACACCCATAATTTTTGTGAGATTTTGAGCCTTATAGAGCATATATTCTTTTTCGTGCTCACTTTATTAATTATAAGTGTGTCAACTTTGAACTGTTATTCTAGAACTTGCCTCGTTTATACATGTCGAGACCACATTAATGATTTGATATACTAAGATGATAAAGGCACCTAGGTTTTAACCCATTCACTCCACTAAAAATCCTACCCATACAAATTAACCCCTAGTGAACCTCGTTGAATCCTAACAACCTTTTTATTGACTCACCCACTAATATTAACCCCAAATCCCTTTGAATTTGTTATCACCATTCTTTTGACTACCCTTTAATCGAGGTTTGATTTGATTAAGTTACCGAATTATATTAGTTCAATAGTTACATTTATTATTTATGATGTAATATTTTAGTTTGTTCTTAAAAAATTCAAGTTTATTTAATATTAGTAGTATATAATAGAGCTTAGAGCATTTAAACTCCAATTGTTGAAGAAAAAGCTCGTATTAAAGTATTATCAAGTTTTAAGTGATGAAAATATTCTTTATTATATAGTAATATTATTAGTTTTCATTCGATGTAAATATTCATATTCAGTTCATTGTTTTTAGATTAGGTAATTAGTCAATTCGATCTCGATTCTTACCCTCTAATTCAGCTTTTATCCATACCTTTTAACCCTAGCCCTGTTACAACCCTGATTTAAGACCTTTTGATTTGTGTATCATCTCATATACAGTGGTGGAGATTTGATTTTCATGCAAGCCTATGGGATTAACTTTTCAGGTTTGACTTATGAGTGCTTATTCTTGAACCTTGAACCTTGAACATTTTGAGTGATTTGAGTGAACCTTCAATGAGGATGTCAATCCTTATCGGTTTTGAATTAAAGGTTATTATTCAGATAAGGGGAGACACTTATGTTTTCTTGCTATAAAGGTATGACTTATCATAATTGAATCTTTAGGACTTTTTGAGTTAAATTATTCATGTATAAATTATCTATGAATTATGATGAGACATTGTCGATAGGAATTATGGATTGTGGAAAGTTTGTTTTAATTATAAGTTGAGAATTTTGCTTGAGGACAAGCAAAAGCTTAAGTGTGGGGGTATTTGATAAACCGTAAAAGCAACATATTTTAATCCCACATTTAGTATGCTTTTGGATGAATTATCCTTGATTTATGTAAAAAGGTAAAAAGGTGCTCTTAATCCTTTCTTTTCATGTCTTATACTCAGGAAATCACCTAAGGATAAAAAGAACATAAAATGGGCTTAAAACAGACTAAATTGGGCCAACACAAGAATTCGACAAGGCCTGGCTCAAAGCCCACACGACTGTGTCCCACCGACTACCTAGAGCACGGCCTAACTCACGAGTTGCACGGCCAAGCATCATCAAATTACACACACGCACGCGTGTCAAGCAATCTACATGGTCGTGTCCCAATCGACAGACCTGAAGCACAGCCTGAATCCTGACTCACACGGTCGTGCCACGGTCGTGCCCAAAACAAAAGAATCAAGGCACGGTCCAACCACGATTTACACGGGCGTGGGCCATGGGCATGCCCCTGCCACTGGAATGAGCAATTTCACTCGAAATTTGATGCTTGAAGCGAAAGAAATATACTCCTATGTCTACTTAAACACCCTAATAGTAATTTTACTTGAAAGAGGTACTTAAGAGCCAAAATAAAGCATCTCAAAGGCCTATATAAACAACCCAAGGCAGATATTGAGGGAGATGCTTTTTGGCAGAGGCTTTTACCGAAGCTTTCATCTTTCAGGGAATCACTTGAAGATAGCCAGTTGATACATCTCAAGAAGCCGGAGTTCTACTCAAGGCGAAGGATCTCCTCTTCAATTCCTTCAGGGGGTTTTAGGGATTTCTTATGTTTTATTTTATCTTTTCTCTTGAGATGTTTTCCTACTTTGTTATGAACTAAACTCTTCAGATACCTAAAAAGGATGAAACCTATGATGAATTTTGTTATTTAATTTCTAAATTATATGAGAAGTACTTTGTTTATTCTTAATTATGTTGCTTAATTTAATCTGATGTGCTTAGGTGGAGGAGGAATAGACCCTACCTAAGAGTAGATCTAGCATAATTGAGCAGAGTTGATCGGGCGCCTAGAGATAGGGTTACGAGATTTTGTCGGATTAGGTTGAAACCTAATATGGGAATCCATTGATTGATTTACTGCTTCCTTAGGGGGTTATTATAAGAGAACGAGAGTTTCACTAATTAACCTAAGGTTAGACGTTATTCGCCTCAAGAGAGGGTTTAATATAGGTTAGGGAGTCTTACAGATCAAGCTAAGTAAAGAAATCATATGGTTTGGGGAAAAAATAATAAGTGAAGTCATAGGTGGATTCTTCCTAAGGTATCGTCTTCATCAACTGAGTTTTTCTAAAGTCTTTCTCCAATTCATTATTTTGTCTTTGAATCTAGTTTAGTTTTTCATTAGATTAATAAACCAACCACTCCATATTTTAGGCTAAATAATAGAAAGAAAGTGAGTAGTAGTACCTTTAGGTTCCCTTGGGTTCGATAAGATATTCTTGCCTAAACTATACTACTGTTCGATAGGTGCACTTGCCTCTATCGTTGTCATAGTTAGTCTACAAGTTCGATCATTCTTTTTATAAATATTAAAACTCGATTGTTTGACACGATTATCCACCTTTGCTTTATCGACTTCAATTCCATTCTTTGAGATCTTATGACCTAAGACAATCATTTCTTTGACCATAAAATGAAAATTTTCCCAATTAAGGACAAGATTCGTCTCTTTGCATCTCTTCAGTACCTTAGCTAAATTACTTAAAAAGATATCATAAGTGTTACCAAAAACAGAAAAATCATCCATGAAAACCTCAACAAAATTTTCAACTATATCAGTAAATATTGCCATCATGCATCGTTGAAAAGTTGAAGGTGCATTGCATAAACCAAAAGGCATTCTCCTAAAAGGAAACGTATCGTATGGACAAGTAAAGGTTGTTTTATGTTGGTCCTCGGGGGCTACAACTATTTGGTTATATCTCGAATAGCCATCTAAAATTAATAGAATTCATTACCTGCTAGTCGATCTAACAACTGATCCATAAAAGGCAACGAAAAATGGCCCTTCTGAGTGGCTTTGTTCAACTTTATGTAATCAATACAGATTCTCCAACCGATAATAGTTCTTGTTGGAATTAACTCGTTACGCTCAATTTCAAAAATTGTGATTCCATCTTTCTTCGGCACACACTGCACCGGACTTACCCATGAACTATCTGAAATAGGATAGATGATTCCTGCATCTAACCATTTGATCACTTCCTTTCTCACACCTTCTTTCATAACAGGATTGAGCCTTCTTTGCCCATCAATTCAAGCTTTTTCACCTTTTTCTAAAATGATTTTATGCATGCAAAAAGAAGGTCTTATACCTCAAATATCAACTATGGTCCAACCAATTGCTTTCTTAAATTTCTTTAAAACAATAATTAGTTGCTCCTCTTAATCTTTCGTCAGTTGCACTAAAATAAACATAGGCAAAGTAGAATAGTCACCTAAATAAACATATTTTAAATGGGAAGGAAGTACCTTTAGTTTGATTTTAGGTGGTTCTTCAATTGACAACTTGGGTTGCACAAAATCTCTGACTTCTAACTCCAACAGTTCAATCCGTGTGTGGATTGAATAAAATTTCTAGGATTGGCTGCCATCAAAGACATGTTTTCTTCACCTTCTTCATCCTCCAAAGGGTTAAGATCTAAGGCTTTCTCCAATGGATCTTCTTCAAAATTGCTTTCCATAGAAACCAAGATTTCTATCTCTTTTATAATTGAACACTCTTCTGCTAGATCAAGAAATTTCATCGCTTTAAGAATGTTAAAGGTTACATGATCATCTTGAACTGTAACATCTTGAATTAATGGGCCTATGCGTTTAATGTGTGGTTATGGGTTATGTGTTAATTAGAGTGTTAGGGGTCTAGATTGGGCTCAGGATAGGTCGAGGCCTTGGTTAAATTTTTTGTTTGGATACTATAGGTTTAAAAGATGGTATCTGTGGTTTAAATTACAAAATAGGCTTGTGGCCCAGTAGCAAGGGGCACTGCAAAGGAGCAATAAGGTGGCGTAATTATCAGGTGAAGATGCCCAAGTTATGGCCGCTTGGAGCCCATGTATTTGGGCCATTTTTGGCACTTAAAGGAGGAGCAAGTGGGATGGAAATAAGGCTTAAAATTTAGGAGGGATTAAATGACTTGGATAATATGGATAATGTGCTGATAAAGGAAGGAAGAGGTTTTATTATTAAGGCTTCTTTTAGAGGTGTGAATGGATAAAGATAAGGGAGAACGAATGGGAGTTATCTACTGAACAGCCAGTGGTGGCCAAATTTCCATCTCTTGGAGGGGAAAGAAATCGGTTTCACAATATGCCAGAAGGGTGCCAAAATTTCCCTCATTAATTGATTAGTTTTTAGTTCGAGGAAGGGCATTTTCGGGTTGTAGGTAGTAGGTACTGAAATTTTGTGTTTAGGTGGGGATATCTTTTTATTTTTGGTAATAGGGTTTTATTTCCCATTCTCTTTTCTAATTATTCAAAAGCTAAAACCCCTAATCTTATTCTCTCATCTCCACTTTTATGCAAAAGCTGAAATTCCATTGTTTTCTCTGCTTTCATCTCCATAGCCGAATACAATTATCTATTCTTTTCTCTTTGCCGATTTCTTCATCAAAGCTAAATCTTCATAGATCTCTTGAGATCATCTTTTATTTATGATCTTCTCAAAAGCTGAAATTTCCTAGGAGTTGTCGAATTCTCTATGTTAAGTCAGTACCGATTTCTTCTGTTCTTTTTTCTTCTCTTTCAGTTTTTGAGACCATAGCCGAATGGCTAGTTGGGTGTTAGGCCATTTGCAGTTTGATGTTTTCACTGATCTCGTGCTCTTTTTGGGTGGCATTCCAAGATTTGAAGGAGATCTAATCGCCTAGGTTTCTAAGCCAGAAATCGTTAACGTTCGAACCATATTATTATTTTTGGGATTTCAAGGTAAGGGTTCAATTCTCCCTATGATGTTTAATCAGCTTCTTTTCGATTAATTGTGCCTTAACATAATGCCTCATTAAGCTATCATTATAGTATCCTCTGACTAAGGTCATTCATGGACTCGAATGTCAACAAATCGAAGGAAGGGGTTGGATCTGTAGTCTCAGCCCTAAAGTTTAAGAAACGTGCGGTGTTAGCAGTTTGGGATTGGCTGCCAAGTTGTGGACCGACTTTAGAGCAAAACTTTAAGCAGTTAGCAGTTGTATCGACTTCTGATAGTGTCGACATAGAAAGTACTGTCCTGTCAGTAATTAGGTGTGTAGATCTCTATCACACTAGTTAAACTGTACTATGTATATGTTATGGGCTAAAAGCCAGAAAATGAGGCTGTATGAATAGTCGTATTACCCAGAAAGCGTAGGCAAGGGATGCCAGGTACATAATCATAGAAACTTCTCTATGTGTATCGAAGTATGTGAAAATATGTGATCTATTTAGGTAGTTTAATGTTTTGATTCTTGCATGTATGTATGCATGGGATGGGATTGATATGATGAAGGGGAGCAGGTTGTATAGCGATCGGTGGCTTTGCCACATAGGTCACATAGTGATCGATCGTTATGACAGGCATCACAACTGTCAATATATTATTAAGGTCGTATAGCGATCAGTGGCTTTGCCACATAGGTCACATAGCGATCGGTGGCTTTGCCACATAGGTTACATAGTGATCGGCCTTTATGATAGGCAGCACAGATGTCGATATGGCGTGTAGCGAATGGAAGGTTGATGTACAAGTCCCTATGGTGTGATGGTTGGTACGGGGGTGTGTAGAGGATGGACTTTTAGGTTTGAAATGGGCCATGTTGCATGAAAATAATCTGTTGCCATTGTGTATGGGCCAAGAACCATTATGTGTTTGTGGGCCTCAAGGCTTTTATTTGTTTTCAGGTTTGCACACTGAGTCTTGGTGACTCACCCTTTTATTTTTCCCAACTTTTCAGATGAGCAGTAGATCGTGGACATGGGAGCTGAGGCGGACTCAAGGGGCCATCAAGTCTTTTATTTTCATAGACTATTTTTAGTTTTTCATTGAGTTTTAATTTTGGGATTATTTTTGTAATAAGGTCTCCATAACTTAGGTTATCGATCTATATTTTTTTATCTTACAATTTATAAGCTTATGTTTTCAAAGTCTTAATTATAAGTAAAATGAAAATCGACTTTTCAAGCACATTCAACGCGAATGTTAAGGTTCCTTTCAAGAATATCACAATTAATGATTAGTCGATTAAAATAAACTGAGATTTTGAAAACCCCTTTAAATTAAAGTTTTCAACACTCAACCTATAGAATACCAGACCCGGTCATGGCGTATGGGTCGGGTTTGGGGTGTTACAATTTTGGTATCAGAGCCCAGTTCAAAACTCAGACTGTGAAATGGGTCCAGTAGTGATTTGTAAAAGTGATGTAAGTTTGAGAAAAATTCAGTTGAGATATGGCCTTCGAGTCTACCGGCACCCGATCCACGCAGGTAAGTATTCTAAACTCATTATGTGATATGCATGTTGGGCTTGATGGGCTCTATAGGGATGTAAGGTAGTATGCTTGAGATTATGGACTTTGGGTTTAATATAAACAATTATTCAAATCTTATAAGACTTAATTTCTAATTAAACATGTTTGTGAACAAGTTATAGGGTTAGAGTGTGGTAACAGGCATACGCATATCTAGGATTGGATCGAGGTAGAGCTTCGTATTTAAGCGGCCCTAGCGGCTCACCTCCTCTTCGTTGGAATCCTACCTAGTGCGTAGTGTTTGTTCACTCTAACCGAGAGGGCTTATTGACGGGCCAAAATTTATAACTAAAACCCGAAAGGGACCAACCACCCTATTTTTGTAAATTTACTTATATTCTTAGTTTTGTAAAATTTTTGAAAAACCATGTATTTGTAAAAATTACCAAAAATTTGTAAAAATTATCGAAATACCCCTGATTGGCAAAATTACCAAATACCCTCATATTGCAAAATTATCAAAATACCCCTATTTTGTAAAATCACCAAGATACCCTATTTTGGAAAATTACAAAAATACCCCTGAAGGATAAAATTACGAAAATACCCCTGGGTAGTGGAATGACAAAAATACCCTTATGTGATAAATGTGAGTTCATGGATGCTCCTTGTATGTTGATATGTGATGGTTGAATGTATGTGGATTCTAGAGGTAGGAAATACAGACCTGAGAACTGAACCTTGTAGATAGAGTTTGAATTGCAAAGAACTACTGTTAAAACTACTTTTCATAAGATTGTTCGTTATTAATCAGTGGAAAAAATTAATAATCCATAAAATTCCTAATCAGATAAACGTGAATCGGTGGAATGAGCACTAGAGGAGTAGTGTGCATGGATGAGGTAGAGGCAAGATTGCTGTGTCGGAACCGGTAGGGTCTGGTCACAAGTCAGGGAATGAGGTACCAGTGCCACCAACTGTGGAGACAGAATTTTAGGATTAGATGGCCGGAGATGATGCGGTATGTAACATCCTAAATTAGTGGGCCTATGCCCCGAGTACCTGTGTCGATTATCTCAGACCAAGATCCTAGGTTTACGTCAAGGTTTTGGAGGGCGTTGCATCAATCGTTGGGTACAAAGTGGGATTTTAGTACAGCGTTTCATCCTAAGATCGATGTATAGTCGGAGCGGGTGATTCAGATCTTGGAGGACATGTTAAGGGGTTGTGTCATAGATTTCAGAGGTAGTTGGGAGGACTTCCTACCATTGGCGGAGTTTATGCATAACAACAGCTACTGCACAAGTATTCTGGATGGCGCCTATTTAACTATATGTTGGACGAAATTAGGGGAAAATCAAATTTTGGGTCCACACTTGGTCGCTGAGATGGAGGAGAAGGTGAAACTGATTCGGGCTAGACTAAAGGAGGCAGAGGATAGATAGAAGTCCTATTCTGGCTTAAAGCGTAAGGACATAGAGTTTGTAGTAGGTGACAAGGTATTCTTAAAGGTGTCACCGTGGAAAAATGTGCTAAGATTTGGGCGAAAGGGGATATTAAGTCCCTGCTTCATCGGACCTTACCGAGTGCTGAAACAAGTAGGACCAGTAGGATATCAACTTGAGTTACCCTCGGAGCTAAGTCAAATTCACAATGTATTTCACGTCTCTATGTTAAGACGTTACCGTTTGGGTCCATCTCATGTAGTGCCTGTGGAGGAAATCGTGGTAAGACACTATCTATCCTTCGAAGAGAAACCGGTGGAAATTTTGGATCATGATATCAAGGTGTTGCGAAGGAAAACGGTTCCATTGGTTAAGGTGTTGTGGCGGAACCATAGTTCTGAAGAGGCAACTTGGGAACCAGAGGAAGCGGTGCGACAGCAATGCCCTCATCTTTTTTGATCAAGTAAATTCGAGGTCAAATTTCTTTAAGGGGGTAGAACTGTAACATCCTGAATTAATGGGCCTATGCACATAGTGTGTATATTTAAGGTGTTAATTTAACTGTTAGGGGTCCAAGTTAGGCTCAGAATGTGGTCAAGGCCTTGGTGAGTTCTTGCTTGGGCACTATAAGGTTTAAAAGGTAGTATTTGTGTTTAAAATATCAAAATGGGCTTGTGGTCCAGTGGTCAGTGACGCCATTTAGGAGCAAGGAGGTGACGCCATATAAGGGGAGTAAGGGGCCCAAATTTATGTTTCATGGAGCCCAATCTTTTTTAATTTAAGTTAGCTAATTTTTGGTGTTAGGGTTGGTGGAGTGGACGGCTACAAGGCTCAAATGCAGGAGGATATATGTATAAGATAATGTAGATATTATAGTTGATAATATGAAAGATACAAGGGGAAAAAGATAGGAGCTATCTGCAAGGCTAGGTGTTGGCCAAAATTCCATCACCTAGAGGAGTAAAGAAATCAGCTTCTTTAATGGCAGGGGGTGCCAAAATTTCCATGCTATTTGATTAATTGATTGGTTATTAGGAAGGGTGTTTTCAATTTTAAGCAGTAGGTGCCGAAATCTTCTATAAATAGAGGGGATATCTCTTTAATTCTGGCATTTGGAACCCTATTCTTTTCTTTTTTTTCTTGTGCCAAAATTCTCAGTATTCCTTTGAAATTCTTTTCTTTTGATTTCTTCAAAAGCCAAAGCCTCCCAATCTTCTCAACATCTTCCCTTTCAAAAGTCGAAATCCTGAATTCTTTTTTCATCTCCTTAGCCGAATATACCCTATTCCTTCTACCGATTCCCTCAACTAAAAGCCAAAACTACTTAGGTCTCTTCTTATTTTATTTTCTTCATGATCTCCTCAAAAGCCGAGAATTCCTAAGAGTTGTCGAAATTCCTATAAAGGTAAGTGTTGGCCAGTGCTATTATTCCTGTTATTTTTTGGCTTTTAAGCCAAAGCCGAATGGCTAGATGGTGTTTAGGACCATCCTTAGATTAATGTTCTCTTTCTGATCTCGTGTTCTCTTTCTTTGGGCGACATTCCGGGATTTGTAGGGAATCAAATCACTAGGATTCTAAGTCAAAAGTTGGTAAGCATTCAAATCACATTTTCAGGATTTAAGGTAAGATAGTTTTCTCTAGATTTTCATTAGATTTGTTTATCGTATGTGAGATCTTAACTTCATGATGTGGAGTAACGACTATGTGTTGTGATAGTGGTTCTGACAAGGACTTATGACGGATTTAAATATGGATCAGGCGAAGGAGAGAATCTCTAAGTTTAAGAAACGAGCGGTATCTCGCTGCTCGAGATTGGCCACCGTTGTGGATCGACCTCAACAACACCTTAGGCAGATAAGCGGTGGTGTTGGCTATGGATAGCGCGACTTAGAGGGTCTCATTCTAACGTAATAAGGTATGTAGATCTCTAACACACACTTTCTAATTGTTCTTTATGTGTTATGGGCTAAAAGCCGAAAGTGGTCGTGGTAGATAATCAATAAAGCCCTAAAAGGGTTAGGCAAGGATGTCAAAAGAATCATAGAAATTACTATGTACGATTTAAATATATGAAAGTTTGTATGATGTTTTCCTTATGTATGTATGCATGGGGAAATATGATAAAGAGGGAAGTGCATGATGGGTCACATGATGACCGTGGTAGAAATCCTCGAATATAAACATGGGTCACATGGTGACCGTGGTAGAAATCCCACAAATAAAATGTTAGGTCACACAGTGATCGGTGGCAATGCCACGTTTAATGATTTTTGAATAATAGAAACAGGCAATTTGGCTGTCGTTATGGTGTGTAGGGGATGGAGGGTTGATTGTAGAAATCCCCAAGGAGTGACAGTTGGTACGGGTTGGTGTGTAGAGGATGGAATTTTAGGATGGGTTGTGTAATATCCCGGGATAGGGGCTATTTTGTTATGGCATTGTTTGCATGTTATTGGCCTGCTATGTTGTTGTTCTTGATGTTTTGGGGCTTAGTTGTAAGCTAGGTGTAAGCCCGAGAGGTAGGAAAAATTTTAGTTTTTAGGCTTAGGTGAGAGGAAGTCAAGAAGTCAAGTTAATAAGTATTCTTTGGTGAATTTTAGCACAAGAAAGGAGTTGGTTGAGTGGCAAGCTAGGCGCCACTTGGAGCTTGAGTTAGCGCCACTTGCGGGGGAGGAGGTCCCGAGTTTGCTGCGTAAGTCCCACATTTTGCTTCCATTTTGACGGCATGGAGGAGGAGAAGTTGTTGACAGCTCAAACTCTCAGAATGGATCAAGTCAACCCACTTGAATGGTGGGTGGAGAGTGATTTGTGAGGTGGACTAGTTCAAACTTGTTTGAATTGGTGGTTGGGAGTGCTTGGGGTGATGGCCAAATAGTGGAGAGTGTTTGGGGAGGAGTGGACGATTTTAGGTTGGTGAGTGAGAGGAGTGCCAAATGCACTTTGCATTTTGTGCATTTTCGGTCATTTGGTGTCAAAACCAAATTGATTTCTTTTGTCTAGCTAACCAATTTCAAAGGAGATTCTTTCATTTTCTACTCCTTGAAACCTAAGTCCAAGCAACCTTTGCTTAATTTGTTTTGTTTTCTCTCAATTTTCTTGGTAGCCAAATGTTCTTTGCTCCCTCTTTTTCCTCTTCATTTGTGTAAACCGAAACTAGCTTCTCTCTTCCTCTCATACTCTCTTTTTATTCTTGAAATCTCCTTAGCTCAAACTCCATTCTCCAAAATACCTTCCTCCATTTCTATTTCTTTTCAAAAACCGAAAGCATCTTTCTTCTTCTTTTTCCCATTTTTGTTGTGGCCGAATAGCAACCCCTTTTTCTTTACAACTTTCTCTTGTGTTTTCTTTCTTTGTGTAAGGCCGAATCTTGGTGGTTGTTATTAGCAATCATAGCCGAAACTTTCCTCTCCTAGTAGTTATCTTGTGGCTGATTTTTGTGTGTGGTGATAATCTCATTTGGTTGTTCAATCGTTAGAGAAGGTAAGTACATGGCCGAATGGTTATTTCCTTTCTTCTTGTTCTTTGTCGATTTTGGTTTAGTTAGAGCCGATTTTGGCTCTTGATGTAAGGAGTTAACCCTTGTGATTAAACCGATTTCATTATAGGACATCCGGATTTTGGAAACAATCGAGAGGAGCCTTCTTTCTCTCATAAGCAATTGGTAAGTGGTGGTAAGAGTTGGTTCTTTTAGTCTATTCATTTAGTTTTCATTAAGCCAAGTCACTAAAGGATTAACCGCTTTCTTGTTAGGGTGTGCCGCTTGCTTAAAGAGGAACCATTGTTTGGTTCGGATTTGTAGGAAACCAAATCAAGTGTAAGGTAAGGGTTAGCGTTAACCTCTTGATTTATTTGGTTTTGGCCGAATGGTATAAGTGACTATTCTATGTTTGGTCGATTTTAGGAGCAAGGTAATTGAGGGATTTAGATCGGTCCATTTGGATTAAAGCTTGGTTTGAACAAGTGTGTAAACTAACACACTTTTACTTAGTAATATGTTTAATAAACCCGATTGTCCATTAAGATCAAAACAAGATGATGATTGATATGGTACCAATGGGGTATGTGCACGGATTCGTGTAAGTCCGCTTTTGTGAGCTTTATTAGTGATATATGATATCATGATCTGCGATGTATGTGTTATGGGATGCACTATGAAACTTGTTTAGCATGATTTGCATGACTTGCACAATTTGCATCAAGATGATATGTTATGGGTGATATGAGAGGAGGGGAATATGATATCCATGTCTTTGGGACACCGAGGTTTGGCACCTCCAAAGGGTTTGGTACCACGATTGATTATTATGACTTTGGGTCACCAGAGGTTTGGGACCTCAAAGATCTCGTCCCAAAGGGCTTAGCACCACAAAGGGTTGGCCCCACGGTTGATTTTACGGATTGACGCTAGTGATTTGGTATCACACGATGGGTTGGCCCCATCATTTGATTCGTGATCGCGGTCACCAAAGGATTTGGTATCACACTTGTGTCTTTGGGACACCGTAGGTTTGGCACCTCATAGCGACTTATCCTCGTGGTTTAACACCACCGTGGGTTGACCCCACTTTTGAGATACGGGATTGTCACCAGTGATTTGGTATCACACGGGTTGGCCCCACAGATGGATTATTCATGACTTTGGTCACCAAAGTTGATGGATATCGTGACTTTGGGTCACCAAGTGGTTTGGCACCACCAAAGGTTTGGTACCACACGGGTAGAAAAGGTGTTACTAATGGTTAGGATCGGTGCATTAATTGTATTGCTTCGTTATGATGTGTGTTAGTATGTTGCATATACCGGGGGGATTTATGCACTGAGTCTTGCGACTCACCTTCTCCCTTATCTTTTCAGGTGGCACTTAGTTGTGGACTTGGAGCCGGGGTGGACTCGAGGTGCCCATGCCATGAATAAAATTTTAGGGTTGCACTGATTTTAAAAACTTAGTACTTTTTTTACGTTTACTTTCATTTGGTTTTGTTGGGATTTTAAAAGGCCTTTTAAACTTATGTTTGCTATGTTTATGCTTAGATTTGTTTTAAATATGCCTTAACAAATTATTGGGTTAAAATTTGCTAAAACTTGAAAGATAAAGTTTTTCAAACTACAAAGCGATATGTTTTAAACGTTACCATCGAGTATCACACCTGTAATTCAAAATAAATGAAACTCAATTGTCTTCCAAACTTGAATTCAATTTCTTATTAAGTCAAAAATGTTTTTAAGCAACAACAAGGATTACTTGAATTTCTAAATGAAATAAACTTGTTTTACTTACATATCTGATTAAGTTTTCAAAATTATCGGTTTTCAAATGCATCATCGGTTTTTTAAACAATATGCCTAAGATTTTCTACAAGTACAAAATATAGCAAAGTGTTTTTATCAAACTTTTAAATGAAAACCTATCCTCTCAAATACATTTTTCCCGTAACATGCCGATTCTCGTGGTGTATATACTAGGTTTGGGGTGTTATAGGTTGGGCCATTCATTATGTATTGTTTATCATGTAATATGATTGTTGCCTCTATGTACGGGCCTAGGCCCATAATGTGTTTGTGGGCCTCAGTGTTAGTGTGTTCGAATTTATACATCGAGTCTTGGTGACTCATGCTTTCATTTTCTACTCTTTCAGATGACCAGAGATTGTGGACATGGGAGCCGAGATGCACTGAGGGCCATCAAGATTATTACTATTTCCATAGACTATTTTTGGTTTTAGTTTTCATTTATGTTTTAATTTTTGGGAACATCTTTGTGTAATAAGGCCTCCATAACTTAGATTCCGATTTATTATCTTGTTATGTTGGGTTTTTATAAAGTCTTAAATATAAAATGAAATGATAAATGGGCTTTTCAAAACCAATCAACGCAAGTATTAAAACTATTTTGCAAAACCTCACATTTAACTGACTATTTGGCTAAAATAAGCTAAGTTTTTCCTAAACCATTCAGAGTAAAGTTTTTAAGATTTAACCTATAGCATACCAGATCCGATAATGACGTATGGGTCAGGTTTGGGGTGTTACATTTTGGTATCAGAGCTCAGTTTAGAACTCAGGCTGTGAAATGGGTCTAGTGATGTTTTAACATGGATTTGAAAAAAAAATTCTAGAAGATATGGCCTTCGAGTCTACCGGCACCTGATCCATGCAGGTAAGTACCCTAACTCTCGTTGTGGTATACTTATTGGGTTAATGGGCTTTATGGACGTAGACTAGGATAATAATAGTGATGGACTCTAGGCCTAGTTAAACAACTCTTCAATTTCATAAGATTTAAATCCAACCAAACAAACCTGTGAACAAGTCGCAAGATTAGGGTGTGGCAACAGGCATACGCATGTTTAGGATTGGATTCAGGGAGAGCTTGGTATTTAAGCAGTCCTAGTGACTCACCTCCTCTTCGCTAGAATCCTACCTGGTGCGTAGTGACTGTTCACCTTAGCCATGGGGACTTGTTGACGGGCCAAAATTTATAATTAAAACCCGAGAGGGACCAGCCATCCTATTTTGTAAAATTACTAAAAAAAACCTCTAGTTTTGAAAATTTTTGAAATACCCTTAATTTTTAAAATTACTAAAATACCCCGATGTGTAAAATGACCAAAATACCCCTAATTTGTAAAATTACTGAAATATCCCCGGACCCCCTCAAATTACCAAAATACCCTTATCCTGAAAAATCACCAAGAAACCCTATTTTGAAAAAAATTTGTTACGAAAATACTCTTCTAGGATAAAATTACAAAAATACCCCTAGGTAGTGAAATAACGAACTACCCCTAAGTGAGGAATGTGAGTTCATCAATGTTTGCTTGTGTGGTTGATGAATGTATGTGATGCTCTGATTGATGTGAAATGAATGAGAATTCTAGAATTAGGAATACAGACTCAAGGACCAAACTTGTAGATAGAATACAAATTCGAAAGAACCATTGTTAAAACTACTTTCCATAATACTATCCGTCATTAATCAGTGGAAGAAAACTAATAAATCATAACATTTTTAATCAGATAAATCACGAACGGTAGAATGAGCACTAGAGGACGTGGTGTGTGTAGCCGAGATAGAGGCAGGATTGCCGTGTCAAAACCCATTGGGTCTGGTCACGAGTCCGGGAATGAGGTACCAGTGCCACCAACTGTGGAGGATGAATTTCAAGATTAGACGGCCAGAGATGATGCTGTATCTCAGGCTATGTTAAGGGTTTTAGAGAGAGTTGCTAGAGCAGGTGTGGGCACAAGAGCCCGAAAATCTATGCCGGAGTGACTTAGGAGCAACGGGGCAGAAGTGTTTAGGGGAATCTCTGGTATAGCCTCGAGCTCAGTTGAGTATTGGTTAGAGGAGGCTGACGCACCGAATGTTATAACCGATACATTCTTAATGTTTGGTTTGCCCTATATTGCATTAAGTTACATCGAATCGACACATTCATATGTTGCTAGTAGGGTATCTAAAACTTTAAGTGTAGATGCTGAGGTTTCCTCAAGGGAAATGACTGTAGTAAGACCATTAGGACATTCTGTAGTGGTAAATAAGCTTTATCGGGAAATACCTTTAGAGGCTCAAGGGATTTTTTGAGCGGATCTAATGGAATTACCATTCGGGGAGTTTGATTTAATCCTAGGCATGGATTGGCTTATTAAGTATCAAGGTAATCTAGATTGTGCAGCTAAGCGTATGGTGTTAAAAACACCTGAGGGTGACAAAGTGTTGGTAATAGGAGAAAGGGGGAACTGTCTGTCGAACATGGTAACCGCCCTAAAAGCAGAAAGGATGGTGAGAAAAGGGTGTGAGGCAGTTTTAATGTTTGTTCGTGCTATGGAAGCTAAGGAACTAATAGTGGGAGACGTTAGGACAGTGAAAGAATTTCCTGATGATTTCCCCGAAGAGCTTCCGAGATTACCTTCGGATCGTGAAGTGAGGTTTGGAATTGATCTTTTTTCGAGAATAGCGCCGGTATCGATAGCTCCATACTGAATGGCACCAAAGGAGTTGGTGGAGTTGAAAGCGCAAATTCAAGATTTGTTGGATAAAGGGTTTATTTGACCTAGTGTGTCACCGTGGGGAGCACCGATTTTATTTGTTAAGAAGAAGGATGGGTCAATTCGTATGTGTATTAACTATCGCTAGTTGAATAAGTTAACGATCAAGAACAAGTATCCATTGCCGAGGATCGATGACTTATTTGATCAGTTGAAGGGGGCCTCAGTCTTTTCAAAGATAGATCCGAGGTCAGGGTATCATCAACTTAAGGTTAAGGAGGCTTATATTCATAAGACATCCTTTAGGACTCGCTATGGTCACTATGAGTTCATGGTGATGCCATTTGGGTTGACCAACGTGCCAGCAGCATTTATGGATATGATGAGCCGAGTGTTCCAACCCTACTTAGATCGGTTTATCATGGTTTTTATTGATGACATCTTGGTTTATTCAAGATCGGGGGAGGAGCATGACTCACATCTGTGAATAGTTCTACAGATTATAAGGAAAAGTAGCTTGTATGCCAAATTCAGAAGTGTGAATTTTGGTCAAGGAGGTTACTTTTCTAGAGCATGTTGTGTAGGTTGAGGGATTAGGTAGACCTCAAAGATTGAAGCGGTGTTGGAGTGGAAACCACCTAAGTCCGTGGCCGAGATTCGACGTTTTTTGGGTCTGACCGGATACTATCGAAGGTTTGTTAAAGGATTCTCTTTAATTGCAGCACTGTTGACCAAGTTGTTACGGAAAGGAGTTCCGTTTGTTTGGTCCGATAAGCAATGTAAGAGTTTCAGAAGTTAAAAGGATTTTGACTAAGCTCCTGTTGATTCAAAGAAGAGGATGGGAAGGAATTTGTGATTTATTATGGTGCTTCACACATGGGATTAGGATGTGTGTTGATGCAAGATGGAAAGGTTGTAGCATACGATCTCGGCGCTTAAGATCGCATGAAGCAAATTATCCCACCCATGACTCGAATTGGCGGCGAGTGGTCTTTGCTTTGAAGATTTGGAGGCATTATCTTTACGGGAGAAATCATCATTTTCACCGATCATAAGAGTTTAAAGTATCTTTTGACTCGTAAGGAGTTGAATTTAAGACAGAGGAGGTGGATCGAGTTGTTAAAGGATTATGACTGTTCGATCGAGTATCATCCGGGTAAGGCCAATGTGGTGGTAGATGCTCTAAGTCATAAGGTGATCTCTGACTTGAGAGCGATGTTTGCTCACCTTAGTCTATACGACGATAGGAGTTTATTGGCAGAACTTCAAGTGAAACCCTCATGGGTCAGTCTAGTTAAGGAGAAGCAGCAAACAGATGAGTTGCTGAAGGGGAAGGTTCCGGATGGAGCAAGTGAAAAACCAACAGAGTTTAGTATGAATGAGGAAGGACTGTTATGTTTCTAAGGGAGAGTTTGCATGCCGAGGGATCCTGAGTTGAGATGTAGGATTTTGCAAGAAGCGCATAGCAGTCCATATGCTATGCATCCATGAGGGAGTAAGATGTATCGAGAAATATAGTAACAGTTTTGGTGGCCAGGCTTAAAACGAGAAGTGATCAAAGTAGTGGCGAAGTGTTTAACCTACCAGCAAGTAAAAGCGGAGCATCAGTTACCATCTGGTTTGTTACAATCGGTGAAGATCCCTCAGTGGAAATGGAAAGGAATCACAATAGACTTCGTTAGTGGGCTACCTCTCATGCCTACTAAGAAAGATTCAATTTGGGTGATCGTTGACCGATTGGCGAAGTCCACCATTTTGTACCAGTTCGGGTTGACTATTCCTTACAAAGGTTGGCTAAGCTGTATATAGCGGAGATTGTGAGGTTGCATGGAGTACCTGTGTCGATTATCTCAGACCGAGATCCTAGGTTTAAATCTAGGTTTTAGAGGGTGTTGCATCAAGAGTTGTGTAAGAAATTGGATTTTAGTAAGCGTTTCATCCTCAGACCGATGGACAGTTGGAGCAGGTGATTTAGATCTTGGAGGACATGTTAAGGGGTTGTGTTATAGATTTCAGAGGTAGTTGGGAGGACTTCTTGCCATTGGCGGAGTTTGCGTACAAAAATAGTTACCAGTCAATTATTCAGATGGCGCCCTACAAAGCTTTGTATGGGCAGAAGTGTCGTACCCCTACTTGTTGGACGAAATTAGGGGAAAATTGAATTTTGGGTCCATACTTGGTCGCTGAGACGGAGGAGAAGGTGAAACTGATTCGGGCTAGACTAAAGGAGGCGGCGGATAGACAGAAGTCCTATGCTGACTTAAAGCGTAAGGACATAGAGTTTGCAGTAGGTGACAAGGTATTCTTAAAGGTGTCGCCGTGGAAAAAGGTGCTAAGATTTGGGCGAAAGAGGATATTAAGTCCTCGCTTTATCGGACCTTACCGGGTGCTGAAACAAGTAGAACTAGTAGCATATCAACTTGAGTTACCTTCAGAGCTAAGTTAAATTCACAATGTATTTCACATCTTTATGTTAAGACATTACCGTTCAGATCCATCTCATGTAGTGCCTGTGGAGGAAATCATGGTAAGACCCGATCTATCCTTCAAAGAGGAACCGGTGGAAATTCTGGATCGTGATATCAAGGTGTTGCGAAGGAAAATAGTTTCATTAGTTAAGGTGTTGTGGCAGAACCATGGTTCTGAAGAGACAACTTGGGAACCAGAGGAAGCAATGCGACAGTAATACCCTCATCTTTTCTGATCAGGTAATTTCGAGGCAAAAATTTCTTTAAGGGGGTAGATTTGTAACATCCTAAATTAATGGGCCTATGCGCCTAGTGTGTGTATATTTAAGGTGTTAATTTAACTGTTAGGGGTCCAAGTTGGGCTCAGAAGGTGGTCAAGGCCTTGGTGAATTCTTGCTTGGGCACTATAAGGTTTAGAAGGTGGTATCTGTGTCTAAAATATCAAAATGGGCTTGTGGCCCAGTGGTCAGTGACGCCATTTAGGGAGCAAGGAGGTGACGCCATACAAGGGGAGTAAGGGGCCCAAATTTAAGTTTCATGGAGCCCAATCTTTTTTAATTTAAGTTAGCTAATTTTAGGCATTAGGGTTAGGTGGAGTGGACGGTTACAAGGCTCAAATGTAGGAGGATATATGTATAGGATAATGTAGATATTATAGTGGATAATATGAAAGATACAAGGGGAAAAAGATAGGAGCTATCTGCAAGGCTAAGTGTTTGCTGAAATTCCATCACCTAGAGGAGTGAAGAAATCGGCTTCTTTAATGGCAGGGGGTGCCA
The DNA here is from genome assembly GCA_025506655.1 of Gossypium rotundifolium. NCBI lineage: Eukaryota > Viridiplantae > Streptophyta > Magnoliopsida > Malvales > Malvaceae > Gossypium > Gossypium rotundifolium. The sequence continues at coordinate 114,537,864 of CP106734.1, read as the reverse complement.
AAATCTCCATGCTATTTGATTAATTGATTGGTTATTAGGAAGGATGTTTTCAGTTTTAAGCAGTAGGTGCCGAAATCTTCTATAAATAGAGGGAATATCTCTTCAATTTTGGCATTTGGAACCCTATTCTTTTCTTCTTTTCTTGTGCCAAAATTCTCAAGATTCCTCCTAAATTCTTTTCTTTTGATTTCTTCAAAAGCCAAACCTCCCAATCTTCTTAACATCTTCCCTTTCAAAAGTCGAAATCTCAATTCTTTTCTCATCTCCATAGCAATATACTCTATTCCTTCCGCCGATTCCTCAACTAAAAGTCGAAACTACTTAGATCTCTTCTTATTTTTTTCTCTTCTTGATCTCCTCAAAAGCCGAGAATTTCTAAGAGTTACCGAATTTCCTATAATGGTAAGTGTTGGCCAGTGCTATTATTCTTATTGTTTTTCGGGTTTTAAGCCAAATTGAATGGCTAGATGGTGTTTAGGACCATCCTTAGATTGACGTTCTTTTTGATCTCGTGTTCTCTTTCTTTGGCAAGATTTGGGATTTGTAGGAATCAAATTGCCTAGGATTCTAAGTCGGTTGGTAAGCATTTGAATCACGTTTTGGGATTTAAGGTAAGATGGTTTTCTCTATATTTTCATTAGATTCGTTTATCGCATGTGAGATCTTAACTTCATGATGTAGAGTAACGACCATGTGTTGTGATAGTGGTTCTGACAAGGACTTACGACGGATTTAAATATGGATCAGGTGAAGGAGAGAATCCCTAAGTTTAACAAACGAGCGGTATCTGTCGTTCGAGATTGGCCACCTAGTTGTGGATCGGCTTCTGAACAAAACCTTAGGCAGATAGTGGTGGTTTTGGCTACGGATAGCGTCAAGTTAGAGGGTCTCGTTCTAATGGTAATAAGGTGTGTAGATATCTAACACACACCTTCTAATTGTTCTTTATGTTTTATGGGCTAAAAAGCTAAAAAGTGGCTGTGTAGATAGCCAATAAAGCCCTAAAAGGGTTAGGCAAGGATGCCAGGTATGCAATCATAGAAATTACTATGTATGACGAAATATATGAAAGTTTGTATGATGTTTTCCTTATGTATGTATGCATGGGGGGAAATATGATAAAGAGGGGAAGTGCATGATGGGTCACATGATGACCAGTGGTAGAAATCCCACGAATATAAACATGGGTCACATGGTGGCTGGTGGTAGAAATCCCACAAATAAAATGTTAGGTCACACAGTGATCGGTGGCAATGCCACGTTTAATGATTTCTAAATAACAGAAACAAGCAGTTCGGCTGTCGTTATGGTGTGTAGCGGATGGATGGTTGATTGTAGAAATCCCAAGGAGTGACGGTTGGTATGGGTTGGTGTGTAGAGGATGGAATTCTAGGATGGGTTGGGCCATTCATTATGTATTATTTATCATGTAATATGATTGTTGCCTCTATGTACGGGCCTAGGCCCATAATGTGTTTGTGGGCCTCCGGTCAGTGTGTTCAAAATTTATACACTGAGTCTTGGTGGCTCACGCTTTAATTTTCTCTACTCTTTCAGATGACCAGTAGATTGTGGACATGGGAGCCGAGACAGACTCGAGGGGCCATCAAGATTATTACTATTTCCATAGACTATTTTTAGTTTTAGTTTTCATTTATGTTTTAATTTTTGGGAACATCTTTGTGTAATAAGGCCTCCATAACTTAGATTCTGATTTATTATCTTGTTATGTTGGGTTTTTACAAACTTATGTTTTTTTTAAAGTCTTAAATATAAAATGAAATGATAAACGGGCTTTTCAAAACCAATCAACGTAAGTATTAAAATTATTTTGCAAAACCTCATATTTAACAGACTATTAGGCTAAAATAAGCTAAGTTTTTCCAAAACGATTCAGAGTAAGGTTTTTAAGATTTAACCTGTAGCATACCAGATCTGGTAATGACGTATGGGCCGGGCTTGGGGTGTTACATGAGATCTCAGGCGATGTTGAGGGTGTTAGAGAGGGTTGCTGGGGTAGGCATGGGCACAGGAGCCCGAAAATCTGTGTCGGAGTGACTTAGAGCTAATGGGGTAGAAGTGTTTAGGGGAATTTCTGGGGTAGCCTCGAGTACAACTAAATATTGGTTGGAAGTGGTGGAGCGCATAATGGATGATCTCGACTTTACTAAGAAGAGAAGTCGAAGGAATAAAGGTCTCTTCTTCGGGACGAAGCGTATCAATGGTGGCTTACGGTTAAGGATGGTGCAGTGGCTGACCATATCACCTGGGATTACTTCAGAATGGCATTCCAGATTAAGTACGTTGGAATGAGTTATATGAATGCGCAGCGCAAAGCATTCCTGAATCTGATTCAGGGAAGTAGGTCGGTGGCGGCGTATGAAATGGAATTCTTACGCTTCAACCGTTATGCTCGAGGGATAGTAGCCACAGAACATGAATGGTGTGTTTGATTTGAAGATGGCCTGAAGAATGATTTAAGTGTTCTGATAGCTCCACAATGGAGAGGGAATTTCCTATGCTTGTGGAGAAGGCTAAGATAGTGAGGAGGTAGGTAGGAGGAATTTTAAAGATAAGTGGAAGTAAGAGGAATTTTGGATCGTCACTCGTACTCAAAAAGACCTAGGTTGGATGGGTCGAATCGGGTGGAGAGACCTCACGCTAACTGTAGAGATGAGGTGTATTCACCGTGGTAAATTCCATATAGGTGAGTGTTGGGCAAAAAGGAAAGTGCTTTAGGTGTGGGTCTTTGGACCATCGATTAGGGATTGTCCACGACCATGGAGCGATGTAGGACCAGAGGCGTGGAAATGCTCACCAGTAGAGGAGGTCAGCAGCTATAGAGGGTCGTGGTCCAGCTAGAGGTGGTAACGATTTTGGCCTGGTCCAGAGAGCACTGTGCCGAGGGGTGAAACACCGAGGCGAGACAATGAGTTAGTCTATTCTGCCAGACATCGTGAGGAGGTTGTCGCACCAGATGTTATAACCGGTATGTTTTTAATATTTGGTTTGCCTTACACTGCATTGATTGACATTGGGTCGACACATTCATATGTTGCTAGTAGTGTGTCTGGAACTTTAAGTTTAGATTTCAAGATTACCCCTAGGGCGATGACTGTAATTAGCCCATTAGGACAATCTATGGTAGTAGATAAACTCTATCGGGAGGTACCCTTAGAAGTTTAGGGAATAGTTTTTCGGACGGATCTGATAGAATTACTGTTCGGAGAGTTCGACTTAATATTAGGCATGGACTGGCTAGTGAAGTATCAAGCTAATTTAGATTGTGCAGCCAAACATATGGTGTTGAAAACCCCCAAGGGTGGTGAAGTGTTGGTAATAGGAGAAAGGGGGAACTGTCGTTTAATGTAGTGACTGTCCTAAGATCGTAAAGGATGGTAAGAAAAGGATGCGAGGCGCTTTAATGTTTGTTCGCTCGAAGCCAAGGACCTAACTGTTGGGGACATTAGGACGGTGAAGGAATTTCCTGATGTTTTCCCAAAAGAGCATCCGGGATTACCTCCGGATTGTGAAGTGGAGTTTGGTATCGATCTTCTTTCGGGAATAGCACTAGTGTCTATCGCTCCATATATGATGGCGCCAAAAGAGTTGGTGGAGTTAAAAGCACAAATACAAGAGTTGTTAGATAAAGGATTTATTCGACCAAGTGTGTTGCCTTGGGGAGCGCCGGTGTTATTTCTTAAGAAGAAGGATGGATCAATGCGTATGTGTATTGACTACCGTCAACTGAACAAGTTGACCATCAAGAACAAGTATCCGTTGCCAAGAATTGATGACTTATTCGATCAACTGAAAGGGGCGTCAGTGTTCTCAAAGATAGATTTGAGATCAGGATACCATCAGCTTAAGGTCAAAGAATCAAAAATTCATAAGGCAGCTTTTGGGACCCGTTATGGCCATTACAAATTTTTGGTAATGCCATTTAGATTGACTAACGCACCAGCGATGTTTATGGATTTGATGAATTGAGTGTTCCAACCCTACTTGGATCGATTTGTCATGGTATTTATAGATATTATCTTGGTTTACTCAAGATTGGAAGAGGAGCATGATTCACATCTCATGAAAGTGGTTTTGCGATTCGAGGAGAAGCGCTTGTATGCCAAATTTAGTAAGTGCAAATTTTGGCTAAGTGAAGTTACTTTTCTAGGCCACGTTGTGTCGGCAGAGGGGATTAAGGTTGACCCTCGAAAAATTGAAGCGATGTTGGATTGGAAGCCGCCTAGGTCTGTGGCAAAAATTCAGAGTTTTCTTGGTCTGGCCGGGTACTATCGAAGGATTGTTGAAGGATTTTCTTCAATCGCGGCACCATTGACTAAGTTATTATGGAAAGGAGTTCCGTTTATTTGGTCTAGCAAGAAGCAAGAGAGTTTCGAGAAGTTGAAAAGGATTTTGACGGAGGCTCCGGTATTGATTCAACCGAAAGCTGGGAAGGAATTTGTGATTTACTGTGATGCGTCACACATGGGACTAGGATGCGTGTTGATGCAAGATGGAAAGGCCATTGCGTATGCATCTCGGCAGTTAAGATCGCACGAAGCAAATTATCCCACCCATGATTTGGAGTTGGCGGCGATGGTTTTTGCTTTAAAGATTTGGAGACATTATCTATACAGGGAGAAATCTATTATTTACACCGATCATAAGAGCCTAAAATACCTTTTGACCCAGAAAGAGTTGAATTTAAGGCAGAGGAGGTGGATCGAGTTGTTAAAGGATTATGATTGCTCGATCGAGTACCATCAGGGTAAAGCTAATGTGGTGGCGGATGCCTTAAATCGTAAAGTAATCTCTAACTTGAGGGCAATGTCTGCTCACCTTAGTTTGTATGATGATGGGAGCTTATTGGCTGAACTTCAAGTGAAACCCTCTTGGGTCAGTCAGGTTAAGGAGAAGCAGCAGACCGATGAGTTGCTAAAGAAGAAGTTTCATGTAGGATCAAGTGATGGATCGACGGACTTCAGTATGAATGAGGAAGGACTGTTATGTTTTCAAGGGAGAGTTTGCATGCCAAAAGATCCGAAACTCAGGCATAGGCTTTTGCAAGAAGCACATGGAAGTTCATACGCTATGCACCCTAGAGGGAGTAAGATGTATCGGGATTTTGGGATCAGTTCTAGTGGCCGGGCTTGAAGCATGAGGTAACTGAATTGGTGAGTAAGTGTTTGACCCGTTAGCAGGTAAAAGTGGAACATCAATTACCATCAGGGTTATTGCGGCCAATAAAGATTCCACAATGAAAGTGGGAAAGAATCACAATGGACTTTGTTAGTGGGCTACCCCTCATGCTTACTAAGAAAGATGTAGTTTGGATGATTGTTGATCGCTTGACGAAGTCTGCTCATTTCATACCAGTACTAGTCGATTACTCTTTACAGAAATTGGCTAAACTATACATAGCGGAGGTGGTGTGGTTGCATGGAGTACCAGTATCGATCATATCGGACAGGGACCCAAGGTTCACGTCGCGATTTTGGAAGGCGTTGCACCAAGCGTTGGGTACGAAGTTGGATTTTAGTACAGCATTTCATCCTCAGATAGATGGACAGTCTGAGCAGGTAATTCAGATTTTAGAGGTCATGTTAAGGGGATGTGTCATTGATTTTAGAGGTAGTTGGGAAGAATTTATACCCTTAGCGGAATTTGCTTACAACAACAGCTACCAGTCTAGTATTCAGATGGCGCCCTATGAAGCATTGTACGAGCGAAAGTGTCGTACTCCTACCTGTTGGACAGAATTAGGGGAACGTCGATTGTGGGTTCGGAGTTGGTTACAGAGACAGAGGAGAAGGTTGAGTTAATTTGAGCTCGATTAAAGAAAGCGTTAAACTGACAGAGGTCCTATGCAGACTTGAAGCGTAAGGACATAGAGTTTGCGGTGGGTGACAAGGTGTTCTTGAAGGTGTCGCCATGGAAGAAAGTATTGAGGTTTGGACGGAAGGGTAAATTAAGTCCCAGATTTATCGGGCCTTACTGGGTGTTGAAACAAGTTGGACCAGTAGCCTATCAGCTTGAGCTACCTTCTAAGCTAAGCAAGATTGACAATGTATTCCACGTTTCTATGTTAAGACAATATCGTTTAGATCCGTCTCATGTGGTGCCTGTGGAGGAAATCAAAGTAAGACTCGATTTATCCTTTGAAGAGGAACTAGTGGAAATCCTGGATCGTGATGTCAAAGTGTTGCGAAGAAAAATAGTTCCGTTGGTTAAAGTTCTATGGCGGAATCACGATTCTGTGGAGGCTACATGGGAACCAGTGGAGACGATGCGGCAACAGTACCCGCATCTATTATGATCAGGTAATTTTGAGGCCGAAATTTCTTTAAGGGGGTAGAACTATAACATCCTGAATTAATGGGCCTATACGTTTAATGTGTGGTTATGGATGATGTGTTAATTAGAGTGTTAGGGGTCCAGATTGGGCTCAGGATAGGGCCGAGGCCTTGGTTAAATTTTTTGTTTGGACACTATAGGGTTTAAAAGATGGTATTTGTGCTTTAAATTACAAAATGGGCTTCTGGTCCACTAGCAAGGGACACTGCAAAGGAGCTATAAAGTGGCATCATTAGCAGGTGAAGAGGCCCAAGTTATGGCCAGTTGAACCCATGTATTTGGGCCATTTTTGGCACTTAAAGGAGGACAAGTGGGACTATAATAAGGCTTAAAATTTAGGAGGGATTAAATAACTTGGATAATTTGGATAATGTGCTGATAAAGGATGGAAAAGGTGGTGTTATTTAGGCCTCTTTTGGAGATGTTAATGGATAAAGATAAGGGAGAAAGAATGGGAGTTATCTGCTGAATAGCCAGTGGTGGCCGAATTTCCATCTCTTGGAGGGGGAATAAATCGATTTCAATATGCCATAGGGGTACCGAATTTCCCTCATAATTGATTAGTTTTTAGTTCGAGAAAGGGGCATTTTCGGGTTTTAGGTAGTAGGTGCCAAAATTCTATGTTTATGTGGGGGAATATCTTTTTATTTTCAAAAATAGGGTTTATTTCCCATTCTCTTCTCTCATTATTCAAAAGCTGAAACCCCTAATCTTATTCTCTCATCTCCACTTTTATGCAAAAGCCGAAATTCCATTGTTTTTTCTGCTTTCATCTCCATAGCCGAATACCCTTGTCTATTCTTTTCTCTTTACCGATTTCTTCATCAAAGTCGAATCTTCATAGATCTCTTGAGATCATCTTTTCTTTCTGATCTTCTGAAAAGCTAAAATTCCCTAGGAGTTGCCGAATTCACTGTGTTAAGGTAAGTGTCAATTTCTTTTGTTCTTTTTTCTTCTCTTTCGGTTTTTAAGACCATAGCCGAATGGCTAGTTGGTTGTTAGGCCATCTGTAGTTTGAAATTTTCACTGAGCTTGTGTTCTTTTTGGGCAGCATTCTAGGATTTGAAGGAGATCTAATCGCCTAGGTTTCAAAGCCAGAAATCATCAACGTTCGAACCATATTATTCTTTTCGGGATTTCAAGGTAAGGGTTCAATTCTCTATGATGTTTAATCGGTTTCTTTTCGATTAATTGTACCTTAACCTAATGCCTCGTCAAGCAATCATTATAGTATCCTCTGACTAAGGTATTCATGGACTTGAATGTCAGCAAATCGAAGGAAGGGGTTGGATCTATAGTCCCAAATTTCAAAGTTCAAGGAAGCAGTGTCGCTAGCTCGGATTGGCTACGGATTATGGACCGGCTTCGGAGCAAAACCTTAGGCAGTTAGCAGTCGTATTGACTTCTAATAGTGTCGACATAGAAAGTACTATCCTGTTAGTAATCAGGTGTGTAAATCTCTATCACACTAGTTAAATTGTACTATGTATATGTTATGGACTAAAAGCCGTAAAATAAGGCGGTATGAATAAATGATTACCCGTAAAGTGTATACAAGGGATGCTGTATGTAATCATAAAACTTCTATGTGTATCAAGTATGTGAAAGTATGTGATCTGTTTAGGTAGTTTAATATTCTGATTCTTGCATGTATGTATGTATGGGATGGGATTGATATGTTGAAGGGAAGTAGGTCGCATAGCGATCAGTGGCTTTGCCACATAGGTCACATAGTGATCGGTCTTTATGACTGGTAGCATAGCTGTCGATATATTATTAAGGTTACATAGCGATCGGTGGCTTTGCCACATAGGTCACATAGTGATCGGTCTTTATGACAGGCAGTACAGCTGTCGATATGGTGTGTAGCGGATGGAGGGTTGATTGTAGAAATCCCCACGGTGTGATGGTTGGTACGGGGGTGTGTCGAGGATGGACTTTTAGGTTTGGGATGGGCCATGTTGCATGAAAATAATCTGTTGCCATTGTGTATGGACCAAGGACCATAATGTGTTTGTAGGCCTCAAGGCTTTTATGTGTTTTTAGGATTTGCACACTGAGTCTTGGTGACTCACCATTTTATTTTTTCCAACTTCTCAGATGGGCAGTAGATCGTGGACATGGGAGCCAAGGCAGACTTGAGGGGCCATCAAGTCTTTTATTTTCATAGACTGTTTTCGATTTTTCATTGAGTTTTAATTTTGGGATTATTTTTGTAATAAGGCCTCTATAACTTAGGTTATCGATTTTAATTTTTTTTGTTACAATTTATAAGCTTATGTTTTCAAAGTCTTAATTATAAGTAAAATGAAAATGGGCTTTTCAAGCACATTCAACGTGAATGTTAAGGTTCCTTTCAAGAAGTCACAATTAATGATTAGTCGGTTAAAATAAACTGAGATTTTCAAAACCTCTTTAAAGTAAAGTTTTCAACACTCAACCCGTAGCACACCAGATCCGATCATGACGTATAGGCCGAGTTTGGGGTGTTATATGAACTCGCATGGTGAATTCACCTTTCAGCACATCAATTAACATTCTTCCCGTGGCTAAGAAAGGTCTTCTAAGGATGATCAACACTTCCTTGTCTACTTCAAAATCTAAGACAATGAAATCAGCAGGAAAAATAAATTTATCGAATCTTATCAAAACATCCTCGATCTTTCCTTTGGGATGTGCTAAAGATCGATCCGCTAGCTGAAACGTCACAGTTGTAGGTCTTACTTCACCTATCCCTAACATCTTGAAAATAGACTTAGGCATCAAGTTGATACTCGCTCCTAAGTCACACAAAGCTTTACCACAGTAAGATTCACCAATGTTACAGGGTATAGTTAAGCTTCTTGGGTCTTTCAATTTCGGTGGCAATTTGTTCTGCAGGAACATACTGCACTCCTTTGTCAAGGCAACAGTCTCATACTCACTTAGTCTGTAACATCCCAAAGTTGGGCCTAGTAGGAATGGGTCCATTGAGCTTTAGGAGTAGGAGCGTTTAAAATTTTTGAGAACAAGAGAATGGTACTAAGGCAAGTTGGACCTATTAGGTGAGTGATTTTGGAAGGTTAGGGGGCTTTTATGAAGTCTCGGATTAAAGTTAGGCCATAAGAAAAATTTTGGTTTTAGGTGAAAAAAAAACCTAGGAGTTGGTAGGTAGGCTTTAAGAATAAAATGTGGGGAAAAATGACAAGAAGAGCTTGTGGTGTAGTGGCAAAGTGACGCCACATAAGGGACAAGGGGGTGACGCCACAAGGAAGGAAGGAGGTCCAAGGTTCAAGTCTTGGCTTTTGCATTTTGGATTTCTTTTTAAAAGGACTATAGAATTTTGCCATAGGGTTATATTTAGTTGCGCATGATTTTAGACACAAGAAAGTGAGTGGTCTAGTGGCAAGGCATCATTAAGGGTGCAAGAGAGCACTGGTTCAATCTCATGACAAGCAAGGGAGTATTTATTTTGTGGATTGACGGAAGAGTTTGAGTTGGATTTAAACTCTACTGACGGAGGGATCCCACATCGAAAAGATACAAAGAAGGAAGGTGAGAAGCTAGCTATATATAGAGCATTCTATGAGGAGAGTTAATATACCTTGGTGGGCATTTGGGTCCAGACCTAGAGGATAATCGCCAATAGTAGCGAAGGAATGGCTACTAGAACGTAAGGCACACAGTAAGGTTACGGTGAGGTTTCATTTCTTATAAGTGTATATTAAGTTATGATTAATTGTTAGGTGATGTCGATTGTAGGTTCGTGACTAAAGGGTTTGTAGCATGCGTGGTTACCAGGTGTGTACAAACACTACACACACGATATCGGCAATGTCGAAAAGTCGAAAAGTCGAAAGTGGCTAAATGGGCCCGGTGGGCCCTGAGGCTAAGTTTGATGAAATGGTTTGGTTGGTTATACAAATTGAATTAGTCATGCATGATACATGAATTGGATTTGTTTTTGGCCTAATAGGCCATATGATGATATTTGGGCCTAATGGGCCGTAAGGGAGTGATTTGGGCTTGATGGGCTTATGGGGACGTAGACATGTATGTTAGGGTTTATGGACCTTAGGTCTAGTTTGAACAACTCTTAAATTCTAGTTTTAGTTTTGGATGTTTAGTTTATTATGTTTTAAATCTGCTAAACTTCATATCACGGTTTTCCAAAATAATATCTGCTTTCAAAATACTACGCTTTCGCGAATAGGTCGTAAACTTCACGTTTTCATAAGTCAGTCATTTTAATTAAGTTTCCGCAACCAACAAAGTTTTTTTGGTAATAACTTTTTAATAAATGTCGATTAATAATGAACAAACGCAAACTGGGACTTTAGTTTTTAATATCAAGAAAGATTTTCAAATGGAACCATGGTTTCTCGAAAAGCACCCTAATGTGACACGCCAGATTCGGGCCTAACTTCTAGGTCGGGTCTGGGGTGTTACATAGTCATTTCTTCTTGGGCAATATATCCTTCATAAACTTCACATAATTCGGCATTTTTTCTAAAGCCTCCACCAACAGAATATTGATGTGTAACTGCTTCAGAACATCCAAAAACTTCTTAAATTGCACCTCTTGTTTCTGCTTGTGTTGCTGCAATCTTTGCGGACATGGAGGTGATGGAACTTTCAGTTAAACCAAACAACTTTTCTAAGTAGGTAAATCTACATCCAAAGAAGATGTTAAAATATCTAAATTCACTAAGTCAGTGTTTACCTTATCAGACTTTGCAGATTCTGATTCTTTTGGTGTAGGAATTTCAACAGCTAGTTGATTCTTCTCAACGGGCTTATCTTCAACATCAATCAATTGGGGTTCCAAAATTTTACCACTTCGCAATGCCACTTCCTTGATATGTTCTTTACCCAAATTTCCTGGATTCTCGGTATTGCTCGGCAAGGTTTCTTGTGGTCTATTACGAAGCTCCGTACCTAACTGACCCATTTGGTTTTCCAAATTTTTCAGTGTTGTTGCTTAGCTTTGGATCAAAGCATCATTCTTTGCCATGTATACTTTCAACAAGTTCTCCAAACAATTTGATGCCTCAACTTGAGGTGGTTTTGGAGTTTGCTGATTAAACCCTTGAGATTGGTTGGGTCTTTGCTGTAATAAGTTGTTGTTCGATCCATTTCCTTGGTTGCTCCAAAACAAGTTAAGGATTGTAGAAGTTAGAATGGGGTCCTTGTCCACTCCTATTTTGATATTGGTTCCCCACATAGTACACTGACTTGGGATTAGATAGACAATTCTCAAAAGAATGACCTTCCCCACAGTGCACACACAGAAACTACTTCAAACGGACTTGGTGGCTGAGTTGCAAAATTATTAGAACTATTAGAATTAAACTATTTTAACATAGAGGAAATAAATGACACTTGAGTTGATAACGAAGTGAGGGTGTCAACTTCATGAACTCCGGCTACACGTCTTCTTGAAGCTGTTTGATTTATTGGCCATTGATAGTTATTACTCGTGATCCTCTCGATGATCTCATAAGCCTCATTATAAGACTTAGAAAAATTTTCACCATTCGCGGAAGCATCTACCATCAATCTTGTATGTGCATTGAGACCATTTTAGAATGTCTCCAACTAGATACAATGAGGAATCCCATCACGAGGACACTTACGAAGTAACTCCTTGAATTGATCCCAAGCCTCATACAAAGACTCGTCATCCAATTGTTGGAAAGTTGTGATCTCTTTCCTCAACTTAGCATTTCTTCTAGGTGGGAAATAAATCTCTCTACTAATTCTTGCCATGTAGATATGGAACTTGGTGGCAATGAATTGAGCCATGCTCATGCTCGATCTCACAACGAGTATGGAAACAACTTCAACCTCAGTACGTCTTCAGTCACACCGACTCTCTTGAATGAATCACTCACCTCTATAAATAATCAAATGTGGAGATGTAGATCTTTTGTGGGCATACCACTAAATTGGCCTACCGTTTGTAGCATTTGAAACATCACTGTTTCAATTCAAATTGGGTTGCCTCAAGATTTGGCCTTCTAATTCCTAGATTTAACTCACTAAAAGTAGCACAACATATTGTCTGATGCATCGATTCCTATCATCGGCAATGAGGATGGGATTTCATAAATGATTGGATTCATTACCTTGGTCTTAATTCTAATTTCCAAGGTCCATCTTGACTTGTCTTTGAGTTTTCGTTCACGTCTTCTTTGTCTGAAAGTTTGCTCAATTTCAGGGTCTACAAGGAGTAAATCGATAATTCGATCTATGCTCATAAACACCTGAAAAGAAAATAACAAAAATTAAAAAGAATAAGTTAGTAATGTTAGAAATGAATCAAATTGAAAATAAATAATTTCACAAAAAATGACTATGGCAATAGTTGATAATCCCCGGCAATGGTGCCAAAAACTTGTAACGCGTAGGTTTGTGCAAGTGTACACAGTCATTATCAAGTAATAAGTAAGTATCGTGTTATCATCTCCACAGGGATTGTATTTGTGCCAAGTCACTTAATTTGTAAAATTATATTAACAATTTGGTAAATAAAAACACAATATAGTTGAGAAGTGGTGATTAAAATATATTAAACTAAATGCAATGATCCCTAATGCAAATTATCCTAAGTATGCAAACTATATGAATGCAATAGATTTTAGTAAAATTAAACTCAATTTGAAAAAATTATAACATAAATAAACTAGGACAATTACTTTAATTAAACTCAATTTATTATCAACATGCTTAATAACATTCGAAAAAACATTCCATGGCAACTCGATCTTTCATGAGTTTGGAAACCATATTAGGTCCTTTCGGAATCCTTTATTTAGCAAGTACGCATTTTACTGATCCTTATTTACTAAGGTTTCTTATCATTCGTGTGAGGTAATAGGGACGCGTCAGGTTTGAAATAGTTTAATCACACAAATCTAAAAACTATACATATAACAGAGCTTGTAACAGTCCGGTTTAGACCCTAGTTGGAACAGTGGTTTTGGGACCACAAATTTGAAGTCAGAAAAATATTTTAATATTATTTTTAGTGTTTACAGTATGTGATTAAGCATGTGTGAAAATTTCGTGTGAAAATTTTATCGTTTGTGTGTTGATTTGCGAAAAAGGACTTAATCGCATAAAATTCAAAAGTTGTGTGCTAATTGTTAAAAGTGCTTAAATGGTATGTCTTATTAAATGTCAGTTCTTATGTTGTTATTATACCACATGCTTAATGGATGGACAAAAATGGGGTTAAGTTAATGGAAATTTAAATGAAATTACTAAGGTTAAAATGGTAAAACATGAATTAATGTATAATTATAATAAAACAAAAGCATGAAATAGGTTATTATGTTCATCCATTGCCAAAAATAATAAGAAAAAGAAAGAAAAGAAACTAAGCTAGGTTTGACCATGGTTTTCTTTGATTAAGGTATGTGTTTTGGTTCGTTTTTGATGAATTTTACCTTTTTGTGATCGATGCTTAGCCTTCTATCAAGCTCATGCCTCAATTTTAGAATTTGATGATAATTTTGAGTTATGCCATTGATTATTTTGTGAGTTTTGTGATGTTAAATGGTAAAATATGAAAGCTTGATGATAGATTAATATGTTTTGTCTTTGAATTTTTGATGAATTTGAGTATTATGGGCTAAATTGTGAAACTGAGAAATTGAAGGACTAAAATGTGAAATAAATGAAATATGTGGCTTGTATGAGCTAGGATAAAATTTGGCTAAGCTTGTATAAAATGAAGTTTTGTGTATTTGGTTATTTTATGAAATAGGGACTTAAATGTTAAAATGTGAAAACGTGAGGACTAAAATGTAAAATGCTTTAACTATGTGTTGTGGATTGTTTTGGATGAAAATGTGATTGGATGAATTGAGTTTAATATTGTATAGATTAAGAAAAGAGAAATTCAGACTTAGATCGAGACAAGAACAAAGTGCTCGATTCATCAATTTGTATCGTTGTTTCTACATCCAAGGTAAGTTCGTGTGTAATACAAACTGCTTAAACAATGTTTATTTGTTATGAATAAATAGAAATGTGATTGTTGAACTAGAAATGTGAAATGTGAATTCAAAGAAATGTAGCACTATGTGTGCGTAAATATAATGGTTACTACGATAAATTGCACTAAGTGTGTGAGATAAAGAAATGCATTGGTTATAATAGTTGGCACTTTGTGTGCGATATTGATATTTCTTCGATTTAAAGTGATGGCACTAAGTGTGTGATACTATCGTAGCTTCGGCTAATTAAATGGCACTGAGTGTGTGAATTCATCGAAGGTTGAAAGAGGACTGAATGAATTATGGTATTGAGCACTGAATGGTAAATGTGATTGTTAATTACATGATGGTACAGGCATGTAACGAACCTATGTGGTTGATGATATTGTACATAGGATAAATGGATGTTTATGTGAGTATTAACCATGGATGAGATTGAGTATTAATGTGAATTGAATCATGTGAAAGTTAAATTTGTATATTTAATTCGTATTGTTAAGCTAAATTTGTTATATTACGAACTTACTAAGCTTTAAAGCTTACTGTGTGAAGTCTTTCTCTATTTTACAGTACCATTAATGCTAGCTCGAATTTGGGGATCGTCAGCGACTCAATCATACTATCAATCATCTATTTTGGGTACCTTTTGAAAATGTACATATTAAAGTATGGCATGTATAGGCTCTAGAACTTAAGTTATGTTTTGAGATGTGTAAAAATAGCCATGTGATATGGCTTGTTAATGAATGTGTTTATGGATGAGTTTTGATCTTGTTTATGATGCATAAGTTGGATTGTTTTGATGTTCTCATTAATGGCCAAATGAGATGGTCTATATTGATAAGTTCATGGTTGATTTGGGATATTGATATGATGAGAGATGCTAAGAATTGGTAAGGATTAAATGATGTATGGAATAAATGTTTTTGATGTGAAGTTGATACTTTGGATTTGTATGCTTGAGTTGGAATTGAATATGGAAACAATTTATATAGTTAAAGGTTAAATTGTGCATGTTTTGGTATGTTTTGAATGCATTTGGGGTATGAGTTTAGAATGGCTTGATGCTTGTAGGTGTGACCCAAAATTTGGGTGGCAAATTGGCCTTGCAAATGGCCTATATTTGCCCACACGGTTGAACACACGGGTGTGTGTCTCGACCGTATCTCTTAAGATTGCATTTTGAAATAAGTCAGACTTGCACACGGGCTAGACACACGGACCTATGACAAGCTGTGTTAATTAAGTCAGTGTTGCCCACGGGTCAAGCACACAGGCATGTCTTTGGCCATATGGACAAGTTAGTAAGTATGCCCTATTTTACCACGGCTTTGACACACGGGTGTGTCTGATGCCGTGTGAGGCACATGGCGTACCCACACGGGTGTGTTACCTCTGTAACATTGAAAAATGTTTGGTTTTCGAAAAAATTTTGTATGTGCTCGGTTTAGTCTCGATTCCTTCCTAATGAAAGTTTAAGGTCTCATAGACCTTTTAAAGGGACTCTATGTATATGATATGATGATGATGTATTTATGTTTGAAAAATGATCGTAAATGTTCCGTTAGGTCCGGTAATGATTCTTAACCCTAGACCGGCGATGGTTACGGGTTAGGGGTGTTACAGAGCTTGATTAGAATTGTTATGCAACCTACAATTTAATCTGGTTAGGATCTAAATTGAGCATGCACATTTCAATTATGTGTCCATTAGCCGTCGACTGGTCAAGATCGCTCAGCTAATTCAGGTGCATTTCAATCACGTATGAACGAAATACAGACTTGATTTTAATTGAAAACATGATCGATTGAGGCACAAACATTATAAGCATGAATGTAATAAATATTATTTAATCAAAGCAATCATCCTAGCTTAAGTAAAATTAAGCTGAAATTGTTGTAAACAAGAACAAAGAACACATAACAAACATCTTTAGATTAAATTAAAGAAAAGAAAGATTGAACCCAATTCAGAGTGGTTGTCACCCAAGAATCAGACTGACGAGGCTCATTCGTTCCTTGCTTTGCTCCTTCACTGATGGCTCTCCAAGGTGGCCGACCAAGGGTTCTTTAAGAGGCTTAATTGCTAAAATCTATATGAAGAGATGATGCTAGCCGTGGGAATGGACAAGGCTAAGAGAATTTGAAGAGAAGAGAGAATGATGAATGATGAGAATGAATGAGGAATGATTGAGGGATGTTGAATGAGGGAATGGGAGGGTCTTATTTATAGGTGAGGAGAGGGGGATAGTTTGCTAAAAATAATGGATGTTAACCTCTTCAAATCACCTCAAATTGTGGCGGACATGCTTAGTGGCTTTTGATTTGATTTTTTCTTGATTTTTAAGCAATTTTGGATGCCACACAAATCAGGACTGAGACTCGGTCAATCGTAAATCTTCGGCAAATCTCTAATTTCTTCAACACTACAAGGACCTTGTGCAATTATACCAAAGAATGTTTAAATGGACAGCCATGTGTAGCCGAATATTGGGTTGACTTGGTCTCCAATTTGGACGGTTTTGTAATCCAGCAAAGCTACCAGACCTGTCCAGAATAAATCAACAAGTTATAGGACCAAAGAATAAAATTTATCCAATTTAATTAATTAATTAAAACCCAAATTATTAATGAATATTTTAAAATAAGTTATTAAATATAATTTTATATTTTATTATTTATTTTAATTATGCATGGCCCACATTATGTCTTAAAAATATAATATATTCAAATTAATATAAAATAAGTCATTTATTGCATGAAAACTATATAATAAAGCATAAAATCA
Organism: Gossypium rotundifolium; assembly: GCA_025506655.1. Classification (NCBI taxonomy): domain Eukaryota; kingdom Viridiplantae; phylum Streptophyta; class Magnoliopsida; order Malvales; family Malvaceae; genus Gossypium; species Gossypium rotundifolium. Next base: position 114,520,741 of record CP106734.1, on the reverse strand, counting down.
CATTTTAATAGTTTCTATGTCCTAATTTCATATTTTCATATATTTTATTAATTTATTAAACAATTACTTAGTTTCAACAATGGATTTAAGTAAAAGGTGATAAATTACATAGGAAAAATCCTATATATTTTTTCGTTTACAATCATACATTTTTTTACTCACTGCAAATGAAGCGTTATCTTAGCACAAAACATTAAAGACTAAGCTATAAGGTGTACCATGCATGATAGGGGTGTGACATTGCCTTCGATATTTTGATAGTTAACCTTGACTCTGATTCCAAACTTGTAACACTCAAATCCCGATCCTAAGTAGGATCTAGGAATGGCGTGTCATTGCCATAAAGTCATTTTCTTGGAGCTATATCTAGCGTATACCAGTTTACTATAGTTTAAGCTAGTATGAAATATAAACTATTTTTCAATTGAAAATAAATAAGATGATACATTTTGAAAACCATTAATACTTTACTGAAACTTCATTGAAATCATAGTTTTGTAAGTACAAGTTTAAATATAAAATTTGTTCTTCGATCGTGGACATTTGGCACCACCCCAATGTCATGCATAACACAAAATACAAGAAGTCTCATGGAAACGATTGTCATCTAGCATAGTCTTCAGAGATTCCTTTACTTCCTTAGTAGGTCTTAGAAGGAAATGTAACGAAGTAAGTTCAAAGAACTTTGTGAGTTCCAGAAGAAAACACTGCAATAGTTACATATAATTCAATTAAGCATTTTTAACTCAGCAAAGTCACACATTCTCTAGTTGGCAAATACCAAACACAGATAGGCTATACTTTAGACACTATTCCTTTGGCGTGTACACTACGCCCATGCAACCATACAAACTACCTTCTTTGTGTTAGCCACAAACCCTGATCCATAAGTAGATTCATATCAATCTTTCATTCATTTTCCTTTGTCATGATTTGCCAATCTGGTTTGCAATAACATTTATCCTACTAAAGGCTACACGACCATTTTCATGTATCACAATCTTCTAGCTCATTTCATTGAAGACAACACCATGAATTCATTTCCATGTATCAGGTCATATTATTCATTTAAGAAGCAAGTGGTAGTGACTAAAACACAAAAGAAGGTTCTTAAATCTTAACACAGACAGACCAGGCCAAACTGATAACAAGAAGCATTCATCACTCTTGTACAAACATTTCATCTTCACAGAAATATGTATACTTACCTTAAACCAAACATAAACAAAGGTATTACACACACATGGAGTAAGAAGAAACTCACTGGAAAATGCAACAAGTTCAAACAATAGGACTCTTGGCCTTATCACGAGAACCTTCAAGAGTTTCTTGATTTATAATAGAAATAGCTAAACTTATGAGACTGTACACCAGAAAACTAAAAAAACATGAAAACTAAACAAGCTTGCAAGTAATATCATCACAAGACCCAGATTCAAGAAGTTTGCTTCCTTACACTCAAAATTGACGCTTAAGTGTGCAACCCTAAAGTCACGTAAATAACTATGAAAATAACCTAAGATTTATTGACATTTACAAGGTGCTAAACAACGAAAGAGTTGACTTATAAAACGAACCCAATTCTTTAAGCAGGTATCTAGTCTTAGGCTTTCTGAGAGAAAAGTGTAGAGAAAGTTTGAGAAGAAAATGTGAATACAAGAGAAGACGTAAAAGTTTGCTCAAGAAGCTAATACCAACTTTATACATATAAACACGGAAGCTAGGTTTAGTGAATAAATCTGATTATCCCACTAGCATCCTCGATTCCTTTGACTAGTAACTTTCTCTCTCATCATAAGTGTGAGTCTTGCAGCTACGATAGCTTAGTTTTATTCTAACAAATTCTCGTTTGTCTAACAAAATTGTTCAACTAGAATAATAAAATAATAAATGGTTCTATCAAACTGAGGACTTAACATATTCATTTAATAGCTGAGGTGGCATATAATCTTCAAAAGAGTTCACCAAACCATCAACCTTGCCCATCACAGGCTTCACCTAAGGGCACACTCATAGACTTACATACTTAGTCGCAATTAATACCTTACCCACACAGAACTTACTCTAAACACCATATTTTGATAAACAATTTTTGAACACTAGGACTACGTCGAGTGGGATGCTATAGGAGAAGCCACCAGTAGTTGCAGTCAAGCTACCAGAAATATATGTGGACAAACCACCAAATATGTAGATATACTACCAGAAATATGTGGACAAGCCACTAATAATTGAAACAAAGCTGCTAAAAATATGTGGACAAGCCACCAATAATTGCATTTATACTGCTAGCTCTTCCTCCTTTCATAAACGTTCCAAACCTAATGCAATGCAGTATTACATAAAATGACAATAACAAAATTAGTACACTAGGCATGATTTTAACATGCAATAAGATTTATTATAAACTGTGGGCATGTTTTAAACATGCATTCAATATGTAAATAACAATCAGTGGTATGCATACATGCAATCAATATAAGTTTCAGTTAATGCCATGTTATACATGTAATCAATATAGGATACAGCCAGTGGCATGCTATTTAATATGAAACATGTAATGTCATACATTCAATCAATCAATAATGATAACACTTATGCATCTGTGTACTTTATTTTAATATTATATATCATTCGACCACCACGACTTACCATAAACCAAATTAACATATTAACATACTTTCAATTATTCATCAACACAAAAGTTAGGACTTACACCTGATTTACGTAAATCCAAAGCACTATCGTAAATCCACAACTCCTAAGACCAATGTATGATTAGATCTATATCAAAGATGTACATAAGATGAACATTATATAGTTAGAATTCAACCTCTAAGGCCATATAGGGTTTGACAAAAATAAAAATTAACTAGACTTTTCAAATCAAGATTCAAGGATTGCAACTCACACTTCCACTCATTCAAAATAGATATGTAACACCCCTGACCTGTAACCATCGCCGGTCTAGGGTTAAAGGCATTACTGGACAATCAAACCTTTTACGAACATTTCACATCATAATTTAACCATTCAAATCAAAGTGTCCCTTAAATAGATCTACGAGACCTTAAACATGCATTAGAAAGGGGTCAGGACTAAACCGAACACATACAAAAATTTCTAAAAATTAAACATTTTTCAAAGCTACAAAGGTCACATGCCCGTGTGGGCAGGCCGTGTACCTCACACACCCTCAGACACGCCCGTGTGTCTAAGCCGTGGCAAAACAGGGCATACATACTAACTTGTCCACATGGCCAAGGACACAATCGTGTGCCTCACCCGTGGTCGACAATGACTTGTATCATACGGCTAGTCACACGCCCGTGTGTCCAGCCCGTGGTCGACACTGACTTGTTTTAAAATGCAACCACGAGAGAAATGATTGAGCCACACACCCGTGTGCTCAACCGTATGGGCCAATATAGGATATTTACAAGGCCAATTTGCCACCCACACTTTGGGTTGTACCTACAAGTATTATACCAATTCAAACCATATCTCGAATGCAAACACACCAACTTATGTACCATTTTTTAATCCCACATTTAACATACTTTTGGATTATTTTCCCTTTAATTATGTAAATAGGTGCTCCTAATCCTTTTTTCATGTTTTATACTCAGTAGAGCACCGGAGGATTAAAAGAATGAATAACGGGTCGAAAACGGAGAAATGGGCCGAAGTAAGAAATCCATACTGCCTGGGCCCAAGACTACACGACCGTGCCTCTTAAGAAGGTTCGACCACGGCCTGGACCCCAAAAACACGATCGTGCCTCATCAATAGGTTCGACCATGGCCTGGCCATGATTTACAAGGGCATGTGCCATCGACGTGTCCCTGCCACAGGAAAATAGAATTCTATTCTGATTAGGGTACTTTGAGGCAAAGAAACATATTCCAAAAGCCTACATAAAGACCCTAGAGGCCAACCTTTAGGGGGCGTTCAGCTAGGCCAAAGAACCGAGCCAGAGCATTTAATTTTAGGGATTTACTCGAAGAAAGCCAGATGATTCATCTCAAGAAGCAGAATCATACTCAAGACGGAGGATTTCTCCTTCAATTCCTTCATGGGGTTTTAGGGATTTCTTATGTTTTATTTTATATTTTCTTTTGAGATGTTTTCTTTTACAATTATGAACAAAACGCTCAGATACTTGAGGGGGATGAAACCTAAGATGAATCTTGTTATTTTTATTTGAGCTATATGATAAATACTTGATTTGTTCTTAACTTTCTTAATTCTTGTTTTGGTATTTCTGGGATATTGATTCAAGTGTGATGTGCTTAGGTAGAGGAGGAATAGGCCCTGTCTAAAAGTAGATCTAGCATAGTTAAGTGGAGTTGCTCGCATGCTTAGAGGTGGGGTGATGAAAATCTGCCGGATTAGGGTCAAACCTAATATGTGAGTCCATAGATTGAGTTAACGCAATTCTAGGGGTTTTAATTAGAAAGAGATTTCAATTAATCAACCTAGGGTTAGACGTTAGTAGCCTCGAAGAGAGGTATTAATATAAATTAGGGAATCCGACGGATCAAGTTAAGTGAATAAATCGTCTAGTTCAGAGTTAGATAACAAGTGAAGTATAGGTGGATTCTTCCTTAGGTATTGTCTAATTTAATCGGTTTTCTCTCAAGTCTTCCTTAATTTCTTTTCTTTGTTTCCGTATCTTTAGCTTAGAAATTAGTTAATTTTAGATTAGATAAACAATTCCCTTAATTCGTAGGCTAAATAATAGAAAGAGAGTTAATATTAGTACTTTTGGTTCCTTTGGGTTTGACAATTCGGTCTTGCCTCTAGCTATACTACTGTTCGATAGGTGCACTTGCCTCTATCGTTGTCTTAGTTAGTTTCCAGGTTCGAACATTCTTTTTATAAATTTTTAAGACTCGACAGACACGATCAAGTTTTTGGCGCCATTGTCGGGGAACTAAAATATGAAGAACGCTCAATTTTTATTACTTTAGCCATATTATATTTGCAATTAAATTTTATTTTACTTTTCTAAATTTATTTCTTTTTCTCTTTTCCTAGCAGGTACCTCTAGTTTATGACTAGAAGGAACCCAACAGGACCACTACTTTACAACAGTGATATTGAAGGAACCATACGCAGAAATCGTAGAGAAGTAAGGCAAGGCTTAGATTACATACAAGAAGAATAAGGGGATGAAATTAATACCATCAAGGATGGCCAGAATAATCAGCCACATCAAGATATGGCCAATCATTATGCTCCTCGAACTATGTATGATTATGATAAACTTAATTTAACAGGAGATGAATTGAGCATTGTTAGACCTGCTATAGCTGCTAATAATTTTGAATTAAAACCTAACACTATACAAATGATTCAACAGTTTGTTCAATTTGATGGTTTGCAAGACGAAGACCCAAATACTCATTTAGCTAATTTTCTAGAATTCTGTGATACCTTCAAAATAAATGGCATTTCTGATGATGCCATTCGTCTTCGGTTATTTCCCTTTTCTTTGAGAAATAAACCAAACAGTGGATACATTCTCTTCCACGAGGATCATCACTACATGGGACCAAATGACCGAAAAGTTTTTACTAAAATATTTTCCACCGGCCAAAATGGCCAAATTAAGGAATGATATCTCTTCTTTTGTGCAGATGGATTTAGAAACATTATACGACGAATGGGAGAGATACAAAGATTTGTTGAGAAGGTGCCTACACCATGGTTTACCCTTGTGGTGGTAGGTCCAAACTTTTTATAACGGTGTGAACCCTCAACCCAGTAGTTAATTGACTCGTCCGCTGGCGGAACCCTGAATAACAAAACTCCTGAAGTAGCTTATGAGTTTATAGAGGAGATGTCACTAAATAACTATCAGTAGCAAGTTACAAGGACAAAGCCAACAAAGTAGCTGAAGTTTTCAATCTCGATGTAGTCACCATGATATCAAATCAGGTAGAGATGATGAATAAAAAGATTAATGGTTTGTATGGTTCTTTGTAGGTACACTGTTTTCGATCTTCTAAAAGGAGTTGTTCTTCAACACTCACAACGACAAAATGTTTTCGATCACACTTTTTTCACAAAGTAAACTAGCAACTTATTTTCTTCAAATTGTTTTCACTCTATAATATATTGAATTCGGTCGTGGTGTGTTGACTGGGTTTAGAGTGTTACAATTTTTGGTATCAAAGCCAAGTTCAAAAGCTTAGCTGGGGCCCGAGGCCCAAAAATATTTTAAATGGGTTATGAAAGGTTTTTGTGGGAAAAGTACGATTGGAAAAGCATGGCACCGAGTCTTCGACACCGATCCGCCCGGGTAAGTACCCCTATTTGTGTTAGTATGTTTGTAATGATGATGTTATGCCTTGTAGTAATAGGAAATTACTTTAGAACCTTCAACCGTAGGATTGTGTGAACTTTGAAACAATCCCTGTATTAAATTATTCATAAAATTGTGCTTAATAAATAGTGGAATAAGTCTAACGCATAAAACTGTTAAATCAGATCAATTCGTATCGGCAGTTATGAGTGCACGAGGGCGTGGGTGTAATATACGTGGACGAGGTAGGGGTAGGACGATAGTGTTGGAACCGGTGGGATCTGGTCATGGGTCAGAGAATGAGGTACCACCGTCGCTAGTTATGGGAGCAGAATTTCAAGATCAGATGGCTGGTGATGATGCAGTGTCGCAAGCGATACTTCGGGTCTTAGAAAAAGTCGCGAGTGCAGGCATCGAAATGGGAGCTCAAAAATCTATGTCTGAACGACTCGGGCTAATGGTGCAGAGGTATTCAAAGGTGTATCTGGTGTGGCTCCTAGTACGGCAGAATATTGGTTGGAGGTAACAGAACGTATCATGGACGACCTGGATTTTACGGCTGAGAAGAAGCTGAAGGGTATAGTATCCCTTCTTCAAGATGAGTCATATCAGTGGTGGCTCACGGTTAAGGATAGAGCAATGGCGGACAATATCACTTGGGACTATTTTAAGGCAGCTTATCAGAGGAAATACATTGGGTCCAGTTACATTGATGCTCAGAGGAAGGCGTTTCTGAGGATGGTTCAGTGGAGTAGGTCAGTATCTGAGTATGAGGCAAAATTCTTAAGGTTGAGCCATTACGCTTGGGGTATTGTGGCTACGAAACATGAGTGTTGTGTTAGGTTTGAAGACAGGCTGAGAGATGAACTGAGGTTGCTGAATCGCTCCACAGCAAGAGAGGGAGTTTGTTGTGCTGGTAGAGAAGGCTAAGATAGCCGAAGGGGTGAAGGAGTCTATGAAATAGAATTTGGATAGGAATAGGCACAAGAGGAGTTTTAGCCGTCAGGGTCAACTGGAAATTCTCAGAAAAGGGCTAGGTATGGTGGGCCAAATCAGTCTGTGAGGCCTATGGCTACTACTCAGAGACCAGTGCAGTGTGCTCGATGTGGGAAATCCCATTGGGGGGAATGTTGGACTGGTGGCAGAGGATGCTTTGAGTGTGGGTCATTGGATCATCGTGTGAGGGATTGTCCACATAAGCTAGCCAGGATACAGTCTGAGAGATAGGGGCGTGCTCAGTTCAAGAATGGTGGACAGCAACCGCAAAGGGTTGTGGGTCTGTCAAGGAGTAATGGTTCTGGTCGAGGCCGCAGAGCATCGGGCAAGGGTGTAGGTAATACTGAAGCGAGGCAGCCTAGGTTGGTGTATGCAGCGAGGGGTCGAGAGGAAGGCGACGCACCGGACGTCATAACTGGTACGTTCTTAATTTTTGGACTACCTTATACTACTTTGATAGATGTTGGTTCAATGCACTCGTATGTTGCCAGTAGCATAGTGGAAACCATTAATTTAGACTTTGAGATTACTTCTAGGGAGATGACAGTAATAAGCCCTTTAGGTCACTCTGTAGAAGTAAATAAACTATATAGGGATGTACTCTAGAACTTCAAGGGGTAGTGTTTGTGGCTGATCTGATGGAACTACCATTCGGGGAGTTCGATGTGATCCTTGGGATGGACTGGCTGGTGAAGTATCAAACTAGTTTGGAATGCGTGGCTAAGCGCATGGTAGTGAGAACAGCTGAAGGTAAAGAACTGGTAATGATAGGTAATAGGAGGGATTATCTATCTAATGTTATATCTGCTCTGAAGGCTGAGAAAATGGTGAGGAAGGGTTGTGTGGCGTTCATGGTTTATGTTTGTGCGTTAGAGGCCAAGGAATTAACTGTAGGGGAGGTTCGAACGGTGAAGGATTTTTCTAATGTGTTTCCAGAGGAGCTTTCGGGTTTACCCCCAGATCGTGAGGTTGAGTTTGGGATAGATCTGTTACCAGAACCGCGCCAGTGTCTATTGCCCCATATAGGATGGCACCGAAAGAATTGGTGGAATTGAAGGCAGAGATTCAAGAGTTGCTGGATCGAGATTTTATCCGGCCGAGTGTTTCACCTTGGGGAGCACCTATGCTTTTCGTTAAAAAGAAAGATGGTACAATGTGGATGTGTATAGACTACTGCCAGCTGAACAAGTTGATGATCAAGAACAAGTATTCGTTGCTGAGGATAGATGATCTGTTCGATCAGCTTAAGGGTGCATCGGTCTTTTCCAAGATTGATTTAAGGTTAGGGTATCACCAGCTTAAGGTGAAGGAGGCTGATATTCATAAAACGTGTTTCGTACTCATTATGGGCACTACGAATTTTTGGTAATGCCATTTGGCTGTCCAATACGCCAGTAGCGTTCATGGACATGATAAATCGGGTGTTTCGGTCATATTTGGACCGATTCGTAGTAGTCTTTATAGAAGACATCTTGGAGTACTCGAAGTCAAAGGAAGAGCATGATGAGCATCTTCGTGTGGTTCTGCAGATTTTGAAGGAGAAGCGGTTGTTCACTAAGTTCTATAAATGCGAGTTCTGGTTGGAGGAGGTAACTATCTTAGGTCATGTGGTGTCAGACGAGGGGATTAGAGTGGACACTCGGAAGATTGAGGCGGTATTAGATTGGAAAACACCCAAGTCGATGGCAGAAATTTAAAGTTTCCTGGGTTTGGCGGGATATTATAGAAGATTTATAGACGGGCTTTCTTTGATTGCAGCGCTGTTGATCAAGTTACTGAGGAAAGGGGTTCCATTTGTGTGGGCAGACAAGCAGCAGGAAAGTTTTGACAAATTGAAGATGATTCTGATAGAAGCTCCGGTCTTGATTCAGCCTGAGGCAGGGAAGGAGTTCATGGTTTACTGTGATACGTCGCATACTGGTCTTGGATGTGTGTTGATGCAGGAGGGAAAGGTAGTGGTGTATGCATCCTGGTAGCTGAGATCGCACGAAGTTAACTATCCAACGCATGACCTGGAATTGGCTGCAGTGGTTTTTGCCCTAAAGATATGGAGGCACTATTTGTACGGGGAGAAGTCAATAGTGTACACGGATCACAAGAGTCTGAAGTACCTCTTGACTCAGAAGGACTTGAATTTGAGGCTGCGGAGATGGATCGAGTTGTTGAAGGACTATAACTGTTCAATTGAGTATCATCCGGGCAAGGCCAACGTGGTGGCACACGCGTTGAGCCGTAAGGTAGTGTCAGACTTGAGAGCAATGTTTGCTCATCTCAGTTTGTATGACGACGGAGTCTATTAGCAGAATTACAGGTGAAACCGTCATGGGTTGTCAGGTTAAGGAGAAACAGCTAGTGGATGAAGTCCTAAGTACTCGGAGGGTGCAAGTGCAGAGTGGTGGATTGGAAGGTTATAGCTTGACCAGTGATGGAGTGTTGTGTTTCCAAGGAAGGGTTTATATGCCGAAGGACATTGAGTTGAGACAGCGAATTCTTTAGGAAGCTCATAGTAGTCCATACGCTATGCATCCTAAAGGTAGCAAGATGTATCAGGATTTTCAGGAACAGTTCTGGTGGCCGGGTCTAAAACGGAAGTAACTTAGTTTGTGGGTAAATGTCTAACGTGTTAGCAGTCAAAGCTAAACATCAATTGCCTTCGGGCCTATTACAGCCAATCAAGATTTCGCAGTGGAAGTGGGAAAGGATTACGATGGATCTCGTCACTGGGTTACCCCTTACGCCTAGCAAGAAGGATTCAGTTTGGGTGATAGTAGATCGTTTGACTAAATCGGCTCATTTTTTACCTATTAGGGTGGATTACTCACTCCAAAGATTGGCTAAGTTGTATGTGGCAGAAATAGTGAGACTGCATGGGGTACTGGTATCGATCATCTCTGATATGGATCCTAGATTCACGTCGAGGTTTTGGAAAGCGTTGTATCAGGCACTGGGTATGAGATTGGATTTCAGTACATCATTTCATCCGCAGTCAGATGGGTAGTCAGAAAGGGTAATACAAATCTTAGAGGATATGTTGAGAGGTTGTGTCTTGGATTTCAAAGGCAGCTGGGAAGAATTTCTACCACTGGCAGAATTCGCATACAACAATAGTTATCAGGCAAGCATTAAGATGGCACCATATGAGGCGTTATATGGTGAGAAGTGTCATACACCTATGTGTTGGACAGAGTTGGGTGAGCGTCAAATGTTGGGTCTGGAGTTGGTTGCTGAAACAAAGGAGAAGGTTAAGCTGATTCGAGCTCGTCTGAAGGAAGCTTGGATAGGCAGAAGTCTTATGCCGACCTCAAACATAGGGATATGGAGTATGCAGTGGGTAACAAGGTCCTTTTGAAGGTATCGCAGTGGAAGAAAGTGCTAAGATTTGGTCGGAAAGGCAAACTTAGCCCTAGGTTTATTGGGCCATATACGGTGTTGAAGCGAGTGGGACCGGTAGCTTATCAGCTCGAGTTTCCAGTAGAATTGAGTCAAATTCATGATGTGTTTCATGTCTCCATGCTTAGGCGCTATCGATCTGATCCAAAGCATGTTGTGTCAGTGGAAGAGATCAAGGTGAGCCTAGATTTGACCATAGAGGAGGAGCCAGTGCAGATTCTAGATCGGGATGTGAAGGTTTTGCGTAAGAAGTCGGTTCCACTGGTAAAGGTATTATAGCGAAACCATGGTACGGAAGAGGCCACGTGGGAACCAGAGGATGTGATGCGGCAACAATACCCTCAACTCTTTTGACCAGGTAATTTCGAGGCCAAAATTTCTTTAAGGGGGTAGAACTGTAATATTCGGAATTAAGGGCTTTGCATTCATTATGTTTCTGTGTGTTGGTATGCTCTATCTATTAATTTGTTATGTTTGGGGTTCCCAGGAAGGCTCGGGATGAGCTTAAATTTTGGTGAAAATTTCAATTTTGGGCACTCTAGGGGAAATCTAGCAAGGACAGGCTTTAAGGATCATTGCTAGTGATTATTGACGCAAGAGGAGACTTGGTGGAGTGGCAAGGGATGCCACTTAAGGCTTGCAGTAGTGACACCTTAAGGGGAGCTTAGAGGAGGTGGGAGTAGGTTCGAGTCGTATAGTCTACTTTTTGGAGTTTATTTTGGCGTTGGGATGGAGAGGTGATGGAGTCGGTTTGGGACCTTAAAGTGTGGGAGTTGAATAAGTCAAATTGTTTTAAATGGGTGGTCATGAGAGAAAGGTGGTGTTTGAATCATTCAACCGATTCAAATGGTGGGAGGAGAGTGAATATAGGAGACGATCAAGGGATTTGGTGGCTTGTTGAGGGGTGGTTGACCGAATGTGGCTTGGTGTAAGGGGGGAGCTTTGGGTTTTGGGGGCTAGGTGAGGTGCATGTGCTGAATTTGTTTAGTAGACTTTGGAGCATTTTTGTTCATTTTTCTCTTTGGCAAATCACTCATACCACATTTGGCATTTTTTTTCTCTTTTCTCTCAAATACAAATCGAAACCTCTTCTAAGCATTTTTTTTCTCTTCTTTTCTTTCCTCATTTCATCTATTGGTGCTTGGCCGGAATTACCATACCCCTTTACTCATCATCTTCATTGTTTCTTCTCTTTTTCAAAAGCCAAAAACCGAATCAACACTCCTCCCTTTCAACCTACTACTTTTCTTCTCTCAAACCCTTTCTTGTGCTGAAATACACAAGTCTTCTTCTCTTGTTTGCTAAAGCCGAATCACCTTACCATTCTTTCCCTATTTTTCTTTCAGTATTTGGAGGAGCCGAACCCTATTTTCTTGTTGAGGTAAGTTGTTGTTTTCTCTCAATTGTGTCATAAGGGCTGAAACTCTCTAATCCTCTTTTCACTCTTGATTCTTGGCAAAACCGATTAGCTGTGCTCATATCTCCTTTTCCCTTCATACGTTTTCTCTTAGTCTACTAGGTCCCGAAAGTAATCTCTCCTCTCTGGTTCTCCTAGCCAAATCTCAACCCACCTCTGGTAGTAGATCGTCAGCACTCATCCTCTCTTAATCATTTTTGGTAAGTGTTGAGGTGAGGGTGATCATTTTCTCACGTTATTTTCTCTTCGAGCTCTATGTTAATTTCAAATGGCTTTTGGGATCTATGGTTTTGTGTTCGGTTGATTGTAGGGAGGAGTGTAGCTACATTCCGTTGATCTTTGGGATTTGTTCGGCTAGTGATTAAGCCTAAAGGCTCGGGTGTTGATCAATCTTGGTAAGGGATCTATTTCTTTCGGGTTAATTCTTAATTCTTAGTTATTCTCTGTGTAACCAGATTCGATGACCAAAGGTTTTATGGACCCTATGGCTAACCAAATAGTAGAAGGGGTCAGACCTGTGACCCCAGGCCCCAAATTTAAGAGGAGGGCCATGTCTGCGGCTCGTGATTGGCCGTCGGGGTGTGGGCCAGCATCCGAGCAGGAGAGTAGACAAATCGCAGTTGGGTCGATTAACGACAGTACCGACATAGAAAGTGTAGTTTTGCGCATTATCAGGTGTGTACCTCTTACACACTTCATAATCAATGTATTGCTATGTTATTAACTTAAACACTATTTAAAGCTGGAATAACGTGGATATCGATATGCTACCCTTATGGGTAGGAGCGAGGACTCCGGGTAAGTCCGTTCTGATAGTTAATTATATGTAATTGCTGATGATTATGTATACGCTATGTTGCAGTATGTTATTAATTGAAAAAGCATGTAAGTAATGTATGTGTAAGCATGTGCACTGAAATGGATATTATGAGAGGAGGGGGAAGATGTGATATTTGTGACTTTGGGTCACTAGTGGTTTGGCACCACCAGTGGTTTGGTACCACATGTGATACTTATGACTTTGGGTCACCAGTGGTTTGGCACCACATTGGATATTTTAGTGACTCGTCCCTGTGGCTTGGTACCACAGTGGGTTGGCCCCACATATTACATTAAAAGGGGATTGTCACCAGTGGTTTGGTACCACAAAGTGGGTTGGCCCTACTTATGGATAATTGTGACTTTGGGTCACTAGTGGTTTGGCACCACCAATGGTTTGGTACCACACGGGGTAGAATATGGAGTGTTGGATGGCTAGGCTTGGGTTGCATGACATTCTTACTTGATTATGAAACTGTGCAAGAGTGCTATTATAATCGGGAGGGGGATTATATACTGAGTCTTGGTGACTCACCCTTCCCTTACTTTTTGCAGATGAAGCTTAGATCGCGGATATGGAGCCGGGGTGGACTCGAGGATGCCATGCATCAATTTTTCTGGGTTTTACTTTAATTACTTCCTTGGATTAATTTACTTTTAAATTTTGAGTTTTGGATTTGTAATAAGGTCGCTAAATTTTATTATTTCGGGTTTTGATTATTTGTTTTAAGTTTTATCGTACTGTGCTCAAGTTAATTAATTTAGCATGTTCTAATAACCTCTAAAATCAACATTTTCAAAAATTTTACAACTTATCGTGTTTTCAAACTTTACCATCGGGTAACACTAAGAAAATGAAGTCAACAAACTAACTCAGACTTTCTCCAAACCAAGATTTCTTTATGTTCATATACAAAATGGTTTTCAACTATATTATGCTAACACACTCAGGTTTTCATAAAATCAAACGGCTTTCCAAAATTTGATACTACAAACGATCTTCTAAAAGGAGTTGTTCTTCCACACTCACAACGACAAAATGTTTTTGATCACACTTTTTCACAAAAGTAAACCAGCAACTTATTTTCTTCAAATTGTTTTCACTCTGTAACATATTGAATTCGGTCGTGGTGTGTTGACCGGGTTTGGGGTGTTACATACACCCAGTTATGCAATGTGACTCAAATCTTGGAGGTGTGGCGAATTCTGAGTACCCACCCTACAATCTGGGCTTGGAAAGCGAACAATTAAACTATACGGGTAACAATTTTTGACCTCAAAATAATCCCTATAGTAATACTTATAATCTAGGTTGGAGGAACCACCCCAATTTCTTGTGGGGTGGTCAAGGAAACCAGAGATAGCAACCACTCCCTTCAAACTTCCAACAACAGTCCTACCCATAAGAAAAGAAGCCGAACCTTGAAGAGATGTTGACAAAATTTATAGCGATGTCTAAAACTCGCTTTCAAAACACCGAGGCAGCACTTAAAAATCAACAAACATCGATTAAAGGAATCAAAAACCAGTTAGGGCAACTCGTAAAGCTGATCTCTGAACGACCATTAGGTAGCTTTCTAGGTAACACTGAGACTAATCCAAAAGAGCAAATGCAAGCCATATCAACTCATTACAGTGAAGGGTCAGTAGAATCTGAATCTGAGCTAATGCGAGAACCTATGTAAGTAAAGGTAAGATTGAGGTAAGCCAAGAAAAGCCAAAACCGGTAATTAAAGAATACAAACCTCGTATACCTTACCTAATGTGATGAATGACGACGATACAAAAGAACAGTTTGGTAAGTTCCTAAACTCTTAAAGAAATTACATATTAACTTACCGCTTATTGAAGCTCTTTTGTAGATGCCAAATTAAAGGAAATTTTTAAAAGAGCTATTAACAAACAAGCGAAAGTTAGATGAGGAGTCGCATGTGGAACTAAACGCAGTATGCTCAATAATGTTATAGAACAGATTACCATAGAAATTAAAAGACCCAAGGAGTTTTACAATTCCATGTTTAATTGGTAGTTTATCTATTGAGAATGCTTTAGCCAATTTAGGGGCAAGCATCAATGCTATGCCATCTAAAATGTTTAAACAACTAGGTCTAGGGAAACCCAAGCAAACTAGGATGAGTATTCAATTAGCTGTTAAGACTATTCACATCCCTAAGGGTCTAATTGAAGATGTACTAGTTAAAGTTGACAAATTCATATTCCCCGTAGACTTCATTGTTTTAGATGTGGATAAAGACAATAATATCCCCTTAACTTTAGGAATACCTTTTCTAGCAACTGCCATATCTAAAATTGATGTCAGCACAGGTGAACTCATACTTTGTATAGGTGATGAATCAATCAGTCTTCAAGCTCTCGACTCAGCTAGAACGTCGAGTGAGAAAGTTGAGGATGTAAATTCCCTTGATAAGAATTCAATTAAACTTTCTTTTTAGGAAACACCACGGAATTCCACTATAGAGATAGATCCTATAGTTCTTACCAATGAGAAAATATCTCATGAGGAACAACGACTTCAGATCGATGAGCTAAATGAATGGGAGACACATTTCAAGGAGGAATCAAACCCACACGAAGTGAAACTGAAGGAACCCCCAGAAGAACTAAAAGGAACATCAAATCACTTCAAAATAGGAGATCAGGTACTATTAAATAGAACAAACCCACGAATCGCCAAATCAAACCTGAAGATAAACGAAGAGATCCCTTTATGGTACTTAATGTTTTCCCTACGAAACAGTCGATGTAAGTAATTCTACTTTCAGTACTTTCAAAGAAAACTCCACTCAACTCAAATTATATGAGGATAGCATGAAAAAGGATTTTTCACTCCTTAAACCATCGTGAAGGTACGAATGAGATGTAAGTCTAGCTTAAGACTTTAAACGAGCACTTCTCGGGAGGCAACACGAGCGCTAACCCTATTTATTTTCATTTTTTTTTAGTACCTAACTACAAAATAACAAAGTTAATGAAGCGCAGATCTTCACATCATACGGCTGTGGCGTAGCCGTGTGGATGCTATGGATTTCTGTACTGACATGGCAAAGATAGTACGAGACAGGACGAGAAAAATATCTTTGAATCACAGACTCATCTAACACCACGGCCGTGTGACATAGCTGTGGCTGACACTGATGAACCAACACTAGCGTGGCAGCTTAAATACAAGGCATGGGAGAAGCGATTGAACCACCACATAGCTGTGTGACACAACACGCCCACGATACACAAGTGTGGGGACATACCAGAGTTGAAAATTTTCTATTTAAAATACCCTTCTCCCCTTCTCACCCATTCCCTATCCACTCTCCACTCCCTTCCATCTTCACTCTCCCCCTTCTTCATTCTATAAAAGTCTCAATCTATGCTTCAAAAATGTCGAAGAAACGGAAAGATCCGAGTCCTGTCTCCCTGTGCGAGATAAATCAACATAAGTTTATACCGGCCACTTCATTAACTCGACAAGCCAAGGGTCTTTGAGACCATTTAGCTTTTATTCTTCTTTTCTCTTCTCCTTTATTTTCCTTCTCTTTGACTTTCTTATGCTTAATGAAGTTTATTTCATTTTAGTTTCTTGGTTTTAGGTTCTAAAGGCTGCTAGGGAATCACAACACCACGGCCTTAGAAACCACACCCACCTCGTGAACCATCTACCAATAAGGACTTTCTAGTCCATTCATCTTCTCTTTTAGTTTTATTTTAATTCATATTTTCTTTCTTGTTATCTTTATTTACTTTAATTATATAATTAGTATAATTTAAATTATTATTATTATTTCCTGTCTAATTCTTCACGAGTTACCCAATTTATTCATCTAGCACAGGAATTAGAAGCGCTCCCTCCAACTTATCTTTCACCTTCGAATCTAGTTTCCACACTTCCAAACTCAAAGAACTCATCCAAAATTCAGGAAGTTTCACCTCTTTCCCTCTCTTTTGATTTTCTTAGTATATGATTGTTATATATCTTTGTACATTGAGGGCAATGTACATATTAAGTGTGGGGGGTGAAAGTTTATTAGAAAAAGTGCCTAACTTTTTGCATTATTCTCAAATCCTTGAATGATATTCTGTCCTAAAGTAATTTCCTCATATCACTAATTAGAATGAAATTCCTGTTGATTCATGATTTTTATTAATATGTTTTAGATTAAGTCATTGATAATTGTACAATGATGATTTAAACTTTAAGATACTAGAGAATCAAGCATGATGAGTCTATTTTCAAAAATTAAAATTCTGTTAGGTTGTCTACCTGAATCTAAATTGTTACCTTGAAGTTTGAAATTTACAAGGTTGACATCAAAATACCCATAATTTTTATGAGATTTTGAGCCTTTTAGAGCATACATTCTTTTCGTGCTCCCTTTTTTTTGAGTGTGTCAACATTGATTTGTTATTCTAGAACTTGCTTCGATTATATATGTCTAGACCACACTATTAAGTTGATATACAGAGATGATTAAGGCACCTAGGATTTAACCCACTTACTCTACTAAAAGCCTACCCTCATAATTGACCCCTAGTGAACCCCTTTGATCCTAACAACCCTTTTATTGACTCAACCCACTAATATTAACCCGAAACCCATATCATATTTTTTATCACCATTCCTTTTGATTACCCTTCTATCGAGATTTGTTTTGATTAGTTGCCTAATTAGATTATTTCAGTTGTTAAAGTTTTATTGATTTCTGTTCTTAAAAAAAATCGAAGTATATTCATTATCATCAAAATATATTCATTATTAGTTTTATGATTAAGCGAGCCTATACGTTTAATTTCAACATCTTGAATAAGAAGCTCGTATTATTAGTATTACAAGTTTTCAATTGATGTAATTATTCAAATTATTAGTCATTTTCCTAATTAGGTGATTGTCAATTCAATCTCGATTCTAACCCTTCTAATTCAGCCTTTATCCACACCTTTAACCGAGCCCCGTTACAACCCTTTTTAAAGACCTTTTGATTTGTGTATCATCTCATTTTACAGTGGTGGAGATTTGATTTACAAGCAAGCCTATGGTAATAACTTTTCATGTTTGACTTTTGAGAGCTTTATTTTGGAACCTTAAACACCTTGAGTGATTTGAGTGAATCTTAAGTGAGGATGTCAACTTTTGTTGATTTTGAATTAAGGGTGATTATTATGTAAGGGGAAAAACCTATCTTTTTAGTGCTACAAACTCATGACATTGATTTTTTGAATCTTTAGGACTCTTTGAGTTGAATTATCCATGTATAAATTATATATGAATTACGATGAGGCATTATCAATGAATATTTTGAATTGAGGAAGTTTGTTTTAATTGTGAGTTGAGAATTTTGCTTGAGGACAAGCAAAAGCTTAAGTGTGGGGGTATTTGATAAACCGTAATAGTAACAATTTTTAATCCCACATTTAACATACTTTTGGATGATTTTTCCCTTTAATTATGGAAATAGGTGCTCCTAATCCTTTGTTTTCATGTTTTATACTTAGTAGAGCACTGGAGGATGAAAAGAACGAATAATGGGCCGAAAACAGAGAAAATGGGCCAAAGTAAGAAATCCACAAGACTTGGGCCCAAGACCACACGACCATGCCTCTTAAGAAGGTTCGGCCACGGCCTGGACCCCAAAAACACGGTCGTGCCTCATCAACAGGTTCGAGCATGGCCTATCCACGATTTACACAGGCGTGTGCCATGGGCGTGTCCCTGCCTCAGGAAAATAGAATTTTATTTGGATTAGGGTACTTAGAGGCAAAGAAACATATTCCAAAAGCCTATATAAAGACCCTAGAAGCCAACCTTTAGGGGGGAGTTCAGCTAGGCCATAGAACCGAGCCAGAGTAGTTAATTTTAGGGATTACTCGAAGAAAGACAGTTGATTCATCTCAAGAAGCCGGAATCATACTCAAGACGGAGGATCTCTCCTTCAATTCCTTCAGGGGGTTTTAAGGATTTCTTATGTTTTGTTTTATATTTTCTTCTGAGATGTTTTCTTTTACAATTATGAACTAAGCCCTCAGATACTTGAAGGGGATGAAACCTAAGATAAATCTTGTTATTGTTATCTAAGCTGTATTATAAATACTTGATTTGTTCTTAACTATGTGTTATTAATTCTTGTTTCGGTATTTCCGGGATATTGATTCAAGTGTGATGTACTTAGGCAGAGGAGGAAGAGACCTTGTCTAAGAGTAGATCTAGCATAGTTAAGCGGAGTTGCTCGCGCGCCTAGAGATAGGGTGACAAAAATCTGCCGGATTAGGGTCAAACCTAAAATGCGAGCCTATAGATCGAGTTAATGCAATTCTAGGGTTTTAATTAGAAAGAGATTTCAATTAATCAATCTAGGGTTAGACGTTAGTAGCCTTGAAGAGAGATATTAATATAAATTAGGGAATCCTACAGATCAAGTCAAGTGAATAAATCGTCTGGTTCAGAGTTAGATAACAAGTGAAGTCTAGGTGGATTCTTCATCAGGTATTGTCTAATTCAATCGATTTTCTCTCAAGTTTTCCCTCAATTTATTTTCTTTGTCTCTGCATCTTTAGCTTAATAATTAGTTAATTTTAGATTAGATAAACAATTCCCTAAATTCATAGGCTAAATAATAGAAAAAGAGTTAATATTAGTACTTTTGGTTTCTTTGGGTTCGACAATCCGGTCTTGCCACTAGCTATACTACTGTTCGATAGGTGCACTTGCCTCCATCGTTGTCTTAGTTAGTTTCCATGTTCGATCATTCTTTTTATAATTTTTCAAGACTCGACAGACACAATCAAAGCATTATACCAATTCAATCCATATCTCCAATGCAAACACACCAACGTATGTACCATTTAGCTCAATCTAATCTCGAGCATCTCTAAGCAAAATCCATCCAAAAACTTACCAATTCATTATGACATCTTTTCATCTATAATATACCAAATTTGCATCATAAAACATAGATCAAATGTTACCATATGCACATCCATTTACAAGCCATATCACATAGCTTATATATACAAGTCAAAACATCAACCATTTCAACTAGACTATACATGCCATACTTAAACATGTACACATTCATAAGGTACCAAAATAGAGTTTGATAGTGTGGTGATGATCCTCGACGACCCCCGAGCCTCCCGTAGCTTTAACGATCTATAAAACAATGCAAACACACACACATAGTAAGCTTTCAAAAGCTTACTAAGCTATATACAAATAAACTCAACATTTAAACATTCATAATCATAACAAATACAAGGTCATTAATGGATTTCTATTGCAAATTCATAATTATTCTTTGGCTCATTTGTTTAGCCATTGCTTACTAACAAATCATATCTCCAAGTATCTCTTTTGATCATGGCACATTCATACATATATCTCATTTTGTCTCATTGAATCTATGCACATATCTCTATTTTGCAAAGTCACATATACTAACCTTTCATGCTTAAACTTAATATACACTTCAAATGTACCTGAAATGGTTACACATTTCATATTGTCTTTCTTTTCTCGAAATTGACCGTTGAACCATTCAGAATAAAATAGGATACTCGGATAACTCGGAATAATCGTATAATGCCAACATCCCAGACATGGTCTTACATGTAATCAAATATCGATGCCACTATCCCAGACAGGGTCTTACACGAATCAAATATGACGCCAACATCCCAGATGTGGTCTTACACTATATCTCATATCAGAACCTTATGTCATGACATATGAATCCAATCCGTTCCTAAGGTTCATATGGGACTTTTCAAACATTGACACATTGTAGATACTTTCTCGATTTTCACATGTATATTTTCAAAGCCAATCATCACAATTCAATAACATATGAACATGAATAAATCAACTTAAATACATTTATTTGTATATAGACTTACCTCGTATTCAGATATAAACGGACAGATTCGACTACTCGATCACTTTCTAGTTTTATCGATCTAAATCCGTTTTCTTTGGTTCTTGATCTATACATATTCAAATTCAACTCTTTTATTTACCAAATCATTAAATTTAATAAAAACACACATTTAGGGAAATTTATAAATTAGCCCTCATATTTTCACATTTTAATATTTAAGTTCCTATTTGACAAAATCACAAAATACACATAATTTCCTTGTACCCATGCTTAGCCGAATATTCACATGCTTCATCTAAGTCTACACATTTCATTTATTTCATGTTTTAGTCCCTCAAAATATTATTTTCACAATTTAGTCCAAATTACTCAAATTCACCAAAAATCCAAAGACAAAATATGTAAATCATATATTTCTTATTTCATCAACTAACATCACAAAGCTTAAACATTCATCAATTAAACATCTCATAATCTTCATCAAATTTCAAAATTAAGGCATAGGTTTTGTAGTACTCGAAGCAACGATTACAAAAACATAGAAATTATCAAAAACCGATCAAAATCCATACCTTAATCAAGCTTAGTGATGGTCGAACCCTATTTTTCTTCTTTTTTTCTTTTTTTTTCCTTTCAAATTCGAAAATGGTGGTGAAAAGATGAACACTTTATGTTTTATTTTATTTTTTATTTACTAATTTAGCTAATTACTAAACTAGCCTTTTTATTTTCATTTGAATTCCACTATCTTAAGGCATTTTTGTCCATCAAATATTCATATGGTTTATTAACAACATAAGGAATCCATATAATAAAAGCCATAGCAAATAGATACTTTTATATATGTCATACTAGATTTACAATTAACGCGATTTAGTCCTTTTATCAAATTAAGCACACAAACAACAAAATTAATTTATGGAACTTTCACAAACGATTAATCACATACTGCAAACACAGAAAACAATATTAAAATATTTATCTGACTCGAATCTATTGTCTCAAAACCACTATTTCGATTAGGGTCTAATCCTGACTGTTACAATTCTCCCCTTTAAGGATTTTCGTCCTTGAAAATCTTACTGTTAAATAGATTTTGATATTGTTGTCTCATAGTATCTTTGGGCTCCCACGTAGCCTCTTCCACTCCGTGTCGATGCCATAAGACTTTCACTAATGAGATTTTCTTATTTCTCAATTCTTTCACCTTGTGATCTAAAATCTGAATCGGTTTTTCCTCGTAAGTCATATCGGATCAAATTTCAATCTCAAACAGAGAAATCATATTTGATGGATCGGATCTGTATCGATGAAGCATTGATACGTGAAATACATTATGAATCTTTTCTAGCTCAGGTGGTAGCAACAATCTGTATGCAACAGGTCTAATGCACTCAATAATTTTATACAACCTGATGAATCTCGGACTTAGTTTGCCTTTTCTGCCAAAACGAAGTATTTTCTTCCACGGGGACACTTTCAAGAACACTTTATCACCTATCTCAAATTAAATATCTTTTCGTTTCAAGTCTGCATAAGATTTTTAATGATTTGATGCAGCTTTCAGACTATTATGAATCACTTTCACTTTCTGTTCAGTTTCTTTGATCAAATCGACCCCGTGTATCTTACTTTTATTTAGCTCAGTCCAATACAAAGGTGCTCGACATTTGCGTCCGTACAAAGCTTCATAAGGTGCCATTTTGATACTCGATTGAAAACTATTATTATACGTAAACTCAATCAATGGTAAATATTGTTCCCATGAACCATCAAACTCAAGAATGCAACATATCAACATATCCTCGATAATCTGAATAATCCGCTCGGATTGACCATCCGTCTATGGGTAAAAATCTGTACTAAAATGCAATTTATTACCTAAGGCCACTTGCATTTTCCTCCAAAATCGTGAAGTAAACCTCGGATCTCTGTCAGACACAATAGATAGTGGTACCCCGTGCAATCTCACAATATCATAAATATATAGCTCAGCTAACTTATCAAGTGAGTAATCGAATCGTACCAGAATAAATGAGCTATTTTCGTCAATCTGTCAACTACGACCCATATTTCATCTTTCTTTCTCGGAGACACATGCACTCCTAAAACAAAATCCATCGTCACTCAATCCCATTTACACTCAAGAATCATTATCGATTGTAACAAACTAGATGGCACTTGATGTATAGCTTTAACTTGCTGACAGGTTAAACATTTTGACACAAAGTTAGAGATATCTTTTTTCATTCCAGGCCACCAATAAAATCGTTTCAAATCATGATTCATCTTTGTAGTTCCGGATGGATAGATAAGTGACTATTATGAGCTTCTTTCAATATTGATTGAACCAACTCTGAATTCCTTGGAACACAAATCCGATCTCAATATCTCAAACAATTATCATCATCAACTTGAAATTCAGAATCAGAGTTCAAATCACATTGAGCTCGTTTCACTAGCATTTCATTATCAAATTTCTAAGCATCACATATTTGCTGTAAGAAAAATGGTTTCGCTTTCAATTCATCGAAAACTGAACCATCATCAGACAAGTCTAGATTAGCATTCATCGCACGTAATGCAAACAGTGATTTTTGACTCAATGCATCAACAACAACATTTGCCTTACCTAGATGATAATCTATCACAAGCTCGTAGTCTTTCAATAGTTCTAACCATCTTCTTTGTCGTAGATTCAAATCTTTCTGAGTCATCAAATATTTCAGACTTTTATGATATGAGAACACATGATATTTTTCACCGAAGAGATAGTGGCGCCAAATCTTTAATGCAAACACAATCGCAGCTAACTCAAGATCGTGTATCGGATAATTCTTTTCATACGGTTTCAATTGTCTCAAGGCATAAGCTATAACTTTTCCTTCCGCATAAAAACACATCCCAGACCATTCAATGAAGCATCACTTTAAATCACAAATTCTTTACTTGATTCTGGTTGTACCAAAACTGGAGCTTAGGTCAAAAGGGCTTTAAACTAATCAAAGCTTTTCTGACATTTATCGGACCATTCAAATGTCATATATTTTTGAAGCAATCTAGTTAACGGAGTTGCAATCATTGAAAAGCCTTTTACAAACCATCAATGATAACCAGCAAGTCCAGAAAACTATGAACTTCAGACACACTTTTCAAAGCTTCCATTCTAAAATAGCTGAAATCTTGCTCGGATCAACTCGTATACTAGATGCTGACACAATATGTCCCAGAAAACCAACTTCACGCAACTAGAATTCACATTTACTAAACTTTGCATACAATTACTTTTCTCGCAGAGTTTGTAGCATGATTTTCAGATGTTCAGCATGCTCAATTTCATCACGTGAATAAATCAAAATGTCATCAATGAATACAATAACAAATCGATCTAAATACGGTGTAAAAATTTTGTTCATTAGATCCATAAAAATAGAAGGAGCATTTGTTAGTCCGAAAGGCATAACTCAAAACTCATAATGCCCGTACCTCATTCTAAAAGTAATTTTTGAAATGTCTGAATCTTTTACTTGCAACTGAAAATATCCCGATCTCAGATCTATCTTTAAAAACATGGTGGCTCCTTTCAGCTAATCAAACAAATTATCAATTCTAGGTAGAGGATATTTGTTCTTGATAGTCACTTTGTTCAACTGACGGTAATCAATGCACATTTTCATCATGCCATCTTTCTTTTTCACAAATAGAATGGGAGCACCCCAAGGTGAGAAACTCAGATCGTGCAAATCCTCTATCAATCAATTCTTGCAACTGTGATTTCAACTCTTTCAATTTTACTGATGCCATTCTATACGGAGCTATCAAGATGGGAGTCGTTCCTTGTAATAAATCAATACCAAATTCAACTTCGCGTATCGGAGGCAATCCTGGTAATTTTTCAGGAAATACGTTAGGGAATTCACAGACAACTGCACAGATTCAACTTTATTTTTAGTCACTCTCGAATCAATCACATAGGCAAAATAAGCTTCATAACCCTTTTTCACATAACTTTGAGCTTTCATCACTGATATCATAGCTGGTAACCTATTCAAATCATTAGATTCAATCTGAACTATTTTATCATTCTGACATCTCAAATAAATAGTCTTTCGTTTGTAGTTCACAACAGCATCATGCATTATTATCCAATCCATACCCAAAATTATATCAAATTCATCAAAAGGTAATAACATCAGATCAGCTGGAAAATAAACATCTCGAAACATCAACAGACAATTCTTGCATACCTAGTCAATCAAAACACATTTACCTAAGAGGTTCGATACTCTAATAACAAATTCAGTAGACTCCACAGAAAAGTCTTACTGGATACTAAGTTCATGCATATATACGAATGAGTAGACCCTAGATCTATCAATGCAATCACAGAAGCATCATAAAGAGTAAATGTACCCGTAATAACATCTAGAGATGAAGCTTCCTCACGGGTTAAAATGGCATAAGCTCTAGTAGGTGCCCTAGCTTCAGATCTTGCAATTGTATCTTTTGTAGCTCTCTGACTACCACTGATGTTTCTTGTGTTTCTAGAAGGTCTACCTCTAGCTAAAGCATTATCTGATTTTAGATTCTGTACAATTTCTTGCTCAATATACTTAGGCAATCCCGAATAAAATGGTCTAATGATCCACATTTAAAAAAGCTTGGTCATTCAATCCACATTTAAAACAACCTCATTAAAATCTAAAAAAATAAGTTAAAACATTTAAAATCCCTTAAAATCCAGATCTAGAAATTTAGGTTTTTAATGGACAAGATTAATTAATAAATTGAAGAGAGAAGAGAACTTAAACAAGCTAATCGAGAGAAATGACAATGGCACTTTTTAGGCAATGTTTGGGATCGATCTTGGAGTTAAAAATTTTAGATTTAGGGCTAATTTAATTGAGGAAAATTGCAGCAAAATAGCAAAGGAGATGGTGCACAATCTTGATGCAAAAAGAAGACTAAGAAGAATATGGTAAAAGGGGAGGTGTAGGCAACGGCAACAATGGAGGAAAAGGAAAAGAAAAAAAATAGAGTTGAAGGGAAGGAGAGGGTGTAACAGCCCATTTTCAGTGAAATAGGAATAGTGGTTTCAGGACCACAAATTCGAGTTAGAAAGAAATATATTTTAATATTATTGCACGAATTGCATTATGATAGAAATGACATATAAAAATTTCATTGAGAAAATTTTACCGATTTCATGTTTAATTGGGGAAAGGACCAAATTGCATAAAATGAAAAAGTTGAGTTCTAGTAGCTATAAGTATCAAATAGCTATGGAATTCAAAACTAGAGGTCCTTATATAGTAATTAGATCATTAAGAAAAGTTAGTAGATATTTTTGGATGAATCATCCATGGAAAATTAGAAAAATAAAAGGACTAAATTAGAAAGATAAAATAATAAAAGATAATATTTTAATTAAATAGAAAAATATCATCATTTTATATCATCTTCCCCAAACTAAGACATGGAAACCCTAGGAAAGAGAAAATTGTTCAAGCAAGCTTAATTGGCTCAATTGGGTAAGCATTCTTGTCTCGTTTTTAGTAATTTTTATATTTTCGAGTTCATAATAGCTTAATCTATCTATTTTTGGGATCAATTTGAAAATATATTAAAGTAATGCAAATTTTCCATGGATGAATATGGTGAAAATTTAAAATTTATGGTATAAAATGAAAGGTTGTTGATAGATAAACAACTTTTGTAAAGTGAATTTTCATGAAATTGTGATTTAAGGACTAAATTGTAAAGATGTAAAATTTATGGAAAATTTTGACTCTTATGAAATATATGTGCTATAAATGTTACATGTAAAATTTGGTTAGTCTTGGAATAAGGAATAAATTGCATGAATTTTATTTTTCGAGCCTAGGGACGAAATTAGAATTAATGAAAAGTATAGGGGCAAAATGGTATTTTTGTCTAAGATGTGAATTGGATTGAATTAAGTATGAAATGGATTAAATTGATGTTAAATTTATTTATATAGATCGAAAAAACTCAAATACGAAGTTAGATCGAGGAAAAGAAAAAAGTACCAGAATAGTAGATTTTTGTATACGAACAAGTAACAAGGTAAGTTCGTGTAACTAAATTATGTATATTGATATGTTTGAATTACATGTTGTATTTGTATAATTGTATAAATGTTTAATGTATGAAATTAATCACATGTTTGATATTACTTGATAAATGATAAGTCCGGCTTGAATAATGAAATCCAATGTATACAGTATTTTCCCGTATTGATTATAGTTCTGCATATGTTGCGGACATTATAGCTCGGACGAGCATCCTATTAAAAGCCTTCTCGAGCATTCATGTTATATATAGTTCCTACAAGCATCCTGATTGGTAGTGATCGTACATGTGTTTCACACTATCGCAGCTCTCTGTGAGCGTCCTGTTACATGATTC
The DNA here is from genome assembly GCA_025506655.1 of Gossypium rotundifolium. NCBI lineage: Eukaryota > Viridiplantae > Streptophyta > Magnoliopsida > Malvales > Malvaceae > Gossypium > Gossypium rotundifolium. Next base: position 114,493,497 of record CP106734.1, on the reverse strand, counting down.
CATCTGTTGTGATCCAGTATTTACTGTGGACACAAACGTAGCTCTTCGTGAGTGTCCTGATATAGGCACTTTATGAGCTTCCTGACATGGCTTGCTTGAACTCTCTATTTTGCTATCCGGAGCTCCCTGTTAATAACTCTACAGAGTTACTTGTTAAGCTCAATGAGCTTCCTGATTAAAACTGTAACAGCCCGGTTTAGACCCTAGTTAGAACAGTGGTTTTGAGACCACAAATTTGAGGTTAGAAAAATATTTTAATATTATTTTCTGTGTTTACTATGTGTGATTAAGCATGTACTAAAGTTTTGTGAGTTAATTTGTTCGTCTGTGTGTTTAATTTGAGAAAAGGATTAAATTGCATTAAATGAAAAATTTGCATGCTTTATGAAAAGATACTTATTCAATGTGGCTTTTAAATGTGGAGGATTTATATGGCAATCTGGCCATAAGAGGAGTAAGTGGACGGCAATGGTCTTTAACGACCTTATGCACATATGTTTTGTTTTATCTTATTAAAGGTTAAAATTGGAAAATTGCTTATTAAAGAATTAATAACAAAACAAATATGAAATTTAGATGTTTACCATCCTATTTGGCCGACTTTAGCAAGAAAAAAAAGAAGAAAATAGTTTTGAAGTTTCGGCTCTTGTCTTCTTTAATTAAGGTATGGTTTTGAGTCGATTTTTGATAATTTCTACTTTTCTACAAGCATTGCTTCATACTATACAAAACCCATGTTTCAATTTTGTGAATTGATGATGCTTATGAGATGTGCCATTAATGAAATGGTGAGTTTTGTGATGAGTCTTGGTGTTAAATGAAAGATATGTGTTTAATGAACATGTTTTGTTCTTGAATCCTTGGTGAATTTAGCTAATTAGGGCTAAATTGTGATAATAAAATTTTTAAGAACTAAATTGTGGAATAATTGGAATGTGTGGTCTTGTATTAGCATGGGAAGAATTTGGCTAAGCATATGTATTATGAAATTGTGTGTATTTGATAATTTTATGAAATAGGAACTAAAGTGTCGATGTAACACCCTAAAATCCGAGTATTTAAATTGCATAAATTGGTGTTTAGATTTTTAAAGGAATAAAATTTATTAATTGAGAATTTATTGAAGGAAACAAATGTCATTAGGACTTAAGTTAAATTATGTGCTAAAGAGTGTCATAAAATGAGCATATGGCATGGTGGTATTGGCGCATGGGTCATAGCAAGAGGAAGAGGTTGAATCCTTGTATAGCACCTAGATGAAATTTTGTTTTAATTTTCTGCACATAGATAGGAAGTGTCGGCCAAGGACAATTAAGGTAAGAGTTGACCATATTATTTTGGTTAGTGTATCAAAGGATTATGGAAATAGAAAATATATGGCATGGAATCAAATACTTAAGGAAAGATAGGGGAACATAAGGCACATATCAAGGGAAATTTTGGAAAGAAATCATGGCCAATTGACCATGTCTTTGGGCGACAATTTGGTATAGGAGGAGTCTAATTTTGAGTTAGTTTTGGCTAAGAATTTCTTTTCTCTCTTTGGTCATTCCTTGCACTTTGTGCAGAATTTTAATTCCTCTCCTTTCAACTTTCATCTTGGCGAATTTTGCAATTGGTAAAGCCAAAATCTTTTGACCATTTGGTCACTTTTATTCATCTTGTGAATTTTCTTTTGTATTCTCCTTGTGCCAAAAATCAACCATACCAAAACCAGTCCCTTTCTTTTCTTTTTGCCATGGTAGAATGCACTAACTCCTAAAGTCCATTTTTTTCTTCTTCTTTTCTCTTTGAAATCAAACTACCTCATCACCATCTCTTTCTCATATTCTAATTATTTCAATCAAAGTTTCTCCATCAAACACTCTTTTGGCCGAATGCTAGAGTGCCATAACCGAAATTATTTTCTCTTTTCTTTGGTTGCATAGCCGAATTCTCCAACTCTCACAAACACCTTTCTCAATCCTTTCTTTTCGATCGTGGATTATAGGTAAGGGCTTCTTTTTTTTCTTCGTTTTCATTTTATTTAGTGATATTATGGCCGAATAGTAATGGTGATTTGAAGGACTTTTTGAATCGATATAACGTTCATTCTAATAACGTTTCTTTCGTTATTATTTAGTGCAATAACGGAGATCGGAACTAAAGTGAACGGGGGAATCGTGGAAACGTTGGAAACGTTTCATTGTGGTAAGGAAATCCCACTCTTTAAAATCTCTAGTATTATTTGATATTATTTTAGATCTAACTAAAATTCCTTTGGATCTTGAAGACTTTCAAAATAGGGAAGAAAAGGGCGGTGGTTAGTCACGTTAAGAGGGGCGGATCCGTAAATCCCCATTCAAGCGAAGAGCGGTTTCGGCAATCAGGGATTTTCCACGGGTTGCGGGCCATCTTCTGAAGAAGTCCATTATTGAAGTAGTACGAACTTAGAGTCGTTATCGTTGGTGGATTCTCGGCTAGCGAATCAATAAGCGAGGAAAAGCGAAAAATCAAGTGATTCAAAATCAAGAGGGTAAGATTTTGGATCTATTATCGATTAAGATTATTTTACTGAATTAGTTGTCTAACGGATCAAAATATGTTTTAGGTCTTAGGAGCGAGAAGGATTAGTACTCTCGATAGCAGGTGTGTAACTTCACACTCATTATTTTCTCGGTTGGATGTCAATTTGGTATGAAGTAAATCGTAAAAAGCGTTTAGATCGGTAAAAGCGTAAATATTGATATTTTGACGAAAATACGTAAAAGCGTCTAAAAGCGTAAAATTACGAAAATGCCTCAAGAAATTTTTCGTTATTATGTAAATTGGATGTTTCGATAAATTGGGCCAAAATACTCTAGTTCGATAAATTGGGCCAAAATACTCTAGTTCGTTAAAATTGGGCCAAAATACTCTAGTTAGATAAATTGGGCCAAAATACTCTAGTTCGTTAAAATTGGGCCAAAATACTCTAGTTCGATAAATTGGGCCAAAATACTCTAGTTCGTTAAAATTGAGCCAAAACACTCTAGTTAGGTAAATGGGCCAAAGCCCACTAAAGCGCTAAATAGACAAATTGCTATATTATAATTATGGGCCAAATGAAATGTTATTGATAAACCCACCATGTTATGCATTATTAAGAAATTTTATATTTTATAGTACATGTATAATTGCATGGGTGGGATATATGAAGAGAAGAATGGCCAGTTGCCAAATATCTAGTTCGGTGGCTCGCCACAATAATGGCTTATTGCCTCTAGTTCGGTGGCTCTGCCACAATAATGGCTTATTGCCTCTAGTTGGTGGCTCGCCACAATAATGGCTTATTGCCTCTAGTTGGTGGCTTTGCCACAATTATAAAAAGGCTTGATGCCTACGATTGGTGTGATGGCGGGGTGGGTTGACTTGATCCCACAGTGTGATGGTTGATGCAGGGGTGTTAGCGGATGGATATTAGGTTTGGGATGGGAAATACATTTTTACATGCATTATTAATTATTTTTTTTATGATATATTGTTGAATTCTATAATTGGGCTCAAGCCCAGCATAATATCTTGATGATCTGGCCCAATAATGGTGGTAAGTGAGTTACCTTTGAGTTCTAAGTAACTTACCCTTTTAATTTTCCATCTCGGTAATGGAAATTGGCGTGGACTTGGTAGAGGATGACTTTGTGGAGGCCATCTTGAAAAACATGGGTTATTTAAACTACGAACTTTTAATAAGTATTTTTACTATTTTGGATTATTGTAATAAGGGCCTCTATAAATAATTTATGGATTTTATGTGTGTTGGGTTTTAAACTATACTTTGGACTTCTAATTATGGGCTATGATTATATGATGTTTTATTAAAATAAATTTGGGTTTTCAAGTATATGAAATTCTTTTATAAATATTTTGTTATTGTTAACTCTTTAACAAATTTCCTAAAGGTTTTGATAATACAACGATTTTCAACTAATGTTTTTTCTAATATTATCAAATTCAAATACTCTTCTATTTTTTAAAATCTAAAATTTATATTGAAGTTTTCAACTTATTGCAAATTTAAAAATAGCTCGATTCATGTAACAAACCAAATCTAGTCTCAACGCATAGACCAGGGTTTGGGGTGTTACAACTAGTGGTATCGAGCCAGATTTCAAAAACTTCGGTACGTGGTTTGGGTTATAAATAATTTACATGTGAAATCATTCAAAAATCGAGATGGCACCACAAGCGGTGGGCGACAAGTCAAGTAAGTATTTACTACTTAATGATTACTATGATATGATCATAGGAACACTCTAGAACTTCTAGTTTTAGATATGAAAAATCGTAGAGATTGAGACTATAGGATATGTTGCGAAAAATAACTTTATATCTCAAATCTCATAAAATATCGTTAATAAACAAAACAAAATTTCGATTCATAAAACTTGTAATCGGATAAGCGAACAAGCTATCATGAGTACAAGAGGGCGTGGTGCGTGGGCCTTGCGTAGGCGTGGCGTGGTAGAGGCCGAGGTGCTACGGTGAAGCACCAAATCATATGCGAAGTGGGCCTTTGCGTCAATTGAAAGTGAGGCAGGATCACGCGATCACATGGAAGAAGATCATGCATTGACTCAAGCAATGCTACGAGTCTTGGAAAGGGTCATTGGAACTAGAATTGGGCCAACAACTCGTGGGTCAATTTGAGCGACTTAAGGCAAATAATGCGAAGTTTTAGGAGGTGTCTCGTGTAGCTCAAATGTGGTGAATCTTGGCTCGAAGCGGTGGAATGGATTATGGATGATATGGAATGTCTTGTCGAGCAAAAATTGAGAGGAGCTGTATCCTTGTTAAGAGATGAGGCGTGTCGGTGGTGGCTCATTTGTTAGAAGGTAATGAAGCCTTAGCGATTAGCGGGAATTCTTTAAAGGCGCCTTCAAGGAAAATATGTTGGAGCGAGTTATGTAGGCGTCGAAGGAAGGAATTTCGAATCTTGTCCAAGGAAGTAAGGCTGTGGCGATATGAAGGTGAGTTTATGCGTCTGAGCCGCTATGCGGGACAATTGTAGCGGATCATGAGCGTTGTATGCGTTTGAAGATGGACTTAATGATGAGTGAGGGTTCGATTGCTCGCAACAAGTTAGAAATTTTCCACTCGGTGGAGAAGGCAAAATATAGAAGAGGCTAAGAACTTCGAGCAGCGAGCAAGAAAGATTAGAAACAAGAGAGAGACACAGATCTGGATCTTCAAAGAGATTTCGAAGAAACCGGAATGATGAATCGGTTCAAGGTAGAACCCGGTAGCAAATAATCAAAGTCGAGATTGCCTTGAGTGTGGGAAAAGACATTTTGGGGAATGTTGGAGGAAAGCGAGCGCATGCTACAAATGCGATTCAATGGAACATCGAGACAAAAGTTGTCCTCGACGAATGGATTCGACTCGAAGTCTGTAATAATGATGCCTGTAGGCGAGGTAATCGGCTGACCAGAGGGCGTGGACCAGGTCGTGGTGGTAATGGGGCTGGTCGTGGTCAAGGTGCACCGGTCGAGGCAATGGTAATAGAGGAAATGTAGATGCAAGGCGACTGGGTGGTCTATGCGGTTAGGCAGCCATGAGGGCGGCAATGCACGAGATGTGATAACGATGCGTTCTTCATTTTTGATGTACTGTTATTGCCTTAATAGATATTGGCTCTACTCATTCATATGTATCTAGTGTCATATCTGAAACCTGAATTTAGAATCAAATTACCGATAGTGAGATGACGATGTCGATCCTTTAGGACGATCGGTAATAGTTAATAAAATATTTAAAGGCGTGCCCTTAAAAATCCAAGAGGAAGTATTCTTAGCAAACTTGATGGAACTACCTTTTGGCGAGTTCGATCTCATTACGGGCATGGATTGGTTGGTCAAACATCGGTATAATTGGATTGTCTTGAAAAAGCGAATGTCGATAGAACCGGGATGATAAGGAAGTCATAATGATTGGTGAGCGAAAGAACTATTTGGCAAATGTGGTATCTGCATTAAAAGCTAAGAAGTTGGTGTGGAAAGGATACGGAGCATTCCTAGCCTTTATCTGTGCTTTGGATGCCAAAGAATTATCTGTGAATGATGTGAGGACGGTGAAGGAATTTCGATGTTTTCGAAGAACTTCGGTATACCTCGGATCGGGAAGTAGAATTTGGCATTGAGCTTTTGCCTGGGACAGCTCCAGTGTCCATTGCTCCCTATAGAATGGCATCGAAGGAGTTGGCTGAGCTCAAAGCTCAAATTTAAGAATTGCTGGATCGGGGATTCATTCAACCAAGTGTGTCTCCGTGGGGAGCACCGGTTTTGTTCGTCAAGAAGAAGGATGGATCGATGCTATGTGCATTGACTACTGACAGTTGAATAAATTGACGATCAAGAATCGGTATCCTCTGCCAAGAATTGGCGACTGTTTGATCAATTAAAAGGAGCTTGATTTTCTCCAAAATTGATTTAAGGTCGGGTTATCACCACTTTAAGGTGAAAAGCGGACATTTATAAGGCGACATTTCGGACACGTTACGGACACTATGAGTTTGTAGTGATGCCGTTTGGATTAACCAATGCACCAGCTATATTTATGGACATGATGAACCAGAGTCTTTCAACCATATTTAGACCGATTTGTAGTAGTGTTCATAGATGACATATTGGTTTATTAGAAATGAGGAGGAACATGACCAGGCATTTGCGGATAGTATTACAACTACTTCATGATAAGAAATTGTATGCCAAATTTGGTAAATCGAATTTTGGCTAAAGGAGGTGACTTTCCTTGGTCATGTAGTATCGGTAGAAGGAATAAGGGTGGATCCTCGGAAAATTGAGGCTATTACGGATTGGAAACCACCAACATCGATAGCTAAAATTCGGAGTTTCTTAGGTTTGGTTTGGATACTATAGGCGTTTTGTAGAGGGTTTTCGTTGATAGTTGCACCCTTAACTAAAGCTATTGCGAAAGGGAGCTCCGTATATCTGGGTAAAAGCACAAGAGAGTTTGAGAAATTGAAGAAGATCTGTGAAGCTCCAGTTTAATTCAACCAGAGTGGAAAAGAATTCATTGTATATTGTGACGCGTCTCACACGGTGCAGGTTGTGTATTGATGCAAAATGGAAGGTGGTGGCCTATGCTTCTCGTCAATTGAGACCACCGAGTAAACTATCCTACTCATGATTTGGAGTTAGCTGCCGTTGTCTTTGCTCTAAAGATTTGGAGGCACTATCTCTATGGTGAGAAGTCCATAATCTACGGATCACAAGAGTCTTAAATACCTCCTTACCCAAAAGGAGTTGAATTTAAGACAAAGAAGATGGGTAGAATTGTTAAAGGATTACGATTTCTCCATCGAATACCATCTGGAAAGGCTAACGTGGTAGGCGAGCGTTAAGTCGTAAGTGGTATCTGAATTAAGAGCTTTGTTTGCCCATTTGAGTCTCGTATGAGGATGGCGGTTTGTTAGCGAAACTTGGTGAAACCTCGTGGTTGGAACAAATCAAGGAAAAAGACATCGAGATGAGAAGTTGGGACCCTTACTTGGCAAGTTGAAAGCGGTGAAATTGAAGATTTTGGAATAAACACGGAGATGATGTTGTGCTTTCGAGGAAGAGTATGCATGCCTAAGGACTCGATCTAAGGCAAGCTGATTCTCTGAGGCGCATAGTAGCCCTTATGCTATGCATCCGGAGGAAATAAGATGTATCGAGATCTCCGTGAAACAGTATTGGTGGCGAGGTTGAGCGTGAGATTACTGAGTTTGTGGGAAAATGTTTGACTTGTCGACAAGTGAAGGCGAACATCAATTACCGTCTGGATTATTACAACCGATAAAGATTCCTCTTTGGAAATGGGAGCGGATAACTATGGATTTTGTTAGTGGGTTACCTTTAACACCTACTAAGAAAAATTACATTTGGGTAATTGTTGATCGGTTGACGAAGATTGCTCATTTCTTGCCGGTTAAATACGGATTATTCATTGTAGAAATTGGCGAAACTATCGTATTGAAATTGTGAGGTTACATGGGGTACCAGTATCTATTATATCGGATAGGGACCCTAGGTTTACATCACGATTAAAACTCGCATGAAGCCTTGGGGACAAAGTTGAATTTCAATGACGGCTTTTCATCCTCGGTCGATGGTCGATCGGAGAGTAATTCGGATATTGGAAAATATGTTAAGAGGATGTGTAATCGACTTGAGGGTAGTTGGGAGGATTATCTACCACCGCGGAATTCGCGTATAACAATAGCTATCGGTCTAGCATTCGAGATGGCACCTTACGAGGCATTGTATGGTCGTAAGTGTCGCTCTCCTATTGTTGGGTGAGTTGGGTGAAAGACGGATGTTAGGTCACGAGATGATATCCGGGAGCAGAGGATAAGGTAAAAGTTATTCGAAACACGGTTGAAAGAAGCCTCGGATAGGAAAGTCGATGCAGATCTGAAGCGAAGGGACATCGAGTATAATGTGGGGATCAGGTTTTCTTGAAGGTATCTCCTTGGAAAAAGATCTTGATTCGGAAGGAAGGGCAAGCTAAGTCCTAGACATATTGGACCTTATCGTGTCTTTGAGCGTGTTGGTCGATGGCATATCAGTTGAGTTACCTCCTGAGTTAGATCAAATTCATAATGTCTTTCATGTTTCCATGTTGAGGCGTTATAGATCGGATCCTTTGAACATTATCTTGGTAGAAGAATTAGAGTGAATTGATTTGTCTTTTGAAGAAGAACCGGTGGAAATCCTAGGCCAGAGATGTCAAGGTACTAAGGAAGAAAATCGTGCCGTTGGTCAAAGTTCTATGGCGTAACCACGAGTGGAAGAAGCTACGTGGGAGCAGAGGATGCAATTCGGCAACAATACCCTCACCTTTTTCAACGGGTAAATTTAGGGCGAAATTTTCTTTAAGGAGGTAGAGTTGTAACACCCTAAAATCAAGTATTTAAATTGCATAAATTGGTGTTTAGATTTTAAAGGAATAAAATTTATTAATTGAGAATTTATTGAAGGAAACAAATGTCATTAGGACTTAAGTTAAATTATGTGCTAAAGAGTGTCATAAAATGAGCATATGGCATGGTGGTATTGGCGCATGGGTCATAGCAAGAGGAAGAGGTTGAATCCTTGTATAGCACCTAGATGAAATTTTTGTTTTGATTTTACGCATAGATAGGAAGTGTCGACCAAGGACAATTAAGGTAAGAGTTGACCATATTATTTTTGGTTAGTGTATCAAAGGATTATGGAAATAGAAAATATATGGCATGGAATAAAATACTTAAGGAAAGATAGGGAACATAAGGCACATATCAAGGGAAATTTTGGAAAGAAATCATGGCCAATTGACCATGTCTTTGACTGACAATTTGGTATAGGGAGGAGTCTAATTTTGAGTTAGTTTTGGCTAAGAATTTCTTTTCTCTCTTTGGTCATTCCTTGCACTTTGTGCAAATTTTAATTCCTCTCCTTTCAACTTTCATCTTGGCGAATTTTGCAATTGGTAAAGCCAAAATCTTTTGACCATTTGGTCACTTTTATTCATCTTGTGAATTTTCTTTTGTATTCTCCTTGTGCCAAAAATCAACCATACCAAAAACCAGTCCCTTTCTTTTCTTTTTGCCATGGTGAATGCACTAACTCCTAAAAGTCCATTTTTTTCTTCTTCTTTTCTCTTTGAAATCAAACTACCTCATCACCATCTCTTTCTCATATTCTAATTATTTCAATCAAAGTTTCTCCATCAAACACTCTTTTGGCGAATGCTAGAGTGCCATAACAAATTATTTTCTCTTTCTTTGGTTGCATAGTTGAATTCTCCAACTCTCACAAACACCTTTCTCAATCCTTTCTTTTCGATCGTGGATTATAGGTAAGGGCTTCTTTTTTTTTCTTCGTTTCGTTTTATTTAGTGATATTATGGTAGAATAGTAATGGTGATTTGAAGGACTTTTGAATCGATATAACGTTCATTCTAATAACGTTTCTTTCATTATTATTTAGTGCAATAACGGAGATCGAACTCAAGTGAGCGGTGGAATCGTGGAAATGTTGGAAGCGTTTCATTGGGGTAAGGAAATCCCACTATTTAAAATCTCTAGTATTATTTGATATTATTTTAGATCTAACTAAAATTCCTTTGGATCTTGAAGACTTTCAAAATAGGGAAGAAAAGGGTGGTGGTTAGTCACGTTAAGAGGCGGATCAGTAAATCCCCATTCAAATGAAGAGCGATTTGGCGGTCAGGATTTTCCACCGGGTTGCGGGCCATCTTCGAAGGAAGTCCATTATTCAAGTAGTACAAACTTAGAGCCGTTATCGTTGGTGGATTCTCGGCTAGCGAATCAATAAGCGAGGAAAAGCCGAAAATCAAAGTGATTCAAAATCAAGAGGGTAAGATTTTGGATCTATTATCGATTAAGATTATTTCTGAATTAGTTGTCTAACGGATCAAAATATGTTTTAGGTCTTAGGGAAGAGAAGGATTAGTACTATCGGTAGCAGGTGTGTAACTTCACACTCATTATTTTCTCGGTTGGATGTCAATTTGGTGTGAAGTAAATCGTAAAAGCGATTAGATTGGTAAAACGTAAATATTGATATTTTGACGAAAATATGTAAAAACATCTAAAAGCGTAAAAATTACGAAAATGCCTCGAGAAATTTTTCGTTATTATGTAAATTGGATGTTTAGATAAATTGGGCCAAAATACTCTAGTTAGATAAATTGGGCCAAAATACTCTAGTTCGTTAAAATTGGGCCAAAATACTCTAGTTAGATAAATTGGGCCAAAATACTCTAGTTAGTTAAAATTGGGCCAAAATACTCTAGTTCGATAAATTGGGCCAAAATACTCTAGTTCGTTAAAATTGAGCCAAAACACTCTAGTTAGGTAAATGGGCCAAAGCCCACTAAAGCGCTAAATAGACAAATTGCTATATTATAATTATGGGCCAAATGAAATGTTATTGATAAACCCACCATGTTATGCATTATTAAGAAATTTTATATTTTATAGTACATGTATAATTGCATGGGTGGGATATATGAAGAGAAGAATGGCGGTTGCCAAATATCTAGTTCGGTGGCTCTACCACAATAATGGCTTATTGCCTCTAGTTCGGTGGCTCGCCTTACAATAATGGCTTATTGCCTCTAGTTGGTGGCTCTGCCACAACAATGGCTTATTGCCTCTAGTTCGGTGGCTTTGCCACAATTATAAAAAGGCTTGATGCCTACGATTGGTGTGATGGCGGGGTGGGTTGACTTGATCCCCACAGTGTGATGGTTGATGCAGGGGTGTTAGCGGATGGATATTAGGTTTGGGATGGGAAATACATTTTACATGCATTATTAATTATTTTCTTTTTGATATATTGTTGAATTCTATAATTGGGCTCAAGCCCGACATAATATCTTGATGATCGGCCCAATAATGGTGGTAAGTGAGTTACACCTGAGTTCTAAGTAACTCACCCTTTTAATTTTCCATCTCGGGTAATGGAAATTGGCGTGGACTTGGTAGAGGATGACTTTGTGGAGGCCATCTTGAAAAACATGGGTTATTTAAACTACGAACTTTTAATAAGTATTTTACTATTTTGGATTATTGTAATAAGGGCCTCTATAAATAATTTATGGATTTTATGTGTGTTGGGTTTTAAACTATACTTTGGACTTCTAATTATGGGCTATGATTATATGATGTTTTATTAAAATAAATTTGGGTTTTCAAGTATATGAAATTCTTTTATAAATATTTTGTTATTGTTAACTCTTTAACAAATTTCCTAAAGGTTTTGATAATACAACGATTTTCAACTAATGTTTTTTTCTAATATTATCAAATTCAAATACTCTTCTATTTTTTTTAAAATCTGAAATTTATATTGAAGTTTTCAACTTATTGCAAATTTAAAAATAGCTCGATTCATGTAACAAACCAAATCTAGTCTCAACGCATAGACCGGGTTTGGGGTGTTACAGTCGAAATGTGAAAATGTGAGGGCTATTTTGTAAAATGCCCTAAATATGTGTGTGAGGACTAAATTGAATGAATTGGTGATTGAATGAATTGAATTTGAATGTGTATAGACCATGAAAGGAAAGTTTGGATCGAGATCGAGGCAAAGACAAAGTGCTCGATTAATCGACCGTTTCGGTATATCGACGTCCGAGGTAAGTTCGGATATAATACTTGTTATTAAACTAGTATCTATGTGATGAGAAATGGATGAATGTATATTAATGGGATAGAATGTGTTATGTACGAGTTCGAGTATTGAGGCACTAAGTGTGCGAAATTGAGTTGATACCAAGTTGATTAGCACTGTGTGTGCGAAACGATAGACGCTACGACTTTAATGATTAGCACTGTGTGTGCAGACAGATTGAATCTTCAGCTTATCGAATATGCATTGTATGTACGATACCGATATAAGTTCAATTTAACATATTAGCACTAAGTGTGCGATGACAATTATGTTTCAGTTATGAAATTTGCACTAAGTGTGCGAATAAATCAAAGGTATAGAAAAGGTTGAATGAGAGGTAATATCGAGCAATTGAGTAGCATGAATGGTGAGTAACTGTAACACCCCAAACCCGGTCTATGCATTGAGACTAGATTTGGTTTGTTACATGAATCGAGCTATTTTTAAATCTTCAATAAGTTGAAAGCTACAATATTAATTACGAGTTTAATAAAATTTAAAGAGTATTTGCATTTGATAAATATTAGAAAACATTAGTTGAAAAAATTATTAACATTGTATTATTAAAACCTTTAGGTAATTTATTATAGAGTTAACAATAATAAAATATTTATAAAAGAATTTCCTATACTTGAAAACCCAAATTTATTTTAATAAAACATCATATAATCATAGCCCATATTTAAAAGTCCCAAGTATAGTTTAAAACCAAACACACATAAAATCCATAAATTATTTATAGAGGCCCTTATTACAATAACCCAAAATAGTAAAAATACTTATTAAAAGTTCGAGTTTAAATAACCCATGTTTTGCGGTATGGCCTCCACGAAGTCATCTGGGTAGAAGTCCGTCAATTTCCATTACGAGATGGAAAAATTAAAGGGGTGAGTTACTTAGAACTCGGTGTAAACTCAATTACCACCATTATTGGGCGGATCATCAAGATATTATCTTGGGCTTGAGCCCATTCTGAAATTCAACAATATATCATAAAATGAAATAAAATAATTTAAAATGCATGTAAAATGAATTTCCCAACCAAACCTAATATCCATCCGCTAACACCCCTACCAACCATCACACTGTGGGGATCAAGTCAACCCACCCCGCCAACACACCAATCGTAGGCATTAAGCCTTTTTATAATTGTGGCAAAGCCACCAAACTAGAGGCAATAAGCCATAATTGTGGCAGAGCCACCGAACTAGAGGCAATGAGCCATATTTGTGGCAGAGCCACTGAACTAGAGGCAATAAGCCATAATTATTTTTTTTTTTGTGGCAAGGCCACCGAACTAGATTTTGGCAACTGGCCATTCTTCTCTTCATATACCCCACCCCATGCAATTATGCATATATAAAAATATAGTCATATAACAATTTTTATTTAATCCATAACATCGGTGGGTTTATCATTAAACATTTCATTTGGCCCAAAAAAATATAATTTAGCAATTTGCCCATTCAGTAGTTTAGTGGGCTTTGGTCCATTTATCAAACTAGAGTATTTTGGCCCAATTTATCAAACTAGAGTATTTTGGCCCAATTTTTCGAGCTAGAGTATTTTGGCCCAATTTATCGAACTAGAGTATTTTGGCCCAATTTATCGAACTAAGTATTTCTGACCCATTTTCACAAAACATACAATTTACATAATAACAAGTAATTTCTCGAGGGCACTTTCGTAATTTTCACGATTTAGTCGTTTTACGTATTTTCGTCAAAATATCGGTTTTTACGTTTTTTTCTGATCTAGTCGTCTTTACGATTTTACTTCAACAGAAATTTACATCCAGCAGAAATAGTGTGAAGTTACACACCACGATACCGAGAGTACTAATCCTTCTCGCTCCTCGGCACCTAAAACATATTTCGATCCGTTAGAATACTATTTCAGTATAAATATTCTTAATCAATAATAGATCCAAAATCTTACCCTCTTGATTTTGAATCACTTGATTTTAAACTTCTCCTCGTTTATTGATTAGATTAAATCGAGAATCCACCAGCGATAATGGCTCGGAAGTTCGTACTACTTGAATAATTGACTCCTTGAAAGATGGTCCGCAACCCGTGGAAAATCCGGACCACAAACCGCTCTTCGTTTAAATAGGGATTCTGATCCGCCTCTTAACGTGACTAACCACCGCCCTTTTCTTCCTATTTTGAAAGTCTTCATGATCAAAGGAATATTAGTTAAATCTAAAATAATATCGAATAGTACTAGAGGCTTTAAAAGATGTGATTTCCTTACCACAAGAAATCGATTCCAACGTTTCTCGATTCTCCCGATCACTTGAGTTAGATCTTGGTTATTGCACTATATAATAACGAATGAAGCGTTATTAGAGCGAATGTTTATTTTGATCCAAAAAGGCTTTCATAACACCATTAATATTCGGCCATAACAGTTTAATAAAATGAAAACAAAAAAGAAGAACCCCTTACCTATAATCCACGATCGAAAAGAAAGGATTGAGAAAGGTGTTTGTGATAGATGAAAATTTCGGCTATGTATGATCGAAGAAAAAGAAATAAAGATTCGGCTAAGGCACTCTAGCATTCGGCCAAGAGAGTGTTTGATGGAGAAACTTTGAATGAAAGAATTTAAAATATGAAAGAAAGAGATGGTGATGATGTTGTTTGATTTCAAAGAGAAGAAAGAAAAGATGGATTTTAGGAGCTAGTACATTCGGCCATGGTAAAAGAAAAGAAAGGATGGTTCTTTTGGTATAGGTGATTTGGCACTCAAAGAAAAGACACAAAGCAATGGCTTAAAGAAAATAAAATGACCAAAAGATCACAAAACTTGAGCTTTACCAATTGCACAATTCGGCCAAGATGAAAGTTGAAAAGAGAAAACAAAATTCTGCACAAGGTGCAAGGAATGACCAAAGAGAAAAAAAATTCTTAGCCAAAACTAACACAAAATTTGGCTCCTCCCTATACCAAGTTGTCGTCAACACATGGTCAATTGGCCATGATTTGTTTCAAAATTTCCCTTGATATGTGCCTTTTGTTCCCTATCTTTCCTTAAGTATTTGATTCCATGCCATAAGTTATCTATTTCCTTAATCCTTTGATACACTAACCAAAAATAACATGGTCAACACTTACCATATATGTTCTTGGCCGACACTTGCTATACATGTGCAGAAAATTAAAAATAAAATTCATCTAGATGCTAAACAAGTGATTGAACCTCTTCCCTCATGCTTTATAACTCATGCGCCAACACCACCATGCCATGTACTCAACTTATGTCACTTATTAACACTTAATTTAACTTAAGTCTGAATGACCTTTGCTTCTCTTCAATAAATTCTCAATTATTAAATTTATTCCTTATCCAAATTATGCTATACTCCTCTTTAGGACTTCAATAAGCACTAAAATAAAAGTAAGAAATCTTCCTTTAAAATCTAAACACCAATTCATGCAATATATATACTCGAATTTTTAGGGTGTTACAACTCTACCCTCCTTAAAGAAAATTTAGTCCTCGAAATTTACAGTTGAAAGAGGTGAGGGTATCGTTCTTAGAATTGCATCCTCGGGCTCTCCGTAGCTTCCTCCACTCAGTGGTTCGCCATAGAATTTTGACCAACGCACAGTTTTCTTTCTTAGCACCTTGACATCTCGGTCTAAGATTTCCACTGGTTCTTCTTCAAAAGACAAATTTGAATTGACTCCAATTCTTCTCTAGGTATAATATCAGAAGGATCGATCTATAACGCCTCAACATGGAAACATGAAAAACATTATGAATTTGATCCAATTGAGGTAACTCAATCGATAAGCCCTTTGGACCAACACGCTTGACACGATAAGGTCTAATGTATCTAGGACTTAGCTTGCCCTTCCTTAGAATCGAAGATCTTTTTCCAAGGAGATACCTTCAAAAACACGATCCCCGCATCATACTCGATATCCTTTCGCCAGTGCGCATAAGACTTACATCTATCTGAGGCTTCTTTCAACCGTGCTCGAATAACTTTTACCTTATCCTCTATTTCGGATATCATCTAGGACCTAACATCATCTTCGCCCAACTCGGTCCAACAAATAGGAGAGCGACACTTACGACCATACAATGCCTCGTAAGGTGCCATCTGAATGCTAGGCGATATTTGTTGTTATATCTGAATTACGCGGTGGTAGATAATCTTCCCAACTACCCACAAGTCGATTACATCCCTTAACATATCTTCCAATATCCGAATTACCTCTCCGGTGACCATCGGTGAGGATGAAAAGCCGTCTTGAAATTCAACTTTGTCCCCAAGGCTTCTTGCGAGCTTTCGAATCGTGATGTAAACCTAGGGTCCCTATCCGATATAATAGATCTGGTACCCATGCAACCTCACAATTTCGGATACATACAGTTTTGCCAACCACGTAATGAATAATCCGTCTGAAATGGCGGAAATGGCGGTCTTAGTCATCCGATCAACAATTACCCACGAAATTTTTCTTAGTAGGTGTTAAAGGTAACCCACTAACAAAATCCATGGTTATCCGTTCCCATTTCAAAGAGAATTTTATCGATTGCAACAATCCGGGCGGTAATTGATGTTACGCCTTCACTTGCGACAAGTCAAACATTTTCCCACAAATTACGAAATCTCACGTTTCAACCACGGCCACCAATCATTCACGGAGATCTCGATACATCTTATTTCCTCGGGATGCATAGCATAAGGGCTACTATCGCCTCCAGTAGAATCGATTGCCTCGGATCTGAATCCTTAGGCATACATACTCTTCCTCGAAAGCATAACACACCCTCCGTATTTATTCCAAAATCCTCATTTCACCATTTCAACTTGCAAGTAAAGGTCCCAACTTTTCATCGATGTACTGTTTTCCTTGATTTGTTCCAGCCACGAGGCTTCATCGAGAGTTCTGCTAACAAAATTGCCATCCTCGTCTGACTCAAATAGGCAAACAAAGCTCTTAATTCGAATCTTGTCTTACGACTTAACGCGTCGGCTACCACGTTAGCCTTTCGAGGATGATATTCAATTGAGAAATCATAATCCTTTAATAATTTTACCCATCTTCTTTGTCTCAAATTTAACTCCTTTTGGGTAAGGAGGTATTTAAGACTCTTGTGATCCGTGTAGATTATAGATTTCTCACCATAGAGATAGTGTCTCCAAATCTTTAGAGCAAAGACAACGGCAGCCTAACTCTAAATCATCGTAGGGTAGTTTACTTCGTGTGGTCTCAATTGACGAAGCATAAGCCACCACTTTTCCATTTTGCATCAACACACAACCCAAACCGTGTGAGGCGCATCACAATAAGCAGTGAATTCTTTTCCGACCTCGGTGAATCAAAGCTGAGCTTCGTCGGGATCTTCTTCAATTTCTCGAAACTCTCTTCTTGCTTTTCAGTCAAATATACGGAGCTCCTTCCGCCTTGCAGTTTAGTTAGGGTGCGACAATCAGAAAACCCTACAAAACGTCTATAATATCGACCAAACCCAAGAAACTCCAAATTTCATTCTGATGTTGGTGGTTTCCAATCGAGAATAGCCTCAATTTTACGAGGATCCACCTTTATTCCTTGGTGATACTACATGACCAAGGAAAGTCACTTCCTTTAGCCAAAATTCGCACTTACTAAATTTGGCATACAATTGTTTATCACAAGTAGTCGTAATACTATCCTCGAATCTTTGGTCATGTTCCTCCTCATTTCTCGAATAAACCAATATGTCATCTATGAACACTACCACAAACCGATCTAAATATGGTTGAAAGACTAGGTTCATCATGTCCATAAATGCATTTGGTGCATTGGTTAGTCAAACGGCATCACTACAAACTCATAGTGTCCGTAATGTGTCCAAAATCTTAGTCTTATAAATGTCCTTCTTTCACCTTGAAATGGTGATAACTTGAGCCTTAAATCAATTTTGGAGAAAGCGAAGCTCCTTTTAATTGATCAAGCAGTCGTCAATTCTCGACAGAGGATCTGGATTCTTGATCGTCAATTTATTCAATTATGCGTAGTCAATGCACATACGCATCGATCCATCTTTCTTCTTGTGAGCAGGCTGGTGCTCCCCGAGACACACTTGGTCGAATAAATCCCGATCCGATAATTCTTGAATTTGAGCTTTGAGCTCGACCAACTCCTTGGTGCCATTCTATAAAGAGCAATGGACCTTTGGAGCATCCCGAACAAAAGCTCAATGCCAAATTCTACTTCCGATCCGGAGGTATACCGGGAAGTTCTTGGAAATACATCGGAAATTCCTTCACGATCCTCACATCATTCACGATAACTCTTTGGCATCCAAAGCGAGATAAAGGCTAGGAATGCTCTATATCCTTTCCTTTCAACTTCTCCTTGCCTTTAATGTAGATACCACATTTGCCGGATAGTTCCTTGCTCACCAATCATTATGACTTCCTTATCATCAGAGGTTCTTCGACATTCGTTTTCGGCACAATCCATTTGCTTTGATGTTTAACCGACCAATCCATGCCCGAAATGAGATCGAACTTGCGAAAGGTAGTTCCATCAAGTTTGCTAAGAATACCCCTTCTTGAATTTTTAAGGCACGCGTCTTTAAATATTTTATTAACCATTACCGATGTCTAAAGGACTAATTCATGTCATCTCACTATCGGTAATTTGATTCTAATTTGAGTTTCGGATATGGCACTAGATACATATGAATGGGTAGAGCCAATATCTATTAAGGCAATAACGTACATCAAAAATGAGGAGCATATGATTATCACATCGGTGCATTCTTAGTCTGGCTGACGTCTAATTGCATAGACCGATCCGGTATCTTGCATCTGCATTTCCTCTAGGACCATTGCCTCGACCCGGTGCACCTTGACCATGACCAGCTCCATTACCACCACGACCTGGTCCACGACCTCTCGGTGGCTGCTGATTACCCCTGGCCGGCTGTGCATCATTATTACGAACTTCTTGAGTCGTATCCATACGTCGAGGACAATTTTTGTACTGATGATCCATTGAACCGCATTTGTAGCATGCACCCGTTTTTCTCCAACATTCCCCAAAATGTCTTTTCCCACACTCAGTGCAATCTTGACTCCGATTATTTATTCTGAGGGGTTCTACCTTGAACTGATTCATCATTCCGAGGTTTCTTTTGGAATCTCTTTGAAGAACCAGACTGCTGTGTCTCTCTCTTGTTTTAAAATTTTTCTCGGTTCTGTCGTTCTGAATTCTTAGCCTCTTCGGCTATTTTGGCCTTCTCCACAAGAGTGGAAAAATTTCTAACTTGTCGTGGAGCAATCGAACCCTCACTCATCATTAAGTCCATCTTGAAGCATACACAGCGTTCGTGATCTGTTGCTACAATTGTTCGGGCATAACGGCTTAGGCGTAAAAACTTCGACTTCATATCTTTGCCACGGTCTTACTTCCTTGGACAAGATTGAAATTCTTTCCTTGATCTACATAACTTTCGTTCCAACGTATTTTCCTTGGAAGGCGGCTTTAAAGAATTCCCCATTAATCGGTCTGACTTGGTGCCTTCTCGAGCGATGAGCCATCAACGATACCTCATCTCTTAACAAGGATCGGCTCCTCCGGTTTTTGCTCGACGGTACATTCCATATCATCCATAATCCGTTCCACGACTTGAGCGATATTCACCACATTCGAGCTACACGAGACTCCTCTAAAACTTACGCATTATTTGACTTAAGTCGCTCTGAAATTGACCCACGAGTTGTTGGCCCAATTCTAGTTCAGTGACCCTTTCCAAGACTCATGACATTGCTTGAGTCAATGCATTATCTTCTTCCATGTGATCGCGTGATCCGTCTCACTTTCAATTGGCGCAGTCGTCTACTTAACATATGATTTGGTGCTTCAATCGTAGCACCTCGGCCTCTACCACTGCCCACGTCTACGCGTCCACGACCACGTCCTCTAGTGCTCATGATAGCTTGTTCGTTTTATCGATTACAAGTTTTATGAATCAAAAATTTGTTTGGTGTTTATTAACGATATTTTATGAGATTTGAGATATAAAGTTGTTTTCGCAACATATCCTATAGTCTCAATCTCTAAGGTTTTTACATCTAAAACTAGAAGTTCTAGAGTGTTCTATGATTATATCATAGTAATTATTAAACAATAAATACTTACTTGACTTGTTGGGATGCTTGTGGTGCCATCTTGATCTTTTAAAATTTGAGCGATTTCATACGAAATTATTTGCGAACCCAAATCACGGTAGAGTTTTTGAAACGGCTCGATACCACTAAATGTAACACCCCAAACTGGTCTATGCATTGAGACTAGATTTGGTTTGTTACATGAATCGAAACTATTTTAAATCTTCAATAAGTTGAAAGCTACAATATTAATTACAGAGTTTAATAAAATTTGAAGAGTATTTGCATTTGATAAATATTAGAAAACATTTGTTGAAAAAAAATTATTAACATTGTATTATCAAAAACCTTTAGGTAATTTATTATAGAGTTAACAATAATAAAATATTTATAAAAGAATTTCCTATACTTGAAAACCCAAATTTATTTTAATAAAACATCATATAATCATAGCCCATATTTAAAAGTCCCAAGTATAGTTTAAAACCAAACACACATAAAATCCATAAATTATTTATAGAGGCCCTTATTACAATAACCCAAAATAGTAAAAATACTTATTAAAAAGTTTAGAGTTTAAATAACCCATGTTTTGCAGTATGGCCTCCACGAAGTCATCCTCGGCCCAAGTCCACGTCAATTTCCATTACCTGAGATGGAAAAATTAAAGGGGGTGAGTTACTTAGAACTCGGTGTGTAACTCACTTACCACCATTATTGGGCGAGATCATCAAGATATTATCTTTGGGCTTGAGCCCATTTCTGAAATTCAACAATATATCATAAAATGAAATAAAATAATTTAAAATGCATGTAAAATGAATTTCCCAACCAAACCTAATATCCATCCGCTAACACCCATTACCAACCATCACACTTGTGGGGATCAAGTCAACCCACCAGCCAACACACCAATCGTAGGCATTAAGCCTTTTTATAATTGTGGCAAAGCCATAGAACTAGAGCAATAAGCCATAATTGTGGCGAAACCAAGAACTAGAGGCAATAAGCCATATTTGTGGCGAGCCATAGAACTAGAGGCAATAGGCCATAATTATTTTTTTTTTTTGTGGCAAGGCCATAGAACTAGATTTTGCAGCAATCGCCATTCTTCTCTTCATATACCCCACCCATACAATTATGCATATATAAAAATATAGTCATATAACAATTTTATTTAATCCATAACATCGGTGGGTTTATCATTAAACATTTCATTTGGCCCAAAAAATATAATTTAGCAATTTGCCCATTCAGTAGTTTAGTGGGCTTTGGCCCATTTATCAAACTAGAGTATTTTGGCCCAATTTATCGAACTAGAGTATTTTGGCCCAATTTATCGAACTAGAGTATTTTGGCCCAATTTATCGAACTAGAGTATTTTGGCCCAATTTATCGTACTAGAATATTTTGGCCCAATTTATCGAACTAGAGTATTTTACTGACCCATTTTCACAAAACATACAATTTACATAATAACAAGTAATTTCTCGAGGCATTTTAGTAATTTTCACGATTTAGTCGTTTTACATATTTTCGTCAAAATATCGGTTTTACATTTTTTTTACCGATCTAGTTATCTTTACGATTTTACTTCAATCTAAAAATCTACATCCAGCAGAAATAGTGTGAAGTTACACACCTCGTCTGAGAGTACTAATCCTTCTCGTTCCTCGGCACCTAAAACATATTCGATCCGTTAGAATACTATTTCGTATAAATATTCTTAATCGATAATAGATCCAAAATCTTACCCTCTTGATTTTGAATCACTTGAATTTCGGCTTCTCCTCGTTTATTGATTCATTAAATCACGAGAATCCACCAACGATAATGGCTGGAAGTTCATACTACTTGAATAATTGACTCCTTGGAAGATGGTCCGCAACCGGTGGAAAATCCGGATGCAAAGCTGCTCGTCGTTTAAATGGGGATTCTGGATCGCCCCTCTTAACGTGACTAACCACGCCTCTTTTCTTCCCTATTTTGAAAGTCTTCATGATCAAAGGAATATGAGTTAAATCTAAAATAATATCGAATAGTACTAGAGGCTTTAAAAGATGTGATTTCCTTACCACAAGAAATCGATTCCAACGTTTCTCTGATTCTCCGATCACTTGAGTTAGATCTTAGTTATTGCACTATATAATAACGAATTCATCATGATCTAAGCCTCATACGCAAAATGTAAGGGAAGGGTGAGTCACAGAGACTCAGCGTATAAATCCCCATCCAGATAATAATAAGGCACTTACACATCTCATATGTCAATATGCAAATCATGCAAACCCAACCTAACCAACCAAACTCCTGTGTACCTCGTGTGGTCAAACCCTTTGGTGGTCAAAACCCTTTGTGACCATAGTCACAAATCATATAAGTGTGGTCAAAACCTTTGGTGGCCGTAGTCACAAATCATATGGTAGGGACAACCCATGTGGTCAAAACCACTGATGACAATCCGTAATCAATCATGTGGGCCAACCCATATGGTACCAAACCAGCAGGGACGAGTCACAATAATCCATGTGTGGTCAAAGCCACTTTGGTACCGTATACAAATAATATCCGGTGTGGTCAAAACCCTGAGACTAGTCACAAATAATAAGAAAAGCGGGGCCAACCCACTATGTGGTCAAAACCACGGTGACGGTTTAAATCATCTTTCCCTCCACTCAACATACCCATTATCATGAACACATGTTACGTGGCATATTAACATGTTTGTAATCATTATCACATAGTATAGCATAATCAAATATTATATCATCATATATCGATAGTCAATCCACGGGGGACTCACGAGTCCATGCTCATACCACAAGGGTAACACCGATTTCAATAGCTATGACATAATAATAAACATAATTAGCAAATTAACTAATGGAGTGTGTAAGTGTTACACGATTACGTGCAAAACCATACTTTCTCGTCGATCTTGTCGTTAATTGACACAAGCGCAATTTGTCTACTCTCTTGCTGAATGCTAGTCCACACGGTGGCCAATCACGAACGTGATAGCGCCTCTTTTTTGAACTTAGAAATGGGGGTCCGGTTTGACCCTCCTATTTGGTTAGCCTTTGAATCCATAATATCAACTAAATTGGGTTAAAGAAGTGGATCAAATCATAAAGAACTAGAATCCGAAGTTAGATCCTTACCTAAATCGGCGAGATCCAAGGGTTCTAGGCAGCTTACGATTAACAAATCCGAAAACTCCACCTCGGATGGCATCAACCCTCTTTCTTGCATTATTGAAACACCAAATAAATGTGGAATATCGACTTTTGCATTTAATCATAAAAGAGATGTTGAAAAATTGAAACACTTTCCCTACATACTAAAGCCGATTAGGAGTGATGACAAATGGTCCGATGATTTCTTTGCCACAAAACCGAAGAACACCTATGAGTGCCAAAATAATTGAATAGATCCAATAAGAAGAGATCGAACCGGATAACACCTTGCAGGAAGAGGGTGATTAGGTTTTAGCAAACAAGAAGAAGACTTGTGTATTTTGGCACAAGAGAGGATTGAAGAAGAAAAGTAGTGGATTGAGAAGGAGGAGTGATTCGGTTTTGAAACCAATAAAATGAAGATAAAGAGGGAAGTAATTGGGTTTACGGCTTTTGAGAAGAGGAGAAACAATGAAGATGATGAGTAAAGGATATGGTAATTTTGTCCAACCAAAAAAGTAAAGAGGAAAGAAGAAGAAAAATGCTTAGAAGAGGTTTAGGTTTAAACACAAGACAAAAGGAAAAATAAGAGAATTATTATCGCTTCTTTGGGGAAGAAAATGGACAAAATGAGTTCTAAACACTCCCTTACTAACCAAATACACACACACTAAGCACATTTGGCCACCCACTCTCACAAAAATGAAACTCCAACACCCTTAGCCAAAATTCGACTTTACACTCCCACTCCTTCAACCTCTAAGGTTCCCTTCTTCCTCCTAGAATTCCTCTCTACCCACCATTCAAACAAGTTTGAACACATCAAACACAACACTCTTAATCCATGTTAGATTCTTGAGAATTAGGGTTACGGGTGTTATCATGTAAGTTAAAACTTCAATTCACTCGATTGAAACTTAATCGTTCATCTTTATCAATGTTTTAATAATAATAAACAAACAATTTCACATGTAACACATACTTGATACATCAATCTAAGTCATGTACGATATAATCATCGATGAACTTAAAAGACTAAACAATGTATCACGACAACAATGTCCTTAACAATACAAATTTCATGCAATATACTTCCTATTAATACCTATTTCATAAGGCATAAACCTATTTCCACATAACCGAAAATATGCAACTTATTACACAACACATACATGCTTATAATTTGGCCGAATATACAAGACCTCATTTACAACATTTCCTGTTGATTCCCTAGCACAAACCAAGTTTGGTAATTTCATGTACTCAAATTTATTAAGTGACTTCACAAGCAAAATATTTATATATCATAGTTATAAACATCTTCTATATTCGACTATGAGCCTGAACAAATAATTCATTAAACATGTTAACTACATTTGCAACTATCACCTAGGTTTGGCCGAATACACATACATGCATAACTCACATAATTCCTACTTAACAAATTGATTGAAGTTGTCACGCTTATACAATTCGAAACAATACTCAACTAGCATATATCTACCTTGACTTAGGCATGTGAAGATTTACCTAAATGCCAATTCACCGACTAATTTAACACAAATGTTGGTTCTAGCAGTAATCATATAGAATTCATAATATTAAAGTAAAGAAACAATCATGACCAAGTGTTGAGAACAACTTTGTAACCACATTGTCAAAAACAAATAAAACCAAACTTATAATGTATGTTTAGAGCCATTTTCGCATGGCTATTTTATATACATATATACATAACATCATTCAACATTTAGCTAGCCTACACATGCCTTTGATTCAAAAATAACTAGCTTAAAAGCACCAAAATGGGATGATAGTGTGGTTGACTTCCTAGCGATCCTTCCGAGGCATTATGACTAAAATCTATAAAGCGAACAATGAACACACACAAAGTAAGCTCACTAGCTTAGTAAGTCTCAAGCAAATATAATTACAAGGATCATACTCTCAAACATATTAAGTCTTCATGCTTATAATATTGAACATAAATTCTTCAATATGTAAAAACAATGTACATAGCAGAATACTAGTTATTCCTAATTTAAATATTATAACTATATCAACTTGAACATATAATATCAAAACTCATAATTATTGTATTTAGCAGTATATTAAGTCACATGAACACATCTCAAAAATCAATCTCATATGTCTACTTATACATATATGCAAACCCTTTCAAACTCTTTTACCATTGATCTTTCCATTTGTAACCAAGTCTTTAATGTAATAAGCATATATGTATATGTATATATATATATCAATTCCATGCATATAATATTCATTCACATTAATGATGAGCATCATCATTACAAAAACATACTTATAAGTCATCAACTTCATCATCATACTTAACTAAGCGATAATAAATTAACTTACTTTACTTTTGCTAATATAATAGGCCAACTCTTACAAGCTTTACACATATACTGCATATATGTGTCACATTAGTTAAATTTTGATTTCACCATTTATAGTATTTCCACTGCCTTAAGCTGCTAGACACAAGTCTAAAATTTGAACAAGGCATTTAACTGTGGCAATAAGAAATAGTACCAAACCACAGGCACCTTTCAATAAGGCAAAATAATTCAAGCGCAGAGGCACCTTTGAGCCTTAAGCAAGATATCCCAAGCACTAAGCACGCTGCATCAAAGCGATAAGTAACAAGCACAAAGCACGCTAGGCATTAAAGCACGATAAGTAACAAGCACAAAGCACGCTGAGCACTTTAAGCCCAATGTCACTGCACTAAGCCTACTAGGCATCAAAGCACGATAAGTAACACTTCAAAGCACCGCTAGGCTAATGCTAGAAATATCAACATTTTCAACATTTCAATGCACATTTCAATAATATCATAACCAACTAAATCACTTAAATTTCATAATTCTATCACATTTCAAATTCAACTAAGCTTATTCACATTTTCTAAATAAAATCATTACATCATTGTATACTCGCATATCATATCGATTATACACCTTTCGTGGTATTAACAAAAACATATCCAATTCAATGTAATACCTTTACATTAGACTATCACATAAAAATGTGCCCAAATTTATCAAACATTGTCATTAAACACATTCATAAATCATTCTTTAATATAATCTAGCAGGGACTTACCTCGATTCGTCCAGACGGCGAGTCGGGATTATCAAGTGAACTTGCGTTTTCCCAATCCAAAATCGATTTTCTTTGTTCTTGATCTAAACACATTAAAATTTAGCTCATTCAAGCATATTTCATCTCAATTTAGTCCTAAACACATAAATAGGCAAATTACCATTTTATCCTTGACATTTACAATTTTTACCATTTAGTCCTTATTGCACAAAACACAAAATACACATAATTTGAAACTACTCCTTTAGGGTAGATCTTCCCCATGCTCCTACAAGTCCCCACATTTCATTTATCTTGCATTTTAACCCTTCAAAATTTATTTTCTCAATTTAACCTATTTAGCCAAATTCATCAAAAATCAAGAACAAAGTTTGTTCATCAACCATATATATCATCATTTAACACATAAAACATCATGAAACTCAACATAATCTTTCATGTTTTAAGAGCTTTAACATTAGCAATCTAACATTAAATCACCAATTTTCTTACTTAGAATGCTAAACCTTGTTTTCTTTTCTTTTTATGAATTTGGAAGAACAATGCAAAATAAGGCCACTTTTATCTTTCTTTTATTATAATATAAACATAACTTTTATAATAAATAAAATATAACTTTAATTATTAAATAATTAAAATAAACATGTCATATAATGATACACCACTAGCTTTTGAGTCCACTATCCTTTAAATTGGGTAATTTGCATTTTAAATGCTCCCATTTAAGAAACAACAACTTAGTCCTTACACTTTAAACTATCAAGTTTATAATTTACGATTAAGTCCTTTTGTCAATTAAACACACAAGCGATCAAATTTTTATGAAACTTTCACATCATAAATCATATAGAATTAGCAGAAAATAATATTAAAAATTTTGGACTAGGATTGTGGTCCGAAACCACCGTTCGATTACGATCAAATTGAATTGTTACAACTCTCCCCAGGGATTTTAGTCCGAAAATCTTTCCATTAAACGATTTAGATATTGTTGTCTTATTGAATTTTGTTTGCCATTTCTTATTTCTCAACTCTTTTACTTCAGGCTAAGATACGGTTAGCTCTTCTTCATGTCATATTAGATTGGATTTCTATTTAGGATGGCTATCACATGTGACCAATTGGATCGATATCTACAAAACATTGAAACATGAAATACTTTATCATCGATCTCAATTATATTCTGCGAACATCGAAACGTGAAATCGTTGTGTATCTTATTTTCGAGCTCGGTCCAATATAACGATGTCGACACTTGCGGCCATATAGAGTTTTGTAAGATGCCATTTTGATACTGATTGAAATTATTATAAGCAAATTCAATCAAAGGTAAGTATCTTTCCGGCCTTTCAAACTCGAGGATGCAACATCCCACATGTCCTCAAATATCGAATGGTTAGCTCGGTGGCCGTCTATTTGGATGGAAGGTGTGCTAAAGTGGAGTTTAGTACCTAAAGCATCATGCAACTTCTTCCAAAGCGATGTAAATCTAAGGTCTCTGTCTGAAACAGAACTAAGCCACATGTAATCTCACAATTTGAGATACATACAACTCAACAAGTTTATCGAGCAAATAGTCTATACAATTGGAACAAAGTGAGTGATTTGGTTAATCTATCACTATAACCCAAAGCATATTTCTTGCTTCGGTGTCATTGTTGCAAACGGGATACAAAATCCATAGAAATTTTATCCCATTTCCATTCGGTATCATGATAATTTGAAGTGAAGGCATCGATGTTCAACTTTATTGGCGACAAACTAAACACTTGAGACATTGAGATATGTCCCGTTCATACCGGCCACTAATAGAATTGTTTCAAATCATTATACATTTTCGTGCTACTGGATGTATCGATAGTCACTATTGTGAGCCTCATTCAAAATCATACGAAATCAAATCCATATTCCTCAAACACATATTACTTTGAAGCTCAAACAATCATTTGCATCAATTCAAAACTTTGACTCATCATTTTCACCTTGATCCCTTAGCAATCATATCTTTGTAAATTTTACATGCATCATAAATTTGATGAATAAACATCGGTCTTGCTTTTAATTTGGCTTATTGAACCTCACTAGACATAGCCATATGTATATTCGATGCGAAGAGCAAATAATGACTTCGACTTAAAGTATCGACAACAACGTTAGCTTTCCAGATGGTAGTCGATTACTAGCTCGTAATCTTTCAATAACTCTAACCATCTCGTTGCCAAGATTCAAATCTCTTTGCATCATCAATTACTTCAAACTCTTGTGATCTAAATAAGCGTGACATTTCTCGAATAGATAATGGCGCCAAATCTTGATCACGAACACAATATTGCGACTCTAAATCATGTTAGGAAATTTCTTTCATGCGGCTTCAATTGTCTCGAAGTGTAGGCTACGACTTTGCCTTCACATCAAAGCATAACCAAACGTTCAAAGAAGCATCACTATAAACAACAAATTCTTTACCGATTCGGGCTTAACTAACTGAAGCTTGGTCAAAAGGCTTTCAACTATCGAAACTTTTCTAACACTTTTCCAACCATTCAAATCGACATCTTTCTAAAGTAGTATAGTCATGAAGTAACTATTCTTGAAAAACCTTTTATAATTCTGCGGTAATAACTAGCTAAGCCGGGTAACTACTGACTATAGACACACTTTTCGGTTTCCAACTCAAAATAGCGAAATCTTACTCGGATCTACTTGGATTCCAAAACTAACACCATATGTCCCAGAAAACTAACTTCATACAATCAAAATTCTCATTAGTTGAATTTCACATATAATTGTTTTTCTCAAAGTTTGCAACAAAATTCTCAAAGGTTCAATATGCTCCTTTTCATCCGCGAATAAATCAAAATGTCATCTACAATTATCACAACAAATCAATAGATTCAACTTCATGAATCGAGAAAACTGGTAACTCTTGGGAAATACATCGAAACTCATCAACAATAAACTGATTCAATTTTCATATTAGATACTTTGAATCAATCACATAAGTAAAATATGCCTCGTAACCCTTTTCACATAATTACGAGCTTTCGATTTTAATATTACGTGGCAATCCATTCAAATCATCGACTCAATTCTTACAATCTCATTATTGGACATCTCAAATTTATCACCTATCTTTTGTAATTAACAAAGCATCATGCACAAATAATCCATACCTAGAATAATATAGAATTTAGTAGATGGCAAGAGCATCGGTCAGTGACGGATATGTCAAAACATTAGCAGACGGTTCTTGCATATATAATCAGCAAAACACTTTTACCTAAAGAGTTCAATGCTTTTATGGCAAACTTAGTAGATTCTCGAGCAAAGTCTTAATGAATACTAAGTTCATGAACATGTATGAATGTGTAGAACCAAGGTCTATCAAAGCAATTCTGAAGTACCAAAAAGTAAAAATACCGTTATTATATCAAATGATGAAGCGTCTCTCAAGCTTGGATAACATACACTCTCATGGGCACTCTAGCTGTATCGACAATCACATCTCTCATAGTTCTCGACTACCACTAATGTTTCTTACATTCTTTCAAGATCTACCTCTCACAAAGCTATCGGATCTCAAATTACGAACAATCTACGGCTTGAGACTCAGACAATCTCGAATAAAATGATCAAATCCACATCGAAGCAAGCTTTGTCATTAAATCTACATCTTCTGGATGTCTCGACATAGCTCGGTCAGCAGTACAACGAACTCTTCTATTTTCAAAATCTCAACTAACAGCGAATATTTTTTAAGGCCATCTTCACATCTTTTGCACATTATAGCTTGGTATACATTCTCATGCATACTAACTCAATCTCACAAATTCGATTCGTACTCGAAATAGTCATTCGACCTGTTTTAATTCAAGAATCTTTAAGCGATATCTTTCTTATGGAACTCGATGCGGAAGAATTCCCAAATCATTTTCTCTTCGAGTCCACCAATACTAGTGTATTCCACGTGTGGTGTCCTTAAGTGACATTGCATTCTTAAACCTTCCTGCGGAGTACATGATAACTCCATGAACACTTGAATAGTATTATCAAACCACGACTTAATTTGTTTTGCATCATTATCGTCATTAGTTTTAAACTCTTGACTCGTGTTTCTGATTTTAGCTACATGATGTACATCCATCTAATCAATTTACTATCGGAGGTACCATAGGTATCGGAGTTGGATTATCGAGGTGGAGGTTGTTGCCGGTCGGTTAGTCGGATATATGGAGTAAATCATTCGTTCATCATCTAGTAGAAGCTTATAGCCTCCCCTCATGGCTACTCGAAGGATCGAGAGTCTATCGTATTTGATCTCGTCTTGCTGTCGGTATTACCTCTACATCATCATTACGGCTCTGTTAGATCGAAATCCATTTACTATATAAATCATAGTTTGAAATGTCGAAGTCACCACACTATCAAATATATAATAAAGGCATGTATAGCTAGACTCATCTTACGGTAGTCCTAGAATGGACTAAACTGTAGCTCGATACCAATAAAATGTAACACCCTTAATCCATGTTTGTTCAGAATTAGGGTTCACGAATTGTTATCATGTAAGTTAAAACTTTAGTTCACTTGATTGAAACTTAATCGTCCATCTTTATCAATGTTTTAATAATAATAAACAAACAATTTCACATGTGTAACACATACTTGATACATCAATCTAAGTCATATACAATTATAATCATCGATGAACTTAAAAGAATAAACAATGTATCGACAACATTGTCACTTAACAATACAAATTTCATGCAATATACTTCCTATTAATACCTATTTCATAAGGCATAAACCTATTTCCACATAACAGAAATATGCAACTTATTACACAACACATACATTCTTATAATTTGGCCGATATACAAGACCTCATTTACAACATTTCTGTTGATTCCTAGCACAAACCAAGTTTGGTAATTTCATGTACTCAAATTTATTAAGTGACTTCAGCAAAATATTTATATATCATAGTTATAAACATCTTCTTATCGACTATGAGCACTGAACAAATAATTCATTAAACATGTTAACTACATTTGCAACTATCACCTAGGTTTGGCCGAATACACATACATGCATAACTCACATAATTCCTACTTAACAAATTGATTGAAGTTGTCACGCTTATACAATTCCCAAATAATACTCAACTAGCATATATCTACCTTGACTTAGCATGCGAAGATTTACCTAAATGCCAATTCACCCTACTAATTTAACGTTGGTTCTACATAAGTAATCATATAGAATGCATAAGATTAAAGTAAAAAACAACCATGACCAAGCTATTGAAATTGAACACTTTAACCACATTGTCAAAAACAAATAAAAACCAAACTTATAATGTATGTTTAAGCCATTTTATGGCTATTTTATATACATATAAACATAACATCATTCAACATTTAGCTAGCCTATACATGCCTTTGATTCAAAAATAACTAGCTTAAAAGTACCAAAATGGGATGATAGTGTGGTTGACTTCACCATGATCCTTGAGCAGTAGCATAACTAAAATCTATAAAGCAGACAATGAACACACACAAAGTAAGCTCACTAGCTTAGTAAGTCTCAAGCAAATATAATTACAAGGATCATACTCCCAAACATATTAAGTCTTCATGCTTATAATATTGAACATAAATTCTTCAATATGTAAAAACAATGTACATAGCCGAATACTAGTTATTCCATAATTTAAATATTATAACTATATCAACTTGAACATATAATATCAAAACTCATAATTATTGTATTTAACAGTATATTAAAGTCACATGAACACATCTCAAAAATCAATCTCATATGTCTACTTATACATATATGCAAACCCTTTCAAACTCTTTTACCATTGATCTTTCCATTTGTAACCAAGTCTTTAATGTAATAAGCATGTATTTGTATATATATATATCAATTCCATCGCATATAATATTCATTCACATTAATCATTCACAAAAGAATACTTATAGAGTCATCCACTTCATCATTGTACTTAACTAAAATGATAATAAATTAACTTACTTTATTCTTTTAATATAATAATACAACTCTTACCCAGCTTTATTTGTACTTTGCATATATGTGTCACATTAGTTAAATTTTGATTTCTCCATTTATAGCATTTCCTGCCTTAAGCCTACTAGACTGAAGTCGAAATTTGAACAAGGCATTTAACTCTTTGAAATAAGCCCAAAATTACTGCAAGCACAAGGCACGCTGGCAATAAGCGAAATGATTCATGGCCCAAGGCACCTTGACACTAAGCCCAAATATGTCACCGGTACTAAGCACGCTGAGCATCAAAGCGATAAGTAACAAGCACAAAGCATTTAGGCATTAAACACGATAAGTACACCCGACAAAGCACACTAGGCACTAAGCAGAATATGCCACCGGTGCAAAGCTACTGGCATCAAAGCACGATAAGTAACAAGCCATTAAGCACCTTTAGGCTAATAGCAGAAATATAACATTTTAACATTTCAATGCACACTTCAATAATATCATAACCAACTAAATCACTTAAATTTCATAATTCTATCACATTTCAAATTCAACTAAGCTTATTCACTTTTTCTAAATAAATCATTACATCATTGTATACTCGCATATCATATCGATTATACACCGTGGTATTAACAAAAACATATCCAATTCAATGTAATACCTTTACATTCGGCTATCACATAAAAATATGCCCAAATTTATCAAACATTGTCATTAAACACATTCATAAATCATTCTTTAATATAATCTAGCTTAAGGACTTACCTCAGTTTAGTCCGGACGGCGAGCCCAGGATTATCTGTGAACTTGCGTTTTCCCAGATCCAAAATTGATTTTCTTTGTTCTTGATCTAAACACATTAAAATTTAGCTCATTCAAGCACATTTCATCTCAATTTAGTCCTAAACACATAAATAGGTAAATTACCATTTTACTGACATTTACAATTTTTACCATTTAGTCCTTATTGCACAAAACACAAAATACATAAATTGAAACTACTCCTTTAGGGAAATCTTCCCATGCTCCTACAAGTCCCCATTTCATTTATCTTGCATTTTAACCCTTCAAAAATTTATTTTCTCAATTTAACCCTATTTAGCCAAATTCATCAAAATTCAAGAACAAAGTTTGTTCATCAACTATATATCTATCATTTAACACCATAAAACATCATGAAACTCAACATAGCATCCATGGTATTTTACACAAACATCATCCATTCATAAAATTATGACATGGGCTTTAAAGCTCTCAAACAACGATTTCAAAAGCGTAAAATTATCAGCGATCAAAATCTAACCTTTAATCACCAATTTCTTCTTGGAGATGCTAAACCTTGTTTTTCTTTTCTTTTTATGAATTTAAGAACAATGCAAAATAAAGCCACTTTATCTTTCTTTTATTATAATATAAACATAACTTTTATAATAAATAAAATATAACTTTAATTATTAAATAATTAAAATAAGCATGTCATATAATGATACACCACTAGCTTTTGTCGTCCACTATCCTTTAAATTGGGTAATTTGCATTTTAAATGCTCCCAATTAGAAAAACAACCTTAACTTAGTCCTTGCACTTTAAACTATCAAGTTTATAATTTATCACGATTAAGCCCTTTTGTCTAATTAAACACACAAGATCAAATTTTTATCTGAAACTTTCACATCAAAAATCACATAGAATTAGCAAAAATAATATTAAAAGAATTTTTGAACTAGGATTTGTGGTCTGAAACCACCGTTAGATTACGGTCAAATTGATTTATTACAAAACCCTTAAATTCCTCTCAACCCACCATTCAAACAAGTTGACCTCTTCCACCTCATCCATCGAGTCCACTTTGAGCACACCACCTCCCTAGCTTTGGCGTCAAAAATAATAAGGAGAATTACGCTACTCGAACCTAGGCTCACCTCCCCCTTGAGCCACTTCTCAGCCTTAAGTGGCATCCCTTACCACTCCACCAAGGCTCCTCTTGCGTCAAAACTTGCTACCAAATATAACCCCTAGCTCTCTCGGCTCCCTTCTAGAAGCCCAAAACAAAAATTTTTGCTATGGCTAGGGCTACCCCAAGCTCATGCGGGACCCCAAAAACACCTAAACTAGCACAGTAATCACACTAACACATGCAAAAATGGAGACCCCAATTTAAGGATGTTCAGTTCTACCCCTTAAAAATAATTTGACCTCGAAATTACAGTCGAAAAGTTGAGGTTATTGTAACATATCACATCCTACGGTTCCTCGTGGCCTCCTTGAACCATGGTTTCGCCAAAACTTTCACCAAAGGCCGACTTCTTACGGAACTTTGACATCCGATCCAAAATTCGCTTTGGTTCCTCCTCGAAAGACAAATCTAGACTCTCAATCTCTTCCATTGGCACAATATCGTGGATCGATCGATAGCGTCTAAGCATGGAGACATGGAATACATCATGAATCGACTCAACTCAAGCGATAACTCGAGCTAGTAAGCTCTGGGTCCCACTCGCTTCAATACGTATCTCGACTCATAAACCTAGGGCTTAGCTTGCCCCAGAGCTAAATCTACTTTTCTTCCACAGCGATACCTTGGAAAGACCTTGTCACCCGCATACTCTATATCCCTACGTTTGAGGTATGCATACAACTTCTACTGTCCAGAAGCCTCCCGGAATGAGCTTGAATCACCTTAACCTTATCCTCTGTTTGACAACCAACTCTGGACCCAACATCGGCGTTCACCCGATTCATCCAACGTGTAGAATACGACACTTTCGTCCTCTGATTCCTCATACGGTGCCATCTGGATACTCACTTGATAGCTTGTTGTTATCGCGAACTACTTAATGGTAGATATTCCTCCCAACTATGGTGAAATCAAGAACATAGCCCTTAACATATCTTCTAAGATTTGAATTACCCTTCATTGTCGATGCGAATATGGATGAAAAGTGCTAAAATCTAACCTCGTACCCAATGCGATGCAAAGCTTTCGGAACAGCGTGAACCTAAGATCCCTATTTGAAATAATTGACATGACTTGGGTGTAACCATACTATCTCCGCTATACAACTTATCCAACCTTTGGAGTGAATAATCAATCGATTTGGTATAAAATGGGCCAACTTTGTCATCGATCAACAATCACCTAGGTAAATTTTTTTTGCTAGGCGTGAGGTAACCCAATGGCGAAATCCATCGTAATCCTTTCCCACTTCCCTTGTAGAATCTTTCTGCAGAAACATAGCGGACGTGATAGCGATGCTCGACTTTAACTTGTTGGCATATGGAACCTTACTCACAAACTGGTCACTTCGCTTAGGCCAAGACCACGCACTATTCCGCAAATCTCGATACACCTTTACCTCCGGATGCATAGCATATGAACATATGAAACTTCTGAAGAATCTGCATCTCACCCAATGTCCTTCACCATACATACTTTCCTTGAAAATAAAGCACTCCATCCTTTGCCCAGTAACCCCAATTCACCATTTTGCACTTGCAACCTCAGAGCACACAAAACCTCATCCACATTTGCCTCTCCTTTGATCCACCCATGTTGGCTTTACTTGCAGATTCTACTTAATAGACTCCCGTCGTCATACTGATGAGACGAGCAAACATTGCTCTCGGTCTGTTACCACCTTCACGCTCAACGCATCGGCTACTACATTAGCCTTACAGTTCAATCGAAGCGATCGTAGTCCTTCAACCTTTCGATCCACCTCTGCTACCTCAAATTCAATT
The DNA here is from genome assembly GCA_025506655.1 of Gossypium rotundifolium. Lineage (NCBI taxonomy): Eukaryota > Viridiplantae > Streptophyta > Magnoliopsida > Malvales > Malvaceae > Gossypium > Gossypium rotundifolium. The sequence continues at coordinate 114,457,102 of CP106734.1, read as the reverse complement.
CCTTTTGAGTCAACAGATTACCTCAAACTCTTATGGTCCGTGTAAACTATAGACTTCTCCCCATACAAATAATGTCTCCAAATCTTGAGCGAAGACCCTGCGGTAATTCCATATCATGTGTTGGGTAGTTAACTTGAGGTCTAAACTACGGAGCATCGCTACCTTCCCCTCTTGCATCGTACCACAAAGGTATGCAATGCATCACAATAAATCGTGAATTCCCTCGACTTGATGAATCAAATCGGACTTCGTAGAATCTTCTTTACCTTGTCGAAACTTTCCTGCTTATCGCCCCACAAATGGACCCTTTCCTTAACAACAGTTAGCATGCTTTCTATCGAAAACCCTTCGGGAATCTTTTGTAATATCACGCCAAACCTAGAAAACTTCAAATCTACTAGTCTTAGGTGGCTTCAATCAACAGTGTCAACCTTCGAGGATCCACTCTAATTCTCTCGGTGACACCACATGACCGAAAGTTACATCCTTCAGCGAACTAGCACTTATTAAACTTGGCAAACAGCACTTCTCCCTCGAGAATCTGTAGAACCACACAGTAGATGCACGATATGTTCTTCCTCGATTTTAAGTATACCAAAATTTAGTCTATAAACACCATAATGAACGGTCCAAATGCAATTTGAAACACACGATTCATCATGTCCATGAATGTTGCCGGTACATTAATCAACCCGGACATTATCAAAACTCGTAGTGCCCATAACAAGTACGAAACAGTCTTATGGATATCGGCCTCCTCACTTTGAGTTAATGATACCACGACCTAAGATCTATCTTAGAGAAAATCGATGCACCCTAGCTAATCGAGACAAGTCATCTATCCTAAGCGGATGCTTGTTCTTGATCGTCAACTTATTCATCGTAATCTATACACATCAAGTATCTTGTCTCTTCTTAACAAAACGCAGGCGCTCCCCAATGTGATACACTCTTTGGATGAAACCCGATCCAACAACTCCGAATCATGGTTCCACCAATTCCTTGTGCCATCCTATATGGGGCAATAGACACAGTTTGGGTAACAAATCATAACAAACTCAACTTCACGGTCTAGAGGCAAACCGGAAAAGCAAATAATCAAAAACCGAAATAATAAAATTTAGTAGCCTTATTACAAATCCAAAACCAAATTTAAAAGTAAATTAACCCAAATAGTACTTATAATAAAACCCTAAAAACCTAGTGCATGGCCACATCGAGTCCACCCCGGCTCCACATCCGCGATCTAAGCCTCATCTGCAAAATGTAAGGGAAGGGGTGAGTCACCGAGACTCAGCGTATAAATCCCCATCCCGATAATAATAACGCACTTACACATCTCATATGTCAATATGCAAATCATGCAAACCCAACCTAACCAACCAAACTCCTGTGTCTACCTCGTGTGGTCAAAACCACTGGTGACCATAGTCACAAATCATATAAGTGTGGTCAAAACCACTGGTGACCGTAGTCACAAATCATATGGTAGGGACAACCCACCGTGTGGTCAAAACCACTGATGACAATCCCGTAATCAACATGTGGGGCCAACCCACTATGGTACCAAACCACTGGGACGAGTCACAATAATCCATATGTGGTCAAAGCCACTGGTGACCGTAGCCACAAATAATATCCGTGTGGTCAAAACCACTTGTGGTCAAAACCACTGAGACTAGTCACAAATAATAAGAAAAGCGGGGCCAACCCACTATGTGGTCAAAACCACTGGTGACAGTTTAAATCGTCTTTCCCCCTCCACTCAACATACCCATTATTATGAACACATGATCTGTGGCATATTAACATGTTTGTAATGCAGTATCACATAGTATAGCATAATCAAATATTATATCATCATATATCGATAGTCAATCCACAGGGGACTCACCCGGAGTCCATGCTCATACCCACAAGGGTAGCACACCGATTTCAATAGCTATATCGGCTTATAATAATAAACATAATTAGCAAATTAACTAATGGAGTGTGTAAGTGTTACACATCTGATTACGTGCAAAACCATACTTTCTACGTCAGTACTGTCGTTAATCGACACAACTGCAATTTGTCTACTCTCCTGCTCGAATGCTAGTCCACACCCCGGTGGCCAATCACGAACCGCTGATAGCGCCCTCTTTTTGAACTTAGGGGCTGGGGTCTCAGGTTTGACCCCTCCTACTGTTTGGTTAGCCTTTGAATCCATAATAGCCTTATCACTAAATTGGGTTAAAGAAGTGGATCAAATCATAAACAACTAGAATCCCGAAGTTAGATTCCTTACCTAAATCGACAGATCCCGAAGGTTCTAGGCTTGGCTTACGATTAACAAATCCCGAAAACTCCACCTCAGATGGCATCAACCCCTCTTTCTTGCATTCGGCCAAACACCAAATAAATGTGGAATATCTGACTTTTGCATTTAATCATAAAAAGAGATGTTGAAAAATTGAAACACTTACCCCTCTATACTAACGAAACCGATTAGGAGTGATGACAAATGGTCCACGATGATTTTGCTGCCACAAAACCCGAAAGAACACCTATGAGTGCCAAAATAATCCGGTAATAGATCCAATAAGAAGAGATCGAACCAGATAACACGCGAAGAGAGGGTGATTCGCTTTAGCAAACAAGAGAAGAAGACTTGTGTTTTTGGCACAAGAGAGGGATTGAAAGAAGAAAAGTAGTGGATTGAGAAGGAGGAGTGTTGATTCGGTTTTGAAACCAATAAAATGAAGATAAAGAGTGGAAGTAATTCGGTTTCTGGCTTTTGAGAAAGAGGAGAAACAATGAAGATGATGAGTAAAGGATATGGTAATTTTGTCCAAGCACCAAAAGAAGTAAAGAGGAAAGAAGAAGAAAAAGAAAATGCTTAGAAGAGATTTCAGTTTCGACACAAAGACAAAAGGAAAAATAAGAGAATTCGACTATCGCTTCTTTGAGGGAAAGAAAATGGACAAAATGAGTTCTAAACACTCCCCTTACTAACCAAATACACACACACACTAAGCACATTTGGCCAACCCACTCTCACAAAAAATGAATCTCCAACACCCCTAGCCACTACCAAATTCGGCTTTACACTCCCACTCCCTTCAACCTCTAAGCCGTTCCCCCTTCTTCCTCATAGAATTCCTCTCTACCCACCATTCAAACAAGTTTGAACACATCAAACCTGTAACACTCTTAATCCATGTTCGTTGCCGAATTAGGGTTACGGGTGTTATCATGTAAGTTAAAAACTTTAGTTCACTCGATTGAAACTTAATCGTTCATCTTTATCAATGTTTTAATAATAATAAACAAACAATTTCACATGTGTAACACATACTTGATACATCAATCTAAGTCATGTACAAGATAATCATCGATGAACTTAAAAGACTAAACAATGTATACGACAACATTGTCACTTAACAATACAAATTTCATGCAATATACTTCCTATTAATACCTATTTCATAAGGCATAAACCTATTTCCACATAATGAAAATATGCAACTTATTACACAACACATACATGCTTATAATTTGGCCAATATACAAGACCTCATTTACAACATTTCGTTGATTCCTAGCACAAACCAAGTTTGGTAATTTCATGTACTCAAATTTATTAAGTGACTTCACAAGCAAAATATTTATATATCATAGTTATAAACATCTTCTATATTCGACTATGAGCCTGAACAAATAATTCATTAAACATGTTAACTACATTTGCAACTATCACCTAGGTTTGGCCGAAGACACATACATGCATAACTCACATAATTCCTACTTAACAAATTGATTGAAGTTGTCACGCTTATACAATTCCCGAATAATACTCAACTAGCATATATCTACCTTGACTTAGGCATGCGAAGATTTACCTAAATGCCAATTCACCCGACTAATTTAACACAAACGTTGGTTCTACACGCAAGTAATCATATAGACCACATTGTCAAAAACAAATAAAAACCAAACTTATAATGTATGTTTAAGCCATTTTCGCATGGCTATTTTATATACATATAAACATAACATCATTCCAACATTTAGCTAGCCTACACATGCCTTTGATTCAAAAATAACTAGCTTAAAAGCACCAAAATGGGATGATAGTGTGGTTGACTTCACCAACGATCCTTCGAGCCCGTAGCATGACTAAAATCTATAAAACGAACAATGAACACACACAAAGTAAGCTCACTAGCTTAGTAAGTCTCAAGCAAATATAATTACAAGGATCATACTCTCAAACATATTAAGTCTTCATGCTTATAATATTGAACATAAATTCTTCAATATGTAAAAACAATGTACATAGCCTAATACTAGTTATTCCTATAATTTAAATATTATAACTATATCAACTTGAACATATAATATCAAAACTCATAATTATTGTATTTAACCGTATATTCCGAGTCACATGAACACATCTCAAAAATCAATCTCATATGTCTACTTATACATATATGCAAACCCTTTCAAACTCTTTTACCATTGATCTTTCCATTTGTAACCAAGTCTTTAATGTAATAAGCATATATGTATATGTATATATATATATATATCAATTCCATACGCATATAATATTCATTCACATTAATGATGAGCATCATCATTACAAAGAAACATACTTATAGAGTCATCCACTTCATCACATCATACTTAACTAAAGTGATAATAAATTAACTTACTTTACTCTTTGCTAATATAATAGGCCAACTCTTACCCAAGCTTTCAAAGACATAGACCGCATATATGTGTCACCTTAGTTAAATTTTGATTTCTCCATTTATAGTATTTCCACGGCCTTAAGCCCGCTAGACTGAAGTCTAAAATTTGAACACCTAGCATTTAGCTTTCCGGGCAATAAGCCCAAAATAGTACACTCATCACAAGGCACGCTAGGCAATAAGATCGAAATAATTCACTCAAGACAAGGCACGCTGAGCACTAAGCCCAATATGTCACCTAAGACTAAGCACGCTGAGGCATCAAAGCTCGATAAGTAACACAGCACAAAGCACGCTAGGCATTAAAGCACGATAAGTAACACCAAGCACAAAGCACGCTAGGCACTAAGCCCAAATATGTCACTCGACTAAGCCTACTAGGCATCAAAGCTCGATAAGTAACACTGGCACAAAGCACCTTTAGGCTAATAGCAGAAATATCAACATTTTCAACATTTCAATGCACATTTCAATAATATCATAACCAACTAAATCACTTAAATTTCATAATTCTATCACATTTCAAATTCAACTAAGCTTATTCACATTTTCTAAATAAAATCATTACATCATTGTATACTCGCATATCATATCGATTATACACCTTTACGTGGTATTAACAAAAACATATCCAATTCAATGTAATACCTTTACATTCGACTATCACATAAAAATGTGCCCAAATTTATCAAACATTGTCATTAAACACATTCATAAATCATTCTTTAATATAATCTAGCTTAAGGACTTACCTCGATTTAGCTTTGACGATTTAAGATCTGCTTATCCGTGAACTTGCGTTTTTCCCCAATCCAAAATCGATTTTCTTTGTTCTTGATCTAAACACATTAAAATTTAGCTCATTCAAGCATATTTCATCTCAATTTAGTCCCTAAACACATAAATAGGCAAATTACCATTTTATCCTTGACATTTACAATTTTTACCATTTAGTCCTTATTGCACAAAACACAAAATACACATAATTTGAAACTACTCCTTTAGGGCCGAATCTTCCCCATGCTCCTACAAGTCCCCACATTTCATTTATCTTGCATTTTAACCCTTCAAAAATTTATTTTCTCAATTTAACCCTATTTAGCCAAATTCATCAAAAATTCAAGAACAAAGTTTGTTCATCAACTATATATCTATCATTTAACACCATAAAACATCATGAAACTCAACATAGCATCCATGGTATTTTACACAAACATCATCCATTCATAAAATTAAGACATGGGCTTTAAAGCTCTCAAAGCAACGATTTCAAAAACGTAAAATTATCGAAAACCGATCAAAATCTAACCTTAAATCACCAATTTCTTCTTGGTCAATGCTAAACCTTGTTTTTCTTTTCTTTTATGAATTTCGGAAGAACAATGCAAAATAAGGCCACTTTTTATCTTTCTTTTATGATAATATAAACATAACTTTTATAATAAATAAAATATAACTTTAATTATTAAATAATTAAAATAAACATGTCATATAATGATACACCACTAGCTTTTGCCATTCACTATCCTTTAAATTGGGTAATTTGCATTTTAAATGCTCCCAATTAGAAAAACAACCTTAACTTAGTACTTACACTTTAAACTATCAAGTTTATAATTTACGCGATTAAGTCCTTTTGTCTAATTAAACACACAAACGATCAAATTTTTATACTAAACTTTCACACATCATAAATCACATAGAATTAGCAATCAAAATAATATTAAAAGAATTTTTGGACTAGGATTCGTGGTCCCAAACCACCGTTCGATTACGATCAAATTGATTGTTATAACTCTCCCCTTAGGGATTTTCGTCCCGAAAATCTTTCCATTGAATGATTTGAGATATTGTTGTCTTATTGAATTTTCAGTTTGCTATTTCTTATTTCTCAACTCTTTTACTTCACGGCTAAGATACGGATTAGCTTTTCTTCATATGTCATATTAGATTGGATTTCTATTTCGATGGCTATCACATGTGACGGGTGGGATCGATATCTATAAAACATTGAAACATGAAATACTTTATCATCGATCTCCAATTCTATATCTCATGAGCATCGAAACGTGAAATATGTTGTGTATCTTATTTTCACTGATCTCGGTCCAATATAACGGTGTACGACACTTGCGGCCATATAGAGTTTTGTAAGGTGCCATTTTGATACTCGATTGAAAACTGTTATTATAAGCAAATTCAATCAAAGGTAAGTATCTTTCCCACGTACCTTCAAACTCGAGGATGCAACATCCCAACATGTCCTCAAGTATCTGAATGGTTCGCTCAGACTGACCGTCTATTTGCGGATGGAAGGCTGTGCTAAAGTGGAGTTTAGTACCTAAAGCATCATGCAACTTCTTCCAAAACCGCGATGTAAATCTCGGGTCTCTGTCTGAAACAATGGAACTCGGCACACCATGTAATCTCACAATTTGAGATACATACAACTCAGCAAGTTTATCGAGCAAATAGTCTATACGAATTGGCTCAAAGTGAGCTGATTTGATTAATCTATCCACTATAACCCAAACTGCATATTTCTTGCTCGGTGTCATTGGCAAACAGATACAAAATCCATAGAAATTTTATCCCATTTCCATTCGGTATCATGATCTATGAAGTAACCCGTAAGGCATCGATGTTCAACTTTATTGTCGACAAACTAAACACTTCGAGACATTCAGATATGTCCCGCTTCATACCGAACCACTAATAGAATTGTTTCAAATCATTATACATTTTCGTGCTACCTGGATGTACCGATAGTCAACTATTGTGAGCCTCATTCAAAATCATCTGAAATCAAATCCATATTCCTCAAAACACATATTCGGCCTTTGAAGCTCAAACAATCATTTGCATCAATTCAAAACTTTGACTCTGCATCATTTTCACACTGATCCCTTCTAGCAATCATATCTTTGTAAATTTTCTGTGCATCATAAATTTGATGAATAAACATCGGTCTTGCTTTTAATTTGGCTACTATTGAACCCTCACTAGACATAGCCATATGTATATTCGATGCACGAAGAGCAAATAATGACTTTTGACTTAAAGTATCAGCAACAACGTTAGCTTTCCCTAGATGGTAGTCGATTACTAGCTCGTAATCTTTCAATAACTCTAACCATCTACGTTGCCTCAGATTCAAATCTCTTTGCATCATCAATTACTTCAAACTCTTGTGATCTAAATAAACGTGACATTTCTCCTTGAATAGATAATGACGCCAAATCTTCAAAGCATGAACACAATGATCATGAGCTCTAAATCATGTGTTAGGAAATTTCTTTCATGCGGCTTCAATTGTCTCGAAGTGTAGGCTACGACTTTGCCTTCCTGCATCAAAACGCAACCCAAACCGTTCAAAGAAGCATCACTATAAACAACAAATTCTTTACCCGATTCAGGCTTAACTAACACTGAAGCTTCAGTCAAAAGGGCTTTCAACTAATCGAAACTTTTCTAACACTTTTCCAACCATTCAAATCTGACATCTTTCTAAAGTAGTATACTCAACGAAGTAACTATTACTGAAAAACCTTTTATAATTCTGCGGTAATAACTAGCTAAGCCCAGATAACTACGAACTATAGACACACTTTTCAGAGGTTTCCAACTCAAAATAGTAGAAATCTTACTCGGATCTACTTGGATTCCAAAAACTAACACCATATGTCCCAGAAAACTAACTTCATACAATCAAAATTCTCATTAGTTGAATTTCATATATAATTGTTTTTCTCTCAAAGTTTGCAGCAAAATTCTCAAAGGTTCAATATGCTCCTTTTCACCGCGTGAATAAATCAAAATGTCATCTACAATTATCACAACAAATCAATAACAGATTCAACTTCATGAATCAGAGGCAAACCTGGTAACTCTTCAGGAAATACATCGGAAAACTCATCAACAATAGGCACTGATTCAATTTTCTTCTTAGATACTTTCGAATCAATCACATAAGTAAAATATGCCTCGTAACCCTTTTTCACATAATTCTGAGCTTTCGATTTTAATATTACAGTAGGCAATCCATTCAAATCATCCGACTCAATTCTTACAATCTCATTATTCAGACATCTCAAATTTATCACCTATCTTTTGTAATTAACAAAATCATCATGCACAAATAACCAATCCATACCCAGAATGATATAGAATTTAGTAGATGGCAAGAGCATCAGATCAGCAGGGAAACGGATATGTCAAAACGTTAACGGACAGTTCTTGCATATATAATCAACCAAAACACTTTTACCTAAAGAGTTTAATGCTTTTATGGCAAACTTAGTAGATTCTACAGGCAAAGTCTTAATGAATACTAAGTTCATGCACATGTATGAATGTGTAGAACCAAGGTCTATCAAAGCAATTACAGAAGTACCAAAAAGAGTAAAAATACCAGTTATTATATCAAATGATGAAGCATCTCTCAAGCTTGGATAACATACACTCTGACAGCACTCTAGCATTGTATCCCATAATCTTGCTCTCATAGTTCTCGACTACCACTAATGTTTCTTACATTCTTTCAAGATCTACCTCTCACAAGTACGCTTATCGATCTCAAATTACGAACAATCTACGGCTTGATGACTCAGACAATCTCGAATAAAATGATCAAGCGATCCACATCGAAGCAAGCTTTGTCATTAAATCTACATCTTCTCGGATGTCTCAAATTGTAAGCTCGGTCCAACGAGTACAACGAACTCTTCTATTTTCAAAATCTCAACTAGCAACCGAATATTTTTTTTAAGGCCATCTTCACATCTTTTGCACATTATAGCTTCGGAGGGTATACATTCTCATGCATACTAACTCAATCTCACAAATTCCAGTTCGTACTCAGAAATAGTCATTCGACCTGTTTTAATTCAAGAATCTTTAACTGATATCTTTCTTATGGAACTCAGTCTGGAAGAATTCCCAAATCATTTTCTCTTTCGAGTCCACCAATACTAGTGTATTCCACCAGTGTGGTGTCCCTCAATAGTGACATTGCACTTCTTAAACCTTCCTCTGGAGTACATGATAACTCATCGAACACTTGAATAGTATTATCAAACCACAGCTTAGTTCATTTTGCATCATTATCGTCATTAGTTTTAAACTCTTCGACTCCGTGTTTCCTGATTTTAGCTACAGGATGTCTGTCCAATCTAATCGAATTTACTATCGGAGGTACCATAGGTATCGGAGTTGGATTATTCGGGGGTGGAGGTTGTTGCCAGTCGGGTTAGTCCAGATATATGGAGTAAATCATTCGTTCATCATCTAGTAGAAGGCTTACTTAGCCTCCCCCTCATGGCTACTCGAAACAGATCGAGAGTCTATCGGCGCTGATCTACGTGCGCTATTAGGCGCTACACTCTCTACATCATCCGCTACGGCTCTGTCAGGATCGAAATCCATTTACTATATAAATCATAGTTTGAAATGTCAGAAGTCACCACACTATCAAATATATAATAAAGGCATGTATAGCTAGACTCACACATGCTACGGTAGTCCTAGAATGGACTAAACCGTAAGCTCTGATACCAATAAAATGTAACACCCTTAATCCATGTTCATTGCCGAATTAGGGTTACGGGTGTTATCATGTAAGTTAAAAACTTTAGTTCACTTGATTGAAACTTAATCGTTCATCTTTATCAATGTTTTAATAATAATAAACAAACAATTTCACATGTGTAACACATACTTGATACATCAATCTAAGTCATGTACAGTATAATCATCGATGAACTTAAAAAGACAAAACAATGTATACGACAACATTGTCACTTAACAATACAAATTTCATACAATATACTTCCTATTAATACCTATTTCATAAGGCATAAACCTATTTCCACATGACCGAAAATATGCAACTTATTACACAACACATACATGCTCATAATTTGGCCGAATATACAAGACCTCATTTACAACATTTCCTGTTGATTCCCTAGCACAAACCAAGTTTGGTAATTTCATGTACTCAAATTTATTAAGTGGCTTCACAAGCAAAATATTTATATATCATAGTTATAAACATCTTCTATATTCGACTATGAGCCTGAACAAATAATTCATTAAACATGTTAACTACATTTACAACTATCACCTAGGTTTGACCGAATACACATACATGCATAACTCACATAATTCCTACTTAACAAATTGATTAAAGTTGTCACGCTTATACAATTCCCAAATAATACTTAACTAGCATATATCTACCTTGACTTAGGCATGCGAAGATTTACCTAAATGCCAATTCACCCGACTAATTTAACACAAACATTGGTTCTACACGCAAGTAATCATATAGAATGCATAAGATTAAAGTAAAGAAACAACCATGACCAAACTGTTGAAATTGAACACTGTAACCACATTGTCAAAAACAAATAAAAACCAAACTTATAATGTATGTTTAAGCCATTTTCGCATGGCTATTTTATATACATATAAACATAACATCATTCCAACATTTAGCTAGCCTATACATGCCTTTGATTCAAAAATAACTAGCTTAAAAGTACCAAAATGGGATGATAGTGTGGTTGACTTCACCAATGATCCTTCGAGCCCGTAGCATGACTAAAATCTATAAAACGAACAATGAACACACACAAAGTAAGCTCACTAGCTTAGTAAGTCTCAAGCAAATATAATTACAAGGATCATACTCTCAAACATATTAAGTCCTCATGCTTATAATATTGAACATAAATTCTTCAAATGTAAAAACAATGTACATAGCCAATACTAGTTATTCCCATAATTTAAATATTATAACTATATCAACTTGAACATATAATATCAAAACTCATAATTATTGTATTTAACCGTATATTCGAGTCACATGAACACATCTCAAAAATCAATCTCATATGTCTACTTATACATATATGCAAACCCTTTCAAACTCTTTTACCATTGATCTTTCCATTTGTAACCAAGTCTTTAATGTAATAAGCATATATGTATTTGTGTATATATATATATCAATTCCATACGCATATAATATTCATTCACATTAATGATAAGCATCATCATTACAAAGAAACATACTTATAGAGTCATCCACTTCATCACATTGTACTTAACTAAAGCGATAATAAATTAACTTACTTTATTCTTTGCTAATATAATAGGCCAACTCTTACCCAAGCTTTCAAAGACATAGACTTTGCATATATGTGTCACATTAGTTAAATTTTGATTTCTCCATTTATAGCATTTCCACGGCCTTAAGCCTACTAGACTCAAGTCTGAAATTTGAACACCGCATTTAGCTCTTTGGGGCAATAAGCCCAAAATAGTACACCAAGACAAGGCACGCTAGTCAATAAGCCCAAATGATTCATCGGCACAAGGCACGCTAGGCACTAAGCCCAAATATGTCATCGGCACTAAGCCTGCTAGGCATCAAAGCCTGATAAGTAACACCGGCACAAAGCCTGCTAGGCATTAAACCCTGATAAGTAACACCAGCACAAAGCCTGCTAGGCACTAAGCCTACTAGGCATCAAAGCCTGATAAGTAACACTAGGCAAAGCAAAGCTGGGCTAATAACACCTAAATATCAACATTTTCAACATTTCAATGCACATTTCAATAATATCATAACCAACTAAATCACTTAAATTTCATAATTCTATCAATAATATCATAACCAACTAAATCACTTAAATTTCATAATTCTATCGCATTTCAAATTCAACTAAGCTTATTCACATTTTCTAAATAAATCATTACATCATTGTATACTCCGCATATCATATCGATTATACACCTTTACGTGGTATTAACAAAACATATCCAATTCAATGTAATACCTTTACATTCGGCTATCACATAAAAATATGCCCAAATTTATCAAACATTGTCATTAAACACATTCATAAATCATTCTTTAATATAATCTAGCTTAAGGACTTACCTCAGATTTAAATTGACGACGAAGACCGGGTTATCTGTGAACTTGCGTTTTTCCCCGATCCAAAATTGATTTTCTTTGTTCTTGATCTAAACACATTAAAATTTAGCTCATTCAAGCACATTTCATCTCAATTTAGTCCCTAAACAAATAAATAGGCAAATTACCATTTTACCCCTGACATTTACAATTTTTACCATTTAGTCCTTATTGCACAAAACACAAAATACACATAATTTGAAACTACTCCTTTAGGGCCAAATCTTTCCCATGCTCCTACAAGTCCCCACATTTCATTTATCTTGCATTTTAACCCTTCAAAAATTTATTTTCTCAATTTAACCCTATTTAGCCAAATTCATCAAAATTCAAGAACAAAGTTTGTTCATCAACTATATATCTATCATTTAACACCATAAAGCATCATGAAACTCAACATAGCATCCATGGTATTTTACACAAACATCATCCATTCATAAAATTATGACATGGGCTTTAAAGCTCTCAAAGCAACGATTTCAAAAACGTAAAATTATCGAAAACCGATCAAAATCTAACCTTAAATCACCAATTTCTTCTTGGCCAATGCTAAACCTTGTTTTTCTTTTCTTTTTATGAATTTCGCAAGAACAATGCAAAATAAGGCCACTTTTTATCTTTCTTTTATTATAATATAAACATAACTTTTATAATAAATAAAATATAACTTTAATTATTAAATAATTAAAATAAACATGTCATATAATGATACACCACTAGCTTTTGTCGTCCACTATCCTTTAAATTGGGTAATTTGCATTTTAAATGCTCCCAATTAGAAAAACAACCTTAACTTAGTCCTTACACTTTAAACTATCAAGTTTATAATTTATGCGATTAAGCCCTTTTGTCTAATTAAACACACAAACGATCAAATTTTTATACGAAACTTTCACACATCAAAAATCACATAGAATTAGCACCGAAAATAATATTAAAAGAATTTTTGAACTAGGATTCGTGGTCCTGAAACCACCGTTCCGATTACGGTCAAATTCAGACTGTTACAAAACCCCTTGAATTCCTCTCAACCCACCATTCAAACAAGTTGACCTCTTCCAACCTCATCCATCAGAGTCCACTTTGAGCACACCACCTCCCTAGCTTTGGCGTCAAAAATAATAAGCAGAAAGGGGAATTCTGCTACTCGAACCTAGGCTCCCTTGCTCCCCCTTGGGGCGCCACTTCTCCAAGCCTTAAGTGGCATCCCTTACCACTCCACCAAGGCTCCTCTTGCGTCAAAACTTGCTACCAAATATACTTAACCCCTAGCTCTCTCAGCTCCCCTTCTTAGAAGCCCAAAACAAAAATTTTTGCTATGGCTCAGGCCTACCCCAAGCTCATGCCAGGACCCCAAAACACCCTAAACTAGCACAGTAATCACACTAACACATGCAAACATGCAAAAATGCAGAGACCCCAATTTAAGGATGTTACAGTTCTACCCCCCTTAAAAATAATTTCGGCCTCGAAATTACCTGGTCAGAAGAGTTGAGGGTATTGCTGCCGCATCACATCCTCTGGTTCCTGCGTGGCCTCCTCCGAACCATGGTTTCGCTATAAAACTTTCACCAAAGGAACTGACTTCTTACGCAGAACTTTGACATCCCGATCCAAAATTCACACTGGTTCCTCCTCGAAAGACAAATCTAGACTCACCTCAATCTCTTCCATTGGCACAATATGCGACGGATCTGATCGATAGCATCTAAGCATGGAGACATGGAATACATCATGAATCTGACTCAACTCCGACGATAACTCGAGCTAGTAAGCTACCGGTCCCACTCGCTTCAATACCGTATACGACCTAATAAACCTAGGGCTTAGCTTGCCCTTCCGACTAAATCTCAGCACTTTCTTCCACGGCGATACCTTCAGAAAGACCTTGTCACCCACTGCATACTCTATATCCCTAAGTTTGAGGTATGCATACAACTTCTACCTGTCCGAAGCTTCCTTCAGACGAGCTTGAATCACCTTAACCTTATCCTCTGCTTTCAAAGAACCAACTCGGACCCAACATCGGCGCTCACCCGCTCGTCCAACACGTAGGGTATGACACTTTCGTCCATCTGAAGGCCTCATACGGTGCCATCTGGATACTCACTTGATAACTGTTGTTATACGCGAACTCTGCCAATGGTAGATATTCCTCCCAACTATGGCTGAAATCCAGAACATAGCCCCTTAACATATCTTCTAAGATTTGAATTACCCTTTCTGACTGTCCGTCTGAATATGGATGAAAAGCCGTGCTAAAATCTAACCTCGTACCCAATGCCTGATGCAAAGCTTTCCAGAACCTTGACGTGAACCTAGGATCCCTATTTGAAATAATTGACATCGGCACCCCGTGTAACCATACTATCTCCGCTATATACAACTTAGCCAACCTTTGGAGTGAATAATCAATCCGGACTGGTATAAAATGGGCCAACTTTGTCATACGATCAACAATCACCTAGACTGAATTTTTTTGCTAGGCGTAAGGGGTAACCCAATGACGAAATCCATCGTAATCCTTTCCCACTTCCACTGTAGAATCTTTACCGACTACAACAGACCTGACGATAACTGATGCTCAGCTTTGACTTGTTGGCATGTCAGACACTTACTCACAAACTCAGTCACTTCTCGCTTAAGACCGGGCCACCAGAACTATTCCCACAAATCTCGATACACCTTGTTACCTCCCAGATGCATAGCATATGGGCTGCTATGAGCTTCCTGAAGAATCTGCTGTCTCAACCCAATGTCCTTCACCATACATACTTTCCCTTGAAAATAAAGCACTCTATCACTGCCCAAGCTGTAACCCTCCAATTCACCATTTTGCACTTGCAACCTCCGAGCACACAAAACCTCATCCACTAGCTGCCTCTCCTTAACCTGATCCACCCATGTTGGCTTTACTTGCAATTCTGCTAATAGACTCCCGTCGTCATACAGGCTGAGACGAGCAAACATTGCTCTCAGATCCGTTACCACCTTACTGACTCAACGATCATCCACTACATTAGCCTTACCTGTTCAATCGAAAACGTGTAGTCCTTCAACAACTCGATCCACCTCTACTGCCTCAAATTCAATTGCTTTTGAGTTAACAGTTACCTCAAACTCTTATGGTCCGTGTAAACTATAGACTTCTCCCCATACAAATAATGTCTCCAAATCTTCAGGGCGAAGACTACTGCAGCCAATTCCAGATCATGTGTTGGGTAGTTAACTTCATGAGGTCTAAACTACAGAGACGCATACGCTACCACCTTCCCCTCTTGCATCAGTACACACCCCAAACTGGTATGCAATGCATCACAATAAATCGTGAATTCCCTCCCAACTTCAGGCTGAATCAAAATCGGAGCTTCTATCAGAATCTTCTTTACCTTGTCAAAACTTTCCTGCTGCTTATCCGCCCACACAAATGGAGCCCCTTTCCTTAACAACTTAGTTAACGGTGCTGCTATCAAAGAAAACCCTTCCAGGAATCTTTTGTAATATCCTGCCAAACCTAGAAAACTTCAAATCTCTACTACCGTCTTAGGTGGCTTCCAATCCAACACCGTGTCAACCTTCTAGGATCCACTCTAATTCTCTCAGCTGACACCACATGACCTAAGAAAGTTACATCCTTCAACCAGAACTCGCACTTATTAAACTTGGCAAACAACTGCTTCTCCCTCAGAATCTGTAGAACCACCTGTAGATGCACGATATGTTCTTCCTCAGATTTTGAGTATACCAAAATTTCGTCTATAAACACCATGATGAACCGGTCCAAGTACGGCTGAAACACCTGATTCATCATGTCCATGAATGTTGCCAGCGCATTAGTCAACCCGAACGGCATTATCAAAAACTCGTAGTGCCCATAACAAGTACGAAACACCGTCTTATGGATATCAGCCTCCCTCACTTTGAGTTAATGATACCCTGACCTAAGATCTATCTTAGAGAAAATCGATGAACCCTTAAGCTAATCGAACAAGTCATCTATCCTAGGCAGCGGATGCTTGTTCTTGATCGTCAACTTATTCATCTGGCTGTAATCTATACACATCCGCATTGTACCGTCTTTCTTCTTAACAAAGAGCACAGGCGCTCCCCAATGTGATACACTCGGCCGGATGAAACCCCGATCCAACAACTCCACGAATCAGGCCTTCGCCCACCAATTCCTTCAGCGCCATCCTATATGGGGCAATAGACACTGCGCGATTTGGGTAACAAGTCTATAACAAACTCAACTTCACGGTCTAGAGGCAAACCCGAAAGTTCCTCTGGGAATATATCGGAAAATTCCTTCACCGTTTGAACATTCCTCACAACTGATTCCTTGGCCTCCAAGGCACAAACATGCACCATAAACGCCTCACAACCCTTCCTCACCATTTTCTCGACCTTCAAAGTAGACACAACATTAGATAGATAATCTCTTCTATTACTTATCATTACCACCTCTTCACCTTCAACTGTCCTCAAAACCATGTGCTTAGCTACACAATCCAAACTGGCATGGTACTTCACTAGCCAATCCATCCCGAGAATCAGATCGAACTCCCTGAACGGCAGTTCTATCAGATCAGCCAAAAACACTACCCCTTGAAGTTTTAGGAGTACACCTCTATATAGTTTATTTAGTTCTACAGAGTGACCTAGAGGGCTTATTACTGTCATCTCCCTATAAGTAATCTCAAAGTCTAAGTTCATAGTTTCCACTATACTACTGGCAACATACGAGTGCGTCGAACCAACATCTATCAAAGCAGTATAAGGTAATCTAAAAATTAAGAACGTACCGATTATGACGTCCGGTGCGTCATCCTCCTCTCGATGCCTCGCTACGTAGACCAACCCAGGCTGTCTTGCATCTATGCTCCCAAAGCACTCTACGTCCGCGGCCTCGTCCGACCATTACCTCCCCGCCGAATCTGCGACCCTCCGTGGTTGCCGACCATCGCTCTGAACTGTATGCGACCACGATTCCCGGTGAAGCCTAGTTGACCTCTGCAGACAATCCCTCACTTGATGTTCCATTGACCCATATTTAAAACACCCTCTGTTTCTAGTCCAACATTCCCCCGTGTGAGACTTCTCACATCGAGCATGCTGTGGCTGCCACTGAGTAGTAGCAACAGCAGGCCTCGCAGCTTGATTTGGCCCACCATATCTAGCCCTTTTTGTTGATTCTCGATAGACTCGGATGACCCAGAATTCATCTTATTCTAACCCTTATCCTGGTTCCGTCTCACTGACAGTTTTACTTCCTCAGCAACTTTGGCCTTCTCTACTAAGACTGCAAATTCTCTTTCCTACTGTAGAGCAATCAACATCCGCAGCTCATCTCTCTACCCATCCTCAAATCTGACACAATGCTCATGTTCCGTGCCCACAATACCCCGTGCATACCGACTTAACTGAAGAAATTTTACCTCATACTCCGATACTGACTTATTTCCCAGAACCAAATTTAGGAATGCCTTATCGCTGCCAATCGATGTAACTAGCCCCAACGTATTTCCTCTGATAGGCTGCCCTAAAAAAATCCCAAGTGATATCGTCGGTCATTGCTCCATCCCCAACCGTGAGCCACCACTGATATGACTCATCTCGGAGAAGAGATACTATACCCTTCAGCTTCTCCTCAGCCGTAAAATCCAGGTCGTCCATGATACTTTCTCTCACCTCAAGCCAATATTCCGCCCTACTAGGAGCCACACAGATACACCTCTGAATACCTCTGCGTAATTAGCCCGGAGTCGTTCGGACACAGATTTTTGAGCTCCCATTTCGATGCTTGCACCCACGACTCTTTCTAGAACCCAGAGATCGCTTTGTGACACTCGCGTCATCACCAAATTGTCGATCTCGAAATTCTATGCCCACAACTGGCGGCGGTGGTACCTCATTCTCTGACCCATGTCCAGACCCTACAGGTTCGGACACTATCGTCCTACCCCTACCTCGTCCACATATATTACGCCCACGTCCTCGTGCACTCATGACTGCCGATACGAATTGATCTGATTTAATAGTTTTATGCGTTAGACTTATTCCACTGCTATTAAAGCATAGTCTTATGAATAGTTTAATACGAGGATTGTTTTTGTAAGTTCACACAATCCTACGGTTTAAGTCTCTATAGTAGTCCCTAATACTACTAGTCATAACCTCATCATTACAGATATATTAACAACAAATAGGGGTACTTACCTAGGCGGATCGGTGCCGGAGACTCGGTGCCATACTTTTCTAACCGTACATTTCCCACAAAAACCTTTCATAACCTATTTTTTTAAAAAACATTTTTGGGCCTCGGGCCCATAGCCGAGCTTTTGAACTTGACTCTGATGCCAAAATTGTAACACCCCAAACCCGATCAACACGCCACGATCGAATTCAGTATGTTACGGAGTGAAAATATTTTGAAGAAAGCAAGTTGCTGGTTTACTTTATGTGAAAAAGTGTTATCGAAAACATTTTGCAATTTGAGTGTGGAAGAAAAACTCCTTTGAGAAGATCGTTTGTCGTTTCTAGTTTTGGAAAGCCGTTTGATTTTATGAAAACCCGAGTGAGTTTAGCATAATAAAGTTGAAAACCATTTTGTATCTGAACATAAAGAAAAACTTGGTTTGGAGAAAGTCTGAGTTAGTTTGCCGACTTCATTTAAAAACCCGATAAGTTGTACAATTTTTTGAAAACGTTGATTTTGCAGGTTATTAGAACATACTATGTTAATTAACTTAAGCGCAGTACGATAAAACTTAAAGCAAATAATTAAAACCCTGAAATAATAAAATTTAGTGGCCTTATTACAAATCCAAAACCAAATTTAAAAGTAAATTAACCCAAATAGTAATTATAATAAAACCCAAAAAACCTAGTGGCCATCTCGAGTCCACCCCGGCTTCACATCCGCGATCTAAGCCTCATCTACAAAATGTAAAGGAAGGGGTGAGTCACCGAGACTCAGCGTATAAATCTCAATCCCGATAATAATAAAGGCACTTACACATGTCATATGTCAATATGCAAATCATGCAAACCTAACCTAACCAACTCCGAACTCCCGTGTCTCACCTCGTGTGGTCAAAACTATCGTGGTCAAAACCACGGTGACTCACAAATCATATAAGTGTGGTCAAAACCATCGTGACCGTAGTCACAAATCATATGGTGGGGCCAACCCACCGTGTGGTCAAAATCACTGATGATAATTTCGTGATAAACATGTAGGGCCAACCCACTGTGGTACCAAACCACTGGGACGAGTCACAATAATCCATGTGTGGTCAAAACCACTGGTGACCGTAGCCACAAAAATATCTGTGTGGTCAAAACCACTAGTGGTCAAAACCACTGAGACTAGTCACAAATAATAAGAAAAGTGGGGCCAACCCACTATGTGGTCAAAACCATTGGTGACAATCTAAATTGTCCTTCCCCCTCCACCAACATACCCATTATCATGAACACATGTTCCGTGGCATATTAACATGTTTGTAATGCAGTATCGCATAGCATAGCATAATCAAATAGTATATCATCATATATCGATAGTCAATCCACAGGGGACTTACCCGGAGCCCATGCTCATACCCACAAGGGTAACACACCGATTTCAATAGCTATATCGGCTTATAACAATAAACATAATTAGCAAATTAACTAATGGAGTGTGTAAGGGTTACACACCTGATTACGCGCAAAACCACACTTTTTACATCGGTACTGTCATTAATCGACACAATCGCGATTTGTCTACTCTCCTACTCGGATACTGGTCCACACCCCGATGGCCAATCACGAACCGCTGAGACCGCCCTCTTCTTAAACTTAGGGGATAGGGTCTCAGGTCTAACCCCTCATACTGTTTGGTTAGCCTTTTAATCCATAATAACCTTATCACTAAATTGGGTTAAAGAAGTGGATCAAATCAAAAAGAACTAGAATCCCAAAGTTAGATCCCTTACCTAAATCGACAGATCCCAAATGTTCTAGGCTTGGCTTTTGACTAACAAATCCCAAAAACTCTCCCTCAGATGGCGTCAACCCCTCTTTCTTGCATTCAGCCAAACACTAAAGAAATGTGGAATATCTGCCTTCAGCATTTAATCATAAAAAGAGATGTCGAACAATTGAAACACTTACCCCTCTATACTAACGAAATCGATTAGGAGTGATGACAAATGGTCCATGATGATTCTGCTACCACAAAACCCGAAAGAATACCTATGGGTGTCAAAATAATTCGGTAATAGATCCAATAAGAAGAGAGCGAACAAGATAACGCACGCCAAGAGAGGGTGATTCGGCTTTAGCAAACAAGAGAAGAAGACTTGTGTATTTTCGGTACAAAGAGGGATTGAGAGAAGAAAAGTAGCCGATTGAGAGGGAGGAGTGTTGATTCAGTTTTGAAACCAATAAAATGAAGATAAGGAGTGGAAGTAATTTGATTTTTGGCTTTTGAGAAAGAGGAGAAACAATAAAGATGATGAGTAAAGGATATGGTAATTTCAGCTGAGCACCAAAAGAAGTGAAGAGGAAAGAAGAAGAAAAGAAAATGCTTAGAAGAGGTTTCGGTTTTGACACAAAGATAAAAGGAAAAATAAGAGAATTCGACTATCACTTCTTTGAGTGAATGAAAATGGAAAAATTGAGTTCTAAACACTCCCCTCACTAACCGAATACACACACACTAAGCACATTCGGCCACCCCACTCTCACAAAAACTGAAACTCTAACACCCCTTAGCCACTACCAAATTTGGCTTCACACTCCCACTCCCTTCAACCTCTAAGTTGTCCCCCTTCTTCCTCCTAGAATTCCTCTCTACCCACCATTTAAACAAGTTTGAACACATTAAACCCCTTAAATTCCTCTCAACCCACCATTCAAACAAGTTGACCTCTTCCAACCTCATCCATCAGAGTTCACTTTGAGCACACCACCTCCCTAGCTTTGGCATCAAAATCAATAAGCAGAAAGGGGAATTCTACTACTCGAACCTAGGCTCCCTTGCTCCCCCTTGTGGCACCACTTCTCCAAGCCTTTAATGGCGTCCCTTACCACTCCACCAAGGTTCCTCTTGCGTTAAAACTTGCTACCAAATAAACTTAACCCCTAGCTCTCTCAGCTCCCCTTCCTAGAAGCCCAAAACAAAAATTTTTGCTATGGCTCAAGCCTACCCCAAGCTCATGCCAGGACCCCAAAACACCCTAAACTAGCACAGCAATCACACTAACACATGCAAACATGCAAAAATGTAGAGACCCCGATTTAAGGATGTTACAAATATGATAAAGAGTAAACGTACCTGTAATAATATCTGAAGATGAGGTTTTCTCACAAGCTTGAGTAGTATACGTTCTAGTTGGGGCTCTAAATTTAGATTTTGCAACAGTATCCCTCATAGACCTCTGACTACTACTAACATTTCTTGTATTTCGGGAAGGTCTATCTCTCTCTGGAATGTTATCTACTCTCGGATTCTGAGTAGTCTCTTGCTCAACAGACTCTAGGCAGTCTGGAATAAAATGATCTAACGATCCACATCTGAAGCAAACTTGATTATTAAATCTACAATTCTCCGGATGTCTTTTACCACAACATTTACACTTAAGTCGCTCAGATCTGACATTTTCAACACTCGCCATCTTTGGGTAATCTCGAATGAAGTGATTTCATGATCCACATTTATAACAAACTCTATTGTTGTACTTGCCCCAACATTTTCCCACATGTCGTCTTCCACACTGTCTACACTCAGGTTTGTTGCTTTTAGTACTTCCATCATTTGATTCAATTTGAGCTTGAGTTCCCAGACAAACATTTGGTCTCACACGATCTCCACTTGTATGTCCGATTGAAACATTTAATCTACTACTTGCATCTCTATATTTCTTCATCAAAGGTTGAGAGAAATTACTTATCGATCATTTTCTTTTATTACGAGCTTCAGAATCAACTTTCTCGAATTATCATCATTAATAGCCCTGAACTCACCGGCCTCATACTTACAAATTTTGTAAATGGAAGACATGTTTATCAGATTCATATTCATAGTCGAAAGCATAGCAGATGTCTGAGGGAAATTAACCAGGGGCGGAGGTTGTAAACTAGTCGGGCTATTTCTCACAAATTGAGTGAACTACTCACTCATCAACTGGAAGAAAGCTTGTTTAGCTTCTCTCTCATGACCGCTAGTAGCCGGCCTTGAATTAGAAGGCACTGTCCCTTGCACGGGAGCAGGAGCATTACTTTTTACATTGTCAGCTACGACTCTTTCGGGATTTATTGCTACACAAAAATCACATTTATACATCAGGATTCATCACACTATCACATTTAAGATATTATGGCATGTATAGCTAGACTCTGACACGCTACGTTAGCCTGAGAATCGACTAAATCGTAGCTCTGATACCAAACAAATGTAACACCCTATCCTGTGGCCGTCCCCAGATTAGGGTCAGAAGTGTTACCAGACAGATCAAAAACATTTACAGAATTTCACACAATCATTCATCAATATCATTCATAATGTCCCTTAAAGAGGTCAACAAGACCTTAAACATGCTTATGAACCGAGTCGGGACTAAATCGAAACACAAATAAAATTTCACAAAAAATTAAAACTTTTCTAGAATACAGGGGAGACACGCCCGTGGAGGTAGGCCGTACCTCTCCCACGACTACAAAACACACCCGTGTGACCTCCCCGTAGCTACATACTGCCAAAATCAACATGGCTAACAAGCACGCCCGTGTGCTAAGGCCGTGTCCTATAAGGTCATATACTACCATTTCTTGCACGACCTGTAGGCACACCCGTGCCATGGCCGTGTACTATTAAAGACGGCTACTAACTTGTGCACCACGGTTAGATGACACCCCCGTGTCGAGGCTGTGTGCAGTTTAAGTCACATTCTGTCAATTTACCCACGGTTTGAGGCATGCCCGTATGCCCCAACCGTGTGACATTATAGGCCATTTGCACAACCAAAATGCCACCCAAATGGGTCATACCTACAAGCAACCATTCTCATCACATGTCATGCATATATGGTAACCAAATACATACCAAAATGATCATTTCATATGCATCAAGCCATACCAAAACATAAATCATATGAATCATTCATTCAAACCTTAAAACAACCCAAAACTTGCCAAAACACATGACTAAGTTCACTTCTTAAACATATACACATATCTAGCCTATACATGCCATAATTAGCTATGTACATTTTCAAAAGGGTACCAAAATGAGTTTAGTAGTGTGATAACGATCCTTGAAGGTCCCGAGCCTTCAGTAGCTTTGACGACCTATAAAATAGAGAAAAACACACACACAGAGTAAGCTTTACAAAGCTTAGTAAGTCATAATACAAATAAACTTAGCATAAAGGCATATACGCATAAATTACATTAACACATAACATTTACTTAGCAAACTATCTCATATTGCTTTGGTTCATATACTTGGACACAAACATTCATTCATACAAGAATCATATGTATATATATACAACTCTTTCTTAAACATTCTTGCATCTCATTCTCGTTCTAATATTCAATCATACCTTTCTTCAAATCAAAGTTATATAGGTACTTACCTTTTATACACACTTAATGTACATGCCAAACGTATCTGAAACGAATATACATTCTCGTAATTATTCATAGCTTAGATTGACTCATTGAACAGTTTGGAATCTAATAAGATACTCGAAAACTCAGAATGATTGTACAATACCAACATCCCAGACATAGCTAAAATACTCATTCAATCATTCATAGCTTGTTTATAACTCCTTGAACTATTCTTGGAAAAATTCCCATGTAATCTTTCCTATCGGCACTATCGACACAAGGGTGTTCCACCATTGGTAAGAAGAATCTCTTAAAAGAGAGACTACACGCTTCATACATTCTTCAGGGGTGTATGACAACTCCTTGAATACCATGATGGTATTTTCTATCCAGAACTTAGCTTTTCCCTGATCATCATCTTTTTTGGCCCGAAATTCTTCTCCTCCATGTTTCCTAATCCTATCAATTGGAGGTTTATCTCCTCTTACCACCTCTACTACTTGAGGGGAGAGCAAGTTGTGGAACCGATGGGGGTGGAGGGGGTTGTGCATTTGGGTTCGCACGAACGAACTCTGTATACCATGTATTCATCATATGGAGGAAGGCTTCTCTATCCTCTTCTCCTCCTCCTTGACTCATCGTAGTGGGTCTATTTTCATTTGCATTAGGCACCGTCTCTTCAGTGGGAGCCGGCGCGTTACTTTCTACGTCATCCGCTTCAGCTCTATCGGGGTCCATTAACTATACGTATAAACATAATTTAAGTTGTTAGGAGCTGTCACACTATCATTATAAAATATTCTTAGGTATGGCTAGACTCGTACTCATGCTACGTTGTCCTAGAATTGAATAAATTGTAGATCTGATACCACTAAATGTAACACCCCATACCCAAGTCCGAAGCTAAGACGGATACGAGTCATTATCAAGCTTGAACTCACTTAAACATACCCTTACGAGCTGTAAAATTTTGTTCCACTTAAAAATTTCTCTTTCTTATTCTAATCATACATTTCATGGGCCTACGAGGCCTTAAACACATATTTAAAAACTTTCAGAACTGAATCGAAAACCTTTCTTTGAAGTAGGGGTCATACTCCCATGTGGCTTGGGATGCGCCCATGTACCCCTTGACATGCCCGTGTCTTCCACCCGTGGTTGACACTGACTAATTACACACGGCCTTGACATGCCCGTGGACATAAACTGTGTGATAAATCTTGACATACTAACTTATTTCACACGGCATGGGGCACATGCCCATGTTCTAATCGTGTGTCACACACGGCCTAAGCAAATGGCTTGGAACTTATTTGTGACCTATTTTGACTTAAACAATAAGGTGCAGGGTACGCACGGCCTAGACACACGGCCGTGTGTCTAACCGTGTGGGCACTTATAGGCTATTTACCAAGCCAATTGCCACCTGAAATAAAAACCAACTCAAGTTCAATTCAATACATTTCATAACCAATACTACATGCTTCATGGATCTCAATAAACATACATACTTAGTCAGTTTTGGCCAATCACTTCGCCATATACAAAAGAATAATAAACTTGGTTGCCCATACAATGGCCCTTCTTAGAACATGTTCTCAAAATGAATGTTTCCTACACATGCCATACTTAACATAAATAACTTGGCTATACAAAAATAGAGATTGATAGTGTGCTCCGAGCTCCGACTCTAATGATCCACAAGTTAGCTTGGAGGACTACATAGAAAGAAAAGATTAATGACATAAGCATTTAGCTTAATAAGTTTACATTTAAAACACAGATTAATAAACTTGCATAATATAAATCATTTAACATAACAATGGTATCATAATTTCAGCTATAGAGCTTACTTACTAATATTGATTCTCACATGTTTAATGATACTTATTGTCCTCATAATTGTAAGGTAAAAATGTAGAAATAGTGAGAAATAATGATTATTATAGTAGAGTAATGAATCAGCTAAACATGAAGTTTAAGAAAGTTGAATGAAAATCATTTTACGAGCCTGGGGCAAAAGTATAAATATGAGAAAATATAGGGGCAAAATAGTAATTTTTCTAAAGTATGAGTTAAGAGTCAATTTAGTCAATGTGAGTATTAAATGATCTATTTATGATTATAGATCAAGAAAAATAAAGCCCAAATTGAAACCGAGGCAAGAACAAATTCAAGGACTAAATTGCATATCTACACACATTTTGTATATTGAGGTAAGTTTGTATGATTTCTAAGCTTTATGATTTTTATCATTGAATTGCTTAGTATAATGTACACTCTTTTCATGGAATGTTTAATGTTATGATAAACAAAGAAATCAATGAGATTAAGTAAGATCAAGTCCCGATTGAAGATGAATTCCCTAGGATACTTGATCTACCACATTATGAGAGCTAGTGTAAGACCGTGTTTGGAACCTGGCATCGGTAATCATTGAATAGTTATCATGTATGCCCAAGGCAGGCTTGGCATTGAACAATTATCACATAATTTCAAGGCAAGCTTAGCATTAAAAAGCTATCAAGAGAAAGAGATCCCATGTAAGTCCAAGCCAAGGCATGGCATTGGTGAGAACAAGAAAGATTTCATATAAGTCCATGTCAAGACATGGCCTTGAAACCAAGATGAGCTATTCCATGTAAGACCGTATCTAGGATATGGCTTTGACATCAAGTTAGGTGGGATGAGATTCAATATCCTCGGTTATTCGCAGAAATTCATCGGGCAAATGAGTAAAGTTAAAATAAGATAACAAGAAAGCTAAGTAAGCAAAGATATTACCAAGTTAAAATTAAGTATTATTTATATTATGAATAATGAATTAGAGATCATGATTATTAAATTAAAGTATGTTGATTCATGTGATTAAGTGATACAGGCACCATGTTTACCTTACAAGTATGAGGATAGTAAGTATCATGAGACATGTGAGAATCAGTATAAGTAATAAGCTCTATAGCTGAAATTATGATACCATTGTTATGTCAAATGATTTATATTAAGCACTTTTATTAATCTATGTTTTACATGCAAACTTACTAAGCTAAATGCTTATGTCTTTAATGCTTTCTTTCTATGTAATCCCGCCAAGCTAACTTGTGGATCATTGGAGTCGGAGCTTAGAGTATTATATAGCCAAGTTGTTTATGTTAAGTATGGCATGTGTAGGAAACATTCATTTTGAGAACATGTTTTAAGAAGGGCCATTGTACTGGCAACCAAGCTTACTATTCTTTTGTATATGGCAAAGTGTTTGGCCAAAAATGACTAAGTATGTATGTTTATTGAGATCAATGAAGCATGTAGTATTGGTTATGAAATGTATTGAATTGAACTTGAGTTGGTTTTGATTTCAGGTGGCAATTGGCGTGGTAGATAGCCTATAAGTGCCCACACGGTTAGACACACAACTGTGTGTCTAGGTCGTGCGTACCCTGTACCTTATTGTTTAAGTCAGAATAGGTCACGGATAAGTTCCAAGTTGTTTGCTTAGGCCGTGTGTGACACACGGTTAGAACATGGGTGTGTGCCCCAAGCCGTGTGAAATAAGTCAGTATGTCAAGATTTATCACATGGTTTATGTCCACGGGCGTGTCAAGGCTGTGTGTAATTAGTCAGTGTCGACCACGGGTGGAAGACACGGGTATTCAACGAGTTGTCATGCACCCCTGAAGAATGTATAAAGTGTGTAGTCTCTCTTTTAAGAGATTCTGCTTGCCAATGGTGGAACACTCTTGTGTCGATAGTACCGAGGGAAAAGATTACATGGGAATTTTTCCGAGAAG
The DNA here is from genome assembly GCA_025506655.1 of Gossypium rotundifolium. Taxonomy (NCBI): domain Eukaryota; kingdom Viridiplantae; phylum Streptophyta; class Magnoliopsida; order Malvales; family Malvaceae; genus Gossypium; species Gossypium rotundifolium. The sequence continues at coordinate 114,428,996 of CP106734.1, read as the reverse complement.
AGTTCAAGAAAAAGTATATCAACCAAAGGTTTGTATACCAGAAAAGGAAGGAATTCTTAGAACTGAAGTAAGGCAAGATGTCAGTGTTTGATTATGAGCGTGAGCTTACATGACTCAGTAAGTATGCTCGTGAATGTGTGTCCACTGAGGCCATCATGAATAAAAGATTTGAAGACGGGTTGAATGAGGACATCAAACTATTTGTTGCTGTCCTAGAACTAAAGGAATTTGTTGTGCTAGTAGAAAGGGCTTGTAAAGCCTAGGAATTAGTAAAAGAGAAGAAGAAATCTAAAATGGAGTCTCGTGACTCTAGAAAGAGACAGTGGAATAAGTCATTCCAATCTTCATCCAAGAAGTCAAGAGATTTCCCTACCCAATCGGCTACTTCCACTGGGTTTTCATGGAAAGATAAGAGTGAATAGTATTCAGGGAATAAAGCACAGACTACTTCAGTTGCAAGTGTTGGGAATATTAGATCTAATAGACCTGAATGCCCACAGTATGGTAGACATCACCTTGGAGAATGCCAAGCACATGAAAATGCATGCTTTAGATGTGGTTCTAAAGACCACTATATAAAAGAGTGTCCGATAATGATGAAAGAAGAGAGAGCTCAGAACCCGAGATTCGGGAGTATGGTCAGAGGCAGACAACAAAGGAACCCCGAAGTAGGGCAAGTGGAAGAGGTAACCCTAGAGATCCTAGAGAATAGGCTATGAGACCCGAGGGTAGAGTGCCTGTAAGGACTTATGCCATTCGCACTCGTAAAGAGGCATCTTCCCATGATGTTATTACGGGTACCTTTTCTCTTCATGATGTTAAAGTTATTGCTTTAATATATCCCGATCCACACACTCTTACATTTGCATGAAATTAGTATCCGGTTTGAGTATGCCAATAGATTCTACATAATTTATGATTAAAGTGTCTAATCCTTTAGGCAAGTGTGGGTTAGTTGATAAAGTTTGTAAAGATTGTCCATTAGTGATTAGAGGTCATTGCTTTAAAGTAAATCTTATGTTGCTACCATTTCTTGAGTTCGACCTCATTCTTGGCATGGACTGGTTGACTACCCATGATGTAATAGTTAATTGTGGGACGAAATACATTGAAATGAGATGTGACGATAGGGATACTCTTCATGTAGAATCAGATGAACAAGGTATGTAACAGACCGAATTTGACCCTAGTCGGAACGGTGGTTTCGGGACCACGAATCCGGGTTAGAATGATTTTTTCATCTTTAAATTAATATTTATGTTGTGTGTTTGAGATGTCTTAAAATATGGTAGGTTAATTTAAATTGTTTGGATGTTTAATTTTAGATTTGGGATTAAATTGCATAAGTAGTAAAATAGTTTAGTAAAATAGTTTATCTTTGAATAGGAGATTGAATTAAATAATTTTCTTTTGCATGGGGATTTAAATTGCAAATTCACCCTTGTTGAAGAAGTAGTGGACTGAAATGATATAAAATAGTTAGTGGGGATGGTTTAATTATTTTATTTGATAAGAAAGGTATTATGAAATAATACTATAATAAAGTGATATCATTAAAATAAGAGAAACAAAAGAAAGTAAACATCATCATCTTCATTTTCATATCACCAAAATAAAAGGAGAAAGGAAGGATTCAAGCTCTCCACATTTCAAGATTTTGCATGTTCTAATAAGGTTAGTGATTAAGCTTAATTTTTGTAAATTTTAACATTTTTGAAGTGGTTGACATGTATATTTGCTAGCCCATATTTGAATTTTTATTTTGGTTGTATGTTTCAAGTGTTGCCATGGACGAAATTTGGGTGTTTGTATGATTAATGATAGTATATGTTATATATAAGTTAGATTAATAAGATTTCCTTTAGAACTTTTGATAGGTTTTGGTATAAGGGTGATTTTGTAAAAAGAAAAATTTTGGAGGGACTAAATATCAACAAAAATGGAAGAATTGAGTTGATGGGAGGGCTATAAATATTCGGCCCTTAATTGATATGGTCAAATTCTAGATATTTTGTGTTTTGAACTATAAGGACTTATTTGTAAACATTGTAAAAGTCAGGGGTAAATTTGTAACTTATTAAATTATGTGTTTAAGGATCAAATTGAGATGAAATGTACTTGAATGAGCTAAATTTTAATGTGTTTTAGATCAAGAACAAAGAAAAATGGATTTAGATCGGGGAAAGACGAAGGTTCTCGAATAGCCGATTTGCACTGGCCTATCGATAACCGAGGTAAGTCCTGTTTGAAATATATCAAAGAATTATTTATGAAGATATTAAATGATAAAGTTTGATAAATTTGAGTACATACTTAGGTCTTAGCCGAATGTATATAAGTGAATTAGATTGTTTGTATGCTTTGATAATGTGATATGAATAAGCTTAGTGGAATTGGATGTATAATGTAATTTTGAAATATATGTGGAATGATTTACCACATTGATATGTTTCGCTAAATGCCTAGCGTGCCTCGTGTTTGATTTGTTTCTGCTAAATGCCTAGCGGTGCCTAGTGCTTGATTTATTTCGGGCTTTAATGCCTAGCGTGATTTATGCCGCTGATTTATTTCGGCTTTAATGCTCTAGCGTGCTTTATGCCGTTGATTTATTTCGGCTTTAATGCCTAGCGTGCTTCATGCCTTGTTTAAATCTCGGACCTTTGGTCTAGCGGGTTTTATACCAGTGATTGTTAATACGAGCTTATGCTTATGAATGAAATGGTCTAGTTATGATGGTATTTGAATAAGCCAAGGTTTATTACTATAGTGTTCGACCAAAAGTTATGTATCGAATCAAGTTTATGATATATGTGATGCTTCTTGAATAATCAAGTTGATAGAAATGTGTTTATATATTCTGACTTAAGATATGTGATTAGAAAAGACATTGAGTTGATATGTTTACTTGCTTACTTGAGTTTATTATATTGATATGAGAAATTATACCTATATAGGTTCTACCATGAGCTATACATATAGATAAATATACATATTCAATTATGTGCCCTCATTTTAAATGTACACGTAAAATATTATTCGGTTGAAGTGAAAATATATATATATATATTTGATTAGCAATCTGGGTACCATTGATAAGTTTCATATTTTAAGTGTACATTGAATATTATTTCACTAGGTATGAACATTGATAATCGCCATGATAGTATATATGTGTTTTGTTAGTTCATAAATGTTATTAATGTTATTCTATTCAATTTAATTGAATACCTAGTTGAGTTGTAAAGTTGCTTAAGACTTACTAAGCCGTTGAGCTTACTCGCTTATGTTTGTGCTACATTTTATAGATCGATAATTCAACTACGGGCTCGGGGATCATCAAGACAGTCGACCACACTATCACTCTCTTTGGTATAGTCATGTTTTGTAAACTTTTGAATCAAAGGCATGTATAGGCTTTGTTTTGATAAATAATGAATGATGTCGGATTGTAAATATAAATATGGCCTTGCGAATAAGGCTGCTACTTTTGGTTAAGTTTGGGTTTCATATTTTGATATGGTAGCTTGCATTAAAATACCATTAGATATGTGACTTCGGTCATGCTTTAAATCATACATGGAAAATGATCATATGATATATACATATGGTGTAATATTGGGATATGCATTTAGATAATAAGGATAAATGTTGGATGCTAGATGATTTAAAGCATGTAATATGTTAGCAAGTTAATAGGTTGCTATATATATATATATATATATATATTAAAATGGTTTAGTAATGCTTGTTGATGTTGTTATTAATTTATCATGTTCGAATATATCAAGAAAGTTCATTTCATATTATGTTATGTGTGAAATATTAATGATCAAATTATTGTATACTTACTTGTAATATTCGCCATGGCATTGGTTTAGTTTGGAGTTTATATTTTTATTTGATATTCATATGCATTTGGACATGAAGTTAGAATGGTTAAATTATTTTTGGTGAACATTTAGTGATAGGCTTATGAGACTATGTAAATATAGTTATATGATTTGTATTAATAACATTACGATATATTCTGAGTTAAGTACATTTGAAAAGGATATGATTAAGTTTGTATGAGCTTGGTTTTGCAAAATTCGATCATGTCGTCTATAACGAATTAACTGATAATGTAGATGGATGATAATGGTAATTAGCAAAGCTTTGTCATGTAGGTATATTTGTCCTAAATAATAATGCATTTGATTGGTATATATTGAATAAGGGTGGATGTACATATTCGGCTAATATATTCAAAAATTACCAAAGGAATAGTCTTTTTACTATTTGATTGAAACTTGTTTTTTTTTATAAGATAGTAAAGATATTATTTGTAATAAGCTTGTTAGCATTATAATTTTTAAAATGAAAGTACATGTTTGATTGTGATAGCATGGATTAATTACTATTAATTAATGTAATAGTATTTGTATGAATGCGTTGACTGTGGTTTGACGAGTAATGCCTCGTAACCCTACTCCAGCGACGGATACGGGTTAGGGGTGTTACATTTTATTGGTATCAGAGCTACGGTTTAGTCGATTCTAGGACTACCGTAGTACGTAAGAGTCTAGCTATACATGGCTTTGAATTTTATATGTGATAGTGTGGTGACTTCTGACAATTTCAATTGTATTTTATATAGTAAATGGATTCCGATCCCGATAGAGCAGAATCGATGATGTGGAGAGCGTTATACTGTCTCGCACTTGGATCAGCGCCATTAGACTCTCAACTAGTTACGGGTAACCACGAGGGAGAGGCTAAACAAGCCTTCTACCAAATGATGAATGAATGGTTTACCCAGTTTGTTCAAAATAACCCGGCTGTACAATAACCTCCACCCCTGAATAATCCAACTCCGGTACCTTCAGCACCCCCGATGATAGGTCCAATGAGACCTAGTAGGCCCCCTGTTGATAAAATCAGGAAATTTGGGGCCAAGGAATTCAAGGCTAATGATGATGATGATGCGAGAGCTAAAATGTGGCTTGATAACACTATTCGGTACTTAATGAGTTATCCCGCACTCGCATTTAATGTTTGAAATGTGCTATATCTTTACTTTGGGACACTGCCTATCACTGGTGGAATACATTAGTATCAGTGGTTCCAAAAGAAAAAGTGACATGGGATTTCTTCCAGAATGAATTCCGCAAGAAATATATCAGCCAGAGATTTATCGACCAGAAACGTAAAGAATTTCTTGAACTAAAACAGGGGCAAATGACCGTGATCAATATGAGCAAAATTTGTCGATTGAGTCGATATGCCCGGAGTGTGTATCAACAGAGGCCATTATGTGCAAAAGGTTTGAAGATGGTTTGAATGAAGATTTAAAGTTGCTTGTTGGCATTCTTGAGATCAAAGAGTTTGTGACACTAGTCGAACGAGCTTGCAAAGCTCAAGAGCTTGGGAAGGAGAAAAGAAAGGTTGAGATGAAGCTAGAGACACTCGTAAAAGACCTTCTGTAGGAATTTCCATTCCACATCTAAGAAGTTTAGAGATGACTTCAGCCGACATAAAGCTACTTCAATTCACCTAGACGTGATCGACCTCGGTGAGCTCCCGAGCTACCTCGATGGCGGTGTTGATATCGTTCCCGTAATCGAGTTGAATACAAACATTGTGGAAAATGGCATTCGGGAGTTGTAGAGTTCGTGATCGGTCCCGCTTAAATGTAGATCCTCGCACCATTTTATTCGAGAGTGCTCGATGTTAGGAAAGTAGAATATGGCACGTAACTCTAGATCGAAAGCAATTACATCAAGACGGGCGCACCACCCAGCATTCGGAAATGTAGGTGGTAGTCAGAGAGGGACGAAGAACACGGCAGTTCGATCTGAGGCTAGAGCTCCAGCTAGAGCTTATGTTACTCGAGCTAGAGAGGATGCTGCTTCTCCAGATGTCATTACCGGTACTTTCACCCTTTATGATACTACTGTAATTGCATTGATTGATACTGGTTCGACCCATTCATATGTATGTGAAACTCTGATATTCAGTAAGACTCTGCCAGTTGAGTCTACTGAGTTTGTGATTCGCGTATCCAACCCTTTGGGTAGATGTGTGTTTGTTAATAAAGTGTGCAAAGGTTGCCCATTGATGATTCGGGATTTTAGTTTCCCAGTCGATTTAATGTCGTTGCCTTCGATAAGTTTGATATAATTTTGGGAATGGATCGTTAACTTCGATGACGCATGGTGAATTGCAAAAGAAAGCTTATTGATTTGAGACATCGAACGTTGAGATCATTAGAATTGAATCCAAAGATTTAAGTGGGTTTCTACGCTTATATCCTCGATGCTAGCCCTAAGTATGTGAGAAAAGGGTGCGAAGCTTATTTGGCTTATGTAATCGGATAATAAATTATTTGAGAAATGATTGAATCTGCATCGATTGTATGTGAATACCGGATGTGTTCCTCAAGAACTACCGGTTTACCCCAAAGACGAGAGATTGAGTTTGGCATTGAATTAGCACCGAACGACTCCGATCTTAATAGCTCCATATCGGATGGCACCTAATGAGCTAAAAGAGTTGAAAGCACAGTTGCAAGAGTTAACAGATAGGGCTTTGCGACCAAGTTTCTCTCCTTGGGTGCACCATTTTTTTGTGAGAAAGAAAGATGGAACGATGCGAATGTGTATTGATTATCGGTAACTAAATAAGGTAACTATAAAGAATAAATACCCGTTACCTCGAATTGATGATTTGTTTGATCAGTTGAAAGGGGCTTCAGTATTTTCGAAGATAGATTTGAGATTGAGTTATTATCAGTTACGAGTCAGAGATACAGATGTGCCAAAGACTGCATTCCGAACGAGGTACGGACATTTTGAGTTTTTGTTATGCCTTTTGGGCTTACTAATGCACCTGTTATTTTTATGGATTTGATGAATCGGGTTTTTAGACAGTTTTTGGATCGATTTGTGGTAGTGTTTATTGATGATATATTGATCTACTCCAAAGATGAAATTGAGCATGCTGAGCATTTGAGGTTAGTGCTACAAACTTTGCGAAATCAGCAGTTGTATGCGAAGTTTAGTAAGTGTGAGTTCTGGATGAAAGAGGTCAACTTTTTGGGACATGTTATTTCAGCATCACGCATTCGAGTTGATCCGAACAAATCTCGCTATACTTGATTGGAAGCCACCAAAAATGTTTTCGAGATTCAAGCTTTACGGGACTTACGGGTTATTATCGACGATTTGTGAAAGGTTTTCTATGATAGCTACCTGCTGACCAAGTTATTGCAGAAAGATGTTAGGTTTGAGTGGTCAGAAAAGTGTCAGAAAAGTTTTGATCAGCTGAAAGCCCTTTTGATAGAAGCTCTAGTGTTAGTTCAAATTTGAATCGGGTAAAGAATTTGTTGTTTATTCGATGCTTCTTTAAATGGTTTGGGCTGCGTTTGATGCGGAAGGCAAAGTTGTAGCCTACGCTTCAAGACAATTGAAGCCGTATGAAAGAAATTACCCGACGCATGACTTAGAACTTGTAGCCATTGTTTTCGCATTGAAAATTTGGCGTCACTATTTATTTGGTGATAAATGTCACATTTATTCAGATCATAAAAGTCTAAAGCATTTAATGACTCAGAAAGATCTAAATTTGAGACAACGCAGATGGTTAGAATTGTTGAAAGACTATGAGTTGGTGATTAACTACCATCCGGGAAAAGCTAACGTTGTTGCGGATGCGTTAAGTCAAAAATCATTGTTTGCTCTTCGTGCAATGAACGCACAGATAGCTATGTCTAGTAATGGTTCGATCATAGTCGAGTTGCAAGCAAGACCGATGTTTATCCAGCAAATTTGTGATGCATGAAAGTTGACAAGGATTTGATTGCTAGTCGAATTCGAGTGAAAACTAGTGCGTAATCGATTTTCATTGATGCAAATGACTATTTGAATTTTAAAAGCGAATGTGTTTCAAGAACTCGATTTGATACGATGATTCGTGTGAGGCCCATAGTCGTCGATTATCAATACATCCGGTAGCACAAAGATGTATAATGATTTGAAATAGTTCTATTGGTGACCGGCATGAAACGGATATATTTGAATTTGTTTCAAATGCTTAATTTGTCGCAAATAAAAGCTGAACATCAAGTGCCATCCGGACTACTTCAGCCAATCACGATACCTGAATGGAAATAGGATAGAATTACAATGGATTTTGTATCCGGTCTTCCTATGACACCGAGTAAGAAAGATGCCGTCTGGTTAGAGTTGATAGACCGACTAAATCATTTCATTTTGTGCTTGGGTCAGATGCAGACTTTTCATTCGATAAACTTGCTAAATTGTATGTATCGCAAATTGTGAGATTGCATGGTGTACCGAGTTCCATTGTTTCGCATGAGACCCGAGATTTACATTGCGGTTTTGGAAGAAGTTGCAAGATGCCTTAGGTACTAAACTACATTTTAGTACTGACCTTTCATCCGCAGATGACGGTCACCTGAGCGAACTATTCGATACTTGAGGACATGTTGAGATGTTGCGTTCTTGAGTTTAAAGGTGCGTGGGAAAGATATTTACCTCTGATTGAATCTGCCTATAACAACAGTTTTCAATCTAGGATCAAAATGGCGCCCTATGAAGCCTTGTACGGGCGAAAGTGTCGAACACCATTATACTGGACTGAGCACAGCGAGAATAAGATACACGGGGTTGATTTAATTAAAGAAACTGGGTAGAAAGTGGCTATTATTAGAGACAATTTGAAAGCTGCTTCGGATCGTCAAAAGTCTTATGCTGATTTGAAACGTAAAGACATTGAGTTTCAGGTCGGAGATCGTGTATTCTTAAAAGTTTCTCCGTGGAAGAAAGTACTCTGATTTGGTCGGAAAGGCAAGTTGAGCCCGAGATTTATCGGACCGTATGAAATCATTGAACGTATTGGACCTGTTGCTTATAGATTGAAGTTGCCTTCTGAGTTAGAAAAGATACATAACGTATTTCATGTTTCGATGCTTCGCAAATATAGATCAGATCTGTCGCATGTGATCACTTCGTCTGAGATTGAAATCTGACCAGATATGACGTACAAGGAAGAACTGATCTGTATTTTAGCTCGGGAAATGAAAGAGTTAAGAAACAAAAGAATTCCTTTAGTGAAAGTATTATGGAGTTGCACGGAGGTGAAGAGGCTACGTGGGAGACTGAGGATTCAATGAGGCAACAATATCCGACTTTGTTTAACGGTAAGATTTTCGGGGACGAAAATCCTAAAGGGGGAGAGTTGTAATGATCGAATTTGACCCTAGTCGAAACGATGGTTTCGGGACCACGAATCCGAGTTAGAATGATTTTTTTTTATCTTTAAATTAATATTTATGTTGTGTGTTTGAGATGTCTTAAAATATGGTAGGTTAATTTAAATTGTTTGGATGTTTAATTTTAGATTTGGAATTAAATTGCATAAGTAGTAAAATAGTTAATCTTTGAATAGGGAGATTGAATTAAATAATTTTCTTTTGCATGGGCATTTAAATTGCAAATTCACCCTTGTTGAAGAAGTAGTGGACGGCAATGATATAAAATAGTTAGTGGGGAAGGTTTAATTATTTTATTTGATAAGAAAAGTATTATGAAATAATACTATAATAAAGTGATATCATTAAAATAAGAGAAACAAAAGAAAGTAAACATCATCATCTTCATTTTCATATCACCGAAAATAAAAGGAGAAAGGAAGGATTCAAGCTCTCCACATTTCGGCATTTTGCATGTTCTAATAAGGTTAGTGATTAAGCTTAATTTTTGTAAATTTTAACATTTTTGAAGTGGTTGACATGTATATTTGCTAGCCCATATTTGAATTTTTATTTTGGTTGTATGTTTCAAGTGTTGCCATGGACGAAATTTGGGTGTTTGTATGATTAATGATAGTATATGTTATATATAAGTTAGATTAATAAGATTTCCTTTAGAACTTTTGATAGGTTTTGGTATAAGGATGATTTTGTAAAAGAAAAATTTTGGAGGACTAAATATCAACAAAATGGAAGAATTGAGTTGATGGGAGGGCTATAAATATTCTACCTTAATTGATATGGTCAAATTCTAGATATTTTGTGTTTTGAACTATAAGGACTTATTTGTAAACATTGTAAAAGTCGGGGTAAATTTGTAACTTATTAAATTATGTGTTTAAGGATCAAATTGAGATGAAATGTACTTGAATGAGCTAAATTTTAATGTGTTTTAGATCAAGAACAAAGAAAAACTGATTTAGATCGGGAAAGACGAAGGTTCTCGAATAGCCGATTTGCACTGGTCTATCGATAACCGAGGTAAGTCCTGTTGAAATATATCAAAGAATTATTTATGAAGATATTAAATGATAAAGTTTGATAAATTTGAGTACATACTTAGGTCTTAGCCGAATGTATATAAGTGAATTAGATTGTTTGTATGCTTTGATAATGTGATATGAATAAGCTTAGTGGAATTGGATGTGTAATGTAATTTTGAAATATATGTGGAATGATTGACCACATTGATATGTTTCGGGCTAAATGCCTAGCAGGCCTTGTACCGGTGATTTGTTTCGGGCTAAATGCCTAGCATGCCTAGTGCCGGTGATTTATTTCGGGCTTTAATGCCTAGCATGCTTTATGCCAGTGATTTATTTCGGGCTTTAATGCCTAGCAGCTGCTTTATGTCGATGATTTATTTTGTTAATACGAGCTTATGCTTTAATACCTAGTTATGCTTCGTGTTCGGTTATTTAAATCTCGATATATGACCTTTAATCCAGCGGTGTTTTATACCGTTGATTGTTAATACATTGAGCTTATGTTTATGAATGAAATGGTCTAGTTATGATGGTTATATACCGTGCCTGATTGTTTCATATTTTAAGTGTACGTTGAATATTATTTCACTAGGTATGAACATTGATAATCGCCATGATAGTATATATGTGTTTTGTTAGTTCATAAATGTTATTAATGTTATTCTATTCAATTTAATTGAATACCTAGTTGAGTTGTAAAGTTGCTTAAGACTTACTAAGCCGTTGAGCTTACTCTGTTATGTTTGTGCTCCATTTTATAGATCGATAATTCAACTATGGGCTCGGGGATCATCAAGACAATCGACCACACTATCACTCTCTTTGGTATAGTCATGTTTTGTAAACTTTTGAATCAAAGGCATGTATAGGCTTTGTTTTGATAAATAATGAATGATGTCTGGATTGTAAATATAAATATGGCCTTGCGAATAAGGTCATGCTGCTTTGGTTAAGTTTGGGTTTCATATTTTGATATGGTAGCTTGCATTAAAATACCATTAGATATGTGACTTGGTCATGCTTTAAATCATACACGGAAAATGATCATATGATATATACATATGGTGTAATATTGGGATATGCATTTAGATAATAAGGATAAATGTTGGATGCTAGATGATTTAAAGCATGTAATATGTTAGCAAGTTAATAGGTTGCTATATATATATATATATATATATTTAAAATGGTTTAGTAATGCTTGTTGATGTTGTTATTAATTTATCTAGTTGAATATATCAAGAAAGTTCATTTCATATTATGTTATGTGTAAAATGTTAATGATCAAATTATTGTATACTTGTAATATTCTACCATGGCATTGGTTTAGTTTGGAGTTTATATTTTATTTGATATTCATATGCATTTGGACATGAAGTTAGAATGGTTAAATTATTTTTGGTGAACATTTAGTGATAGAGCGCATGAGACTATGTAAATATAGTTATATGATTTGTATTAATAACATTATAGATATATTCTGAGTTAAGTACATTTGAAAAGGATATGATTAAGTTTGTATGAGCTTGGTTTTGCAAAATTCGATCATGTCGCCTATAACTAATTAACGATAATGTAGATGGATGATAATAGTAATTAGCAAAGCTTTGTCATGTAGGTATATTTGTCCTAAATAATAATGCATTTGATTGGTATATATGGAATAAGGGTGGATGTACATATTCGCTAATATATTCAAAAATTACCAAAGGAATAGTCTTTTACTATTTGATTGAAACTTGTTTTTTTTTTTTTTTTATAAGATAGTAAAGATATTATTTGTAATAAGCTTGTTAGCATTATAATTTTAAAATGAAAGTACATGTTTGATTGTGATAGCATGGATTAATTACTATTAATTAATGTAATAGTATTTGTATGAATGCGTTGATCGTGGTTTGACGAGTAATGCCTCGTAACCCTACTCCGACGACGGATACGGGTTAGGTGTTACATTTCATTGGTATCGAGCTACGGTTTAGTCGATTCTTGGACTACCGTAGTACGTAAGAGTCTAGCTATACATGGCTTTGAATTTTATATGTGATAGTGTGGTGACTTATGACAATTTCAATTGTATTTTATATAGTAAATGGATTCCGATCCCGATAGAGTCAGAATGATGATGTGGAGAGCGTTATACCGGTCTCGCACTTGGATCAGCCATTAGACTCTCAACCAAGCATGGGTAACCACGAGGAGAGGCTAAACAAGCCTTCTACCAAATGATGAATGAATGGTTTACCCAGTTTGTTCAAAATAACCCTACTATACAACAACCTCCACCCCGAATAATCCAACTCGGTACCATCAAGACTTCGATGATAGATCCAATGAGATCTAATAGGCCTCCTGTTGATAAAATCAGGAAATTTGGGGCCGAGGAATTCAAGGCTAATGATGATGATGATGCAGAGAGAGCTGAAATGTGGCTTGATAACATTATTCGGGTATTTAATGAGTTATCCTGCACTCCAGACGAATGTTTGAAATGTGCTATATCTTTACTTCGGGACACTGCCTATCACTGGTGGAATACATTAGTATCAGTGGTTCCAAAAGAAAAAGTGACATGGGATTTCTTCCAGAATGAATTCCGCAAGAAATATATCAGCTAGAGATTTATCGACCAGAAACGTAAAGAATTTCTTGAACTAAAACAGGGGCAAATGACCGTGACTGAATATTAGCAAAAATTTGTCAGATTGAGTCGATATGCCCGGGAGTGTGTATCAACTGAGGCCATTATGTGCAAAAGGTTTGAAGATGGTTTGAATGAAGATTTAAAGTTGCTTGTTGGCATTCTTGAGATCAAAGAGTTTGTGACACTAGTCGAACGAGCTTGCAAAGCTGAAGAGCTTGGGAAGGAGAAAAGAAAGGCTGAGACAGAAGCTAGAGACACTCGTAAAAGACCTTCGGGTAGGAATTTCCATTCCACATCTAAGAAGTTTAGAGATGACTTCAGCCGACATAAAGCTACTTCGATTCACCTAGATGTGATCGACCTCCAGTGAGCTCCCGAGCTACCTCGATGGCCAGTGTTGATAACGTTCCCCAGAATCGAGTTGAATGCAAACATTGTGGAAAATGGCATTCTGGGAGTTGTAGAGTTCGTGATCGGTCCTGCTTTAAATGTAGATCCTCGCACCATTTTATTCGAGAGTGCCCGATGTTAATGAAAGCGTAATATGGCACGTAACTCTAGATCGAGCAAAGGCATCAAGACGGGCGCACCACCCATGCATTCTCGAAATGTAGGTGGTAGTCGAGAGGGACGAAGAACACGAGTTCGATCTCGAGGCTAGAGCTCCAACTAGAGCTTATGTTACTCGAGCTAGAGAGGATGTCGCTTCTCCGGATGTCATTACGGTACTTTCACCCTTTATGATACTACTGTAATTGCATTGATTGATACCGGTTCGACCCATTCATATGTATGTGAAACTCGATATTCAAGAAGACTCGCCATTGAGTCTCACTGAGTTTGTGATTCAGCGATCCAACCCTTTGGGTAGATGTGTGTTTGTTAATAAAGTGTGCAAAGGTTGCCCATTGATGATTCGGGATTTTGTTTCCCGCTTGTTTTAATGTTGTTGCCTTCGATAAGTTTGATATAATTTTGGGAATGGATCGGTTAACTTCGCATGACGCATGGTGAATTGCAAAAGAAAGCTTATTGATTTGAGACATCGAACGTTGAGATCATTAGAATTGAATCCAAAGATTTAAATGGGTTTCCTACGCTTATATCCTCGATGCTAGCCCTAAGTATGTGAGAAAAGGTGCGAAGCTTATTTGGCTTATGTAATCGGATAATAAATTGTTTGAGACACGATTGAATCTGTCTCGATTGTATGTGAATACCCGGATGTGTTCCTCAAGAACTACCGGGTTTACCCCAAAGACGAGAGATTGAGTTTGGCATTGAATTAGCACCGAACGACTCGATCTCAATAGCTCCATATCGGATGGCACCTCTTGAGCTAAAAGAGTTGAAAGCACGTTGCAAGAGTTAACAGATAGGGCTTTGCACCACCAAGTTTCTCTCCTTGGGGTGCACTAGTTCTTTTGTGAGAAAGAAAGATGGAACGATGCGAATGTGTATTGATTATCTAGAATCAATAAGGTAACTATAAAGAATAAATACCGTTACCTCGAATTGATGATTTGTTTGATCATTGAAAGGGGCTTCAGATTTTCAAGATAGATTTGAGATTGGGTTATTATCAGTTACGAGTCAGAGATACAGATGTGCCAAAGACTGCATTCCGAACGAGGTACGGACATTTTGAGTTTTTGGTTATGCCTTTTGGGCTTACTAATGCACCTGTTATTTTTATGGATTTGATGAATCGGGTTTTTAGACAGTTTTTGTATCGATTTGTGGTAGTGTTTATTGATGATATATTGATCTACTCCAAAGATGAAATCGAGCATGCTGAGCATTTGAGGTTAGTGCTACAAACTTTGCGAAATCAGCAGTTGTATGCGAAGTTTAGTAAGTGTGAGTTCTGGATGAAAGAGGTCAGCTTTTTGGGACATGTTATTTCAGCATCACGCATTCGAGTTGATCCGAACAAATCTCGCTATACTTGATTGGAAGCCACCAAAAATGTTTTCGAGATTCAAGCTTTACGGGACTTAGGGTTATTATCGACGATTTGTGAAAGTTTTTCTATGATAGCTACCCTGCTGACCAAGTTATTGCGTAAAGATGTTAGGTTCGAGTGGTCGAAAAGTGTCGAAAAGTTTTGATCACCGAAAGCCCTTTTGATGAAGCTCTAGTGTTAGTTCAAATTTGAATCGGTAAAGAATTTGTTGTTTATTCGATGCTTCTTTAAATGGTTTGGGCTACGTTTTGATGCAGGAAGGCAAAGTTGTAGCCTACGCTTCAAGACAATTGAAGCCGTATGAAAGAAATTACCCGACGTATGACTTAGAACTTGTAGCCATTGTTTTCGCATTGAAAATTTGGCGTCACTATTTATTTGGTGATAAATGTCACATTTATTCAGATCATAAAAGTCTAAAGTATTTAATGACTCAGAAAGATCTAAATTTGAGACAACGCAGATGGTTAGAATTGTTGAAAGACTATGAGTTGGTGATTGACTACCATCCTGAAAAGCTAACGTTGTTGCGGATCGTTAAGTCAAAATCATTGTTTGCTCTTCGTGCAATGAACACACGATAGCTATGTCTAGTGATGGTTTGATCATAGCCGAGTTACAAGCAAGACCGATGTTTATCCAAAGAATTTGTGATGCATGTAAAGTTGACAAGAATTTGATTGCTAGTCGAATTCAGGTGAAAAGGTGTAGAATCGATTTTCAATTGATGCAAATGACTATTTGAATTTTAAAAGCCGAATGTGTGTTCAAAAACTCGATTTGATACGATGATTCGAGTGAGGCCCATAGTCGCCGATTATCAATACATCCGTAGCACAAAGATGTATAATGATTTGAAATAGTTCTATTGGTGACCGGGCATGAAACGGATATATCTCAATTTGTTTCAAATGCTTAATTTGTCGACAAATAAAAGTTTGAACATCAAGTGCCATCCGGACTACTTCACCAATCATGATACCGAATGGAAATAGGATAGAATTACAATGGATTTTGTATCCGGTCTTCCTATGACACCGAGTAAGAAAGATGCCGTCTGGTTATAGTTGATAGATCGACTAAATCACTCATTTTGTGCTTGGTTCGCATGCACTTTTCATTCGATAAACTTGCTAAATTGTATGTATCGCAAATTGTGAGATTGCATGGTGTACCGAGTTCCATTGTTTCAGACAGAGACCCGAGATTTACATTGCGATTTTGGAAGAAGTTGCAAGATGCCTTAGGTACTAAACTATATTTTAGTACAGCCTTTCATCCACAGATAGACGGTCAGTCTGAGCGAACTATTCAGATACTTGAGGACATGTTGAGATGTTACGTTCTTGAGTTTGAAGGTGCGTGCGAAAGATATTTACCTCTGATTGAATCTGCCTATAATAACAGTTTTCAATCTAGGATCAAAATGGAGCCCTATGAAGCCTTGTACGGGCGAAAGTGTCGAACACCATTATACTGGACTGAGCTCAGCGAGAATAAGATACACGGGGTTGATTTGATTAAAGAAACTGAGCAGAAAGTAGCTATTATTAGAGACAATTTGAAAGCTGCTTCGGATCGTCAAAAGTCTCATGCTGATTTGAAACGTAAAGACATTGAGTTTCAGGTCGGAGATCGTATATTCTTAAAAGTTTCTCCGTGGAAGAAAGTACTCTGATTTGGTCGGAAAGGCAAGTTGAGCCCGAGATTTATCGGACCGTATGAAATCATTGAACGTATTGGACCTGTTGCTTATAGATTGAAGTTGCCTTCTGAGTTAGAAAAGATACATAACGTATTTCATGTTTCGATGCTTCGCAAATATAGATCAGATCCGTCGCATGTGATCACTTCGTCTGAGATTGAAATCTGACCAGATATGACGTACAAGGAAGAATTGATCTGTATTTTAGCTCGGGAAATGAAAGAGTTAAGAAACAAAAGAATTCCTTTAGTGAAAGTATTATGGAGTCGGCACGAAGGTGAAGAGGCTACGTGGGAGCCTGAGGATTCAATGAGGCAACAATATTCGACTTTGTTTAACGGTAAGATTTTCGGGGACGAAAATCCTAAAGGGGGGAGAGTTGTAACAGACCGAATTTGACCCTAGTCGAAACGATGGTTTCGGGACCACGAATCCGGGTTAGAATGATTTTTTTATCTTTAAATTAATATTTATGTTGTGTGTTTGAGATGTCTTAAAATATGGTAGGTTAATTTAAATTGTTTGGATGTTTAATTTTAGATTTGGGATTAAATTGCATAAGTAGTAAAATAGTTAATCTTTGAATAGGAGATTGAATTAAATAATTTTCTTTTGCATGGGGATTTAAATTGCAAATTCACCCTTGTTGAAGAAGTAGTGGACCGGCAATGATATAAAATAGTTAGTGGGAAAGGTTTAATTATTTTATTTGATAAGAAAGGTATTATGAAATAGTACTATAATAAAGTGATATCATTAAAATAAGAGAAACAAAAGAAATTAAACATCATCATCTTCATTTTCATATCACCGAAAATAAAAGGAGAAAGGAAGGATTCAAGCTCTCCACATTTCGGCATTTTGCATGTTCTAATAAGGTTAGTGTTTAAGCTTAATTTTTGTAAATTTTAACATTTTTGAAGTGGTTGACATGTATATTTGCTAGCCCATATTTGAATTTTTATTTTGGTTGTATGTTTCAAGTGTTGCCATGGACGAAATTTGGGTGTTTGTATGATTAATGATAGTATATGTTATATATAAGTTAGATTAATAAGATTTCCTTTAGAACTGTTGATAGGTTTTGGTATAAGGATGATTTTGTAAAAAGAAAAATTTTAGAGGGACTAAATATCAACAAAAATGGAAGAATTGAGTTGATGGGAGGGCTATAAATATTCGGCCCTTAATTGATATGGTCAAATTCTAGATATTTTGTGTTTTGAACTATAAGGACTTATTTGTAAACATTGTAAAAGTCAGGGGTAAATTTGTAACTTATTAAATTATGTGTTTAAGGATCAAATTGAGATGAAATGTACTTGAATGAGCTAAATTTTAATGTGTTTTAGATCAAGAACAAAGAAAAACAGATTTAGATCGGGGAAAGACGAAGGTTCTCGAATAGGCCGATTTGCACTGTCCTATCGATAACCGAGGTAAATCCTTGTCGAAATATATCAAATAATTATTTATGAAGATATTAAATGATAAAGTTTGATAAATTTGAGTACATACTTAGGTCTTAGCGAATGTATATAAGTGAATTAGATTGTTTGTATGCTTTGATAATGTGATATGAATAAGCTTAGTGGAATTGGATGTGTAATGTAATTTTGAAATATATGTGGAATGATTGACAACATTGATATGTTTCGCTAAATGCCTAGCGTGCCTTGTACCGTGATTTGTTTCGGCTAAATGCCTAGCGTGCCTAGTGCTTGATGATTTATTTAATGCTTTAATGCCTTTAATGCGTGCTTTATGCTTGATTTATTTCGGATTTAATGCCTAGCGTGCTTCATGCGGTGTTTAAATCTCGGACCTTTGGTCTAGCAGGTTTTATACCAGTGATTGTTAATACGAGCTTATGCTTATGAATGAAATGGTCTAGTTATGATGGTATTTGAATAAGCCAAGGTTTATTACTATAGTGTTCGACCAAAAGTTATGTATCGAATCAAGTTTATGATATATGTGATGCTTCTTGAATAATCAAGTTGATAGAAATGTGTTTATATATTCGGTACTTAAGATATGTGATTAGAAAAGACATTGAGTTGATATGTTTACTTGCTTACTTGAGTTTATTATATTGATATGAGAAATTATACCTATATAGGTTCGGCCATGAGCTATACATATAGATAAATATATATTCAATTATGTGCCCTCATTTTAAATGTACACACAAAATATTATTCGGTTGAAGTGAAAATATATATATATATTTGATTAGCAATCTGGGTACCATTGATAAGTTTCATATTTTAAGTGTAATGTTGAATATTATTTCACTAGGTATGAACATTGATAATCGGCCATGATAGTATATATGTGTTTTGTTAGTTCATAAATGTTATTGATGTTATTCTATTCAATTTAATTGAATACCTAGTTGAGTTGTAAAGTTGCTTAAGACTTACTAAGCCGCTTAGCTTACTCTGCTTATGTTTGTGCTCCATTTTATAGATCGATAATTCAACTACGGGCTCAGGGGATCATCAAGACAGTCGACCACACTATCACTCTCTTTGGTATAGTTATGTTTTGTAAACTTTTGAATCAAAGGCATGTATAGGCTTTGTTTTGATAAATAATGAATGATGTCGGATTGTAAATATAAATATGGCCTTGCGAATAAGGCTGTTGCTTTTGGTTAAGTTTGGGTTTCATATTTTGATATGGTAGCTTGCATTAAAATACCATTAGATATGTGACTTCGGTCATGCTTTAAATCATACACGGAAAATGATCATATGATATATATATATATATATATATGGTGTAATATTGGGATATGCATTTAGATAATAAGGATAAATGTTGGATGCTAGATGATTTAAAGCATGTAATATGTTAGCAAGTTAATAGGTTGCTATATATATATATATATATATATTTAAAAAATGGTTTAGTAATGCTTGTTGATGTTGTTATTAATTTATCATGTTCAAATATATCAAGAAAGTTCATTTCATATTATGTTATGTGTGAAATATTAATGATCAAATTATTGTATACTTACTTGTAATATTCGGCCATGGCATTGGTTTAGTTTGGAGTTTATATTTTTATTTGATATTCATATGCATTTGGACATGAAGTTAGAATGGTTAAATTATTTTTGGTGAACATTTAGTGATAGGACGCATGAGACTATGTAAATATAGTCATATGATTTGTATTAATAACATTATAGATATATTCCTGAGTTAAGTACATTTGAAAAGGATATGATTAAGTTTGTATGAGCTTGGTTTTGTAAAATTTGATCATGTCGTCTATAACGAATTAACTGATAATGTAGATGGATGATAATGGTAATTAGCAAAGCTTTGTCATGTAGGTATATTTGTCCTAAATAATAATGCATTTGATTGGTATATATTGAATAAGGGTGGATGTACATATTCGCTAATGTATTCAAAATGGCCAAAGGAATAGTCTTTTACTATTTGATTGAAACTTGTTTTTTTTTAATAAGATAGTAAAGATATTATTTGTAATAAGCTTGTTAGCATTATAATTTTTAAAATGAAAGTACATGTTTGATTGTGATAGCATGGATTAATTACTATTAATTAATGTAATAGTATTTGTATGAATACGTT
The DNA here is from genome assembly GCA_025506655.1 of Gossypium rotundifolium. Lineage (NCBI taxonomy): Eukaryota > Viridiplantae > Streptophyta > Magnoliopsida > Malvales > Malvaceae > Gossypium > Gossypium rotundifolium. The sequence continues at coordinate 114,408,771 of CP106734.1, read as the reverse complement.
GACTGTGGTTTGACGAGTAATGCCTCGTAACCCTACTCCGGCGACGGATATGGGTTAGGGGTGTTACAAGGTAGATCACCGGTAATGATTTCTCATATGACAGCATAGAGATATATAAGAAAAGGGTATGAAGCATATCTGGCCTTTGTGATGAATGATAAAGAAATAGAATTGAAGATTGAGTCAGTATTGATAGTACATGAGTACGTGGATGTTTTTCCCGATGAATTACCAGGATTACCACCAGCTAGAGAGGTTGAGTTCAATATTGAGCTAGCTCGCGGTGCTGTACTGATATCTATTACTCTTTACGGAATGGCTCCAACAGAGTTGAAAGAGCTAAAGTCATTGTTGCAAGAGTTAACAGACAACGGCTTTGCAAGATCAAGTTGCTCGCCATGGGGTGCTCCAGTTTTATTTGTGAAAAAGAAAGATGGCACCATGAGATTGTGTATAGATTACCGTCAACTTAATAAAGTGACAGTAAAGAACAAGTGCCCATTGCCTAGGATCGATGATTTTTTCGATCAATTGAAAGGAGCCACTGTGTCCTCCAAAATGGACTTGAGATTAAGGTACTATCAGCTTAGAATGAAGGATTCAGATGTATCCAAGACTGCTTTTTGAACAAGGTATGGGCATTATGAATTTTTAGTCATGCCCTTTGGGTTGACCAATGCTCCCGCAGTATTCATGGATTTAATGAACCGCATCTTTAGACCATACCTCGACAAGTTTGTAGTCATTTTTATTGACGACATACTAATTTATTCTTGAGATGATAATGAGCGTGCTGAACACCTACGGACAGTTCTACAGAGTCTTCGAGAAAATTAATTGTATGCCAAATTTAGTAAAAGCAAATTTTGGCTCAAGGATGTAGGATTTCTTGGACATATTGTCTTGAAAGATGGAGTCCGAGTAGATCCAAATAAGATCTCAGCCATAATGGATTGGAAGCCACCGAAGAACATCTTTGATATTAAAGTTTTCTAGGCCTAGAAGGCTATTATAGATGATTTGTCAAGGGGTTTTCCATGATTGTAACCCCGATGACTAAATTGTTACAGAAGAATGTGAAGTTTGAATGGTCAGAATGATGCCAACAAAGTTTTGAGAAGTTGAAAACAATGTTGACAGAAGCTCCAGTTTTAGTACAACCTGAGTCAGGGAAAGAATTTGTGATTTACAGCGATGCATCCTTAAACGGATTAGGCTGTGTACTCATGCAAAAAGGTAAGGTGATTGCTTATGCCTCAAGACAGTTGAAACCTCATGAGAAGAATTATCCGACGCATGATTTAGAATTAGTTGCCATAATCTTCACTTTGACGATTTGGAGACACCATTTATATGGTGAGAGATGTCAGATTTTTACTGATCATAAAAGTTTGAAATACTTAATGACGCAGAAAGAGTTGAACTTAAGGCAATAGAGATGGTTAGAGTTGATAAAAGACTATGAGTTGGTCATTGACTACCACCCAGGAAAGGCGAATGTAGTCGCTGATGCCTTGAGCAGGAAGTTCCTTTTTGCCTTAATGGCATTGAATTCAAGGATATCTTTATCCGACGATGGTTCTATTATAGCTGAGTTGAAAGCTAGACCAACGTTTTCTCATGAGATCCTGGAAGCTCAAAAAGAAGATAGTGAATTGCAAGTCAAGAGAGCTCAGTGTGAGCAAGATGTTGAATTCGACTTTTGGATTAATTCTGATGGGTACTTGACGTTTAGAGATAGAGTTTGTATACCGAGAAAGGAGGAGCTTATTCAGAGAATTTTGCACGAGGCACATAGCGGATGTTTATCTGTACATCTGGGTAGCACCAAGATGTATAATAACTTGAAGCAACTGTATTGGTGGTTGAGAATGAAGAAAGATATTTCAGATTTTGTTTCAAGATGTTTGATTTGTCAGCAAGTAAAGGCTGAACACCAAGTACCTTCGGGTTTACTTTAGCCCATCTTGGTTCCCGGGTGGAAATGGGACCGTACCACTATGGATTTTGTAATGGGACTACAATTATCACCGAGCAAGAAACATGCTATATGGGTTGTAGTTGATAGACTCACAAAGTCGGCTCATTTCTTACTTGTACGAATTGATCACTCACTAGACAAGTTGGCAAACTTGTATGTTTCAGAGATAGTAAAGCTTCACGGAGTTCCTTTATCGATCATATTGGACACAGATCCAAAATTTACATCCAGATTTTGAAAGAAGTTACAAGAGGCTCTCAGTACAAAGTTGAGCTTTAGTACGGTATTTCATCCTTAAACTGACGGTCAGTCGGAGAGGTTGATTCAAGTACTCGAGGATATGCTTAGATGTTGTATTCTAGAATTCCATGGCAGTTAGGAAAAGTTTCTTCCATTGGTAGAATTTACCTACAATAACAGTTTTCAGTCGAGCTTAAAAATGGCGCCTTATGAGGCTCTATATGGGCGTAAATGCAGAATGCCTTTATACTGGACTGAACTTAAGGAAAACCAAATTCACGGGTTTGATTTGGTTAGAGAAACTGAAGAGAAAGTCAAAGTGATACGAGAATGTTTAAAACCTGCATTAGATAGCATAAATCCTATTCAGATTTAAAGAGAAAAGAGATAGAGTATCAAGTCGGAGATAAAGTTTTCTTGAAAGTGTCGCTATGGAGAAAAGTTCTCAGATTTGGCCGGAAAGGCAAGTTAAGTCCACGTTTCATTGGACCTTACGAGATTATTGAGAGAGTTGGGCCGGTAGCTTACCGTTTGGCATTGCCATCAGAATTAGAAAATATATATGATGTGTTTCACGTGTCAACGTTAAGACATTACCGATCAGATCCTTCACATGTAATTACTCCGTCAGAGATAGAATATCCCGACATGACTTATGGTGAAGAACCAGATAAGATTTTAGCTCGGGAAGTCAAGCAGCTAAGATATAAAGGTATTGCTCTAGTGAAAGTTTTATGGCAAAAAATGGAATAAAAGAAGCTACATGGGAACCAGATGAGAGTATGAGAAACCAGTATCCAAACCTTTTTGCTGGTAAGATTTTCGAGGACGAAAATCCCTAAGGGAGAGAATTGTAACAGCCCTATTTAAGGCCTAGTCGGAATAGTGGTGTGAGGCCACGAATCTGAAGTGAATTTATGAGTTTCTAAGGTTTATGCCATGTTTGCATGCTAGTGCAAAAGTTTCACAAAGTAATTTTATTAAATTGAGGTTAACGGGTCCAAATGGACTAAATTGTAAAAGTTGCAAAATATGAGTTTCTAGAAGCTTTTTACATGAAATAGCTTTAGAATATTAATTAGAAGTCCTTAAATAGCAATTTTCCCAAATTATAATTTTTGGAAAAAAAATGGATATGAGTTAATAAATTGAGAAAATTTTAGGTTAAAATTATATTATATGTTAGTTAAAACACAAAAAAAAATGGATATCTTTCACTCATCTTTTGGCGAATATTGAGAAAGACAAGGGAGCTTAATTCTTTGAAATTTGGCAACATTCAAGCCAAATTCAAGGTAAATTCTTAGTCGGTTTTGTAAATTTTACGTTTTTGAGATCGTTGCTTTCAAACAAGCCAGACCCATGTTGTAATTTTTGAATCTAAGCATGCTTGATGTTCGCCATTGTTGTATTCATGTGGTTTTGATATTTGATAATTTTAGATGAAAGATATGTAAAGGATTAGTATATTTTGTATTGGAAGTTTTGATGAAATTGAGTATTTAGGGCTAAATTGTAAAATAAATTTTAGAGGGCCTATTTACAAAATAAATGAAATGTGAGGACTTGTAAAGTCCCTAGGAACATTCGCCCTTGTATGGTCTTGGCTAATTTGGTGTATTTTGTGTGTTATGCAAAGAGGACTAAATTACAAAGTTGTGAAATACTAGGGTAAAATAGTAATTTGCCCATTTATGTGCTTAGGGACTAAATTAAGATGAATTGTACTTGAATGAGTTAAATTTTAATGTGTTTTAGATCAAGAGCAAAGAAAAACAAAATTAGATCTAGGAAGACGAAGGTTCTCGAATAGCCGATTTGCGGTCTCATCGACAACCGAGGTAATTCCTAAGCAAATTTATATCGAGAAGTTAATTACAAAAGTAGTATATGATAAAGTTTGGTATACTAAGGCATGATAATGTATATAGGCGAATGTGGGACAAGAAATAGTATTAAATTTGTTGGTTGAATGTGATGTGGATACTTACGTTCGGTTTGACATGATATTGTAAAATAAAGTATATGAGATGGATGTGATTGTAGCATTAAGTAATGTGCATGGGGATGTTGATTGTGTTATATTTGGGCTTTAATGCCTTGCGTGCCTTGTGCCGTGTTACATTTCTAGCTCTATTGCCTAGCGGTGCCTTGTGCTTGTTACATTTCGGCTCTATTGCTCAGCGGTGCTCAGGTCGTGATCTATTTCGCCTCTATTGCCTAGCGGTGCTTCGTCCTTGATCTATTTCGGCTCTATTGCTCTAGCGTGCTCGTCTGCGTTGATCTATTTCGCTCTATTGCTCAGCGTGCTTCGTCTTGATGATATATTTTGGGCTCAAATGCCTAGCGTGCTTCGTCTTTGGTGTTTAGATCTCTGACCTTTGGTCTAGTTATGATGGTACTCGAATAAACCAATGGTTGTTATTACGTTGTTCACCAAAAGTTATGTATCGAATCAAGTTTATGATTTATGTGATGCTTCTTGAATAACCAAGTTGATAGATATGTGTTTATATGTTCGGTACTTAAGATTTGCGATTAGAAAAGACATTGAGTTGATATGTTTACTCGCTTACTTGAGTTTATTATAATGATATGAGAAATTATACCTATATAGGTTTGGCCATGAGCTATACATATAGATAAATGTATATATATTCAATTATGTACCCTTACTTTAAAAGTGCATAGAAAGTGTCATTCGGTTGAAGTGAATATATACAAGTATTGATTTAGCCATCCGGGTACCATTGATAAGTCTCGTGTTTAAATGTACGTTGAATATTAATATTCCACTAGTTATGAACATTGATAATCGGCCATGGTAGTATATATATATATATACATATGTGTTTTGTCCGTCAGTAAATGTTAATAATGTTGTTCCATTCAATTTAATTGAACACCTAATTGAGTTGTGTAGTCGCTTAAGACTTACTAAGCCGGTGAGCTTACTCGCTTATGTTTGTGCTTTATTTTATAGATTAATAATTCAACTACGGGCCTCGGGGATCATCGAGACGATCAACCACACTATCACTCTCTTTGGTATAGTTATGTTTTGTAAACTTTGAATCAAAGGCATGTATAGGCTTGGTTTTGATAAATAATGAATGATGTGGATTGTAAATATAAATATGGCCTTGCGAATAAAATCATTGCTTTTGAGTTCGTTAAGTTTAGGTTTCATATATGATATGGTTGCTTGCATTAAAATATCAATAGATAAGTGATTTTGATCATGCTTTAAATCATACATGGAAAATTATCATATGATATATATATATGTATGTTAAGGTATAGAGTTTAAATAAATTGAGTAAGGAAGTTATAAACTAGTTAATCATATTTTTGTTATGAAACAGTTTTTAGTTGCAGCAGTGATGTGATTTTGAAAATCACCAAAAATAGGAAAATTGAATTAGAAAGTTAATAAGACATAGAATTAAAGTTTATTGTGTCTATTTTGATATGAAAGAAACAAGTTAGGCAAAGGAATTATATATTATGAGATATTTAAGTTTTAGTGAGACTTGTCCTGAATGAATTTGTGAGTCCCTGTTCTGTCTTGGAAAAATTGTTAAAAATTGTACAGAAATAATTATTGAGCATAGTTTATATGTTTAGAATCCTTAATGAGTCTATTTTTGATTGGAATAAACAAGGACATTATTGAAAATTTGTGCAATGAGATATCTGAGTTTTTGCAAAGATAGGTCAGAATTATCAAACAGTGAAATAGGGGTAACTTTGATGAATAAACTGTACTAATTGGCCACATGAAAAATTCTGGAAAAATTATGGTAAAAAGTTATATGAGTCTAGTTTCAAGGAAAATTCATGGATCTAAATTTTGAGTTTTGTAACTCGAGTTATGGTCAATTTAGTCAGCCTGACGCAGTTGGACAGCTCTAAATTTTTATGCCCCAAACTAGTAGTCAAGCCTAGTAATGCCACATACCGACTCCGCAAAGGTTTCGGGTAAGGGTGTTACATTTTATTGGTATCAGAGCTACGGTTTAGTCGATTCTAGGACTACCATAGTACGTAAGAGTCTAGCTATACATGCCTTTGAATTTTATATGTGATAGTGTGGTGACTTGACAATTTCAATTGTATTTTATATAGTAAATGGATTCCGATCCCGATAGAGCTGGCGATGATGATGTGGAGAGTGTTATACCTGGTCTCGTACATGGATCAGCGCCATTAGACTCTCAACCAGTTACGAGTAACCATGAGGGAGAGGCTAAACAAGCCTTCTACCAAATGATGAATGAATGGTTTACCCAGTTTGTTCAGAATAATCCGGCTGTACAACAACCTCCACCCCGAATAATCCAACTCCGTACCTTCAAAGACTTCGATGATAGATCCAATGAGATCTAGTAGGCCCCTGTTGATAAAATCAAGAAATTTGGGGTCAAGAATTCAAGGCTAATGATGATGATGATGCAGAGCGAAATGAAGTGTGGCTTGATAACACTATTCGCACTTGATGAGTTATCTTGCACTCGTAAGAATGTTTGAAATGTGCTATATCCTTGCTTCGGGACACCGCCTATCACCGTGGAATACACTAGTATCTCGTGGTTCCAAAAGAAAAGTGACATGGGATTTCTTTCGAATGAGTTCGCAAGAAATATATCGACCAGAGGTTCATCGACCGAAACGTAAAGAATTTCTTGAATTAAAAGGGGCAAATAACCGTGGATCAATATGAGCGAAAGTTTGTCGATTGAGCCGATATGCTCGGAGTGTGTATCAATCAAGCCATTATGTGTAAAAGGTTTGAAGATGGTTTGAATGAAGACTTAAAGTTGCTTGTTGGCATTCTTGAAATCAAAGAGTTTGTGACACTCGTCGAGCGAGCTTGCAAGGTCAAGAGCTCGGGAAGGAGAAAAGAAAGGCCGAGATGAAGCTAGAGATACCCGTAAGAGACCATCTGTAAGAATTTCCACCCACATCTAAGAAGTTTAGAGATGATTTCAGGTGACATAAAGCTACTTGGATTCACCTAGACGTGATCGACCTCCAGTGGGTTCCGAGCTATCTCGATGGCGGTGTTGGTAACGCTCCACAAAATCGGTGAATGTAAACATTGTGGGAAATGGCACTGGGAGTTGTAGAGTTCATGATCGGTCTGCTTTTAAATGTGGATCCTCGATCATTTTATTCGAGAGTGCCCGATGTTAGTGAGCAAAATACTGCATGTAATTCTAGACCGAGCGGTGCATCAAGACGCAAGCGCACTAACCAGCATTTTTGAAATATAGGTGGTAGTCGAGAGGGACGAAGAGCACAGCAGTTCGATCCGAAGCTAGAGCCCCAGCTAGAGCTTATATTACCCGAGCTAGAGGATGTTGCTTCTCCGATGTCATTACCGGTACTTTCACCTTTTATGATACTACCGTGATTGCATTGATTGATCCCGGTTCGACCCATTCATATGTATGTGAAACTCGGTATTCAAGAAGACTCGCCAGATTCGCTTCATCGAGTTTGTGATTCGTGTAACCAACCCTCCGGTAGATGTGTGTTTGTTAATAAAGTGTGTAAAGGTTGCCCATTGATGATTCGGGATTTTGTTTCCGATCGATTTAATGCTGTTGCCTTTCGACGAGTTTGATATAATTTTGGGAATGGACTGGTTAACTTCGCATGACGCAGTGGTGAATTGTAAAAGGAAGCTTATTGATTTGAGACATCAGAATGGTGAGATCATTAGAATTGAATCCAGTGATCTAAGTGGGTTTCCTACAGTGATATCCTCGATGTTAGCCCAGAAGTATGTGAGAAAAGGGTGCGAAGCTTATTTGGCTTATGTACTGGATAATAAATTGTTTGAGAAATAGATTGAATCATGTCGATTGTATGTGAATACCGGATGTGTTTCTGAAGAACTACCGGTTTACCCTCAAAGACGAGAGGTTGAGTTTGGCATTGAATTAGCACCGAACGACTCCGATCTCAATAGCTCCATATCGGATGGCACCTCTTGAATTAAAAGAGTTGAAAGCATAGTTGCAAGAGTTAATGATAGGGCTTTGCACGATCAAGTTTTTCTCCATGGGTGCACCATTTTTTTGTGAAAAGAAAGATGGAACGATGCGAATGTGTATTGATTATCTAAAATCGAATAAGGTAACTATAAAGAATAAGTACCAGTTACCTCGGATTGATGATTTGTTTGATCGCTTGAAAGGGGCTTCAATGTTTTCAAAAATAGACTTGAGATCGAGTTATTATCGGGCCTTGAGTCGAGATATAGACGTGTTAAAGATCGCATTCGTATCGAGGTACGGACATTTTGAGTTTTTGGTTATGCCTTTTGGGCTTACTAATGCACTCTTGCTTTTATGGATTTGATGAATCGAGTTTTTAGACGCTTTTGGATCGATTTGTGGTGGTGTTTATTGATGACATATTGATCTACTCCAAAGATGAAATTGAACACGTTGAACATTTGAGGTTAGTGCTACAAACTTTGCGAGATCATCGGCCAGGCGAAGTTTAGTAAGTGTGAGTTCGGATGAAAGAGGTCACTTTTTGGGACATGTTGTTTCAAAGATCGCATTCGAGTTGATCCAAACAAAATCTCAATATACTTGATTGGAAGCCACCAAAAATATTTCGAGATTCAAGTTTTACGGGACTTGCGTTACTATCGACGATTTGTAAAAGGTTTTTCCATGATAGCTACCCTGCTGACAAAGTTATTGCGAAAGATGTCAAGTTTGAGTGGTCGAAAAGTGTCGTAAAAGTTTTGATCGGTTGAAAGCCCTTTTGATGTAAGCTCGATGTTAGTTCAAATTTCGAATCGGGTAAAGAATTTGTTGTTTATTCGATGCTTCTTTAAATGGTTTGGGCTGCGTTTTGATGCGGGAAGGCAAAGTTGTAGCCTACGCTTCAAGACAATTGAAGCCGCATGAAAGAAATTACCCGACGATGACTTAGAACTTGCGACCATTGTTTTCGCATTGAAAATTTGGCGTCACTATTTATTTGGCGAGAAATGTCATGTCTACTCGGATCAAAAAGTCTTAAGTATTTGATGACTCAAAAAGAGTTGAACTTGAGACAACGTCGATGGTTAGAATCATTGAAAGATTATGAGTTAGTGATTGACTACCATCCGGGAAAGCTAACGTTGTTGCAGATGCATTAAGTCGAAAATCATTGCTTGCTTTCTTCATGCATTGAACACATGATGGTTTTATCGGTGATGGTTCAATCATAGCCGAAGTTAAAAGCAAGACCGATGTTTATTCAAAGAAATTTGTGATGCACAAAAGTCGATGAGATATATTGTCAAACGAGCTCGGTGAAAATAATGTAGAGTCGAATTTCAATTGATGATAATGACCGCTTGAAATACAAAGGCCAAATGTGTGTACCGAGGACGGGATTTGATTTAGATGTTATTGAAAGAGGCCCATAATAGTCGGATGTCGATACATCCGTGTAGCACGAAAATGTATAACGACTTGAAACAGTTCTATTGGTGGCCGGTATGAAACGAGATATATCTCAATTTGTTTCAAAGTGCCTAATTTGTCGCTAAGTAAAAGCCGAGCATCAAGTGCCTTCAGGTTGCTTCATAGATCATGATACCGAGTGGAAATGGGATAGAATTACAATGGATTTTGTAGCCGCCTTCCTATGACACCGAGTAAGAAAGATCTTGTATGGGTTATAGTTGATGATCGACTAAATCAGCTCATTTCGCACTTAGGTCAGATAGACTTTTCACTCGATAAACTTGTTGAATTGTATGTATCGCAGATTGTAAGATTGCATGGTGTACCGAGTTCCATTGTATCGATAGAGACCAGATTTACATCAGGTTTTGGAAGAAGTTGTAAGATGCTTTAGGTACTAAACTACATTTTAGTATGACCTTTCATCCGCAGATGCACGGTCATTCCGAACTAACTATATAGATACTTGAGGACATGTTGAGATGTTGTATTCTCAAGTTTGAAGGTATGTGGGAACGATACTTACCTTTGATTGAATTTGCTTATAATAATGTTTTCAATCCGGTATCAAGATGGCACCTTATGAAGCCTTGTGCGGCGAAAATGTCGAACACCATTATATTGGGTGAGCTCAAGAGAATAAGATACACGGGTTGATTTGATTAAAGAAACCGAATGCAAAGTAGCTATTATTAGAGACAATTTGAAAGTCGCCTCGGAGAGAATGGCATTTTGATCATTTGTCTAATAAATGATTAATAATGGAAAAATGACGACAAAAATCATTCTCATCTTCTTCCTCTTGTGAAATAAGGTTAAAATTTGGGAGACTCCATAGCTAGGGTTCTTTAATTTTTTCAAGCCAAGCTTGCTAGTATGTTTATTTTAGCCCTATTTTTTATATTTTCTAAGCATTTTGAAGTTCTTGTTGTATTCATGTGGTTTTATTATTTGATAATTTTAGATGAAAGATATGTAAAGGATTAGTATAAGGTTCTCGAATAGCCGATTTGCACGGTCTATCGACAACCGAGGTAAGTCCTTAAGCAAATTTATATCGAGAAGTTAATTACAAAAGTAGTATATGATAAAGTTTGGTATACTAAGGCATGATAATGTATATAGGCCGAATGTGGGACAAGAAATAGTATTAAATTTGTTGGTTGAATGTGATGTGGATACTTACGTTCGGTTTGACATGATATTGTAAAATAAAGTATATGAGATGGATGTGATTGTAGCTATAAAATGAGCTAAGATGCATGTTCAAAAATCTACCCATGAATGAGATGCTTGTTAATTAATGCTTGGTGCTCGTCGTTTGATTAAACCAATGGTTGTTATTACGTTGTTCGACCAAAAGTTATGTATCGAATCAAGTTTATGATTTATGTGATGCTTCTTGAATAACCAAGTTGATAGATATGTGTTTATATGTTCGGTACTTAAGATTTGCGATTAGAAAAGACATTAAGTTGATATGTTTACTCGCTTACTTGAGTTTATTATAATGATATGAGAAATTATACCTATATAGGTTTGGCCATGAGCTATACATATAGATAAATGTATATATATTCAATTATGTACCCTTACTTTAAAAGTGCATAGAAAGTGTCATTCGGTTGAAGTGAATATATACAGGTATTGATTTAGCCATCCGGGTACCATTGATAAGTCTCGTGTTTAAATGTACGTTGAATATTAATATTCCACTAGTTATGAACATTGATAATCGGCCATGGTAGTATATATATATATATATATATGTGTTTTTGTCCGTTCATAAATGTTAATAATGTTGTTCCATTTAATTTAATTGAACACCTAATTGAGTTGTGTAGTCGCTTAAGACTTACTAAGCCGGTGAGCTTACTCATTTATGTTTGTGCTTTATTTTATAGATCAATAATTCAACTACGGGCTCGGGGATCATCGAGACACCAACCACACTATCACTCTCTTTGGTATAGTTATGTTTTGTAAACTTTCGAATCAAAGGCATGTATAGGCTTGGTTTTGATAAATAATGAATGATGTGGATTGTAAATATAAATATGGCCTTGCTGAATAAAATTTGTTGCTTTTGAGTTCAGTTAAGTTTAGGTTTCATATATGATATGGTTGCTTGCATTAAAATATCAATAGATAAGTGATTTTGATCATGCTTTAAATCATACATGGAAAATTATCATATGATATATATATATATATATATATACATATATATATATATATATATATATGTATGTTAAGGTATAGAGTTTAAATAAATTGAGTAAGGAAGTTATAAACTAGTTAATCATATTTTGTTATGAAACAGTTTTTAGTTGAAGTGATGTGATTTTGAAAAATCACCAAAAATAGGAGAAATTGAATTAGAAAGTTAATAAGACATAGAATTAAATTTTATTGTGTCTATTTTGATATGAAAGAAACAAGTTAGTCAAAGGAATTATATATTATGAGATATTTAAGTTTTAGTGAGACTTGTCCTGAATGAATTTGTGAGTCCCTGTTCTGTCTTGGAAAAATTGTTAAAATTGTACAGAAATAATTATGGAGCATAGTTTATATGTTTAGAATCCTAATGAGTCTATTTTGATTGGAATAAACAAGGACATTATTGAAAATTTGTGCAATGAGATATCTGAGTTTTGTAAAGATAGGTCAGAATTATATGAATAAACTGTACTAATTGGGCAGGAAAAATTAGTGAGTCTAGCTTCAAGAAAATGTCTAAATTTTGAGTTTTGTAACTCGATTATGGTCAATTTATCTAAATTTTATGCCCCAAACTAGTAGTCATGAATTAGGTAAATGAAAATTGGTCATACATACTAGAAATAGTGAGAATTGATGATTGTTATAATAGAGATAATGAATTAGCTAAACATGAAGTTTAAGAAAGTTGAATGAAAATCATTTTACGAGCCTGGGGGCAAAAGTATAAATATGAGAAAGTATATGGACAAAATAGTAATTTTACCAAAGTATGAGTTAAGAGTCAATTTAGTCAATGTGAGTATTAAATGATCTATTTATGATTATTGATCAAGAAAAATGATGCCCGAATAGAAACCGAGGCAAGAACAAAGTCAATGACTAAATTGCATATCTACACATATTTTGTATATTGAGGTAAGTTTGTATGATTTCTAAGCTTTATGATTTTTATCATTGAATTGCTTAGTATAATGTACACTCTTTTCATGTAATTTTAATGTTATGTTAAACAAAGAAATCAATGAGATTAAGTAAGAGCAAGTCCCGATTGAAGATGAATTCCCTAGGATACTCGATCTACCACATTATGAGAGCCAGTGTAAGACCGTGTTTGGAACATGGCATCGACAATCATTGAACAGTTGTCATGTAAGCCCAAGGCAAGCTTGGCGTTGAACAGTTAACACATAATTTCAAGGCAAGCTTGTCATTGAAAAGCTATCAAGAGAAAGAGATCCCATGTAAGTCCAAGCCAAGGCATGGCATCGGTGAGAACAAGAAAGATTTCATAAAAGTCCATGTCAAGACATGGACTTGTAACTAAGATGAGCTATTCCATGTAAGACCGTATCTAGGATACGGCTTTGACATCAAGTTACATGGGATGAGATTTAGTATCCTCGGTTATTCGCAGAAATTCATCGGGCAAATGAGTAAAGTTAAAATAAGATAACAAGAAAGCTAAGTAAACAAAGCTATTACCAAGTTGAAATTGAGTATTATTTATGTTATGAATGATGAATTAGAGGTCATGATTATTAAATTAAAGTATGTTGATTCATGTGATTAAGTGAGACAAACAATGGTTAAACTCGTTACCACGAGGATCAATCACCACATGGGATCAAATGACCGAAAATTTTTTATTAAAATATTTCCCACTGGCCAAAATGGCCAAATTACGGAATGATATCTCTTTTTTGTGCAGATGGATTTAGAAACATTATACGACGCATGGGAGAGATACAATGATCTCTTGAGAAGGTGTCCGCACCATGGTTTACCCTTGTAGTTATAGGTCCAAACTTTCTATAATGGTGTAAACCGCTCAATGAGGCAACTAATTGATTTAGCCGCCGGTAGAACCCTAAACAACAGAACTCCTGAAGCAGCCTACGAGTTTATTGAATAGATGTCACTGAATAACTATCAGTGGCAGGTTACAATGACAAAACCAACAAAATCACCGGAGTTTTCAACCTCGACGTAGTAACCATGCTATCAACATAGGTAGAGATGCTGAATAAAAAGCTTGATAGTTTTTTTTTTTTTGCAGGTACATCCAATAATGCAGTGCGATGCAAGTGGAACTGTGGTGAATCCTGAGTACCCACCCTACCAACCGGGCACAGAAAGTAAACAGATGAACAATATAGGTAATAATTTCAGATCTAATAATAACCCTTATAGTAATCCTTATAATCTAGGTTGGAGGAACCACTCAAATTTTTCATGGGAAGGTCAAGGAAATCAAGGAAATCAAAGACAACAACCCCCTCAAAATTTCCAAAATTAGCCTTATCCACAAGAAAAGAAGCCGAACCTTGAAGAGATGTTGACAAAATACATGGCAGCCACAGAAAATCGTCTCCAAGACACTGAGACAACACTTAAAAACTAACAAACATCAATTGAAGGGATCAAGAACCAAGTTGGGGAACTTACTAAGTCAGTTGGGGAAGTTACAAAGTCAGTTGGACAACTTGCAAAGCTGATGTCCGAACGACTGCAAGGGCGTCTACCAAGCAACACCAAGATTAACCCAAACGAGCAAATCCAAGCCATAACAGCTCAGGAAAATGTAGGGTTAGAGGAACCCAATTCAATACAAGAAAGTGAGGTAGAAGAAGGTAAAATTGAGGTGACACAAGAAAAGAAAAAACCGATAATCAAAAAGTACCAACCTCGCATACCTTATCCTGAAGTGTTGAAGAAAGACGATATAGAGGAACAGTTTGGTAAGTTTCTTAAACTTTTAAAGAAATTACATATTAACTTATCGATTCTTGAAGCTCTTTCACAAATGCTAGATTCGAGGAAATTTTTAAAACAATTATTGACGAACAAGCGTAAGTTAGAGAGCCACATGTGGAATTAAACGCAGTATGCTCAGCAATGTTACAGAATAGACTACCAAGAAAGCTAAAAGATCCAGGGAGTTTTACAATTTCATGTTTAATTGGTAGACTAACTATTGATAATGCTTTGGCTAATTTAGGGGCAAGTATAAATGTCATGCCTTATAAAATGTTTAAGTAGCCAGGTCTAGGGAAACCCAAGCAAACTAGGATGAGTATTCAATTAGCTGATAAAACTGTTAGAATTCCTAGGGGCATTATCGAAGATGTTCTTGTAAAAATTGATAAATTCATTTTCCCAGTAGATTTTGTTGTCTTAGACATGGATGAGGATAATTCAATTTCTTTAATTTTATGAAGACCCTTTTTAGTAACTGCCATGACTAAAATTGATGTTGGTATAGGAGAACTCATTCTTCGTATAGGTGATGAATCAATTAGTCTCCAAGCTCTTGACTCAGCCACAACATCGACTGATGAAGGTGAGAAAGTAAATTCAGTTGATGACAAATTTGTTCAACCTGCATCACAGGAAACACCACGAAGCCACAAACCTGAGTCGAATCATAGACCTCGTGCCAATAAAGAAGAATTACATGAGGAACGAAGCCTTAAGGTCGACAAACTAGAAGAGTGGAAGACACACTTTAAAGAGAAACTGAAATCGCACAAAGAAAAATCGAAGGAACCCCCAGATGAGCTGATAGGAACAACAAATCACTTTAAAATAGGGGATCAGGTATTGTTGAATAAGGAAGACCCTCGAATCTCGAATTCAGACCTCAAGACAAACGAAGAAATCACTTTTGAGGTACTTAATGTCTTCCTATACAGCACAGTCGAGGTAAGCAATCCTAAATTCAACACTTTTGAAGTAAACACTACTCGACTTCAACTTTATATCCATAACCAAATTGACCGCATGTAAAAGGATTTCCACCTCCTCAAACCACTATGATCATGCAAATGAGAGGAAAGTCTAGCTCAAGACTTTAAATGAGCGCTTCTTGGGAGGCAACCCCGAGCACTAACCCCATTTTTTTTATTTTTATTTTTATTTCCCTTTTTAGCATTCAAATAAACCAAAAGTGCATATTTCTAGACCACACAGCCTTGCACACGACCGTGGCCGTGGCCGTGGCCGTGTGGGCACCACAAGTAGGTAAAAGGGCGTGACCGTAGACGTGTTGCAACAGGACAAAATTTTTCCCAAAACATGGGCCGCATCTCTATTTAAACCACTTTCTTACTTTTTCTTTTCCAATTATCTTTCTTCTTTCATTTTCCATTATTTACTTTTATTTTTATTTTTATCTTTATTTTATTTTTATTTTCTTTATTATTTTCTTCTTATTCTTCATGCCATTTAGATTTAGCTTAAGATACAATAAAGCCGGCTACTTCAAGGATTTAATTTCAAACAATACAAGGCATTTCCCCACGCTCACCTCTGCCAATCCTATCCAATTTTCTTTCATTAACTCAAGGATTTCATCCATAAATTCAGGAAGTTTCACTGCTCCCCTTCTCTTTTGATTTCAGTATCATATGATTATTTATCTATCTTTGTACATTGAGGGCAATGTACATCTTAAGTGTGGGGGGTAAAAGTGCCTAACTTTTTGCATTATTCTCATATCCCTGAACTATATCTAGTTCTTAAGTAATTTCCTCATATTTCTAATTAGAATGAAACTTCTGATGATTTATGATTCTTATTGATATGTTTTTGAGTATGTCATAATTAATTGTGCATTGATGATTTATACTTTAAGATACTAGAGAATCAAGCATGATAAGTCTATTTTTCAAGAATCAAAAAGTTTTTCTAGGTTGTTGAATTGAATTTGAATATTACCTTGAAGTTTTAAATTTATTCAAATACCCATAACTTTTGTGAGATTTTGAGCCTTATAGAGCATATATTCTTTTTCATGCCCACTCTATTGATTATGAGTGTGTCAACACTGAATTGTTATTCTAGAACTTGCCTCATTATACATGTCAAGACTACATTTTTGATTTGATATACTGAAATGATAAAGGCACCTAGGTTTTAACCCACTCACTCCACTAAAAAGCCTACCTACATAATTAACCCCTAGTGAACCTCTTTGACCCTAACAACCCTTTTTATTGATTCACCCACTAATGTTAACCTAAAACCCCACTCGTATTTGTTATCACCATTCCTTTGACTACCCTTCTATCGAGAATTAATTTAATCAGTTGCCTAATTACTTTATTTCAGTTGATAAAGTTCTTTCTTATATTATTCAGTTGATAAAGTTCTTTCTTATATTATGACAATATTTGATTTGTTCTTCAAAAAAATTGAAGTATATTCATTATTAGTTCTATAATTAAGTGAGCTTATATGTTTAATTTCAATATCTTGAAGAAGAAGCCCGTATTATTAGTATTTTCATGTGATGTAATTATTCAGGTTATTAGTTCAATTATTTTTCTAAAGTTAGGTAATTTGTTAGGTCAATCTCGATTCTAACCTTCCAATTCAACCTTTATCCATACCTTAAACCTAAGCCTCGTTACAACCTTGTTAAAGACCTTTTGATTTGTGTATCATCTCATATTACAGTGGTGGAGATTTGATTTTCAGGCAAGCCTATGGGATTAACTTTTCAGTTTCGACTTATGAGTGCCTTTTCCTAAACCTTAAACACTTCGAGTGCTTTGAGTGAATCTTTAGTGAGGATGTCAATCCTTATCGATTTTGAACTAGAGGTAATTATTTAGATAAAGGGAGACACCTATGTTTTCATGCTACAAATATATGACTTAAAATTGTCTGAATCTTTAAGAGTCTTTGAGTTCAATTATCCATGTATAAATTTTCTATGAATTATGATGAGGCATTGTTAATGGGAATTATGAATTGTGGAAAGTTTGTTTTAATTGTAAGTTGAGAATTTTTCTTGAGGACAAGAAAAAGCTTAAGTGTGGAGGTATTTGATAAACCGTAAAAGTAACATATTTTAATCCCACATTTAGCATACTTTTGGATGATTTATTCCCTGAATTGTGTACAAAGGTGCTCTTAATCCTTTCTTTTCATGTTTTATACATAGGAAAGCACCTAGAGATGAAAAGTACGAGAAACAGGCTCAAAAAGGACCAAATTGGGCCAAAGAAGAAATCAACACGGCCTGGGCCCAATACTACATGGCCGTGCCTCCCTAATTTACTCTACCACGGCCTGGACCTCGAAACACACGGGCGTGTCTCTTCAGCAGACTCGACCACGGCCTAAAATCGATTCACACAGGCGTGTGCCATGGCCATGTCCCTACCGTGGCCAAGAGTAGTTTTACTCAGAATAGGGTACCTAGACACAAAGAAACATATTCCAAAGCCGATTCAAACACCCTAGTAGGAATTCTACTTGAATTAGGATACTTAGGGGCCAAGTAAGACATCTCAAAGTCTATATAAACACCCAAGGGGGCAACTTAAAGGGGGAGTTCGGCAGAAACCTTCTGCCAGGGCTTTTGGCGGTTAGCTAGGCCAAGGAGCCGAGCTAGAAAGGCCAGATTTGTGGGAATCACTCGAATATAGCCAGTTGACCCATCTCAAGAAGCCAGAATTATGCTCAAAACGGCAGATCACTCATTTAATTCCTTCAGGGAGTTTTAGGGATTTCTTATGTTTTGTTTTATCTTTTCTTCTGAGATGGTTTCTTTTATTGTTATGAACTAAACCCTTTAAATACCTGAAGGGGATGAAACCTAAGACGGATCTTGTTATTGTTTTTGAATTGTATGATAAATACTTGATTTGTTCTTAATTATGTGTGCTTAATTCTTGTGTTAATATTTTCGGGATATTGATTCAAGTTGAATGTGCTTAGGTGGTGGGGCAAAAGTCCCTACCTAAGAGTAGATCTAGCATAATTAAGCGGATTTGATCACGCGCCTAGAGATAGGGTGATGAGATTTTGCTGGATTAGTGTGAAACCTAATATGGGAGTCCATAGATCGAGTTAATGCGATTCTAGGGGTTTTAATTAGAAAGAGATTTCAATTAATCAACCTAGGGTTAGACGTTATTCACCTCGAGAGAGGGTTTAATTTAAATTAGGGAATCTTACAGATTAAGTCAAGTGAATAAATCTTCTGATTCAGTGTTAGATAACAAGTGAAGTCTAGGTGGATTCTTCCTAATGGTATCGTCTTAGTCAACTGAGTTTTCCTAAAGTTATTTACCCAATTCATTCTTTTTGTCTTTGCATATTTAGCTTAGTAGTTAGTTAATTTAGATTAAACAACCAATCACTTAATATTTAGGCTAAATAATAGAAAGAAAGTTAGTATTAGTACATTTAGTTCCTTTGGGTTCGACAATCCGGTCTTGCCTAAGCTATACTACTGTTCGATAGGTTCACTTGCCTTAAGTCATTGTCAAAGTTAGTTTCCAGGTTCGATCACTCTTTTTATAAATTTTAAAACTCGACAAAACAACGATCAATAATCCAAAGAAATCACCGACAGTAGCAATAGTTGTAAATGTGAGATCCACCACGACTAGTTGTATTTAATGTACCATGTGACAATCCATTGTTTCAAAACACCGACGATAACAATTTAGGAGACCCATCAACACCACAGTTACCTGAAAATGTGGATGGCTTGAAATGAGAGGACTCTAAGGGACAATGCCTTACCAAGCCTAGACATGGATCAAGAAAGTATAACAAGGCCATCGATTACAACTAATAGTTTGAAAATCAAACCGATGATGATACAAATGATCCAAAATATTATGCAATGTAAGGGCACTATGACAGAGGACCTTAATAAACATTTGAAACGTTTTCTCCAACTCTTTGATACTTTTAAGTATAATGGGGTCATTGATAATGCTATTCATCTTTGATTGTTCCCCTTTTCTTTGATTGATAACTCATAGGCACCAGGATCTATTACGACATAGGACGAACTCATTGGAAAGTTCTTGCAAAAGTTCTTCCCGATTAGACATGTAGTTCAACTAAGGAGAGAGATTACTGTCTTTAGAAACATTGAGGGAGAAAGGTTCTATGAAGCATGTGAACACTTTAAAATGTTGATTAAAGAACTGCTATGGTCAAAGCTATTCAATAGGATGATAAGTATCAGTAAATAATGGACAGATTAAACCATATTGAATATGCTTCTACATTGTCTATGTATGGAGGAGACAAGCCACTCTTCCATTATATCAATAATCCTTCTGAAGATGTGAATTACATTGAAAATAGGGATGGAAGCCTTACTTGAATACATATAATCCCAACTAGAGGGAGCACTCAAACTTAAGATGGGGAGGAAACCGAGGAGGAGGTAATAATTCAAATCAAGTTAAAAATACTAATTACCAACCTCCTTATTTGCAAAGACCCCAGGATAGAACCAACCCAAGTGACCATACTACATGTCTTTAATGTCTGGATAGAATTGAGGAAGAGAAGCAGTCAATGAGAACATATGTCAAACAGGTGCAGTCTGAGTGCACCAATTCAACAAGAACATTGACTAAGCTTGAAGATCAAATGAGCCAATTGATGAGCATGATGGGTGATATCAAAAGGCAATTTGGCTTTGGCATTCCAGGAACACGAAAGATAATCCACAGAGGGAAGGTAAAGAGCATGTGAAAGTTATAGCACTCAGATCAGGCAAGGTAATGCACAGCCCAGAAATATTTATTCCGGAGGTGACTATCGATAATACTGATGAACCTCAAGATAATTCCCGTGAATTAGAAGGACTTGAATCAGAAGATGAGAATACACTAGCGGCTGAGACAATAAAGATATCTAAAGATGCCAAAATCACAAAAGTCCCATTTCCATCAAGATTAGAAGAAATATAGAAGCAGGACGAGGATGAATTCGTAAGTTTTCTAAATTTGTGTAAAACTTGAAATGTTAACCTACCTTTAATCGAGCTAATTGAGAAGGTTCCAAAATATGCCAAGTTTTTAAAGGAGATGAAGGCAAGGCGTATGAAAATCAAGGTAGGAAAACAAGTTAATTTAAGTGCTGTAGTGTGATTATTCCAAGACAAGTACCTCGAAAGTTGAAAGACTTGGGAAGTTTCACTATTCCCATAAAAATAGGAAGCATTCATTTTAATAGAGCTCTATGATATTTAGGAGCCAATATCAATTTAATGCCCTTATCTATTTTTGAAAAACTCAGGTTAGGGAATCCTAAAACAACTCAAATAACATTACAATTAGCTAACAGGTCTTCAGTACATCCGAAGGGAGTACAAGAAGATGTGCTAGTTAAGGTGTGAATTTTATTACTCTAGTAGAGTTTGTAGTACTTGATTTTAAAGAAGATCGGGAGATACCAATCTTGCTAGGAAGACCTTTCTTGGCCACTTCTAGATCCACCATTGATTTAGAGAAAATAAGCTAACTAAGAAAATTAATGGTGAGACTGAAATCTTAAATGTGGCTATTAATCAAATGAGGTAGAGTGGAGGACATTAGGGGAGCATTGCAAAAAATTATTCATCTAACGTTCCCGAGTCAAAGGGAATGATTCCCTTTATGAATGTAGAAAGAATAAATAGGTTCAAAGAACAGGACAAACGGGCAAAGGTGGAGTAGCATGACGGTCGATGGACTAGTACTGATAGAATAAAGAAATTGTCCACGGGTGAATCAAAAATATTGTTGGATAAATTGGCAGTATACCTTTAAATATGTTAATTGCTACATGAATTTTTTTATAAATTATTCTATATTTAACTAACCTTAAAATTTAGATTCTAACTTTTATTTGATGTATGTTCAAGTTTTAGATCGTAACATCCTAGAAGAGGAATTTTGGACCGAACTGGAGTCATTGTCGCGACATTGCACTAGAGAGTCATGACATAGTAGACAGTCCTTGAGAATACCCAAATTGGAGGATGTGTCACGACAAAGAATCCCTTTGTTATGACATCGCCATAAGTTTGTTACTTGATCCACTGCGCAACCCATCAGCTTAAACACTAACGTTACCTAATTTTTAACCCTTTAAACCCTATTTTATAAGCCAAAAACTATATCTATGACTAATTAAAACAACTCTTAACCCTTATTTCCTCAAACTCACTCAAATGTATCAACATCCCTTAAACCCTAAACCCTCAATTTCCCAAATTCCCCTTCACAGAATGGGTGCAACAAGGAACGGCGACATCACAGGCAAGTAAGGAATTCAATCTAACCTCAACTATACATTCAAGGTTAAGTGTACCTAAACTCAAACATTTTATTATTTCATTGAATTATTTATTTAGAAATTTGTTAGGATTAAAACATTATGCCTCATAGATAAGTTACATGAACAATGGAAACAGAGCCATCATTGGTTCAAAATCCCTCTACTTTTTCAAATAGAATGTTGAAAAGAAATTTAATAAACTTAAAGGAAAAACATTTGTTCAAGAGAGGGAATTTAATCCATCTATTAGATATCATTGATGGGAGTGTTTTTGGATGATACCGAAGGATAATTCTATGGTCCTTATTATTCAAGATTTCTACGCATCTTTACGGGACCACAAGTCTAGAAATATCGGAGGACATATATGGGATACAGTACTTTTGAGAGGGAAAGACGTGAGAGTAAACCTTCAAATAATTTTTGAATTTTATAACACTCTATATTATGAAAATGATTTAATTGATGAAACTAACTTAGAATATTTTAGAGACATATGTATGGATAGTGTTATAAACTTTTTAACTAAATGAAAGGGTGAATAGAAGTATCACGCAGGTACTAATATATTAGTATCTTTTCATCAAGCCATTATGTTCCTTGAGGCTAAGATATGGATTCAGTTCATTTGCACATGAATTGTACTTGCTTTAAATGTTTCTAACGTTAGTACCTTTAGAGTAGTTTTACTTTATGCTATTTTACAAAAAAAGTAGGTGTGTGTTGGCAAATGAATCCACCAGAACATGGCAAGATGCATTAGCAACCAGAAGGTGGGAGTATTCTTTCCCCATCTAGTGATATCTTTATGCAAAAAGGCAAGTGTACTTATGAAATCAACTGAACAGTCATTAAAACCCTCGTAAAGCATTATCGAAGACACCTTGTTCCAACAATACATTGAGTTATGGGCCAAACAGATCAATGATGGGAACAAGTGACAACAATAAACAATAGCTACACCTACCTCATCAGAAAGGTTGACATGAGCTCCACAAGATTATGGTGAGAACAATCATCCAAAGTTAGATTGGATGATTCAGTGGATGTAAGAATCAGGACCAATTTTTCAAGAGTTTGAGAGGTAAAATAAAATACAAGTCCCTAATTATACACTTGATATGTTCGGTCTAATGAATAGGGAACATGATGAGGAAGCATAAGAAAATAAAAAGGAAGGAGAAGAAGAGAAGGATGACGAGGGTGAGGAAATGGATAATGAGGAGGATGATTGATCGATTTTTTATTTAAAAATTGTATTAATTTTGGATAAATTTAATTTAGACTTTGTAGGAGTATGATTAAGAAGTAGATTTTCATTTAGTTTTATTTCATTTTATTTAATTTTTCTATGAAGGAGACAAACAAATTCAAACTTTCAACGATCAAATGAGGAAGCACCCACCAATAGGAGTTTAAGAAATCATGATCAATTGGGTAACTTCTTTCCTTATCTTTTGATGGGTTACACATTGAGGACAACGTTTCAACTAAGTGTGGGGGGTAACATAGAAAATTTGCTTCATATTTTTACATTTTCTTTGATTTATGTTGTCTTTTGGTGTGCTTGAGCTTGTAGAAATACAAGTGATTGGTTAAGAGCATATACATAGGCTGCTTGTGTTTATGTATAACTTTGGCATGATAATAGGTGATTTTAAATTTTTTATTATTAGAATGCTAAATTTCTATATGTTACAAATAGGTATTAAGCTATCATTTGTACTAAGTGATATAGAAAATACAAGGAAACAAGCATGCTAGTATGAATGATAAATGGTTGAATTTGTGTTTGTTTGGTTGATTAAATTTATGCATGGTATGATATTTAAGGATGACTTAAGGCATTGTTTGGAACAAATCCAAGAGCCAAAAAGCTATACTATCTATACTTCACCTTTTGTACCAATTTCGAGCCTTTTGACACTTCTTAATGAACTACAGTACAAACCCTGAGCCTGAAAATGTTAATTTATATGTTCCCTTTTTCTTTAGTTCTGTACCACACGATTATAGACACTTGTCCATATGTATTGAGGGTTAAGTAGATACATCACGGTGAAGTTTGTAAAACTAGAGTAAATTAGGAAGGATTGATGTGATATATAAACTAGAAGTTAGCCTAAAGGTGTGAAACAAAAGAAAAATCCAAAGAGAGAATTGGTACGAGTAGAAAAAGTCTTAAACTAAGTGAAAAAGCATTCATGAGTGAGATTTAATGAAAAAAGAAAAGTTAAAAAGTCAAAAAGAAAGAAAAACTCATTCATTAGTGCAAAAAACTCATAAGGCTAGCCATATTTACTATGTCATGCTATGAATTCCTATATACAGAGAAACAAGGAAGGTGAGAGAAGGAGAAATAAGGCAGTGAATGGGAAAAGGGTCATTAAGGTAGAGAATAGGGATCAATACTATGTGCCAAACTATTTTCTTGTTTGTAACCCTTTGATGTTTACTATTTTTGAATTTCATACCTGTTATAAGCCTCAAAACGTTACAAATCGAAAAGCCCTATGTGACTTAAATATCTTTATACATGAATGGACATCATACTAAATACTCACATAAACAACTATTTGTATTCTGCTCCGATAATCAAAGTACTTGTATGATTTGTTGCTGGATTCCTATAGGTGAGAACCTTAATACTTGTATATTTTGTAACATACTAAACATAGATGTTTCTGATCAAAAGTGGTAAGTCAATTACTCATCATGTTGAAATTGTTCGTAAATGTGAAATGTCTAAGTCATATGCTCTAAAATCAATATATGCACCATACCTGCTCAATGGTCGTCATTTTCTCATTTTTCATCTTTGTTTATGTTGCTTGAGGACAAACAATGACTTAAGTGTGGGGGATTTTGATCTACCGTGTAACGCCTTAAAAATGTCGAAACCGTAATTTATGTACATATATATGTGTACCACTTAGAGTAATATTATTAAAGTAGTATCGAGATTATTTGAAGCCTTAAAATTAAGGGTGACCGTAGGGAAAAATTTATTTTTCTTACTTAGTGGACCCTATTCTCAGGCATGAGGCTTCATAAGCAGATTAAGAGAAGGGAGGACACAAATAGGCTTGTGGTCCAGTGGAAAGTGGCGTCATATAGGGGCTATGAGGTGGCGTGTTGAGCAGTTAAGGAGGTCCAAGGTTCGAGGCCTAGGAGGGGAAAATTAAGGAGTTTTATTTTTGTGCCTGAACAAAAGGAGTTGGAGTTGGAGTTGGAGGGGACTCTAGAAGGGAGTGTTGAGGAGAGAAACTTAAGGTAAAGATAAGGGAGAAAAGATAGGGATTGGTAGGTGGATATAGTGGTGCTTATTTGGACTCTAAGGGAAGGGAGTGTTCGGCCTGAGGCTTTAAAAGGAGAGGGGCAAATGCTGAAAGGTTCTTTGAGCATTCTTTAGTTGTATTTTTTCCCCTCAATCGGTTTCTCCCTTTTTGCCAAAAATTCTATCATCCCTATTTTCCGAATCCTTCATACCTTCCCTTCCCAAATTTCTTTTTTGGTTCACCACTTGGTTCTAGCCGAATCACCTCTTTTCTTATTCTCCTTAGTGTTGTTGAATTGCTTCTGTCACCTTGCCAGTCACAAAAGTCAGACTTAAGCCACAGGATCAGAGGAAGATTTCGGTAAGAGCTTAGTTGAATTTTTAGTGTGTTTTGTTAAAAGCCAAAGGGCTATCTAACCCCTCTTTTCCATTAACATGTATTCACAAGGGTGTGGCTCAACAATCGCAAGTGTGGTAGGTAAGGATTATTATCAAGGCAGTAAGTATTCTCGACTCAGTCACGGTTTAGTAAATGGCCAAATCTACTGTGGCTCATAGGGGTGTCTTATGAAGAATATGGGTCACTTGGTTTTGACGTTATAGGTGTTTGGGTGCAGATCTAGAGGATAAACGCCAATAGTAGAAAAGGAAGGGCTACTAGAGCGTGAGGTACACGATAAGGGTACGGTGAGGTTTCATTTTTTGATCAGTATGTGTTAAAAATTTGGTTAATCGCTAGTAATGTCGATTAGGTTTGTGACTAAGGGGTTTGCAGCACGCGAGGTTACCAGACGTGTACAAACACTACACATATGAAATCGGCAACGTTCGAAAGCCAAAAACTAAAGTGGCTAAATGGGCCCGGTGGGCCCTGAGGCTAAGTTTGATGGAATGGTTTGGTTTCCTATACGAATTGAGTTAGTCACGCATGATATACGATCTAGATTTATTTTGGACCTAATAGGCCATTTGATATGATTTGGACCTAATGGGCCGTAAGGTTGGAATTTGGGTTTGATGGGCTTTATGGGGACATAGACAAATATGCTAGGGTTCATGGACTTAGGCCTAGTTTGAACAACTCTTAAATTTCATAAGACTTAACTTAATTAAACATGTTTGTGAATAATTCGCTGGGTTAGGGTGTGGCAACAAGCATACACATGTCTAGGATTAGATCTAAGGAGAGCTTGGTACTTAAGCGGTCCTAGTGGCCCACCTCCTCTTCTCTGAACCCTACCTAGTGCGTAGTGTCTGCTCACTTTAGCCGTGAGGACTTGTTGCTGCGCCAAAGTTCATACTAAAACCTGAGAGGGACCAAGTACCCATATATTTGTAAAATTACTAAAATACCCTTATATTTGAAAATTACTAAAATGCCCCTAGATTTGTAAAGAACAAAAATACCCCTATTTTGTAAAAATATCAAAATACCCCTGATTTGCAAAAATAACAAAATACCCCTATTTTGCAAAATTACCAAAATACCCCTATTTTGTCAAAGTACCAAAATACCCCTATAGGGTAAAATTATGAAAATACCCATCGGTAGTGAAATGACGAGAATACCCTTACGTGATGAATATGAGTTTATGGATGTTACTAATGTGTTTGATGCATTCATATGATATTCTTTGTAGGATGCATATGGGTGGGAATTATGGTACGGAGGAAGATATAAGGATCGCATAGTTGTATGGTATGGATCCACCGAGGCTTTAGGCCCAATATATGATTAGCAGCTTTGATGTAATGTTTGGTAGTACCGCAACCGGGCTACCCTTGGTGTGTCGTGGAGGGGTGGGCCGAGCTAGAGTTCCCCACAAGAGTCATAAGGTTGGAAGGGATATGGTGTGTGTAACAGATGGATTTTTGGGGTGGGTTTTGCATTACCTTGTGTGTATATGATGCATTATGATATGATATGAGGTCAATATGGGCTAAGGCCCAAGACCACCGATTCTGATAGGGCTTAGGCCCAATGTAAAAATTTGTGTGTGATTTAATTTCCAAGGGTTGTACACACTGAGTTGCAAAACTCACACCCTTTAATTTAATGTTTCAAGCAATCCAGAATAGATGGCTCGACGTGGGAGAGGACTCGGAGATGGCCACACTACAAGATGTTTGAAATTTCATTTATTTGTTTCAAAATACATGTTTTTTTACTTAATTTTCGGTGGATGTAATAAGGCCTTGTACTCCATTTTGACTTCAGATTTATTTTAAGTTTTGAGGTTAATTATTTATTTAATTATTAAATCGAAGTAAGCTCTTATGTTTAAACATGGTTTCTAAAATACTTAAAACAATGAACTGGGTTTTTATCTTTACTTAATAAGACTTATAGATTTTTGGTTTTGGGGCCTTAAACTTTTAATTAACAAGACTGTTTTGAATTGTGCCTTTAATGTGACATTCCGATTCAGGCCTAACTTCTAGGCCATGTTTGGGGTGTTACATTTAGTGGTATTAGAACCTGGTTGCAAAGCTCAGGCTGTGAATGGGCCTTAGATTTTGGGTTTTAAAAAGTTTTTGCAGGATTCTTGAAGTGTGGTTCATCGAGCCCTCGACGTCGAGCCAAGTAAGTTCTCTGTACTACATTTGGTTAAAGTACTGAACTGTGTAGATAATGGGATACATAAAGATAGGATTTTAAAGACTAAAGCCTGTAGGGAACCTAAGCCTGTAGTGAATTCTCGATCGTGGAATAACTTTAAGAAAATTGTTATTACTTACATAAGACATGTGTTTTAAACAAGTGGAACTAAGTACTAATTGCATAAAATTCTTAATTAAGAGTGACACATCGATGGGCACTAAGCGAAATGGAAGAGGCCACGGTAGAGGCCATAGAGGTGTTAGGGCAGGATTGTCTGAGTTCAGCCATATGCCCAATGTAGGAGTAGGGGAGGCTCCGGCCTCACTAGTAGCTGAAAGAGGAGAAAATGAATGGGCTACCACAATAGAAGATGTTGTATCGTAGTCCATGTTGAGAATCTTGAAAAGGGTCGTTGGGCCCAATAATGGTATGGGGAGTCATGGGTCGATCGTGGAGCGACTCCAAGCTAATAGGGCTAAGATTTTCAAAGGAGTAGCGGGTGGCCTCGAATGTGGCAGAGTATTGGTTGGAAGCTATTGAAAGAATAATGGATGACCTGGATTGCACGGCGAAATAAAAGCTGAAAGGAGCAATATCCCTGCTTAGAGAAGAAGCCTACCAATGGTGGTTGACCGTAAAGAGGGCAACCAATCGGAGCAGATCATTTGGGAGTTCTTCAAATCGGCATTTTAGGGGAAATATATTGAAGCAGCCTATGTAGATGCTCGAAGGAAGGAGTTTTTGAGTCTGACTCAAGGAGATAGGTTAGTAGTAGAGTACAAGGCTAAGTTTTTACGCCTCGGTCGATACACCAAAGGGATAATAGCAATCAAGTATGAAAGGTGTGTATGATTCAAGGATGGATTAAGGGATAGCCTTAGGGTACGGATAGCTCCACAAAAGGAGTGAGATTTTGCGATCTTGGTAAAGAAAGCAAAAATAGCAAATGAGGTAAAAAGCATAGAGCGTCGCAATCGAGAGAAAGAGAAGGGTAAGAACAAGCAAAATATAGAACCTATGGGAGCCAGACAGAGGTCCATGAGGAGGGCCAGATTGAATGGAGTAGTTAGAAATGTGGCCTCTATTGCCGATGCTATGAACAGAGTACCATGTTGTGCAGAATGTGGGAGAAGGCATCCAAGCGAATGTTGGAGGAGGACAGGAGCATGTTTGGGCTGTGGATCGATAGAGCATAGGGTTAGGTAGTGCCCGAGAAGACTAGATCAGGAGCAAGCCGATGGTAGAGGTAATTTCCAGCCCCAGAGGGGTGGACAACAACCACCAAGGGTCGTGGTCAAGGAAAAAGTGGAAATGGAGCAGGACGAGGACGTGGGGCACCGGGCAGAGGTGTAGGTCAAGTAGAGGCAAGACAACTAGCGTTGGTCTATATTGCTCATTGCAGAGAGAAAGGTGATGCGCCAAATGTGATAACGGGTACATTTCTTATTTGTGAGCTACCTTATATTGCGCTTATTGATGTGGGGTTGACACACCGACATTACTTGTAATAGGACTGAAATTGTAGGGGTGAAGTTTGAAATAGTTGAGAATGAAATGACTATATTAAGTCCTTTAGGGCAGTCGATGAAAGTTAGTAAGTTGTTTAGGGATATACCATTGATGGTTCAAGGGGTTATTTTCCTAGCGGATTTGATGGAATTATCGTTTGGTGAGTTCGACCACATTTTAGGAATTGATTGGTTAACGAGGCACCAAGCAACTCTAGACTGTGCTATAAAGTGGATGGTATTAAGGAATGTGAAAAGTGATGAAGTGGCAATGATCGAGGAATGATATGATTATTTGTCGAACGTGATTTTAGCTTTAAGGGCAAAAAAGTTGGTAAGGAAGGGCTGTGAAGCTTACTTAGCTTATATCAGTGATTCAGAGTCGAAGAGTGTTACTGTTAAGGAATTGGAAACAGCAAAAGAATTCGCTGATGGTTTTTCAGAGGAATTACCGGGATGGGTCCATGAGGATGTACGTCCATGAGAATTCGCTTATATCAGTGATGGCTTTTCGGGATGGGTCCATGAGGATGTACGTCGATTACAGGTAGCTGAACAATTTAACCATTAAGAATACATGCCCTTTGCTTAGGATAGATGACATTTTCAATCAACTTAGAGGAGCCTCAGTTTTCTCAAAGATTGATTTACGTTCAGGGTACCATCAACTGAGGGTTAAGGAAACTAATGTGTATAAGATGGCCTTCAGAACTCGTTATGGGCATTATGAGTTTTTGGTGATGTCGTTTGGGTTAAAAAATGCACCAACCACTTTTATGGATCTCATGAACTGAGTTTTTCAATCGTATCTAGATCGGTTTGTAATATTCTTCATAGATGATATCCTGGTATACTCGAGAACGGAGGTGGATCACGATGCACACTTACGGATTGTGTTGCAAGTTCTAAGGGAGATGCAACTGTTCACTAAGTTTAGCAAGTGCGAATTCTGGCTAAGGGAAGTCAGTTTCTTAGGACATATGGTCTTCACTGAAGGAATTAGGGTTGACCCTCGGAAGATAGAAGCGGTGTTTTATTGGAAACAACCTAAGACAGTGTCAGAGATTCAGAGTTTTCTAGCCTTGGTAGGATACTATAGGCGGTTTGATGAGGGGTTTTCCCTAATCACGACACCTTTGACCAAGCTACTACAGAAGGGGGTGACATTTGTATGGACGGATAAGTAGCAGCAAAGTTTTGAAAAGTTTAAGAAGGTTTCAATGGAGGATCCTATTCTAATTCAGTCGGAGCATGGGAAGGAGTTTACAGTTTATAGCAATGCGTAGCACGTGGGCTTGGGCTGTGTTTTGATGCAGGAAGGCAAGGTGGTTGCTTATGCATCGTGCCAACATAAGACTCATGAAAAAATTACCCAACCCACGATTTGAAATTGGCAGCAGTAGTCTTCACGCTCAAGATTTGGAGGCATTACTTGTATGGAGAGAAGTGCACCATCTATATGGATCACAAGAGTTTGAAGTACCTCTTGACTCAGAATGAGTTGAACTTAAGATAGCGTAGGTGGATTGAGCTGTTAAAGGACTACAATTTCATGATCGAATATCACTTGGGCAAAGAAAATGTAGTGGCTGATGCACTAAGTCGTAGGACTATGTTAGATTTGAGGGCAATGTTCGCTCTATTGAGTTTATATGACAACAGGAGTTTGTTAGCCGAATTGCAAGTGAGACCAGTGTGAGTTGAGCAGATTAAAGCTAAACAGTCATTGGATGAAACTTTGAGTTCTAGATTCAAGCAAGTTGAGAATAGGGAAACGGTGAATTTTGGAGTGAATGGTGAAGGGTTATTGTGTTTTTGTGGTAGAATTTTTGTGCCAAGGGACGAAGAGTAAAGGAAGTCTATACTACGAAAAGCACATAGCAGTTCCTATGCTATGCATCTTGGAGGTAACAAGATGTACCGAGATTTTTGAGAGCTTTATTAGTGGCCGAGATTGAAACGTGAGGTTACGGAGTTTGTGGGCAAATGTTTGGTATGTCAGCAAGTGAATGTGGAACATCAATTGGCATCAGGATTACTTCAGTCAATTAAGATCCCACAATGGAAGTGAGAGCGAGTTAATATAGATTTCGTTAGGGGGCTACCCTTGATGCCTGCTAAAGGACTCTGTATGGGTCATTGTGGATCAGTTAACTAAGTCTGCCCATTTTATACCGGTATGCATTAACTACTCACTATAGAAATTGGCAAGGTTGTATGTGGCAAAAATTGTGAGGTTGTATGGAGTTTCAGTCTCGATCATATCTGATAGAGATCCTCAATTTAAGTTTTGCTTTTGGATGAAGTTGCATGAAGCACTAGATACGAGGTTGGGTTTCAGCATGGTATTTCACCCTCAGAATGATGGTCAGTCGGAAAGGATAATTCAAGTTTTGGAAGATATGCTTAGAGAGTGTGTGAATGAGCTTCAAGGAAGTTGGGAGGATTACTTGCCGTTAGCTGAATTTGCGTATAACAATAGTTATCAAGCAAGTATTGGAATGGAACCTTATGAAGCACTGTATGAACGAAGATGTCGTACTCCGATGTGTTGGACTTAATTGGGGGAGTGACGAATTTTGGGTCCAGAGTTGGTAGCAGATGTAAAAGATAAGGTAAAGTTGATTCGGGATCGATTAACGGAGGCGGCAGATAGGAAGAAGCCGTATGCTGACCTCAAGCAAAGAGAATCAAATATGCTATGGGGGACATGGTTTTTCTCAAGGTTTCCCCTTGGAAGAAGGTGTTAAGGTTTTTTCGGAAAGAAAAATTAAGCCCAAGGTTCATTAGGCCTTACCGAGTGTTGAAGTGAGTTAGGCCAGTAGCTTATCAGCTGGAATTGCCTTCAAAATTGAGCAAAATACACGATGTGTTCCATGTGTCAATGCTAAGGCGTTATCACTCAGACCTTTCTCACATTGTGTCAATCGAGGAAATCGAGGTTAGACCAGATCTAACTTTTGAGGAAGAACCGATTTAGATAATTGATCAAGATGTTAAGGTACTAAGAAGGAAGTCCGTTCATTTAGTCAAGGTGCTTTGGCGTAACCATAATGCCGAGGAGGCTACTTGGGAACCTGAGGAGGCAATGCGTCGACAATACCCTCATTTGTTTCCATCAGGTAAATTTTGAGGCTAATTTTTTTAGAGGGGTAGAATTGTAACGCCCTAAAAATCTCAAACCCTAATTTCTGTACATATGTATGTGTAGAACTTAGAATAATATTATTAAATTAGTATTGGGATTATTTGAAGCCTTAGAGTTAGGGGTGGCCATAGGGAAAATTTTATTTTTCTTACTTAGTGGACCCTAATCTCAAGCATGAGGCTTCATAAGCAAATTAAGAGAAGAGAGGACACAAATGGGCTTGTAGTCCAGTGGAAAGTGGCGTCTTATAAGGGCTATGAGGTGGCGTGTTGAGCAGTTAAGGAGGTCCATGGTTTGAGGCCTAGGAGGGGAAAATTAAGGAGTTTTATTTTATGCCTAAACAAAAGGAGTTGGTGTTGGAGGGGACTCTGGAAGGGAGTGTTCAGGAGAGAAATTTAAGGTGAAGATAAGGGAGAAAAGATAGGGATTGGTAGGTGGATATAGTGGTGCCGATTTGGACTCTAAGGAAGGGGAGTGTTCAGCCTAAGACTTTAAAAGGAGAGGGGCCGAATGCAGAAAGGTTCTTTGAGCATTCTCTAGTTGTATTTTTTCCCCTCAATCGGTTTCTCCCTTTTTTCCAAAAATTCTATCATCCCTCTATGTCGAATCCTTCATACTCTCCCTTTCCAATTTTCTTTTTTGGTTCACCACTTGGTTCTAGCCGAATCACCTCTTTTTTATTCTCCTTAGTGTTGTTGAATTGCCTCTGTCACCTTGCTAGTCACAAAAGCCGGAGTTAAGTCGCAGGATCAAAGGAAGATTTCGGTAAGAGCTTAGTTGAATTTTTAGGGTGTTTTATTAAAATCTGAAGGGCTATTTAACCCCTCTTTGCCGTTAACATGTATTCACAAGGGTGTGGCTCAACAATCCCAAGTGTGGTAGGTAAGGATTATTATCAAGGTAGTAAGTATTCTCGACTCATCACGGTTTAGTAAATGGCCGAATCTACTGTGGCTTATAGGGGTGTCTTATGAAAATTATGGGTCACTTGGTTTTGACGTTATAGGTGTTTGGGTGCAGATCTAGCGGATAAATGCCAATAGTAGCAAAGGAAGGGCTACTAGAACGTGAGGTACACGGTAATAGTATGGTGAGGTTTTGATTTTTGTTTAGTATGTGTTAAAAATTTGGTTAATCGCTAGTAATGTCGATTGTAGGTTTGTGACTAAGGGGTTTGCAGCACGCGAGGTTACTAGGTGTGTACAAACACTACACACACGAAATCGGCATTGCCGAAAAACTGAAAGTGGCTAAATGGGTCCGATGGGCCCTGAGGCTATGTTTGATGGAATAGTTTAGTTTGTTATACGAATTGAGTTAGTCATGCATGATACACGATCTGGATTTGTTTTGGGCCTAATAGGCCATATGATAAGATTTGGGCCTAATGGGCCGTAAGGTTGGAATTTGGGTTTGATGGGCTTTATGGGGACATAGACAAATATGCTAGGGTTCATGGACTTAAGCCTAGTTTGAACAACTCTTAAATTTCATAAGACTTAACTTAATTAAACATGTATGTGAACAAGTCGCTGGGTTAGGGTGTGGCAATAGGCATACGCATGTCTAGGATTGGATCTAGGGAGAGCTTGGTACTTAAGCGGTCCTAGTGGCCCACCTCCTCTTCATTGGAATCCTAACTGGTGCGTAGTGTCTATTCACTTTAGCCGAGAGGACTTGTTGATAGGCCAAAGTTCATAACTAAAACTCGAGAGGGACCTAGTACCAATATATTTGTAAAATTACTAAAACACCTTTATATTTGAAAATTACTAAAATGCCCCTAGATTTGTAAAGTACCAAAAGACCCCTATTTTGCAAAAAATACCAAAATACCCCTATTTTGCAAAAATACCAAAATACCCCTATTTTTCCAAATTACCAAAATACCCCTGTAGGGTAAAATTACAAAAATACCCCTGGGTAGTGAAATGACGAGAATACCCCTATGTGACAAATATGAGTTTACGGATGTTACTCGTGTGTCTGATGCATTCATATGATATTCTGCTTAGGATGCATGTGGGTGGGAATTATGGTACGGTGGAAGATTTGAGGATTGCATGGCCGTATGGTATGGATCCACCGGAGGCTTTAAGCCCAATATATGATTAGCAGCTTTGTTGTAACGTTCGGTAGTACCGTAACCAGGCTACCTTTGGTGTGTAGCGGAGGGGTGGGTCGAGCTAGAATTCCCCACAAGAGTCATAAGGTTGGAAGGGAAATGGTGTGTGTAGTGGATGGATTTTTGGGGTGGGTTTTGCATTACCTTGTGTATATATGATCCATTATGATATGATATGATATGAGGTCAATATTGGCTAAGGCCCAAGACCACCGATTCTGATAGGGCTTAGGCCCAATGTAAAAATTTGTGTGTGATTTAATTTCCAAGGGTTGTACACACTGAGTTTTGAGACTAACACCCTTTAATTTAATGTTTCAGGTAATCCCAAATAGACGGCTCGACGTGGGAGAGGACTCAAGATGGGCACACTACAAGATGTTTGAATTTTCATTTATTTATTTCAAAATACATGTCTTTTTTACTTAATTTTCGGTGGATGTCATAAGGCCTTGTACTCTGTTTTGACTTTTTTATTTTGGGTTTTGAGGTTGATTGTTTATTTAATTATTAAATCGAAGTAAGCTCTTATGTTTAAACTTGGTTTTTGAAATACTTAAAACAATGAAATGGGTTTTCATCTTTACTTAGTAAGACTCATAGATATTTGGGCTTTTGAGCCTTAAACTTTTAATTAACAAGACTGTTTTGAATTGTGCCTTTAATGTGACATTCGGATTCGGGCCTAACTTCTAGGCCGAGTTTGGGGTGTTACATGATGTAATTTGGTATAGCAGATTAAACTAGTTTTCACATTTAAGAAGATTGAATACAAACATTTTTGTTAAGTTTTAATTCAGTTTCTGTAGTTTTGTTTACATTCAATAAAATTTGCACATCGAGTGTTTTATTAACCGTAAGGGCTGAGTGAGGCCT
This sequence comes from Gossypium rotundifolium, assembly GCA_025506655.1. Lineage (NCBI taxonomy): Eukaryota > Viridiplantae > Streptophyta > Magnoliopsida > Malvales > Malvaceae > Gossypium > Gossypium rotundifolium. Next base: position 114,373,227 of record CP106734.1, on the reverse strand, counting down.
AAGGGAGAGCTAACGTACTTTGTGAGTGTATAGGAGAGCATTAGAAGGCATTTTTGGCCAATACTAGAAGCTATGTCACAACATAGGAGATCCAATGTCGCAATATAGAAAGCAGAATAGAGAAAGTGAGAAACTACCTTCAATGTCACGACACAGGCTGAGAGTGTCACGACATACCCCTGAAGATGGATACAAGGGGACATGTTGGTTGCTACGTCATGGCACAGGTCTTGGTGTGTCATTACATCGACTCTATGACGAGAATAAAACACAAAGCAAGGGTGTTTTGGTCTGCACAATCAAACAATAAAGCTCGAGAACGCCAGCTACCCTAGGGATAAGGATGATGACTACCTAAAGGCTATAAATAGACCTCTTTGGCACACATTGGAGGCACCATTCCATTAGCTTAGACTTTCTCTTTGTAACAGCCTAATTTAGGGGCTAGTTAGAATAGTGATCTCGGAATCACTAAATCGAGGTTATAGAAAATTATTTTCATGTTATGTTATGTGTTATAACATGATTATAAGGGTGCATGAAAATTTTAGTGCCTTAATTTTAGCAAATTATAGCTAAATTGTGAAAAAGGACTAAATCGCATAAAGTATAAAAGTTCTATTCTATTTGCTAGAGGTGCCAGATAGCTATGAATTATAAGTTGGATGTCCCAAATGTGCAAATTATCCTTATTTAAGTGAGTTGGCCGGCCATACTAAAGCATAGGGGACAAGAGCATTTATTATGTTAAAAAGTTAGTGGTATTAGTTGGGAAAATGAATAAAATAAGATGATATAATAAAAAGCTATCATCTTTTTCATTTATTCTCCTTCTCCACTGAAAATATCAGCCATAGAAGGGCTTTTGGAGCTTGAAATTTCAGCAGCTTATTTTCTCTTCAAGTAAGTCCTTTTGATGCTCTTTCTTGATGAAAATTTCATTTTTGGAGTCCCCAAAGCTTAAGCTAGCTAATGGGGGGATTAATTTGCAATATGGTAGAAAGTCTAGGGACTTGCCATGAGAGATTTATTACTGATTTCTAAGTTTTCATGGAAGAAAATGAATGTTAGAAAGATGAGAAACAACTTTTGTGAAAGGTGTTGCCATGAAAACACCTAATTGGGACTAAAATGTAAAAGTTGTAAATTATTCATTAAGGCATGAAATATTTGGAATTGTGGATAGATGTAAGAGGATTAAATGTTCAGCAAAGCTTGATTAACAAGAAAATGTGATGAAAATTTATTTATGAGCCTAGGGGGAAAATCGTAATTTTGCCAAAGTGTAGGGGCAAAATAGTCATTTTGTCTAAATTGTAGATTAAGGTATTTTATGGTTATTAAATGAATAAATCAGTAAATTTCATTATTCTAGATCAAGGAAAGCGAGTTTCGGATCTAGAACGGATGAAAAGTGAAATGTGGGCTAATAATCATTTTTGACTATTTCGACAATGAGGTAAGTTCACATGCAATTATTGAAATTATGTATGAGTTCATGTAAGTATTTTAATGTTGTATGGAATGGATATTCACTCTATGGATGTATGAAATACCCATGGATGAGATGCACGAAGAATGTTGAGATGATAGTTAAAGTCTCGTATAAGACCATATTGGATTATGGCCTCGATGTAAGGATTCGTATAAGATCGTGTCAAGGACATGGCATCGATATGTTAATTCAAGTAAGACCCTATTGGGGTATGATTTCTATGTGATTTCATGAGTATAAGAGTCAAGAGAGTTATTTATAACTTGAGTATTTCAGAATATATGTTGAAGTAAAGAAAGTATGCGGTTGAGCTACGAAGGCACAAGTGTGTATTAGAATTGAATTGAGACAATTTCAATTTATATATATATGATGAACACCTATTGGGATATGGGAAATTAATGCACTTTGTTGCATGAGTTAGATGTATTGTTATATTGTGGGAATGCGAATAAATATCGTAGAAAAGTTAAGTAAGAGGAGTAATACGAGGGTGTTCTCGGATGAACAATTGAATTAAAGTATTACATGTGGATGACTATTTATGAATGTATGATAATGGTGGGCTAAGTGCAAAACCACCGAAAGATGAGTAGTTTATTAAAAAGACTTGATGTGATGTTTTTTATGATTACATGATAATCAGTGCAGGAATGGATTCTTTTGTAAACGAACAATTAGCTCGTGTTACGGTAATAGATAAAATGAGTAAGCTTCTAGAGTGGTTGAGTAAGCAACCTTGAGTTAATGGGAATGACCAGTATAATCTCTTGTGGTTATCTATATTTAATGAATATTAATATTTGCCAAATTATGTAGATGAACTTACTAAGCATTAATGCTTACTCCTTTCCTTTTTTTTCATCTCTTATAGATTATGTTGACTAATACGGGTTGGAGGCTCACACTATCGAGCAGACATTCGATTTGAGGTATCAAGTCCTTATGAGTTATGGCATGTATAGGACTAGAATTTAAGGTTGATTAAGTTATTGTTAATGTGCCAAACTATGTTGGCCAAAAAGGGTTTGTAGTTTCATTGTGTATAGCCATTGATGATGGCTATGTTGTTGTAATTGTATGGTAGTAACACTTTATTTTCATGAATCAAATGTATAAATTCATGTATTTTAGTCATTGATTTGAGACTTTATTGAATTAGTATATTAATGTATGAAATGTAGGATGGAAAAGGGCTTGGTATATAGCCTCTAAGTGTCCACATGGTTAGACACATGGGTGTGTGTTTGGGCCGTGCGAACCCTGCACCTTATGATTACTTGTTAAAATAGGCCACAGGTGAATCACACGGCCATGTGCATGAGCCATGTAAGACCACGGCTTGGGCATGGGCGTGTGCTCAGGCCGTGTCAAATAAGTCAGTAGCTCTACACGTTTGGAGGACACGGGCGTGTCAAGGTCGTGTCAGATAAGTCAGTAGCTCCCCACGGATGGGAAACATGGGCGTGTTTAGGGGTGCACGGACGTGCCCCAAACCACATGGGTATGTATCCTCTGATTTTGTGAGAGGATTTTCAATAAGTTTTGAAAGTCCGAACAAGTGTTTAAGGCCTCGTATGACCATGATACGTATGTCGAGACCAAGAAAGAAAGGTTTTAAGTCAAAACAAAATTTTATAGCCAGTAAATACTTAATTAAGTGAGTTCAAGCATGGTAATGTCTCGCATCCAGTCTTAATATCGAACTTGGGTACGAGGTGTTACATTTAGTGGTATCAAAGCTATGGTTTAGTCGGTTCTAGGACTAACCTAACAAGAGTAAGAGTCTAGCTATACATGCCATATGTGGATCGTGATAGTGTGATGTCTCCCGGCCTTAACGAATTTGTTTTATTAAGAAAGTGAGAACCCTACTCGAGTTAAATTCTATAAGTTGTATGATTTCTAAGCTTTATGATTTCTATCATTGAATTGCTTAGTATAATGTACATTGCCATCATGAGATGTTTAATGTTTTGCTGAATAAAGAAATCAATGAGATTAATTATGAGCAAGTCCCGATTGAATAAGAATTGCCCAGGATAATCGATCCATCACATGAGACAAGAAAGCCCGTATAAGACCAAGCCAAGGCATGGCATCGGCAATCAAGAAGAGATATTTCATGTAAGTTCAAGGCAAGCTTGGCATTGAACAAATATTTCATGTAAGTCCAAGGCAAGCTTGGCATTGAACAGATATTCCAAGGTAAGCTTGGCATTGAACAAATATTTCATGTAAGACCAAGGCAAGCTTGGCATTGATTCAAGAAGAGATCTTTCATGTAAGTCCAAGGCAAGCTTGGCATTGATCAGATATTTCATGTAAGTCCAAGGCATGCTTGGCATTAATTCAAGAAGAGACCTTTCATGTAAGTCCATTCCTAGAGTATGGCTTTGGCACCAAGTTCATGGAAAGAGATTTAGTATCCTCGGTAATTTATAGAAATTTATCGGGCAAATGAGTAAAGTTAAAATGAGATAGCAAGAAAGGTAGTAGTAAAACTGATATTATGTCATGCTAGTTAAGACTGACTGACAAGTATAATTTATGTTATGAATGATGATGATGAGATTATGCTTATATTAGTAAAACATACTAATTTTTGTGATCAAGTGTTACAAGTACCTTGTTTACCTTACAGACATGAGAATAGTAACCACCATTATGTATGTAAGAAGCAGTAAGAGTAAGAAACCACCTATATTGTGGTATGAAAGCTAAAATTTGGAAGTTTGACTAAGCAGGATGCAGGAGATGAGTACGGACGTTCAACAATGCAAAGATGAATAAGACCATGGTTGGACCATGGCAATGAAAGTGCCAGTGTAAGACCATGTTTGGAACATGGCATCGGCCACAATATGAGAGCTAGTGTAAGACCATATCTGGGATGTGGCATCGGCATCGACATGAGTTCTATATGAGACATGCCAAGGGTATGACATTGGTATTGGTACGAGATTTTGTGTAAGACCGTAGCGAGGCTATGGCATCATGATGACATGTACAGAAATAGCTAGACCATGATGCAGTGATACGAGTAAGACCATAGTTGGACTATGGCAATCAGGTAAACGACGTACTCAAATCCGTAAGACATTCTTTAATTGATAAGTGACGGTAAAAAAAAGAGAGTAGGGTTAAATGTTGAGTACTCAAGTAGGCAGTAATGTAGAACCTGAGTAAGTGAAGACATTATTTTAATGTATTTGTGATAGAAACAATTGTAGCGTGATAAATGTGAAAACTCACTTGAGATGAGTTGTATGACTATGATGATATTTTATTGATGATGAATAGTAAATCACATACGTGTAGTCACGAGAGTCAAGTTAAGGGGCTCTATGATCTCACCCCCTTACCACTGTTGAATTATGATGAGATGTTATGAGAGTCAAATTGAGTAAGTTAGTATGTGATTAATGCAGTATTTATGTTAGCATTTTGAAAATGCTTTGTGTCACATTGGTACATGATACACTACTAGGTAGAGAAATTGTTGTTGAACATGAGGTTAAAGTCCTAGGGGACTAGAATAAAGAGGCTATCATTGAAATATGAATTAGATAAGGTCTTATATAAGACCATGTTCGAAGCATGGCCTCGGCAACCAAGCTATGATTTTGTAAAAGACCATATTTGTAATATGCCATCGTTAATGAACATGAGAATCGTGTAAGACCATATTCAGAATATGGCATTGATACTTTATGTGAAAGTCTATATAAGACTTTATTCGGGATATGGCATTGGCATTTAAAGGTAACTTCATATAAGACCACCTTGGGGATGTGACATTGGTTTGGTACCTATATGAATGACGATGATTATGCATTATTGAGTATCCCTAAGTGATCATTGGGATAGATAGATGAGTTTAGAAGTGGAAAAAAAGGAAAAAAAGAATTATACTAAGGACATGTGAATGAATGAATATAGGCACTCGTGAATGAGTCGCAAGAAATGAGTACAGAGTGTGGCATGATATGTGCTTAATAGAGGCAGTTGTAAATGGGTATGCCTAAATGATTTGACGATTGTATTGATTATGCATTGTTAAGGGCAAAGAAAAAGTTAGCCTAGGCTATTTGACTCAAGTGAGTAGAAAGCCTGAGATGTATGTTATTCGAGATCTTCTTAAATTGATGTTTATTAATGAAAGGAATGATTAAGGAGCTTGAGGATGGAATGGTTAAAGAAACCATGTTTGAACGATGAGAGTGTTCAATTATGATAACCATAGTTGTATGGGTCATAATGATCTCCTTAAGTACTAAGTGTTAATGTCTTTTGCCTACCACTGGTGATGTAGTTGTTTATCTCATGAATCGAGATTGTTTGAGAATGTTAGCCGATTGCGAATCTAGACCAAAGATTGTCAGTTTAGTAATTGCAATCGACATTTCTTTATATCCTTGTAACCCTGTACGCAGTACTTTGAGGAGGAAACCCGTGATGATTTTAGTATATGAAATGAAATCATAAGTTTCATGTTGTATGATGGGTTTTTGAGTAGCTAGATAGAGTTGATAAATTAGATCGAGATATCATTAATGTTGCGAGATGCGATGCTAGTAAAGGTTTTAGACTAGCACAGTAAAAGAAACTTAGATGAGAGTGTGCTTAAGATAGATTCTCAGTATGGAGAAACGAGTAGATTAATGTTTTGAGACATAATTCAAGTTCTGTGTATATTTGTGCATGAATCAGTAAAGAGAATGAAATTTTGTGTGCATGTGAGTAGGGAGCATGATATAAGGATGTGTTCATCAAAATGTTCAAACCGTGATGGTTGAGTTGAAAACTATAGAAAGGACTACTAATTAAAAGTTTTAGTATTGAGTTCAGTCTGAATTGAGAAAAAAAGGTTGATAGTTTGGTAACCCCAAGACGATCCCTTTTGTACCTATATGAGAATTAGATGGGTTGTAGTGATTTATGGGAAAATCGATGAGTATTTTCTGAAAATTTTCATGAATGAGACCATAGTGTGATACTGAGATAGTGGGAATGACTTGAACTAATACCATAGTGGGTATAGTTATTGTAATACTTCACAGATGGTAGTCATTGTACAGGTGTTTAGAGGAAAGCTTCATGTTAAGCAATGTGAGTTAGCTAGTCGGTGATATAATAATTTTAATGAGATTAATGTCAAGAGCAAGTTTTCTTTTCAGAACAGAAGAGTTCAGGAGTGAGATATCAAATGGTATTTTCGAATAAGCTCCGTGTTAGTTTATTTCAAGATGGTAAAATACAGGTTGCATAAGTTTTCTATTGTTGAGATTTCCTCGAAATAGAACTGGAATGATGATGAATCCAGAACTTATACAAAAAGTTTTGGCATGAGATTTAGTAGTAGCATATCTACTAATGCAAGAATAAGGAAAAGCAGTTATGTGCATAAATGTTTGACAACAGAGTACCTTTCATGATATGAATGAGGTTATGGTTAGAAGTAGTTGACCACAAAATGCTAAGTTTTCACAGTGTTCAAGTCAAGATTATTATAGTTGGTGGATGCTTTAAGGAGAAAGTGAGGTAAAACTTTATAGATTTCAAATTTGGTTTGACAAAATTCCCAAGGATGGGAAAGGACATTCAAATTGTAGTGAATCAGTCAGTAAAGATCTGAAGGATCATTTGGACGTGTCCAGAGTTTCAAATTTGGTGGATCATTGAATGTAGTATATACCCACAGGGAGAATAACTCAAGTCTCAAGTTATGTTTCGACTTTATGTATCGCAGCTTAAGGGTTGTTGGCAAAAGAAATTGGAGGATAAGTTGAATTGTGATTTTGAAGAGTTGATGGAAACATTTTAAGAATATTGGTTGCAACTCCACCTGATTAGATTTTTGGGGACGAAAATCCCTAAGGGGGGAGAATTGTAACAGCCCGATTTAGGGGCTAGTCAGAACAATGATCTCAAAATCACTAAATCGAGGTTATAGAAAATTATTTTCATGTTATGTTGTGTGTTATAACATGATTATAAGGGTGCATGAAAATTTTAGTGCCTTAATTTTAGTAATTTCTAGCTAAATTGTGAAAAAGACTAAATCGCATAAAGTGCGAAAGTTCTATTTTATTTTCTAGAGGTGCCAAATAGCTATGAATTATAAGTTGGAGGTCCCAAATGTGCAAATTGCCCTTATTTAAGTGAGTTGGCCGGCCATACTAAAGCATAAGGGACAAGAGCATTTATTATGTTAAAAAGTTAGTGGTATTAGTTGGGAAAATGAATAAAAAAAGATGATATAATAAAAAGCTATCATCTTTTTCATTTATTCTCCTTCTCCACGAAAATATTGGCCATAGAAGGGCTTTGGGAGCTTGAAATTTCAGCAGCTTATTTTCTTTTCAAGTAAGTCCTTCTGATGCTCTTTCTTGATGAAAATTTCATTTTTGGAGTCCTCAAAGCTTAAGCTAACTAATGGGGGGATTTAATTTGCAATATGGTTGAAAGTCTAGGGACTTGTCATGAGAGATTTATTGCTAATTACTGAGTTTTTATGGAAGAAAATGAATGTTAGAAAGATGAGAAATAACTTTTGTGAAAGGTGTTGCCATGTAAACACCTAATAGGGACTAAAATACAAAAGTTGTAAATTGTTCATTAAGGCATGAAATAGTTGGAATTGTGGATAGATGTAAGAGGATTTCATGTTCAGCTAGGCTTGATTAACAAGAAAATGTGATGAAAATTTATTTACGAGCCTAGGGGCAAAATTATAATTTTGCCAAAGTGTAGGGGCAAAATAGTCATTTTGCCTAAATTATGGATTAAGGTATTTTATGGTTATTAAATGAATAAATCAATAAATTTCATTGTTCTAGATCAAGGAAAGCGAGTTTCAGACCTAGAACGGATGAAAAGAGAAATGTGGGCTAATAGTCATTTTTGGCTATTTCGATAATGTGGTAAGTTCACATGCAATTATTGAAATTATGTATGAGTTCATGTAAGTATTATGATGTTGTATGGAATGTATATTCACTCTATGGACATATGAAATACCCTTGGATGAAATGCACGAAGAATGTTGAGATGATAGTTAAAGTCTCGTATAAGACCATATTGGATTATGGCCTCGATGTAAGGATTCGTATAAGACCGTGTCAAAGACATGGCATCGATATGTTAATTCAAGTAAGACCCTATCGAGGTATGATTTCTATGTGATTTCATGAGTATGAGACTCAAGAGAGTTATTTTATAACTTGAGTATTTCAGAGTATATGTTGAAGTAAAGAAAGTATGCGATTGAGCTACAAAAGGCACAAGTATGTATTAGAACGGAATTGAGACGATTTCAATTTATATATATATATATGATGAACTCCTATTGGGATATGGGAAATTAATGCACTTTGTTGCATGAGTTAGATGTATTATTATATTGTGGGAATGCGAATAAATATCATCGAAAAGTTAAGTAAGAGTAGTAATGCGAGGGTGTTCTCGGATGAACAATTGAATTAAAGTATTACATGTGGATGACTATTTATGAATGTATAATAATGGTGGGCTAAGTACAAAACCACCGAAAGATGAGTAGTTTATTAAAAAGACTTGATGTGATGTTTTATATGATTACATGATAATCAGTGTAGGAATGGATTCTTTTGTAAATGAACTATTAGCTCGTGGTACGGTAAGAGATAAAATGAGTAAGCTTCTAGAGTGGTTGAGTAAGCAACCTCGAGTTAATGGGAATGACCCAGTATAATCTCTTGTGGTTATCTATATTTAATGAATATTAATATTTTCCAGATTATGTAGATGAACTTACTAAGCATTAGTGCTTACTCCTTTCCCTTGTTTTTCATCTCTTATAGATTATGTTGACTAATACGGGTTGGAGACCGCTGGAAATGTTTTCACACTATCGAGCAGACATTCGATTTGAGGTATCAAGTCCTTATGAGTCATGGCATGTATAGGACTAGAATTTAAGGTTGATTAAGTTATTGTTAATGTGCCAAACTATGTTGGCCAAAAAGGGTTTGTAGTTTAATTGTGTATAACCGTTGATGATGGCTAAGTTGTTGTAATTGTATGGTAGTAACACTTTATTTTCATGAATCAAATGTATAAATTCATGTGTTTTGGTCATTGATTTGAGACTTTATTGAATTAGTATATTAATGTATGAAATGTAGGATGGAAAAGGGTTTGGTATATAGCCTCTAAGTGTCTACACGGTTAGACACATGGGCATGTGTCTGGGCCGTGCGAACCTTGCACTTTATGATTATGAAACACCCCAAACCCGACCCACAAGCCCTGACCGGATCTAGCATGCTCCTTGAACAAAACGTAGTTAAGTTTTGTAATGACATTTTGAAAAAATTGTGGTGGTTTCGAGGAAAATGGATTTGGGTTAATCTCGAGTTTAAAATTTAGTTATAGTTTAGCTTTGTACTAAAACGATATTTTCATATTGCAAAAGTTATAAGTTAAAAGAAATACCGATTTTAGGGTTTATTATTATTAACTTGAAAAACTATAGGTGTTTGAGTTTCAAAGCAATTGTTGTTGTTCGTATCAAATCAAAAAAATAAAAAAATGCATAGAGAATAAAACAGTTAAGTAGTGATGGCCTTATTACATCAAAATATATCCCAAAATAAACCAAAATCACTTAATAAGAAAACTGAAGAAAACTTTAGCTATGCATGGCCACCCCTAAGTTCCTGCCGACCCGGTCCGTCTACTGAGTGCCATCTGCAAAAAGAGAGCCCACGAAGGGTGAGTCAACAGACTCAGTATGTAATCCATCACAGGCTCCCAAAACATACAAGGCATAATATATCACATAAAATAACGATGAACCATGATGCAACCCAAACCACCTAGATCCAACCTCTACACATCACCCGTACCTACCGATCACGCCGTGGGGATTACTAAATCGACCCTCCATCCGATACACACCATCGAAGGTAGTCACTGCAGTCAACTTCACATCGCCCTTATAATTTGTGGCATAGCGACCAGATAATGTGACAAAGTCACCAGATTTATGTTATGTGACATAGTCACCAGATAATGTGACAGAGTCACCAGATATTGTGGTAGAAACCACCAGATCACTTCCCTTTTCACATAATCACCCATATGCCCATGCAACATACAAAACATGCTTATTTTTCATGCCATTTACCTTACCCTAAAATCATATCAGGATTCCACATATTTTCACTTCAATGCTATTAAACATTGTTTACAGGGGTAAAAAGCGGTAACGTACCTAAATTTACTATACCATTAAATGGTACCCTTACCCCTAAGTTCCTGCCGACCCGGTCCATCTACTGAGTGCCATCTGCAAAAAGTGAGCCCACGAAGGGTGAGTCAACAGACTCAGTATGTAATCCATCATAGGCTCCCAAAACATACAAGGCATAATATATCACATAAAATAACGATGAACCATGATGCAACCCAAACCACCTAAATCCAACCTCTACACATCACCCGTACCCTCCGATCACGCCGTGAGATTACTAAATCGACCCTCCATCCGATACACACCATCGAAGCGCCACCTGCGATCAACTACACATCGCCCTTATAATTTGTGGCATAGCGACGAGATAATGTGATGAGTCACCAGTTTATGTTATGTGACATAGTCACCAGATAATGTGACAGAGTCACCAGATATTGTGGTAGAAACCACCAGATCACTTCCCTTTTCACATAATCACCCATATGCCCATACAACATACAAAACATGCTTATTTTTCATGCCATTTACCTTACCCTAAAATCATATCAGGATTCCACATATTTTCACTTCAATGCTATTAAACATTGTTTACAGGGGTAAAAAGCGGTAACATACCTAAATTTACTATACCATTAAATGGTACCCTTAGCCACGTTTATATGTCACATCACTATCACATGTTTAGCATAATTATTATTAAACTATCGGGAATTAGTGTAGGGTTACACACCTGATTACTGTAGATCTAATCAAAATCTTGAAAATCCCGATCTAACGCACTAGACCCCTCTTTCCTACATTCAGCCAACACTAGGCATATTAGCAAAAAGCCATTCGGCTAAACAGTTAAATCTCAAGGGTTAGTGAGACAAAAACCCTTACCTTGCTACCAATTTGGTTATCAACCAAATCCCGAAACTTTGTGATGATCCCCCCTTGCAATCGGCTAGGCACTAGTACACTCAACGGTTAGTTTTTTGACTTTTGAACGAATAAGGAACAGATCTGAAATAGTAGAATACTTACCAAGATTGTTAACCAAATCCCGAAGATCTGTCGAAGACTTCCTAAAACACCATAGTTAGAATCGGCATAGCCTTTGAACAAGTAAAAGTGGCCCTTGGCCGAATGGTAAGCCTTGCTTACCTTGGATCTTAAATCCCGAGAAGATCACCTTAAACCATCAGCTACTGGAGGATCCCAAAATCACCTTCATGGTTTCAGCCAAAGAAACATAGAGGATTAGAGTCCTTTATTTCGGCTAACCAAAAGAAAAAAGGAAAAGAAAAATGAATAACTATTGATCCTTACCCCTAATGTTGAAATCGATTGCACTCTTGCTTAGAACCACAGAGGAATTCGGTTACTATAGAAAAGTGATTGACTTTGAAGGAGAATTAGATGAAGAAATCGACTGGATGGTGAATGTTTCGGCTTTAAGGATTTGCCAAAAAAAAAAAAAAGAGAATAAGGGACACTAGATTCGGCTAATACTCCCAAATAGAGATGGGATATTCGGCCACCAAAAGAGTAGGTATAAACTTGCGGTTGAGAGAAGAAAAAGAAGTATAGAAGAAGGTTAGGAGAATTCAGCAATGGTGAGATTGAGAAGGGGATGCACAAATGGTTTCGACTTTTGGTCAAGAGAGAAAAAGGTGCCTAAACTTCACTATGCATATTCGGTTTCCTCCCCCCTTCAATATGACCGAAATTGACACCAAAGAAATCCCTTGTCGGCCAACTCTCCCTCTCTCCACTCAATCCCCCTTTTCACTCTTACTTAGCCAAATCCTTAAGCTTTTAACTCAATCTACACTTCATCTGTGAAGTGTCCTTGTGCCGTCCAACACTGCCTCTCCTTGCTGCAAAATAAAACTCCAAAAATGCTTCCCTTACTGCTCGAACCTAGGCCCTCACACTCCCTGTGGCGTCACTGACTAAAGCCTTAAGTGGCGCCTCCTTGCCACTTTGCCAAGGCTTTTCTTGTGTTTTAAACCACACAACAAACTTCTTAAGGCCTAGCTCCCTTAGTTCCCCTTTTTAGACTTAAAAATCGAATAACTTCTAAGGCTCCTACCACCAGCCTAAGGTTCTTGAAGCCCCCAAAACACATGGAAACCACGCTCAAGCACGCAATCACATTCATTTAAGCGAAAATGCATAACCCCTAAATCCCGGATGCTACAGATTACTTGTTAGAATAAGCCACGGGTGAATCACACGGCCGTGTGCATGAGCCGTGTAAGACCCACAGCTTGGTCATGGGCGTGTGCTCAGGCCATGTCAAATAAGTCAGTAGCTCCACACAGTTGGAGGACATGGGCATGTCAAGGCCGTGTCAGATAAGTTAGTAGCTCCCCACGGATGGGAAACATGGGCGTGTTTAGGAGTGCACGGGCATACCCCAAACCACACGGTGTGTAACCTCTGATTTTGTGAGAGGATTTTTGATAAGTTTCGAAAGTCCGAACAAGTGTTTAAAGCCTCGTATGACCATGATATGTATGTCGAGACCAAGAAAGAAAGGTTTTAAGTCGAAACAAAATTTTATAGCCAGCAAGTACTTAATTAAGTGAGTTGAAGCATGGTAATGTCTCGCATCCAGTCTTAGCATCAGACTTGGGTAGGGGGTGTTACACTCTTTAGGTTTAATTTCATTTTCTTAGGTTTTTAGAGTTTTGTTTTTTTTTTCTTTATTTTCTTTCAAGAAATCTAAGTTATAAAGGAGATTGACTTTGGTGGATTCACATTCATTATCAATATTAATCAGGCTTTTCTTAAACTCTATACTATTCCTTCATTATGATTAATTTCTATATCTACTTCATGTTGTTTATGATAGCCATGAAGAACTAATCCTTCTATGGGGGATTAGAGAAGAAGCATGATCTTTGAACTATTTTGTAGGGTAATTTAACAGATCATCTATTTAAGAAAGGGAGAACGTGAAACAAACCCTAGGCTTGACAACCTCGGGAAGTCATCAAGGTGGTAATGAAGCCAAAATTGTTATTGCCCATCCATATCACCTTGACCCCAAGCCAGTCTAGACTGTGAGGTTGGAAGATAAGTAGTTCTTTCTAACTTGCTTTGTTAGTGGAAGATCGGAAGATCCTACTAAGGTAGCGACTGGTTGATTGACAAAGAATCTGAGATGATAGTTGATTGAGATTGCTTAAGCGAGTTAATCACCTATCCTCAGATTTGATTCACTTTATCTATCTCTATCTCTTGCAATTTAATTCTTTGCCTATTTCATTTTCTTTTATTATTTTACAAATTCTAAACATATTTCTTATTTTACTTTCATACTATAACTAACTTCAAGTATTAATTAGATCTTTAATTGTTTAGGTTAAGATTGATTTAGTGCTTGCCTCCCTTGGGTACGATCCTTAGAGTACTCACCTACTTCATTGTAAAATCTATATTACAACTCAACCCATATACTTGCGGATACTGCCTCATAACTCTCTATTTTTTTATAACATTCACACTCTGAACATTAGTACATCTGCAGGCAGTCACTATTGAAGACTTCATATGCTCTGTTGTTCATAAAGTAGCCTACAAAAACTCTTTTATCACTTTGTGGATCAAATTTTCCTTTATGTTCCCCATATCTAAGTATGTAACAATGGATTCCAAGAATATGAAAATAGGAAAAAGATGTCTGCATTCGCTTCTAAACATCATATGGGGTCATTCTAGTTTTGGGACAATGAATTTCACTATTGGCAGTATAACAGGCTGTGTTGATTACTTCAACCCACAATTAATGTGATTGATCCTTTGAGATTTTCATTACATGAGTCATGTCTTGATGTGTTTGATTCTTCCTCTCCATTACTCCATTTTGATATAAAGTTTTTAATGTTTAAAACTCATTTGCAATTCCAACTTGATCAATAGAGGTAGCAAGTTTATTATGTTCAAACTTATTTTTATGACCACTTCTAATTCTGAAAACTTTACCCTTTAGTTAGCCTTTTTTATTCATCAATCTAGTAAACAACTTCTTGAATACTTTAAAAATTTTTCCTTGAAAAATTCAACCCAAGTGAAATGGAAAAATCATTTATAGGAATTTTAGTTTGAATGTGTAACACCCCTTAATCTGTCCTATCACCAGACTCGAGCTATGAAATGTTACAATCATTACCCGAATAGAACACATTCAAATCACATCGATAATTTCAAAATAACATGGAATTACTTCATAAGAATGCAATTACCACTCAAATGAAACATAAATCATACAATCACAATCAATTCAATTCATAATCACCAAATACAACATTTATCCGGCCTTATAGGAGCTTACATATGCTCCAGGATCATCCAAGAATTTAATTACGACTAATTTGTAACATTTCCAAAATTTCAAAATCAATTGTATCATAAATAAATCCTTCAAATGATCAATGATGTGTTAAACACTCAATATTATGATATCCATTTAGAATCGAGTCTTAATCAAGTTTATGAAAGCTTTTAAATTGACTCAAGCACAAATAAGGATCAAATTGCAACATCTTCAAAAGATAAAGAAAATCATAGAAAAAAGGGGTCACACAAACGTGTCTCTAGGCCGTGTAACTCTCTAGAGTCGTGTGGATAAAATTGCAAAATTTCATCGAAAGTCACACGGTCGTGTGGCTTGGTGTGTAAAAAACTGAGACTGTGGGAAACTAAATGACCAAACCTACAGTATTAACACGAGCATGTAGCCAACATGTGTGACAATTGGGAACCGTGTGCTTCTAATACTTCTTATTATCCAGTAGACACATAGTTGTTGTAACGCCCCAAACTCGACCCAAAACACTATGGTAGAATTCTAATGCTACCAAAAAAACTTTAGGTTGAAAAACATCTTGAAGTTCGGAGTTAATTGGAAGCGAGTCCTCTTTTCCTTTAAATTTCTTAAGAAAACCGAGTAAAAACCTTTAATAAGTCTTTAAGATATGAAACCGTCATAACTTGAAACTTTGTTTGCAACTAATAATCCGGTCTAGTCTAACATAACCACATTGAAACCCAAAATAATTAAATGGCCTTATTACATCAAAACATCCCATATAAACCGAAATTAAAATATAAGTTTCTAAACATAAAAAGCCGCGTCTGCATGGCCATCTCGAATCCCATCCAACCCGGTCCAACATCACAATCCACCTGTATTGTTTGGTAAAAATTGGGTGAGTCAACAAACTCAGTGTGTAATTAGTCCACAGATTTCCACATATGGGCTTGGCCCAAAACCACACCAATCCACAAATCAGATAATAATGCAAAATGCACCCAACCCAGCCTAGGGTCCAGCCTCTACACACCCTCGTATCCAACCACCACACACCTGGGGATTACTAAATCGACCTCCAACCTCTACACACCAATTCGCAAATTATGCCATCCACCAAGTGGTCGAGCCATCGGTCCACGTGATCAAATCACAAAATAATCCACAACGTGATCCGTAGTCAACGTCAATCCATGTAAGGCTCAGTAGCCATCACTAATCCACGTACATAAATGTACACCCTGTCCTTCTTTTAGATATACAAATCCCGCCCCATGATTATGCAACATACAATAGTGATGTGATGAAATAATGCATGTTCATATTATTCAAACATACCACACATATATACAACAATAACCACAATTTTATCAGCTTTTACCACTGACCTGATTATCGACATACCCACTAAGGGTAACCATCCCATTATTACTCGCACTAATCATCATATTTATAACACACACAATAATTGAGACATACTCGGAAAATTGCGTAGTAACTACACACCTAATAACCCAAGGCTCTTTTGCTTTACTCCCCACTTGCCAAATTGCCCCTAAAAGATCACAATCGAAATCGGC
The DNA here is from genome assembly GCA_025506655.1 of Gossypium rotundifolium. Lineage (NCBI taxonomy): Eukaryota > Viridiplantae > Streptophyta > Magnoliopsida > Malvales > Malvaceae > Gossypium > Gossypium rotundifolium. Next base: position 114,356,608 of record CP106734.1, on the reverse strand, counting down.
TAGTCACTAACACTTACTATGGCCTTGGCGAATATTAATGCCCTCTTACCTTGCGGATCTTAATCCAAAAATCGTCACTTGCTTTATGAAGATGTCGAAATCCTACATGGTACATGTTAGGGTCAGCCTATTGCACAAGATCTATGATAATGGCCCTTGGCCGAATACTACACATGGCTTACCTTGGATTGTGAAATCCCGAAGATCTCCTCCTTGTAGTCGACAATAACAAAATCCCAAAATTCCTCTTCAAAGATTCGCCAAAGAGAGGAAAGGAATTAGTTCTAGATTTTGGCCAATCTAAAAGAAAGAGGAAGGAAAATCGAATAACATTTGATCTTACCCTAATGATGAAATCATTGCACCTTGCCGACCCCACAGAGATTGACTATATAGGCTAGATGTTGATCAATAAGTTTCGACTTTTGGGGTTTAATAAACAATCGGCTAGGGGTTATTTGTGTATTCACTTTTAATGGATTTGTGAAAAGAAGAAGAGTAAGGTCAACAAGGTTCGACTATGGCTCTCCAATGGTGATGGGATATTCGGCGTAAAAGAAAAGGTATAAGCTTAAGGTTGAGAAAAGAAAAGGATACTTTTCTTAAACTCTATACTATTCTTTCATTATGATTAATTTCTATATCTACTTCATGTTGTTTATGATAGCCATGAAGAACTAATCCTTCTATGGGGATTAGCGAGAAGAAGCATGATCTTTGAACTATTTTGTAGGGTAATTTAACGATCATCTATTTAGGAAAGGAGAACGTGAAACAAACCCTAGGCTTGACAACCTCGGAAGTCATCAAGGTGGTAATGAAGCCAAAATTGTTATTGCCCATCCATATCACCTTGACCCCAAGCCAGTCTAGACTGTGAGGTTGGAAGATAAGTAGTTCTTTCTAACTTGCTTTGTTAGTGGAAGATCGGAAGATCCTGCTAGGGTAGCGACTGGTTGATTGACGAAGAATCTGAGATGATAGTTGATTCAGATTGCTTAAGCGAGTTAATCACCTATCCTCAGATTTGATTCACTTTATCTATCTCTATCTCTTGCAATTTAATTCTTTGCCTATTTCATTTTCTTTTATTATTTTACAAATTCTAAACATATTTCTTATTTTACTTTCATACTATAACTAACTTCAAGTATTAATTAGATCTTTAATTGTTTAGGTTAAGATTGATTTAGTGCTTGCCTCCCTTGGAGTACGATCCTTAGAGTACTAACCTACTTCATTGTAAAATCTATATTACAACTCAACCCATATACTTGCGGATCTTGCCTCATAACTCTCTATTTTTTATAACATTCACACTCACGAACATTAGTACATCTGCAGCAATCACTATTGAAGACTTCATATGCTCGTTGTTCATAAAGTAGCCTACAAAAACTCTTTTATCACTTTGTGGATCAAATTTTCCTTTATGTTCCCCATATCTAAGTATGTAACAATGGATTCCAAGAATATGAAAATAGGAAAAGATGTCTCGCATTAACTTCTAAACATCATATGGGGTCATTCTAGTTTTGGGACAATGAATTTCACTATTGGCGTTATAACAGTCGTGTTGATTACTTCAACCCACAATTAATGTGATTGATCCTTTGAGATTTTCGTTACATGAGTCATGTCTTAATGTGTTTGATTCTTCCTCTCCATTACTCCATTTTGATATAAAGTTTTTAATGTTTAAAACTCATTTGCAATTCCAACTTGATCAATAGAGGTAGCAAGTTTATTATGTTCAAACTCATTTTTATGACCACTTCTAATTCTGAAAACTTTACCCTTTAGTTAGCCTTTTTTATTCATCAATCTAGTAAACAACTTCTTGAATACTTTAAAAATTTTTCCTTGAAAAATTCAACCCAAGTGAAATGGAAAAATCATTTATAGGAATTTTAGTTTGAATGTGTAACATCCCTTAATCATCCATCACCAGACTCGAGCTATGAAATGTTACAATCATTGCCCGAATAGAACACATTCAAATCACATCGATAATTTCAAAATAACACGGAATTACTTCATAAGAATGCAATTACCATTCAAATCAAACATAAATCATACAATCACAGTCAATTCAATTCATAATCACCAAATACAACATTTATCCGGCCTTATAGGAGCTTACATATGCTCCAGGATCATCCAAGAATTTAATTACGACTAATTTGTAACATTTCCAAAATTTCAAATCAATTGTATCATAAATAAATCCTTCAAATGATCAATGATGTGTTAAACACTCAATATTATGATATACATTTAGAATCGAGTCTTAATCAAGTTTATGAAAGCTTTTAAATTGACTCAAGCACAAATAAGGATCAAATTGCAACATCTTCAAAAGATAAAGAAAATCATAGAAAAAGGGTCACACAAACGTGTCTCTAGGCCGTGTAACTCTCTAGAGTCGTGTGGATAAAATTGCAAAATTTCATCGAAAGTCACACTTGTCGTGTGGTGGGTGTGTAAAAATCGAGGCTGTGGGAAACTAAATGACCAAACCTACAGATAACACGAGCATGTAGCCAACATGTGTGACAATTGGGAACCGTGTGCTTCTAATACTTCTTATTATCCAAGAGACACATAGTTGTTGTAACGCCCCAAACTCGACCCAAAACACTACGGCCGAATTCGGAATGCTACTGAAAAAAAAAGCTTTAGGTTGAAAAACATCTTGAAGTTCGGAGTTAATTGGAAACGAGTCCTCTTTTCCTTTAAATTTCTTAAGAAAACCGAGTCAAAACTTTTAATAAGTCTTTAAGATATGAAACCGTCATAACTTGAAACTTTGTTTGCAACTAATAATCCAGGTCTAGTCTAACATAACCACATTGAAACCCAAAATAATTAAATGGCCTTATTACATCAAAACATCCCATATAAACCGAAATTAAAATAAAAGTTTCTAAACATAAAAACCGCTATCTGCATGGCCATCTCGAATCCCATCCAACCCGGTCCAACATCACAATCCACCTGCATTGTTTAGTAAAATTGGGTGAGTCAACAGACTCGGTGTGTAATTAGCCCACGATTTCCACATATGGGCTTGGCCCAAAACCACACCAATCCACAAATCGATAATAATGCAAAATGCACCCAACCCAACTTTAGGGTCCAGCCTCTACACACCCTCGTATCCAACCACCAGACACCAGGGGATTACTAAATCGACCCTCCAACCTCTACACACCAATTCGGAAAATTATGCCATCCACCAAGTGTTCGAGCCACTGGTCCACGTGATCAAATCACAAAATAATCCACAACGTGATCGTAGTCAACGTCAATCCATGTGAGGCTCGTAGCCATCACTAATCCACGTACATAAATGTACACCCTGTCCTTCTTTTAGATATACAAATCCCGCCCCATGATTATGCAACATACAATAGTGATGTGATGAAATAATGCATGTTCATATTATTCAAACATACCACACATATATACAACAATAACCACAATTTTATCAGCTTTTACCACTGACCTGATTATCGACATACCCACTAAGGGTAACCATCCCATTATTGCTACTGCACTAATCATCATATTTATAACACACACAATAATTGAGACATACTCGGAAAATTGCGTAGTAACTACACACCTAATAACCCGAAGGCTCTTTTGCTTTACTCCCCACTTGCCAAATTGCCCCTAAAAGATCACAGTCAGAATCGGCTAGTCACTAACACTTACTATGGCCTTGGCCGAATATTAATGCCCTCTTACCTTGCGGATCTTAATCCAAAAATTGTCACTTGCTTTATGAAGATGTCGAAATCCTACATGGTACATGTTAGGGTCAGCCTATTGCACAAGATCTATGATAATGGCCCTTGGCCGAATACTACACATGGCTTACCTTGGATTGTGAAATCCCGAAGATCTCCTCCTTGTAGTCGACAATAACAAAATCCCAAAATTCCTCTTCAAAGATTCGGCCAAAGAGAGGGAAAGGAATTAGTTCCTAGATTTTGGCCAATCTAAAAGAAAGAGGAAGGAAAATCGAATAACATTTGATCTTACCCCTAATGATGAAATCGACTGCACCCTTGCCTGACCCCACAGAGATTCGGCTATATAGGCTAGATGTTGATCAATAGGTTTCGACTTTTGGGGTTTAATGAACAATCGGCTAGGGGTTATTTGTGTATTCAGCTTTTGATGGATTTGTGAAAAGAAGAAGAGAGTAAGGGTCAACAAGGTTCGGCTATGGCTCTCCAATGGTGATGGGATATTCGGCCAGAAAAGAAAAAGGTATAAGCTTAAGGTTGAGAAAAGAAAAGGATACTTAGAAGAAGGCTATTAGTATTTCGGCACACACACCCTCTACCAAAGCCTCAAAATCGATTATGCACCCTTTAGAGTCCCATATTTGGCCAACTCATCTCTCACTCCCTTATCCCTTGATCCCCTCTATCTTAGTCGAATCCTCAAGCTCTCCAACCCTATCTATACCTCCTCCTTCCTAGAGTCCACTTGCCATCCAACTCCCTTCCTCCCTAACGAAAAAAAAACAACTCCACAAGTGCTCCCCTTGCTGCTTGAACCTTGGCCCCCTTTGCACTACTTGTGGCATCACTTTTTAAGGCTTTAAGTGGCGCCTCCTTGCCACTTTAACAAGCCCATTTTTATGTCTAATTTCCCCTACAAATTTCCTTAAGGCCTCCTTTGCCTAGCTCCCCCTTTAAAACTAAAAATCTAATATTTTCTAAGTTATTCTCCTACACTCTAGAGTTTCCAAAGTCTCGTAAACACATTCAAAACACACATAGGCATACTACCACATGTAATTAAGCAAAAATGCACAAGCCCTAATTCCCAGATATTACAATTGTGTCACCAGCCCGTGTGTGACAGACAATCGTGTGGTACAAAGTATACCATTTAATACTTACTTCATACCAAACTAAATCAATTGTCTATTTGTTGACCTAATGCACAATTAAACCAACTCAAAATCGACATAAACTCAATAGAAAACATAAAAATTTACAAACATTATACCAATATGCCTCAAATGACACCCTATGTCAAACATTATACTAATATGCTTCAAATGACACCCTTTTTCAAACAACATTTACTTAAGTATATCATGCCAACTAACCAATAAATAGACCATATTGTAACATTCAATCAACCTTACAAATAACCAAAACAATGACATCAACTGTTAATTATCCATTTAGTATCTTACCAAATAACACATCCTTTGAAATAGCCTACCATATCAATCAATTTAATCATTCTTGAGCTTCAATCTAAACATACTATAATGCCATAAAAAATAAATGTATACATAACATAAAAGCATTCAAAATTCAAGCACCCCAAAAACTATCCTCTTTCTTGATTCAACAAAATGAACACTTCATTTAAACACACACATATATACTTTCAAACAAAAATTAACAAGGACCATTTCATCATCTTTTCAAAATAATCATTTAAACACATAAACACCTATTCACAACCAAGCCTATATACATGCCACATAACTGAGTAAAACGATTCAAAAATCTACCGAGACTGAAGTTAGATAGTGTGAGCTATAGGGATAATCTAATAGACACATTTCGCAAGCCAACTACATAAAATAGAAAACAAAATAAAGTAAGCTTTAGGTAAGCTTAGTAAGTTCATAATTGAAAATATACTGTCATTTACCTCGGAATAAAAGAAATATATAAATACAACCAATTTACACGATATTTTCAAAACCTGGCATTACATTTCACAAGAGGTAGGTGAGTCCATCATAATACTTTATAAAAATATATATTTCAATTTGTCATAACATTCAATTCATTCTATCCATCCAAGTCTAAAGCATATAATCGAATCATTCATTTCTTTTACTTAATTAGAATAGCCCGATGAACATTAGCAAGAAGGTTCGGATACTAAAGTATCAACACCACACTAGAGAGCATAGTAATGATATACAGAGGCACTGAAATGCAAAACAAGGCACCGAAGTGCAATCCCGTACAAACACTCAACGAACCCTATTGGCATTCCAGTTGTATACTAATCCTTTACTAAGTTCAAACGTGCATTTAAAAAATTCTAAACATTTACATTGCTGTAGCAATAAAATAAATTGAATCATATGAGATAACCATTTCATATCCATTCAAAACTCTACATGATTTATAGTTATCACATACGTATAACTTGACAGTTTAGTCTAAAACTCACCTTTTGTATCTTTTAGCAAATAATTCAAAATATATTATACATACAAGCATCTATAACAAAAATTATAGTCTATTAAAACATACACGTACAATATAAACGTACATGGTAAATTTGATGATAATTGAAGTGTCAAGGACTAACCAACAATTTTTCCTTTTCCTCGATTATCTATCGACTGATTCAAATCTTGATCTATATGATTATTCATTTCCAAGTATAAGTGTTAATTACCTTATAATATCTTATTCAAGGCATATGACAACTTAATTTCATTTTACAAAATTTCACTAAAGTTTCACATTTTATTCAATTTAGTCTCTAAAATTAGAACTATCACAATTTTCACATTTAAGCTTTGTTTTATGATCTGATTTCATTTTCATCCTTCTACAACCCTCTAAATGAAATAATTATAGGAATTTCATGTATAATTTGACATATTTTCATTTTAGTCCTAAAACTCAAAACTAACAAACTTCACTTTACAAATTAGCCCTATTTCATATCCAAGCTTCAAATCCTACCATTTAACATAAAAAAAACCTCAAAAATCATCAATGAAAACTTTTAAACCATTTGACAATTTTACTATTCAATACTCAGAATATCTAGATTAAGCTATAACGATCTCAAAAACATAAAATTTATTATAAAGGGCTTAAGAGGGCTTACCATGAAAGGGCCGATTGTTTAAAACATTCAACAATGGTGTTTCTATTTTATCTTGATTAAGAAACAGTGATGAGAAAGTGAAAATAATGAAAAAAATAATATAATAGCTTGCTCGACGAAGTCTCAATATTCAATTTCTGTTTGACGTATGGATGGTAAATTAAGGATAGATTTATGTATGTAAAGTAATTGTCTTGGCTAAGTATAGAATTTTTTGTAATTCGCCATCTGGTGAACTTGTAATTTTGGCGAGCTCTAAAGTTTGGCATTCTGTTAATTATCTGCCTACCCCAGATGATTTGGGTGAACTTGTTAAGTTCGTAATTGTTTAGATTTGTTTATTACTTTAGAGTATGATGATTTGGTTAGTCAAGTTGAGATTTAGTTAGAAATGAACTAGACTACTGTATATGATAAGACTAAAACTTGTTAAGTATGCTTAATCACGAGAATCAAGAGTGTTAATGGAATTATCTGATTTTTCCACTAATTCTTGTCTCTATTGCTTAAGTATAAAATGATAGAGGTGGTTTTTTGAAACACTTTTACATATTCTTTTTTGAGTTCCTCTATAAATCTCTAAAAAACCTAAGTTTAGAAGAAGTTTATCGAAGTGAAGGTTCGTATTATTTAGCTAGTACCTACGTTAGTATTAACTTCCTAGTAATTACTGATGAACCCTTAGGCTATTATTGAAGTCATTTACGCGTTTTTCATATTGCATGCATAAATGTTAGAATGGTGTGTGAGGAAGGAAGCTTCCTTATTCTTGATTAAGTATTATCGATTCTTGCATGTATGTTAAGGTTTGATAGATTGATGATCTGATGTGTAGAAGTATATTTCTTTTAGCTCAAGAAGCTAATGAGGGTCCAAGCGATTAAGACAAAGGACTTGCTTTATAGATTTGTGCTAAAGTTTCTAGGAAGTTCCTTCTTATTTCCATGTATTGTAAATTTCATTGTTATATAACTTGTGTAAGGTAAGTAACCTTCTTTAGAGATGCATGAAGGATATATGTGTGGATAATGTTGTCCAGTGTTGTCAGTTTAATTTCAGTCAGTCTTTGTTAAGAAGTAAGTACCTCCCTTCACGCTTAAACCACTACCATCTATTTATAATATATGAGATATGATATGTGGTAATGGAGAAGAGGAGATGTTTGTGTAGCCTCTTGTAGGGCAACTATATTGCAAACCAAACTAACAGATCATGATAAAACATGCTATTCTGAATGAGAACAATATGAGGAGTTAAGGAGGAGCATGTATGTAAGTGAGACTGTATAGTATGTTTTTTACTTTGAATTTTGGGTACGTGGCTGGCATGAAGATGGGTTCTCTAAGTTGTGTTAAGTTGTCGTATAATATATGCCCATGTGTTAAGTAAATTGGTTTACTAAGTCTATCTATGTTCTGTACAAGCCATTAGGCGTACTATGAATATAATGTGTAAGTCAATTTGAAATGTTCAGTTATGTTGTAAGTAATGATATGTATGATTTCTTTTTGGAACTCAATAAGTTCATATGAACTTATTTTTTTAAGTTTTCCTTCTTAAGCTAGCTGACTGAAGGAAAATTCTTTGCTAGAAGGATGCCAGAGAGCTACTGTTATAGTGAGCTGTAGACCCTTACTACTCACTTGTAACACAACTAACACAAATAAGTTCACTAGAACTTAGTGAGTATTTCAGCATTTACCTATGGGATAATTGCACACAATCATTGATGAATTAAAGGTCGATCTTGATGTTCTCATCCTTTGTCCTACCTTTCGTGATTGCCATTCTTATTTCCCCTTTTTTTGCACACCATAGCTATCATACCTCACTCGGAAGTCATTTCTTTCCCTTCAAATTCTTCAACACATCACTGATGTCCTTCCTTCTGAACCTTTTTAACTCTTTATCTTTTTCCAAAGATTAATACAACCAAAACATCTCCAAATATTAATACAACCAAAACATCCTTACTCTTACATGTTTATCTCTATGCCATCATTTCATCATAGCTCAAGAATGGAATCGTGCTTAGATGACGGAATACCACTTTTAAACATACAATTCTTAAATTCTTATTTAGATTACACTTTAATTACTGAATCGTTACTTATCTTTCTCTACAACTCACTAATTCCAACTGAGTCTTAGTATTATAAAATACCTTACCATGTAGTCCATAGATACACCTTGCCCTTAACAACTCCACTGATTATGTTTAAGAGCCATAGAGAATGCACCACTAGGGAAACTCATTAGATACACCATGAAGACCTTACCGTGAAATGCCACAAAAACATCTTTCAAGCTCTTAACTAAGAGTCCTATTAAGACACGCCTCAGGGCAGTCCATCCAGAGTATGCCACAAAGGCTATACTTGCAAGGTTTACTGCAGAGGCTATCTGTAACAACGCGATTTAGACCCTAGTCAGAACAGTGGTTTTGAGACCACAAATCTGAGGTCAAAATAATAATTTAATATTATTTTCTGTGTGGATAGTATGTGACATGGTCTATGTAAAAATTTTGTGTGATGATTTAATCGTTTTAGTGTCGAATTATGAAAAAGGACTTAATCTCATAAGGAGTAAAAGCTATGTACTGATTTATAAGTACTTAAGTATTGTTGTCTTTTAAATGTAGAGTCCTTAAGAGGTAAATATGCAAATTTTAGTTAGTGGATGGCTACATGACTCATAAACCATAATGTTAATTTGTCCTATATGATAATATAAATGGTAGATTTGTCATTCATGTGTTAAAATGTTATAATATTATAAAACATGAAAGAAAAATGGTCATTTTACACATCTTTTAACTGAAAGCAAGAGAAAGAAGAAAGGTTTTATTCTTTTGATTTTCAGTACTTGCAAGTCAAATTCAAGACCAAGAGAGGAGAGGTCTGGATCAAGATCGAGGCAAAGATAAAGTGCTCGATTAATCCACCGTATCGATAGTTTGACGTACGAGGTAAGTTTGGATATAATACTAGTTGTAAGCTATGTTTATGTGATATAAATTGAGTGGATGTATATGTATCTATGATTTTTGAAATGCTATATGCTGAATTGAGATAAACGAGCACTAAGTGTGCGAAGTTGGAAACGAGAAAGAGATTATTAGCACTGTGTGTGCGAAAAGATAGAAGCTTCGACTTATCGACTTGGCATTGTGTGTGCGGTACAGATATAAGTTAAGTTTAATGTATTGTCACTAAGTGTGCGGTGATGATTATGTCTCAGTTATAAAATTGGCACTAAGTGTGTGAATAAATCAAAAGATGAGACAAGGTTTGACAAGAGGTAATATCGAACCAATGAGTAGCATAAATGGTAAGCAATTATATGTTGAACAAGGTACGTTTGAACCTATGTGGTTGATGGTAGATTCAAGAGTGGAATGAATAGCTAATTGGGTATGTGGTTGAGATTGATAATGTGACTAGATGTGCCTTTATCTATGTGATGGTATTATATTTATACATATTAATGTTGTAGTATTGAGTAATATGTATTATATTACAAACTTACTAAGCTGTGGAAAGCTTACTGTGTGATTTGTTCTTTGCTTTGTAGTGTCAGTAAAGCTAACTCGGATCAAGGATCATCAGCTTCTCAATCACACTATCAGCATTCTATTTTGGTAATTTGCAAAGATGTATATAGCTAGAATATGGCATGTATAGGCTAGTAAACTGAATCAAGATCGAGGTTGATGTGACTAGATATGTGTAAGTTTGGTATGAATAAATGTGATATATGTGATGCATCTTTTGGTAACTTTGTGTTAATAAATGCTAGAAGGGGTAGTGAGATTGGAAAGGAATTATGCTTGTGAGAGAATGGGATTTGGCATTGAATTTGCTATGATTAGAGTTGGTATTGATTACATGTTTTAAAATACTAAATTGGTATGTTTTTAGATGGAAAAATGTGCATGATATGTTTTGGTATGTGTTGCTTGTAGGTTTGACCCTAAGTGGGTGGCATGTTGGCCTTGCAAAAATGGCCTATAATGTCACATGGTTAGGGGCACATGGGCGTGCCTCAAACAATGGGCAAATTGGCGAATGTGGCTTGAACTACACACAATCATGGCATGGGCGTGCCTACAGGCCGTGCGAGAAATGGCAGTATATGACCTTATAAGACACGGCCTTAGCACACGGGCGTGCTTGTTAGCCTTGTTGATTTTGGAAGTATGTAACCAAGGGGAGAGCACACGGGTGTGTCATGTAGCCGTGGGAGAGGCACGGCCTACCCCCACGGGCGTGTCTCCCCTGTATTTTAGAAAAGTCTCAAATTTTTCATGAAGTTTTATATGTGTTTCGGTTTAGTCCCAACTTGATTTATAAGCATGCTTAGGGTCTTGATGACTCATTTAACGGACACTATGATTATATATGAATGTGTTGGTGATGATTGACTTCGTGTCATGAATGTGATGTGAAATGATTCTATTATTCGGTAATGCCTCTAAACCCTATTTCGGTGGTGAGTCTCGGGTTAGGAGTGTTACAATTTTATTAGTATCAGATCCAAGTTTAGTCGATTCTCAGACTAACGTAGCGTGTGTGAGTCTAGCTATACATGCCTTATTGTAAAATTGCGATAGTGTGATGAAATCTGACAGTTGAAATGTGTTTTAATATAGTAATGGATCTCGATCGAGCAGTTGTTGATGATGTAGAGAGTAATACGCCTGCTCTCGCTCAAGGGAATGCACCGGCCACATCAAGGCCAAATGATAGTGGTGAGGAAGGTGAGGCTAAGCAAGCCTTCTTCCGTATGGTGAGTGAATGGTTTTTAGAATTTGTTAGAACAAATCTGACTGCTCCACAACCTCCACCCCGACAAGTACCTATTGTGCCACAAGTTGTAGATCAGATCAGATTGAATAAACCTCCTGTGGATAAGATTCGCAAGTATAGGGCCGAAGAGTTTAGGGCCACAGCTGATGATAATGCTGAGCGGGCTAAGTTTTGGCTCGAGAATACCCTTCGAGTATTTGATGAGATGTCGCTAAACCCTGAAGAGTGCATTAAGTGTGCAGTTTCCTTGTTGAGAGACACGGCTTACAATTGGTGGAAAATATTGATATATGTGGTTTCAAGAGAGAGAATCACCTGGGATTTCTTTCAAGTCAAGTTTAGAAAGAAGTATATCAGCCAACGCTTCACTGATCAGAAACGTAAGGAGTTTTTAGAGCTGAAACAAGGCCGTTTGTCTATTATTGAGTATGAACGAGAATTTGTACGATTGAGTCAATATGCTAGAGATTGTGTTTCTACTGAAGCTACTATGTACAAATGTTTCGTAGAGGGATTGAATGAAGACATAAAGCTGTTGGTTGGGATACTGGATATAAATGAATTTGTTGTATTAGTTGAAAGAGCATGCAAAGCTGAGGAGCTCAGTAAAGAAAAGAAGAAAGCTGATTCCGAGGCTCATGACGAAAGAAAGAGATCTATGAATAAATTCTCTCAACCTTCAGCGAAGAGATACAATGATGCAAGTAATCGTTCAAATGCTTCATTAGGACATTCATGTAGAGACCGTTCGAGACAAAGTACTGGTTTACAAATTCAAGCTCCGAATGAATCAAGTGTTGGCAGTGTTAAGAGTAATAAGCCGAGTGTAGACAATGTGAGAGACGACACGTGGGAGAGTGTTGGGGCAAGTATAATAGTAGAACATGCTATAAATGTGGATTTCAAAACCATTTTATCCGAGATTGCCCAAATATGGTCGGAGAAGAAAATGTTCAGAATGAAAGACCAAGTAACGTGGCAGCTAGGGGAAGACCACCCAGAAACACCAGAATTATGAGTGAAAGCCAGAGAGGGACAATTGATACAGCTGTACGGTCAGAAGCAAGAGAACTTGTCTGAGCCTATGCCATACGTGCACGAGAGGAAGCATCATCTCCAGATATGATCACTAGTACTTTCACTTTATTTGAATTGATGTCATTGCATTGATAAATCCTGGATCAACACATTCTTATGTGTGTATGAATTTAGTATCAAATAGGACTCTACCTGTTGAGTCTACTGAATATGTGATTAGAGTATCGAACCCCTTAGGAAAGTGTGTTTTGGTGGATACGGTGTGCAAAAATTGCCCGTTGATGTTTCATGATTTATGTTTCCCGATCAATTTGATGTTGTTACCATTTGATGAATTCGACATAATTCTGGGTATGGATTGGCTTACTTTGCATAATGCCATCGTGAATTGTAAGAGAAAGAACATTGAATTGAAGAGTCAGAATGGTGAGATAGTTCGAATTGAGTCTAGTGATATGAAAGGACTACCAGCTGTTGTATCAGTGATGAAAGCTATGAACTATGTGAGAAAGGGCGGTGAAGTTTATTTGGCGTACGTGATCGATACAAAAGTGTCGAAAAAGAAAGTTGAATCTATACATGTGATATGTGAGTTTCTAGATGTGTTTCCAGAAGAGTTATCGGGGTTACCTCTGATTAGAGAAGTCAAATTTGGTATTGAGTTAGTGCCGAGAACTGCTCCTATTTCGATAGCTCCATCTAGAATGGCACTAACGGAATTGAAAGAGTTGAAATCTCAGTTGCAAGAATTGACTGACAGAGGATTTGCATGACCTAGATTTTCACCCTGTGGAGCTCCTGTATTATTTGTGAAAAAGAAAGATGGAACTATGAGAATGTGTATTGATTATCAACAATTGAACAAAGTGACGATAAAGAACAAATATCGGTTACCTCAAATGGATGATTTGTTTGATCAGTTGAGAGGAGCTACAGTATTTTCTAAGATAGATTTGAGATCGGGTTACTATCAGTTGAGAGTTAAATAATCTGATGTGCCAAAAACTGCATTTAGAACGAGGTATGGACATTATGAATTCTTAGTGATGCCTTTTGGACTAACAAATGCGCCTGCAGTGTTTATGGATTTGATGAATCGGATATTCAGACCGTATTTGGATTGCTTCGTGGTGGTGTTCATTCATGATATTTTGATCTATTTGTGTGATGAGACGCAACATGCTGGGCATTTGAGAATTGTGCTACAAAGTCTGCGTGAGAAGCAATTGCATGCAAAGTTTAGCAATTGTGAATTTTGGTTGCCTGAGGTTAGTTTTTTGGGGCAAATTGTATCTGCTGCTGGGATACGAATCGATCCACATAAAATCTCTGCTATTTTAGATTGGAAGCCTCTGAGAAATGTGTTTGAAGTCCATAGTTTTCTGGGACTAGCGGGATATTATAGATGATTTGTGAAAGGCTTCTCGATGATTGTGAATCCATTGACAAATTTGTTACAAAAATATGTTAAATTCGAGTGGTCGAAAAAGTGTCATCAGAGTTTTGAGCAGTTGAAAGTGTTGTTGACAGAAGCACCGGTGTTAGTTCAACCTGAATCGGTCAAGGAGTTTATAGTTTATAGTGATGCATCGTTGAATGGTTTGGGCTATGTGCTAATGCAAGAAGGAAAAGTCATCGCTTATGCTTCGAGATAGTTAAAACTGCATGAAAAGAATTATCCAACGCATGATCTTGAGTTGGTTGCAATTGTATTCGCATTGAAGATTTGGCGTCACTATTTATTCGGTGAAAAATGTCATATTTATACTGATCATAAGAGTTTAAAGAATTTGATGACTCAGAAAGATTTGAACTTGCGACAAAGAAGATGGTTAGAGTTGATGAAAATTATGAACTTATGATAGATTACCTGTAACACCCCTAACCAGTATCCGTCGCCGGATTATGGTTACGGGGCATTACTGATTAAATCACAACTTTTTAATCAATCACTTAATTGAACCAATGCAAATTTAAAATTTGTTAACATATGCATAATTGAGCCACATAAATTTAAACAACTTATTTATTTCTTTTGCATGCACTATTCATACAAATGCTACTTCAATTAGAATACTCATATATTTAAATAACAAATTTTCATTCAACTTGCAAAACCAAAATGTCATTTTATAACCAAATATAATACACCCATATGTTCAAGCTCTATAATCATAATTTAACATCATGTACATATATCACTTAGGTGGTAGAATATACATGGTCATGTATACACATGTTTAAAATTCAATTCCAAAATTTTCATATCATTATTTCACTAAGTCAATACACTTACCAAATTCACTAATATTCTCTCATTACCAAATGCATAGTTTACAAGGCTAACTCATGCTTCTAATTTACACTTCCAAATAATATGCACTGAGTCCTAATCCAAATTCACTAAACTACCACCCTTATTCACATATAAAAGGTTTATCAAATCTCATATAAGTAATCACATAACAAACATATCATATCTAAACATTATTTGTTCTAACAATCAATAAACTAATCAAAAGTTCGAACCTAATATACAACTAACCAAGAATAATATATGTATGTACTCACTTACACAAACCGAATCAAATAGCCCAATACAACCATACATTATTGAACTTAATGTTTATCTATCAATTGACCAATTCAAATATACACATGCCATAACGTTATTTAACACCTATATCTCACATTTTATAACTTCAATATACATCCATCGTTTACTTTATTGATTAAACCTAATATCACACCAAACTTACCATTATTCATTGCCGAATCATAAATCCAACATTATAAACATATATATATCATATAATATGCTCATCATCATGAATTATTTTATAAATCATTCATGTCATAACCTAACATGCATAAATAATAGCACCACTCCCATACATGATTAAACCATAATCAAGCATAATTAATAGTTCATGGCATGAGCAAACTATAACCTCAAAACACAAAACAAGTTATTCAAAATAGATAGCCATTTTATGGCTAGCATATTTACACTATTACAAACATTAGTTATACGGTTTAGTCTAGCCTATACATGCCCTTTCAAATAACAAACCAAGTTTTCAATACCAAAAGAAGTCGATAGTGTGGTTGACTTCACGGATGATCCTTCAAGCTTTGTTGTTCGATTCAAGATCTATAAAATAGAGGTAGACAAAAACACACACACGAGTAAGCTTACTAGCTTAGTAAGTCTCAAGCAAATATCAATATAATGAACATACATTCAAACATATTAAAATCCAAGCTTGTAATATGAAACATAATTATTTCATTATGTAAAATTTTGATGGCTGAATAATAGTAATGCTCTTTTCTTAAATATCATTGCTATGACATCATAAACCTGTACAATATTATTGTTCCATATAAACCAATCTAGGCATCAATCTTCTATTTCTACTTATACGCAAGAACAAGCGCTTTTGTCACACTCATCAACGATCTTTAACTATGCAATAAGAATTTTAGTTCACTTCATTCTCTACTAAAATGGTAGGTTAGTTCTCACCTGAACTTGTACCACTTAACACTATATAAACATCTCACCTTATTTGATATTCAGAATCTCCACTTATAGCGTTTCACCGGCATAAAGCCTGCTAGGCATTTTAAAGCCCGAAATAAATCATCGGCACTAAGCCTGCTAGGCACTAAGCCCGAATATGTCACTGGCACGAAGCCTGCTAGGCACTAAGCCCGAATATATCACTTAGATACTAGGCACTGCTGAGCATTTAGCCCAATTCAACACATTTAACATTTTAAAACTCACTATCAAGTTATACTACCACATTCGCCATCACACATTTTATACTTAAAATTTCCTAACTTTATCATATGCAATGTTCACAATTATTCCTATAGTATACACTTGCTTACGGACTTACCTCGGTTGTCGATGGACCAAGTAAATCGGCTATTCGAGAACTTTCGTCTTTCCCCGATCCAAATCTATTTTTCTTTGCTCTTGATCTAAAACACATTCAAATTTAGCTCATTCAAGTACATTTCATCTCAATTTAGTCCCTAAGCACATAAATAAGAAAATTACCATTTTACCCCTACTATTTCAATACTTTGCAATTTAGTCCTATTTGCATAAAACTCAAAATACATCAAATTTCCCCATACTTCTTAAGGGCCGAATATATATGAGGACTATACAAGTCCATTTCTTTCATTTATTTTGCAATTAAGCCCCTCTAAATTTTTTTATTTTTACAATTTGGCCCTAAAAACACAAATTCACCAAAACTTCCAACACATAATATACTAATTTTAACCCAACTATCATCTAAAATCATCAAATATCAAAACCACATGAACACAACAATGGCCGAACATCAAGCATACTTAGATTCAAAAATTACAACATAGGTCGGCTACGGTTCGAAGCAACGATCTCAAAAACGTAAAAATTACTAAAAATCGAAATCAAACTAACCTTGAAATCAAGCCTCAAATTGCCGAAATTTGAAGAACAAAACCCCTTTTTATCTTTCTCAACTTTCGGCCTTAAGAGAATGGATGATATCATGGCTTTAATTTATGTTATTATAACTTATAATAAAGAAATTTATTAAATTACTTATATAACCTTTAATATAAAATAAAACCAATATATATACTATGGATATTTTTGTCAAAAGCCACCCACTAACTTTAAAAATGGGTTATTTACCCATTTAATGCTTCATATTAAGAAGCCATGCTCAAATAGGCACTTTACACTCTAGTATGCCACTTTTACATTTTACACGATTAAGTCCTTTTTGTCAAATTCGATACTCAAACGATAAAATTTTTCTACAAAACTTTCACACACATAAATTCATATATAATAAGCACTAAATATAATATTTAAATATTTCTCAAGTTCGGATTCGTGGTCCCGAAACCACCGTTCCGATTAGGGTCAGATTCGGTCTGTTACATTACCACCCGGGCAAAGCTAATGTTGTAGCTGATGCTTTGAGTTGGAAATCGTTATATACCTTACGAGATATGAGTAATCAGATGGATCTGTGTGATGATGATATGGTTGTAGCTGAATTGAAAGTAAAACCATTATTTATACAACGGATATGTGAGACTCAGAAGATTGATAATGAGTTGTTAGCAAAAAGAGTTCAATGTAATTCGAATACGAAATCAGAATTTTGAGTTGATAGTAATGATTGTTTGAGATTCAGAGATCGAATTTGCGTTTCGAGAAATTCAGAGTTGATTCAAATGATTTTAACCGAAGCTCACAATAGTCATTTGACTGTACATTCGGGGAATACGAAAATATATAATGATTTGAAACAATTCTACTAGTGGCATGGTATGAAGAGAGATATTTCTGACTTTGTGTCGAAATGTTTAGTTTGTCAGCAAGTTAAGGTTGAACATCAAGTTCCGTCTGGTTTATTACAACCGATTATGATTCCTGAGTGGAAATGGCAGAGAATCATGACGGACTTTGTGTCGGGTTTGCCCTTATCTCCGAGCAAGAAAGATGCGATCTGGGTGATAGTTGATAGATTGACGAAATTAGCTCATTTCATTCTAGTGGGAACTGATTATTCCTTAGAAAAGTTGGTTGAACTGTATATCGATGAGATTGTGAGATTACACAGAGTAATGTTATCTATTGTGTCTGATAGAGATCCGAGATTTACCTCACGATTTTGAAAGAAATTGAAAGATGCCTTGGGCACGAAATTGTATTTCAGTACTGCTTTTCATCCACAAACGGATGGTCAATCCAAACGAATTATTCATATTCTTGAAGACATGTTGAGATATTGCATACTTGAATTTGAAAGCATATGGGAAAGGCATTTATCATTGATTGAGTTTGCGTATAGCAATAGTTTTCAGTCTAGTATCAAAATGACACCATATGAGGCTCTGTACAGTTGAAAGTGTCAAACCCCATTGTATTGGACCGAACTAAGTGAGACAAGGTCCGCGGGGTTGATCTTATAAAAGAGACTGAGCAGAAACAGAAAGTAATTCGTAATAGTTTGAAAGTAGCCTCAGATCGTCAAAGTCTTATGCAGATTTGAAACGAAAGGATATTGAATTTGAGGTTGGTGATAAAGTGTTTTTGAAAGTGTCACCGTGGAAGAAAATACTTCGATTTGTCGAACGGGCAAGCTGAGTCTGAGATTCATTGGACCATATGAGATTATTGAACGAGTTGGGCCGATTGCTTATAGATTGAGATTGCCATCAGAGTTGGAAAGGATCCATAATGTATTTCATGTGTCAATGCTTCGACGATATCGATCAGACCCGTCTCATATAATTACACCTACTGAGGTTGAGATTCAATCAGATTTGTCATATAGTGAAGAACCTATCTGAATTTTGGCATGAGAGACTAAAGAGTTGATAAATAAGAAAATTTCTCTAGTGAAAGTATTATGGCACAAACATGGAATTGAAGAGGCTACGTGGGAGCCTGAGAACGTTATGAGAGAGCAACATCCATAACTATTCACTGGTAAGATTTTCGGGGACGAAAATCTCTAAGGGGGAGAGTTATAACAGCCCGATTTGGACCCTAGTCGAACAATGGTTTTGAGACCACAAATCTGAGGTTGGAATAATAATTTAATATTATTTTCTGTGTGGATAGTATGTGACATGGTCTGTGTAAAAATTTTGTGTCATGATTTAAACGTTTTAGTGTCGAATTATGAAAAATGACTTAATCGCATAAAGACTAAAAGTTATGTGCTGATTTATAAGTACTTAAGTATTGTTGTCTTTTAAATGTAAAGGCTTTAAGAGGTAAATATGCAAATTTTAGTTAGTGGATGGTTAAATGACTCGTAAACCATAATGTTAATTTGTCCTATATGATAATAAAAAGGGTAGATATGTCATTCATGTGTTAAAATGTTATAATATGATAAAACATGAAAGAAAAATGGTCATTTTTACTCATCTTTTGATCAAAAACAAGAGGAAGAAGAAAGGGTTTTATTCTTTTAATTTTTGGCACTTGCAAGTCAAATTCAAGACCAAGAGAGGAGAGGTTTGGATCGAGATCGAGGCAAAGTTAAAGTGCTCGATTAATCGACTGTATCGATAGTTCGACGTTTGAGGTAAGTTCGGATACAATACTAGTTGTAAGCTATGTCTATGTGATATAAATTGAGTGGATGTATATGTATCTATGAGTTTTGAAATGCTATATGCTAAATTGAGATAAACGGGCACTAAGTGTGCGAAGTTGGAAATGAGAAAGAGATTATTAGCAATGTGTGTGCGAAAAGATAGAAGCTTCGGTTTATCGACTTGGCAATCGTAAAAGCGATAATTTATAAGTTTGGTTTAATGTATTGGCACTAAGTGTGCGGTGATGATTATGTTTCAGTTGTAAAATTGGCACTAAGTGTATGAATAAATCAAAAGATTAGCAAAGGTTGAACGAGAGGTAATATCGACCCAATGAGTAGCATAAATGGTAAGCAACTATGTGTTGAACAAGGTACATTTGAACTTATGTGGTTGATGATAGATTCAAGAGTGGAATGAATAGCGAATTGGGTATGTGGTTGAGATTGATAATGTGACTAGATGTGCCTTTATCTATGTGATGGTATTATATTTATACATATTGATGTTGTAGTATTGAGTAATATGTATTATATTACGAACTTCCTAAGCTGTGGAAAGCTTACTGTGTGATTTGTTCTTTGCTTTGCAGTGTCAGTAAAGCTAACTCGGATCAGGGATTGTCAGCTTCTCAATCACACTATCGGCATTCTATTTTGGTACTTTGGAAAGATGTATATAGCTAGAATATGGCATGTATAGGCTAGTAAACTGAATCAAGATTGAGGTTTGTAATTAGCCATGAGATGTGGCTAGATATGTGATAAGTTTGGTATGAATGAATGTGATATATGTGATGCATCTTTTGGTAACTTTGTGTTGATAAATGCTAGAAGGGGTAGTGAGATTGGAAAGGAATTATGCTTGTGAGAGAATGGGAATTGGCATTGAATTAGGTATGGTTAGGGTTGGTATTGATTACATGTTTTAAATTGCTAAATTGGTATGTTTTTAGATGGCAAAATGTACATGATATGTTTTGGTATGTGTTGCTTGTAGGTTTGACCCTAAGTGGGTGGCATGTTGGCCTTGCAAAAATGGCCTAGAATGTCACATGGTTAGGGCACACGGGCGTGCCTCAGACCGTGGGAAAATTGGCAAAATGTGGCTTAAACTGCACACGGCCATGGCACGGGCGTGCCTACAGGCCGTGCGAGAAATTGCAGTATATGACCTTATAGGACACGACCTTAGCACACGGGCGTGCTTGTTTGTCGTGTTGATTTTGGCACTATGTAACCACGGGGAGGGCACACGGGTGTGTCATGTAGCCGTGGGAGAGGCACAGCCTACCCCCACGGGCGTGTCTCCCCTGTATTTTAGAAAAGTCTCAAATTTTTCATGAAGTTTTATATGTGTTTTGATTTAGTCCCGACTTGGTTTATAAGCATGCCGAGGGTCTTGATGACTCGTTTAAGGGACACTATGATTGTATATGAATGTGTTGGTGATGATTGACTTTGTGTCGTGAATGTGATGTGAAATGATTCTATTGTTCGATAATGCCTCTAAACCCTATTCTGACGATGGTCTTGGGTTAGGAGTGTTACACTATCCCTTCATATTTCGCCACAAAGGCTACTCTTTCATACTTTTCCATAAAGGCTACTCTTTCATGATTCGCTATAAAGGCTACTTTTTCATACTTCACAAAAAAAGGCTACTATTTCATGATCATCCAAAAAGGCTACTATTTTCTTGATGTGTCTACAATATGGATTTGCCTAAACTCACGTTATGTGAGGATTACCCATCATCGTTCTAGGACACGCAAAAAACCCCATTGGGTAATCACAGTCCTTTAATTCCTTTCAAAAGGTGCCATGGCCATGGGCTTTTCCTTCAAGATTCATATAAGAGATCTTTCTTTTAGTCCCAATAGACCCTTGTAGACTCCACTGCGATGAACAAACATAAACTCATTTAACAGACTCTTCATGCATTGAGATCATTTGGGACTCAACGCTATAATACATTAGCTTACCCTTTAACTAATTCACATATCTTCCAATATTTACCAAATGTACCCATACAAAAATGCTTCAACATTAGGATACCTATCACATACCTAAACTGCCAGATTTCATTGAAACTATAAATGTTATTCCCAACAAACATTTTTACTAAACTTTTCTAGCTTCTATGTCATAGTTCAATCAATTTCCACAAAGTACCTTATATGAATAGTATACATGTAGGAGTCAACTTAGGGACTCACCTAATTCTCACCTACTACAATTCAAAACACTAGAACCAGACTTCCATCGTGAAAAACAATAACAACAACTTGGCATGGAGTAATCACTGGTGAAGATCTAGATCTACAACTCCAGCTTAAAAGAGAAAGAAATATTGTAAGTTTTTTAAGGTTCAGATAACAATACTTATTGATGAAGGTAGAAGAAAACTCTCTTTTCTAATTCAAATATCTATAAAAATAACCTAAGCCCTTATTGGAACCTAACATGTATCTCAAACTTTCAAGACTACCTTTATAAATGGTATACAACTGTAAATGGAAATCTAATATTTTTAAAAGTGCAGGTTCATCCTTTTGACCCTTCCTAACCTCCTCATTATAACATAACTAGCATAATAACTCAATAAACTGGGCATACAATACCTTTGGTGATAACCCATTTCACCAAAAAATCCTTGATACTCTTATCAATCCCTTCTTCTTTACAACTCAACACACTCAGAGAACACTCATTATATAATACTCTAACGTCAAATTTGTACCCGACCTATGTGCCGAAAGTATCAGCTGAGCGGATAGGACTGCATCTCACAGATTTCTCTCATTCTACTCACCTAATTCTAAGACCCATCAAAACTGGGCGTTATAGAAATCTTTATAAAGTAAAAGCTCATCACATGTTTTATACTTTTAAATTTGTAAAGTTTTGTAAGATTTCCTTTTCATTGAATGATTTGTATAAGAATTAGTCTAATTTTATTTTGTCACACATCATACTCGAATCCAATTATTGAGTCAGGTATAACATGTTAGAATTTTGGAATCAGAGCAAAGGTTTAGTCGAATCTCGAAAATCAAGGTCGTACACACCCCATCATGCATGATACAAGTCTAGCTTAGTCCTTGTGTTGAAATAATCTAAATTTTCTTGTAATATTGATAACAATGTCTGAGGGATTTAGAGAAGCTATTAGGGAAGAAATTGAAAGTCATGTACCTCATTTTTAAAAGCAAACTCCCACAAGGGTCTGCTACTGGGAATGCTTTTCGAAACATCTTCTTCACAATGATGATACAAATTTTTGATCAATTTATGGGGAATACTCAAGCACCCAAACCTCAACAAGCTAAGCAACACCAACCAAAAATAATGCGCCTAGCATGACTTGTACTAGCTGTAACTCCATCCAAAGAAGATCCTGTGAAGGATATTCGTAACAGAGGTGTTAAGGAATTTTTTGGTGACAAGGGTGATGATCCCACTGTGGCTGAGTAGTGGTTAGCCTGAGTATGTAGAGTGATTAAAGAACTGAAGTGCACACCATAAAATAGTCTTCTATTTGTAATCTCTTTTATGGAAGGAGAAGTTTATTAGTGGCAGGAAAATAAACTAGTGTGACCCCTAAAGAAATGATTGATTGGGAGTTTTTTGGGATAAATTCATAAAAAGATACGTTAACAAATGTATGTTGATCATGTCAAACAGTCAATTTTTAATATTTATAAAAAGAATGATCGAACCTATAGGCTAACTTTGACAACGATAGAGGCAAGTGCACCTATCGAACAGTAGTATACTTTAGGAAAGAATATCTTATCGAACCCAACGGAACCTAAAAGTACTACTACTCACTTTCTTTCTATTATTTAGCCTAAAATATGGAGTGATTGGTTTATGAAACTAATGAAAAACTAAACTAGATACGAAGACAAAATAATGAATTGGAGAAAGACTTAAGGAAAACTCAGTTGATGAAGACGATACCCTCAGGATGAATCCACCTATGACTTCACTTATTATTTATTCCCCAAACCATATGATTTCTTTACTTAGCTTGATCCGTGAGACTCCCTAACCTATATTAAACCCTCTCTCGAGGCGAATAACGTCTAACCTTAGGTTAATTAGTGGAACTCTCATTCTCTTATAATAACCCCTTAAGGAAGTAGTGAATCGATCAATGGATTCCCATATTAGGTTTCACCCTAATCTAGCAAAATCTCGTAACCATATCTCTAGGCGCCCGATCAACTCCGCTCAATTATTCTAGATCTACTCTTAGGCAAGGTCTATTCCTTCTCCACCTAAGCACATCAGATTATATTAATTAACATAATTAAGAACAAACTAAGTACTTATCATATAATTTAGAAATCAAATAACAAAATCAATCATAGGTTTCATCCCTTTCAGGCATCTGAAGGGTTTAGTTCATAACAAAGTAGGAAAACATCTCAAAAGAAAAGATAAAACAAAACATAAGAAATCCCTAAAACCCCCTGAAGGAATTGAAGGAGAGATCCTTCGTCTTGAATAGAGTTTTGGCTTCTTGAGATGGATCAACTGGCTATCTTCAAGTGATTCCCTACCAAAAAGCTCCTTCCTTTAATGTCTGCCTTGGGTTTTTTATATAGGCTTTTGAGATGCTTTACTTGGCTCCTAAGCACCTCTCTCAAGTAGAATTACTATTAGGGTGTTTAAGTAGACTTAGGAGTATGTTTCTTTGGCTTCAAGCATCCAATTCCAAGTGAAATTGCTCATTCCCACGGCAGGGGCACGACCGTGGCACATGATCGTGTAATTCGGGGTTGGGCCATGCCTTGATTCTATTATTTTGGGCACGGCCGTGTAAGTCGATTCAGCCATGCTTTAGGTGCATCGATTGGGACACGACCATGTAGATCACATGGCACGTCCATGTGTGGTAAATGGGTGATGTCTGACCGTGTGTGTGGAGTTGAGGCCGTGCTCTAGGTAATCGGTGAGGCACGCGATCGTGTGGGCTTTGGGCCAAGTCGTGCCAAATTATTGGGTTGGCCCAATTTTGTTCGTTTTAAGCCCATTTTATGTTCTTTTTATCCTTAGGTGCTTTCCTAAGTATAAGACATGAAAAGAAGGGATTAAGAGCACATTTTTGCATAAATCAATGATAATTCATCCAAAAGCATACAAAATGTGGGATTAAAATATGTTACTTTTATGGCTTATCAAATAGCCCCACACTTAAGCTTTTGCTTGTCCTCAAGCAAAATTCTCAACTTACAATTAGAAAAAACTTTCCACAATCCATAATTCCTATCGATAACGTCTCATCATAATTCATAGATAATTTATACATGGATAATTTAACTCAAAGAACCCTAAAGATTCAATCAAGATAAGTCATACCTTTGTAGTAGTACGAAAACATAGGTGTCTCCCTTATCTAAGTAATTACCTTTAATTCAAAACTGACAAGGATTGACATCCTCATAAAAGATTCACTCAAATCACTCAAAGTGTTCAAGAATAAGCACTCTAAGTCAAACTGAAAAGTTAATCCCATAAGCACCTCCTCGTTAGAACATAACTAGCATAATAACTCAATAAATGGGCATACAATACCTTTGGTGATAACCCAATTCACCAAAAATCCTTGATACTCTTATCAATCCCTTCTTCATTACAACTCAACACACTCAGAGAACACTCATTATATAATACTCTAATGTCAAATTTGTACCCGACCTATGTGCTGAAAGTATCAGCTGAGCGGATAGGACTGCATCTCACAGATTTCTCTCATTCTACTCACCTATTTCTAAGACCCATCAAAACTGGGCGTTATAGAAATCTTTATAAAGTAAAAGCTCATCACATGTTTTATACTTTTAAATTTGTAAAGTTTTGTAAGATTTCCCTTTCATTGAATGATTTGTATAAGAATTAGTCTAATTTTATGTTGTGACACATCATACTCGAATCCAATTATTGAGTCAGGTATAACATGTTAGAATTTTGGAATCAGAGCAAAGGTTTAGTCGAATCTCAGAAAATCGAAGGCTGTGCCACACCCCATCATGCATGATACAAGTCTAGCTTAGTCCTTGTGTTGAAATAATCTAAATTTTCTTGTAATATTGATAACAATGTCTGAGGGATTTAGAGAAGCTATTAGGGAAGAAATTGAAAGTCATGTACCTCATTTTTAAAAGCAAACTCCCACAAGGGTCTCACTCTTCGAATGCTTTTCGAAACATCTTCTTCACAATGATGATACAAATTTTTGATCAATTTATGGGGAATACTCAAGCACCCAAACCTCAACAAGCTAAGCAACACCAACCAAAAATAATACGCCTAGCACGACTTGTACTAGCTGTAACTCCATCCAAAGAAGATCCTATGAAGGATATTCGTAACAGAGGTGTTAAGGAATTTTTTGGTGACAAGGGTGATGATCCCACTGTGGCTGAGTAGTGGTTAGCCCGAGTATGTAGAGTGATTAAAGAACTGAAGTGCACACCATAAAATAGTCTTCTATTTGTAATCTCTTTTGTGGAAGGAGAAGTTTATTAGTGGTAGGAAAATAAACTAGTGTGACCCCTAAAGAAATGATTGATTGGGAGTTTTTTGGGATAAATTCATAAAAAGATACGTGAACAAATGTATGTTGATCGTGTCAAACAGTCGATTTTTAATATTTATAAAAAGAATGATCGAACCTATAGGTTAACTTTGACAACGATAGAGGCAAGTGCACCTATCGAACGGTAGTATAGTTTAGGAAAGAATATCTTATCGAACCCAACGGAACCTAAAAGTACTACTACTCACTTTCTTTCTATTATTTAGCCTAAAATATGGAGTGATTGGTTTATGAAACTAATGAAAAACTAAACTAGATACGAAGACAAAATAATGAATTGGAGAAAGATTTAAGGAAAACTCAGTTGATGAAGACGATACCCTCAGGATGAATCCACCTATGACTTCACTATTATTTATTCCCCAAACCATATGATTTCTTTACTTAGCTTGATCCATGAGACTCCCTAACCTATATTAAACCCTCTCTCGAGGCAAATAACGTCTAACCTTAGGTTAATTAGTGGAACTCTCATTCTCTTATAATAACCCCTTAAGGAAGTAGTGAATCGATCAATGGATTCCCATATTAGGTTTCACCCTAATCTAGCAAAATCTAGTAACCATATCTCTAGGCGCCGATCAACTCCGCCAATTATTCTAGATCTACTCTTAGGCAAGGTCTATTCCTTCTCCACCTAAGCACATCGATTATATTAATCAACATAATTAAGAACAAACTAAGTACTTATCATATAATTTAGAAATCAAATAACAAAATCAATCATAGGTTTCATCCCTTCGCATCTCAAGGGTTTAGTTCATAACAAAGTAGGAAAACATCTCAAAAGAAAAGATAAAACAAAACATAAGAAATCCCTAAAACCCCCTGAAGGAATTGAAGAAGAGATCCTTCGTCTTGAATAGAGTTCTGGCTTCTTGAGATGGATCAACTGGCTATTTTCAAGTGATTCCCTACCAAAAAGCTCCTTCCTTTAATGTCTGCCTTGGGTTTTTTATATAGGCTTTTGAGATGCTTTACTTGGCTCCTAAGCACCTCTCTCAAGTAGAATTACTATTAGGGTGTTTAAGTAGACTTAGGAGTATGTTTCTTTGGCTTCAAGCATCCAATTCCAAGTGAAATTGCTAATTCCCACGGCAGGGGCACGACTGTGGCACATGCCCGTGTAATTCGGGGTTGGGCCATGCCTTGATTCTATTATTTTGGGCACGGCCGTGTAAGTCAGGATTCAGGCCATGCTTTAGGTCTGTCGATTGGGACACGACCATGTAGATCACATGGCACGTCCATGTGTGGTAAATGGGTGATGTACGACCGTGTGTGACGGAGTTGAGGCCGTGCTCTAGGTAATCGGTGAGGCACGGTCGTGTGGGCTTTGGGCCAAGTCGTGCCAAATTATTGGGTTGGCCCAATTTTGTCCGTTTTAAGCCCGTTTTATGTTCTTTTTATCCTTAGGTGCTTTCCTGAGTATAAGACATGAAAAGAAAGGATTAAGAGCACATTTTTACATAAATCAATGATAATTCATCCAAAAGCATACTAAATGTGGGATTAAAATATGTTACTTTTATGGCTTATCAAAAAGCCCCACACTTAAGCTTTTGCTTGTCCTCAAGCAAAATTCTCAACTTACAATTAGAACAAACTTTCCACAATCCATAATTCCTATCGATAACGTCTCATCATAATTCATAGATAATTTATACATCGATAATTTAACTCAAAGAACCCTAAAGATTCAATCAAGATAAGTCATACCTTTGTAGTAGTACGAAAACATAGGTGTCTCCCCTTATCTAAGTAATTACCTTTAATTCAAAACTGACAAGGATTGACATCCTCACAAAAGATTCACTCAAATCACTCAAAGTGTTCAAGAATAAGCACTCTAAGTCAAACCTGAAAAGTTAATCCCATAAGCTTGCCTGAAAATTAAATCTCCACCACTGTATATGAGATGATACACAAATCAAAAGGTCTTTATTAGGGTTGTAACAGGGCTAGGGTTAAAGGTGTGGATACAGGCTGAATTAGAAGGTTAGAATCGAGATTGACTTGACAAATTACCTAACTAGAAACAATGAACTAATATGAGTACTTACATCAATTGAAAGCCAATAATACCTACTATTGATAATTACTCTATAATAATGAGTATTTCCCTCATTTGAAATTTGATAATACTTTAATATGAGCTTTTTCTTTGACAATTAGAGTTTAAATGCTCTAAGCTCTTTTGTATACTAATATTGAATAAACTTGGATTTTTTTTTAAAACATATTAGAAGGAACTTTGATAATTGATATAACCTAATTCAGCAACTGATCAAATCAATTCTCGATAGAGGGGTAGTCAAAAGAATGTTGATAATAAATACAAAGGGTTTCGGGTAATATTAACGGGTAAATCAATAAAAAGGGTTGTTAGGATCAAAGGGGTTCACTAGGGGTTAATCATGAAGGTAGGCTTTTTAGTGGATTGAAAACCTAGGTGCCTTTATCATCTCAGTATATCAAATCATGAATGTGGTCTCGACATGTATAAACGAGGCAAGATCTAGAATAACAATTCAAAGTTGACACGCTCATAATCAATAAAGTGAGCGTGAAAAAGGGTATATGCTCTATAAGGCTCAAAATCTCACAAAAATTATGGGTGTTTTTGACATCAATCCCTATAAATTTTAAACTTCAAGGTGATACTCAAATTCGATTCAACAACCTATCAATTTTAATTTTTAGAAAGTAGACTTATCCTGCTTGATTCTCCAGTATTCTTCAAATTTAATCATTAATGCACAATTAACTATGACTTATTCAAAGACATATCAATAAAATCATAAATCATTAGAAATTTCACCCTAATTAGTAATTTGAGTAAAATACTTTTCAACAAGTTTAAAATTCAGGATTTTGAGAACAATGAAAAATTAGGCATTAATTTGAGAATTATGTAAAAAGTTAGACACTTTTATCCCCCCCACACTTAAGAAGTACATTGCCCTCAATGTACAAAGATAAATAATGACAGTAATAGGATAAATCAAAAGAGAAGGGAAAAAGTGACACTTCCTGAATTTTGGATGATTCCTGGCATCTTTGGTGGCGTTCGGGATGGAAGATGACTTATGTATTAGTGAATTACTCCTAGTGATTTGTTCATGTATGTAGAATGTGTGATCGAAACTGCGAAGTTATCAGTTAGATATTTTGGGGGTGTAAGATAAATAAATGTTAAGAATACTTCGAAGATTAGATAAGTAATGATAAAAGTTTGCAATGAAGAAAAGTAGCAAAATATGATAATAAAGGAAAAATAAAAATAAAAATAACACTAAAAATAAGACAATAAAATGTAGATAATTAAAGGGACTCAAAGGTCTTCCTCATCGTTTGGATTTGGTGGCGGGGCTAGTGATGAGATATGGAGGTGTTGGCATATTTGGTGGAGGGTGGCCTCTATCCCATCAAACGTCGAGTGTTGTCAATGAAATACTACTCGAACTGGTCGAGGCGTGTAGATATATTTGCCCATGATGTTGCTGCATGGGATGGCTGCTGTCTCAGAGCTGGTGGGACATCGTCAGTAATGTCCTCGGGCTCCCCCTCATCTGTGGATGTAGTTAATTGGTATTGAGGGGGTCGATCCCTCGACTATGTTTAATCATCCCCATGTGTAGCATCGTCTGGATGCCTTGAGGTACCATGTTACCCATCAGTGTGAGGGAGGTGATCTGATAATCGGTGTTCAGGAGGTCGAAGTGTCGAGCCAGCCTAGTGATGTATGGCCCCATTGATAGAATCCCCTTTCTGTGTGGCACTATTTGGTGCTGGATAGCACAGGCGATGAAATATGCCAAATCGAAAACGTCCCCCTCTGACATGGACGATAAGCAGTGAACATCGTGCTTGTTTACCACGCCGATGCTTTCGTGTCGACCTGTGATAGTATGGGCTAGGATGGCGTGGTTATATCTCAGGGGTGGACCAAGGGCTGTTGCCTTTGATCGACTGGGGTTGTAAGCATTCGTGGTGAGTGCTAGGCTACGCCAATAGTTGAGGGGTTGCGGGGGAGTTCTCGATCTAACTCGGAGAGGTTATTTTCCTCTCTAAATTTGTCTGTATAAAGTTCAAAGCTATGTCGAATTGGGGAATGCTTAATTGACGTAACATATCCCCTAACCGAATTGCACTATTCCCGGCTCGTCAAAATGTGCCATCACTGTTTGCAAAGTAAAAGTTGTGCAAAACTCTAGTGTTAGCTCCAGGTATGTAGGCTCAATGATTGAGAAGAACTGCTCCCATGGTTCGGTTGAAATGAGGGCCCGGATGTTAGTTGCTAGTCCTATTTGTTCAATGGCGTTCCAGTCAATACACCTTCCAATGCCTAAGGGTCGTTCTCGAAATGCCTTTGTACGATCTTCTTGAGTGTTTTGAGGGAATCGGAGGAATGGATGCCGAAGCTCAAAAGATGCACTTGCGGAAGATGATTCGGGCCCTTTTCTCTTCTTACTTGGGACTGAGCATTTTTCTCGAGATGACGACATCTTTCCTGCTAATGTAAAGTAATTTTTCTAGTTCAACCAATATATTTTAGAATTACACAATAGAATTTTGCAATAGCAGAGCACCAATTCTTCTAACATGTATTAATAAGCAAAGCATAAGATTAATCAAATAATGAAAATCATTTTGTTAAAAACTTAAATAACTAAAGCAAACAAGAAGCATTCTAAAAAGAAAATGAACTAAACAAAAATCATGTCATAAACTAATAGAATAAACTAAATAACATGAATTAGAATTTTTTTTTAGTCTAAATTTAAACAAAAACTTAAATGAATAGGAAATATGCGAAAGTGTGAAGAAGAAGAAACCAATATTGGTGATGGATGATGAGCACGGTTGGAGGATACAATGGTGGGGCTGGTTTCCGCAGTGTAAACACAGACTGGTAGGGGCGTGGTGTGTGAGCACATTGGTGCTGTGGCCTTGTGGGTTAGTTGAGGAGAAAAAGTGGCATTTTGGAGGGGGAAGTCTGGTTTTTATGGTCATATTTGGGGAAGAGGGGTTTAAAACTTAATTTTAGGGTTTGGATTTGGGGAAGAAGGCTGTTAGAATTTATTTATGGATGAGGGGCATGGTTAGTTAACATGCTTGTGTTGTTTTGAAATCGCCCTTGCTTTTCGTGTTTTTCAGGATTGGGCGCATTCAGGTTTATTGGCACGGCCGTGTTACCGTTGGGCACGCCCGTGCTTGGCAAGTCAGTAGCTTCACACGGTTCGATCGCACGAGCTGTTCTGGTATTGCAGCCCATGTTGACTATAGAAATTTTTCCTGTTCGGGCACGACTCTTGAGACGCTCATGTCTGATAAGTCAGTATATTGGCACGATGGAATAGCACGATCGTGTCTAGCCCGTGTGTCAAAAGGCAGTAACCTTGCACGGTTGTGAGGCACGGGCGTTTTCTACCCGTGTTGTGTAAGTCAGTAGCTTTACACGGTGATGAGGCACGGGCGTGGTCCGATATCGCAGCCCGTGTTAGAGAAGGTCATTTTTTCCTGCTTATGCGGTTAATAGCACACCCATGTCTTGCATACGATCATTGGCATGCCCGTGTTTATGGTCGTGTTTCAAAACCTGTGCTTTCATTAGGCTAATTTTTGTGAGGTGTTAGCAAGATGAAAATAAAATGTTAGTGGTTTAGTGCTCGGGTTGCCTCTCGAGAAGTGCTTGTTTATAGCCTTAAGCTAGAGTTTCCCTATTTTCGGTTCTAAAAGAAGGTTCATGGAGCAGAAACTCCTCCTCATATCTCCAAAATATGCACCATTATAAATTTTGAGTAGGTGACCATTTACCTTGAATGTGCCCTTAGTGGGGTGAGTTACCTCAATTGTACCGTATGGAAAAATTGTTTTAATCATGAATGGGCCAGACCATCTTGATTTCAGCTTTCCTGGAATAATTTAAGCCTTGAGTTATACAGTAGAACCAAGTCTCCTACCTCGAATTGTTTTGACCTTTTTAGACGAGCATCATGGCGTCGCTTTGTTGCCTCTTTGTATAATTTTGAGTTCTCATAGGCTTCAGCTTTTCATTCATCTAGCTCGTTTATCTGTATCATTCTTTTCTTTCCTGTAACATTAAGATCAGAATTCAAAAATTTTATTACCCAAAAAGCTTTGTGTTCTAATTCGAATGGTAGATGATAGCTTTTTCCATATACAAGTTTGTGTGGGGATGTTCCTAGAAGTGTTTTGAATGCTGTTCTATAGGCCCATAAAGCATCATCTACTTTAACTGCCTAGTCTTTTCTATTTGATTCAACTGTTTTTTCTAGAATGCGCTTAAGCTCTTGGTTTGCTACCTCAGCTTGCCCACCGGTTTGAGGATGATATGGGGTGGCTATTCTATGGCATACTCCATATTTCTTTAGAACTTTTTCAAATTGTTATTACAGAAATGAGTACCCCTATCAATAATGATGGCTCTAGGTGTCCCGAATTAGGAAAATAGTTTCTTGAGAAATTTAACTACTACCCTAGCATCATTGGTAGGCAAGGCTTCTACTTCTACCCATTTTGACATGTAATCAACTACTACTAGGATGTATTTATTTCCAAATGAATTGGGGAATGATCCCATGAAATCGATACCCCATACGTCAAATATCTCACATGATAACATATATGTTTGAGGCATTTCATCACGTTTAGAGATATTACATATCCTCTGGCATCTATCACATGAGATAACATACCTGTTGGCATCTTTGAATAGAGTGGGCCAATAAAAACCTGATTCGAGTATTTTGTGTGCGGTCTTAATCCCATTGTAGTGTCCTCCTGATGGTCCTGAATGGCAATGCTCCACGATTTTGTTTGCTTCTGTCTTTGTAACACATCTTCAAATTACCTAATCTGCACATATGCGAAAAAGAAAGGGTTCTTCCCAAAAATAACTTTTCATATCAGCAAATAATCACTTCTTTTGGTGATGCGTCAGTTTTCTTGGTAGAACGTTAGCTACTAAATAATTTGCGATATTTGTAAACCATGGTACCTCATAATGGGTTATAGAGAAGAGTTGTTCTTCAGGAAACAAATCATTTATTTCACCTTCGTCAAGCTCTTTGGTGTGTGGATTTCCAAGTCTAGAAAGGTGATATGCTGCAAGGTTCTCGGCTCCCTTCTTATCTTATATTTCCAAGTCTAATTCCTATAAGAGTAAAATCCATCGTATGAGTCTAGGTTTTGCATCAGGTTTGGTTAAAAGATAACAAAGAGCTGAATGATCAGTGTAAATGACAACTTTCGATAATATTAGATATTGTCTAAATTTGTCAAAAGCAAAAACTACAGCTAGCAGTTATTTCTCAGTCGTGGTGTAATTTTCCTACGCAGGTGTTAATGTTCTGCTAGCATAGTAAATTGGCTGAAAATGCTTGTCTCTTCATTGTCCCAAAATTGTGCCTACTGTAAAGCCACTTGCATCACACATTAGTTCATAGGGTAAATTCCAATCAGGTGTGATTATAATCGGTGCATTTATTAATTTATCATTAAGGACATTGAATGCATCTAAACATTCCTGATTGAAATTAAAAGGAACATCTTTTTCTAGTAATTTTGTCAAAGGCTTAGCTATTTTAGAAAAGTCTTTAATGAATCTTCTATAAAAACCTGCATGTCCTAAAAAGCTTCTAATAGCATTCACTAGACTAGGGGGAGGTAATTTTTCTATGGTTTCAACTTTTTCTTTATCTACCTCAATCCCTTTTCTAGAAATCTTATGTCCTAAAACAATCCCTTCTCTAACCATAAAGTGGCATTTTTCCCAATTCAAAACAAGGTTTGTTTCTTCACATCTAATTAGAACTTTTTTTAAATTTTAAGGCAAAGCTAGAAAGAATTATCGAAAACTAAGAAATCATCCATAAATACCTCTATGATGTCCTCTATGAGTTCGTCAAAAATTGCCAACATACAACGCTAAAAAGTGGCGGAGAATTACATAATCCAAAAGGCATTCTATGATAAGCAAACGTACCATATGGGCATGTAAATGTCATCTTCTCTTGGTTTTCAGGAGCTATGGGGATTTGGGAGTAGCCGGAGAGTTCGTCCAAGAAGCAGTAGTACATATGCCCGAATAGTCTTTCTAACATTTGATCAATGAAGGGTAGAGGAAAGTGATCTTTTCTGGTGGCATCATTTAGCTTTCTATAGTCTATACAGACTCTCCAACTTGTAACTGTTCTTGTGGGAATTAACTCATTCTTTTCATTGAGTACTACCGTCATTCCTCCTTTTTTTGGAACTACCTGCACAGGACTTACCCAAGTGCTGTCAGAAATAGGATAAATTATTCCTGCATCTAGAAGTTTAATTACCTTGGCTTTGACCACTTTCATGTTAGGGTTTAATCGTCTCTGAGGTTGCACACACGGTTTATATTCTTCTTCCATTAAAATTTTGTGGGTGCAAAACCCGGGGTTTATTCCTTTGATGTCAGAAATTTTCTAAGCTATGGCTTTCTTGTGTTCTCTTAGTACCTTTATCGGCTCCTCCTTTTCCTTGGGTTCTAGTTCTGAAGAGATGATTACTGATAACGTAGAATTGTCCCCAAGGAATGCACATTCTAAATATTTTGGTAACTTTTTTAATTCCAATTTGGGCGGCTCTTCGATGGAGGGTTTCTATTTTAATACGTCATCTTCTTCAATATTTTCTTCTTTCATTTGTCTGAATGATGATGTATTCAAACTGATCTCATTATCTTCATCTTCTTCCCCCTCTTCTTGAGGCGGACATAGTTCCATCGTGTCATCCTACAGGATTTCTTGTAATGAATTTTTAATAATATGATCAGTAGTGTCAACAAAATAACAGGAACCATCTTGCTCTTTAGAATATCGCATGGCATCATAAATTTGGAAAATAATTTCTTCATCACCTATCCTTAATGCTAGTTTTCCATCACCTACTTCAATAATAGCTCTAGCAGTAGCTAAAAAAGGATGCCCTAAGATTAAAGGGAAAATAATAGTAGTTTTCCATGTCTAACACAACGAAATCAATAGGGAAAATAAATTTATCAATTTTCACCAAGACATCTTCAATAACTCCTCTGGGATATTTAATAGATCTATCAGCTAATTGAATACTCATCCTAGTGGGTTTTGATTCCCAAGATCTAGCCGTTTAAACAATTGGTAAGGCATTAAGTTGATACTGGCGCCTAGGTCTGCTAATGCTTTCGTGATGTTTAAACTACTAAATAAGCAAGGAATAGTGAAACTCCTTGGATCTTTTAACTTCCATGGTAGTCTATTTTGGAGAAGGGCTGAACACTCTTCATTAAGTTCCACCTTTGATACTTCCTCAAGCTTCCTTTTGTTTGTGAGAAGTTCCTTTAAGAATTTTGCATACGTTGGTATCTGGGAAATAACTTCAACAAAAGGTAAGTTAATATGTATTTGTTTAAAGAGTTCAAGAAATTTACCGTATTGAGCATCCAATTTTTCTTTCTTCAATTTTTCTGGATATGGAATTTGTGTTCTATTCTCTTTAGGCAATGTATGGTCGTTCTCAACTTCTACACTTTTTTCTTGGTAACCTCATGTGGTGTCTTTCTTTGTGGCTCAACGAGCTCTTTACCACTCCTTAGTGTGACTGCCCTTACTTGCTCTGTGTCTTTGGAAAATAATTCCATTCGTATTTCACATACTATTTCAGTAAGTATTCTAACTGACGTAATGAGCTCTCCCACCTGAGTCTGGATTCCCTTGAGTGAGATTTGCTGTTCATCAAGTGTTGCTTCCGTCATTTGGAGACAAGAATCTGTAGTTGCCATGAATTTTGTCAACATCTCTTCAAGGTTTGATTTCTTTTCCTGTGGATAGGGCTGATTTTGGTAATTTGGAGGAGGTTGCTGCCTTTGATTTCATTTATTTCCTTGTCCTCCCCACAAAAAATTTGGGTGGTTCCTCCAACCTGCATTGTAAGTGTTACTATAAAGATTATTATTAGATCTGAAATTGTTACCTATATAGTTTGTCTGCTCGTTGTCTGCACCCGGTTGGTAGGGTGGGTACTCAGAATTTGCCACATTCCCGCTTGCTTCGCATTGCATGACTAGGTGTACCTGCGAAGAACATAAATTATCAAGCTTTTTATTCATTAACTCCACCTGCGTTGACAGCATTATCACTACGTCTATGTTAAAAACTCCGACTGATTTTGTCAGTTTAGCCCTTGTAATTTGCCATTGTTAGGTGTTCAATGACATCTCCTCAATAAAATTGCAAGCCACTTTAGGAGTTTTGTTATTCAAAGTTCCACTGGCTGATGAATCAATCATTTGCCTAGTTGGAGAATCCACACCATTGTAAAAAGTTTGGACTTGAAGCCACAAAGGTAATCCGTGGTGTGGATATCTTCTTAGGAGATCCTTGAATCTCTCCCATGCATCATATAATGTTTCTGCATCATTCTGCACAAAAGAATACTTTAAAAGAAATTTTTCAGTCATTTGATCCCATGTGGTGATTGACCCTCGTGGTAACGAGTTCAACCACTACTTTGATTTATTCCTTAATGAAAAGGGAATAACCGAAGACGTATGGCATCATCAGAAACGCCATTTATTTTGAAGGTATCACAGAATTCTAAAAAATTAGATATATGATTATTTGGATCTTCATCCTACAAACCATCAAATTGAACAAACTGTTGAATCATTTGTATTGTGTTAGGCTTTAATTCAAACTTATTAGCTGCTATAGCGGGCCTAACAATACTAGATTCTACTCCTGTCAAATTATGTTTAGCATAATCATACATAGTAGGCGGAGCATTCTATTCTTGCACATTTTGCGATGCATTGTTTTCGTCCATCCCTTCAGTGAGATTGGATTTGTCTTATTGTTCTTCTTTTTGGTAGTCTAGAGCTCGTCTAGTTTCTCTATGATTTTTTCGAGCGATAGCCTCGATGTCACTTTGGTATTCTAATGGTCCTCCCGGGTTTCTTCTAGTCATAAACTGGAGGTACCTGCTTGGAGAAGAAATAAAGAAATTTAGAAAAACAAAGATATATGTAGAAAAATAAGAAAAAATTAAAAAATTAAAAATAATGGCTAAAGTAATAGAAATAGAGCTTTCTTAATATTTTAGTGTTCCCCGGCAACGACGCCAAAAACTTGATCGTGTCAAACAAATCAAGTTTTAATATTTATAAAAGAATGATCGAACTCAGAGACTAACTTTGACAACGATAGAGGCAAGTGCACCTATCGAACAAAGAGTATAGTTTAGGCAAGAATATCTTATTGAACCCAAAGGAACCTAAAAGTACTACTACTCACTTTCTTTCTATTATTTAGCCTAAAATATGGAGTGATTGGTTTATGAAACTAATGAAAAACTAAACTAGATGCGAAGACAAAAGAATGAATTGGAGGAAGACTTTAGGAAAACTCTGTTGATGAAGACGATACCCCTAGGAAGAATCTACCTATGACTTCACTTATTATTTATTCCCCAAACCATATGATTTCCTTACTTAGCTTGATCCATGAGACTCCCTAACCTATATTAAACCCTCTCTCGAGGCAAATAACGTCTAACCTTAGGTTAATTAGTGGAACTCTCGTTCTCTTATAATAACCCCCTAAGGAAGTAGTAAATCGATTAATGGATTCCCATATTAGGTTTCACCCTAATCCGACAAAATCACGTAACCCTATCTCTAGGCGCCCGATCAACTCCGCTCAATTATGTTAGATCTACTCTTAGCGTGGTCTATTCTTCCTCCACCTCAAAGACATCGATTAGATTAAGCAACATAATTAAGAACAAACTAAGTACTTATCATGTAATTTAGAAATCAAATAACAAAATCCATCATAGGTTTCATCCCCTTCAGGTACCTGAAGGGTTTAGTTCATAACAAAGTAGGAAAACATCTCAAGAGAAAAGATAAAACAAAACATAAGAAATCCCTAAAACCTCCTGAAGGAATTGAAGGAGAGATCCTCCGTCTTGAATAGAGTTCTGGCTTTTGAGATGAACCAATTGGCTATCTTCAAGTGATTCCCTAAAAGATGAAAGCTTGACAAAAGCATCTGCCAAAAAGCTCCTTCCTTCAATGTCTACCTTGGGTTGTTTATATAGGCTTTTGAGATGCTTTACTTGTCTCCTAAGCACCTCTCTCAAGTAGAATTACTATTAAGATGTTTAAGTAGACATAGGAGTATGTTTCTTTGGATTCAAGCATCCAATTCCAAGTGAAATTACTCATTCCCGAGGCAGGGGTACACCCGTGGCACACGCCCGTGTAATTCAGGGTTGGGCCGTGCTTTGATTCTCTCTTTTTGGGCATGGCAGTGTAAGCCAGGATTCAGACCGTGCTTCAGGTCTATCGATTGGGACACGACCATGTAGATCACCAGGCACATCCGTGTGTGGTAAATGGGTGATGCACGATCGTGTGTGATGGATTTTAGGCCGTGCTCTAGGTAATCGACGAGGCACGGTCGTGTGAGCTTTGGGCCAGGCCGTGTCGACTTCTTGGGTTGGCCCAATTTAGTCTGTTTTAAGCTCGTTTTATGTTCTTTTTATCCTTAGGTGTTTTCCTGAGTATAAGACATGAAAAGAAAGGATTAAGAGCACCTTTTTGCATAAATCAATGATAATTCATCCAAAAGAATACTAAATGTGGGATTAAAATATGTTACTTTTATGGTTTATCATATGTGGAGTAGATGAAGAAGGAATTCTTGTACCTTAAACAGGGAAAGATGTCTGTAATGGAATATGAACGAGAGTTTGTTAGACTCAGTCGTTATGCCAAGAACATATTCTAATTAGAAAAAGAGATTTGTGACAAGTTTAATGGGGTCTGATAGATGAAATTAGTACTTTGGTAGAAACTTTAGAATGTAAAATTTTAGCAGCCATGAAAACTAAAGCTCACAAAATGGAAACATTTATTCAAGATAGGAGTAGGAACTTTGAAAGATAAACAATGAAACATTGAATGTCTAGCCCTCCACCTCCAACAAATTTCAAGAAGCCTAGAGATCAGACTTTTTCATCATCAAGAAGGGAATCACAACCTATGAGTTTCAGGAGTGATGAGAATAGTA
Source organism: Gossypium rotundifolium (assembly GCA_025506655.1). NCBI lineage: Eukaryota > Viridiplantae > Streptophyta > Magnoliopsida > Malvales > Malvaceae > Gossypium > Gossypium rotundifolium. The sequence continues at coordinate 114,317,007 of CP106734.1, read as the reverse complement.
GACCGATTGTTTGATGGCAAGCTCTGGGGGATCTAGAATAATGAGAATTTCTATCTGTGAGCACTATGGGAGAAATCATGGAGGAGAATGTTGGAGGCATTCTAGAGCATGTTTTGGATATGGATCCAAGGATCATTTGGTTAAGGATTATCCCTCAAAGGTAGAAGTAAGTACAAATCTCTGTTCGTAGTACTCAAAAGTTTCAACAAGAAACCAGGACTAAAGTAGCAACAAAGTCTAGGTCAATACAGGGGACACCAAGGAAAAGTTTTACTAATCCAAGCTTTGGAGTATCCACCCAAGCATATGTAATGAAGAAAAAAGAAGATGCTGATCTATTAGAAGTTATAATAGGTAAATTTTCTTTCCTCGGAAATAATATTTATACATTGATAAATGTAGAATAAGCTTATTCATATATAACTCATACCAACTTCATACCCATAAGGACATTATCATATGAATGACTCATATCCAACATTAGTCAACTTATCTAATCAACAACAAGACTATTAACCACATCCATCACATATCAAGCAAACATAAACCACATCACAAGGCATTTGCATATGCATATGAATAATCATGTAATCAACATAAGCCATCATTGATGGCTATATACAAATTGGACCATAACCATAAATGGCAAAGTCCCTATACATGCCATAAACTTAAAATACTTGCATTCACTTATACCCGAATGATAACTTGATAGTGTGATAGCATCTCCAGCGATCTCCAGCCTGAGCTAGGTAACTTAAACTATAAGAGATAGGAAAGGAAGGGGAGTAAGCAATAGAGCTTAGTAAGTTCATATGTAAATAATAAACAACTATTAACATTCATTTTCTTTATCCATCCATAAGAGTACTATTATTTCAATTTGCATTAGATCTCAAGTTTACCACTTATTCATTCATAGTGCTTACTCTTTTAACTTATAAACACCATTTACATGCCTTGGCATTGGCCTAACCACCCTAATCTCCCCGTTATAACATATCACATTATTTAGCGAGATATTTTAACTCTCTTAACAACATGCACATCATTTACGGGTAATCATAATTTCAACATATAGCTTAACAATCTTTCACTTATCTATAGCTCATATCTCTCTATGTTTTGATAATGACTTTAATTAACGATTACGACTGCCTTTCCTTTTTCTCATATCCAATGGATCACAATTTAAGCATATACATCGTACTATATCACAACGCAAAATAGACTCATAAGTCTAACATATGGTCATTTTCAAATCTTATCATGCATCCATTCATCATAAATGTAGATCATTGATCGCAAGATTATCAATATCTTGCAAGCATAACTTATTCGTGTACATTCTTACCAATGATTCATCATATACTAAATTCAATTCACTTGAGTTCTGTGTACATACCTGTACCACTTCATAACATAATCATAGCTTTCATATCATTGACGTAATCTTTAAATTACCCGTTGAACCGCTTGAATTACTAAAGGATACACGAAAAGTCTTTGCACATAAGTGCCACATATGTAGCTAAAGATACCTCATATCTCATATCACATAAATGCTCACTCTCGAGCTAATCACGGGCCTATTCACACAAGCTATTAGTCAAGACGTAGCTACATGGGATGCTCACACAAGCTGACAGGTACCCAAAACACATGCCGAGCTACCCAGCCACTGGTAGAACGTACAAGACCAGCACTCGAATTCACATAAACACATATCGCATATCTCATGAGCTCAACTCATATAGTTCCTAGTGACATGTCACTTGTATCTTATTCTATTCTTAAGGTTCAAACGAGATTTTTTTTCGTACTTATCAAAACTTTTCGATTCCATAGAATTAATCATTCATTCCGAACATTAACGAAGCATTTAAAATAAAAATACAAACACAATAATACATTGTTCACATACGAACTCACCTCGATACCAAAAAGGTAAAAGGGACCTAATCATCAATTTCTCTTTTTTTCCCCGTTCTAGGTTCGAACCTCATTTTTTTTTATCTATAACATCACATTTAGTCTATTTATTAGTCTCATTATTCAATGTGATGCAAAAATCACATTATGGAAAACTTACGTTTTTGCCCCTAAAGTTTCACATATTTATACTTTTGCCACTAGGCTCGTAAAATGAAATGTGTTCAATTTCTTTGTTACCCAAGCCTAGATAAATCACTTTCATGCTTATAGAAGCCCACATTTTTCACTAAAACACACTTTTATGACATATTTTATAACTTTTACAAATTAATCCTTTTAGGCATTTTTACCGAAAATCACTTAGTAAAAGTTATTTCTCTAACCATAAACATGCATAATCTACCATTAAACATTAAAACACACAAACTTCTAGCATGGTTCAAACCCTATTCCTTCATCATATCTCAAATAAATGGTAGAAATACGTAGATCATTTTACAAGGATTTCAAAAACGTGAAAATCATTAAAAATAGGGCAAGAATGGACTTACTATGGAGCTTGGAAAGCTTGAACAAAACCCTAACCGTGGTGTCTATGCAAGTTTTAGCCAAGAGAGGAAGAAGATGGAAATTTTTTTTGGCTATTTTGGCTTTTTAATTCTTTTAATTACTAAATGGCCAAATTGCCCCTAACTTAAAATATTCTATTTCACCTATTTCATGTCCATTTTTGTCCAAAAATTATCCAATGGTATAATTACCAACCAAGGACCTCTAATTTAAAATTTCATAGCGATTGGGCACCTTTAGCTTCTAGAACTCAAGTTTTGTAGTTTTGGTGATTTAATCATTTTGACTAAATTAAGTGCCCAAACGTCGAAATTTTCTAACAAAATTTTCACAAAATCATTCTTTGAAACTATAGACCATAAAAATAAAATAAGAATAAATTTTCTTACGTCAAATTTGTGGCCTCGAAACCACTGTTCTGACTAGACCCAAAATTGGGCTATTACAGAACGTATTAAAGTTGATCCTGATAAGGTAAAAGCAATGCTTGAATGGAATCTGCCCAAGAATATTACCAAAGTTTGCAATTTTTTAGGTCTAGAAGGCTATTATAGAAGGTTTGTGAAAGGTTTCACAATTTTGGCAACTCCCCTCACTCATTTGTTGGAAAACAAACAAAAGTTTGAATGGATTGATGATTGTCAGCAAAGTTTTAAAAATTTTAAAACAATCTTAACTGAAGCACACGTCTTAGCTCAACCTGAATTTGGCATGGAGTATGCTGTTTAAACTGATGCATCTTTGAATGGGTTTGCATGTGTGCTTATGCAGAAGGGTAAAGTTGTGGTGTATGCATCGCGCCAACTCAAGCCACATGAGAGGAACTATCCAACCCATGATTTGGAGATGGAAGTAGACATTTTGGCAGTAAAGATATGGAGACATTATCTATACTAGGAAAGGTGTCATGTGTTCTTTGATCACAAGAGCTTAAAGTATTTGATGACGCAAAAAGATTTGTATCTATGCCAAAGACGGTGGATGAAACTTCTGAAATATTATGATTTGGCCATATAGTATCGCCCTTGGAAAGCTAATATTGTGGCTGATGCTTTAAGTAGCTGATGCTTTAAGTAAAAAAATGGCAACATTAACATCCTTACAAGCAAGAGTAAGTATGGTTGATGATGGATCATTGTTGGTAGAGCTAACTGTTAGACCAAATTTATCTCTCAATTTCTAGAAAAATAGATGAAAGATCAGTAGTGTGATATGTATAAGTAGCAAATAATATTTGATAATGTAGCAAACTTCGGTTTGGGTAAAGATGGTGAACTGAGGTTTATGGGAAGAATATATGTACCAGTTGAGAATAGTTTAATACAAGAATTGCTCAGAGAGGTTCATCAAGGACCCTTATCACTCCATTCAAAATGTGTCAAGATGTATCGAGCTTTGAAAAATCTATATTGGAGGCTTGGAATGAAGATAGAAATCACAAAATATGTTTCAACTTGTTTGACTTGTCAATGAGTTAGAGCAAAGCATCAAGTTCCTTTAGGTAAGTTGTATCCCTTGGAGATACCAGAATGGAAATGGGATAGAATCATTATGGATTTTCTATCAGGACTTCCTCTCATTCCATTAAAAAAGAATTCAGTTTTGGTGATTGTGGATCAGTTTACTAAATCAACTCATTTTCTGCCTGTACACACCACTGATTCATTGGAAAAGTTAGCTGAACTCTATATTTTTCAGATAGTACACCTTCATGGAATTCCATCTTCCATAGTTTCTGTGATTGTGGATCGATTTACTAAATCAACTCATTTTCTGCCTGTACACACCACTGATTCACTTGAAATGTTAGTTGAACTCTATATCTTTCAGATAGTACACATTCATGGAATTCCATCTTCCATAGTCTCAAACAAAGATCAAGATTCTAGAAACAACCGCAATAATTGTTGGGAACCAAGCTACAATTTAGTACTGCTTTTCATCCGTAGATAGATGGTCAGTCTGAAAGAGTCATTCAAGTCTAGGAGGATATGCTAAGAAATTGTGTGATTGAATTTGGAATGAATTGGGAAAGATATCTTTATTTGGTTGAATTCACATATAATAACAGCCATCATGCCAATTTGGGTATGTCGCCATTTGAAGTTATGTATGGTAGAAGATATAGAATGCCTACTTGTTGGATGGAGCTTAGTGAAAGGAAAGTTTTAGGTCTCGAGTTAGGTCACGAAATAGAAGATTTTTTTGCCATCTGTAGTTATCTGAAAGTTGCCCAAGATCGTAAGAAATATTATGCTGATCTAAAGAGTAAAGAGGTCTCATTTGAAGTTGGTGATTCTTAAAAGTTTCTCCATGGTAGAAAATTATAAGATTTGGTCAGAAAGGAAAGTGAAGCCCACGATTTGTAGGACCATATGAAATTTTAGAGCAAGTTGGACCAGTGGAATATAGGTTGGCTTTACCTCTAGAGTTACCAAATATTCACAATGTTTTTCATGTTTCTATGCTGAGAAGATATCGATCAAATCCAGATCACGTTGTATAGATTGAAGATTAAAATGTGGAGCCAAATCTGTTATATGAAGAAGAGCCTATTTGTATATTTGCAAGAGAAGTGAAAGAGCTAAGGAATAAGAGGATTCCATTGGTAAAATTATTATGAAGAAATCATAATACAGAAGAAGCTACTTGGGAAAGAGAAAGTTTCATGAAAGAGAAGTATCTTCAGCTTTTCACAGGTATAAATTTCGAGGATGAAATTTTCTAGGTGGGAGAGATTGTAACAGCTCGCCTGGTGGAGTCTCAATAGTCAATTGCTGTTTGATGTATATATGGTAGATTAAGGATATATTTGTGTAAGTAAAGTAATTCTCCATATGGTGAACTTTTAATTTTGGCGAGCTCTAAAGTTTGTCAGAATTTTCTATTAAGTATCCGCCCACCCCAGATGCTTTGGGCGAACTTGTTAAGTTTGTAGTTGTTTAGATTTATTTATTATTTTTGTGTACGATGATTTAGTTTGTAACATCCTGAATTAATGGGCCTATGCGCCTAGTGTGTGTATATATTTAAGGTGTTAATTTAACTGTTAGTGGTCCAAGTTGGGCTCAGAATGTGGTCAATGCCTTGGTGAATTCTTGTTTGGGCACTATAAGGTTTAAAAGGTGGTATCTGTGTTTAAAATATCAAAATGGGCTTGTGGCCCAATGGTCAGTGACTCCACTTAGGGAGTAAGGAGGTGACGCCATACAAGGGGAGTAAGGGGCCCAAATTTAAGTTTTATGGAGCCCAATCTTTTTTTAATTTAAGTTAACTAATTTTCTGCATTAGGGTTAGGTGCAGTAGATAGCTACAAGGCTTAAATGTAGGAGGATATATGAATAGGATAATGTAGATATTATAGTTGATAGTACGAAAGATACAAGGGGAAAAAGATAGGAGCTATCTGCAAGGCTAGGTGTTACCGAAATTCCATCACCTAGAGGAGTGAAGAAATCGGCTTCTTCAATGGCAAGGGGTGCCGAAATTTCCATGCTATTTGATTAATTGATTGGTTATTAGGAAGGGTGTTTTTGATTTTAAGCAGTAGGTGCCGAAATCTTTTATAAATAGAGGGGATATCTCTTCAATTCCGGCATTTGGAACCCTATTCTTTTCTTCTTTTCTTGTGCCAAAATTCTCAGTATTCCTCTGAAATTATTTTCTTTTGATTTCTTCAAAAGCCGAAACCTCTCAATCTTCTCAACATCTTCCCTTTCAAAAGCCAAAATCCTGAATTCTTTTCTCATCTCCATAGCCAAATATACCCTATTCCTTCTGTCGATTCCCTCAATTAAAAGCCGAAACTACTTAGATCTCTTCTTATTTTCTTCTCTTCTTGATCTCCTCAAAAGCCTAGAATTCCTAAGAGTTGCCAAATTTCCTGTAAAGGTAAGTGTTGGCCAGTGCTATTATTCTTGTTATTTTTTGGATTTTAAGCCAAAACCGAATGGCTAGATGGTGTTTAGGACCATCCTTAATTGACATTCTCTTTCTGATCTCGTGTTCTCTTTCTTTGGGCAGCATTCCAAGATTTGTAAGGAATCAAATCGCCTAGGATTCTACGTCGAGTTGGCAAGCATTTGAATCACATTTTTGGGATTTAAGGTAAGATGGTTTTCTCTAGATTTTCATTAGATTCATTTATCGTATGTGAGATCTTAACTTCATGATGTGGAGTAACGACCATGTGTTGTGATAGTGGTTCTGACAAAGACTTATGACGGATTTAAATATGGATCAGGCGAAGGAGAGAATCCCTAAGTTTAAGAAACAAGCAGGAACCGCCGTTCGAGATTGGCCACCTAGTTGTGGACCGGCTTCTGAACAACACCTTAGGCAGATAGCGGGGTGTTGGCTACGGATAGTGTCGACTTAGAGGGTCTCGTTCTAACGGTAATAAAGTGTGTATATCTCTAACACACACTTTCTAATTGTTCTTTATGTGTTATAGGCTAAAAAGCCAGAAAGTGGCTGTGTAGACAGCCGAATAAAGCCCTAAAAGGGTTAGGCAAGGATGCCAGGTACGCAATCATAGAAATCACTATGTATGACAAAATATATGAAAGTCTGTATGATGTTTTCCTTATGTATGTATGCATGGGGGGAATATGATAAAGAGGGGAAGTGCATGATGGGTCACATGATGACCGGTGGTAGAAATCCCACGAATATAAACATGGGTCACATGGTGACCGATGGTAGAAATCCCACAAATAAAATGTTAGGTCACACAGTGATCGGTGGCAATGCCACGTTTAATGATTTCTGAATAACAGAAATAGGAAGTTAGGCTATTGTTATGGTGTGTAGCGGATGGAGGGTTGATTGTAGAAATCCCTAAGGAGTGACGGTTGGTACGGGTTGGTGTGTAGAGGATGGAATTCTAGGATGGGTTGGGCCATTCATTATGTATTGTTTAACATGTAATATGATTGTTGCCTCTATGTATGGGCCTAGGCCCATAATGTGTTTGTCGGCCTCAAGTCAGTGTGTTCGGGATTTATACACTGAGTCTTGGTGACTCAAGCTTTCATTTTCTCTACTCTTTCAGATGAGCAGTAGGGGCTATCAAGACTATTACTATTTCCATAAACTATTTTTTGTTTTAGTTTTCATTTATGTTTTAATTTTTGGGAACATCTTTGTGTAATAAGGCCTCCATAAGTTAGATTCTGATTTATTATCTTGTTATGTTGGGTTTTTACAAACTTATGTTTTTTTAAAGTTTTAAATATAAAATAAAATGATAAACGGGCTTTTCAAAACCAATCAACACAAGTATTAAAGTTATTTTGCAAAACCTCACATTTAACGGACTATTCGGCTAAAATAAGCTAAGTTTTTCCAAAACCCTTCAGAGTAAAGTTTTTAAGATTTAACTTGTAGCATACCAGATCTGGTAATGACGTTTGGGCCGGGTTTGGGGTGTTACATTTTGGTATCAGAGCCCATTTCAAAACTCAGGCTGTGAAATGGGTCTAGTGATGTTTTAACATGGATTTGAAAAAATTTAGAAAGATATGGCCTTCGAGTCTACCGACACCCGATCCACGTAGGTAAGTACCTTAACTCTTATTGTGATATACTTATTGGGATGATGGGCTTTATGGCCATACACTAGGATAATAATAGTGATGGACTCTAGGCCTAGTTAAACAACTCTTCAATTACATAAGATTTAAATCCAACCAAACAAACCTGTGAACAAGTCACGAGATTAGGGTGTGGCAACAGGCATACTCATGTCTAGGATTGGATTCAGGGAGAGCTTGGTATTTAAGCAGTCCTAGTGACTCACCTCCTCTTCGCTAGAATCCTACCTGATGCGTAGTGACTGTTCACCTTAGCCATGGGGACTTGTTGACGGGCCAAAATTTATAATTAAAACCCGAGAAGGACCAGCCACCCTATTTTGTTAAAATTACTAAAAAACCTCTAGTTTTGAAAATTTCTAAAATACCCCTGATTTGTAAAATTACTAAAATACCCCTGATGTGTAAAATGACCAAAATACCCCTAATTTGTAAAATTACCGAAATACCGCCAGACCCCCCAAACTACCAAAATACCCTTGTCCTAAAAAATCAACAAGAAACCCTATTTTGAAAAAAATTATTACAAAAATACCCTTGTATGATAAAATTACAAAAATACCCCTGGGTAGTGAAATGACGAAATACCCCTAAGTGAGGAATGTGAGTTCATGAATGTTTGCTTGTGTGGTTGATGAATGTATGTGATGCTCTGATTGATGTGAAATGAATGAGAATTCTAGAATTAGGAATACAGACTCAATGACTGAACTTGTAGATAGAATACGAATTCGAAAGAACCACTATTAAAACTGCTTTCCATAAGACCGTCCGTCATTAATCAGTGGAAGAAAACTAATAAATCATAACATTTTTAACCGGATAAATCGTGAACGGTAGAATGAGCACTAGAGGATGTGATGTGTATGGCTGAGGTAGAGGCAGGATTACCGTGTCAGAACCCGTAGGGTCTGGTCACGAGTCCGAGAATGAGGTACCAGTGCCACCAGCTGTGGAGGATGAATTTCAAGATCAGACGACCGGAGATGATGCTGTATCGCAGGCTATGTTAAGGGTTTTGGAGTGAGTTGCTGGAGTAGGTGTGGGCATAGGAGCCCGAAAATCTGTGCTGAAGCGACTTAGGAGCAACGGGGAAGAAGTGTTTAGGGGAATCTTTGGTATAGCCTCGAGCTCAGCTGAGTATTGGTTAGGGGCGATTGAATGCATAATGGACGATCTGGATCTCACGAAGGAGGAGAAATTGAATGGAGTTATCTCTCTCTTGAGGGATGAAGCCTACCAATGGTAGCTCACGGTTAAGGATGGTACGGTGGCTGACCGCATCACATGAGAGTTCTTCAAAATAGTGTTTCAGAACAAGTACGTTGGATCAAGCTATGTGGATGCATAGCGCAGAGCATTCTTGAACCTGGTTCAAGGAAGTAGGTTCGTAGCGGCGTACGAAGTGGAATTCTTACGCTTGAGCCATTATGCTCGAGGATAGTGGCCACAGAGCATGAGCGGTGTGTTCAGTTTGAGGATGGCCTGAAGGATGAATTACGGTGTTGATAGCTCCGTAACGAGAGCGAAAATTTATGGTACTTGTGGAGAAGGCTAAAAGTGCGGAGGAGGTGAAACAGACGAAAAAGCTGAACCAAGATAGAGATAGGGGTGGAGGTAAGAGAAACTTCGGATCATCGGGGACAAATAAGAGTAATCAGAAAAGACCTAGGCCAGATGGGTCGAGACAAGATAATAGACCTACTGCTACTAATCAGACACCGAAGTGTGCTCAATGTAGTAAATCCCATGCAGGTGAGTGAAGAGCGGGCAGTGGAAAGTGCTTTAGGTGTGGGTCTTTTGACCATCAAGTTAGGAAGTGTCCACACCAAGGGCAATGAGGGCCCACGGGTCAAGGGAATGTCCACTGGCGAGAGGAGGTTGTGGGGCGCCTAGAGGTGGTAACGATTTGGTCGGGGCCGTGGAGCAGCAGGCCGAGGGGCCGAAAACACTGAAGCGAGACAGTCGAGGTTAGTCTATGCTGTCAGATGTCGAGAGGAGGCTGATGTACCAGATGTTATAACCGGTACGTTCTTAATTTTTGGTTTGCCCTATATTGCATTAATTGACATCAGATCGACACATTCATATGTTGCTAGTAGGGTATCTGAAACTTTAAGTGTAGATGCTGAGGTTTCCTCTAGGGAAATGGCTGTAGTAAGCCCATTAGGACATTCTGTGGTGGTAAATAAGCTTTATCGGGAAATACCTTTAGAGGTTGAGGGGATAGTTTTCTGAACAGATCTAATGGAATTACCGTTCGGGGAGTTTGATTTAATCCTAGGCATGGATTGGCTTGTGAAGTATCAAGCTAATCTAGATTGTGCAGCTAAGCGTATGGTGTTAAAAACCCTTGAGGGTGACAAAGTGTTGTTAATAGGAGAAAGGGGAACCGTCTGTCGAACATGGTAACCACCCTAAGAGCAGAAAGGATGGTGAGAAAAGGGTGTGAGGCAGTCTTAATGTTTGTTCGTGCTATGAAAGCTAAGGAACTAACAGTGGGAGACGTTAGGATGGTAAAGGAATTTCTTGATGTTTTCCCCGAAGAGCTTTTGGGATTACCTCCGGATCATTAAATGGAGTTTGGAATCGATCTTTTTCTGGGAACAACATCAGTATTGATAGCTCCATAACGAATGGCACCAAAGGAGTTGGTGGAGTTGAAAGCGTAGATTCAAGAGTTGTTGGACAAAGGGTTTATTCGACCTAGTGTGTCACGTGAGGAGCACCGATTTTATTCGTTAAGATGAAGGATGGGTCAATGTGTATGTGTATTGACTATCGCCAGTTGAATAAGTTAACGATCAAGAACAAGTATCCGTTGCCCAAGATCGATGACTTGTTCGATCAGTTGAAGAGGGCCTCAGTCTTTTCGAAGATAGATCTGAGGTCAGGGTATCATCAGCTTAAGGTTAAGGAGGCTGATATTCATAAGACAACCTTTAGGACTTGTTATGGTCACTATGAGTTCATGATAATGCCATTTGGGTTGACCAACGCCAGCAACATTTATAGATATGATGAATCGAGTGTTCCAACCCTACCTAGATCGGTTTGTCATGGTTTTTATTGATGACATCTTGGTTTATTCAAGATCGGGGGAGGAGCATGACTCACATCTGTGAATAGTTCTGCAGATTCTAAGGGAAAAGCAATTGTATGCCAAATTTAGTAAGTGTGAATTTTGGCTGAAAGAGGTTACTTTTCTAGGGCACATTGTGTCAGCTGAGGGGATTAGGGTAGACCCTCAAAAGATTGAAGCGGTGTTGGAGTGGAAATCGGCTAAGTCCGTGGCCGAGATTCAGAGTTTTTTGGGTCTGGCCGGATACTATCGAAGGTTCATCGAAGGATTCTCTTTAATTGCGGCACCATTGACCAAGTTGTGACGGAAAGGAGTTCCATTTGTTTTGTCTGGTAAGCAACAAGAGAGTTTCGAGAAGTTAAAAAGGATTTTGACGGAAGCTCCGGTGTTGATTCAAATTTGAGGTCGGGAAGGAATTTGTGATTTATTGTGATGCTTCACACACGAGATTAGGATGTGTGTTGATGCAAGATAGAAAGGTTGTAGCATACGTATCTCGGCAGTTAAGACCGCATGAAGCAAATTATCCCACCCATAACTTGGAATTGGCGGTAGTGGTCTTTGCTTTGAAGATTTGGAGGCATTATCTTTGCGAGGAGAAATCTGCCATTTTCACTGATCATAAGAGTTTGAAGTATCATTTGACTCAGAAGGAGTTGAATTTAAGACATAGGAGGTGGATCGAGTTGTTAAAGGATTATGATTGTTCGATAGAGTATCATCCGTAAGGCCAATGTGGTGGCAGATGCTCTAAGCTGTAAGGTGACCTCTGACTTGAGAGCGATGTTTGCTCACTTTAGTCTATACGACGATGGGAGTTTATTGGCGAAACTTCAAGTGAAACCCTCATGGGTCAGTCTGGTTAAGGAAAAGCAGTAAACGGATGAGTTGCTGAAGGGGAAGGTTCCGGATAGAGCAAGTGAAAAACCAACGGAGTTTAGTATGAATGAGGAAGGTCTATTATGTTTCCAAGGGAGAGTGTACATGCCGAGGGATCCTGAGTTGAGGCTACGATTTTGCAAGAAGTGCATAGTAGTCCATATGTTGTGCATCCCGGAGGGAGTAAGATGTATCGAGATTTATGAGAATAGTTTTGGTGGCCGGGCTTGAAACAAGAAGTGACCAAAGTAATGGCGAAGTGTTTAACTTGTTAGCAAGTAAAGGCAGAGCATCAGTTACCATCTGGGTTGTTACAACCGGTGAAAATCCCTCAGTGGAAATGGGAAGGAATCACAATGGGAAGGATTCAATTTAGGTGATCGTTGATCAGTTTTAGAAGTCTGCTCATTTTGTACCAGTTCGGGTCGACTATTCCTTACAATGGTTGGCTAAGCTATATATAGTGGAGATTGTGAGGTTGCATGGAGTACCTGTGTTGATTATCTCGGCCGAGATCCTAGGTTTACATCTAAGTTTTGGAGGGCATTGCATCAAGCATTGGGTACGAAGTTGAATTTTAGTACAGCGTTTCATCCTAAGACCGATGGATAGTCGGAGCGGGTGATTCAGATCTTGGAGGACATGTTAAGGGGGTTGTGTCATAGATTTCAGAGGTAGTTGGGAGGACTTCCTGCCATTGGCGGAGTTTGCGTACAACAACAGTTACCAATCAAGTATTCGAATGGCGCCCTATGAAGCTTTGTATGGGCGAAAGTGTCGTACCCCTACTTGTTGGACGGAATTAGGGGAAAATCAAATTTTGGGTACAGAATTGGTCACTGAGATGGAGGAGAAGGTGAAACTGATTCGGGCTAGACTAAAGGAGGCGGTGGATAGACAGAAGTCCTATGCTGACTTAAAGCGTAAGGACATAGAGTTTGCAGTAGGTGACAACGTATTCTTAAAGGTTTCGCCATGGAAAAAGGTGCTAAGATTTGGGAGAAAGGGGAAATTAAGTCCCCACTTCATTGGACCTTATCGGGTGCTGAAACGAGTAGGACCAGTGGCATATCAATTTGAGTTACCTTCGGAGCTAAGTCAAATTCATAATGTATTTCACGTCTCTATGTTAAGACGTTACCGTTTGGATCCATCTCATGTAGTACCTGTGGAGGAAATTGTGGTAAGACCCGATCTATCCTTCGAAGAGGAACTAGTGGAAATTCTGGATCATGATATCAAGGTGTTGCGAAGGAAAACGGTTCCATTGGTTAAGGTGCTGTGGTGGAACTAGGGTTCTGAAGAGGCAACTTAGGAACCAGAAGAAGCGATGCGACAACAATACCCTCATCTTTTCTGATCAGGTAATTTTGAGGTGAAATTTCTTTAAGGGGGTAGAACTGTAACATCCTGAATTAATGGGCTTATGCGGCTAGTGTGTATATATTTAAGGTGTTAATTTAACTGTTAGGGGTCCAAGTTGGGCTCAGAATGTGGTCAAGGCCTTGGTGAATTCTTTCTTGGGTACTATAAGGTTCAAAAGGTGGTATCTGTGTTTAAAATATCAAAATGGGCTTGTGGCCCAATGGTCAGTGATGCCACTTAGGGAGCAAGGAGGTGACCCCATACAAGGGGAGTAAGGGGCCCAAATTTAAGTTTCATGGAGCCCAATCTTTTTTAAATTTAAGTTAGCTAATTTTCGGCATTAGGGTTAGCTGGAGTGGACAGCTACAAGGCTCAAATGTAGGAGGATATATGTATAGGATAATGTAGATATTATAGTTGATAATATGAAAGATACAAGGGGAAAAAGATAGGAGCTATCTGCAAGGCTAGGTGTTAGCTGAAATTCCATCACCTAGAGGAGTGAAGAAATCAGCTTCTTTAATGGCAGGGGGTGCCGAAATTTCCATGCTATTTGATTAATTGATTGGTTATTAGGAAGGGTGTTTTCGATTTTAAGCAGTAGGTGCCAAAATCTTCTATAAATAGAGGGGATATCTCTTCAATTCTGACATTTGGAACCCTATTCTTTTCTTCTTTTCTTATGCCGAAATTCTCAGTATTCCTCTAAAATTCTTTTCTTTTGATTTCTTCAAAAGCCGAAACCTCCCAATCTTCTCAACATCTTCCCTTTCAAAAGTCGAAATCCTAAATTCTTTTCTCATCTCCATAGCCAAAATTCTGCCAATTTCCTCAACTGAAAGCCGAAACTACTTAGATCTCTTCTTATTTTCTTCTCTTCTTGATATCCTCAAAAGTCGAGAATTCCTAAGAGTTGCCGAATTTCTTGTAAAGGTAAGTGTTGGCTAGTGCTATTATTCTTCTTATTTTTCGACTTTTAAGGCAAAGCCGAATGGCTAGATGGTGTTTAGGACCATCCTTAGATTGACGTTCTCTTTCTGATCTTGTGTTCTCTTTCTTTGGGTGGCATTTCGAGATTTGTAGGGAATCAAATCACCTAGGATTCTAAGTTAGAAGTTGGTAAGCATTCCAATCATGTTTTCGGGATATAAGGTAAGATGGTTTTCTCTAGATTTTTATTAGATTCGTTTATCATATCTAAGATCTTAACTTCATGATATGGAGTAACAACCATGTGTTGTGATAGTGGTTTTGACAAGGACTTATGACGAATTTAAATATGGATCAGGCAAAGGAAAGAATCTCTAAGTTTAAGAAACGAGCAGCATCTGCAGTTTCGAGATTGGCCACCTGGTTGTGGATCGACTTCTAAACAATAGCTTAGGCAGATAGTGATGGTGTTGACTACGGATAGCGTCGACTTAGAGGGTCTCATTCTAACGGTAATAAGGTGTGTAGATCTCTAACACACACTTTCTAATTGTTCTTTATGTGTTATGGGCTAAAAAGCTAGAAAGCGAATAAAGCCCTAAAAGGGTTAGGCAAGGATGCCAGGTACGCAATCATAGAAATCACTATGTATGACGAAATATATGAAAGTCTGTATGGTGTTTTCCTTATGTATGTATGCATGGGGAAATATGATAAAGAAGGAAGTGCATGATGGGTCACATGATGACCGGTGGTAGAAATCCCACGAATATAAACACGGGTCGATGGTGACCGTGGTAGAAATCCCACAAATAAAATGTTAGGTCACACAGTTGATCGGTGGTAATGCCACGCTTAATGATTTCTAATAATGTAAATGCATGCTCAAATTGGCGTTATGGTGTGTAGTGGATGGAGGGTTGATTGTAGAAATCCCCAAGGAGTGACGGTTGGTACAGGTTGGTGTGTAGAGGATGGAATTCTAGGATGGGTTGGGCCATTCATTATGTATTGTTTATCATGTAATATGATTGTTGCCTCTATGTATGGGCCTAGGCCCATAATGTGTTTGTGGGCCTCAGGTCAGTGTGTTCGGAATTTATACACTGAGTCTTGGTGACTCACGCTTTCATGTTCTCTACTCCTTCAGATGAGCAGTAGATCGTGGACATGGGAGCTGAGACGGACTCGAGGGGCCATCAAGACTATCACTATTTCCATAGACTATTTTTGGTTTTGTTTTTCATTTATGTTTTAATTTTTGGGAACATCTTTGTGTAATAAGGCCTCCATAACTGAGATTCTGACTTATTATCTTGTTATGTTGGGTTTTTACAAACTTATGTTTTTTTTAAAGTCTTAAATATAAAATGAAATGATAAACGGGCTTTTCAAAACCAATCAATGCAAGTATTAAAGTTATTTTGCAAAACCTCACATTTAATGGACTATTCGACTAAAATAAGCTAAGTTTTTCCAAAACCCTTCAGAGTAAAGTTTTTAAGATTTAACCTGTAGCATACCAAATCCGGTAATGACGTATGGGCCGGGTTTGGGGTGTTACATGGTTAGTCAAGTTGAGATTTAGTTGAAATGAACTAGACTACTATAGTTTATAAGAGTTAAAACTTGTTAAGTGCACTTAATCACGAGAATCAAGAGTATTAGTGAAATTTTTTTATTTTTCCACTAATCCTTGTCTCTGTTGCTTAAGTATATAAGAATAATGGTGGTCTTTCTGAAACACCTTTACATCTTCTTTCTTAATTTTCTTTTTAAATCCTTGAAAATACCTAAGTTTAGAAGAAATTCATCAAAATGAAGGTTTCCAGTATTTAGCTAACATCTATGTTAGTACCAGCTCTTTGGTAAGTAATGGTAAACCCTTAGGTTATTATTGAAGTCATTTATTTGTTTTTCATAATGCAAGCACAAATGTTAGAATAGTGTGTGAGGAAGGAAGCTTTCTAATTCTGGATTAAGTATTATCGATTCTTGCATACATGTTAAGTTTGATAGATTGATGATCTGATGTGTAGAATTATCTTTCTTTTAGTTCAAGAAGCTAATGAGGGTCCAAACAATAAAGGCAACGGACCTGCTATGTAGATTTTTGCTAGAGTTTCTGGTAAGTTATTTATGACTTCCATGTGTTATAACTTTCATTATTATATAACCTGTGTAATCTAAGAACAATCTTCAGATATGCATGAAGGGTGTATGTATGGGTAATGTTGTCTAGTGTTGTCAGTTTGAGTTCAGTCTATCTGTGTTATGAAGTAAGTTTCATCCTTCATGCTTAAGCCACTACCATCTATTTATGATATATGAGATATGATCTGTGGTGATGGAGAAGAGGAGATATGTTTGTGTAGCCTCTTATAGGGCAACTATATTGCAAACTGGACTGGTAGATCACGATAAAAAATGATATTCTAAATGAGAACGATGTGAGGAGTTAAGGGGGAGTATGTATGTGAATGAGACTGTATGATATGTTTCTAAATCTAAATTATGGGTATGTGGATAGCATGAAGATGGGTTGTCTAAGTTTTGTCAAGTTGGCACACAATATATGCCCATGTGTTAAGTAAATTGGTGTACTAAGTATGTATGTGTTCTATACACGTCATTAGGTGTACTATGAATGTAACACCCCAAACCCGGCCCAAAACACCACGGCCGAATTCAGAATGTCACTAGAGTAGTTGCTAAAAAGAAGAATTTAATTTGGAAGTAAGAACAACTTAGGGGTTTTAAAACATAGGTCTTAAATACGTTTAAGTCGATATTTGGAAACGGAAGTTTTATGGGAAATGAGTTGTTTATGAGAAATCCGGACTTGAAAACTTTATTTCGATGTTTGAGTCATAAAAGCTTTATAGTTATTTTTAGTTAATATTTTAATACTAACTCCAACTTAAAACCATAAATAAAATCCCAAAACAATTGAAATGGCTTTATTACAATAAAATCTATTCCAAAAAGTACTTGAAAATCTAAAATATAAACTTAAAGAAATAAAAGCAGCATCTGCATGGCCACCTTGAGACCCTCCGGCCCGGTCCAAGAATCATGTATCACCTGCATTGTTTTAGGAAAATAGAGTGAGTCAAACCGACTCAGTGTGCAATTATTCCACATGTTTCCACAAATGGGCTTGGCCCACTACCACACTAATCCACATACCACACATAAAGATGCAACATGTTAACCCACCCCAACCTAGTATCCAATCGCTACACACCCCCGTATCCTACCACCACACACCAGGGGATTACTAAATCGACCCTCCATCCGCTACACACCTCTTTGGCAGTCATGCTGCTCAAAGTTCATTTAGTGGTCTAGCCACTGGTCCACGTGATTAAAATCACAAATATCCACAGTGTGACTCGAGGTCATCACCAATCCACGATGAGGCATGAAGCCAACATCAACCCACGATGCAGCTCAAGGCTAACATCAACCACGTACATAAATGTACACTTTTTCCTTCTTTATACATATCCTGATCCTATGCACATGCATTACATATTATGATGAAATGACAACATACTCATTATGAACATATCAGATATGCATACATAACATGCTTACCACAATTTCACATTACATACATATATCCATCCAAAATTTCAATATCAGAGAGTTACTAACCTGGTACCGGACTACCCCAATATGGGTAATAACATCACCACAGCCACTATTTCGGCTACCACACATGTTTCATTTTATAATTAAAGTAAATATGCAAACAGTGTGTTAATTACACACCTAAAAACCTGAAGAACTAAACTCTCGACCTCCCTAACGTCCTCACTCGAAGCGATCACAGTGATCGGCTTATCGATGTCGGATGCTCGCCACGTACCAAGGCCAATCCTGCATCACCAAACCGACTGCTTCTTGAACTTACGGTAGGGACTACGTGCCCAACCCTTTCTCCACTTGGCTGGCATTCGGTTCCATGAAAAAAAGTCTTGGTCAAGACTCTTGTTAACACATTAAATCGAATAATAGCGACGACCATAAAATACTGAGAATAGAATACTCCTTATCGAAACTGACTAAATCCTAGAACTATACGTTTGAACCTAACAATCTGCTGAAAACCCCTGCATAAGTAATGTTAGAATCGGCTCTAACACATATGAACACATGAAATGGCCTTCGCCCAACGATATACCCCGCTTACCTCGATCGCTAAAATCCTGAAAGATCTCTACTCCCTTAACGTTAGCCCAACTGAGATCCCGAAACCAATCCTCTATGGATTCGGCCACACATGAGCAACAAAGTTAGCTATTGGTTTCGGCAACCAAAGAAAGAAAAGAAAGTGATCCAAATAAAAGAGAACTCCTTACCAACGAATACTAACCCGATTTGAGAAGATTGATAGGAGACGTACGATGACACCCCCTCTACAGGCTCTAACAGATTCGGCTTAGGTAAGAAAAGGTTATTCAGCTTCTGATGATGATGAACTTGGTGAAAGAAAAGAGAAAGTTTAAGGTTAAGAGATTCGGCTAGAGAGACTTTAAGAAAGAAAGAATGAAACTTGAAGTGAAAAAGGAGAAGATATGGCACTTTCGGCTTTTGAAGATGAGAAGGAAAAGATGAGTAAAAGTGACCCTAACTGGCCTTCTATGTTTCGGCTAGAGAGTCAAAAAGAGAGGAAGAAAATTGAGATACTAAAAATGTTTTTCAGTACAAAAGAGATTAAGGAGAAAAAGAATTAAATTTCGGCACCTAACCCCCTATACATGACAGAAAATGCTACCCTTCCTAGCATCCCACATTCGGCCAACCCCTTGTCTCTCTCCCAAATCCCTTCTTTTCGTCCCAAAAACTCTCCCCTTCACCCATTCAAATGAGTTTATCTCATTCAAACCTTCAAATCCACTCTCCACCACACATTCAAAAACCTTGACCAAGTATTCCCCAGAGTTTGCTTGCCGTCTAACACTCCCCCCTCCTTGACGCAAAACACCAAAAAAAAAAACAAAGCTCCCTTTTCCTGCTGGCATGATTCGAACCTCTGCCCCCCTTGGCACCCCTTTGTGACACAACACTCCCCCTAGCACCTAGGCATTACCCTGCCACTCGACCACTAGCTCCCTTGTGCCATAAATCCCACATAAAACCTTTTAAAGCCTAACGCCACTAGCTCTCCCTTAAAAGCTTGGAACCCAAAATTTTACTAAGGCTTCTACCTAACCCCAAGGTTTCCCGAAACCCCCAAACGTACTCAAACAACATATAGAGCATACTAGCACATAGAAATAAATTAAAATGCGAGACCCTTAAACCCGGATGTTACAGTTCTACCCCATTTAAAAATAATTTCAGCCTCAAAATTACCTAATCAAAATAAGTGAGGGTATTACCGTCGCATCGCTTCTTCCGGCTCCCACGAAGCTTCTTCTAAACCATGGTTACGCCACAATACTTTGACTAGAGGAACTAATTTCTTACGATGCACCTTCACATCTCGCTCCAGAATCTGAATCGGTTCTTCTTCATAGGACAAATCTGGTCTTAACTCAACTTCCTCAACTAGCACCACGTGAGATGGATCCGATCAATAACGATGTAGCATTGACACGTGGAACACATCATGCATCTGCTTTAATTCCAAAGGCAACTCTAACTGGTAAGCCACCGTCCCCACTCGCATCAATCCAGGCCACCAAAACTATTCTCGTAGATCCTTATACAACTTACTTCCTCCAGGATGCATAGCGTAAGGGCTACTATGCGAATCTCGAAGAATCTTCTACCTCAATTCCTCATCCTTCTAAGATACACACCCTACCACGTAAACACGTAACTCCGCCACTTGCTCACATCGTAGTCCTCTAACTCCCCACTCTGCACTTCCTGAAGTCGAGCACTCAAAACCTCATCCACCAACTGTTTCTCTTTTACCCTACTTAACCACGTCGGCTTTACATGTAGCTCTGCTAACAAACTCCCGTCGTCGTAGAAACCAAGATGTGCAAACATAGCCCTCAGATCTGATACTACCTTCCGACTTAGGGCATCTGCCACCACATTCGCTTTACTCGGGTGGTATTCAATCGAACAGTCATAATCCTTTAACAGCTCCACCCACCTTCGTTGTCTCAAGTTCAGCTCCTTCTGAGTCAACAGATACTTCAAGCTCTTGTGGTCCGTGTAGATCACTGACTTCTCTCCATACAGATAATGCCTCCATACTTTCAAAGTGAAAACTACTGTTGCCAACTCCAGACCGTACGTCGGGTAGTTGACTTCATGCGGTCTCAATTGCAGAGATGCATAAGCAACCACCTTCCCTTCCTGCTTCAGTACACAACCTAACCCCGTATGAGAAGCATCACAATACACCACAAAATCTTTTCTCGCCACAAGCTGAATCAAAACCAGAGCTTCTGTCAAAACTCTCTTTAGCTTTTCGAAACTCTCCTACTGCTTATCCGACCATACAAAAGGTACCTCCTTTCTCAACAACTTAGTCAAAGGTGTTGCTATTGAAGAAAACCCTCGACAAACCTACTATAGTACCCTGCTAGCCCCAAGAAACTGCGAATTTTTGCTACCGATCTTGGTGGTTTCCACTCCAGTACTGCCTCAATCTTCTGAGGATCCACCCTTATTCCCTCCGCGGATACCACATGACCCAGAAAAGCGACTTCACTCAACCAGAATTCGCACTTGCTAAACTTGTCGCGTACAACTTTTTTTCCTTAAAATTCGTAGCACTACCCAAAAATGTGCATCATGCTCTTCCTCTGACTTGGAACATACCAGGATGTCGTCTATGAACACCACGACGAATTGATCCAAGTAAGGTTGGAAAACCCGATTCATCATATCCATGAACGCAGCTAGTGTGTTAATCAACTCGAACGGCATTACCAAGAATTTGTAGTGCCCGTATCGAGTCCGAAACGCCGTCTTATGTATATAAGCCTCCTTCACCTTAAGCTGGTGATACCACGACCTCAAATCTATCTTTGAAAAGACCACAGCCCCTTTGAGCTAGTCAAACAAGTTGTATATCCTTGGTAGCGGGTACTTGTTCTTGATCGTCAGCTTATTCAACCGGCAGTAATCTATGCACATACGCATAGACCCATCCTTCTTCTTTACGAACAACACCGGTGCTCCCCATGGAGACACACTGGGTCAAATAATCCCGCAATCCAGAAACTCTTGGATTTGGACTTTCAGCTCAACCAACTCCTTTGGTGCCATCCTATAAGGAGCGATGGACACCGGTACCGTTTCTCGATGTGTCAATTCCAAACTCTACCTCCCGATCCTAAGTAACCCCGAAGTTCTTCCGAAAACATCCACAAACTCCTTCACCGTCTCCGACCTCCCCATACCGCTTCCTTAGCATCCAAAGCACTAACAAACATCGAAAAAGCCAAGCACCCTTCTTCACCATCTTTTCCGCCTTAAGAGCAGACACTACGTTAGCCAAGTAGTCTCTCCTCTCACCTATCACCACAACCTCATTATCCTTGGGAGACCTCAATGACATGTGCTTAGCAGCACAGTCCAAATTTGCATGATACCTTACTAACCAGTCCATACCCAGGATCAAGTCAAATTCTCCGAACGGCTTCTCCATCAAATCAGCTGGAAACACTACTCCCTGAACCTCTAAAGGCACATCCCTAAAGAGTTTGTCTACCACTATAGATTGCCCTAAAGGACTAAGCACAGTCATCTTCCTAGAGACAATTTCAGAGTTCATATCCAAGATTCTAGACTTCATGCTAGCAATGTACGGATGAGTTGACCCAACATCAATCAAAGCAGTAAAGGGTAATCCAAGAATGAAAAATGTACCCGTGATAACATCTGGTGCATCCCCTTCCTCACGACGTCTGGCCGCGTAAACCAATCCAGGCTATCTTGCATCTGAGCTCCTAGCACCTCTGGCTGGTGCTCCGCGACCTCGGCCAAAACCATTCCCTTCACAATTTGGACCACAACCTATCGACATTTATGGACCACCCCTTCCTGGTTGCACATACCCCTAACCTACTGCCTAGAGCCCTATCCACATTCTGAGGACAATTCTTAACCAAGTGAGCCATGGACTCACACCTGAAGCACTCCTTACTCCTTCCCCAGCACTCGCCTACATGAGTCCTCCCACACCGAGCACATGGACGGACCTGATTCCCAGCAGCTGGCATAAAAGCACGAGTAGAACCCTCAATCCTAGGCTTTTTCTAAAAACCCCCCGAAGATCCTAATGGTCCAAAACCCCTCTTATTTCTGCCTCTATCCCTATCCCTGTTCTGCCTTTCAGTTTGCTTAACCTCTTCTGCTATCCGGTTTCTCTACCAAAGTAGCAAAGTCCCTCTCACGTTGAAGAGCTATCAACACCTATAGTTCATTTCGTAGCCCATCCTTAAATCTCACGCAGACTCGTAATTAGAAGCAACAATCCCTCTGGCATACCGACTTAACCTCAAGAATTCTGCCTTATATTCCGCTACTGACTTACCCCCTTGCACCAGATTCAAGAATGCCTTCCTCTGTGCGTCCACGTAACTAGCACCGACGTACTTTCCCTCAAACTTTACCTTAAAGTAACCCCAATCTACTCGGTCCGTTGGAGTACCCTCTCTGACGGTAAGCCACCACTGATAGGCCTTATCCCGAAGTGAAGATATAGCACCTTTCAGCTTTTCCTCCGCAGTGCAGTCCAAGTCATCCATGATCCTCTCGACTACCTCTAACCAATACTCCGCCACATTCAGAGCTACCCTCGAGACACCTCTAAATATCTCAGCTCCATTCACTCGAAGTCTCTTAGAAACGGACTTTCGGGCCCCAATACCCATATTTTCTCCCGCAACTCTTTCCAAAACTCACAGCATAGCCTAAAATACTGCGTCATCTCCACCCGTCTGATCTTGAAACTCAGCTTCTACTGCAGGCGGCATTATTTCATTCCCCGATCCATGACTAGACCCACCTGGTTCCGATACAACCATTCTGCCCCTACCACGTCCACGCATATTACGACCTCGTCCCCTAGAACTCATGTCTATCGCTGCGTTTTAATTTGTTTTAAGAAATTTTATGCATTAACTTTTTGTTCCACTTATTACCCACGAGCAATTTTATGTAAAGAAATTTAGTAGTAGTTCTTTCGATCATCCAAAGTTTTTGTCTCAAGTCTTCCACCCTAATTTAGAGAATCACATTCATTCATCAACACTATCCACTACACATGTTCACCACTTTGAGCATTTTCGTCCGTTCCCAACCCAGGGGTATTTTTCGTGATTTTCAAAATATAAAGGGTATCTTGGTAATTTTGGCAGACAGAGGTATTTTGGTAATAAATCGAGGGTAGTACGGTAATTTTTTAAAATCAAGGGTAATTTGATAGTTTTACAAAATCAGGTATTTAGTCCCTTTTGGGTTTTAGTTATAGGTTCGACCCGTTAACAAGTCCTCATGGTTAAGGTGAACAATCATCACAAGCACTAGGTAGGATTCTAAATGAGGAGGTGAGTCGCTAGGACTGCTTAAATACCAAGCTCATTCTAAATCCATGCCTAGACATGTGCATGCTTGTTACCACACCTGAACTCTACGACTTATTCCCGGGTTTGGTGAAATAAGTTAAGTCTTATGAAGTTTAGTGTTGGAGTAAGCTAATCCTAAGGTTCAATAGTTCCTAACTTACTAATCTAAGATCCCATATCACCCATCATTTCTACATACAAATTACACAATAGTTTGAAGTACTTACTCATGGACTTCGTAGGAGACAAAGTGCCATGCCAGAATAAGCTTGAATAGCTTATAGAAATCCATGTTTTAGTAAAACCCATCTTTGGAAAACGTTTTGAGCCCAAAAACCCCCAAAGTTGAGTTTTAAACCTCACTCTGATACCAAATTGTAACACCCCAAACCCGGCCCAAAACACCACTCGAATCCGGAATGTCACTGAAGTAGTTGCAAAAAGAAGAATTTAATTTAGAAGTAATAACAACTTAGGGGTTTTAAAACATAGGTTTTAAATACGTTTAAGCCGATATTTGGAAACGAAAGTTCCGTGGGAAAAGAGTTGTTTATGAGAAATCCATACTTGAAAACTTTATTTCGGTGTTTGAGTCTTAAAAGCTTTATAGTTATTTTTAGTTAATATTTTAATAGTAACTCCAACTTAAAACCATAAATAAAATCCAAAAACAATTGAAATGGCCTTATAACAATAAAATATATTCCAAAAAGTACTTGAAAATCTAAAATATAAACTTAAAGAAATAAAAGCAGCTTCTGCATAGCCACCTTGAGACCCCTCTGGCCCGGTCCAAGAATCATGTATCACCTGCATTGTTTTAGAAAAATAAAGTGAGTCAAACTGACTCAGTGTGCAATTATTCCACATGTTTCCACAAATGGGCTTGGCCCACAACCACACTAATCCACATGCCACACATAAAGATGCAACATGTTAACCCACCCCAACCTAGTATCCAACCGCTACACACCCCCGTATCCTGCAACCACACACCAGGGGATTACTAAATCGACCCTCCATCTGCTACACACCGCTTTGGAAGTCATGTTGCTCAAAGTTCATTTAGTGGTCTAGCCACAGTCCACATGATTAAAATCACAAATATCCACAGTGTGACTCGAGGTCATCACCAATCCACGATGAGGCATGAAGCCAACATCAATCCACAATGCAGCTTAAGGCTAACATCAACCACGTACATAAATGTACACCCTTTCCTTCTTTATACATATCTCGATCCCATGCACATGCATTACATATTATGATGAAATGACAGCATAATCATTATGAACATATCAGATATGCATACATAACATGCTTACCACAATTTCACATTATATACATATATCCATCCAAAATTTCAATATCAGAGAGTTACTAACCTGGTACCGAACTACCCCAATATGGGTAATAACATCACCACAGCCACTATTTCAGCTACCACACATGCTTCATTTTATAATTAAAGTAAATACGCAAATAGTGTGTTAGTTACACACCTGAGAACCTGAAGAACTAGACTCTCGACCTCCCTAATGTCCTCCTCAAAGCGATCACAGTGATCGGCTTATCGATGTCGATGCTCGCCACAGCCCTGAGGCCAATCTCAAACCGTTGAAACTGACTGTTTCTTGAACTTAGGGGTAGGGACTACATGTCTAACCCCTTTCTCCACTTAGCTGGTATTCGGTTCCATGAAATAAAGTCTTGGTCAGAAGACCCGGTTAACACATGAAATCGAATAATAACGAGGACAATAAATTACTGAGAATCGAATACTCCTTGCTGAAACTGACTAAATCCCGGAACTATATGTTTGAACCTAACAGTCTGCCAAAAACCCATGTACAAGTCATGTTAGAATCGGATCTAACATATATGAACACATGAAATGGCCTTCGACCCAATGATATATCCTGCTTACCTCGATCGCTAAAATCCATAAAGATCTCTACTCCCTTAATGTTAGCCCAACTGAGATCCCGAAACCAACCCTCCATGGATTCGGCCACATATGAGCAGCAAAGTTAGCTATTGGTTTTGGCAACCAAAGAAAGAAAAGAGAGCGATCCAAATAAAAGAGAACTCCTTACTAATGAATACTAACCCGATTTAAGAAGATTGATAGGAGACGAACGATGACACCCCCTCTACAGGCTCTGACAAATTCGGCCTAGGTAAGAAAAGGTTATTCGGCTTCTGATGATGATGAACTTGGTGAAAGAAAAGAGAAAGTTTAAGGTTAAGAGATTCAGCTAGAGAGACTTTAAGAAACAAAGAATGAAACTTGAAGTGAAAAATGAAAAGATATGGCTCTTTCGGCTTTTGAAGATGAAAAAGAAAAGATGAGTAAAAGTGACCTTAACTGGCCTTCTAAGTTTCAGCTAGAGAGTCAAAAAGAGAGGAAGAAAATTGAGATACTAAAAATGTTTTTCAGCACAAAAGAGAATGAGGAGAAAAAGAACTAAATTTTGGCACCTAACCCCCCTATACATGACCGAAAATGCTACCCTTCCTAGCATCCCACATTCGGCCAACCCCTTGCCTCTCTCCCAAATCCCTTCTTTTCCTCCCAAAAACTCTCCCCTTCACCCACTCAAATGAGTTTGACTCATTCAAACCTTCAACTCCACTCTCCACCACACATTCAAGAACCTTGACCAAGTCTTCTCCCGAGTTTGCTTGCCATCCAACACTCCCCCCTCCTTGACACAAAACACCAAAAAAAAACAAAGCTCCCTTTTCCTGCTGGCGTGATTCGAACCTCTGCCCCCCATGACACCCCTTGTGACGCAACACTCCCCCTAGCACCTAGGCGTTACCGCCACTCCACCACTAGCTCTCTTGTGCCATAAATCCCACATAAAACCTCTTAAGGCCTAACGCCACTAGCTCTCCCTTAAAAGCTTGGAACCCAAAATTTTACTAAGGCTTTTACCTAAGCCCAAGGTTTCCCAAAACCCCCCAAACACACTTAAACAACATACAGAGCATACTAGCACATAGAAATAAATTAAAATATGAGTCCCTTAAATCCTAGATGTTACAATGAATATCATGTGTAAGTCACTCTAAAAGGTTCAATTGTGTCGTAAGTAATGATATGTATGATTTCTCTTTGGAACTCACTAAGTTCATATGAACTTACTCTGTTAACTTTTCCTTCTTAAGCTTCTTGACTAAAGGTAAACTATTTCTTAGAAAGACTACGCTAGAGAGCTGTTGCTATTGTGAGTTATCTGATTTGTTATGTATCATGCATGACTCTTGGAGGTGGCATATAAATGTATTTTGGAAGTAATCTATATAAAGAACTACTATTTTGAAAAGACTTTGTTTTATGAGATTATTATTAAAATATCAATGCTTGAATTTGTATCACTATATTCTGTTCAATGAAATATACTTAATAAAAACTTAATCGCCAAATGGTTTTGAATGTTATTTTGGTTTACCTAAAATGTACATTGAAATCTTTATAAAGTAAAAGCTCATCACATGTTTTATACTCTTAAATTTGTAAAGTTTTGCAAGATTTCAATTTCATTGAATGATTTGTATAAGAATTAGTCTGCTTTTATGTTTTGACACATCATACTCGAGTCCAATTATCGAGTTAGGTATGGCGTGTTACAAACACTTTTTACCTTATTTATTTTAACATATGCTTAATCTTTTATTAAACATTACTTGACATATTCTCAATTAATTAATGTCCCTATCATCCACTATCTTTAAAAGTTTTCATTTTCAAATTAAACCCTTAAACCATTAATAAATAAGCATTTTAGCTAGTAAAAAACAATAGCAATTAACTTTTATAGTTTTTACAATTTAGTCCTTATACCTTAATTAATCACTAATTCAGTAAAATTTCCTATCTAAAATTCAATTCATCCATACAACCACTTTCGATAAAAAATTGATAAAAACATTTACGAGTTCGATTTATGGAAACAAATCTGACACCACTAACTATAAGGTTAATACACTTGTACCTTAAATAGTTGTCCACTTAACAATTCATTAGGCCAAACTCCAATACAATTGACCGCCTCTGGATATACCAAAGTCCAGAGTAGAAATCCTGCACAAAAAATATGAAAAATGGTACCCGCAAGTATACGGGTTAGGTTGTAATATAGTTATAATGGAGTAGGTAAGTATTCCGAGGGTTGTACCCAAGGGAGGCAAAAACTAGATTAGTTCTAATCTAAACATATATAGATCTAATTAGTACGTTTAATTGGATTATAGTACGAAGCATCAAAAGAAAGGTTTTTGATAAACTAAAAAATAATAAGAAAGGAAATAAAAGAAAAGTAAATAAATGAGAAACGAGAAATGAAATAATCAAATATATATCAAATCTAGCATGGGTGATTAACTTGTTTTGGTAGTCGTAATCAACTGTCGTTTCGGGCTTTCTCGTTCAATCAACTAGTCAATACCCTAGACGGATATTCCAATTCCTCCACTCAAATGCTAAGTTGGCAAGAACTACTTATCTTCCAACCTCACAAAGTATATTAGGTCACCCTTAGGCCTCATTTGGACTCTAAGGTCAATAAAAGACTTAAATTACACATTTTATTAAACTTAACTAAGCTTACGAAAATGTAATTAAAACTTAACTAAAATGCTTATGCTCAATCTCTTAAAGTGCGAAAACTACTTTAATCTACTACACCGAATTATGACAAATCAAACTCCTCCACACTTAAGTCATTGCATGTCCTCAAGCAACACAAACAAAAACAATAAATGAAAAGACGACCCCTGAACAAGTATGGTACAAGTGTTAGCTTTGGAGCACATGAATAAGCATTTTATATTCACAAATAATCTTGGCAAAAGATATAACTTACTTACGACTTTTGGTATCAAACACCTAAGTTCAGTATATTAGAAAGCATTCAAGAATTAAGTGTCTCAAATGTAAGAATTCATCAATAAGTTATTCAAATAATTTGACTATCCTGGCAGAATACAAACAGTCATAAATGCAATTGTTCAGCATGATTCTGAATCGTGAACAAGTCTACCTAGATCACATAGGGCTTTTTGGCTTGTAACATTCTGAGGCTTAGGACAGTTATGTAACACCCCAAACCCGGCCAATACACCATGACCGAATCTGGTTTGTTACGGGGAATTTAAAATTTGAGAGGTTAGGTTTCTAGTTAAAATGTTGATGAAATCCCTTAGCTGTGTTTGTAAGAATCTAGGGTATGATTGTTTAAAACCGATAGTGAACTTTCATAACCCGAAAGTTTTGAAAATTTAGTTGAATCTAATAGTAAAACCAATTTATATCATTTGGGAATTGAGTTATTCCTTTTAGTTGCTTAAAACATTTTGAACTTAGTTTAAGTTTGGAAAACATTTGAGTTGCATTCAATTTAAATTACTGATGATACCCGATGGTAAAGTTTAAAACATATCGCGTTGTGGTTTTGAAAACCTTATCTTTCAAGTTTTATCCAACATTAACCCAATAATTTGTTAAAGCATATTTGAAATCAAATTTAGGCATATAAATAACCAAAATATAATTTTAAAAGGCCTTTTACAAACCCAACAAAACCAAATGTAAATGAATAGAGTAAAGTACCAAATTTGTTTTTAAAATCGAGGCAAGTCCCAATTTATTCATGGCATGGTCACCTCGAGTCCACCCGCTCGTGTCCGCGATCTAAGTGTCACTTGAAATGATAAGGAGAAGGTGAGTCTCAAGACTCGGTGCATAAATCCCCCTCCCGATGAATGCAACATACTAACACACATCATAACAAAGCAATACAATTAATGCACCCAATCCTAACCATCCGTAACACCTTTTTCTACCCCGTGTGGTACCAAACCACTGGTGGTGCCAAACCACTGGTGACCCAAAGTCACGATATCCATCAATGTGGTGCTAAACCACCGGTGACCCAAAGTCACGAATAATCCATCTGTGGGGCCAACCCACGTGTGATACCAAATCACCGGGACGATCCCAGATCTCAAAAGTGGGGCCAACCCACGGTGGTACTAAGCCACGTGGACGAGTCGCTATGAGGTGGCAAACCTCCGTGTCCCAAAGACACAAATGTGATACCAAATCACCGTGACCAAGTCACAAATAGTCAAGTTGTGGGGCCAACCCACGTGATACCAAATCACCGGCGATGATCCGTAATATCAATGGGGCCAACCCATCGTGGTACTAAGCCACCGGGACAAGTCGCTATGAGGTGCCAAACCTCACGTGACCCAAAGTCACAATAAATCGATCGTGGTACCAAACCACCGGAGGTGCCAAACCACCGTGTCCCAAAGACACGGATATCATATTCTCCTCTCACATCACCCATAAACATACCATACCGATGCAAATCGTAAATCATGCAAATCATGCTAATATGTTTAGTGTAGCATCTCATAACACATACATCATAGATCATGATATCATATCAATAACAGAACTCGAAATGAAACGGACTTACCCGAATCCGTGCACATACCCCATAAGGTATCATATCAATCAACCATACTGTTTTGGCTTTATTAAGCAATCAGGTTATTAAGCATATTACTAAGTAAAGAGTGTGTTAGTTTACACACCTGCTAAAGCGCAAGCCTTAATCCCAATGAACCGATCTAAGACCCTCTATTACCTTGCTCCTATAATCGGCCAAACATGAGATTAGAAACCTAGACCAATCAGCCAAACCAAATGACTCAAGAGGGTTAACGCTCAAACCCTTACCTTTTGAATGATTTGGTTTCCTACCAAATCCCGAACCAACAGATGGTTCCTCTGACAATCGGCTACACCCTGTTAAGAAGAACAATTAATCCTTGAAGACTTTGGCTTAACGAAACTAAGAGAATAAACTAATGAAACTAACCCTTACCACCACTTACCAACCGATCACTCACAAGCGGAGGCTTCGCTTGACTGCTTCGAAATCCCGGAGATCCTATAACAAAATGGTTCGATTAACACATTTCCAATCAAATGCCGAATCAACCTTACCTTGCAAAAGTCGACGAGAAAACAGGAGGGAAGAAATAGGCATTGCCTAGCACTAACCTTCCTCTAGAACCCGATTGGAGAGAAAAAGAGAAGAGACCACCCCCCTTGCTAGTGATTCGGCCAAGACTTAAACAAAAAGAGAAGAAGATTCGGCTGTGCTTGTTTAAAGCTATCAATCAAGGTTTGGCTATAGGTGCTTAACACCACTTATGGTACGGCTTGAGTGGTAAGAGAGGAAGAGAAGGGGTGAAATGGAGGTAAGGTTTCGGCAATGGTTTTAAGAAAAGAGAAAGAAAGTTTGAGGGGACAAGATGAGATGGTTTCGACTCAAGTGAAATGGAGAGAAACAAGTGGAGAATTTGGCTACAGTTTGGAAGTAGAAGCAAAGAAATGATTACAGAAGAAGGGAGAAATGGCAAAGTAGATTAAAAGAGAGAGAGAGAGCAATTTCGGCTAAGAAGGCAATATGTATTTCGGCATAAGTGTTCTAAGAAAGAAAGAAATGAAAATATGAGAAGGGAGAATGCTAGTTTCGGCTTAACACCAATGAAAATGAACAAAGAGAGGTAGGAGGGTACAAGGTTCGGCCAAAGATAAAAATAAGAGAAAGAAGCGAAAAGAAATAAAAGCTTTGAGAACCCAAAGAGCATTCGGCTGCCAAAGAAATGATGGAAGAAAACAAAGCAAGTTTCGGCAAAATAGATATTGCTTGGGGATTTTCGATTTTCAATGAAGAAAGAAAAAACACAAATGATAGACTCCTTTGAAAATTTCAACTAGGCACTAGACTAAGGCTGGCCGAAAGTCACCCAAAAATTGCCAAAAAGAATTTCGGCACTCCCACTTACACACCTACCAAACCGGCCACTCTCCCCCCATGAAGACTCCAACATTCGGCCACCTCATATGCTCACTCATGGCCACTAATTCAAACCGATTTGAATTAGTCAAATCCTTAATTCACTCCTTAATTCACTCCTTGCCCATCATTTGAATTATTTGACTTGGTCT
Source organism: Gossypium rotundifolium (assembly GCA_025506655.1). NCBI lineage: Eukaryota > Viridiplantae > Streptophyta > Magnoliopsida > Malvales > Malvaceae > Gossypium > Gossypium rotundifolium. The sequence continues at coordinate 114,285,069 of CP106734.1, read as the reverse complement.
GTGGCAGAGTTTGAACTGCACACTACTTCTCCTCCTCTATGCCGTCAAAATGGAAGCAAAATGTGAGGCTTCCGCAGCTCGAACACATGACCTCTTTCCCTTGCAAGGCGTCACACCCACAAGCTCTAAGTGGTGCCTTCCTTGCCACTCAACTAGCTCCATTTTTGCACTAAAATCCACCTAAAAATACCTATAACCCCAAATCCTTCACTCCATTCACTTAAAGCTTCAAACTAAAATTTTCTCTACCACTGAAGCTACACTAGGCTTACAACTAAGCCCCAAAACATCAAAAATAACCATATCAGATCAAACACATGCAAACAATGCAATAACAAAATAGCCCCTATTCCAGATATTACGCTTTCTACCCCTTAAAATAATTTCGACCTCGAAATTACTTGATCAAAGGAGTTGAGGGTACTGCTGCCTCATCGCATCCTCTGGTTCCCACGTAGCTTCTTCCACACCATGATTTCGCCATAGCACTTTTACCAAAAGAAACTGACTTCCTACGCAAGACTTTCACATCTCGGTCTAGAATCAGACCGTTCCTCCTCCATGGTCAAATCCAGATTCACTCGATATCTTCCATCGCTCGACATGCGATGGATCTCGAACGATATCGCCTAAGCATCAAACGTGGAATACGCCGTGAATCGACTTAGCTCGGGCAATTCAAGTCGCTAAGCTACCGGTCCCACTCGCCTCAAGACTTTATACAACCCAATAAACCCTGGACTTAACTTGCCTTTCTTCCGAACCTTAACACTTTCTTCCAAGGCGAAACCTTTAGAAAGACCTTATCACCCACTCAAACTCTATATCTCACGCTTGAGATCGCCAGAAGACTTCGCCTATCCGAAGCTTCCTTCAATCGAGCTCAATCAACTTAACCTTGTCTTCGATCTCACGACCAACTCGTCCCAACATTTGACGCTCACCCAACTCATCCAACATGTAGGTGAGTGACACTTCCTACCATACAATGCCTCATATGGTGCCATCTTGATGCTAGCTTGGTAACCGTTGTTGTAGGCTAACTCAACTAATGGTAGAAACTCTTCCCAACTACCTCTAAAGTCCAGAACACAACCCGTAGCATATCCTCTAAGATCTATATAACCTTTTCGATCGCCCATCGATCAGCGGTGAAATGTCGTCTTTGAATCCAAACGTGTACCCAGAGCTCGATGCAACACTTTCCGAACCTTGACGAAATCGATCCCTATCCGAGATGATCGACATCGCACACCGTAGCCTCACTATCTCGACACATACAAATTTTCGCTAACCTCAAGTGAGTAATCCACCCTCACCAAAATAAAGTGAGCTGATTTAGTCAGACGATCCACAATTACCCAAACTGAGTCCTTCTTGCTAGGCGTAAGAGGTAATCCACTGACAAAATCCATAGTTATTCTTTTCCACTTCCACTGTTGAATCTTCACTGGCTGAAGCAACCCTGACGGCAACTGATGTTCAGCCTTGACCTGCTGACATGTCAAACATTTCCCTACAAGCTCTGTCACTTCCCTTTTCAAACCCGGCCACCAAAATTACTCTTTTAGATCCCGATACATCTTACTACCTCCGGATGCATAGCGTAGGGCTGCTATGTGCGTCCCGGAATTTTCTGCCTTAACTCAATATCCTTGGCATACAAGCTCTCCTTGAAAACACAAAGACTCCATCACTAGACAAATCAGAACCTCCAAATTACCATTCTCGCACTTGCGACTTCAAGGCTTTCAAAACCTTATCCTCTAACTGCTTTCTCCTTAATCGCTCAACCCACATAGGCTTAACTCGCACTCGCTGTAATACTTCATCGCCATACGAACTCAAATGGGCAAACATCGCTCTTAAGTCCGCTACAACCTTATGGCTCAACGCGTCTGCCACCACGTTAGCCTTGCCCGGATGATACTCAATCGAATAGTCGTAATCCTTTAGCAACTCAATCCATCTGTACGCTTCAAATTCAAATCCTTCGAAGTCAAAAGATACTTGACTCTTGTGATCTGTGTAGACTATCGATCTCTCTCCGCACAAGTAGTGCCTCCAAATTTTCAAGGCGAAGACTACTGCCGCTAACTCCAAGTCGTGCGTCGGATAATTGACTTCATGTGGCCTCAGCTGTCGAGATGCGTAAGCCACAACCTTCCTTCCTGCATCAACACACAACCCAAACTCGTATGTGATGCATCGCAATATACTGTGAATTCCTTTCCTGCCTCAGGTTGAATTAGAACCGAGCTTCAACAAAATCTTCTTCAACTTGTCGAAACTCTCCGCCGCTTCTCGGTGCAAACGAATCGGAACCCCTTTTCTTAATAATTTGGTCATCGATGTGCGATCAACGAAAATCCTTCTATAAATCTTCTAGAGTACCTCGCCAAGCCTGTAAAACTCGAATCTCACCATCGACTTAGGCGGCTTCCAACCCAAAATCGCCTCAATCTTTCGAGGATCCACTCTAATCCCTCACCGACACCACATGACCCAAGAAGATTACCTCCTCACCCGAACTCGACTTACTAAACTTAGCATAGAAATGCTTTCTCCTCGAATCTGCAACACAACTCGCAATACGCATCATGCTCCTCCTCGGTCCTTGAATACACCAAGATGTCGCCAATAAAACCACTTATTTAACCGATCCAAATATTGTTAGAACACCCTATTCATCATATCCATGAATGTCGGTAGCGTTAGTCAACCCAAACAAAGATTGCCAAAATTCATAGTGCCCATACCGAGTACTTAAACGCCGCCTTGCAGATATCCGCCTCCTTCACCTTTAATCGGTGATACCTACCCTTAAATCGATCTTCGAGAATACCGATGCACCTTCAAATGATCAAACAAGTCATCTATCCATGGCAACGGATACTTGTTTTTATCGTCACTTATTCAATCAAGCAGTAGTCTATACACATCCGCATAGTACCGTTTTCTTCTTGACAAAGAGTACCGCACGCTCCCCAAGGTGAAACACTTGGCCCGATAAAGCCTCGTCCAACAACTCTGGATCTGAGCCTTAAGCTCTACTAACTCTTTAGGCGCCATCCTATACGGAGCAATAGACACTGGCAGTTCTGGGTAACAGATCTATTCCAAACTCCACCTCACGATTCGGTGGCAATCCCTGAAGCTCTTCTGGAAACACATCAACAAATTCCTTAACTGTTCGGACCTTCCCAACAGCAGACTCCTTAGCCTCCAAGGCATACACATGAACCACATATGCTTCACACCCTTCCCGACCATCTTCTCCGACTTTCGTAAGCGACACCACGCTGGATAAGTAATTTCTTCTATTACCTATCGTGACCACCTCATCACCCTTAGTCGTCCTAGAACCATGCGCTTAGCAAGAAGCCAACCTCGCCGGTACTTAACCAACCACCATCCCAAGAATCAGTCGAACTCTCCAAACGGCGCCCATCGATCGACCTCAAACACTACCCCTTAGAGTTCTAGAGGTACATCTCTATACACTTATCTACAATTACAAAGTGACCTAGAGGGCTAATTACAAATATCCGCCTAGAAGATATCTCGTAGTCTAAATCCATGGTCTTCACTATGCTACTTGCAACGTATGAATGCGTTGAACCCACATCAATCAAAGTAGTAAATGGAGAACCAAAGATCAAGAACGCACTGGGTTATGACGCTCGGTCGGCCGCCTCCTCTCGGTGCCTCACGCATACACTAACTCCGGCCGTCTTGCCTCGTAAATACCTGTATTCTCCGCCTGTTCTCGAACCCGACCAAAACCATTACCCCTCTCGCCATTACCACGACTCCTCTGCGGTGGCGGTCCATTATTTCAAACCGAGTACGGCCCGACCTCGATCAATCCTAGCCAACTTACGCGACACCCTCACACGATGGTCCAATGAGCCACACTCAAAACATCCTCTTCCACCACCCAACATCCTCCCCAATGAGCTTTCCCACAACGGTTACATCTGGCGGTCCTCGATTAGCGAAATGAACCTACCGATTGATTCGACCCACTCTGTCTAGCCCTTTTCTGAGGATTACCTGACAACCCAGAAGATCCAAAACCCCGCTTATGCCTGTTCCTATCCACGTTCTCCCTCACAGACTCTTTAACCCCTTCGGCTACCTTAGCCTTTTCTACCAGATAATGAACTCACGCTCCCCCGTGGAGCAATCAGCAACCTTAATTCATCTCTCGACCATCCTCGAATCGAACACACCTCTCGTGTTCAGTAGCCACCATAACCCTAGCATACCGACTCAGCCTCAAGAACTCGGCCTCGACTCATTACGATGCATTCTCCCACATCAAACCTCGAAATGCCTTCCGTTGATCATTAATGTAGCTAGATCCAATGTATTTTTTCTAATATGCAGCCTTAAAATAATCCCAAGTAAGATCTTCCATCAAAGATCGTGTCCGAATCGTGAGCCACCACTGGTATGACTCATCTCGAATAAGTGATACTATCCCCTTTAGCTTCTCTTCAGCAGTCAGTCCAAATCGTCCATGATCCGCCTCACGCCTCCACCAATATTCACCAGGTTGAGCCACACCAGACACTCCCTAATACTCAAATTTCATTTGCTCGGAGTCATTCGAGCCGATTTTCGAGCTCTCGCGCCTCCACCTACTCCACTACCCTTTCCGTAACTCGCAAAGATCGCGCTGTGACACTACGTCGTCCCAGATGCATTCTCAAACTCACCACCTCCACCTGGTGGCGGTCAGATCTCATTCTCGACCCCGACTGATCCTACGGGTTCAGAAACTGTCATCCTACCCCGACCACGTCCACGACCATGGCCACCTCGAGTGCTCATGACTAAAATCTCGTCTTGTCTGATTAGAGATTTATGCATTAGTAAATGTTCCACTGTCTTTAAAGGCAAGAGTCTTATGAATATCTCTTATTAAAGAAGTTTTGTTTTCGCGAGTCCACAGAGTCCTATCGATTTCAGTTTCTAAAGTAGTTTACTACCGCTAGTCATTCAGTCACATCATATCAAAATCTCAAGCAATAGTAAGGGGTACTTACCTGGGCGGATTGGTGCCGGAGTCTCGGTGCCATGCCTTTCAAACCATTTGTTTAAACAACATCACTTAAACCAATCTTTTAAAACATTTTGGGCCTCTGGCCCACAGCTGAGCCTTTGAACTTAGCTCTGATACCACAATTGTAACATCCCAAACCCAGCCAATACACCACGACCGAATCTGGTTTGCTACGGGGAATTTAAAATTTGAGAGGTTAGGTTTCTGGTTAAAATGTTGATGAAATCCCTTAGCTGTGTTTGTAAGAATCTAGGGTATGATCGTTTAAAATCGATAGTGAACTTTGATAACCCGGAAGTTTTGAAAATTTAGTTGAATCTAATAGTAAAACCAATTTATATCATTTGGGAATTCGAGTTATTCCTTTTTAGTTGCTTAAAAACATTTTGAACTTAGTTTAAGTTTGGAAAACATTTGAGTTGCATTCAATTTAAATTACAGCGTGATGCCCGATGGTAAAGTTTAAAACATATCGCATTGTGGTTTTGAAAACCTTATCTTTCCAAGTTTTATCCAACATTAACCCAATAATTTGTTAAAGCATATTTGAAATCAAATTTAGGCATATAAATAACCAAAGTATAATTTTAAAAAGGCCTTTTACAAACCCAACAAAACCAAATGTAAATGAATAGAGTAAAGTACCAAATTTGTTTTTAAAATCAGTGCAAGTCCCAATTTATTCATGGCATGGTCACCTCGAGTCCACCCGGCTCCGTGTCCGCGATCTAAGTGTCACCTGAAATGATAAGGGAGAAGGTGAGTCGCAAGACTCAGTGCATAAATCCCCCTCCCGATGAATGCAACATACTAACACACATCATAACAAAGCAATACAATTAATGCACCCAATCCTAACCATCCGTAACACTTTTTTCTACCCCGTGTGGTACCAAACCACTGGCGACCCAAAGTCACGATATCCATCAATGTGGTGCCAAACCACGGTGACCCAAAGTCACGAATAATCCATCTGTGGGGCCAACCCACGTGTGATACCAAATCACTGGCGACGATCCCGTATCTCAAAAGTGGGGCCAACCCACGGTGGTACTAAGCCACAAGGACGAGTCGCTATGAGGTGGCAAACCTCTGGTGTCCCAAAGACACAAATGTGATACCAAATCACTGGTGACCGAAGTCACGAATAGTCAAGTTGTGCAGCCAACCCACGTGTGATACCAAATCACTGGCGACGATCCCATAATATCAACTGTGGGGCCAACCCACTGCGGTACTAAGCCACTGGGACAAGTCGCTATAAGGTGCCAAACCTCTGGTGACCCAAAGTCACAATAAATCGATCTGTGGTACCAAACCATTGGAGGTGCCAAACCTCTGGTGTCCCAAAGACACGGATATCATATTCCCCCTCCTCTCATATCACCCATAAACATACCGTACTGATGCAAATCGTGCAAATCATGCAAACCATGGTAATATGTTTAGTGTAGCATCTCATAACACATACATCACAGATCACGATATCATATCAATAACAGAACTCGAAATGAAACGGACTTACCCGAATCCGTGCACAAACCCTATAAGGTATCATATCAATCAACCATACTGTTTCGGCTTTATTAAACAATCAGGTCATTAAGCATATTACTAAGTAAAGAGTGTGTTAGTTTACACACCTGCTAAAGTGCAAGCCTTAATCCCAATGAACCGATCTAAGACCATCGATTACCTTGCTCCTATAATCGGCCAAACATGAGATTAGCAATCTAGACCAATCGGCCAAACCAAATGACTCAAGAGGGTTAACGCTCAAACCCTTACCTTATGAATGATTTGGTTTCCTACCAAATCTCGAACCAACAGATGGTTCCTCTGACAATCGGCCACACCCTGTTAAGAAGAACAATTGATCCTTGAAGACTTTGGCTTAACGAAACTAAGAGAATAAACTAATAAAACCAACCCTTACCACCACTTACCAACCGATCACTCACAAGCAGAGGCTTCGCTTGACTACTTCGAAATCCCGGAGATCCTATAACAAAATGGTTCGATTAACACATTTCCAATCAAATGCCGAATCAACCCTTACCTTGCAAAAGTCGACAGAGAATAGGGAGGGGAAGAAATAGGCATTCGGCCTAGCACTAACCTTCCTCTAGAACCCGATTGGAGAGTAAAAGAGAAGAGACCACCCCCTTGCTAGTGATTCGGCCAAGACTTAAACAAAAAGAGAAGAAGATTCGGCTGTGCTTGTTTAAAGCTATCAATCAAGGTTTGGCTATAGGTGCTTAACACCACTTATGGTACGGCTTGAGTGGTAAGAGAGGAAGAGAAGAGGTGAAATGGAGGTAAGGTTTCGGTAAGGGTTTTGAGAAAAGAGAAAGAAAGTTTGAGGGGACAAGATGAGATGGTTTAGGCTCAAGTGAAATGGAGAGAAACAAGTGGAGAATTCGACTACAGTTTGGAAGTAGAAGCAAAGAAATGATTAAAGAAGAAGGGAGAAACAGCAAAGTAGATTAAAAAAAGAGAGAGAGAGCAATTTCGGCTAAGAAGGCAATATGTATTTCGGCATAAGTGTTCTAAGAAAGAAAGAAATGAAAATATGAGAAGGGAGAATGCTAGTTTCGGCTTAACACCAATGAAAATGAACAAAGAGAGGTAGGAGGGTACAAGGTTCAGCCAAAGATAAAAAGAAGAGAAAGAAGCGAAAAGAAATAAAAGCTTTGAGAACCCAAAGAGCATTCGGCTGCCAAAGAAATGATGGAAGAAAACAAAGCAAGTTTCGGCAAAAATAGATGTTGCTTGGGGATTTTTGATTTTCAATGAAGAAAGAAAAAACACAAATGATAGACTCCTTTGAAAATTTCGGCTAGGCACTAGACTAAGGCTGGCCGAAAGTCACCTAAAAATTGCCAAAAAGAATTTCGGCACTCCCACTTACACACCTACCAAACCGGCCACTCTCCCCCCATGAAGACTCCAACATTCGGCCACCTCCTATGCTCACTCATGGCCACTAATTCAAACCGATTTGAATTAGTCAAATCCTTAATTCACTCCTTAATTCACTCCTTGCCCACCATTAGAATTATTTGACTTGGTCTATGGCAGAGTTTGAACTGCACACTACCTCTCCTCCTCCATGCCATCAAGATGAAAGCAAAATGTGAGGCTTCCGTAGCTCGAACACATGACCTCTTCCCCTTGCAAGGCGACACACCCACAAGCTCTAAGTGGCGCCTTCCTTGCCACTCAACTAGCTCCATTTTTGCGCTAAAATCCACCTAAAAATACCTATAACCCCTAGCTCCTTCAGCTCCATTCACTTAAAGCTTCAAAACTAAAATTTTCTCTACCACTCAAGCTTACACTAGGCTTACAACTAAGCCCAAAAACATCAAAAACAACCACACTACAGATCAAACACATGCAAACAATGCAATAACAAAAATAGCCCCTATTCCAGGATATTACAAGTTATGGATTTCAAGAATAGTTAGCATCAAATAGTTTTAAGCACGAAAATAGTTTGACACGTCATATTGTCCCTTATTCACCCCCCTTAGTAACACTTTCTAGCTCACTGCCTTATTTCTTCTTCTCTCACCTTCCTTATTTCTCCATAAGGAAGTGACAGCATAATATAATAATTATAGTTAGCTCACGAGCTTTTATACACTAATGAACGAGCTTGTAACAGCCCATTTTTGGTGAGATCAAAACAGTGGTTTTGAGACCACAAATCCAAGTCAAAAATAAAATGTTATTTTATTTTATGGTTGGTATTATGATAGGAAGGTAACATGAAAATTTTGATATGAAAATTTTATCAATTATGTGGTTAATTAGGTAAAGGACTAAACTGCATCAAATGCAAAAGTTGAATTCTAGTAGCTATAGGTATTAAATAGCTATGGAATTCAAAACTTGAGGTCCTTATATGGTGATTAGACCATTGAAGAGTAGTTAGTAGATATTTTAATGACTCATCTATTGGAAATGACAAAATTAAAAGATGTTAAATAAATAAAAAGAAATAATCATCTTCCCCAATTTTTCTATAGAAACCCTAGGAGAGAGGAAGAAGACTGTTCAAGCTTACAAAGGTATGAAATAAAGTCCCATTTTTAATGATTTTTATATTTTTAGAATCGGGATAGTCTAATCTCTCTATTTATGGGATTAATTTGAAAAGTTATCAAGGTAGGATATTTGGGTCATGGATGAATATGCTGAAAATTAGAAATTTATGGTAGAAAATGAAAGGTTGTTCATAGATACACTACTTTTACGAAGTAATTTTTGATGAAAACTTGATTTAAGGACTAAAATGAAAAAGTGGTAAAACCCATGAAATGTAACATCCTGAATTAATAGGCCAATGCGTTTAATGTATGGTTATGCTTAATGTAAGTGTTAGGGGTCCAGAAGGGGCTCAGGAATTGGGCCGAGGCCTTAATTGAATTTCTATTTAGACACTCTAGTGGGAAACCAGTTAGGATAGGGATTAAAGGATGTTATCTATGTTTAAAAACACAAATAGGCTTGTGGCCTAGTGGCAAAAATGGCGCCACTTAGAGAGCAAGGAGGTGGCATCAACTGAGTAGGCCAAATTCAAGTTGCATGAAGCCCAATTCTTTTAATTAAATTTAGCTAAATTTCGGCAATTAATTAGGTGAAGTTGGACGGAAACAAGGCTTAAAAAAATAGGAGCATTTATCCAAGTGGATAATACGAGATAATATGGCAGAGGAAATTTAGGATTTGATCTATTGGTCACAGTAGTGGCCAAATTTCCAACCTAGGGGAAGGAGGAAATCGATTTTCATAAGGCTAAAGGGGTGCCGAAATTTCCCTTGTTTATTAATTAGTTTTAGTTTTCAAAAGAGGGCAATTCTGGCTTTTGGTTAGTGTGTGCGCCGATAATTAGATTAGAAAATAGGGCACTTCTTAATTTCGGCATTTATTCTCATTCTTTTCTCTTAGTTGTTTCTTTTCTCAAAAAGCCGAAAACTCCTGAAAGTTTCATCTTCTTCTTCTCTTCTGCTGAAGCTGAAACCTCATAGCCTTTCTCTATACTTTTTCCTGATTTCTTTCATAAGCCGAAACCCTAAGTATTCCTTCTCTTTACTCTCTTCTGCTATAGCTAAATGCCTTAGTATCCATTCATTCTTTTCATTCCTGCCGATTTCTTTATTAAAAGCCGAAACCTTCCTACCGATTTCTTCATTAAAAGTTGAAGCTCCCATATTGAGGTAAGTGTCGACTCTTATTATTCCTTAAGATCTCTTTCGATTTTTAGGGGCCAAGGCTGAATGGCCACTTGGTTTGTTAAGGCTATCGATAGGGCTAATATTCCCTATCTTTTTGCATTTTGGGCGGCCTTCCGGGATTTGTAAGAGACCTGATTGTTTTGGTTCTTAAGCCAGGAACCGTTAACTTTTGAACCATGTCTCTTCTTTCGGGTTTTTTAGGTAAGGTATCTATACTCTATGAATATACATTCGTGTTAGTATTCGATACAATGTTTTAATCCAGTTTGTTAACTAAGATCTGTTCCATGGATACAAACTATAGTCAAGTGAAAGAGGGAATTGGATCCGTAAATCCAACCCCTAGATTTAAGAAGCGAGTAGTGTCAGCAGTTCGGGATTGGCCACCTGGTTGTGGACCGACTTCAGAACAAAATCTTAGACTTTTAGCAGTCGTAGTGGCTACTGATAGTGTCGACATAGAAAGTACTGTCCTGTCGGTAATCAGGTGCATGGATCTCTATCACCCTAGTTAATCTGTATTATATGTATGTTATGGGATAAAATCCAGATAAAGAGCCTGTATGAACAGTCGTAATACCCAAAAAGGGTAGGCAAGGGATGCCAGGTACGTAATCATAGAAACTTCTCTATGTGTATCGAAGTATGTGCAAGTATGTGATCTATTTAGATAGTTTAATGTTCTGAATCTTGCATGTATGTATGCATGGGATGGGATTGATATGATGAAGTGGAGCAGGTCGCGAGGCAATTGGTGGCTTTGCCACATAGGTCACATAGTAATCGATCTTTATGATGAAAAGATCTGTCGATATATTATTAAGGTCGATAATGATCGCTGGCTTTTGCCACATAGGTCACATAGTGATCGATATGGTGTGTAGCGAATGGAGGGTTGATTGTAGAAATCCCCACGGTGTGATGGTTGGTATGGGGGTGTGGAGAGGATGGACTCTTAGGTTTGGGATGGGCCATTTTGCATGAAAATATAGTCTGTTGCCATTATTATGGCCTAAGGCCCATAATGTGTTTGTGGGCCCAAGGCTTTCATGTGTTTTTAGGATTTACACACTGAGTCTTGGTGACTCACCCTTTTTATTTTTCCCAACTTTTCAGATGAGCAGTAGATCGTGGACATGGGAGCTAAGTCAGACACGAGGGGCCATCAAGACTATTATTTCCATAAACTCTTTCTGGTTATCTTTTATGTTTTAATTTTGGGATATTTCTTTTGTAATAAGGCTTCCATAACTTAGATTATTTTTCTTAATTATTATGTCACATTTTTATAAACTTATGTTTTCAAAACTTAAATCATAAAGCGGGAGGAAAATGGGCTTTTCAAACACATTCATGCAAATCTTAAAGTTTCATTCAGGAATTACACAATTAATGATTAATCGGTTATAATAAACTTAGATTTTCAAAACCCTTCAAGGTAAAGTTTACAACGTTCAACCCGTAGCATACCAGATCCGGTCATGACGTATGGGCCGGGTTTGGGGTGTTACATTTTTGGTATTAGAGCCCAGTTCAAAACTCGAGCTATGAAATGGGTCCAGTAGTGATTTGTAAAATTGATGTAAGTTTGCAAAAAGTTCGATTGAGATATGGCCTTCTAGTCTACCGGCACCCGATCCACGCAGGTAAGTATTCTAAACTCATTATGTGATGTGCATGTTAGGCTTGAGGGGCTCTATAGGGACGTAGGCTAGTATGATTAAAGCTTGATGGACACTAGGTTTAGGTTAAACAATTCTTCAAATTCCATAAGACTTAATTTTTAATTAAACATGTCTGTGAACAAGTCACAGGGTTAAGGTGTGGTAACAAGCATACACATGTCTAGGATTGGATCCAGGGAGAGCTTGGTATTTAAGCGGCCCTAGCGGCTCACCTCCTCTTCACCGAATCCTACCCAAGCGTAGTGGACTGCTCACCTTGGCCACGAGGACTTGTTGATTCGCCAAAATTTATAACTAAAACCCGAAAGGGACCAGCCACCTTATTTTGTAAAATTCCTAGAATACTCCTAGTTATGTAAAATTTCTGAAATAACCTTGATTTGTGAAAAATTTCTCAAGATACCCTTGGTTTGCAAAATTATCGAGATACCCTTGGTTCGCAAAAATTATCGAAATACCCCGAGTTGCAAAATTACCAAAATACCCTATTTTGTAAAATCACCAAGATACCCTATTTTGGAAAATTACAAAAATACCCCTGTAGGATAAAATTACGAAAATACCCCGGTAGTGAAATGACGAAAATACCCTTATGTGATGAATGTGAGTTTATGGATGCTACTTGTATGTTGATGTGTGATGGTTGAATGTATGTGGTTCCTAGAACTAGGAGATACAGAGTTGAGACTGAGTTTGAATTCGAAAGAACTACTAATTAAACTACTTTTCATAAGAATGTTCATGGTTAATTAGTGAAAGAAGCTAATGATTCATAAAAATTCCTAATTAGATAAACGCGAATTGGTAGGATGAGCACTAAAGGACATGGTGTGCGTGGCCGAGGTTGAGGCAGGATTGCTGTGTCGAATCCCGTAGGGTCTAGTCACGAGTCAAGGAATGAGGAACTAGTGCCACTAGCTGTGGAGGCAGAATTTCAAGATCAGACGGCCGAAGATGATGCAGTATCTCAGGCGATGTTGAGGGTTTTAGAGAGGGTAGTTGGGGCAGGCATGGGCATAAGAGCCCGAAAATCTGTGTCGGAGAGACTTAGAGCCAATGGGGCAGAAGTGTTTAAGGAAATTTCCAGTGTAGCCCCTAGTACAGCTGAGTATTGGTTGGAGGCAGTCGAGCGTATAATGGATGATCTGGATTTCACGGGAGAAGAAAAGCTGAAAGGAGTAGTGTCCCTTCTCCGGGATGAAGCGTATCAATGGTGGCTTATGGTTAAGGATGGTACCATGGCTGACCGTATCACCTGGGATTACTTCAAAGCGGCGTTCCAGAGCAAGTACATTAGAACGAGTTATGTGGATGCGCAGCGTAGAGCGTTCTTAAATCTAGTTCAGGGAAGTGGGTCGGTGGCGACATATGAAGCAGAATTCTTACGCTTGAGCCGTTATGCTCAAGGGATGGTGGCCACAAAACATGAATGGTGTGTTCAATTTGAAGATGGCCTGAAGGATGATCTACGTGTTTTGATAGCTCCACAGCATGAGAGGGACTTTGTTGTACTTGTGGAGAAAGCTAAGATAGTTGAGGTGGTGAGACGGGCGAAAAAACTAAACAGGGATAGAGATAGGGGTGGAGGTAAGAGAAATTTTGGATCATCAGGGACAACTGGGAGTACTCAAAAAAGACCTAGGTCAGATGGACCAAGACGGGCTGAGAGACCTGCTGCTACTAGCCAAACATGGAAGTGTGCTCGATGTGGTAAATTCCATGAAAGTGAGTGTTGGGCAGGCAGTGGGAAGTGCTTTAGGTGTGGATCTTTGGAACATCAGATTAGAGACTGTCCACAGCCACGAAGTAATGTAGGACCTGCAGGGCTAGACAATGCTCAGCCAGGCAGAGGAGGTCAGCAACCGTAGAGGGGTCGTGGTTCAGCCAGAGGTGGTAAAGGTTTCATCGAAATGTGGAGCACCAGTGAGGGCAAGAAACACTTGAGGCAAGCAAAGGGGTTGGTCTATGCTGCTAGACGTCGAGAGGAGGCCGACGCACCGAATGTTATAATCGATACTTTTTTAGTATTTGGTTTACCTTACACTGCATTGATTGACATTGGGTCAACACATTCATATGTTTCTAATAGTTTGTCTGGAACTTTAAGTTTAGATTCCAAGATTACCCTAGGCGATGATTGTAATTAGTCCATTGGGACAATCTGTGGTAGTAGATAAATTTTATCGGGAGGTACCCTTAGAAGTTCAGGGAATAGTTTTCCTGATTGATCTGATGGAATTACCGTTCGGGGAGTTCGACTTAATATTAGGCATGGACTGGTTGGTGAAGTACCAAGCTAATTTAGATTGTGCAGCCAAGCGTATGGTGTTAAGAACCCCCGAGGGTGGTGAAGTGTTGGTGATAGGAGAAAGGGGAAACTGTTTGTCGAATGTGGTGGCTGCCCTAAGATCAGAAAGGATGGTGAGAAAAGGATGCGATGCAGTATTAATGTTTGTTTGGGCTCTAGAAGCCGAGGACCTAACTGTTGGGGATGTTAGGATGGTGAAGAAGTTTCCTAATATTTTTCCAAAAGAGCTTTCGAGATTACCCCGGATTGTGAAGTAGAGTTTGGAATTGATCTTCTTCCAAGAATAGCACCAGTATCTATTGCTCCGTATAGAATGGCACCAAAGGAGTTGGTGGAATTGAAAGTGCAGATTCAAGAGTTACTAGATAATGGATTTATTCGACCAAGTGTGTTGCCTTGGGGAGCGCCGATGTTATTTGTTAAGAAGAAGGATGGATCAATGCGTATGTGTATTGATACCATCAGCTGAACAAGTTGACTATCAAGAACAAGTATCCGTTGCCAAGGATTGATGACTTGTTCGATCAATCTGAAAAGGGCGCCGTTGTTCTCAATGATGATCCGAGGTCGATATGCCATCGCCTTAAGGTCAAGGAGGCAGATATTCATAAGACGGCCTTTAGGACTCACTATGGTCACTACGAATTCATGGTGATGCCATTTGGATTGACCAACGCGCCAGTAGCATTTATGGATATGATGAACCGAGTGTTTCAACCCTACCTGGATAGGTTTTTCATGGTATTTATAGATGATATCCTAGTTTACTCAAGATAGGAAGAGGAGCATGATTCACATCTGCGAGTGGTTTTGTAGATTCTAGGGGAGAAACAGTTGTATGCCAAATTCAGTAAATGTAAATTTTTGCTAAGTGAAGTTACGTTTTCAGGCCACGTTGTGTCGATAGAAGGGATTAGGGTTGACCCTCAAAATTTGAAGCGGTGTTGGATTGGAAGCCGCCTAGGTCTGTGGCAGAAATTTAGAGTTTTCTTGGTCTAGTCGGATATTACAGAAGGTTTGTTGAAGGATTCTCTTCAATTGTGGCACCATTTACTAAGTTATTACGGAAAGGAGTTTCGTTTATTTGGTCTAGTAAGCAGCAAGAGAGTTTCGAGAAGTTGAAAAAGATTTTGACGGAGGCTCCGGTATTGATTCAACCGGAGGCTGGGAAGAAATTCGTGATTTACTGTGATGCGCCACACACGGGACTAGGATGCGTGTTGATGCAAGATAAAAAGGTTGTTCCGTATGTATCTTGGCAATTAAGACCGCACGAAGCGAATTATCCCACCCATGATTTGGAGTTGGCAGCAGTGGTTTTTGCTTTAAAGATTTGGAGACATTATCTGTACGGGGAGAAATCTATTATGTATATAGATAATAAATGCCTAAAATACCTTTTGACCCAGAAGGAGTTGAATCTAAGGCAGAGGAGGTGGATCGAGTTTTTAAAGGATTATGATTGTTCGATCGAGTACCATCCGGGTAAAGCTAATGTGGTGGTGGATGCCTTAAGTCGTAAAGTAATCTCTAACTTGAGGGCAATGTTTGCTCACCTTAGTTTGTACCACGATGGGAGCTTATTGGCTGAACTTCAAGTGAAACCCTCTTGGGGCAGTCAATTTAAGGAGAAGCAGCAGACCGATGAGTTGCTAAAGGAGAAGTTTCATGTAGGATCAAGTGATGGATCGACGGACTTCATTATGAATGAGGAAGGACTGTTATGTTTTCAATGAAGAGTTTGCATGCCAAAAGATTCGAATTGAGGCATAGGATTTTGCAAGAAGTGCATGGAAGTTCATATGCTCTGCACCCCGGAGGGAGTAAGATGTATCGAGATTTATGATCGATTAAGTGGCGGGCTTGAAGTGTGAGGTAACTGAATTGGTGAGTAAGTGTTAGACCTATCAGCAGGTAAAGGTGGAGCATCAGTTGTTGCAGCCAGTGAAGATTCCACAATGGCAGTGGGAAAGGATCACAATGGACTTTGTTAGTGGGCTACCCCTCACGCCTACAAAGAAAGATTCAGCCTGGGTGATTGTTGATCGCTTGACGAGGCCTGCTCATTTCATACCAGTACGGGCCAATTACTCTTTGCAGGAATTGGCTAAGTTATATATAGCGGAGGTAGTGAGATTGCATGGGGTACCAGTATCGATCATATCAGACAGGGACCCGAGGTTCACATCGTGGTTCTTAAAGGCTTTGCATCAAGCATTGGGTACGAAGTTGGATTTCAGTACAGCGTTTCATCCTCATACCGATGAAGAGTCTGAGCGGGTGATTCAGATCTTGGAGGACATGTTAAGGGGTTGTGTCATTGATTTCAGAGGTAGTTGGGGGAGTTTTTACCCTTAGCGAAATTTGCTTACAACAACAGCTACCAGTCTAGTATTCAGATGGCGCCCTATGAAGCATTGTATGGGCGGAAGTGTCGTACTCCTACCTGTTGGACGAAATTAGGGGAATGTCAAATTTTGGGTCCGGACTTGGTTACCGAGACAGAGGAGAAGGTTGAGTTAATTCGAACTCGTCTAAGGGAAGCGTCGGACCGATAGAAGTCTTATGCAGACTTGAAGCGTAAGGACATAGAGTTTGCAGTGGGTGACAAGGTGTTCTTGAAGGTGTCACCATGGAAGAAAGTGTTGAGATTTGGACGGAAGGGTAAATTAAGTCCCAAATTTATTAGACCTATCGGTGTTGAAACGAGTAGGACCAGTAGCCTATCAGCTAGAGCTACCTTTTGAGCTAAGCCAGATTCACAATGTATTCCACGTTTCTATGTTGAGACGATATCGTTCAGATCCGTCTCATGTGGTTCTTGTGGAAGAAATCGAGGTGAGACTTGACCTATCCTTTGAAGAGAAGCCAGTAGAAATCCTGGATTGGTATGTCAAAGTGTTGCGAAGGAAGACGATTCCATTGGTTAAGGTTCTATGGCGGAATCACAGTTCTGAGGAGGCTACTTGGGAACCAGAGGAGACGATGTGGCAGCAGTACCCGCATCTATTCTAATCAGGTAATTTCGAGGACAAAATTTCTTTAAGGGGGTAGAACTGTAACATCCTGAATTAATGGGCCAATGTGTTTAATGTATGGTTATGCTTAATGTGTTAGGGGTCCAGAAAGGGGCTCAGGAATTGGGCCGAAGCCTTAATTGAATTTCTGTTTAGACACTCTAGTGGGAAACAAGTTAGGATAGGGCTTAAAGGATGTTATTTGTGTTTAAAAACACAAATGGGCTTGGGGCTCAGTGGCAAAATAGTGCCACTTAAAGAGCAAGGAGGTGGCGTCAACTGAGTAGGCCAAATTCAAGTTGCATGAAGCCCAATTCTTTTAATTAAAGTTAGCTAAATTTCGGCAATTAATTAGGTGGAGTTGGATAGCAACAAGGCTTAAAAAAATAGGAGAATTTATCCAAGTGGATAATATAGATAATATGGAAGATAAAGGGAGGAAATTTAGGATCTGATCTGCTGGTCACAATAGTGGCCGAATTTCCAACTCTAGGGGAAGGAGAAAATCAGTTTTGATGAGGCTAAAGGGGTGCCAAAATTTCCCTTGTTTATTAATTAGTTTTAGTTTTCAAAAGAGGGCAATTCTGGCTTTTGGTTAGTGTGTGTGCCGAAAATTGGATTAGAAAATAGGGCACTTCTTAATTTCAGCATTTATTCTCATTCTCTTCTCTTAGTTGTTTCTTTTCTCAAAAAGCCGAAAACTCCTAAAAGTTTCATCTTCTTCTTCTTCTCTTCTACTAAAGCCGAAACCTCGTAGCCTTTCTCTACACTTTTCTCAATTTCTTCCATAAGTCGAAACCCTAAGTATTCTTTCTCTTTACTCTCTTCTGCTATAGTCGAATACCCTAGTATCCATTCATTCTTTTCCATCCTGCCGATTTCTTCATTAAAAGTCGAAACCTTCCTGTCGATTTCTTTATTAAAAGTCGAAACCTTCCTGCCGATCTCTTCATTAAAAGCTAAATCTCCCATATTGAGGTAAGTGTCGACTCTTGTTATTCCTTAAGATCTCTTTCAGTTTTTAGGGGCCAAGGCCGAATGGCCACTTGGTTCGTTAAGGCTGTCGATAGGGCTAATATTCCCAATCTTTTTGTGTTTTGGGCGGCCTTCCGGGATTTGTAGGAGACCTGGTCGTTTTGGTTCTTAAGCCAGTAACCGTTAACTTTCGAACCATATCTCCTCTTTCGAGATTTTTAGGTAAGGGATCTCTACTCTATGAATATACATTCGTGTTAGTATTCGATACAGTTGTTTTAATCCAGTTTGTTGACTAAGATCTATTCCATGGATACAAACGCTAGTCAAACGAAAGAGGTAATTGGATCCGTAAATCCAACCCCTAGATTTAAGAAGTGAGTAGTGTCAGCAATTCAGGATTGGCCACCTGGTTGTGGACCAGCTTCAGAACAAAATCTTAGATTGTTAGCAGTCATAGTGGCTACTGATAGTGTCGACATAGAAAGTAATGTCCTGTCATAATCATGTATGTGGATCTCTATCACCCTAGTTAATCTGTATTATATGTATGTTATGGGCTAAAAGCCAGATAAAGAGGTTGTATGAATAGTCGTAATACCCAAAAAGGGTAGGCAAGGGATGCCAGGTACGTAATCATAGAAACTTCTCTATGTATCGAAGTATGTGAAAGTATGTGATCTGTTTAGATAGTTTAATGTTCTGATTCTTGCATGTATGTATGCATGGGATGGGATTGATATGATGAAGGGGAGCAGGTCGCGAGGCGACCGGTGGCTTTGCCACATAGGTCACATAGTGATTGGTCTTTATGATTGGCAGCATAGTTCTCGATATATTATTAAGGTCGCATAGCGATCGGTGGCTTTGCCACATAGGTCACGTAGTGATCGATATGGTATGTAGCGGATGGAGGGTTGATTGTAGAAATCCCCACGGTGTGATGGTTGGTACGGGGGTGTGTAGAGAATGGACACTTAGGTTTGGGATGGGCCATGTTGCATGAAAATATATTTTATTGCCATTGTTATGGCCTAAAGCCCATAATTTGTTTATGGGCCCAAGGCTTTCATGTGTTTTTGGGATTTACACACTGAGTCTTGGTGACTCACCTTTTTATTTTTCCCAACCTTTCAGATGAGCAGTAGATCGTGGACATGGGAGCCGAGTCACACTCGAGGGGCCATCAAGACTATTATTTCCATTAACTCTTTCCGGTTATCTTTTTAATTTTAATTTTGGGATATTTCTTTTGTAATAAGGCCTCCATAACTTAGGTTATTTTTCTTAATTATTATGTCACATTTTTATAAACTTATGTTTTCAAAACTTAAATTATAAAGCGATAGGAAAATGGGTTTTTCAAACACATTCACGCAAATCTTAAAGTTTCATTCAGGAATTGCACAATTAATGATTAATCGGTTATAATAAACTGAGATTTTCAAAACCCTTCAAGGAAAAGTTTGCAACGTCCAACCCATAGCATACCAGATCCGGTCATGACGTATGGGCCGGGTTTGGGGTGTTACATGAAAAATTCTAAAATTTGTGAAATGTGTGTGCTACAAAAATTATTAGTAAATTTAGGTTAGGCTTGGAAAGAGGTGTAACACCCTGAATTTGGGCCTAGTAGAATTGGGCCTATTGGGCCTTGGGCATGGGAGCTTTTAAAATTTTGAGAATGAGAAAATGGTACAATTGTAACACCCCACACCCAAGACCGATACTAAGTCTGGATACGAGACATTACCATGCTTGAACTCACTAAAACATGTACTTACGGAAATAAAATTTCGTTACAACTTAATACTTTCCTTTCTTAGTCAACACATACAACAAGGGCCTACGAGGCCTTTAACTCATGTCAGAAAACTTTCGGAATTAAATCAAATAACTCATTTTTTTTGAAGCAGGGTTCACACACCCGTGTGACTTGGAACACGCCCGTGTACCCTTAAGCACGCCCATGTCTTCCAACCGTGGAAGTTACTGACTAATTTCACACGGCCATGATACGCCGGTGGGCTTAGACTGTGTGCTAACCCTAGATATTCTGACTAAATTAACATGGTCTGGGCACATGCCCATGTCCAAGCCGTGGTCGTGGGATTTGCCTGTGGCCTATTCGAATAATAATACTATGTTGCAGGGTTAACATGGCCTTGACACATGCCCGTGTGTCCAACCGTGCTGGCACTTAGTGGCTATTTACCAAGCCACTCGCCACCCTGAAATCAGGATCAATCCAATACATTTTTCATAAATAATATTACATACTACATTGACCGCAATAAACCTACATAAACCTACATACATAGACAATTCTGGCCAGTCAAATAGTCAATACAAAAGAATAATTAAAATGGGCGTACACCTCATTAATATCATCTTCATTGCAAAAAGAAGAGTTTGCCAAACATTTGCCTGAATCAAGAACCCATTATAAAATGATTTACCACAAACACTTTAACTAACAATTACAACTTGACAAAGCACCCTAGTCCTATACATTCCACATTCAAAACAAGTCTGAAATTGTTATACCAAAGTGCCGTTGATAGTGTGATTTTCGAACCCCTACATCTACGATCATCGAGTTATCTTGGCAATACTATAAGAAAGAAGGGCAATGAAAAAGGGGTAAGCAATAAGCTTAGTAAGTTGTATGGAAATAATTAGAAATCGTAATCTTCATAAAAGAATAATTTATCCATAACATTAATTAATCGTATACAATCTAAGACTTCTCGATAATCCTTACTTACAATCGTCCATGACTAACATTTACTGTAATACATATAGAGTCAATTTCTCATGACCTATTCCTTAACACTTGTTTTCATTCATATCTCTACTTTTAAATTCATTTGTTCATCCCAGCATATGCTGGTAATAGTCAAATAAATGCTTTTATAATCACTACGATAAGTATAAAGCCATTGTCACGCTATCTAGATGGTCTTACATGAAGTCTCCTCTAGGTACCGATGCCATGTTCCAAACATGGTCTTTCACCGCACACGATCAACGCCGATGCCATGTTCCAAACATGGTCTTACAACGCACACATATCGATGCCATGTTCCAAACATGGTCTTACACCGCACACATATCAATATCGATGTCATGTTCCAAACATGGTCTTGCCATGTTCCAAACATGGTCACACACACATATCAATATCGATGCCATGTTCCAAACATGGCCTTAGTTTCTCAATTCACACATATCATTAAGCATTCTCACTTATGCCGATAAAATATTGCACATACAACTTACCTCATTTTCAAAATGTGTTAGTTCTTTGGTTTAGTCCACGACTTTATCCTTTCCATGATTGAGCCATGTTCCAAACATGCTCTTACCTACTTAGGAAAATTACCATTTTACCCTAGATTTTGGTAAAATGACCGTTTTGCCCTACATATCAACAATCTTTTATCTTCAACAAGCCTAGGAAAACATTTATGCTCTTAAATCATCATCAACTTTTCACTACCTACCAAGTTCATAACCTTTTCATTAAGGTCCTATTTAGTGTCCTCACGCTAACACCCTTTTTAAAAGTTGTTCATCTAACAACTAAGACTCAAGTTCTTCCTTAAAATACAACAATCAACTAAAGTAGCTCTCGTGGTAAAACTCTAAACCTTTCACAACATTGCACAATAGTCCCTCATTTGAAAGCTTAAGCTTGAGGGTCTCAAAATACAATTATTTTCAAGAAAAGTTCACTAGAACACTTAATTGAATGGATGAGAGTTTGCTGAAATTTTTGAAGGTTTCTACCCCTAATTTGCTGCAAATTTTTGGTGGAAGATGATAGGAGAAAAAGATGATAACTTTTCTCTCCTTATTCTATTAATAAAAGTTAAATTAGTCCACCTACTACTAATAACTTTGACACTAATTGATAATTTTGTGTCCCATGCTCTCTTATGGCCGGCCAAGCCTCTTTCAAAGGCTAAATTGCCTTTTAAATACCCCCATTTAACAATCCATGGCCATTTGGTACTCTTAACATATAGAATGGAACTTTCGCACTTTATGCGATTTAGTCTTTTTTCGCAAATTAAACACGAAAACGTTAAAATTAAATCATGCTCTAACTCATAATATATATCATGAAAATAATTTCTCCGGTCTTAAAATAGTGATCCCGAGATCACTATTCTGATTAGCCCCTAAATGCTATTACAATTCTCCCCCTAAGGATTTTCGTCCTCGAAAATCTTACCAGTGAAAAGATTGGGGTATTGATTTCTCATCGTTTCCTTAGACTCGAATATAGCCTCTTCTATTCCGTGCCTTTGCCATAGGAATTTCACTAGGGCTATGCTTTTATTTCTTAACTGCTTGATTTCATGGGCCAATATTTTAATCGGTTCTTCACCATATGTCAAAATTGGTTGTATCTCTACTTCTGTTGGTTCTATAACATGTGAAGGGTCTGAACGGTATCGGCGCAACATAGACACATGAAAGACATCATGAATCTTTTCTAAATCAGGCGACAAAGCTAGCCAATAAGCTACCGGTCCTATCCTTTCGGTAACTTCATAAGGTCCAATAAAGCGCGGACTCAATTTGCCCTTCCGACCAAATCTAAGGATTTTTCTCCAAGGCGATACTTTCAAGAACACTTTATCACCCACTTCATATTCTATCCCTTTCCTCTTTAAATCTGAATAGGACTTCTGTCTATTTGAGGCGACTTTTAGACAGTTACGAATCACTTCTACTTTCTCTCAGTTTCCTTAACAAAATCAACCCCGTGTGTCTATTTTTCTTTGAGTTCTGACCAATACAAAGGCGTTCGACACTTACATCCATACAATGCCTCATAAGGCGCAATCTTTAAACTTGACTGAAAATTGTTGTTGTAGGCGAATTCCACCAATGGTAAGTATTTCTCCCAACTACCATGGAATTCTAAAACACAACATCTAAGCATGTCTTCTAGTATTTGAACTGTTCTCTCTGACTGCCCATCGGTTTGGGGATGAAAGGCAGTACTAAAACTCAATTTCATGCCCAAAGCTTCTTGTAGCTTTTTCCAAAACTGTGACATGAATCTCAGATCTCTATCTGAAATGATTGACAAAGGTATACCATGAAGTCTTACTATCTCAGACATGTACAAGTCTGCCAATTTATCAAGTTAGTAGTCGACTCGTACTAGTATAAAGTGGGTCGACTTAGTGAGTCTATCAACTACTACCCATACTGCATCTTTCTTCTTGGGAGTCAACGGTAAACCCATCACGAAATCCATAGTAATACGGTCCCACTTCCACTCAGGAACCATAATAGGTTGAAGTAAACCCGAAGGTACTTGATGTTCGGCCTTCACTTGTTGACAAATCAGGCATTTTGATACAAATTCAGAAATATCTTTCTTCATACCTCACTACCAGTACCATTTCTTCAAATCTTGGTACATCTTTGTATTGCCCAGATGCACATTCAAACATCTGTTATGTGCTTCTTGCAAAATTTTGCTAATAAGCTCATCATTCCTGGGTATAAAGACCCTATCTCAAAATGTTAGACATCCATCAGGATTTATTCGAAAGTCTGACTCAACGCTTAACTCACATAAAATTATTTTGGCTTGCAAACTGCTATCATCCTTCTGAGCTTCGCAAATATCTTGAAGAAGTAATGGTTTAGCCCTCAACTTGACTAATATGGATCCATCCTCTAACAAGGTCATCTGGGTGTTCATAGCTTTTAGTGTAAACAATGATTTTCTGCTCAAAGCATCGGTGACTACATTTGCCTTTCCTGGATGGTAGTCAATTAATAGCTCATAATCTTTAATCAATTCTAACCATCTTCGTTGCCTCAAATTTAGTTCCTTCCGAGTCATCAAATATTTTAGGCTTTTGTGGTTAGTAAAAACCCGACACTTTTCACCGTATAAATGATGCCTCTAAATTTTTAATGCAAACACGATTGCGGCCAACTCTAAATCATGAGTCGGGTAGTTCTTCTCGTGTGGCTTCAACTGCCTAGAGGCATATGTAGTCACTTTACCCTCTTGCATGAGTACACAGCCTAAACCATTCAAGGATGAGTCATTATAAACCACGAATTCTCTTCCTAGCTCAGGTTGCACCAAAATAGGAGCCTCAGTCAACAGTGTCTTCAATTTCTCGAAACTCTGTTGACATTTTTCTATCCAAATGAATTTCACATCATTCTACAGAAGTCTTGTCATTGGCGTGGCTATCATGGAAAACCTCTTGACAAAACGTCTTTAATAGCAAGCTAGGCCTAGAAAACTCCTTACTTTAGTTACATTCCTCGGTGGTTCCCACTTAACAATTGCCAAAATTTTACTCTGGTCGACTCTTATCCTATCTCCCGAGACAATATGCCCCAAAAATCCCACTTCCTTAATCCAAAATTCACTCTTACTAAATTTGGCATACAATTGTTTTTCTCTCAAAACTTGTAGAATCATACTCAAATGTTCTGCATGATCATTCTCATCTTGAGAGTAGATCAATATGTCATCGATGAGGACCACAACAAATCTATCCAAATATGGTCAAAAAATGTGATTCATCAAATCCATGAAGATCACGGGGGTATTAGTTAGTCCAAAAGGCATGATCACAAACTTATAGTGGTCGTACCTAGTCCTAAATGTAGTTTTCGGTATGTCAGAGTCCTCTCAACTGATAATACCCGACCTTAGATCTATCTTAAAAAATACTGTAGCTCCCTTCAATTGGTCAAATAAATCGTCAATCTTCGGTAACGGATACTTATTCTTCACTGTCGCCTTATTGAGTTGTCGATAATCTATACATAGTCTCATGGATCCATCTTTCTTCTTCACGAATAGAATGGGAGCGCCCCATGGATAAAAACTCGGTGTCACGAAACCCTTCCGTTAATTCTTGCAACTGTGCTTTTAGCTCTTTTAGTTCAGTTGGAGCCATTCTATACGGAGCAATAGAAATAGGGGCAGTACCCGAAACTAGATCAATTCTAAATTCAATCTCTCTCTCTGGAGGTAGTCCCGCAACTCTTCCGAAAAACATATAGGTATTCACATACTATGGGTACTAACTCAATTTTTGATCGATTTCTTTAGTGTTTAAAGACGAAGGCAAGATAAGCCTCATACCCCTTCCTTAGGTATCTCTGGGCTGACATGGTTGATATCATGGTTGGTGACCCATCCGGCTTATCTGATTCAACAAAAATAAAATTACCATTTTCATCTCTCAACTCAAACTGCTTCTTCCCACAATTCCCAATTACTCCATGGGTAACTAACCAGTCCATCCCAAGAATGACATCAAACTCGTCAAATGGTAATAACATAAGATTAACCGGAAAGCAATGACCCTTAATCATCAAAGGGCACCCTTTGCAAACTCTATCAACCAACACACACTTGCCTAGGGGATTTGACACTCTTATAATGAACTCAGTAGACTCTATAGGCATGCCCATGCTAGAGACTAATTTCATGAATATGTATGAGTGGGTAGATCCCGGATCAATTAAAGCTATAACACGAGTATTATGAAGAGAAAAGATACCCATGATTACATCGGGGGAAGATGCTTCTTCACGAGCACGAATGGCATATGTCCTCGCAGGTGCTCTACCCTCGACTCTAGCAGCTTGTTCTTTAGAAGGATTCCTACTTCCCATCTCAATTTACAGGTTTCTCAAAGGTTTTCCTTTAGCGTAACTTCCCAATTTTGTACTCTGAAGCTTTTCTTTCCCATCCACCTCGAGACAATCTCTAATAAAGTGGTCTAAGGACCCACATCTGAAACAAGCTTTTTCATTAGCCCGACACTCACCAAAATAGTGTCTGGCACACTAGGAACATTCTTGTCTACTTGGTCAATGTTGCCCACACTAGCAACTGATGAAGTTTGCCCTTTCGATCCTGAAAACTGCTTGCCTTTACTTCGGCTTAAAAACCCTGTTGAAGCGACTGATCGAGTAGTGAAATCCTTTGATTTCTTAAATGAGGATCGGTGAGACTTGTTCAGTTATCTCTTCCTCGAGTCACGAGACTCGTACTCAGCTTTTCTCTTCTCTTTAGCCAACTCCTCGACTTTATAGGCTCTATCCACCAACACTACAAACTCCCTTCATTCGAGAACTCCCAAATATATGCGGATATCTTCGTTCAATCCATCCTCGAATCTCCTGCACATGATGGCCTCAGTAGACACGCACTCTCTTGCATACTTACTAAGCCTTACGAACTCCCGTTCATAGTTGGTCACTGACATACGGCCTTGCTTTAATTCTAGGAACTCCTTTCTTTTATGGTCGATGAACCTCTGGCTGATGTATTTCTGTCGATATTCCTCTTGGAAGAAATCCCAACTAACTCTCTCCCTTGGCATCACCGACACCAAGGTATTCCACCATTGATAGGCTGAATCTCTCAGGAGAGACACCACACACTTTAAACACTTTTCAGACGTGCAGGATAACTCATCGAATACCAGGATGGTATTCTCGAGCCAGAATTCTACTTTCTCCGGGTCATCATCCTTATTTGCCCGAAATTCCTCGGCTCTTAGTTTCTAGATCTTATCCATCGGAGGCCTTTCTCTTCTCACCACCTCGACCACTTGAGAGGCTACTCGAGCGGGTTGAAGTATATGTGGGGGCGGAGGGGGCTGAGCGTTGGGATTTGCTCGGGTATACTTAGTATACCGTTGCTCATCAAATGGAAAAAAGCTTCTCGAGCCTCATCTCCTTGATCTAAAGTCTCGGGTCTACTATTAACTAGCACGTTCCCTTGAGCGGGAGCTAGCGCATTACTAGCAGCAGCATCAGCTGCAGTTCGGTCATGATCCGAATCCATCTACTACATAAAACACAATTTTATATGTCAGGAGTCATCACACTATCATTACTCAGACACCCTTACATATGGCATGTATAGCTAGACTCATACTCACGCTACGTTAGTCCTAGAATCGACTAAACTATAGCTCTGATACCACTAAATGTAACACCCCACAACCAAGACCGATACTAGGTCTGGATACGAGACATTACCATGCTTGAACTCACTGAAACATGTACTTACGGGATATAAAATTTTGTTATGACTTAAAAACTTCCCTTTCTTGGTCAACACATATAACAAGGGCCTATGAGGCCTTTAACTCATGTCAGAAAACTTTTGGAACTAAATCAAATAACTTAATTTTTTGAAGCAAGGTTACACGCCTGTGTGACTTGGAACACGCCCGTGTACCCTTAAGCACACCTATGTCTTCCAATCGTGGAAAGTTACAGACTAATTTCACACGGCCATGACACATCCATGGGCTTAGACCGTGTTCTAACCCTAGATATACTGACTAAATTAACACGGTCTGGGCACATGCCCATGTCCAAACCGTGTGTATTACACGGCATACACACACGGCCGTGGGATTTGCCTGTGGCCTATTATGAATAATAATACTAAGGTGTAGGGTTAACACGGCCTTGACACATGCCCGTGTGTCCAACTGTGCTGGCACTTAGGGGCTATTTACCAAGCCATTTGCCACCCTAAAATCAAGATCAATCCAATACATTTTTCATAAATAATATTACATACTAAATTGACCTTAATAAACCTGCATACATAGACAATTATGGCCAGTCAAATAGTCAATACAAAAGAATAATTAAAAAGGGCATACACCTCATTAATATCATCTTCATTGCAAGAAGAAGAGTTTGCCAAACATTTGCCTGAATCAAGAAACCATTACAAAATGATTTACCACTAACACTTTAACTAACAATTACAACTTGACAAAGCACCCTAAACCTATACATGCCATATTCAAAACAAGTCTGAAATTGTTATACCAAAGTGTCGTTGATAGTGTGATTTCCAAACCCCTGCGTCTACGATCTTTGAGTTATCTTGGTAATACTATAAGAAAGAAGGGCAATGAAAAAGGGGTAGGCAATAAGCTTAGTAAGTTGCATGAAAATAATTAGAAATCGTAATCTTCATAAAAGAATAATTCATCCATAACATTAATTAATCGTATACAATCTAAGACTTCTCGATAATCCTTACTTACAATTGTCCATGACTAACATTTACTGTAACACATATAGAGTCAATTTCTCATGACCCATTCCTTAACACTTGTTTTCATTCATATCTCTACTTTTAAATTCATTTGTTCATCCCACCATAAGCTAGAAATACTCAAATACATGCTTTTATAATCACTACGATAAGTATAAAGCCATTGTCACGCTCTCTAGATGGTCTTAGATGAAGTCTCCTCTAGGTACCGATGCCATGTTCCAAACATGGTCTTACACTTGCACATGTATCAGCGCCGATGCCATGTTCCAAACATGGTCTTACATTGGCACACATATCAACGCCGATGCCATGTTCCAAACATGGCCTTACACTGGCACACATATCAACACCGATGCCATGTTCCAAACATGGTCTTACACTGGCACACATATCAACGTCGATGCCATGTTCCAAACACATCCTGGTCCATTAGGACTTCGATATCACATTCACATAAGTTTCTCAATTCATTTAAGTATCATGCATCAATAAGACATTAAGTGTACTCACTTATGCTGATAAAATATTACATTAAATTCACAAACTTACCTCGTTTTCAAAATGAGTTAGTTCTTCAGTCTAGTCCACGACTTTATCCTTTCCACGATTGAGGTGAATTCTCGTCTCCTCTTGCTCTATAATAGCAAATTAGCTCATTTTAATCATTTTATTAACATAAGCATCTCAATAATCCTACTTAGTAAAAATTACCATTTTACCCCTAGATTTTGACAAAATGACCATTTTACCCCTATGCTCAAAAATTAATTCTAATCATATTTTTTATCTTCAACAAGCCTAGGTAAACATTTAATGCTCTTAAAGCTATCATCAACAATCAATATTTCACATACTTACTACCAAGTTCATAACCTTTTCATTAAGGTCCTATTTAGTGTCCTTATGCTAACACCATTTTTAAAAGTTGTTCATCTAACAACTAAAACTCAAGTTCTTCCTTAAAATGCAACAAACAACTAAATTAACTCTCATGGTAAAACTCTAAACCTTTCACAACATTGCACAATAGTCCCCTCATTTGAAAGCTTAAGCTTTAGGGATCTCAAAAGTACAATTATTTTCAAGAAAAGTTCACTAGAACACTTACTTGAATGGATGAGAGTTTGCTGAAATTTTTGAAGGTTTCTACCCCTTATTTGCTGCAAATTTTCGGTGGAAAATGATAGTAGAAAAAGATGATAACTTTTCTCTCCTTATTCTATTATTAAAAGTCAAATTAGTCCACCTACTACTACTAACTTTGACACTAATTGATATTTTTGTCTCCCATGCTCTCTTATAGTCGGTCAAGCCTCTTTCAAAGGCTAAATTTCCTTTTAAATACCCCCATTTAACAATCCATAGCCATTTGGTGCTCTTAGCATATAGAATGGAACTTTCGCACTTTATGCGATTTAGTCCTTTTTCGTAAATTAAACACAAAAACGTTAAAATTAAAATACCAAAATTTTATTGCTCATATGCTATCATGCTCTAACTCATAATATATATCATGAAAATAATTTCTCTGATCTTGAAATAGTGATCTCGAGATCACTATTCTGATTAGCCCCTAAATCGGGCTATTACAACAATTGCATGTTAGATCTATTGTGTGAGTGTTTTTGGAAGGTTAAGGGACTTCTATGAAATCCTGGGTTCAAGCCATGTCTTATGGAAAAATTTTATTTTAGCATTAGGGGAACCCTGACTCCTTGTATTAAGCCTTTTAAATAATTATGGTTAAAAAGAGACCCAAGAGAGCCTGTGGTGGAGTGGAGGTGGCGTCACAGGTGTGGCAAGGAGGTCAGAGGTTCAAGTCTCACTGCATGCAAAAGAGATTATTTATTTTACTCTTGTGTGGCCAAGAGTTTGTGTTGGATTTTAACTCTGTGTTGTAGAGTTTGAATGGGTTAAATAAGTGAATTAAAGAGGGGATCATAGAGAGATAAGGGGAGGAAATCAAGGAGATTTGTGGTTGAAGAAGAGTTGGTGCCGAATGGGATTTGTGGCACTCAAGAAATTCAGCCAAGGGGATTTTGGTGCATATTTCAATTTTTTTAGTGTTTTTTCTATTTTTTTAGCTACATTTCTCTTTTCTGGTTGCTGCCAAAACTACACTAAAAGTGACCTCTTGTGCATTCTTTTTGCTCTATTTCACTCCATTTTCTTCATAGTCGAATTCTCTCCTTCCTCTCTCTCAATTCTTTTGACTCTACCAATCTTTCTCTTCTGCATCTTGTGCTTGGCCAATTATCCCCTATTACGTTCTCTTTCAATCTTCCTTTTTCTTCCAGTGATAGCTAAATTTTCTATTCTATCCTCTTCTGAGTCGAACTACCTTTTTCCCCAACGCTTGTTTCTCTTGGTCGCAAAGAGCGCAAAAGTCGAATACTTCTACTCTCTCGCTATCAACTTTTGCCGAATTTGTTCTCATTTCTTTCTCCCTTCATTAAGTTGTGGTTTTTTTTCTTTGTTTGCGAGATCGAGAGTAAATGATAGTGATTCTTTTTACTTAGTTTCGTTACTGGTATTATTCCCTTCCTTTCTTCCGAATCTTCCCCTTTTTCTCTTAGTCTAATGGTGGTTGGTACCTAGGGTTGCTTGAGGTTTGATAGAGGGGCAAGTGACTTGAAGCAATCAACATACTTCTTTTGGGTTCTTGACAAAGTAAGTGTTTTTGCCTTGTTTTGGTTAGAGGCCGAATATTCCTGATGGCTCTGTTAACTACCAAGTGTGGTTTTAACTATATTGTTATAATCTCTTTTAATAAGGTTCATTTAATGCAGAATTTGACAAGAGGTTTAATAGTCGCTAACAGTTGGGGAGGACTTAGCAAAGCTAGTTCGATCGAGGAGCGGTGCTAGGGATTTGTAGTGCGCTACGTAGTATGTGTGTACACGTACACCACTCCAAGTAGATCGACAAATGCCGAAAAGTTGAAATACCGACGAATGATTCCACATGAGCGTGCGATCGCACAAGTGGTAGACCAAGCCTATGAATATGGGTGTAAGACAGTTTAGGCCACCATGAGTGTTCTCATGGGATAAGGTCGTTATGGGCCTCGTTGGGTCAGTATGATCCGTGTGGGCCCAATGGGCTCGGGTCCCCACACAGACTAATTTACGAAAAGTGGTAGAAATTGAATTGGGCTATAACGTTCACATAGCCGTGATTGAAAATGGGTCGACTGGGTCACACGAGAGTGTAGGCCCACCTGGGCTGAGTATTGGGCTTTAGGCCCAAATACACCGTTTTGATGATATATGTTATCTGTGTCGCTCGATGCAACTGTAGACCTTTGGCAAGGTTGCAAAATTATTGAAATACCCTCGATTTATAAAATTACCAAAATACCCTCAATTTATGAAATTATCAAAATACCCCCGGTTTGTAAAAATACCAAAATACCCTTAATTTGTGAAATTACCAAAATACCCCCAGCTTACAAAATTATTGAAATA
Source organism: Gossypium rotundifolium (assembly GCA_025506655.1). NCBI lineage: Eukaryota > Viridiplantae > Streptophyta > Magnoliopsida > Malvales > Malvaceae > Gossypium > Gossypium rotundifolium. Next base: position 114,253,201 of record CP106734.1, on the reverse strand, counting down.
CCCTTAATTTGTGAAATGATCGAAATACCTCTGTAGGGTAAATTGACCGAGATACCCCCATAGGGTAAAATGACCGTTATGCCACTGAAGGGAAAAATGACCAAAATGCCCTACATGTTATATGATTGTTATTGTATGCTATTTATGGTATTTCTGCATTCATGTGATATTATGCTTCATGGGGGATGGGATCATTAATTCAAAGGAAGTTCTGATAGGGTCACATGGTTGCTTGACGACTGTGGATCCACCGATGGCTTTAAGTCGATTATGTGATTGGCAGATCTGCTGCAATATTGTTTAGTGCCTAACCGGTGCTATATAAGGAGTGTAGGGATGGGTGGGTTGATTAAATCCCCACAAGAGTGTAGGGTTGGACAGGAGACGGAGTGCAGGGTTGGTATGGGCATTAATGCATTGCATACACTTGTTCTATTATTGAGATGGGCTTAGGCCCAAATAGATGTGATCTGTAACATTTGATATGGGCTAAGACCCAACTGAGGCTATTATGGGCTAAGGCCCAAATGCCACCATTACTGTATTGGTTAATATCCAACTGAGGCTATTGTGGGCAAAAGCCCAAATGCCACCGTTACTGTAATGGGCCTAGGCTCGGATTGATGTGATGCATGTTTTTATTGATGAGGGTTGTACACACTGAGTTTTCGTAAACTCACCCCCCTCTTTTTAATTTTTCAAGTAATCTTCAGTAGGTGGTTCGACGTACTAGAGAACTCGGAGGTGGCCACACTACAAACAGCGTTAAATTTTAGTTTTTATTTTACCTTACTTAAATCGCTTTCTTATTGGGTTGTAATAAGTCTTCTTTTAATTTCTAGTTTTTATTTAGGATATTTATTTATGATGTTTTATAACTGTTAAAAGGAGATCACGATTTTCCTAAACAAAACTGTTTTAAAACACTACACGTTCACAACTTAATCTTTAAACATCACGTTTTCACAAATCATCTGCTTTAATATTAAGCTTTCATAACAAACAAGGTTTTAAAGGTAATAACTTTTTAATAAACCTCACAAAAAAATAATAAACTGACGTAACTGGGATTTTACTCAAGCTTTTAATTAAGAAGGGTTTTCAATGAAAACATGGTTTTCAATAAACACTTCAATGTGGCACGTCGATTTGGGCCTAACTTTTAGGCCGATTTGGGGTGTTACAAGAAGACTAGATTGCATGGATTTCATTTTCCGAGTCTAGAGACAAAATTGGAATTTTTGAAAAGAGTAGGGGCAAAATGGTAATTTTGCATAGGATGTAATTAAATGCAAAGAGTATATGAAATGTGATAGATTAATAATTAAATTTATTCATATAGATCCGGAAAGACCAACTACCGAACTAGATCGAGGGAAAAAAAGGTTTCGGATTAGTTGAAATTTAAAATGAACCATTTTCAAGGTAAGTTCGTGTAACTTAAATATGTATGTTAAATGTTTGAATTGAATTGTATGATTCTGTTGGTATGTATGAGATGATATACATAATGAAATAATCATAAGTTGTGAAATGTGGACAAATTGTCATGTTCCAGTTGAATGTTGAGATTCGACGGAGTAAGGTGATTTTCTCGGACGAGAATAACGTTACACATGTTGTATAATGGATTTAGCCCGGACGAGTAATCCTAAAGTAAGCCCTCTTGAGTATATATTATATATTGGATTTAGCCCGGATGTGTAATCCAAATTAAGCTCATTAGAGCATATGCTATGGGTGGGATTTAACCTAGATTGGTAATCCTGTTATAAATATGTGGCTCAAGAGTGTGCCTTTATTTATGTGCCCTAATAGGTTCTTTTGCAACTGAAAATATTACTCTAACATTCATCAAAATCTCATTAGTTCAAAGGAAAAGACTCTTGAAAAATGGAAAGGTAGAATAAATAGAAGTTTATATGTAATGAGCTCATCTATGTCTACTTGATTTTCTTTTGAGATTAAGTGACTAACTTGTTTGAATAAGAGTATGTGCTTAGGGAACTTACCCAAAATTGATGGATTGTGTTTTGTGTATGCTTGTATTAATAAGTATAACCGATAAGTTTATTTCCCGTTATATGAACTTACTACGCATGAAAATGCTTACCCCGTTTAATTTTCCCTTATTTAATAGTGCTCGTAAGCTCACGAAGGTTGGAGGATCGGTCGGGGCATAATCACACCATCCACTATGTCCTTTTTGGTATATTTAGAAATCTTATTTTCATATAATGGCGTTACCAAATTAGGGATAAAGGCATTACTGGATGGATCGAAAACTTTTACAGACATTTCATAATACAGTTCATCAATCACAATCAAAGTGTCCCTTTTATAAGTCAGCAAGACCTTAATCATGCTTTAGAATAGGGTTGGGACTAAACCAAATGCATATAAGATTTCTCAAAAATTTAAAACTTCTTCAAAGCTATAGAGGTCACATGCCCGTGTGGGAAAGCCGCGTGCCTCCCACCACAACTAGACACACCCATGTGTCTAGACCGTGCCAAAACAGAGTTGTATATTGACTTATCCACATAGCCACCAAGCACACCCATGTGCCATGGCCGTGTAACATTAGGGTAGCTACTAACTTAGTCACACGACTACCAGGCACGCCCGTATGCCATGGCCGTATACACTTAAGCTAGCTACTGACTTATACCCACGGCCACTAGGCACGCCCGTGTGCCATGGCCATGTGGGCAAAATAGACCACTTGCAAGGTCAAAATGCTACCTACTTTAGGATCCATCCCTACAAGCAAATTACCAATTCATTTCATACACACTTGTCATCCAAAAACATGTCAAACAACCAATATAACTTCATATTCAAACATGATTCATCCACATTTACCTTTCATGTAACCATTTCTTTTTTCAAACATACATTCTCATAATGCATTCATATGCTTACCATAGCCTTGGCAATTCCATTAGCTATGAAGCCATACCAAACATACATCATGTATCATATTTACTCAAACATAATACCAGCATTTACCTAGCCACATCACGTGGCTATTTACACATCTCAAGCATAACTCAAAGTTACTAGCCTATACATGCCATATCTAGCTATATACACATTTCAAAAGTACCAAAATGAGTTTGAGTAGTGTGATGACAATCCTCGACGATCCCCGAGCCTTCAGTAGCTTTGACGATCTAAAAAATAAAGCACACACACATAGAGTAAGCTTTCAAAAGCTTAGTAATCCATATAGCTTTCAAAAGCTTAGTAAGCCATAGACAAATAAACTTAGCATAAAATGCATATAACCATATTGATATAATGACATTAATGGTTCTCATAACAAATTTATCACATGTTTGGTTCATTTACTTGGCCATATCTTACCACATTCTTCAACTCAAATGTCACATACACACATAGCTCTTTTAAGCATCTCTTCACATATTATTCTACCATTTAATTTCACATATCCATCTTAGTAAGTTCATGTAGATACTTACCTTTCATACATACTTAGTGTACATAACAAGTGAACCTGAAACAAAAATACCAATCACATAGTTGTTCGTATCTCAAATTTGCTCGTTGAATAGTTAGGAATCTAATAGAATACTCAGAGTGCTTGGATTAGTGGTACAATGCCAACGTCCTAGACGTTCTCATACACGTAATTAGATATCGATGCCACTGTCTCGAGATAAGGTCTTACACGAATCAATACGATGCCAATGTCTCGGACATGGTCTTACACGTAAATCTCATATTGATGCCAATGTCCTAGACGTGCTCTTACACAAAATCTCAAATCAATGCCAACATCCCACGCGTGGTCTTACATGATATCACATAACAGACACCTATGTCATGACATAGACTACCCTATCTATTCCTAGGTTCAAAGGGGAGTTCTCGGACATTGTTACTATGTTGATTCTATCTCAGAATTCTTGTATACATCATCTCATATACATTTATCATTATCAATAGTCATAAGAAAATACATAATTTAATACAATCACATTTATTTGTATATTGATTTACCTCGGATTAGGATATTCGTTCGGATTCGGTTATTCTACTACCTTCGCTTTCCCGTGATCTATGTCTGTTTTCTTCGGTTCTTAATCTATACATATTCAAATTTAATCCATTTATTCATAAACTTATTCAACTCAATCCAAAAAGAATACATTTAGGGCAATTTGCAAATTAGCCCTCACATTTACACATTTGGACAATTTAGTCCATTTTTCACAAAACATCAAATATACAAAATCACCATATTTCCATGCTTAGCCAAATACCCATATATCTCATACAAGTCCAAAAATTTCAAAAAAAAATTCATAATTTAATCCCTCAAAATACTATTTTCAAACTACAATTTAATCCAAAAAAATTCGCAGTTTCTTGGGATTAGCAGGCTACTACAGAAGATTCGTCGAAGGTTTTTCATCGTTAGCTGCACCTTTGACGAAGTTGTTGAGAAAGAAGGTACCTTTCATATGGGCAGATTTGAGAAGCTTAAGAGGGTTTTGACTGAAGCTCTGTTCTGATTCAGCCTGAGGCAAGGAGGGATTTTGTGGTATATTGTGATGCTTCTCACACAGGATTGGGATGTGTTCTGATGCAAGACAGGAAGGTGGTTGCTTATGCATCTCGGCAATTAAGGCCACACGAGGTTAACTATCCAACGCATGACTTGGAGTTGGCAGCGGTAGTCTTTGCTCTTAAGGTATGGAGGCATTATCTGTATGGAGAAAAGTCAGTAATCTATACGGACCACAAGAGTCTTAAGTATCTGCTGACTCAGAAGGAGCTAAATCTGAGACAACGAAGGTGGGTGGAGTTGTTGAAAGACTACGATTGTTCTATAGAGTATCACTCGGGCAAGGCGAATGTCGTGGCAGACACCCTAAGTCGAAAAGTAGTGTCAGATTTGAGGGCGATGTTTGCACATCTTAGTCTTTATGACGATGGAAGCTTGCTGGCGGAATTACAAGTAAAGCCGATGTGGTTGAGTCAGGTGAAAGAAAGACATTTGGTAGGCGATGATCTAAGTGCTCAGCTACGGCAAGTGCTAAGTGGGAAATTGGAAGATTATGGTGTTAATAGTGATGGAGTGTTGTGTTTCAAGGGTAAGGTCTGTATGCCGAAGGATGAAGAACTTAGGCGGAGAATTCTTCAGAAATCGCATAGTAGCCCTTATGTGATACATCCCGAGGTAGTAAGTTGTACTGAGATTTATGGATCGGTTTTGGTGGCCGGTCTTAAGCGGAAGTTACGAATTTGTAGGAAGTGCTAACGTGTCGACAAGTTAAGGTGAACACCAAGCACCGCTTGGATTGCTTCAAATGATAAAGATTCCGCAGATGGAAGTGGGAGCGAATCACTATGGATTTTGTTAGTGGGCTTCCCCTTACGCCTACTAAGAAAGACTCAGTATGGGTGATAGTGGATCGATTGATGAAGTCTACACATTTCATACCAGTGCGGCTTGATTACTCGTTGCAGAAATTGGCGAAGTTGTACGTGGCAGAGATTGTGAGGTTGCATGGAGTGCCGGTGTCGATTATTTTAGATAGGGATCCGAGGTTTACGTCTCGATTTTGGAAAGAATTACATCAGGCTTTAGGCACCAGGTTAGACTTCAGTACGGCATTTCATCCACAGTCAGATGGTCAGTCTAAGCGAGTAATCCAAGTGTTAAAGGATATGTTGAGGGGCTGTGTGATAGACTTCAGAGGAAGCTGGGAAGAGTTTTTTCCTTTAGCTGAGTTTGCATACAACAACAGTTACCAAGCAAGTATTCGGATGGCACCGTAGGAAGTGCTATATGGACGGAAGTGTCGCACTCCTACGTGTTGAACAGAATTGAGGGAACATAATGTTTTGGGTCCAGAGATTGTGGCAGAATTCGAAGAAAAGGTTAAGGTAATCCGGGCTCGATTAAAGGAGGCATCTGACAGGCAAAAGTCGTACGTAGATCTTAAGCAGAAGGAAATAGAGTTTGTTGTGGGAGATCAAGTATTTCTTAAAGTGTCGCCATGGAAGGAGGTAATGAGATTTGGTCACAAAGGGAAGTTAAGTCCCAGGTTTATAGGACCTTATCGAGTTTTGAAGCGGGTTGGACTAGTGGCATATCAATTAGAGTTGCCTTCGGAGTTGAAGCAGATGCACGATGTGTTCCATATTTCGATGCTATGTCATTACCGGCCAGATCCATCTCATGTAGTGCCAGTTGAGGAGGTGGAACTAAGACCAGATTTGTCTTACGAGGGGGAACCGATTTAGATTCTGGAGCGGGATGTGAAGGTGTTACGGAGAAAGTCAGTTCCTCTCGTCAAAGTGTTATGGTGCAACCATGGATCGGAAGAGGCTTCGTGGGAGCCGGAAGAGGCAATGCGACAGTAATACCCTTACTTGTTCTAGCCAGGTAATTTCGAGCATGAAATTTTCTTTAAGGAGGGTAGAGTTGTAACACCCTAAAAATATGAGTATCGATTTATTGTACGTTTTGGTGTTTGGCTTATGAATGAAAATTTTCTTTTCTTCTTTTCGTGTTTATTATAGCCTTGAAAAGGGTATAGAATTATCCGAGTATAGAATAATTTTTAGTATGGAGAATTTAGTGAAGTGGATCAAGTGACCCTGATACTTAAGTTAATTTAAGTGTCTAAAATTAGCACAAGATGAGTAATTGGCAAGGTGGTGTTGGCGCATGAGAAATTTCATGAGGGGAGGGGTTCAAATCCCTTGGATAGCAATTAGGTGACTTTTATTTTTTTCTCTCTTCCCTAATGTCTCGGCCAAGCTTTACTTTTGGATAAGATGAACTAATTTTTTTTTATGGCAAGAAGACTTAAGGTTATGGTAAGCATGAAATAAGGGCTAGAATTGCTTGATTTTGGGGATAGAATTTCTTAAACTTTGGGAAAGTAGAGGATTACAAGGCATGTGTCAAGGTGGATGTTTTGAAAAGTATTTCATGACTTGGACGGCATTATGGACTAGGGGGTGGCTGAATTTTGTGGTAAACTTTGGTAAGGATGAGTGGTTGGGTGTAATCCCATTTGGTCACTTTCTTTTGCTGAATTTAGCTTCATTCTCTTCTGAACTCTCACCCTTTTTCTTTCATAATCGAACCACACCAAAATTTACCAATCTTCTCACTTATGCACCTTGGCCGAAACTTCAAAAGACCATAAGGGTCATTTGTTTCTTTTCTTTTCTTACTTGTTTAAGAGTAAGCTGAATCTACCATCTTCTCTTCTCTTCTTTTCTCTTTATTTTGCTTAGGCCGAATCTCTCTCTCTCAAAAGTCCACCATTGCCGCAACCTCTTCAACCCAAAACACCACCATTGCAGAATCTCTCTAAACTTCATCTCTTTTCTTCTTATTTATTAAGGCCGAATCTCCCTTTAGACACAAAATTCGAATCTCATCAAACTTCAATTCCTTCTTTTCTTCTTTTCACAATCCATCAAAAACCGAAAGCACAAGTAAGTTTTAGCTGATTGTTCATTAAACCTCAAGCCGAAACCTATCAACATTTAGTTGATTTCTTCCTCTATTTCTCCTTCAAAGTCAATCACTTTACTATTGTAGCCGAATCTCTCGTGGTTTCAAGCAAGGGTGAAATCGATCTCAACGTTAGGGTAAGGATTAAGCGTCATTCGATTTTCTTTCTTTTCTTTTGGTTTATCCGAAATCTAAGGATCTAATCTATATATATATATATATTCTTTTTGGCCGAAACCTTGAAGAAGGATTTCGGGATTCTTTTATAGCCGGCGGTTGGAAGGAAGATTATTCGGGATTGAGTATCCAAGGTAAGTGAAGTGTGATCTTAGGCCGAAGGCCATGTATTGTGGTTCATTAAATGTTAGAATCGAATTTAACATAGACCATGTAGGGATTTCGACATCTCCAAGGACAAGTGACATTTTTGGGATCGAGGCAATCAAGGTAAGGGGTCTTAATATTCGGCCAAATGCCTTATTGTCTTTTAAGGTTGGCCGATTCTGACTATAATCTTTTAGGGATAGTTCGATAGGGATAAGCATTTCATTGTTATTCTTGCTAGCGAGAGCGTTGGTATCGATAGTATCGTAATCACTGTTATCAGGTGTGTAGCCAACACTAAATTTCCAATAAATTGATAGTATTAATATTTGCATGTGTTAATAAGAAATATGTATGATAATGGTTGCGGGTACCATTCAGTGGTACATGATATTCAGGTACGTTAACCCCCTAATACTTCGTTAATAATGCTGTAAGCATGGATATGAAATGTGTATGATTCCGTTATGATTTTGGGGGTATTTTGCATAAAATCTGAATAAGACGTATGTGCATGGGCATATGGGTGATTTTGATAAAGGGGAAGTATTTCGGTGGTTTTTACCACATTATCCAGTGATTTTGATCACAATAATATTATCTGGTGACTTCGGTCACATATTATGATTCCGGTGACTCTGTCACAATTATCCGGTGGCCATGCCACAATTTATAAGGGCGATGTGTAGTTGACTGCAGCGACTGCCTTCGATGGTGTGTAGCGGATGGAGGGTCGATTTAGTAATCCCACGGTGTGATTGGCGGTGTACGGTGGTGTGTAGCGGATGGATATCTAGGTGGGCTCGGATTGCATTTCATTTTATATGTACATGTGATTTAATCGGTTATTATCGATTTGCTATATTATAGGCTTATGGCTAAATGTGATTTAAATAGGCTTTATTGCTATGATCGATTGGGTTTTTAGTGTACTATTACACATTGAGTCTGTTGACTCACCCCTCGTGGGATATCTTTTTCAGGTGATACTTAGCGTGATGGACCGAGTCAGCGAGAACTACGTGGTGGCCATTGCTCAACTCAGTATATGGGTTTTCTTTTAATTAAACTTCCTATGTTTTCTTTTATTATTTTGAAATTTATTTTGGGTTATGTTTCTGTAATAAGGCCGCCATAAACTGTTTTATTTATACGTTTTAAATTTTTATTCTACTACGCTCAACTTCAACTAAATAATTAAATATTTTCGATAACCGAATTAAACTGTTTTGACACCTAAATACCTATGGTCTTCAACTTAATAATAAGTTTTAAATTCGGTTCTTCTTTTGAATAATAAATTTTCTAAAAACATAAAGTTAACGATTTAATAAGATACAAATTTAAATCACAACCCGGTTTTCAACAAGCTCGTACTTCAAATCTATTCTCTTACCACAAAATCACATGTTTTTCAAAACGACAAAACGAGTTTTTCTCAAGAAGCATACCAGATCCGGTCAGGGCTTGTGGGCCGGGTTTGGGGTGTTTCACGGGACCTACATTCTTGATGTTGATGCCATGTCCCAGACATGGTCTTATAGGGCTTTCCGACATAGGCATCCTTGCTATTCCGAGACTTTAATCGGGACTTATACTTGCTTACTTATTCCCTTTATTCTATCATCATAACATTGTTGATTATTTCATGTAAAGAATATACGTTTCACAAAAATAATGATTATTTCTAAACATAACAACAAATGTAACCTTAATTTCATACAAACTTACCTCGGTGCTCAAAATGTGTAGAGATGTGCAATTTAGTCCTCGGCTTTGTTTTTGCCTTGGTTTTGATCCGGGCTTCTTGTTTCTTGATCTATAATGACAATTTAACTTGTTTAATATTCATATTAACTAAATTGACTCATAACTCATACTTCGGTAAAATTATAATTTTGCTCCTAACTTTTTATAATTACACTTTTGCCCCTAGGCTCGTAAAATGATTTTCATTAAACTTGCTTACATTTCAAGCCTAGTCGAATTATTTTTCCTAACTATCACAACCTTCAATTTACAATATTTCACTCACATATGACCATTTTCATAACTTTCACAATTTAGTCCTTACATGCATTTTTCATAAAAATCATTTAGAAAAAGATGTTTACCCAACATCAAACTTTCATAATCTTCCATAAAACATCAAAATACATGCATGTCATACATGGATAAATTCTTTAACATAAACCCTAGCTCAAAATATAGCTAGAAATAGCTAAACCGAGCTACGAGGGTCTCAAAAATACGAATAATATTAAAAAAGGAGCTAAGGAGCACTTACTATCAAGCTTGAAAGATGAAGAAAACCCTAGCTATGGCTTCTTGAAAAATTCAGCCAAGGAGAAGATGATGGACACCATTTTTGACTTCTTTTTCCCTTTTTAATTCATTAATTTACCAAATAACCAAAATGCCCTTAATGCTCTTTCTTGAGATTATTCCTCCCCATGTCCATTTTTGTCCATCATAACAAATAATTGTCTAGTTGCTAAATAAGGACCTCTAGAAATTTTTATGATGCTATGTCATACTTAAATCTTCTAGAATCTCATATTTCCTTTTTTTTTTTTACAATTTAGTCCTAATGGACAATTTTATTCACTAATTAATAAAATTCCTTCATAAAATTTTCACACAATTATGCAAATACCTCATAAACCTTGTAAAATCATTTAAACACATATTTATACTTCGGATTTGTGGTATCGCACCACTATTCCGACTAGGCCCTAAGTCAGGCTGTTATATAAGTCATTTCATGTTCAATGCTTATGTGTTATATGTGGATGAACAGAGTATGTTTATCTTGTATATGCCCTAAAAGTATGATTATAAACATGAATTGAAAGTGATATTATTCCATAATGGATGTTAGTTTAGGCTTGGTTTTAAGGCTTGATTTGGCTGGTACATACAGGCAAGTACCAGTGTAGGTTGTTGGCAAAATTGGGTGAGAAAAGAAAGCTAATAAATGGCTTCATTTTTTCCATACGGGCATGTGTTTAGGCCGTGTGTGACACACAGCCTGCCCCATGGGTATGTGGTTTGGCAGTGTGTCCCCTACACCTTAAAATTTAGAAACAGAATGCTCAGGATCAAGCACAATGGCAGAGACATGGGCGTGTGTCTCAGTCGTGTGAGGGACACGGCCTTGAACATGGGCGTGTGTCCTGGCCATGTGAAAGCTGCACCTTAATTTCAAAATTTAAATTTTCCATATGGCCTAGCACATGGGCATGTGACTTGGCCGTGTGACTTCAATTTCTTCATGCTTGCAAGTCAGAGAGTTACACGGGTTAGGGACACAGGCGTGTGTAACTGCACAGCCTGATCACACGGGCGTGTCCCTAGACCACACGGGCATGTGAGCCCTACAACCTTGGATAATTTTTAAAATGTCGTGAAAAATTTTATGACTTTTCGATTAAGTCCCGGCTTGATTCTACTGCTCGTATTGGACCTCGAGGGTCCAATTAAGGGATGTTTTGAATGATCTCGGTAAATGAATAGTAATCTACGTAAATTATTGGTAAAATGCTCTGAATGTTACAATAATACTCTGAAACCCTATTTCGATAATGGATACAGGTTAGGGGTGTTACAAATCCTTTTCTACTTTTGTGACTTTGTCACAATTTTTTCTATTTTTAATATATCTCATTCACAAATGCTTTTACTTCTCAATACTTTTTCTAATCATTTTGATTTTTTTTTTTTGAACTCTATTCATTTTTCTTCTTGATAAGCGAAAGAGATGTTATTATCTTCCACAATTTCATGCGGTCTTGGTTTTCCTTCCTTCAAGCTAAAGTTTATTCCATTAAATTTTTATTCACCTACATAATAAGTTCCATATATCTATCATGTTTCTATAAGTTTCTTCCAACTAGAGATTAGTAAAATCATCATCACTATCACTAATTTCTTTTGAATCTATCTTTGTTGATAAGTTGACAACCTTTGTCTTTGTTGTGAAAGGAACATAGTATCTTATATGTTTTTCATTGTCATCTTCAATCTAAACATCCTTATGAATCCAAATTGTATACTAGACCTCCTCATCAATGTCTTTAATAAATTCTTCCATATGTGACTTCTAGTAAGCATAGTTGGAAAAATCCAACAAGCGTGGTTGTGAGATTGAGTTTCCTTCCTTTATTGAGTCCATATTCATCATCTAAACACAAGATCAAATAAATTAACTTTGGTGGTAGAATCCAATACCAATTGAATTTTTTTCTTTATAGATGTTGCATTAGATTGTTACAACAAGAAGTGAAACAATACACTATGAACAAACAATAAAAAAAATCAAAGATACTTACATAATTTGATGAACTAAATAAGTTTGCGGGACCTTACCTAGAGTTAAACCCACTTATTAAGTCTTAGTTAAAACACTAGTTTAAGTTGAACCAATCTATAAATTGTTGCAACCTTAATATTGTACTCTTAATCTGAACATACTCCACCAAACAAACCTCACTTGTTGAAGGTTGTAAGAACACTCGCAAATAATAACAAAAATCCCTATATTTGAACTCATTAAAATGTTCCTCAAATGAACTAAGTAGTCACACATAAATAAACACTAAAAATAAAGGATGTGTTGGGATCTAGTGCCTTTAGTGTGGTGATTACATCTATGTATTTTTTTCAAAAAATTTATTTAATAAAACTCCATCATTAACGTTAATTTCTTTTGTATATTTTCCTTAATGATTTTTGCATGCAAAGCCAAATGAAAGAAAATATTAGCTCATTGATTATCTAATGTTTAACTAATATTAAGTTGCATTATATGGTCAGGTCATAATGTAGGAAGCCAATTTGCATGAGTAGATAATCTACACAAGTCCTTAGTATAATCAAAATTGAGCATGTCGATTAAAAGATTAATATGTCGTAAATCAAGTTCAATTGGGGAGATACCTTGTCTTGGTTATTGGAGCAGATGACTCTTAGAAGATAGAGACATTGATGTGACTAACTAGACTAATAGTACATTGAACAAGACCTAAGTAGAATATAATTAACATAGGATAGGATACAATTAACATGCCAATAGGTTATTTTGCACACTATACAGGGATGGACTTGTGATAAGATGATGATTCTTTACTTGTTACCATACATTGAATATACTGGAGTCTAGTATTTGTTGTAGATTACCACATTATATCATAGTGATTCTAGCATGTTTCTGGGGGCGGATTTAAAGCATACGGGCTTGACACTTGATATCAGGCTGTAACAGCCTAAATTAGGGCCTAGTTAGAATAGTGATTGTGAGACCACAAATATGAAGTAGAAATATGTGTTTTATGGCTTTTATGAGGTTTATGACATGCTTCAATGATTGTGTGAAAATTTCATGAAGAAATTTTATAAATTAGTGATCAATTTATTCATTAGGACTAAATTGCAAAGATTGAAAATATGAGATTCTAGAAGTTTCAAGTATGAGATAGCATTAGAAAAATTATTAGAGGTCCTTATATAGCAATTAGACCATTATATCTTATGATGGACAAAAATGGACATGGGAAGGAAAAATCTCAAGGAATGGCCTTAAGGGCATTCTGGTCATATGGCTAATAAATTAATTAAAAAAGGGAAAAAGAAGTCAAAAATGGATGTCTATCTTCTTCCTAAGTGTCAAAAATTGGAGGAGAAGCCATAGCTTGGGTTTTGTTCATTTTCAAGCTCAGAGTAAGTGTATCCTAGCCCCTTTTTTAATGTTCTTTGTATTTTTGAAATCCTCATAGCTCGATTTAGCTATTTCTAGCTATATTTTAAGCTAGAGGTCATGTTCAAAAATTTACTCATGTGTGACATGTATGTATTTTGATGTTTAATGGAGGTATATGAAAGTTTGATGTGTGATAAACATATTTTTTCCAAGTGATTTTTTATGGAAATTCATAAAAAGGACCAATTTGTAAAAGTGATAAAATGTGTAGTAAAAATCAGTTTTGAAGGAAAATATGAGCTATTATAAGTTTAAGATAGGTTCAGCTAGGCTTGGGTAACCAAGGAAATAAGTATATTTCATCATGCGAGCTTAGGGACTATTTTGCAAATATGTGAAAGTTTAAGGGCAAAATTAGAATTTTACCAAAGTATGATTCATGGGTTATTTCAGTCAATGTGATCATTAAATAAGTGAAATTGTCATTATAGATCAAGGAACACGAAGTCCAGATCGAAACCGAGGAAAGAACAAGGTGGTAGACTAAATCGAATAACTACACATATTTTGGTACCGAGGTAAGTTTGTGTGTAATAAATCAACATAATATTATTGAGCTTTTAAATGCTTGATGTTTCATGAAATGCATATTATCTCTATGAAATTGATTAATGAGGTCTCAATGAAAGTATGATGATGTAACGACCTGAATTTGGGCCTAGTAGAATTAGGGCCCAATCGGCCTTGGGTGTAGGAGCATTTAAAATTTTTGAGAATAAGGGAATAGCTCTAATGCATGCTAGATTTATTAGGTGAGTGATTTTAGAAGGTTAGGGGGCTTCTATGAAGTTTCGAGATCAAACTTGGGCTTTAGGGAAATTTTTAGGTGAAAAAAACCACGGGAGTTAGTAGGTAGGCTTTAAGAATAAAATGTGGAGAACAAGGACACAAGTGGATTGTGTGGTGTAGTGGCAAAGTGACACCACATAAGAGGTAAGGGGATTACGCCATAAGGGAGGAAGGAGGTCCAAGGTTCAAGTCTTGGCTCTTGCATTTTGGTTTTCTTTTTAAATGGACTTTAGAATTTGGGCATAGATTCATATTTAGTTGCGCATGGTTTAAGACACAAGAGGAGCTTGTGGCCAAGTGGTTAGTGGCGTGGATTATGCTACAGTGGAGCCTAGGTTCGAATCTCATGAAAAGTAAGGGAGTATTTATTTTGCGATTGACGGCAAGAGTTTGAGTTGGATTTAAACTCTGCTAACGGAGGGATCCCACATCATAAAGATACAAAGAAGGAAGGTGAGAAGCTAGCTATATATAGAGCACTCTATGAGGAGAGTTAAGATACCTTGGTGGGCGTTTGGGCACATGAGTGGTCGGAGCACGGATTAGCACTAGATTCCTATTAGGTGTGTATTTCTCTCTACCTTAGTTGTAAAGCGACAAATGCCGAATTGCCGATCACACGACGATAGTAGCCGCACGAGTGTGCGAGCACACGTGTGAAGGCTTCGACACGATAGTTAAGGCCATCAGTAGTATTCTTGTTGGTTGGATTAGGCTTTCGGGCCTAGTGGGCTCAATGGACCCGTGGGCCCATATGTATAAATTGTATGTTTGTGTAGTAGATGTTGGATTAGACTATGTGAATCTCATATATGTGGCTTGATTTGGACAAAATAGGCCACACGAGCATGTGGGCCCAAATGGGCCAAAATCGAGTTTTATCCTAATAGTCCGATAACAGCCTAAAATGGTAACCGAGTCACTTGGGGTGACATTGGGCCTTCGAAAAGGCCATTATAGGTACAAAATTACCGAAATACACTTGGTGGGTAAATTACCAAAATACCCTTAGAAGGTAAATTACTATTATACCCTTAAACATTGGTTAGCTTGATTATGTTGTGTTTGTTATTCTGATTATGATTGTAATTCATTTCATACGTTATATTTGATATATGATTTGCATGCATGACATACTGCATACACGGATTATTATGTCATGACATGTCATATGGGATTGGGATATGATTGAAAGGGGAAGTGTGATTCAGTGACTATTGTCACAGTGGTCTTGGACCATAGTGGTTTGGAACCACGTATACATATGCTTATCAGTGACTTGTCTTAGTGGTCTGGGACCACAGTGGGTTGGCCCTACGTATACTATTCAGATATTATCATAATGGTTTGGGACCATAGTGGGTTGGCCCCACGTTTATATATTCTATGACTCTGTCACAAGTGGTCTAGGACCACAGTGGATTGATGCCATGGGTGTTTGGTTGATTCAGGTGACCTAGAAGATGGAAAACTAGGTTGGGCTGGGGCTGCATTGCATACATTTCTAATATGCTATTTTATGTGGGCTTAAGGCCGATTGTGTTATAAGGGGAATTACACACTGAGTCTCAATGACTCAACCTCTCGCTTAATTTTACAGGTAAGCACTAGATCACAGATTTGGAGCCGAGGCAGACTTGGGGTGGCCATGTAATGTTTTTCTCGAAAACTCATTTTTTTTTTTATTTAAACTTATTTTAATTTGGGATTTTGTTATGTAATAAGGCCTCCTAATCTTTAATTTGGGTTTGGATTTTATGCTGTTATAACATATCTTATGAGATGTTGAATATGGAGTTTTCTAAAATAAAAACCTAAACAATCATTGTTTTCAAGTGTTAACAAAAGATGGCAAGCGATTAATTATCTAAATTTAGAAATTTCTCTTAAACCTACATACACTGTTTCCAAAATATCATGTTTTGGAATACCTCCATTTTTGATTTTCGCAATACAAACCTGTTTCTAATTGATAAGATTACTCATATTAAGTTTTTATGAGAAAACCCCAAGACCGGATTGAACTTTCAAATGCTAAACGCGAAATTTCTCCTATTTCAAATTTTCTTTCCCGTAACATACCAGACTTGGTCGTAACATACTGACCGAGTTTGGGGTGTTACAGATAAAATTATATTATGTGAAAGTCATGGTTGAACCTTAGGAATAGAAAGGATGCCATTGTCATGACATGAGACTATTAGGTTCTCGTATAAGACCATGTATGGGACATGACCTTGGCACCAAATAGAGATCCTATATAAGACCATATCTAGGATATGGCATCAGTATCAATAGAGATTCCGTATAAGACCACGTCTAGGACTTGGCCTTGGTATGAAATCGTATAAAACCATGTTTGGGACATGGCATCAATAAAAGATCTCGTGTAAGACCATATCTAGGATATGGCATCGACATCGATATAAGATCACGTGTAAAACCATATCTAGGATATGGCATCAGCATCGAGATGTGATCCCATGTAAGATCATATCTGGGATATGGCATTGGCAACATATTATGTGTATGATGAGTTTGAGTGTCCTTCGATATTCCAAGTGGTTCAACGGGATAAAGAGTTAATTCTATGTTCAAGATGGTAAAAGTGCTAAAGTTATGTGATGAAATGATACAGGTACATATGGCATCGGCATCGAGATGTGATCCCATGTAAGATCATATTTGGGATATGACATTGGCAACATATTATGTGTATGATGAGTTTGAGTGTCCTTCGATATTCCAAGTGGTTCAACGGGATAAAGAGTTAATTCTATGTTCAATATAGTAAAAGTGCTAAAGTAATGTGATGAAATGATACAGGTACATATGAGTAACTTACGAGAAATGAGTCTGATATGTGATATGTGATTGGTAAGAGTAAGCATGAGTAAGTTATGTCAATGTGTTCAAGAACTTGTGTTATTGCTCAATGTAATGCATAGATGTTATCATAAACCTTAATGTTGTTATTTATTTCATGCAAACTTACTAAGCTTTATGCTTACTCCTCTCTTTTCCCTTTTCCTTGTAGTATCACCAAGTTAGCTTGGGGATCGTAGGACGTCGGAGCTCGGTTCACACTATCAAGCTATTCTTTTGGTATAGTAAAGTTTGATTATTTTGGGTATGGCATGTATAGGAACTTGGTCATTTTGTTATATGTCATACTGGTTAGCCAAGGTGTTGGCTGTTAATGTTACTCAATTCATTTTGTAAATGGCCATTGGAATTGGTTGATACTGGTTAAGTTACATCAATTCAATGATGATGAAATTCATGAGTTCAAAGCTTCTGAAATTGAATGAGTAATGTGTAAAGTATATGCATGATAAATGTAGTGAGGAATCAAGGTGTGGATGTTTTGATTTTGGATATTAGAGGTACCTTATTGTCATGAAGTATGGTTGCTTTTCAGGGTGGCAATTGGCTTGGTAAATAGCCTTATAATTATCCATACGGATAGACACACGGTCAGCCCCATGGGCTTGTTGATAGGTCTTGTGTCCCCTGCATCTAATTTGCAAAAAGTTCAATTTGACACAAGGGCCAGCACACGGGTGTGTGACTAGGCCGTGTGTGTAACAGTCCGATTTATACCCTAGTCGGAGCAATGGTTTCTAGACCATAAATTTGAGTCCGTATAATATTTTTTAATATTCTTTTCTGTGTAGTTGATATGTGATTAATCATGTGGTGAATTTTTGTAAGCAAATTTGTCTGTTAGTGTGCTTAATATGAGCAAAAAGATGGAATTGCATTAAATGTGAAAGTTGCTTGCTATTTGTTGAAGTACCATTGTGTGGTGGCTTTGTAAAGATGAAGGCCTTATATGGCAATTAAGCCAATCCTATGGATAGTGGATGGCAATGAATGATGATATATATATTATATGTTTATTACATTTACTTTAATAGTTAAAGTTATTATATCTATTTTATAAGCTATATTAATATTTTTATAAAATAAGGATTTATAATAAAAGAAACATGAGTAAGTGGTCTCATTTTATCATCTTCTTGCCGAAACCATAAAAGAAAAAGAAAGAAACTTTGGCTAAGGCATTCGGCACTTACAAGCCAAAATTAAGGTGAGTTTTGTCTTCGGTTTTTGATAATTTCTACATTTTTTGTGATAGTTGCTTTGTCTACTATCAAGCCCATGTCTCAATTTTGCATATTAATGATGTTTGTGGAAAATTCCATTGATGCTATGTTGAGATTTGTGATATTTTATGGTGTTAAATGAAAGCTATGAGCTAGATGAACATACTTTATTCTTGAATTTTTGATGAATTTAGCTAATTAGGGCTAAATTGAGAAAATAGAAAATTGAGGGTCTAATTTGTGAATTTGATGAAAAATGTGGGCTTGTATGTGATGTATATGTATTCGGCTAAGTAGGTGTATGTGTGTATTTTGTGAATTTGATGTTCTGAGAAAAATGGACTAAATTGATAAAGTGTACATATATGAGGGTTAATTTGTAAATAGCCCTAAATGTGTGTCCATGGATTGAATTGTATGAATTAGGGAATAAAAGGGTTAATTCTGAATATGTTTAGATCAAGAACCGAAGAAAATGGACTTAGATCGCGGAAAAGCGAAAGTAAACGAGTAGCAATTTCTATTCCGATAAACCAAATTTGAGGTAAGTCATTACGCAAATAAATGTATTTGTATTGAAATATGTATGTTTATGTGATTATTGATAACGATGAATGTTTACAAGATGATGTGTGCGTGAATTTTGAGTTAAGATCGGTATAGTGACAATATCCCGTACAAACCTAGGGATAAATAGGATTAACTATGTTACGACATAGGTATTTGTTTTGTGATTACGTGTAAGACCCTGTCTAGGACAATCGCATCGATATCTGATCACGTGTAAGACGCTGTCTCGAGACAGTGGCATCGATATCTGATTACGTGTAAGACCCTGTCTGGGACAGTGGCATCGATATCTAATTACGTGTAAAACCCTATCTAGGAAGTGGCATCGATATCTGATTATGTGTAAGACCATGTTTGGGGCAGTGGAATCGATATCTGATTACGTGAAAGACACTATCTGAGACAGTGGCATCGATATCTGATTACGTGTAAGACCCTGTCGGGTATAGTGGCATCGATATCTGATTACGTGTAAGACCCTGTCTAGGATAGTGGCATCGATATCTGATTACGTGTAAGACCTCGTCTAAGACATTGGCATCGATATCTGATTACGTGTAAGACCCTGTCTGGGACATTGGCATTGATATCTGAGTATGTGTAAGACCCTATAAGACCCTGTCTGGGACATTGGCATCGATATCTGAGTATGTGTAAGACCCTATCTGGGATAGTGGCATCGACATCTGACTACATGTAAGACCACGTTTGGGATGTTGGCATTGTACAATTATTCTGAATTTTTGAGTATCTTATCAGATTCTGAACTGTTCAATGAGTAAATTCGAGATATGAATAATTACGAGAATGTATATTCATTTTCGATACGTTTGGTATGTACAATAAGTGTGTATAACAGGTAAGTACCTATAAGACTTTGAATTGAAGAAAAGTATGATTGAATATGAGAATGAGAATGAGATGCAAGAACGTTTAAGAAAGAGTTGTATATATATACTTATGATTCTTGTATGGATGAATGTGGTAGTTGTGTCCAAGTATATGAACCAAAGCATTATGTGATAGTTTGCTAAGTAAATGTTATGTGTCAATGTATTTTATGCATATATACCTTTATGCTAGGTTTATTTGCATTATGACTTATTAAGCTTTTGGAAAGCTTACTACGTGTGTTAGGCGAAAAGCCCGATAAGTAACATCGCACAAGGCCCGCTAGGCGTAAAAGCCCGATTTAAATCAATTCAAGACAAGGCCTACTAGGCGAAAAGCCCGAAATCGTGTCAATATAGTTAAACATTCTCAACAATTCCAATTACTTACTCAACATAATTCATCAACCAAATATGTCAATATACATTCGCCATAAGGTAAAGGGATACTAAAATTTATCAATTTTTATTTCATATTCCTTTCAATATCTAATCAAACATACTTGATCACTTCACATATAACAAAACAATTTCAAATTCACTACCATAATTCACATTGGGCAATTTCACATTTCTATCCTAAAATGTAAAATTTCAACTTTAATAGATTCAAATTAGTCCCTTGACATGTATTAACTTAAGGACTTACCTCGGTTGTCGATAGTCCGCGAATCGGCTATTCGAGAACCTTCGCTTTTCCCTGGCCTAATTTGTTTTTCTTTGCTCTTGATCTAAAACTTTAGCTCATTTAATTGCATTTCATCTCAATTTAGTCCCAAAACACACAAATGGGCAATTTACAATTTTGCCTCTAATGTTTTCCATTTTTACAATTTGGTCCAATTTACACAAAACTCAAAATATGCAAAATTTCCTAACACTATAGTTAGTTTAACCTTCCCCATAGCCATGGGTGTCCATGCATTTCATCTATTTGACATTTTAATCCTTCACAATTTTACTCTTTTCAATTTAGCCCTATATACTCTAAATCACCAAAAACTCCAATACAAAACTTGTAAATCTCTAACATACATTTAATCTAAGACCATAAATCATCAAAACTATTCAAGCATGTTAATGGTCAATTCTATATACATAGTATTTTCAAAAATTTAGACATGGGTTAGGTAATACACGAAGCAACGATCTCAAAAACGTAAAAATTATCAAAACCGAAAACCAACCACTGCCTTAATCAAGTTTTATCTAGCCGAAAATCAAGCTTCAACCATGGAGTTTCTAGCTCCTACATTCGCCAAGGAAGAAGAACAAGGTATGTTCTCTTTCTTCCCACTTATTTTCATTATTTAATGTTATATTAACACATATAATTTACCTTATTTACTAATATATTAACATAACATATAATAGGCTAAAATAACATATAATTTGAAATTAGAAAGGCCCATTGTCGCTTTCCCTATTTGTACATGGGCTAATTGCCCTTTTAGTACACCCACTTAAAAAGCCACAATCAAATTAGTACCTTACTCTCTAGCATACAACTTTTACGCTTTTCTCGATTAAATCCTTTTTATCAAATTAAGCACTTAAACGATAAAATTTTTCTCTGAAACTTTCACACATTTTCATTCACATATAATAGACATGAAATAAAGTATTAGAACATTTCTGGGCTCGGATTCGTGGTCCCGAAACCACCGCTCCGATTTGGGTCAAATTTGGTCATTATAACTCTCCCCTTAAGAATTTTCGTCCTCGAAAATTTTACCGTTAAATAATTACCTCATCTTCAGTTCCCACGTAGCCTCTTCAACTCGTGACGATTCCATAGAATCTTTGCTAATGGAACTCTTTATTTCTTAACTCTTTGGTTTCCGAGCTAAGATAATGGATCGGTTCCTCTTATAGGTCAAAGCTACCGAAAGCTCGAGTTTACCTACATCTTATATCCCATTTCCATTCGGTATCATGATTGGTTGAAGTAGTCCGGACGGTACCGATGCTCGACTTTTACTTGTTGATGATTAAGCACTTAGAAATAAATTCGGATATATCCTGCTTCATGCCGAGCCACCAATAGAATTGCTTCAAATCGTTATACATTTTAGTGCTACCCGTGTATCGATAGTCGACCACTATGGGCCTCACAGATCATCTCAGATCAACCGAGTTCTTTGGAACACACAATCGGCCTTTATAATTCAAACAATCATTTACATCAATCTGAAAATCGATTCGTACTACTTCCACATCGACTCGAATAGCAATCAACTTTTGTCAACTTTCAGACATCACAAATCATTGAATGACCATCGGTCTTGCTTGTAACTCCGGCTAAGATCGAACCATCATCGACATAGTCACCCGTATGCTCAATGCAACGAAGAGTAAATAATGATTTTCGACTTAACGATCCGCAACAACATTAGCTTTCCCCGGATGGTAGTCAATCACTAATTCATAGTCTTTCAGCAATTCTAACCATCTGCGTTGTCTCAAGTTTAAGTCTTTATGAGTCATCAAATACTTCAAACTTTTGTGATCTGAATAAATATGACATTTTTCGCCAAATAAGTAGTGACGCCAAATTTTTAATGCGAACACAATGGCTGCTAACTCCAGAATCGTGAGTTGGATAATTTTTCTCATGCGGCTTCAATTGTCTCAAGCGTAGGCTATCACCTTGCCTTCTTGCATTAAAACACAACCCAACCCATTCAAGGAAGCATCACTAAAATAGTAAATTCTTTACCCAATTCAGCCGAGTTAACACCTGGGCTTCGGTCAAAAAGGCTTTCAACCGCTCAAACTTTTCTCGACACCTTTCCACCATTCAAATTTGACATCTTTCTCGTAGTAGTCTCATTAACGGTGTAGCTATAAGAAAAACCTTTACAAACCGTCTGTAATACCCCGCCAGCCTAGGAAACTTCGGATCTCGTAAACATATAGGTCGTTAAAGCTACTGAAAGCTCGAGACTGTCAAGGATTGTCATCACACTACTAAAATCATTTTGGTACACTTTGGAAATGTATATAACTAGATTTGGCATGTATAGTCTAGTTTTTGGTATAAGTTGATGTATAGACTTGGTCATGAGATGTGGCTAATTTGGTTCATATTTTGCCTTGATGAATGTGGTATGTGTTGTTTCTTTGGCATGGTTTGATACTCATGAAATGGTTAATTTTTTGGGTAGGTAAATGATGGTGATATGCTTTAGTTATTTATATATATATATATATATATATATATGTTTTGTCTTGAAAGTTGGCATGAAAGAAATGGATATTGAATGTATAAATTGAATTGTCAAATTAGTATGTTTTTGGTTGCCATATATGCATGATATGTCATGGTATATGTTTCTTATAGGTGTGACCCAAAAAGGGTGGCATTTTGGCCTTGAAATGGCCTATAATGCCACACGGTCGTGGCACACGGGCATGCCTAGTGACCGTGGGGCCAAGTCAGTAGCTAGCTTAAGAGCACACGACTATGGTACACAGGCGTCCTTAGTTATCGTGTGAGGAAGTCAGTATATGGCCTAGTAGTACACGGCCAAAGCATACGGACGTGCTTTGAGGCCATGAAGGTATAGTCAGTATATGACCACGGGGAGGACACACGGGGTGTGTATCAGCCATGGAAGGAACACGGTTGTCTCCCACGGGCGCGTATCTCCTATGTTTTAGAAAAGTTTTAATTTTCAATGAACTTTTATATGTGTTTCGGTTTAGTCCTGACCTGATTTGTAAGCATGATTATGGTCACGATGACTTATTTAAGGGACATTATGCTTGAGAATGATGAAGGATTGTATGAATTTCTATAAATATTTTTCTGATCTGTCAGGTAACGCTCCTAATCCTAATTCGACGATTGACACGAATAGAGGCATTACATTTAGTTGGTATCAGAGCTACGATTTAGCAGATTCTCAGACTAAAGTAGCGTGTTCGAGTCTCGTTATGCATGCCATAAATTTGAACTGTGATAGTGTGATTAATCCTGACGTGTAAAATGTGATTTTTGTATAGTAATGGATCCCGAAAGAGTTGTAGCTAATGACGTAGCAAGTAATGCACCTGCTCTTGCACAAGGGTTAGCGTCCTCTGATTCAAGACCGGCTACGAGCGATCATGAGGGAGAAGCTAAACAAGCTTTCTTCCAGTTGATGAGTGAGTGGTTCACTCAATTTGTGAGAAATAACCCGACTATTTTGCAACCTCCGCCCCCAGTTAATGGAACATCCTAGATTAGGGGTTATGCGTTTGTGCATAATTCATGAGTGGTAGGTTTTGGCAGTGTTTGGAAATGAATTAAGGGTTTTTAAAATCCTAGGATGGAAGAGAAAGCTTTGGACAATTATTGGTTTTTAAGTTAAAAACAAGAAGTGATGTGGAAAAGTGGCAAGGGACGCCACCTAAGGTGCAAGGGTTATGGCATCAAGTGAAGTACTTTGAGAGAAGAGGTTCGAATCCCATTGTGTGCATCTTTGCTTAATAGTATTCCTTATGTGTTGTGAATGTGTTGTGTGCATTTTAGAACCTTGGAAATGCTTTGGAAAATATTAAGTCTTAAGAGGAAATATAAGAAAATGTAAGGAAATGAAAGGAAATGAAAGGAAATGTAAGGAAATGAAAGGAAATGTAAGGAAATGTAAGGAGATGAAAGGAAATGTAAGGAAATGTAAGGAGATGTAAGGAAATGTAAGGAAATGTAAGGAAACATATGGAAATGTATGGAAATGTAAGGAAATGTATGGAAATGTAAGGAAATGTATGGAAATGCATGGAAATATATGGAAATGTATGGAAATGTAAGGAAATGTATGGAAATGTAAGGAAATGTATGGAAATGTAAGGAAATGTTAAGTTCAAAGTGAACATTTTTGGAAACTAGGAAATGTAAGGAAATGATTTAGAAATGATTCAAAAGAGGAAAGTAAACATTTCGAGAAACTTGGAAATGTAAGGAACTGTCAAGTTTAAAAAGCCAAACGAAAATTTTTGGAAACTTAGAAATGACTTAGAAATGTTGAGTTTTAAAGTTTAAAAGAGGAAATTAAGGCAAAGTGGCCTTAAGAGAAAAAGCATGTGAAATTTGACACACAAACAAGCTTGGAAAAGTGGCTCAAGATACCACTTAAAGCCCAAAGTGAGTGGCGCCACTTAGGTGGATAATTTGGGCCTCGATGGCCACAAGGAGTCCAATAAAACAGTTTAAATTCAGCTCATCAAGGGAAGGGGTGGACGGCATCTAGCTAAGGCTTTAAGTGATTTTTTTTATTTAATTACTTAGAAAGGAAGCAATGGACGGCAATAGGGACTCTTCAGAGAAGAGTTTTATTCCCTTTAGAATTTTGGCTAAATAAGAGGTAAAGCTATCAAAATAGAAGAGTGATGGCCAAGTAAGGGATTTTAAGTTAGTAATTTCGACTATAAAAGGAAAAGAGGTCATTCATTCATTCACTCTTCCTTTGCCAAATTTCTTAAGCAGATTCTCCTCTCTCTGCCGAATTTCCTACAATTTTATTCTTCTTTTTGTTAGCCAAAGCCGAAATACCTTGTGCTCTAGCCGAATCCTCCATCTTTATTCTTCCTTCTCTTTTCCTTCTAATCCCTCCAAAAGTCGGAAGTAAGCCTTTTAAGGCCATAGCCGAATATATCAAGTGGCTTCAAGCTTAGGTGCTATCGAATTCAATATTAAGGGTAAGAATTTTATGGCCATTAATTTATTCTCTTCTTTAAGCCGCAACATAGGAACTAATATCATTAATATCTTGTTTGCTGAAATTTGGAAAGATTATTCGGGATTTGCTAGTGTTGCTACAAGGAAGGTGAAATTCGTTTCCCGAAGGTGCACCATAAGCCGCATGTTCCCTAGTTATTCAGTGAGTTTCCGGATTTAAGATCCGCAAGGTAAGCACTATAGCATTCAGCTAAGGCCTTACTTTAGTACATAGATCTATTTTCTTATTATCTTAAAAGCCAAAAACTAACCTATGTAGAGATCTAGTGTTTGGTCGAATACAAGGAGAAGAAAAGCAAAGTTTTCGGGATTTGAGTGATAAGCAAATCGGCATTAAGGTAAGTCTTAGTGTACAAATCCTACTAGGATTTGGTTTTATGGCCGAATGAGTTTTTCATTAAATATTTAATATGGGCCGAATGTAGGGAGTTAAAGATCAAAGATCGAATTCGGATTTCAAGTGAAATCGTTAAGTTTAATCGTGTGTGTACCCTACACTAAATCTTGATAGATTTACTGACTTTAATTCATTATATGTGTTAATATGAAAGTGTAAGAATATAGCTAAGGTACCGTGTGTACCCCACACTAACTTAGTAGATTTATGGCTTAAACTTGATATATGTGTTAATATGAACGTGTAAGAATGTGGCTAAAGTACCATGTTATGGTACAAAGTACTCAGGTACGTTTTCCTACTCCTACTAGGATTACGAAATATGTTATACTTAACATGTGAAAAGTGACATGAATGTGAATTTAAGTATGATATGCATGATATGAATAATATGGGGCATTAGGGTTATTTGAGAAAGGGAAGTGAATGTGATGACTTGGTCTCACTATCCGAATGTGGTGACTTGGTCACATTATCCGAATGTGGTGACTTCGGTCACATTATCTCAATGTGGTAACTTGGTCACATTATCTAAATGTGGTGTCTCATGACACAATTATCTCGTGGCTATGCCACAACTTTTATATGGACGATGAGCACGTCATTGCAGTGATCGCCTTTGATGGTGTGTAGCGGATGGAGGGTTGACTTAGTAGTCCCCACTGTATGCGAGGTTGGTGCGGGATGTGTAGCGGATGGCATCTAGGTTTGGGTTTGGGTTGCATCATCATTATCCCGAATCACTAAATGGGAAATTATGATATGTATGAAAATGATTTGTTATGCCTGAATTTGTTAAGACTTAGTGTTGGTTACACATTGAGTCTGTTGACTCACCCCGCTGTGGGATTACTTTTCAGGTGACGACCAGTGATGGACCGGGCCGGCAGATGCTTAGTGGAGGCCATGTGAAGTTCAAATTTCTTTTATTTGGACTATTTTACTTTAAGTATTTTGAATTTAAATTTTGGGATTTATTTGATGTAATAAGGCCTTAGTAGAATTATTTTATTCTATTTTTATTTATTGAGCTTACAAACTTTTACTTATTAAAAGATTAAGTAAATCTATTTTTTAAAAACAAAGCCCAAACGTTTTGTCACTTAAAGTAAAGGACTTTAATAATGAAATAAACTTGTTTTCAACTCAAGCCCAACCCAAAACAATCTTTCTTTCAAAACACACAAGTTTTTCCTAAGTAACAAAAGAATTTGAAATGGTTTACAGGGAACATACTAGATCCGGTCAAGGCTCGTGGGCGGGTCCAGGGTGTTTCAATTTGTATCGAGCCAGCTTTTAAACTCTCGGCCTTGGGTTTAAGGCCCAAAACATTTTCAAAGTAAGCCCAAAAGGAATTTTCTGAAAAAAATTTCAAGTTTTTCGGGCATGGCCTACTAAGTCTCCGACCGTAGTCCACTGTAAGTACTTCACTTCAAGTGATTTGAATATGTGAAATGTATGGGCTTTTATGGCAACGTAGATTAGTGAACTAGGATCTGTTGAACCCTAGGACTAGTCTACTCAAAACACAAGTACATAAGACTTAAGGACCATTAGACAAACTCGTGATTAAGTCACCGAGCTAGGGTGTGGTAACTGCAGTGCGCATGTCAGGAGTGGATTCAAGAAGAGCTTGGTATTTAAGCACCCTAGAGACTCACCTCCTCTTTACTCGAATCCTACAGTGCGTGAGTAACTGCTCACCCTAACCAAGAGGACTTATACACTGCTAAACCCCAACTAAAACCCGAAAGGGACTAGCCGTATTTTATGGAAACCCTAGTTTTAAAATTTCTAAATTATTTTCTTGATTTGAAAAAGATTATTTTTATAAAATTTTCTTGAAATATTTCAGATTTATAAAATTTCAAAATACCCAATGGTAAAATTACAAAATACCCTTAGTTTATGAAATTTTCAAAATACCCACAGCTTCCTATCAAAATTTCATTACATTATAAAATGTTCAAAACCCTAATTTGCAAAATGACAAAATACCTTGATTTTAGAAAAGATTACGAAATTACCCTACCCTACAAATTATCGAATACCCCTAAGTTACAAAATTACGAGCGACCCCGATCTTCAAAAATTTTTGCAACAACACCGATTTGGAAAACAAATTCTCAAAAACAACCCTCAAGTTTTGTAAATTCCAAAATATCCGTGATTTATTAAGATTTACAAATTCACCCAAGTTAATTACCAAAATACCCTGATTTCAAAATTTTCCAAAATACCCACGAATGTAAAATTTCCAAGATACCTCATTGACAAAAACACCAAGGAACCTTGTTTCGATAAATTGCGAAAAATACCCACAGAGGACAAATTACGAAAATACCCCTAGGTAGTGGAAAAACAACAACAATGAAAACTACAACATTTCTCCGAATGAAAGAAAGTTCATAATTGATTGATGGATGTATGAATGTAAAGACTGTGAGCATGTATGAATACAAAAGAACCACTTCTAAAATTCTTTCCATAAAACTTCTTCACGGTTAATTAGTGAAACAAAATTTTTAATACATAAAACTTCTTAATCGATTAAATCATGACG
Source organism: Gossypium rotundifolium (assembly GCA_025506655.1). NCBI lineage: Eukaryota > Viridiplantae > Streptophyta > Magnoliopsida > Malvales > Malvaceae > Gossypium > Gossypium rotundifolium. Next base: position 114,224,572 of record CP106734.1, on the reverse strand, counting down.
TTAGAAATGAGTTCTAAGGGGCGTGAACTTAGAGATTATGCTTGGAAAGTATGATGGTTCTATTAAGATCGAGTGCAGCGTAAGCATAGTCGGTGAGAAGGATTGTACGATTGTTAGTAAGTAATTTCGAGGACGAAATTATTTTTAAGGAGGGTAGAACTCAGAACATCCTAGATTAGGGTTATGCGTTTGTGCATAATTCATGAGTAGTAGGTTTTGGTAGTGTTTGGAAATGAATTAAGGGTTTTTAAAATCCTAGGATGGAAGAGAAAGCTTTGGACAATTATTGGTTTTTAAGTTAAAAACAAGAAGTGAAGTGGAAAAGTGGCAAGGGGTGCCACCTAAGGTGCAAGGGTTATGGCATCAAGTGAAGTACTTTGAGAGAAGAGGTTTGAATCCCATTGTATGCATCTTTGCTTAATAGTATGCCTTATGTGTTGTGAATGTGTTGTGTGCATTTTAGAACCTTGGAAATGCTTTGGAAAATATTAAGTCTTAAGAGAAAATGTAAGGAAATGAAAGGAAATGTAAGGAATTGTAAGGGGATGTAAGGAAATGTAAGGAAATGTAAGGAAATGTATGGAAATGTATGGAAATGTAAGGAGATGTAAAATGTATGGAAATGTAAGGAAATGTATGGAAATGTAAGGAAATGTATGGAAATGTATGGAAATGTATGGAAATGTATGGAAATGTATGGAAATGTATGGAAATGTAAGGAAATGTTAAGTTTAAAGAGCCAAACAAAAATTTTTGGAAACTTAGAAATGACTTAGAAATGTCAAGTTTTAAATTTTAAAAGAGGAAATTAAGGCAAGGTGGCCTTAAGAGAAAAAGTATGTGAAATTTGACACACAAACAGGCTTGGAAAAGTGGCTCAAGATACCACTTAAAGCCCAAAGGAGTGACACCACTTAGGTGGATAATTTGGGCCTCAGATGGCCACAAGGAGTCCAATAGAACAGTGTTTAAATTCGGCTTATCAAGGGAAGGGTGTGGACGGCATCTAGCTAAGGCTTTAAGTGATTTTTTTTATTTAATTACTTAGAAAGGAAGCAATAGACTGCAATAGGGACTCTTAAGAGAAGAGTTTTATTCCCTTTAGAATTTCGGTTAAATAAGAGATAAAGCTATCAAAATAGAAGAGTGATGGCCAAGTAAGGATTCTAAGTTAGTAATTTTACTATAAAAGGAAAAGAGGCCATTCATTCATTCACTCTTCCTTTGCCAAATTTCTTAAGCGATTCTCCTCTCTCTAATTTCCTACAATTTTATTCTTCTTTTGTTAGCCAAAGCAAAATACCTTGTGCTCTAGCCTAATCCTCCATCTTTATTCTTCCTTCTCTTTCCTTCTAATCCTCCAAAAGCCTAAGTAAGCCTTTTAAGGCCATAGCCAATATATCAAGTGGCTTCAAGCTTAGGTCTTTGTCGAATTCAATATTAAGGGTAAGAATTTTATGGCCATTAATTTATTCTCTTCTTTAAGCCACAACATAGGAACTAATATCATTAATATCTTGTTTGCAAATTTGGAAAGATTATTCGGGATTTGCTAGTGTTGACTACAAGGAAGGTGAAATTGTTTCCAAGGTGCACCATAAGCCGCATGTTCCCTAGTTATTCAGTGAGTTTCGAGATTTAAGATCCGCAAGGTAAGCACTATAGCATTCGGCTAAGGCCTTACTTTAGTACATAGATCTATTTTCTTATTATCTTAAAAGCTGAAAACTAACCTATGTAGAGATCTAGTGTTTGGTCAAATACAAGGAGAAGAAAAGCAAAGTTTTCTGGATTTGAGTGATAAGCAAATCGGCATTAAGGTAAGTTCAAAGGTACAAATCCTACTAGGATTTGGTTTTATGGTCGAATGAGTTTTTCATTAAATATTTAATATCGGTAGAATGTAGGGAGTTAAAGATCTAAGATCGAATTCGAGATTTCAAGTGAAATCGTTAAGTTTAATCAGTGTGTACCTACACTAAATCTTGATAGATTTACGGCTTTAATTCATTATATGTGTTAATATGAAAGTGTAAGAATATGGCTAAGGTACCGTGTGTACCCCACACTAATCTTAATAGATTTATGGCTTAAACTTGATATATGTGTTAATATGAACGTGTAAGAATGTGGCTAAAGTACCATGTTATGGTACAAAGTACTCAGGTACGTTTTCCTACTCCTACTAGGATTACGAAATATGTTATACTTAATATGTGAAAAGTGACATGAATGTGAATTTAAGTATGATATGCATGATATGAATAATATGGGGCATTTGGGTTATTTGAGAAAGGGAAGTGAATGTGATGACTTGGTCTCACTATCTAAATGTGGTGACTTGGTCACATTATCCGAATGTGGTGACTTGGTCACATTATCCGAATGCGGTAACCCGATTACATTATCTCAATGTGGTGTCTCATGACACAATTATCTGTGGCTATGCCACAACTTTTATATATGGCGATGAGCACGCCGATTGCAAATGACTTCCTTCGATGGTGTGTAGCGGATGGAGGGTTGACTTAGTAGTCCCCACGGTGTGTAGGTTGGTACGGGGATGTGTAGCGGATGGCATCTAGGTTTGGGTTTGGGTTGCATCATCATTATCTTGAATCACTAAATGGGAAATTATGATATGTATGAAAATGATTTGTTATGCTTGAATTTGTTAAGACTTAGTGTTGGTTACAAATTGAGTCTGTTGACTCACCCCGTTGTGGGATTACTTTTCAGGTGACGACCAGTGATGGACCGGGCCGATAGATGCTTAGTGGAGGCCATGTGAAGTTCAAATTTCTTTTATTTGGACTATTTTACTTTAAGTATTTTGAATTTAAATTTTGGGATTTATTTGATGTAATAAGGCCTTAGTAGAATTATTTTATTCTATTTTTATTTATCGAGCTTACAAACTTTTACTTATTAAAAGATTAAGTAAATCTATTTTTTAAAAATAAAGCCCAAACATTTTGTCACTTAAAGTAAAGGACTTTAATGATGAAATAAACTTGTTTTCAACTCAAGCCCAACCCAAAACAATCTTTCTTTCAAAACACACAAGTTTTTCCTAAGTAACAAAAGAATTTGAAATGGTTTACACCGGGGAACATACCAGATCCGGTCAAGGCTTGTGGGCCGAGTCTGGGGTGTTTCAGTTAACCTCCCTCAAACATCTGATATACTTTCGACTATGAATCTAAATCTGATGAACAAGCCTCTGGTTGACAAAATTCATAAGTATGAGGCCATAGAGTTTAGAACTATTAATGATGATAATATCGAGAAAGTCAATTTTGAAGTTCGTAATGAAAGAAAAAGATCGATGAGTAATTTTTCTCAACCTTTGACAAAGAAATATAAAGATGCAACGATGGATTAAATGTTTCAATCGGACATTCGAGTAGAGATCGTGTGAAACCAAATGTTGGTTTGAGAACTCAAGCTCCAATTAAATCAAATGATGGAAGTACTAAAAGCAACAAACCTGAGTGTAGACAGTGTGGAAGACGATATGTGGGAAAATGTTGGGGAAAGTATAACAATAGAATTCGTTATAAATGTGGACCACGAAATCACTTCATTCGAGATTGCCCAAAGATGGAGAGTGTTGAAAATGTCAGATCCGAGCGACTCAAGTGTAAGCATTGTGGTAAAAGACATTCGGGGAATTGTAGATTGAATAATCAAGCTTGCTTCAGATGTGGATCATTAGATCATTTTATCAAAGATTGTCTAGAGTCTCAGGATCTGAGATTAGATAATGCCCTAGAGAGAAATAGACCTTTCTGAAATACAAGAAATGTCAGTAATAGTCAGAGGTCTACGAGGGATACTGATGCAAAATCTGAATTTAGAGAGCCAACTAGAGCGTGTGCTACTCGATCTGGTGAGGAAACCTCATCTTCAAATATTATTACGGGTACATTTACTCTTTATGATACTTTTGTGATTGTATTGATAAACCCTGGTTCTACTCATTTGTATATATATACATGAAATTAGTATTCAGTAAGACTTTGCCTGTAGAGTCTACTGAGTTTGTTATCGAACCCTTTAGGTAAAAGTGTCCTAGTCGACAAAGTATGCAAGAACTTTTTGTTAATGTTTCAAGATATCTATTTCCCTATTGATCTGATGCTTTTGCCATTTGATGAGTTGATATCATTCTGGGTATGGACCAGTTAACATTGTGTGATGTTGTTGTAAACTGAAAATGGAAAACTATTGATTTGAGATGTCCAAATGATAAAATTGCACGGGTTGAATTTAATGATTTGAATGGATTGTCTGCCATGATATCTTTGTTGAAATTTTAGAGCTATGTGAAAATAGGATATGAGGCATATTTTGCTTATGTGATTAATTCGAAAGTGTATGAAAAGAAAATTTAATCAGTGCCGGTTGTTTGTAAGTTTTCTGATGTATTCCCTAAAGAATTGTTGAACTTTCCTTCGATACGTAAATTTGAATTTAGTATTGAGTTATTGCCTGGTATTACAACTATTTCGATACCTCCGTATAGTATGGCACCAACAGAGTTGAAAGGATTAAAGTCACAGTTGCAAGAATTGATTGATAGAGGGTTTGGTAGATTGAGTTTTTCGTCTTGAGGTGCTCCTATTCTGTTTGTGAAAAAGAAAGATGGCACGATGAGGATGTGTATCGATTATCATCAGTTGAATAAGGTGACAATAAAGAATAAATATCCATTGCCCAGAATTGATGACTTATTAGATCAGCTAAAAATGATCTACTGTATTATGATCTGAGGTAACATTGTTGGTGGTCTGGAATGAAATGAGACATATCTAACTTTGTGTTAAAATGTTTAGTCTGTCAACAAGTGAAAACTGAACATCAAATTATGTCTGGTTCCTACAACCGATTTTGATTCCTAAATGGAAATGGGATAGAGTGACAATGGATATTGTTTCTGGTTTGCCTTAGACTCCGAGAAAGAAAGATATGATTTGGGTCATAATTGATCGATTGATGAAAACTGCCCATTTTATTCTTGTAAGATCTAATTATTCACTTGACAAACTACCTGAGCTTTATATTTTTAGATTGTGAGATTGCACGGCGTGCCACTATCTATTGTGTCAGATAGAGATCCGAGGTTTACATCAAAATTCTGGAAGAAATTGCAAGAAGCTTTGGGCACGAAATTACACTTCAGTAAAGCTTTTCATCAGCAGACTGATGGTCAGTCAAAACGAATTATTCAGATTCTTGAAGATATGTTAAGATGTTGTATACTTGAGTTTAGCAGTACGTGGGAACAGTACCTGCCATTGATTGAATTTGCATATGATAATAGTTTTCAGTCAAGCATTAAAATGGCACCTTAGGAAGCTTTGTATAGAAGTAAATGTCATACACCTCTGTATTGGACTGAGCTCAGTGAAAATAAGCTATACGGGGTCGATTTGATAAAAGATTTAGAACAGAAAGTGAAACTGATCCGAGATTGTTTGAAAGCAGCATCTGATCATCAAAAGTCTTATGCCGACTTGAAAGAAAAGACAGAATTTTAAATCGGTGACAAAGTATTTTTGAAAGTGTCTTCGTGGAAGAAAGTGTTTCGTTTCAGATGTAAAGGCAAGTTGAGTCTAAGGTTCATTAGGATGTATGAAATTATTGAACGTGTTGGGCCTGTTGCTTATAGATTAAGGTTGCCCCTTGAGCTAGAAAAGATCCACAATGTATTTCATGTATCGATGCTCCATAAATATAGATCCGATCTGCCACATGTGATTGCCCCATTTGAAATTGAAAATCCGATCAAATATCACATATGAAAAGGAACCGATCTGTATATTACCTAGTAAAGTGAAAGAGTTGAGAAATAAGAAAGTTCCATTAGTGAAAGTGTTATGGAATCGGCATAGAATTGAAGAGGATACATGGGAGCTTGAAGATTCAGTGAGATAACAATATTCGACTCTGTTTAACGGTAAGATTTTTGGGGACAAAAATCCCTCAGGAGGAGAATTGTAACAGTCCGGTTTATACCCTAGTAAAAAAATGGTTTTGGGACCACAAATCCAAGTCCGTTTAATATTTTTTAATATTATTTTCTGTGTAGTTGATATGTGATTAATCATGTGGTGAATTTCCGTAAGCAAATTTATTTGTTAGTGTGCTTAATATGAGCAAAAGGATGGAATTGCATTAAATGTGAAAGTTGCTTGCTATTTGTTGAAGTACGATTGTGTGGTGGCTTTGTAAAGGTGAAGGCCTTATATGGCAATTAAGCCAATCCTATGGATAGTGGATGGTAATGAATGATGATATATATATATATATTATATGTTTATTACATTTACTTTAATAGTTAAAGTTATTATATCTATTTTATAACCTATATTAATATTTTTATAAAATAAGACTTTTATAATAAAAGAAACATGAGTAAGTGGTCTCATTTTATCATCTTCCCCGAAACTATAAAAGAAAAAGAAAGAAACTTTGGCTAAGGCATTCGGCACTTACAAGCTAAAATTAAGGTGAGTTTTGTCTTCGGTTTTTGATAATTTTTACGTTTTTATGATAGTTTCTTTGTCTACTATCAAGCCCATGTCTAAATTTTGTGTATTAATGATGTTTGTGGAAAATTCCATTGATGCTATGTAGAGCTTTGTGATGTTTTATGGTGTTAAATGAAATATATGAGCTAGATGAACATACTTTGTTCTTGAATTTTTGATGAATTTAGCTAATTAGGGCTAAATTGAAAAATAGAAAATTGAGGGACTAATTTGTGAATTTGATGAAGAAGTGGGCTTGTATGTGATGTATATGTATTTGGCTAAGTAGGTGTATGTGTGGATTTTGTGAAATTGATGTTCTGAGAAAAATGGGCTAAATTGATAAAGTGTGCATATATGAGGGTTAATTTGTAAATAGCCCTAAATGTGTGTCCATGGATTGAATTGTATGAATTAGGGAATAAAAGGTTAATTCTTAATATGTTTAGATCAACCGAAGAAAATAGACTTAGATCACGGGAAAGAAAAAGTAAACGAGTAGCCGTTTCTATTCTGATAAACCAAATCCGAGGTAAGTCATTATGCAAATAAATGTATTTGAATTGAAATATGTATGTTTATGTGATTATTGATAACGATGAATGTTTACAAGATGATGTGTGCATGAATTTTGAGTTAACATCGATATAGTGACAATGTCCGAGAAGTCCCGTACGAACCTAGGAATAAATAGGATTAACTATGTTATGACATAGGTATCTATTTTGTGATTACGTGTAAGACCCTGTCTGGGACAGTGGCATCAATATCTGATTACGTGTAAGACCATGTCTGGAATAGTGGCATCGATATCTAATTATGTGCAAGACCGTATTTGGGACAGTGGCATCGATATCTAATTACGTGTAAGACCATGTCTGGGACAGTGGCATCGATATCTGATACGTGTAAGACTCTGTCTAGGACAGTGGCATTGATATCTGATTACGTGTAAGACACTGTCTGGGACAGTGGCATCGATATCTGATTATGTGTAAACCTTGTCTAGGACATTGGCATCGATATCTGAGTATGAGTAAGACCCTATCTGGGACAGTGCCATCATCATCCGACTACATCTAAGACCACGTCTTGGATGTTGGCATTGTACAATTATTATGAGTTTTCGAGTATCTTATCAGATTCCAAACTGTTCAATGAGTAAATTTGAGATATGAACCATTACGAGAATGTATATTCGTTTCTGATACATTTGGTATGTACAATGAGTGTGTATAACAGGTAAGTACCTATAAGACTTTGAATTGATGAAAAGTATGATTGTATAAGAGAATGAGAATGACATAATATGTAATTATGATTCTTGTATTGATGAATGTGGCAGTTGTGTCCAAGTATATGAACCAAAGCATTATGTGATAGTTTGCCAAGTAAATGTTTTGTGTCAATGTACTTTATGCATATATGCCTTTATGCTAGGTTTTTTTTGTATTATGACTTATTAAGCTTTTGGAAAGCTTACTCTCTGTGTGTGTTTACCTCTATTTTATAGGTCGTTAATGCTACTGAAGGCTCGGAACCATCAAGGATCGTCATCACACTACTAAAATCATTTTGGTACACTTTGGAAATGTATATAACTAGATATGGCATGTATAGTCTAGTTTTTGGTATAAGTTGATGTATAGACTTGGTCATGAGATGTGGCTAATTTGGTTCATATTTTGCCTTGATGAATGTGGTAGTTGTTGTTGCTTTGGCATGGTTTGATACTCATGAAATGGTCAAGTTTTTGGGTAGGTAAATAATGGTGATATGCTTTAGTTATATATATATATATATATATATATATATTTTGTCTTGAAAGTTGGCATGAATGAAATGGTTATTGAATGTATAAATTGAATTGTCAAATTAGTATGTTTTTGGTTGCCATATATGCATGATATGTCTTGGTATATGTTGCTTGTAGGTGTGACCCAAAAAGGGTGGCATTTAGCCTTGAAAATGGCCTATAATGTCACACGGTTGTAGCACACAGGCGTGCCTAGTGATCGTGGGGCCAAGTCAGTAGTTAGCTTAAGAGCACGCGGCTATGGCACACGGGCGTGCTTAGTTACCATGTAAGGAAGTCAGTATATGGCCTAGTAGTACACGGCCAAAGCACACGAGCGTGCTTTGAGGCCGTGGAGGTATAGTCAGTATATGACCACGAGGAAGACACACAGGGATGTCTATCAATCGTGGAAGGAACACGGTTCTCTCCCACAGGCGTGTATCCCCTGTGTTTTAGAAAAGTTTTAATTTTCCATGAAATTTTGTATGTGTTTCGGTTTAGTCTTGACCCGATTTGTAAGCATGATTATGGTCACTAGGACTCATTTAAGGGACATTATGCTTGAGAATGGTGAAGGATTGTATGAATTTCTGTAAATATTTTTCAAATCTATCCGGTAACGCTCCTAATCCTAATCCGTGGTGACACGGAATAGGGGATTACAGTGTGCCTCTAAGTGTCTGCTGACATCATAAACAGAATGTCAAGGTTTTCACACACGGGTTGAGACACAGGTATGTCATGGCCATGTGAGAGACGCGGGCATGTGCCAGGCCATGTGAAAGCCTCTTAAGGTTCGAAATGAAAAATAAAATTTGTAACACCCCAAACCAGGTCAACATACCACGACCGAATCTGGCATGTTACGGCGTGAAAATGGTTGAATAAACAAGTTTCCGGTTTATTTTTTTTCAGAAAACTCTTTTATCGTTCTAAGGGTTTAGCAATCCTATAAAAAGTGATGTTGGAAACGTTTTTAGGTTGCTTTAAAATTCAAAGAAACTCTTGCTTCGAAAATTCGATTGTTGTTACTAGTTTGTTTGAAAGTTTAGGTTTGAAATCATCTTTGTTAACTTTTCCATTACCTTGTGAAGAATGTCACCCAATGGTAACGTTGAAAAACCCGATATAGAGTATAATTTTGTAAACTTCGATTTAATACCGATTAATAAAGCAAATCAAGTTATAAAACATATGCATAAAATAATTAAACTATAATCTAGAAATAAAAACCCAAATTAATACTTAGCGGCCTTATTACAAAACCAAAACCAAATTGATGTAAATAAATAAAACCAAAAATAGAAATTTTAAATATAAACCTGAAACTAGCATGCATGGCTGCCACGAGTCCTCCCCGGCTCCATATCCGCAATCTCGCCTCATCTCAAAATATAAGGGAAGGGTGAGTCACCAAGACTCAGTATAAATCCCCTACCCGATAGTGCAAGCACTTACACAAATCATCAGTATAACATGCAAATCATGCAAACCCCATAACCTAACCAACCCAAACTCCTTTATCTACCCCGTGTGCTCAAAACCACTGGTGGTCAAAACCACTGGTGACCATAGTCACAAATATATATATCGGTGTGGTCAAAACCATTGGTGACCGTAGTCACAAATCAAGTGATGGAGCCAACCCATCGTGTGGTCAAAACCACTAATGACAATCCCATAATCAAATGTGGGGCCAAGCCATTGTGGTACCAAACCACTGGGACGAGTCATAATATTCATATGTGGTCAAAACCACTGGTGGTCAAAACCACTGGGACTTAGTCACAAATTATAATATCAAAGATGGGGCCAACCCGTTGTGTGGTCAAAACCAGTGGTGACAGTCCAAAATAATTCTTCCCCTCCTCTCATCAATCCCACCATCATGTTTATATCAATCGTGGCATAATAACATATGATGATGCAAAGTAACACATGGCATAACATTTAACAGTGACATGATAGCATATATCGAGATCCATAATCAGGGGACTTACCCGGAGTACACACTCATACCCACAAAGCATAGCTACTGGTTTCAATGGCTATAACAGTAATCATAATATACATATACTACTAATGAAATGTGTAAGCGTTACACACCTGACTATTCGTAGATCTAAGCGAAATCCCGAAACGTTGTCTTCCCCCTTCCTTAGTGCCAATTTGGTTTCCAACCAAATCCTGAAACTACTTGATGATCCCCTTTGCAATCGGCCAAGCACTAATACACACAAATGATTATCCTTTGGCTTTTAAAAGAATAAGAGACAGATCCGAAATACATTAGAACCCTTACCTAGATCGCTTAGCCAAATCCCAAAGATCTACAAGATATAAATCCAAGCCACGATCCAAATGAAACCCGAGAATCTACACGTTGGCGTCACCCCTTCCTTAACGCAAGAGATCCCTCCAGCTTTTGCAAAGATTCATCCCTAGCACCAAAGATAAGGGAATCGGCATCCAAAAGAGAGGGTGAGACTACTAAGAAGATTCAGCCATACACCCTAAGAAATAGAGAGAGAAAAGAGATGAAGTAATAAAACTTACCACACCAAGGTTTGAGGTTCGACTTTGAGAACCAAGGAAGAGATGGGTTTTAGCACTTAAATTACTGAAGAGAAAACGCGAGAAGAGAGGGATTTATAAGCAGAGTATTCGGCCAATCACTAGAGAGAAGAGAAGAAAAATAAAACTCAACAAAGTTTCGGCTTTGAAGATATTAGAGATGAAGAGGAAAAAGGGAATGGGAATGAGGAGGATCCGGCAAAGGAGAATGAAAGAACTTTCGGCACAAGGGGTTTGAGAGAAGGAAAAGATGTAGAATAGAGGTGAAGATGTTGGTTTCGGCTTTTAGCAAAAATAGGGAGAAAAGAAAGTGAAAGTCAAATTTCGGCTCTTTAGTGAAATAGCAAAAGTGATTCGGCCAAGCCCCCCTATTATTGAAATAGAAAAAGAAAGGATGCAAATGAGGTTTCGGCTTGACCCAAAACGAAAGAGAAAGGAAACTCTCTTTCAACTAGCCAAAATGCTCCCCAAATTCACTAAGAACATTCGGCACACCTCTTTGCTAACCCAACCGATTACTCCCTCAACCCTTAGTGTTTGGCATTCGGCCAACACTAAGCTCCCTTAGCCGATTCCTAAAAATCCTCCTAACCACCTATTCAAAATAGTTTGAATGAGTCACCCTCCACAATTTTCTCCTCTCCATCCATATCAAATTTGTTGACTCAATCCACATCCATCCAAGAGAGTCCTACTTGAGCACACCTCTTCCTTGCTCCTGGCGTGAAAAAGAATAAGCAGAAAGGGATTTCTGCTGCTTGATCCTAAGCTCCCTTCCCTGCATGTGGCGTCACTGCTTAAGGCCTTAAGTGGTGCCTCCTTGCCACTTTACCAAGGTAATTCCTGAGTCTAAATCCTCCCATAATTTCTTTTAACCCCTAACTTTCTTAGCTCCCTCTTCCTAGGCACCAAACCAAAAATCTTGGCCATGACTCAGGCCTAACCCGAGGCCATGCCTAGGCCCCAAAACATGCTAAACTAGCATAGTAAGCATATCATCACATGCAAACACACAAAATGCAGAGACCCTATTTTTAGGATGTTACAGTTTTACCCCCCTTAAAAATAATTTTAGCCCCAAAATTACCTGGTCAGAAGAGTTGGGGGTATTACCGCCGCATCACATCCTCTGGTTCCCTCGTGGCCTCCTCCGTACCATGGTTCCGCCATAACACTTTCACCATGGGAACTGACTTTCTACGCAAGACCTTGACATCCCGACCCAAAATCTGTACCGGTTCCTCCTCGAAAGACAAGTCTGAGCTCACCTCAATCTCCGCAACTGGCACAACGTGTGACGGATCTAATCGATAGCGCCTAAGCATCGAAACATAGAACATGTCATGAATCTGACTTAACTCTGCCAGTAGCTCGAGCTGATAAGCTAGCGGTCCCACTCGCTTCAGTACCGTATACGGCCCGATAAACCTAGGGCTTAGCTTCCCTTTTTTCCCAAATCTCAACACCTTCTTCCATGTGGATACCTTCATGAAGACCTTGTCTCCCACCGCATACTCTATATCCCTGTGCTTAAGATTGGTGTAAGACTTCTGCCTGTCTGACGCTTCCTTAAGACGAGCCCGAATACCTTAACCTTATCCTCAGTTTTACCACCAACTCCGGACCCAATATCTGCCGTTCACCCAATTCTGTCCAATATGTCGAGTACAACATTTCTGTCCATATAGTGCCTCATATGGTGCCATCTGGATACTCGCTTGATAACTATTGTTATAAGCAAACTCCGCTAAAATCTCCTCCCAACTACCACCAAATCCGAACACAACCCCTTAGCATGTCCTCTAGAATCTGAATCACCCACTCAGATTGTCCATCGATTCTGGGTGAAAAGTCGTCTTTGAAATCCAACCTTGTACCCAAAGCCAGATGCAAAGCTCTCCAAAACTTCGACGTGAACCTGGGATCCCTATCCGAGATAATTGACACTGGCACTCCATGCAACCTTACTATCTCGGCCACATACAACTTGGCTAACTTCTGGAGCAAATAATCAACCCTCACCGTTATGAAATGAACCGATTTAGTCAAACGATCCACAATCACCCAGGCTGAGTCCTTCTTGCTAGGCGTAAGGGGTAGCCCACTGACAAAGTCCATAATTATTCTTTCCCACTTCCACTGAGGAATCTTCATCGGCTGAAGCAAACCTGACAGCAACTGATGTTTAGTTTTGACCTGTTGACACATCAGACACTTACCCACAAACTCAGTCCACTTCCCGCTTCAGGCCCGGCCACCAGAACTGCTCTCGCAGATCCCAGTACATCTTGCTACCTCCAGGATGCATAGCGTATGGGCTGCTATGTGCATCCTGAAGAATCCTTTGCCTCAACTCGACGTCCTTCGGCATACAAGCTCTCCCTTGGAAACACAACACTCCATCATTGGTCAAGCTGTAACCTTCCAACCTACTACTCTATACTTGCAACCTCTGAGCATTCAAACCCTCATCCACTAACTATTTCTCTTTAATCTACTCTACACAAGTCGGCATAATCCGCAATTCTGCCAAAAGACTCCCGTCATCATATAGGCTAAGATGAGCAAACATCACTCGTAAGTTCGCTACCACCTTACGGCTCAATGCATCAGCCACTACGTTAGCCTTACCCAGATGGTACTCAATTGAGCAGTCGTAGTCTTTCAACAGCTCAATCCATCTGCGCTACCTCAAATTCAAATCCTTATGCATCAAAAGATAATTTAGACTCTTGTGGTCTATGTAGACTATCGACTTCTCTCCGTACAAATAGTGTCTCCATATTTTCAGGGCGAAAACCACTGCAGCCAACTCCAAGTCATGCGTCGGGTAGTTACTTTCATGCGGTCTCAGCTGTCGAGACGCATATGCCACTACTTTCCCTTCCTACATTAGCACACATCCCAAGCCAGTATATGATGCATCATAGTAGATTGTGAATACCTTTTCTACCTCAGGCTGAACCAGAACTGGAGCTTCCGTCAGAATCTTCCTTAACTTGTCGAAACTTCCCTGTTGTTTCTTCGACCATACAAATGGAACTCCCTTCCTCAACAACTTGGTCAATGATGCCACGATCAGAGAAAACCCTTCCACAAATCTCCAGTAATACCCTGCCAGACCCAGAAAACTCTAAATTTCTGCAACCGACCTAGGCGGTTTCCAGTCCAACACTGCCTCAATCTTGCGAGGGTCCACTCTAATCCCTTCAGCGGACACTACATGAACTAAGAAGGTCACCTCCCTAAGCCAGAACTCGCACTTACTAAACTTGGCAAATAACTGGTTTTCCCTTAGAATTTGCAAAACTACCCGTAAGTGTGCATCGTGATCTTCCTTGGTCTTTAAGTATACTAATATGTCGTCTATAAATACCACGACAAACTGGTCCAAGTACTGCTGGAACACCTGATTCATCAAGTCCATGAATGCCGTCGATGCATTAGTCAACCCAAACGGCATTACCAGAAACTCAAAATGTCCATAACGAGTGCGAAATGTCGTCTTTTGGACATCAGCCTCTTTCACCTTAAGCTGATGATACCCCGACCTAAGATCTATCTTAGAGAAAATCGATGCACCTTTGAGTTGATCAAACAAGTCATCAATCCTAGGCAATGGATACTTGTTTTTGATAGTCAACTTGTTCAGCTGGAGGTAGTCTATACACATCCGCATTGTACCGTCTTTCTTCTTAACAAAGAGCACAGGCGCTCTCCAAGGAGATATACTCGGTCGAGTGAAACCTCTGTCCAACAATTCCTGAATTTGAGCCTTCAGCTCCACCAATTCCTTTGGCACCATTCTATACGGGGCAATAGACACCTTTGTGCGATTCCGTAATGTGTCTATTCTGAATTCAACTTCATGATCCGGAGGCAGACCGGAAGTTCCTTTGGGAATACATCAGCAAATTTCCCTACAGTTCAGACACTCTCTACAGCTGCATCCTTGACTCTCAAAGCACAAACATGCACCATGAATGCCTCACAACCCTTCCTTACCATTTTCTCCGCCTTGGTCAGAGAGACCACATTGGATAAGTAATCTCTCTATTACCTATCATCACCACCTCCTCACCTTCCATTGTCCTCAACACCATGCGCTTAGTCGCACAATTCAAACGGCACAGGTACTTCACCACCAATCCATCCCGAGAATCGATCGAACTCCCCAAACGACAGTTTCATCAAATCAGCCAAAAACACGACCCCTTAAAGTTCTAGGGGTACATCCCTATGTAGTTTACCTACTTCTGCAGAGTGACCTAGAGGGCTTATCACTGTCATCTTCCTAGAAGTAATCTCAGAGTTTAAGTTCATAGTTTCCACTATGCTACTGGCTACGTATGAATAGTTTCCACTATGCTACTGGCTACATATGAGTGCGTCGAACCTACATCTATCAAAGCATTATAAGGTAATCCAAAGATTAAAAATGTACTGGTTATGACGTCCGGTGCGTCGCCCTCCTCTCGATGCCTAGCTGCGTAGACCAATCCAGGCTGTCTCACCTCTGTACCTCCTGCACCTCTGCCCGGTGCTCCACGGCCTCTACTAGAGCCATTACCTCCCCTGGCTGCACCACGGCCCCTCTGTGGCTGCTGACCATCCCTCTTGTTCTGAGTACGATTTTGATCCCCAGACTGCAAGCTAGCTGACCTCCGTGGACAATCCCTCACTCAGTGCTTTATCGATCCACACTCAAAACATCCTCTGTTTCCCATCCAACATTCTCCCGTGTGAGACTTCCCACACCGAGCACACTGTGGCGGCCACTGAGTATTAGCGGCAGTAGGCCTAGCAGCTTGATTCGGCCCACTATATCTACCCCATTTCTGTTGGTTTCCCGTAGACCCAGATGGTCCGAAATTCTTTTTATTCCATCCCTTGTCCCGATTCCGTCTTACAAACTATTTCACTTCCTCTGCAACTTTGGCCTTCTCTACTAAGACCGCAAACTCTCTCTCCTATTGTGGAGCAATCAGCAATCTCAGATCATCCCTCAATTTGTCCTCGAATCTGACACATCGCTCATCTCCGTAGCCACGATGCCTCGAGCATACTGGCTCAACCTTAAGAATTCAGCCTCGTACTCCGATACAGACTTATTCCCCTGAACCAGCCTCAGAAACGCCTTTCTCTGCGCATCAATATAACTGGTCCCATCATACTTCATTTGATAAGCCGCCTTGAAATAATCCCAAGTGAGATCATCCGTTGCAGCACCATCCCGAATCGTAAGCCACCACTAGTATGACTCATCTCGGAGAAGCAACACTACCCCTTTCAGTTTCTCCTCCGCCGTTAGATCTAAATCATCCATGATTCGTTCTGTCACCTCCAACCAATACTTAGCCGTATTAGGCGCCACACTAGATACTCCGTGGAATACCTCAGCTCTATTGGTTCGAGTCACTCAGATATAGATTTTCGAGCTCCCGTACCTCCACCTACTCCAGCCACTCTCTCAAGCACTCGCAGCATCGCCTGCGACACTACATCATCCCCCGTCTAATCCTGGTACTCAACCCCAGCAGTTGGTGGTGGTGGTATCTCATTTTCTGACCCTTGACTAGACCTAACGGGTTATGATATGGTCATTTTGCCTCTACCACGCCCTCGCACATTATGACCACGTCCCCTAGAACTCATGACTATGCTCGCGATTTAATCTGCTTTAAGAAGTTTAATGAATTAGCTTCTATTCCACTGATTACCCACAAATAAGTTTTATGTAAAGAAGTTTAGTAATGGTTCTTTCGATCATTACAAAGTTTTCGTTTCAAGTCTTCTACCCTAATTTAGTGAATCACATTCACTCATCAATAACATCCTCCACCCACACTCCACTTGTAGGGGTATTCTCGTCATTTCACTACCTGGGGGTATTTCTATAATTTAACCTATCGGGGTATTTCAGTAATAAATTAGGGTTAATTTGGAAATCTTCACAAATCATAGGTATTTCAAAATTCCAAAATCGGGGGTATTTTGGTAATTTCATAAACCAGGGGTATTTTCATAATTTTCCAAAATATGGTTCTAGGTGATTTTACGAAATAAGGGTATTTTAGAAATTTTTAATTTGGGTGTACTTAGGCAATTTTTCATACCAAGGGTATTTCGATAATTTTACAAGTTAGGGTAATTTGGTCAATTTGTAAATCAGGGGTATTTTAGTCATTTTCCAAATCAAGGGTACTTTGGTAATTTTGAAACCATGGTTTAATTCTAGGGTTGTACAAAACAAGGTGGCTGGTCTCTTTTGGGTTTTAGTTATTGAATTTAGCTTGTGAATAAGTTGTCTCAGCTAGGGTGAACCGTCACTACGCACCAGGTAGGATTCGAGTGAAGAGGAGGTGAGTCACTAGGACTGCTTAAATACCAAGCTCTCCCTGAATCCATTCCTAGACATACGCACAACGGTTGCCACACCCTTAACTTAGCGACATGCTCACAGGTTTGTTTAGTTGATCATTAAGTCTTATGTAATTTTTGCGTTGGTGTAGGCTATTCCTAAGGTTTAATAACTCCCAACCTACTAATCTACGATCCCAAAATACCCATTTCCTCCACATTCAAATCACACAAGGGTTAGGGATATTTACCTGGGCGGATTGGTGTCGGAGACTTAGTGCCATGCTGTTCAAACCATGTACATTTCCCACAAAACTTTTCAAGATCCTATTTTTAAACATTTTGGGCCTCGGGCCCACAGCCGAGCTTTTGAACTTAGCTCTGATATCAAAATTGTAACACCCTAAACCCGGTCAACATACCACGACCGAATCTGGCATGTTACGGGGTGAAAATGGTTGAATAAACAAGTTTCCCAGTTTATTTTTTTCAGAAAACACTTTTATCGTTCTAAGGGTTTAGCAACCCTATAAAAAGTGATGTTGGAAACGTTTTTAGGTTGTTTTAGAATTCAAAGAAACTCTTGCTTCGAAAATTTGGTTGTTGTTACTAGTTTGTTAGAAAGTTTAGGTTTGAAATCATCTTTGTTAACTTTGTCATTACCTTGTGAAGAATGTCACCCGATGGTAACGTTGAAAAACCGATATAGAGTATAATTTTGTAAACTTCGATTTAATACCGGTTAATAAAGCAAATCATGTTATAAAACATATGCATAAAATAATTAAACTATAATCTAACAATAAAAACCCAAATTAATACTTAGCGGCCTTATTACAAAACCAAAACCAAATTGATCTAAATAAATAAAACCAAAAATAGAAATTTTAAATAAAAACCCAAAACTAGCATCCATGGCCGCCAGAGTCCTCCCCGGCTCCATATCTGTAATCTACGCCTTATCTGCAAAATATAAGGGAATGGGTGAGTCACCAAGTCTCAGTGTATAAATCCCCCTACCTTATAGTGCAAGCACTTACACAAATCATCAGTATAACATGCAAATCATGCAAACCCCATAACCTAACCAACCCAATCTCCTTTATCTACCCCGTGTGGTCAAAACCACTGGTGACCATAGTCACAAATATATATATCGGTATGGTCAAAACCACTGGTGACCGTAGTCACAAATCAAGTATGGGGACAACCCATCGAGTGGTCAAAACCACTGATGACAATCCCATAATCAACATGTGGGGCCAACCTACTGTGGCACCAAACCACTAGGACGAGTCACAATATTCATATTTGGTCAAAACCACTGGTGGTCAAAACCACTAGGACTTAGTCACAAATTATAATATCAAAGACGGGGCCAACCCGTCATGTGGTCAAAACCACTGGTGACAGTCCAAAATAATTCTTCCCCCTCCTCTCATCAATCCCACCATCATGTTTATATCAATCGTGGCATAATAACATATGATGATGCAAAGTAACACATGGCATAACATTTAACAGTGACATGATAGCATATATCGAGATCCATAATCAGGGGACTTACCTGGAGTCCACACTCATGCCCACAAGGCATAGCTACCGGTTTTAATGGCTATAATAGTAACATAATATACATATACTACTAATGAAGTGTGTAAGCATTACACACCTGACTATTCGTAGATCTAAGCAAAATCTCGAAACGTTATCTTCCCTCTTTCTTAGTGCCGATTTGGTTTCCAACCAAATCCCGAAACTACTTAATGATCCCCCTTGCAATCGGCCAAGCACTAATACACACAAATGATTAGCCTTCGGCTTTTAAAAGAATAAGAGACAGATTCAAAATACGTTAGAACCCTTACCTAGATCGCTTAGCCAAATCCCGAAGATCTACAAGATCTAAATCCAAACCATGATCCAAATGAAACCCGAGAATCTACACGTTGGCGTCACCCCTTCCTTAATGCAAGAGATCCCTCCGGCTTTTGCAAAGATTCAGCCCTAGCACCAAAGATAAGGGAATCAGTATCCAAAAGAGAGGGTGAGACTACTAAGAAGATTCGGCCATACACTCCAAGATATAGAGAGAGAAAAGAGATGAAGTAACAAAACTTACCACACCAAGGTTTGAGGTTCGGCTTTGAGAACCAAGGAAGAGATGGGTTTTGGCACTTTAAATACTGAAGAGAAAACGCAAGAAGAGAGGGATTTATGAGCAGAGTATTTGGCCAATCACTAGATAGAAGAGAAGAAAAAGAAAACTCAACAAAGTTTCGGCTTTGAAGATATTAGAGATGAAGAAGAAAAAGGGAATGGGAATGAGGAGGATTCAGCAAAGGAGAATGAAAGAACTTTTGGCACAAGAGGTTTGAGAGAAGGAAAAGATGTAGAATAGAGGTGAAGATGTTGGTTTCGACTTTTAGCAAAAATAGGGAGAAAAGAAAGTGAAAGTCAAATTTCGGCTCTTTAGTGAACTAGCAAAAGTGATTCGGCCAAGCCCCCTATTATAGAAATAGAAAAAGAAAGGATGCAAATGAGGTTTCGGCTTGACCCAAAATGAAAGAGAAAGGAAACTCTCTCTCAACTAGCTGAAATGCTCCCCAAATTCACTAAGAACATTCGGCACACCTTTTTGCTAACCCAATCGACATTCCTTCACCCCTTAGTGTTTGGCATTCGCCAACACTAAGCTCCTAAGCGATTCTTAAAAATCCTCCCGACCACCTATTCAAAATAGTTTGAATGAGTCACCCTCCACAATTTTCTCCTCTCCATCCATATCAAATTTGTTGACTCAATCCACATCCATCCAAGAGAGTCCTACCTGAGCACACCTCTTCCTTGCTCTTACGTGAAAAAGAATAAGCAGAAAGGGATTTCTGCTACTTGAACCTAAGCTCCCTTCCCTGCATGTGGCGTCGCTGCTTAAGGCCTTAAGTGGCGCCTCCTTGCCACTTTACCAAGGCAATTCCTGAGTCTAAATCCTCCCATAATTTCTTTTAACCCCTAACTTTCTTAGCTCCCTCTTCCTAGGCACCAAAACAAAAATTTTGACCATGACTCAGGCCTAACTCGAGGTCATGCCTAGGCCCCAAAGCATGCTAAACTAGCACAGTAAGCATATCATCACATGCAAACACATAAAATGCAGAGACCCCATTTTAAGGATGTTACAGTTCTACCCCCCTTAAAAATAATTTTGACCCCAAAATTACCTAGTCAGAAGAGTTGGGGGTATTACCGCCACATCACATCCTCTGGTTCCCTCGTGGCCTCCTCTGTACCATGGTTCCGCCATAACACTTTCACTAAAGGAACTGACTTTCTACGCAAGACCTTGACATCCCAACCCAAAATCTGTACCGGTTCCTCCTCGACAGACAAGTCTGAGCTCACCTCAATCTCCGCAACTGGCACAACGTGTGACGGATCTGATCGATAACGCCTAAGCATCGAAACATGGAAGATGTCGTGAATCTGACTTAACTCTGCCGGTAGCTCGAGCTGATAAGCTACTGGTCCCACTCGCTTTAGTACCGTATATGGCCCGATAAACCTAGGGCTTAGCTTCCCTTTTCGCCCAAATCTCAACACCTTCTTCTATGGGGATACCTTCAGGAAGACCTTGTCTCCCATTGCATACTTTATATCCCTGCGATTAAGATCAGTGTAAGACTTCTACCTGTCTAACGCTTTCTTAAGATGAACCCGAATCACCTTAACCTTATCCTCAGTTTTTGCCACCAACTCTGGACCCAATATCTGCCGTTCACCCAATTCTATCCAACACGTCAGAGTACGACATTTCCATCCATATAGTGCCTCATATGGTGCCATCTGGATACTCGCTTGATAACTATTATTATAAGCGAACTCCGCTAATGGTAGATACTCCTCCCAACTACCACTGAAATCCAGAACATAGCCCCTTAGCATGTCCTCTAGAATCTGAATCACCATCTCAGATTGTCCATCAGATTGCGGGTGAAAAGCTGTGCTGAAATCCAACCTTGTACCCAAAGCCTGATGCAAACCTCTCCAGAACCTCGACGTGAACCTGGGATCCCTATCCGAGATAATTGACACTGGCACTCCATGCAACCTTACTATCTCAGCCACATACAACTTCTGGAGTGAATAATCAACCCTCACCGGTATGAAATGAGTCAATTTAGTCAAACAATCCACAATCACCCAGACTGAGTCCTTCTTGCTAGGCGTAAGGGGTAGCCCACTGACAAAGTCCATAGTGATTCTTTTCCACTTCCACTAAGGAGTCTTCATCGACTGAAGCAAACCTGACGGCAATTGATGTTTAGCTTTGACCTGCTGACACGTCAGACACTTACCCAAAAAATCAGTCACTTCTCGCTTCAGACCTGACCACCAGAACTGCTCTCACAGATCCCGGTACATCTTGCTACCTCCAGGATGCATAGCATATGGGCTGCTATGTGTATCCTGAGGAATCCTTTGCCTCAACTCGACGTCCTTCGACATACAAACTCTCCCTTGGAAACACAACACTACATCGTTGGTCAAGCTGTAACCTTCCAACCCACTACTCTATACTTGCAACCTCCGAGCATTCAAACCCTCATCCACTAACTGTTTCTCTTTAATCTGCTCTACCCAAGTCGGCTTAATCCATAATTCTGCCAAAAGACTCCCGTCGTCATACAGGCTAAGATGAGCAAACATCACTCGTAAGTCTGCTATCACCTTACGGCTCAACTCATCAGCCACTATGTTAGCCTTACCGGATGGTACTCAATTAAGCAGTCGTAGTCTTTCAACAGCTCAATCCATCTGCGCTGCCTCAAATTCAAATCCTTCTACGTCAAAAGATACTTCAGACTCTTGTGGTCCGTGTAGACTATCGACTTCTCTCCGTACAAATAGTGTCTCCATATTTTCAGGGCAAAACCACTGCAGCCAACTCCAAGTCATGCGTCGGGTAGTTACTTCCATGCGGTCTAAGCTGTCGAGACGCATATGCCACTACTTTCCCTTCCTGCATCAGCACACATCCCAAGCTAGTATGTGATGCATCACAGTAGACCGTGAAGAAATATGAGATTGTGTGAAACTTTCGTGAAGAAATTTTATAATTTAGTGATCAATTTATTCATTAGGACTAACTTGCAAAGATTGAAAAATATGAGATTCTAGAAGATTCAAGTATGAGATAGCAATAGAAATTTATTAGAGGTCCTTATTTTGCAATTAGACCATTATATCTTATGATGGACAAAAATAGACATGGGAAGGAAAATCTCAAGAAAGAGGCCTTAAGGATATTTTAGTCATTTGGTTAATAAACTAATAAAAAGGGGCCCATCTTTTCCATGCTTGGCCGAAATTCTCAAGGACACCATAGCTAGGGTTTCTTCAACTTTCAAGCTTGATTGTAAGTACCTCTTAGCCTCGTTTTTACTTTTCTTCGTATTTTTAAGACCCTCATAGTTCGATTAAGCTATTTCTACCTATATTTTGAGCTAGGGTCGTAACATCCCGATTTAGGGCCTAGTCAAAATAGTGGTGCGAGACCACAAATTCGATGTATATGTATGAGTTTTTGAGGTTTATGCCATATTTGCATGTTTGTGTGAAAGTTTCATGAAGTAATTTCATGAAATTACGGTTGAATTGTCCAAAAGGAGTAAATTGAAAAAGTTGCAAAATGTGAAATTCTAGAAGTTATTTGTATGAAATAGCTTTAGAATATCAATTAGAGATCCTTAAAGAGCAATTTTCCCAATTTCTAATTTTTGGACAAAATTGGGCATAGATGAGTTAAAATAGAAAGTTTATCAAAAAGGGCATTTTAGTAATTTGACAATTAAATGATTAAAATGGGAAAAGATGAAAGAATTTCATTCATCTTCTTCTCCAAGCCTGCCGAAATTCTCAAGAAGTCATTGTTAGGGCTCTTCAACTTTTCAAGCTAGCTAGTAAGTGTATTCTAGCTCCGTTTTTGATATTCTTCATATTTTTGAAGTCCTAGTAGCATGAGTAAGCTATTTTTAGCTATATGTTGAGCTAAGATGGATGTTCAAAATGTACCCATGTATGACATGCATGTATTTTGATGTTTTATGGAAGAATATGAAAGCTTGTATAAGTTCTAGAACTCATGAAGAAATTGAATAAATTACAAAATATGAGTTCTAGAAGTTTTTAGTATGAAATTGAATTGGATTTTGGACAAAAATAGGCTTAGATGGATAAAATTTCAAAGAAAGGTTAAAAGGGCATTTTGGTCATTTGGTCATTAAATGGACTAAAAGACAAAATAAAAGTCAAATTTCTTGTCCATCTTCTACCTATGGCCGAATATTGCATGGGAGAAGGCATGGTTAGGGTTTTCAAGCTTCCAAGCTCAATAGTAAGTGCATTCAAGCCCCATTTTTTATGTTCATTACATTTTTGAAATCCAGTAACATTCTCTACTCATTTCTACCATTATTTTGAGCTAAGGTTTATGTTTAAAAATTTACCCATGAATGGTATGCATGTATTTTGATGTTTAATGGTAGAATATGAAGGCTCGGTGTGTAATAACAAACATTTTACTAAGTGATTTTCGGTAAAAATGCTTAAAAGGACTAAATCGTAAAAGTTATAAATTAGGCATAAAAGAGTGATTTAGTGGAAATTGGGGGCTGCCATAGTTATGAAAATGATTCGGCTAGGTTGGAAATGCAAGGAAATTGAATAAAAATCATTTTACGAGCATTGGGCCAAAAGTGCAAATATGTGAAAGTTTAGGGGTAAAAGTGAAAATTTGCAAAAATATGATTTTTGGACCCATATGAATAATGTGACTAATTATTAGGCTAAATGTGATATAGATTAAGGAAATCAAGATTCAGGCTTAAATCGAGAAAATACAAGGTTATGGACTAAAATGATAAATTGTCGTTTCCGGATCCGAGGTAAGTTCGTGTGTTAATAATAATGCAACACCATGCTTGAATTGTAATTTTCTATTGATATGGCATAAATTTTATGATTTAATATGTTTAGGAGAAGTTGATGGATGGTATGTTTGGTATGGAAAATGTGATGTTTGTTGTGTCATGTGAAATTGAATGGCAAATTAATGTTACATGAATTGAATGTTAAATTAATATTACATGGGTTGTATGAGTTGCTACACTATTGTATCCGATTTATATTTCGACAAGTAAGTTGTATGTAAATAATTCATTATTTTTATTGATGTTTTTATATTTCAGCATATTTTATGTATTTTAGCTGATTTTTGAATCATAATTGACTATTGAAGGGATGGAATAAAGTATTAGAAAGTGAGATACTTCCCGTTTGAACCTTCAAATCAAAAGATATAAATGGTATGTAGCTAGGTCACATGAGTGGTACTAAGTGCAGGCCACTATGTGCACAAGAGAGCTACAAGATACATATATATACGTAGCTAGGTCACATGTGTGGTACCGAGAGTACGCCATGTGTACAAGAAAGCTATACGTAGCTAGGTCACATGTGTGGTATATAGTGTGAGCCACTATGTGTACAAGAGAGCTACGAGATGGCTAGGTCATATGAGTGGTGCTAAGTGAAGGTGTAACACCCCTTAACCCGTGTCCGCAGATTAGGGTTACAAAGTGCTACTAATAGCCAAATCTTTTTCAATTGATTAATTCATATCCTCATTATTAGCATATTTATCTATTTTAATCTATGATATAAACACCTAATTAGTACCACTCCTTTGTATACATTTCATGCCAACATGCCTTACGTACCATTTCGTTTAAACCAAAGCACACTGAACCCTATAATTGGAACTACTAATAAGCATCATTACGACTACATGCATACATCACTTGACATTACACCTATAGACTAAGAGACAATACACTTCATATATATATATATACCTATATCAGAATATGCATAATCTCAATATAACTTTGCATGTTATATGCATAGATCAAAAACTGAATGTGATAACTAAACTTTCATCATTTATGCAAAATTTACGTTACTTATTTGTACTACAATTGACCATACATAAACATAGGTCTCAAAGCCAACTTAACCTAAAACACAAATATGCCTTGACCGAACATTCATTACCACTTTTCCATAATTTGTAACTACTTATACTTATTATTTACAACGAATCCAACAAGTTAACTTATACATATATATAATCATTTCTATACAACTACTTTTAACTTCCAAGCATTATAAGCATACGCCTTATACCAAAGATTAAAACGGACTATTATATCAAACATATAAACAATACTTCAACCCAAAAGTAATAAATTTTATTCAGCAAGGCCATATATAGACATTTACAAATCCAACATCATTCATTACCTATCAAAATAAAGCCTATACATGCCTTTGATTCAAAAAGTATACAAAACATATATATACCAAAGAGAGTGATAGTGTGGTCGACTTTCTTGATGATCCCCGAGCCAGTAGTTGAATCAACGATCTATAAAATGTAAATACAAACACATACGAGTAAGCTCACTAGCTTAGTAAGTCTTAAGCAACTTTAACGTAACATTCAAACACTTAAACATTTTATTTCTTTAAACTTATAACATTGAATATAAATATTTCCATAAATATATTTATGCAGTAATATATTAACAGTTCATTAACCATAGCATTTACACTTCATTACCATAATTCTATAATTCATCGAACCATAGTATAAACATATATTACATGAATCACATGCTCCATGTCACATAGGTACAACATTCATATCAACTATATTATCATATTCAAAGTCTTTTCACTATTAGCATTTCTACTAGTAACCAACCTCCCAAAATAGTACGCTTAAGCTCAAATTCTATCTTATACCATTCATACACATCGATCAATAAGCTCAATCCGTTTAAGCTCAAATTCTATCTTATACCATTCATACACATCGATCAATAAGCTCAATCACACATAACACCATTCTTAACATAATATTTCAACTCAAGTAACATTAATCACAATTTACCTTACTTCGATGGATTCAATGAGATTTAAGCTTACTCGAAGTTTTTAACTCAATAGATTCACTATGTTACACTCGAACAATTTATGGTTTCTTCGTTTAAAGTATCACCGGCATTAAGCTCCAGTAGGCACGGGCCCGAATCAAATCATCGGCACTAAGCCTCGCTAGGCACGAAGCCCGAATATGTCACCACTAAGCACGCTAGGCACGTAGCACCGGCTCTAAGCAGGTCACATGTGTCACTCTGGCACTAAGTATATAAGTGATACACATTCATATCATATTGTCAATTTATGCATTCACTTTAACCCATATACATTCGTATTACAATAATATATACTCAAATTTATCGAACATTATCAAGTTCATAAATAATTCTTTGACATATTTCACTTAAGGACTTACCTCGACTATCGATGGCTATCCAAATTTGTTTTCTTTAGTTCTTGATCTAAATAAATTCAAATTAAGCTCATTCATCACTTTTCTCATTCAATTTAATCCAAAACATATAATTGAGCAATTTACAATTTATCTTTGATTTGTCTAAATTAATTGCTACAACATTAACACACGTGAAGGCCACTCAAGAGATAAGCTCTTATACAACATAAACGATAGAATTATGTTGTAACACCCAAACCCGTAACATTTAACCCTCATAAACTCTTTAAATTTTCACATGTAAACCTTTTCGAGACTTTTCATTCATTTAGACAACATTATTTACATTCGCTTAACTTATTAATGCAAAGATATATTAATTACCAATTACATTCCTCAAAGGATCTAGCATGTCACATGGAAAAGTTGTTAAAGAAACTTCATGATCGATAAAAATTTTGAATTAGTCTTCTATTATCATCCCACGATTCTGTTTCCATTTTGAAAATCAAATTCGTTTTACCACATTTAAGGTTTTCTTGCAAAATGTTATTAATATTCCTAACATCGAAAACTTTGTTTTTTATCTCCACATGCAATCGGTTTTGAGGTCTCTCCTCCCTTGAAAACACCAATAACCCACTTATGTAATTTGATCCTTTTCTTAAATTAAACATACAAACAAATAAATAAATTCACGAAATTTTAACACATGCTCAATCATATATATTTAACACGAAAAATAATATTAAAATATTTTTTGACTCAATTTCGTGGTCCCAAACTACATTTTGATCGTATAAAATCGGTCATTATGTAAGGCCACTCAAGAGAGCTGAATTATGTTTATTTAACCGGATCTAGCATGTCACATGGAAAAGTTGTTTTCATGATGGTTCCCATTTTGAAAATGTTTTAAGGTTTTCTTGCAAAATGTTATTAATATTCGTTTTATAACCCACAAGAAAATGTGACGCTTTGAAAACAGACTTTGTAGTTTTGAGAAGATTCCGAGTTTAATTATTTATAGTTTGTGAACCGTTCGTTAATATGTTGGAAAAACAATTATTAAATTTTTTTTTAAGAAAAGCCCGTATTGAACATCTAATAATAAGCAAAATCCAAATTAAAGTTAATACCCAAATAAAATACCAGAGGCCTTATTACAAAACAGAAACCCAAATTAAAATAATTATTTAAAGTAGAGTCAAACGAAATTTACTAAAGTAACAACGTGTGGCCACCCCAAAGTCTGTCTCAGCATCCAAATCCCTAGTGCTGGAAATTACCTGCAAAAATTACAGCAGAGGGAGTTACAAGAACTCAGTGTGTAATTCCCCTTACGGACAAAATTTGTGC
This sequence comes from Gossypium rotundifolium, assembly GCA_025506655.1. Taxonomy (NCBI): domain Eukaryota; kingdom Viridiplantae; phylum Streptophyta; class Magnoliopsida; order Malvales; family Malvaceae; genus Gossypium; species Gossypium rotundifolium. The sequence continues at coordinate 114,196,548 of CP106734.1, read as the reverse complement.
CTAAGCCCACAGATGCAAATTGGTCGAAACCCATACTGATCGAAGTGGACCGAAGCCCTAACAACATGGCATATCAGATAATGAGTGCAATGCAACCCAACCCAACTTAAGTATCCATCCGCTACACACCACCCGTATCCATCCTAACACACCTGTAGGGATTTCTACAATCAACCCTCCATCTGCTACACACCTCGATGGCAGTCACGCTGCTCATCACCGAAATACATGTGGCAGAGCCACTGAAATACGAAATATGTGGCAGAGCCACCAAAATACGAAATATGTGGCAGAGCCAGCGAAATAGTGTGACAGAGTCACCGAAATACACTACCCCTTTTCATCAACATCTTATCCCAATCCCATGCAACATATTATCATAATGTGATGAATGCAAAACATACATCAATGTACATCAGATATTTATAACACACATATAATCATACTAAGTGATTTGAATGATATAGACATAAGCATTACATACCTGATATTTCCAATCTTACCCACTAGGTTATCACAATCGTCATTACAGTTGTTTCAGCTTTTAGTCCATACATATATAAATACTAAACAACCAAAGAAGGTGTGAGGATTACCCACCTGATTATGCAAAGAACTAAACACTCGTGATCGTCATCACTCTCACTGTTACGAACAACTATGATCTGTCTATCCCAAATAGATGCCAGCTCTCTACCACAACCCGGTGGAAAGTCTCGAACTGCTGACACCACATGTCATTTAAACTTGGGAGTAGAGACTACGAGCCCACTCCCTTCAGACTCCCTTAGCGCAACCCCCTAGATTGGCTAGCACTCGCATCCATGAAGAAATCTCGATCAGAGGTCGCAACACAAAGAGAAATGGTGGTTATCTAACAAGGGGTTTCAGCACTTACCACCACTTCCAAAATTCAAATAATTAATGGGCAAAGAAGAGAGTTGTCTGATCCCTAAAACAATCGGCCTTGACCAGCGAGAAGTCGACCCTTCACGGATTCGGCATTGGCATATTGATGGAAGAACAGAAGTGATTAGCCATGTATAACAATAAGGAAAATAGCCACTTCGGCTATAACCCCCATAAGACCAAAAGGAAAAGAAGAAGCGAAAGAATTCACATTACCTTCAGATTACAGATGATTCGAGAGAACAAAACAGATTCGTTGGCCAAAAGAACACTCCTACCTATGGCCACAAGAGAAGAAAGATATGGGAAGAAAAGAATTCGATACTGAAGACTTACCTACTCAGTCACAACTAAGAGAAAGGAAAAGATAAGAAAATCATATGAATAAAAGAACCTATTACCTTGAACTAGCACAATCGGATGAAGAGGGAGGATTTTCGGCAGTTAAGAGAGATCCTAATACTTCCTTATTGAAGTACGGCTAATGGCAACAGACAGGTTCGGATTGGCACAAGAGAAGATTCGGCTTGCAACAGAGAAAAAGAAAAATAAGTAGAAAAGAATAAAGGGCAAAGAAGACGCAAGATTCGGCTTAGGTGTAGGAAAATCAAAGAAAGTGGAATGGTGTGGAAAGATGATTCGGTCAAGAGTGATTTGGTAACTTTGTAGGGGAAGCAATGTACGAATAAGCAAGATAGATGAAAGAAGGTTTAGGGAAGGTTTGGCAAGATGAAAGAAGAGATGAAAAGAATGCTGAAAGAAAATGAAAGAAAAAACCTAAAATGCACTAAGGAATTTTGGCATATCACCAAAGTAAAAGAAAAATAAAGTTTCGGTTTCCTCTCTTCCTACTTACCCCCTAATGCCGAATTTGCTACACTTTTTCCCCCTCTAGACGAAACTCCCCTCCCACAAAACCCACATTCGGACCAACTTCCCCAACACTATCCATATCCCTTGATTCACTCCCTATTTTGCTCCACAATCCCCTCTCCACCACTTATTCAAAATTTTTAACCAATTCAAATTCACCTTGATAGAGTCCCAGCTGCACACCACCTCTTCTCCACCTTGCTCACAAAAAAATAGAACCCTTGTTGCAGTAGATGAGATTCGAAATCCTTCCCCCTTTTCTCAACTACTAACGCCACATCCACTCCACCTTATGCTTACTTGTGCTATCAATTTACCAACATTATCTTTTAAGCCTTGCCATCCACAGCCTTCCCCTCCCTTAAGTTCCCAAAAAGAAAAAATTTACCAAGGCCTAGGCTCGACCCCGAGCCTTCCCAAGACCCCCAAATAAACCCAAATAACAAGCATAGCTAGCCAAATGCATGAAATAGTGCAAAATGTAGAACCCTAAATTTTAGGATGTTACATATGTGTACAATCAAGCTAGGTCACATGAGTGGTACTAAGTGAAGGCCACTATGTGTACAAGAGAGCTTCAACTTAAATGGTGGGTCGTAAAGTAAACCACACATATCTCATTATTATTCAAGCGTTGAGCAGGAAAATCGATTAAGTGAAATTATGTGTGACTTTATAGTGATAAGTGTAGGTATATACATGTGTAACGTATAAGCAATATGCTCGATATGTAATCAGAAATTGGAAAGATTGTTATAGGTAAGTAATGAATACAACTAAAGTGAGAGAGAGCAAAAATTTACAATAAAATTGTTTTGGACAGCAGCAGTGATGTGAATTCGAAAAATCACAAAAAATATTAAAAATTGAATTATAAGTTGGATGAGATATTTATTTAAATATTATTGGGTCTATTTTCATATAAAAGAAATAGAGCAAACAAAATATTTTTATATTTTGAGATATTTAAATTTTGTGAGACTGGTTCAGAATGATTACGTGATCCCCTGTTCTACCTTGGGAAAATCATTAAAAATTGTAAAAAATAATTATGGGATATAAGTTATATTATTGAAATACTTAATAAGTCTAGTTTCAATTAAAATAAATTATAACATCATCTGAATTCTGTACAAGGATAAAATTGATTCGTAGTGAAAAGTGGTCAGAATAGTCAAATAGTGAAATAGGGGTAAATTAAATGAATAAACTGTACTTATTGGCTAATAAAAAAATTCTAAAAATTTTATGGTAAGAAGATAAATGAGTCTAGTTTTAGGGAAAATTAACGGATCTTAATTTGGTGTTTCGTAGCTCCAGATATAAATAATTTAATGACTGTGACTCGAGAAAACAACTTAACTGGAATTTGAATAAATAAAAAGAATATGAAAATAGCATGTTATCGCATTGCTTATTATTTTCATGCGAGCTTACTAAGCGTAAAGCTTACTCCATCCTTTCCATTTCTTTTAGTTTTATCAGGTCAGCTCATGGTTGGATATTGTCGGAGGCAGCATCACACTATCGAGCAATTATCATTGGAGTATTGGCATGTGTATGTTAAATGTTTTCAAGTGAGTGGCATGTATAAGGACTTACTTTTTCTATGATTGATGTTGTTGTGATTAGCCAAATGTATTGGCTTATATTGATTTTTTGATTATAGCCATGAGATGTGGCTTATAATGATTTTGGCTTGTAAGCCTATTTGTCCATGGTATGTGTTAATGTCTTGTTATGTGGTATAAGTGATTAAATAGATGACAAGGTCAAATGCATGTGTTTGAAAAGTTTTAATTTTGGGCGAAATTTGGTAACCCAGTTTTGTATGATTGTGAATGTTTAAGTCTGGAAACGCCTTGAACCCTGTCCCGGAGTTGGATAAGGGTGAGGGGTGTTACATGTGCGATACTATAGTTAAGTATATTATTTAGTGGGCTATGTGCGAAACCACTATGAATACCTTTGTTGGTAGGCTAAGTGCGATACTACCCTATAAATTGATTGTGGTGGGCTAAGTACGAAATCACCAAGAAATTAGCTGTGTGGATGTATTATTAAGAATAATGATGTGTTGTATATTGAGTAAATGTGATATTGAATGCAGGGGTGCATGTCAATGATTATGAGTATGTGACTTATGATGTGTTGGAAATGTGGTAAGGGATAGAAAGAGTAAGCATAATTGTGGATGTGAATTTATTTCGTAGTATAATTGTAACATCCTGAATTAGGGGTTGTTTGAAATTTAATTATTTTCATGTGATTGCTTGAAAAGAAATGAATACTATGTTTGCTAGACATGTTTTAGGGTCTAGTCATAACCCTGAACTAGGTCGGACTTAGGGCTGAAATTTCTTTTTAAGTGCTTAAAAGGAGGGAATTAGGTAAGATAGGGGTTAAGTAAAATTTCGGGTGAAGCATGACACAAGGAACTAGTTGGCAAAGTGGCTTTCATGCGCCACTTAAGAGCTTGTGGTGACGATTGGGCAGGTCTTGGGTTCGAGTCTTGGGAGTTACAAGGGGGATGCGTTTTGTTTTTGGGTTTTTTTTGGGCGTTAAGGAAAGGGGCTAAGGTATGAAGGCTTTAAAAATTAAATGGTGGGTTTAAGGGCATGACAGTCGATTGGGAGGAGTGGCTTGGGGCGTTGCAAGGGGCATGGCAGTTTGCCTCCACTAGGTCCCATGTTCGAACCAAGGGAGCAGCAGGTTGGTATTTTATTTTTTTGCAAACTGGCGTGCATGGAAAGGGAGTTGATGGCTGCATGTAGGACTCTTATTATGATAAGGATAAACCTTGTTTCTCCTTTACATTTTCGGCTGGAAGGGGTAGTTGTTAGTAGTTTATTTTCATTTAAATTGTTTGAAGAGTGGCTAGGAGATAAAGATAAAAGGTAAATGTTATTGATGGGTGATAATTAAAAGCTGGAAATTATCACAAAAAGGGGGGGAGATGGCCGAATATAGGACTCCTTAGGGCCATCCATATTCGGTTTTGTGTTTAGCAAGGGTGTGCCGAAATTCATTTAGCAAGTTTCTCTTCTTTTTCCAATTGGTTGCTGGCCGAATTCTCCCTAGCCTCATTTGCCAAAATTCTCCAAAATTTCTCTCTTCTTTTCTTCTACTTAGCCGAACCTACCCCTCTCTTTTACTAAAAATTGCACCTTCCATTTGTGTTGCTAGCCGAATATCTCTTCCATAAAGGGCTTAGGCCGAATCCCCTAGTAAGTCTGTGTTGATTCCAAAAGGTTAGTAAGTGCCTCCCTTAAGCATTTGGTTTCTCTTCTTTTCCTTTTGTGTGCAAAGCTTGGGAAACAAGCCTTGGTAAGTTGGTAGAATGTGGTTATGGTTATAATAGTGTATATTTTGTGTGTAGCTAACGGCAAGGTGCATTGAGGGAGCCTTTCGTGGTCACAATTCTGCAAGGTAAGCCAATATGGTATTCAGCCATAGGCCACTTTCCATAGATTTGCTTATAACTGATTTTAACAAAGTGACATATAGGGATTTCGACAGTTCAGAAGATAGGAGTAGTTTTCCAGGATTTCGATTTTTGCCTTGGTAAGTAATAATAAGTTTCAACCTAGGGCCATATTTGGATTTTAGGTGCGGTTAGTCCTTCGGGATTACTAATTTGGCCGAATAGGCCTATGGTACTAACTTTGGTGATTGGCGAATATAGGGTCAAGGATGAAACCTGATGAATCGAAACTTGGGATCTAGGATCCGCGTTAGTAATAGTGTGTAAAACTCTTTACACACTTTATTAGTAAACTTTGCTATATTGTTGCCTTTTAATCATTTTGGTAGTGATTTGCTTGTGGGCTTAAGCATGGATTTGGGTAAGTCCCTATTACATGATCTATGATGTATGTGTATGCCATCATATCTTTGTTAAATGCTATGCTATACCAAAATGCATGATATATGGGATTATGATATTTGTTATGTAAGCATGATGATGGTGGGATTAATGAGAGGAGGGGATGATTTCTATGGATGTCACCGTGGTTTTGACCACAAGATGGGTTGGCCCCATCGATTAATTGTGACTTGGTCACCAAAGGTTTTGACCACACCGTTGATAAATTGTGACTAAGTCCCGGTGGTTTGGTACCACCAAAGTGGTTTTGACCACATTATGATAATTGTGACCTATGGTCATCAGTGGTTTTGACCACACGATAGGTTGGCCCCATCATTTGATTTGTGACTCTAGTCACCAGTGGTTTTGACCACCAGTGGTTTTGACCACACGGGGTAGTAAAGGAGTACGGATGGTTAGTGGGGTTGCATATTTGCATGTTTATTAATAATTTGTGTATGAGTTACATTTCGGGTAGGGGATTTACACACTGAGTCTTGGTGACTCACCCCTTCCCATATTATTTTGCAGATGAGTAGATCGCGGAGATGGAGCCGGAGAGGACTCGAGGCGGCCATGCTTGTTCCTTAGTTTTTGGAATTTATTTGATTCTGTTCATGTTTATTTACTTTCTACATTTTTAATTTGGGTTGTAATAAGGCCGCTAATTATTATTTGGATGTTTTAATTAGTTGTTTTAATTTACTTACACTATATTTCAAAATGAAATTATAAATGTTAAGTAAATCGGTTAAAAGCAACATTTTCAAATTAAGTAACTTTTACGAGTTTTCAAAGATGTTACCATCGGGTAACAAAATACACCAAGTCGACTATAACCTTGACGATTTTAAAATTTTACATGATCAAACGTTTTCAAAGGGTTTATCAACACAACCATGTTTATAAAATAATCCCAACCGAGTTTTATCCAACCTGTTTTATTACCTTAGCCATATTTTAACAAGTTTTCAGAGACACTCAAAATGTTTCAAATCATTTTACTCGTGACATACCGATCCATCGGGACTCATGGGCGGGTTTGGGGTGTTACATTTTTGTATCGAGCCAGTTCAAAACTTCATACTGTGGGGTCCAAGGCCCAAAATGTTTTGTTTATGTTAGTAGGCCTTATTGGAATGTTTTGGGAAACTATTTTTGGCTTGAACAGCATGGCACCAAGTCTCCGGCACCAATCTTCCCAGGTAAGTACTTCTATCTATTTTTGTGAATATTTGCTAGGGGTAGAAGGGTAAATGCTGAACGTAGAATATTAGAATAAAAATTGTTGAATCCTAGGGTTAGCATACCCCAACAAACAATGCATAAGATTTAATAATTCCCTAAACAACCTTGTGATTTGTCACTGAGCAAGGGATGTGGCAACCGTTATACGCATGTCTAGGATTGGATTCGGTGGGGGCCTGGTATTTAAGTAGTCCTAGTGACTCACCTCCTACTCACTCGAGTCCTACCTGGTGCGTAGTGACGGTTCATCCTAGCTGAGACGACACACTCACAGGCTAAACTTGATAACTAAAACCCGAAAGGGACTAGCCGTTTTGTTTTGAGGTAATTAAAACCCTGGTTTAAAAAAAAACCAAAATACCCTGGTTTGTAAATTACCAAAATACCCTCCTTATGAAAAATTTCCAAATAAGAAAAATTCAAAATATCCTTCTTTTGTGAAATCAATTAGAACCAAATTTTGGAAATCTTTTTATGAAAATGCCATGATTATGAAAAATTACTAAAATACCCCTAGTGGAAAATTACAAAATTGCCCCTAACCAACAAAATTACCAGAATGACCCTGATTTTCAAAATTTCGCAACATCACTGTTCTGAAAAATGCATTTCTCAAAAAGAACCCTCAAAGTTTTACAACATTTGAAATATCCTTGATCTATTAAATTTTACAAATACACCCTGATTTGTGAAAAATTACTGAAATACCCCCAGATTTTAAAATTTTTTAAAATACCTCGGGAATTTAAGAGTTCCAAAATACTTTTGACAAAATCATTCAAGAACTTTTATTTTTGAAAAATTACAAAAATACCCATGTATGACAAGTTACGAAAATACCCCTGGGTAGTGGAAAAACAATCACAATGAAAACTACAACGTCTCTTTGAATGAATGAATAGAAAGACTATGTGCATGTATGAATACGAAAGAACCACTCTTAAAACTCCTATCATAAAATTTCTTCACGGATAATCAAGTGAAACAAAGGTACTAATGCATAAAATTCTTAAGCAGATAAACGCAAACGAGAATAATGAGTACGAGAGGTCGTGGACGTTCGTCCCGTGGCCGATGACCTTGTCAAAGCCAGCAGGGTCTAGTCATGGGTCTGGAAATGAGATGCCGGATCTGCCGGTGGCGAAAACTAAATTTTAAGATCAGACCGGTGGTAACGATGTAGTATCTCAAAGGTATATTACGGTATTGGAGCGAGTTCTTTGAGGCGGTAGCGGTGCGAGCCCGTAAATCCGTGGTTGAGCGACTCCGTGCTAACGGAGCGGAGGTGTTTAGAGGAGTTTCTGGAGTGGCACCCAGTGCGGTGGAATATTGGTTAGAATCTACTGAGAGGATCATGGGTGACCTAGATTTCACAGCTGAGGAGAAGTTGAAGGGTATCATCTCTCTGCTTCGGGATGAGTCATATCAGTGGTGGCTCACCGTGAGAGATGGAGCAATGGCAGAAAATCTCACCTGAGAATTCTTCAAGGATGCTTATCAAAAGAAATATATCGGAACTAGTTACGTGGATGCGCAGCGGAAGGCTTTCTTGAACCTGGTTCAAGGCAATAAGACGGTGGCAGAGTATGAGGCCGAATTCCTCCGGTTGAGTAGGTATGCTCATGGTATTGTGGGTACCAAACATGAACGCCGAGTTAGATTCGAGGATGGGCTGAGAGATGAGCTGAGGATGATGATAGCTCCACAACAGGAACGGGAGTTTGCTATCCTAGTGGAGAAGTCTAAGGTTGTTGAAGGGGTAAGGTAGTCAGTTAGGTGGAATCAGGATAGGAACTGGAATAAGAGAAGCTCTGGATCTTCAAAGTTTTCTGGTAATCAACAAAAGAGGACGAGGTTTGGTGGGTCAGATCAAGTTGCTAGGCTTATTGCTGCTGCCAATTCTCAATGGCTTCCACGGTGTGCTCGGTGTGGGAAGTCTCACACGGGGGAATGTTGGAATGATAACCGGGGATGCTTCAAATGTGGGTCCATGGGGCATCGTGTTAGAGACTGTCCGAAAAAGGTAGCTAGGCGAGATCGGAGGTCGGGATCGTGCCTTTGAATAGAAGGGATAACCAACGACCTCAGAGAGGTCGTGGTGCGGGAAGAGGAGGTAATGGTCTTTGGTAGAGGTCGTGGGGCACCGAGGGGAGGTACCGTGGTCTTGAGGCTAGGTAACTGGTTTGGTCTATCCGTGAGGCGTCAAGAGGAGGCGGCGCCGGACGTCATAACCAGTATGTTCTTGATCTTTGGTGTACCTATAGTACCTTGATTGACATTGGCTCAACCCACTCATACATTGCTAGTAGCGTAGTGGAAACTCTACATTTAGACTCTGAGCTTACTTCTAGGAAGATAACTGTATTAAGCCCTTTAGGTCACTCTGTAGAAGTACGTAAACTCTATAGGAACGTACCCCTAGAACTCCAAGGGGTTGTGTTCTTGGCTGACTTGATGGAACTACTGTTCCGGGAGTTCGACCTAATCCTCAGGATGGATTGGCTAGTAAAGTATCAAGCTAGCCTAGATTGTGCAGCTAAGCGCATGGTAATAAAGACCGTGGAAGGTGATGAGGTGGTGATGATAGGTAAAAGGAGAGATTACCTGTCTAATCTGGTTTCTGCGTTGAAGGCGGAAAAGATGGTTAGGAAGGGTTGTGAGGCTTATGTGGTGCATGTCTATGCTTTGAAAGCTAAGGATGTTGCTGTGAGAGATGTCTAGACTGTAAGGGACTATGTTGATGTGTTTCCAAAGGAACTTCCAGGTCTACCTCTGGATCGCGAGGTTGAATTTGGTATAGATCATTACAAACCGCTAGTATCTATAGCTCCGTATCGGATGGCACCGAAAGAATTGGTAGAGTTGAAGGCGCAGATTCAGGAATTGTTGGATAGAGGGTTCATCCGACCAAGTGTATCGCCTTGGGGAGCTCTAGTGCTTTTTGTCAAGAAGAAAGATGGGACAATGAGGATGTGTATAGACTATCGGCAGCTGAACAAGTGGACAATAAAGAACCGGTATCCTTTGCCCAGGATTGACGATCTGTTCGATCAACTCAAAGGAGCATCGGTGTTCTCTAAGATTGACCTTAGGTCAAGGTACCATCAACTTAAGGTGAAGGAGGCTGATGTCCATAAGACAACATTCCGTACTCAATATGGGCACTACGAGTTTTTGGTAATGCCTTTTGGTTTGACGAATGCATTGGCCGCATTTATGGACATGATGAACCGAGTTTTCCAACCCTATCTGGATCGGTTCATCATGGTTTTCATAGACGACATTTTGGTGTACTCGAAGTCTGAGGATGAGCATGACGCACATCTTCATGTGGTTACGCAAGTTCTAAGGAGAAAGCGGTTATGCCAAATTGAAAAAGGTGAGTTCGGCTCAAGAAGGTAACTTTTCTAGGGCATGTTGTTTCAAAGGGGAATCGGGGTGGATCCCGTAAGATTGAGGCGGTATTGGAGTGGAAGCCACCAAAGTCGGTTACAAAAATTTGGAGTTTTCTGGGGTTGGCAGGATATTATAGGAGATTCATGGAAAATTTCTCCTTAATCGCACCTTTATTGACTAATTTGTTGAGAAAAGGGGTTCGTTTGTGTGATGCGAGAAGCGACAAGAGAGTTTTGATAAGTGAAGAGGATTTTGATGTAGCACCGATCTTGATTTAGCCTAAAGCGGAAAGGAATTCACTGTGTATTGTGATGCATCGCATACTGGTTTAGGGTGTGTGCTGATGCAAGAAGGGAAGGTGGTCGCTTATGCGTCACGGCAGTTGAGGCCTCACGAAGTTAACTATCCGACACATGATTTGGAATTGGCTGCTGTGGTGTTCGCCTTGAAGATTTGGAGGCACTACCTGTATGGGGAGAAGTCGGTAGTGTACACAGATCACAAGAGTCTGAAGTACCTCCTGGCTCAGAAAGATTTAAATTTGAGACAGCGGAGGTGGATTGAGTTGTTGAAGGACTACGACTACTCAATCGAATACCATCCGAGGAAGGCTAATGTGGTAGCTGATGCATTGAGTCAAAAGGTTGTAGCAGATTTGCGAGCAATGTTTGCTCACCTAAGTCTCTATGAGGATGGGAGCCTTTTGGCAAGTTGCAAGTGAAGCCGTCTTAGATTAATGAGGTCAAGGAAAGGCAGATGACCGATGAAGCTTTGAGTACTCAGAAGTTGCAAGTACAGAATAGTGAGGCCAAAGGTTTCAGCTTGGGTAGTGATGGAGTGTTGTACTTTCAGGGGAGAGTATGCATGCCTAAGGATGATGGTTTGAGGCAGCGAATCCTTAAAGAAGCTCATAGTAGTCCGTACGCTATGCACCCGGGAAGCAGCAAGATGTATCGAGATTTAAGGGAGCAGTTTTGGTGGCCGGGTCTTAAGCGGGAAGTAACCGAGTTAGTGGGCAAGTGTCTGACATGCCAGCAAGTTAAGGTTGAGCATCAATTGCCATCAGGGCTATTACAACTGGTAAGGATCCCACAGTGGAAGTGGGAGGAGATTACTATGGATTTCGTAAGTGGGCTTCCCTTACCCGATGAAAGATTCCATTTGGGTGATAGTAGATCGGTTGACTAAGTCAGCCCATTTCATACCGGTAAGGGTTGACTACTCGCTTCAAAGGTTAGCCAGGCTATATATAGCTGAGATAGTGCGGTTGCATGGAGTACCGGTGTCCATTATCTCAGATCGGGATCCTCGGTTCACGTCAAGATTCTGGAAGGCTTTACATCAGGAGTTAGGCACGAAGCTAAATTTTAGCACGACTTTTCACCCGCAGTCTGATAGGCAATCTGAGAGGGAAATTCAAGTGTTGGAAGATATGTTAAGGGGCTGTGTTTTGGACTTCCGTGGTAGTTGGGAGGAGTACCTACCCTTGGCAGAATTTGCTTATAACAATAGTTATCAAGCGAGTATTCGGATGGCACCGTATGAGGTGCTGTATAGTCGAAAATGCCATACTCCTACATGTTGGACGAAACTAGGAGAACGCGTCGGATGTTGGGTCGAGTTAGTAGCGAGACGGAGGATAAGGTTAGAGTAATTCGGGATCGTCTTAAGGAGGCATCGGACGGCAAAAATCCTACGCGATCTTAAGCGCAGAGAGGTTGAATATGCGATGGTGATAGGGTCTTCTTGAAGGTATCACCCGGAAGAAGGTCTTGAGGTTTGGCGGAAGGGCAAGCTAAGCCCTAGATTCATCGGACCATACGGTGTTGAAGCGTGTGGGACCGGTAGCTTACCACTTGAGTTGCCGCGAGAATTGAGCGGATCCATGATGTCTTCCATGTTTCAATGTCGAGGCGCTATCGATCAAATCCCTCACACGTTGTGTCGGTTGAGGAAATTAAAGTGAACTCGGACTTGTCTTTCGAGGAGGAGCCAGACTGATTTTGGATCGAGATGTCAAAGTTACATGGAGGAAGTCGATGCCTTTGGTAAAAGTGCTTTGGCGAAACCATGGTACGGAGGAGGCCACATGGGAACCCGAGGATGTGATGCGGCAGCAATACCCCCAACTCTTTTGATCCAGGTAATTTCGAGGCCGAAATCCTTTTTAAGGGGGGTAGAACTGTAACATCCTGAATTAGGGGTTGTTTGAAATTTAATTATTTTCATGTGATTGCATGAAAAGAAATGAATACTATGTTTGCTAGACATGTTTTAGGGTCTAGTCATAACCCCGAACTAGGTCAGACTTAGGGCTGAAATTTCTTTTTAAGTGCTTAAAAGGAGGGAATTAGGTGAGATAGGGGTTAAGTAAAATTTCGGGTGAAGCATGACACAAGGAACTAGTTGGAAAAGTGGCTTTCATCGCCACTTAAGAGCTTAATGGTGACGATTAGGCAAGTCTTGGGTTGAGTCTTGGGAGTTACAAGGGGGATGCATTTTGTTTTTGGGTTTTTTCTGGGCGTTAAGGAAAGGGGCTAAGGTATGAAAGCTTTAAAAATTAAATGGTGGGTTTAAGATCATGAAAGTCGATTGAGAGGAGTGGCTTGGTGCGTTGCAAGGGGCTGCGGTTTGCCTCCACTAGGTCCCATGTTCGAACCAAGGGAGCAGCAGGTTGGTATTTTATTTTTTTGCAAACTGGCGTGCATGGAAAGGGAGTTGATGGCTGCATGTAGGACTCTTATTATGATAAGGATAAACCTTGTTTCTCCTTTACATTTTAATTGGAAGGGTAGTTGTTAGTAGTTTATTTTCATTTAAATTGTTTGAAGAGTGGCTAGGAGATAAAGATAAAAGGTAAATGTTATTGATGGGTGATAATTAAAAGCTGGAAATTATCACAAAAATGGGGGGGAGATGGCCGAATATAGGACTCTTTAGGGCCATTCATATTCGGTTTTGTGTTTAGCAAGGGTGTGCCGAAATTCATTTAGCAAGTTTCTCTTCTTTTTCCAATTGGTTGCTGGTTGAATTCTCCCTAGCCTCATTTCCCAAAATTCTCCAAAATTTCTCTCTTCTTTTCTTCTACTTAGCCGAACCTACCCCCTCTCTTTTACTAAAAATTACACCTTCCATTTGTGTTGCTAGCCGAATATCTCTTCCATAAAGGGCTTAGGCCGAATCCCCCTAGTAAGGTGCTGTTGATTCCAAAAGGTTGGTAAGTGCCTCCCTTAAGCATTCAATTTCTCTTCTCTTCCTTTTTGTGTGCCGAAAGCTTGGGAAACAAGCCTTGGTAAGTTGGCCGAATGTGGTTATGGTTATAATAGTGTATATTTTGTGTGTAGCTAACGGCAAGGTGCATTGAAGGAGCCTTTCGTGGTCACAATTCTGCAAGGTAAGCCAATATGGTATTCAGCCATAGGCCACTTTCCATAGATTTGCTTATAACCGATTTTAACAAAGTGACATATAGGGATTTCGACAGTTCAGAAGATAGGAGTGGTTTTCGAGATTTCGATTTTTGCCTTGGTAAGTAATAATAAGATTCGGCCTAGGGCCAATTTGGATATTAGGTGCGGTTAGTCCTTCGGGATTACTAATTTGGCCGAATAGGCCTATGGTACTAACTTTGGTGATTGGCCGAATATAGGGTCAAGGGATAAAGCACAGTAGATCGAAACTTTGGGATCTAGGATCCGCGTTAGTAACAGGTGTGTAAAACTCTTTACACACTTTATTAGTAAACTTTGCTATATTGTTGCCTTTTTAATCATTTTGGTAGTGGTTTGCTTGTGGGCTTAAGCATGGATTTCGGGTAAGTCCCCTATTACATGATCTATGATGTATGTGTATGCCATCATATGCTGTTAAATGCTATGTTATACAAAAATGCATGATATATGGGATTATGATATTTGTTATGTAAGCATGATGATGGTGGGATTAATGAGAGGAGGGGATGATTTCTATGGATGTCACGGTGGTTTTGACCACAAGATGGGTTGGTCCCATCAGTTAATTGTGACTTGGTCACCAGTGGTTTTGACCACACCGTTGATAAATTGTGACTAAGTCCCGTGGTTTGGTACCACCGATGGTTTTGACCACATTATGATAATTGTGACCTATGGTCATCGATGGTTTTGACCACACGATGGGTTGGCCCCATCATTTGATTTGTGACTCTAGTCACGGTGGTTTTGACCACCGGTGGTTTTGACCACACGGGGTAGTAAAGCGATACGGATGGTTAGTGGGGTTGCATATTTGCATGTTTATTAATAATTTGTGTATGAGTTACATTTTGGGTGGGGATTTACACTTGAGTCTTGGTGACTCACCCTTCCCATATTATTTTGCGTATGAGTAGATCGCGAGAGATGGGCCGGAGAGGACTCGAGGCGGTCATGCTTGTTCTTAGTTTTGGAATTTATTTGATTACATTCATGTTTATTTACTTTCTACATTTTTAATTTGGGTTGTAATAAGGCCGCTAATTATTATTTGGATGTTTTAATTAGTTGTTTTAATTTACTTACACTATATTTCAAAATGAAATTATAAATGTTAAGTAAATCGGTTAAAAGCAACATTTTCAAATTAAGTAACTTTTACGAGTTTTCAAAGATGTTACCATCGGGTAACAAAATACACCAAGTCGACTATAACCTTGACGATTTTAAAATTTTACATGATCAAACGTTTTCAAAGGGTTTATCAACACAACCATGTTTATAAAAATAATCCCAACTGAGTTTTATCCAACCCTATTTTATTACCTTAGCCATATTTTAACAAGTTTTCAGCAGACACTCAAAATGTTTCAAATCATTTTACTCCGTGACATACCAGATCCGGTCATGACTCATGGGCCGGGTTTGGTGTAACACCCCAAACCCGGTCTATGCATTAAGACTAGATTTGGTTTGTTACATGGATCGAACTATCTTAAAAATTTCAGTGAATTTAAAATCTTCACAATGATTTTTATTACAAGATCTAATAAAAACCAAAAGAGTATTATATATCGATGTATATTAGAAAATATTAGTAGAAAACATCATTTATATTGTATTATCAAAATCCTTAAGTAAAATTTATTTTTATAAAAGAGTTCAAAATATTAAAAAATATTTAAAGGAATTTCATATATTTGAAACCCAAATTATTTTAAGAAAAACATCATATAATCATTAGCCCATATTGAAATGTCCAAAATATAGTTTTAACCAACCACATAAAAGTCCATGAAATATTAATAGAGGCCCTTATTACATCAACCCAAAATAGTAATTTATAAAAAGTACTTATTAAAAAGTTCGGAGTTTAATAAACCCATGTTTTGCAGTATGGCCTCCATGAAGTCATCCTCGGCCCAAGTCCACGTCAACTTCCATTACCTGAGATGAAGAAAAATTTGAGGGAGTGAGTTACTTAGAACTCAGTGTATAACTCACTTTCTTTATCCTCTGGGCCAAATTATCAAGTTATAGATTTGGGCTTGGGCCCATTAGCAGAATTAACAATAATGATATGCATGCAAAATGAATTTTCCTCCCAAACCTAATTTCCATCCGCTACACACCCCTACCAACCATCACACTGTGGGGATCAAGTCAACCCACCCATCATCACACCAATCGTGGGCATTAAGCCTTTTATATTTGTGGAAGAGCCACCGAACTAGATTGTGACAAAGTCACCGAACTAGAGGCATTGAGCCAATTATTATTTGTGGAACCACCAACTAGAGGCAAATAGCCATTTAATAATTTTGTGGCGAACTAGAGGCAAATAGCCATTTAATAATTTTGTGGCGAGAGCCATAGAACTAGAGGCAAATAGCCATTTAATAATTTTGTGGCAGAGCCACCGAACTAGATTTTGGCAACAGGCCTTTCTTCTCTTCATCATTTTCTAAACCCATGCAACATGTATGCAAAGTAGTCTATGATCATAAAATGATTTTATTAAAAAGGCCCATTAACATAGGAGTCAATATTTCCAATTTTTATTAAGGCCCAAAATTACAAAATAACATTTGGCCCATTTAACAATTTAACATCTTAGGCCCAAATTTACGATCTAGTAAAGAGTTTGGCCCATTTATCGATCTAGCAAAGATTTGACCCGTTTAACAATTTAACGAGATTACGACCATTTACGATCTAGCGATTTCGCCCAATTTTGATCTAATGATTTATTGATTATCGATCTAGCAAAGATTTTGCCCACTTATTATTATCGAGGATTTGACCCATTTACTAACAAACAATATTTTCGGCGTCTCTGATTATCAAACTTATCGGCCCATTTTACGAGGACATAAAAATTCATATTTTACCATCTAACTCATCGAGGGCTTTTTCGTAATTTTCACCATATTAACCGTTTTCATGTAATTTCACCAAATACCAGTTATTACGATTATATCGATCTAGTCATTTTTATGATTTTACCCAATAACACAATTGTCGTCCAACCCGAGAAAAAAAATGTGAAGTTACACACCTCGATGTCGTGAGTATTAATCCTTCTCGCTCCTCAACACCTAAAACATATTACGATCCGTTAGAACACTATCATGTATAAAAATACACTATCGATAATCGATCCAAATCCTTACCCTCTTGATTTTGAATCATTTCAATTTTCGGTTTCTCCTCGTTTATTGATTCGTCATTCGCTGAAAATCCACTAACATACAAAGGCTCGGAAGTTCGTACTACTTCAAATAATTGATTTCCTTCGGAAGATGGTCAGTAACCGGTGGAAAATCCGGATTCCAAACAGCCCTTCTTTTATAATTAGGGGAATAGGGATCCGCCCTCTCTGAAGACTAAACACCGCCTTTTCTTCCCTATTTTGAATGTCTTCAATATCAAAAGATTGTTAATCCTAATAATAATATATCGAAAAAAATACTAAAAATCTTAAAGGTGAGATTTCCTTACCACAAGATTCTTGCTTCTCTAAAGAGAGTCGACCAAAAGCGTTCCAAGATGCACACGAACACTCGAGTTTCGATCTTAGTTATCGCACTAAAGTATAATAAAGAAAGCGTTAATAAAATGAGCGATTATTTCGATCCAAGAAATCCTTCTTACCTCCATCCATATTCGGCCAAAACCACCATTAATTAACATGAACTTAAAGAACTCTTACCTATTCTCCACGGTTGAAAAGAGGTGATTGAGAAAGATGCTTAAGAATAGAGAGATTTGGCTATGAAAACCAAAGAGAAAAGAAAATGATTAAGCAAAGGCACACTAACATTTGGCCATGAGAGATGTTTATGGAGATATGATGATTGAAAAGAAAAATTAAAAGATGAGTGAAAGGGATGATGAGGATTCGGTTATCAAAGAAGAAAAAGAAAATAAGAGATGTGTTTAGAGCAAGGTACATTCGGCAATGGATGAAGGAAGAAAAGAATAACCTTTGGTGTTGTATTTTCGGCACAATGAAAAGGCATACAAAGAATACTAATGTGATAGCAAAATGACCAAATGGTCAAAAGAATTTTAGTAAACCAAAAGCACAAACTCGACCAAAGAGAAGGTTGAGAGAAAAAAAGAAAAACAAAGTTGCACAAGATGCTAGAAATGACCAAAACAAAATTCCTACCCTAGCTAAGCTACTATCAAAATCGGCCAACCTCCCCTAGCCATATTGTCGTCCAAATTCATTGGTCAAATGACCATGAATTTGTTTCAAAACATCTTCCTTGATACTAGCCTCATGTCCCCATATCTTTCCAAAGTTCCTTGATTCCATACCATAAGTTAAAATTACCTTTTCCTTTAGTCTTACTTACCAAAAATAAAACAATACAACTCATCCATCCTTATCCCCTTGCCGACACATGCATGGATTAAAGCCAAAAAATAAAATTTCCTATATGCTAACCAAGGGATTCGAACCACTCCCCTCATGCCATAACTCATGCGCCATCACCACCTTACCATTTACTCATCTTATGCTTCACTTTGACACTTATTTTTACTTAAGTATCAATGTCACTTAATCCACTTCAATTATTTCTCAAAATTTAAAAATTTATTCCTTTCCTAAATAATTTTAAACTCTTCTTCAGAACTATAATAACTATGAAAAGAAATAAGAAAATTTTCCTTCATAATCTAAGCACCAAAAACATGCAATATACTAAATACTCAAATTTTTAGGGTGTTACAACTCTACCCTCCTTAAAGAAAATTTCGTCCTCGAAATTTACCTGATTAAAAGAGGTGAGGATATTGTTGCTGAATAGTTTCTTCGGGCTCCCACGTAGCTTCCTCCGCTCCGTGATTACGCCATAAAATTTTGACCAACGGCACGATTTTCTTTCTTAGCACTTTTACATCTCGGTCTAAGATTTCCACTGGTTCTTCTTCAAAAGACAAATCTGCATTTAATTCCACTTCCTCAACCGGTATTATATGAGATGGATCCGATCTATAGCGTCTCAGCATGGAAACATGAAAAACATTATGAATTTGACCCAACTCCGGAGGTAACTCAATCTGATAAGCCACTGGACCAACACGCTTGACTACGATATGGTCCAATGTACCTAGGACTTAGCTTGCCCTTCTTTCCAAACCTGAAAATCTTTTTCCAAGGTGAGATCTTCAAGAAAACTTGATCCCCCACAGCATACTTGATGTCTTTACGCTTCAGGTCTACATACGACTTTTGTCTATCTGAGGCTTCCCTCAACCTTGCTCGAATAACCTTTACTTTATCCTCTGTTTTCGATATCATCTCAGGACCCAACAACTGTCGTTCGTCCAACTCAGTCCAACAAATAGGAGAATGACACCTTCGACCATACAATGCTTCGTAAGGTTCCATCTGAATGCTAGGCCGATAATCTTGTTATCGCAAATTCGCGATGGTAGATAATCCTCCCAACTTCCCCTAAAGTTGATTACACATCCTCTTAACATATCTTCCAATATCTGAATTACTCTCTCTGACTGACCATCAGACTGAGGATGAAAAGCCGTACTGAAATGCAACTTTGTCCCCAAGGCTTCATGTAGAGCTTTCCAAAATCGTGATGTAAATTTGGGATCCACATGCGATATAATGAATACGGGTACCCATGCAACCTCACAATTTCGAGATCGTCTGACTTCACCAACTTTTGCAATGAATAGTCCGTATGCAATTGGAAGAAAATGGCGATCTTTGTCAAGCGATCAACAATTACCCAAATAGAATTTTTCTTAGTAGGTGTTAAAGGTAATCCACTAACAAAATCCATAGTTATCCGCTCCCATTTCCAAATAGGAATCCTTCTGGGTTGTAACAATCCGAATGATGGCTAATGTTCTGCCTTCACTTGCTGACAAGTCATACATTTTCCCACAAACTCTGAAATCTCACGCTTTAACCCTAGCCACCAATACTATTCACGGAGATCTCGATACATCTTATTTCCTCCGGGGTGCATAGCATAAGGGCTACTATGCGCCTCCCGTAGAATCATTTGCCTTAGATCTGAGTCCTTAGGCATACAAATTCTTCCTCGAAAGCACAACACACCTTAGTGTTTATTCCAAAATCCTCGATTTCTCCATTTTCAACTTTCTTTGAAGTAAAGGTCCCAACTTTTCATCGATGTCATTTTTTCTTGATTTGTTCCACCACGAGGTTTCACGAAGTTCGCTAACAAACTCCCATCCTCATACAAACTCAAATGAGCAAACATTGCTCTCAAATCGAATCTTGCCTTACGACTTAACGCGTCAGCTACCACGTTAGCCTTTCCAGGATGATATTTGATTGAGATATCATAATCCTTTAATAATTCTACCCATCTTCTTTGTCTCAAATTCAACTCCTTTTGGGTGAGGAGGTATTTAAGACTCTTGTGATCCGTGTAGATTATAGACTTCTCACCATAAAGATAGTGCCTCCAAATCTTTAAGGCAAAGACCACAATGACTAACTCCAAATCATGAGTAGGGTAGTTTACTTGATGCGGCCTCAATTGACGAGAAGCATAGGCCACCACCTTTCCATTTTGCATCAACACACAACCTGGACCCTTGTGAGATGCATCACAATAAACAGTGAATTCTTTTCCGGCCTCCACTGAATCAAAACTGGAGCTTACGTCAGGATCTTCTTCAATTTCTCGAAACTCTCTTATTATTTTTTAGTCTAATTGTACGGAACTCCCTTCCGCAATAGCTTAGTTAGGGGTGCAGCAATCAATGAAAACTCCTCTACAAAACGTCTATAGTAACCAGCCAAACCCAAGAAACTTCAAATTTCAACTACCGATGTTGGTGGTTTCCAATCCAGAATAGCCTCAATTTTTCGAGGATCCACCCTTATTCCTTCAGCTGATACCACATGACCTAAGAAAGTCACTTCCTTTAGCCAAAATTTGCATTTACTGAATTTGGCATAAAGTTACTTATCACGAAGTAGCTGCAATACTATACGCAAATGCGTGTCATGCTCCACTTCATTTCTTGAATAAACCAATATGTCATCTATGAACACTACCACAAACCGGTCTAAATAGGGTTGAAAGACTCGATTCATCATGTCTATAAATGTGGCTGGTGCATTGGTTAATCCAAACGGCATCACTACAAACTCATAATGTCCGTAATGAGTCCAAAATGTCGTCTTATAAATGTCCGCTTCTTTCACCTTGAGCTGGTGATAACCCGATCTCAAATCAATTTTGGAGAAGACTGAAGCTCCTTTTAATTGATCAAACAGGTCCTCAATTCTCGGTAGAGGATACCAATTCTTGATCGTCAATTTATTCAATTGTCTATAATCAATGCACATACGCATCGATCCATCCTTCTTCTTGACAAACAAAACTGGTGCTCCCCACGGAGACACACTCGGTCGAATAAATCCCCGATCCAATAATTCTTGAATTTGAGCCTTAAGCTCAACCAACTCCTTGATTGCCATCCTATAAGGAGCAATGGACCTTTGGAGCGATTCGAGCAAAAGCTCAATGCCAAATTCTACTTCCGATCCGGAGGTATACCGGAAGTTCTTGAGAAAAATATCTAGAAATTCCTTCACCGTTCTCACCTCATTCACGAGATAACTCTTTGGCATCCAAAGCACGATAAAGGCTAGGAATGCTCCATATCCTTTCCAAACCAACTTCTCTGCCTTCAACGCGGATACCACATTTGCCAAGTAGTTCCTTCGTTCGCCAATCATGATGACTTCCTTATCATCCGAGGTTCTTATTGACATCCATTTTTCAGCACAATCCAATTGCGCCCGATGTTTGACCAACCAATCCATGCCCAGGATGAGATCGAACTCGCCGAAAGGCAATTCCATCAAATTTGCCAAGAATACCTCCTCTTAAATTTTTAAGGGCACGTCTCTAAACATTTTATTAACAATTATCGACTGTCCTAAAGGACTAATTACTGTTATCCCACTATCGGTAAATTTTAGATTCTAGATTCAGGCTTCCAGATATGGCGCTAGCAACATATGAGTGGGTAGAACCAATATCTATTAAGGCAATAACAGGTACATCAAAGATGAAGAACATACCAGTTATCACATCTGGTGCATTGCCATCCTCATGGCGTCTAGCTGCATAGACCGATCAGGTGTCTTGCATCCGTGTTCCCTCTAGGACCATTGCCTCGACGGTGCACCTTGACCACGACCAGCCCCATTACCACCCCGACGGTCCACGACCTTTCGGTTGGTTCTTGAGTACCTCTGGTCGGTGTGCATCATTATTACGAACTTCTTGAGTCGTATCCATACGTCGAGGACAATTTCTATCTTGATGATCCATCGAACCGCATTTGTAACAAGCGCCGTTTTCCTCAACACTCTCCAAAGTGTCTTTTCCACATTCAAACAGATCTCGACTTCGATTATTTATTCTGGTGTTCTACCTTGAACTGGTTCATCATTCAAGGTCTCTTTTGGAATCTCTTTGAAGAACCAGACTGCTATGTCTCTCTCTTGTTTCTAAATCTTTCTCGATTCTGACGTTCTGAGTTCTTAGCCTCCTCGACTATCTTGGCCTTCTCCACAATCGTGGAAAAAGTTCTAACTTGCTGTGGAGCAATCAGAACCCTCAGCTCATCATTAAGCCCATCCTCAAAATGCACACAACGTTCATGATCTGTTGATACAATTGTCCAAGCATAACTGCTCAAACGTAAAACTTAGCTTCATATCTTTCTCTTGTTTTACTCCTTGTACAAGATTGAAATTCCTTCCTTGAGCGTCTACATAACTTCGTTCCAATGTATTTTCCTTGGAAGGTAGCTTTAAAAATTCCCAAGTAATCGGTCTGCGACTTGGTGCCTTCTCGAACAGATGAGCCACCATCGATCGCCTCGTCTCTTAACAAGGACACGACTCCTTTTAGTTTTGCTCAACGATTGCATTCCATATCATCCATAATCCGTTCCACGACTTGAGCCAATATTCAGCTACATTCGAAGCTACACCCAAAACTCCTCTAAAACTTACGCATTATTTGACTTGAGTCGTTCTGAAATTGACCCTCGAGTTGTTGGCCCAATTCTAGTTCCGCCGACCATTTCTAGGACTTGCGACATTGCTTGTGTCAAAGCATTATCTTCTTCCATGTGATCGCATGATCCGTCTCACTCTCAAATGGCGCAGTGCATCCATTTCCAGGCATATGATTTGGTGCTTGATCGTAGTGCCTCGACCTCTACCACGACCACGTCTACCGCGTCCACGGCCACGTCCTCTAGTGCTCATGATGGCTTATTCGTTTTTATCTGATTACAAGTTTTATGAATCAGAAAATTGTTTCAGTGTTTATTAATGATGTTTTATGAGATTTGAGAGATAAAGTTATTTTTCGCAACATATCCTATAGTCTCAATCTCTACGATTTTCACATCTAAAACTAGGAGTTCTAGAGTGTTCCTATGATCATCATAGTAATCATTAAGTAACAAATACTTACTTGACTTGTTGAAATATTTTCTTGATCTTTAAACATAATCGAAATATTTTCCCTACGAAAATTATCTGTTGAACCCAACCACGTAGAGTTTTTGAAATGGCTCGATACCATTAAATGTAACACCCCAAACCGGTCTATGCGTTAAGACTATATTTGGTTTGTTACATGGATCGAACTATCTAAAAATTTCAATGAATTTGAAATCTTCACAATGATTTTTATTACAAGATTTAATAAAACCAAAAGAGTATTATATATCGATGTATATTAGAAAATATTAGTAGAAAACATCATTTATATTGTATTATCAAAATCCTTAAGTAAAATTTATTTTTATAAAAGAGTTCAAAATATTAAAAAAATATTTAAAGGAATTTCATATATTTGAAACCCAAATTATTTTAAGAAAAACATCATATAATCATTAGCCCATATTGAAATGTCCAAAATATAGTTTTTAACCAACCACATAAAAGTCCATGAAATATTAATAGAGGCCCTTATTACATCAACCCAAAATAGTAATTTATAAAAAGTACTTATTAAAAAGTTCGGAGTTTAATAAACCCATGTTTTGCAGTATGGCCTCCACGAAGTCATCCTCGGCCCAAGTCCACGTCAACTTCCATTACCTGAGATGAACAAAAATTTGAGGGAGTGAGTTACTTAGAACTCAGTGTATAACTCACTTTCTTTATCCACTGGGCCAGATTATCAAGTTATAGATTTGGGCTTGAGCCCATTAGCAGAATTAACAATAATGATATGCATGCAAAATGAATTTTCCCTCCCAAACCTAATTTCCATCCGCTACACACCCCCGTACCAACCATCACACCTGTGGGGATCAAGTCAACCCACCCGCCATCACACCAATCGTAGGCATTAAGCCTTTTATATTTGTGGCGAGCCATAGAACTAGATTGTGACAAAGTCACCGAACTAGAGGCATTGAGCCAATTATTATTTGTGGCGAAACCATAGAACTAGAGGCAAATAGCCATTTAATAATTTTGTGGCGAAACCACCGAACTAGAGGCAAATAGCCATTTAATAATTTTGTGGCGAGCCACCAAACTAGATTTTGGCAGCAGCCTTTCTTCTCTTCATCATTTTCTCAACCCATACAACATGTATGCAAAGTAGTCTATGATCATAAAATGATTTTATTAAAAGGCCCATTAACATAGGAGTCAATATTTCCAATTTTATTAAGGCCCAAAATTACAAAATAACATTTGGCCCATTTAACAATTTAACATCTTAGGCCCAAATTTACGATCTAGCAAAGAGTTTGGCCCATTTATCGATCTAGCGAAGATTTCAGCTCCATTTAACAATTTAATAGAGATTACGGCCCATTTACGATCTAGCAAAGATTTCGGCCCAATTTTGATCTAATAGAGATTTCAGCCCAATTATCGATCTAGCAGAGATTTTGGCCCACTTATTATTATCAGGGATTTCGGCCCATTTTACTAACAAACAATATTTTTCGGCCCGTCTACCGATTATCAAACTTATCGGCCCATTTTACGAGGACATAAAAATTCATATTTTACCATCTAACTCATCGAGGGCTTTTTGTAATTTTCACCATATTAACCGTTTTCATGTAATTTCACCAAATACCAGTTATTACGATTATATCGATCTAGTCATTTTTACGATTTTACCCAATAACACAATTGTCGTCCAACCCGAGAAAAAAAATGTGAAGTTACACACCTCGATGTCGTGAGTACTAATCCTTCTTGCTCCTCAACACCTAAAACATATTACGATCCGTTAGAACACTATCATGTATAAAAATACACTATCGATAATCGATCCAAATCCTTACCCTCTTGATTTTGAATCACTTCAATTTTCGATTTCTCCTCGTTTATCGATTCGTTATTCGCTGAAAATCCACTAACATATAAAGGCTCGAAAGTTCGTACTACTTCAAATAATTAATTTCCTTCGGAAGATGGTCCGCAACCCGGTGGAAAATCTCGGATTCCCGAAATAGCCCTTCTTTTATAATTAGGGGGAATAGCGGATCCGCCCCTCTTACGAAGACTAAACACCGCCCTTTTCTTCCCTATTTTGAATGTCTTCAATATCAAAAGATTGTTAATCCTAATAATAATATATCGAAAAAAAATACTAAAGATCTTAAAGGCGAGATTTTCTTACCATAAGATTCTTGCTTCTCTAAAAGAGAGTCGACCAAAAATGTTTCAAGATGCACACGAACACTCGAGTTACGATCTTAGTTATCGCACTAAAGTATAATAAAGAAAATGTTAATAAAATGAGCGATTATTTCGATCCAAGAAATCCTTCTTACCTCCATCCATATTATTAAAACCACCATTAATTAACATGAACTTAAAAGAACTCTTACCTATTCTCCACGGTTGAAAAGAGGTGATTGAGAAAGATGCTTAAGAATAGAGAGATTCGCTATGAAAACCAAAGAAAAGAAAATGATTAAGCAAAGGCACACTAACATTCGGCCATGAGAGATGTTTATGGAGATATGATGATTAAAAGAAAAATTAAAAGATGAGTGAAAGGGATGATGAGGATTGGTTATCAAAAGAAGAAAAAGAAAATAAGAGATGTGTTTAGAGCAAGGTACATTCGGCAATGGAGGAAGGAAGAAAAAAATAACCTTTGGTGTTATATTTTCGGCACAATGAAAAGGCATACAAAGAATACTAATGTGATAGCAAAATGACCAAATGGTCAAAAGAATTTTAGTAAACCAAAAGCACAAAGTCGGCCAAAGAGAAGGTTGAGAGAAAAAAAAAAAAAAACAAAGTTGCACAAGATGCTAGAAATGACCAAAACAAAATTCCTACCCTAGCTAAGCTACTATCAAAAATCGGCCAACCTCCCTAGCCATATTGCCGTCAAATTCATTGGTCAAATGACCATGAATTTGTTTCCAAAATCTTCCTTGATACTAGCCTCATGTCCCCATATCTTTCCAAAGTTCCTTGATTCCATACCATAAGTTAAAATTACCTTTTTCCTTTAGTCTTACTTACCAAAAATAAAACAATACAACTCATCCATCCTTATCCCCTTGCCGACACATGCATGGATTAAAGCCAAAAAATAAAATTTACTATATGCTAACCAAGGGATTCGAACCACTCCCCTCATGCCATAACTCATGCGCCATCACCACCTTACCATTTACTCATCTTATGCTTCACTTTGACACTTATTTTTACTTAAGTATCAATGTCACTTAATCCACTTCATTTATTTCTCAAAATTTAAAAATTTATTCCTTTCCCGAATAATTTTAAACTCTTCTTCAGAACTATAATAACTATGAAAAGAAGTAAGAAAATTTTCCTTCATAATCTAAGCACCAAAAATATGTAATATACTAAATACTCAAATTTTTAGGGTGTTACATTTGGGGTGTTACAATAATACTAATTGTTGTTTAGTTTATACTAGAATGCTTAAATTGTTTATG
This sequence comes from Gossypium rotundifolium, assembly GCA_025506655.1. Classification (NCBI taxonomy): domain Eukaryota; kingdom Viridiplantae; phylum Streptophyta; class Magnoliopsida; order Malvales; family Malvaceae; genus Gossypium; species Gossypium rotundifolium. The sequence continues at coordinate 114,169,800 of CP106734.1, read as the reverse complement.
TGTAAACTTACTAAGCTCAAGGTTTACTCCTTTTCTTTTCCCTTATCTTATAGAGAAAGAGGGTTGAATCGAGATACGTGGATTAATTGAAAGATCGCCCAGACTATCAGCTTGCTCTGGTACAATAGACTTGATGTTTTGTATATGGCATGTATAGAGGCTAGAGAAGTTAGTAAATTTTGTTGTAAATGGCTAAGATGTGTTGGCCTTTAGATGGATAATCTATTTTGTGTAATGCGATAGTTGTTGGCTATTTTATTATATGAAAATATGTAGTTATCCATGTGAGTTTATGCTTCAATATGAGTTGATTATAGATGAATTGGATGAGTGCATGTTGCGTATGATTGAGGAATGAAAAGAACTTGGCAAATAGCTTTGTTCTTGTCCATGTAGATAGGCACACGGGCATGTGTCTAGGCCATGTGTGACACGCGGCCAGCCCACGGGCATGTGCATGGGCCATGTCACTTTGATAGAATTGAGTAGTGCAGGGCACGGGCTGGCCACACGGGCGTGTGCCTAGACTCAAGGCCGTGTGAGGTGGTCAGTGTGCATCATGGGTGGTGAGCACGGGCATGTGCCCTAACCGTGGGGCATTAGCAGAATGCTTGAGTTTTCATGCACGGTTTGTGAACATGGGCATGTGTGACTACCCACGGGTGTGTAGTCCCTGTTTAGATGGAGAAAATTTAAAGAATCGAAAAAGTTCTGATATAGTCTCGAGAGCCTCATGTGTATGAGTGAGGTCTTGTAAGTTGAGAATGAGGTTGATGAGGTGACTTAAGAGAGTAGTCACGATGAGCCTAAGTGGAGATCATGTGGTATTTATCCAGTAATGCCTCAGGCTCGATTCCGATGGGAATTACGGGTAAGGAGTGTTACAAGGGTTCATGTTCAAAAATTTACCTATGTATGACATGCTTGTATTTTGATGTTTAATGGAGGAATATGAAAGTTTGATGTGCGATAAACATCTTTTTCTAAGTGATTTTCATGGAAAACTCATAAAAAGGACCTAATTGTAAAAGTGATAAAATGTGTAGTAAAGATCAGTTTTGACTGAAAATATGAGCTACTATAAGCTTAAGATAGTTTCGACTAAGCTTTGGTAACCAAGGAAATGAGTGTATTTCATTATACGAGCGTAGGGACCATTTTGTAAATATGAGAAAGTATAAAGGCAAAATTGTAATTTTGCCAAAGTATGATTCATGGTTCGATTTAATCAATGTGATCATTAAAAGAGTGAAATTGTCATTATAGATCAAGAAACATGAAGTTCGGACCAAAACCGAGGAAAGGACAAGGTGGTGGACTAATAAATTAACCTTATGTCATTATGTATTGAAATGCTTGAAATTACATGAAATGTACATTATTTCTATGAAAATTGATCAATGATGTTCGATGAGAATATGATGAAGATTTATGATGTGAATGTCCCGGTTGACCTTAGGAATAGAAAGGATACCATCATCAAGACATGAGGTTTATAAGGTCCCGTATGAGATCAAATCTGGGATGGTCTCGGCACTGAATTGAGATCCCATATAAGACCATATCTGGGATATGGCATCGGCATCGAATAAGAGTTTTCGTGTAAGACCATGTCTGGGACATGGCATCAATATGCAATCTTGTATAAGACCATATCTGGGATATGGCATCGACATCAATATGAGATCCCATATAAGACCATATCTAGGATATGGCATCTGCATCGACATGTGATCCCATGTAAGACCATATCTAGGATATGGCATTTGCATTTTATTACGTGTAAGACAATTTTCGGGTATCATTCTACATTCCAAATGGTTCAACAGGTAAAGAGCTAAATTTTATGTTAAAGATAGTAAAGAGCTAAGTGTATGTTAAAGATGAAAAAAGTGCTAAAGTTATGTGATGAGTGATACAGTTATACATGAGAAACTCACAAGAAATAAGTCCAATATGTGATATGTGATTGGTAAGAGTAAGTATGAGTAATCCATGTTAATGCGCTTGAGAAATTGTGTTCTTACTTAAAGTAAAGTATGAATGTATCATAAAATTCTATGTTGCTATTTATTGCATGCAAACTTACTAAGCTTTATGCTTACCCCCTCTTTTTTTCCATTTCCTTGTAGTATCACCAAGCTAGCTCGGGGATCGAAGGACGTCGGAGTTTGATTCACACTATCAAGTTATTCTTTTGGTATAGTAAACTTTGATTATTTTGGGTATGCCATGTATAGGAACTTGGTCATTTTGTTATGTGTCATATTGGTTAGCTAAGGTGATGGCTATTAATGTTACTCAATTTATTTTGTAAATGGCCATTGGAATTGGCCGATACTAGTTAAGTTATATTTATTCAATGATGATGAAATCCATGAAGTGCAAGTTCTTGTAATTGAATGAGTAATGAGTAATGAGTGAAGTAGATGCATGGTGAAGTAGTGAATATTTTTATGCTATATGTTGCTTGAAATAGTTAAGTGTGATTGTTTTTCAAGGTGGCAAATGGCTTGGTAAATAGACTTATAATTGTCCACATGGATAGGCACATGGGCATGTGTTTAAACCGTGTGTGACACACGGTCAGCCCCAAGGGCGTGTTGATAGGCCGTGTGTCCCCTGCATTTAATTTGTGAAAAATTAAGTTCGCTACACGGGCCAGCACACAGGCGTGTGACTAGGCCATGTGCCTCTAAGTGTCTTCTGACGTCATAAACAGAATGTCAAGGTTTTCACACACGGGCTAAGACACGGGCGTGTCATGGCCGTGTGACGGACATGGGCGTGTGCCAGGCCATGTGAAAACCCCTGTAGTTCGAAATGAAAAATAAAATCCACACGGACTAGGGACATGGGTGTATGTGACCACACGGCCTGCCCACACAGGCGTGTCCCTATCCACACAAGCGTGTGGCCCTACTTTGAGTAAAAATTTTCTAAGTGTTCGTAAGTTTTTGATTCATTTTGAAACATCTATATGTATGTTTTGGGTCTCGTAGACCCATAATAGGGACGTTGTGAATACGAATAAAAGGTTTTAAGTTTGAATGAAAATTTATGCCTAATATTACATGATGAAGTTTGTTAAGTCCGGTAATGCCACGTACCCGATTCTGGTGTCGAATATGGGTAAGGGGTGTTACACTTTGGTTAGAGTTCTTTTGGATACTATGAATTGAGATACATATCAATGGCTTCTTTTGATAGCTAATATGTGGTTCATATGCTTTGACAAAGAGTGTAACTGATGATTGAGTTATAGCATTTTGGCACTTTATATGACTTTGTTTTGTTAAGTTTGAATTGGTTACAAAATAACATTGGATGTTGGATTTGATTTTTGTTTGTGATGGTGCCTTATGGCACATTGGTTATGTGCTTTTAGGTTGAAATGTACCATGTTCAAATTTGATTAGTTTATATATGATGGAGTATGGAACTAAGATATAGACTTGGCTTCAAATGAATTTTCAACTTGTAAATTTTCATTAATTATTAAAAGTATCGATACCTACCTAGCCTATCAATTCTACACCTGTAGCAGCCCGATTTAGGGACTAGTCAAAATAGTGGCTTTGAAATCACTAATCCGAGGTCGAAGAAAATTATTTTTATATTATTTTGAGTTAGAGTATGATTATATAGGTGCGTGAAAATTTTGATGCTTTAATTTTGGCGATTTCTTGCTTAATCACAAAAAGGACTAAATCACATAAAGTGCGAAAGTTTCATTTTATAAGCTAAAGGTGCCTAATAATCATAGAATATTAATTGGAGGTCTTTAAAGGGCAATTAGACCATTAGAAATGTAGTGGCCGGCCATAGGGGACAAGAAAGTCAAATTGGTCCAAGTTGGTAAGATTTGGTGACTAAATTGGTGGTATAATATTAAAATAAAGGAAGGAAAAATATCATGTTTTTTTTCTCTCTTCTTCTCCACTAAAAATTGGCAGCAAACTAAAGGGTTAGAGAGCTCAAAATTTCAGCAAGCTTCTGTCCTTGCAAGTAAGTGCATTAGTGACCATTTCTTGATAAAAAATGTACTTTTGAAACCCCTAATGCTTAAGCTTTCTAAAGAGGGGACTATCTTGCAATATGGTAAAAAGTTTAGAGATTTTCCATGTGAGCTTTTAAGTTGTTTGCTACATTTTTATGGAAGAAAATGAGTAATAGATGTTTAATAAACAACTTTTGTGAAAGGTGTTACCATGAAAACACCTAAATGGACCTTTTTGTAAAGCTTATAAAATTTGTTGTAAATGTGTGAAATGTTGGGTTTTGATGATAGCCATAAGAGAAATAAATTTTCACCTAGGCTCATTAAAGGTAGAAATTTGATTAGAATTGATTACCGAGCTTAAGGGTAAAATGGTCATTTTGCAAAAGTCTAAGGGCAAAATAGTAATTTTTCCAAAGCATGATTATTGAAATGAAATTTTTAATGTGATAATTAAAATGAGCTAATTTGCTATTATAGAGAAAGAAGAACCAAGAATCAACCTCGACCAGGGAAAGAACAAAATATCGGACTAGATCGACAATCTACCTATTTTGAAATCGAGGTAAGTTTCTATATGATAATTTCAACATTTATGATAGCGCGTTTGAGAATGTTTGATATTATAATGATACATGATATTCTATGAAATTGAGAATTTGGTGTTAAATGAGAAAGATGAGAAAAGTTGAGATGGATAAGGTCCCGTGTAAGACCAGGTCGGGGACATGGCCTCGATACCGAATTGAAATCCCATATAACACCATATCTGGGATATGGCTCCGGTATTGAATGTGAGAATCGTGTAAGACCATATCCGGGATATGGCATCGATACTTGATGTGAGGTTCCATATAAGACCATATTCAGGATATGCCATCGGTATTCTGAGGTAATCCATGTAATACCACATCTGGGATATGGCATTGGCTTTGTGTTTATATCAATGATAATGAATATACATCCTTGAGTATCCCTAGTGATTTAAATGGGATAAATAGACCAGCTTGGAAATAGAAATGAGATTTGTATTAAAGCTATGTGACTGATTGAATACAGGTATCCGTGAGTAATTCACGAGGAACATTTACAATATGTGGCATGGTATGTGCTAGATAAGGGCAAGTACGAGTAAGTTAAGGCAAAGAGCCTATGACTTTGTGTTTGGTTATCTAATTCCATGGATGGATATTGTTATGATCTTATCGTTGCTATTTATTTTCATGCAAACTTACTAAGCTTTATGCTTACCCCTCTCATTTCCCTTTTTTTTGTAGTATTACCAAGATAACTCGAGGATAGTGGGACGTTGGAGTTCGAAAATCACACTATCGGCATCTCTTTAGTATAAAAAGTTAGACTTATTTTGAGTATGGCATGTATAGGACTTGGATTTTTTTATGTCATATTAGTTAGCCAAACTGTTGGCTATTTATGTTATTAAATTCATCTTGTAAATGGTCATTGAAATTGGGCCAATACTTGACAAGTATATATATATATATCATTGATGTTGAATCATGAAGTTTATGCTTATGTGGATGCTTGGTTTGAGTTGGTATAAGTATGGTTGCTATGTAGGGTGGCATTTGGCTTGGAATATAACCTTCTTAATGTCCACACGGATAGACACACGGGCGTGTGTCTAGGCCGTGTGTGACACACGGTCATCCCCAAGGGCGTGTTGATCAGTCGTGTGTCCCCTTGTATACAAGGTTTACAAGTCAGTATGCTCAGTAGTAAACACAAGGGCAGAGACACGGCCGTGTGTCTTAGCCGTGTTGGGAGCACGATCATGGACATGGGTGTGTGTCCAGGCCGCGTGAAGTCTGCACTTAAAATTAGAAATTTAGCTCGACACACGGTCTAAGAACACAGGCGTGTGCCTTGGTCGTGTGACCATAGTGAGGTGATGATGTCATAAATAGAATGCCATGGTTTTGGCACACGGGTTAGGAAACAGGCGTGTCGAGGCCATGTGAGGGACACGGGCCAGGGACACGGGCGTTTGTCTGGCCTTGTGAAAACCCCTATAGGTTCGAATTAGAAAATAAATTCCACATGGGTTAGGAACATGGGCGTGTGTGACCACACGGCCTGCCCACATAGGCGTGTCCTATTTCACACGGGCATGTGGCCCCTGTTTAGACAAAAAATTTATGTGTACAAAAGTTCTGGGTTTGATTTTGAGACCCTCCTTTTGCATGTTTAAGGCCTCGTAGGCGCATAATAAGGATGTTTTGAATGTGAATGGAAAGTTTAAGGTTGGAATGAAATTTTGTAGCCCAAAGTTGCATGTTCAAGTGAGATAAGTCCAGTAATGCCTCGTACCTGGTTCTGGCGTTGAATGTGGGTAAGGGGTGTTACAATACCGAATGAATAGTTTTTAAATTTATGGAATATAGATTTGATATCGATAGTTTTATTTAGCATTGATACTTATTAGAAAATATCGATACTTATCTATTTAGTATCGATACCTTATCCTTAGTTTTAAAACTTTATAAATAGGTCTTTATTTATGTTTAAATATAATTTGTATGTGGTTTTAAGCTCGATTAAACTTCAATAATGTATGAATAACATGTTTTTGGTTAAATGATTGTTAAATGATTATTGTTCAGAGAAATGTGAGTTGATATTGCATAATTTTGTTCTGTTATGTGCTGTAGCATTTCGTAACTCTAATACTGTGACGGATACGGGTGTGGGGTGTTACAACACTCCTTTACCATGATGGCTCAACACACAGTGAACTCTCTCTCGAGCTCCTCAATTCTTGTGTTCAAAGCCCTCTTTGTGGCCATAGTTTCCTCCTTCAAAGCCATCACCATGGCATCGAGAGCATTTTCTCTTACTGTCATCTTTTTTTAAGTGGAACTAAGCACCCCTTGCATCTCTTCCACATTGGAACCAAAAGATTCCATCATTGTTTCTCTCGGTTGCTCTTCCATCAAGTCTAACTCTGCAGTGCATCCCTCAACTACCTCGAGTGTTTCCCTTAAGTTCATCCTTCGACTACCTTGAGTGTTTCCCTTAAGTCCCCCATGGACTTTTCTAGATTGACGGCTTGATTTTCCAAAGCCAGTAACATGTCCCTCGATTGGCTAGCTTTCTTAGCTCTCCTATGGTTCTCTATTGGCTCAATCTGATATTCTACTCCTTTTACCATCTCGACTGGCACCTTCGAACCTTAGCTCTATTACCAACTTTTACAGGGCTAGAACTTTAGTCTGAAAAATCGCGTGGCCTTAGGTGATTCTTGGGTCAAATCCACCTAAGTCAATCTTGCTCTCAAAAAGTGAGAATTCTCACAGAAATTGTTTATCGCAACAAAGCAAAGTGGAAGCAAACTGGAAACAAAAAAGCAACGAACTAACATAAAAGCCAAAGAAAGATGGTGCACACTAAGTGTTTGAGTAAATGCTGTTAATAGTATTTAATTACTATGAAGTATTATAATTTAGTGATTAAAAATGAGGGGGAATGCCTCTATTTATAGCTGAGCTCCCCTAGATCCAATAATACAGATTGAAATACATCAACGATTGAGGTTTGTGCCTATATACAAGATGAGAGTCTTAAGGGATTTAAACTCTACATATCTTTATCCCTCAGGATTTACATTAATTACCTTAGTAACTCTAATTTTAATGGAGTGTTTCACTGGGCCACCTAAGGCTTCAAGTAGATGGGTTTCTCCATGTAACACCCCTAACTCGTATCCGTTACCGGAACAGGGTTACAAAGCATTACTAAAATTTTCAGAACATTTATAGATAATTCATATCAATTACTATTCATTTATCGAGATTATTCATAACGTCCCTTAAATGGACCCTCGAGGCCCAATATGAGTATTAAATTTGAGTTGAGACTAAATCGGGAATGCAGAGAAATTTTCGCAAAATTTCAAAAATTTTCCTAGATGCAAGGTACACACGCCCATATGGTCTAGGGGACACACCCGTGCTGCAAGCAATGTTCGAAACCATGTAGCTCTCTGACTTGTGCCACATGGTTAGCCACATGCCCGTGTTCTAGGCCATGTAGCACACATGGCTGAGACACGCGCTTGTGTCTCTGCCCGTGTGCTCAATTCTGAGCATTCTATTTCTCGAATTTAAGATGTAGAGGACACACAGCCAAACCACACGCCCATGTGCCAGGCCGTGTGTCATACACGGTCAAGACATATGCCCGTGTGGACAAAACAAAATCATTTCCTAGATTTATTTCTCACCCAAACTTTGCCAATGACCTACATCAAAACTTTCATTCATATACCAACCAATTCAAGCATCATAACCAAGTTAATTTTATTCATCTAATATGATATATTATTTCATGCATTATGCTTTTAATCTTACCTTTTATAAGCATACTTGTTTAACCTTTCTCAATCAATCAATAACAAACACTTATGTTATCACCATAAAATAATCTTAATATATGCATATACCAAAACATAATCAGCACTAGTCATTCCAATGGCTAGATTACAATAACCATTTATATTTACATGCCAATATGGCCAATTTAACCTATACATGCCATTATAACCATAATTGATTTACCATATATGCCGAAATGAACCGATGGATAGTGTGAATGATCTCTTCCAAGCTTCTAATCTAACGAGCTTCTAATTTACTATAAAACAGGGAAATAAAACTAAGTAAGCATATAATGCTTATTAAGTTCGTATAACATGGTACTTAACTTACCATTTATTCAATTTCAAGATAAACATGTAAGGCACATTCAATCAATTTGATCTCAAGCCCTACACATATTCTCATTGCCCTTATTAGTAATATATTCAATAATAACATCAAGAAACATATATGGGCTCAACAACAATCAGATTTCCAGATATATACACTTTCCATATCACATATTCATATAACATGTATAAATTATATCTTTATATTTCAAGTATATTTTCATAATAATTCCTCTAGAGTTCAGATTATTTCATGTCATAACTTTACTCACATCATTCAAAATATTCATGTCACACAAGTAGTAGTACACTCAAGGTGTACAGATCTATAATCAAGGATGAACATATTCACTCAATTAAACTCCATGTACAAATTCCATCATCTCATGTTTCCATATATCAATTATCATGTATCATTATTTTCATGTATTTCAAGCAGATACATGTAACACCCCTAACTAGTAACCATCGCCGGTCTAGGGTTAAGAAGTATTACCGGACCTAACGGAACATTTACAATCATTTCTCAAACATAAATACATCATCATCATATCATATACATAGAGTCCATTTAAAAGGTCTACAAGACCGTAAACTTGCATTAGGAAGGGGTTGGGACTAAATCGAGCACATACAAAAATTTTCAAAAATCAAACATTTTTCAATGTTATAGAGGTCACACGCCCATGTGGGTGGGCCGTGTGCCTCACACGGCATCAGACACACCTGTGTGTCCAAGCCGTGGAAAAACAGGGCATACATATTGACTTGTCCACACGGCCGAAGACATGCCCGTGTGCTTGACCCGTGGGCAACACTGACTTAATTTACACGGCTTATCACACGCCCATGTGTCTAACCGGTGTGCAAGTCTAACTTATTTCGAAATGCAATCTTAAGAGACACGGCCGAGACACACACCTGTATGCTCAATCGTGTGGGCAAATATAGGCCATTTGAAAGGCCAATTTGCCACCCAAATTTTAGGTCACACCTACAAGCATCAAGCCATTCCAAACTCATACCCCAAATGCATTCAAAACATACCAAAACATGTACAATTTAACCTTTAACTATATCAATTATTTCCATAATCAGTTCCAACTCAAGCATACAAATCCAAAGTATCAATTTCACATCAAAAACATGTATTCCATACATCATTTAATCCTTACCAATTCTTAACATCTCTCATCATATCAATATCCCAAATCAACCATGAACTTATCAATATAGACATCTCATTTGGCCATTTATGAGCACATCAAAACAATCCAACTTATGCATCATAAACAAGAGCAAAACTCATCCATAAACACATTCATTAACAAGCCATATCACATGGCTATTTTTACACATCTCAAAACATAACTTAAGTTCTATATCCTATACATGCCATATTTTAATATTTACATTTTCAAAAAGTACCCAAAATAGCTAACGATCCTCGAATCTAAGCTAGCTTTAATGGCACTATAAAACAGAGAAAGACTTCACACAGTAAGCTTTAAAGCTTAGTAAGTTCGTAATATAACACATTTAGCTTAACAATTCAAATTCATTATACAAAGTTAACTTTCACATGATTCAATTAACATTAATACTCAATCTCATCCATAGTTAATACTTACATAAACATCCATTTATCCTATGTACAATATCATCAACCACATAGGTTCCGTACATATCTGTACCACTACGTAATTATCAATCACATTTACCATTCAGTGCTCAATACCATAATTCATTTAGTCCTCTTTCAACCATCGATGAATTCACACACTTAGCGCCATTTAATTAGTTGAAGCTACGATAGTATCGCACACTTAGTGCCATCACTTTAAATTGAAGATATTTCAATATCGCACACATAGTGCCAACTATTATAACCAATGCATTTCTTTATCTCGCACACTTAGTGCAATTCAAAGACTCAAAATTATCAAAAATTCAAAGACAAAACATATTAATCTATCATCAAGCTTTCATATTTTACCATTTAACATCACAAAGCTCGCAAAATTATCAATGGCATAACTCAAAATTATCATCAAATTCTAAAATTGAGGCATTGGCTTGATAAAAGGCTAAGCAACAATCACAAAAACGTAAAAATCATCAAAAACGAACCAAAACACATACCTTCATCAAAGAAAACCATCTTGGTTTCTTTTCTTTCTTTTTTTTTTTTTTTCGCAATGGATGAACACAATAACCTATTTCATGCTTTTGTTTTATTATAATTATACATTAATCCATGTTTTACCATCTTAACCTTAGTAATATCATTTAAATTTCCATTAACTTAAACCCATTTTTGTCCATCCATTAAGCACGTGGTATAATAACAACATAAGGACTTACATTTAATAAGACATAGCATTTAAGCACTTTTAACAATTAGCACACAGCTTTTGCATTTTACACGATTAAGTCCTTTTTCGCAAATCAACACACAAACGATAAAATTTTCACACAGAATTTTTACACATGCTTAATCACATACTGTAAACACTAAAAATAATATTAAAATATTTTTCTGACCTCGAATTTGTGGCCTCAAAACAACTGTTCCAACTAGGTTCTAAACCGGACTGTTACAATACATGTAATAACTTATTTTTTATTCATATCTTCTCATGTCTGGATTTTTACTCGTTGAAATTATTTGAAATATCGATGGATACACAAATAGTACACTCGAGGTGTACAAATTAGGATCTGTAAATTCATATTTAGGGGTACCAGTTAGGGCACTTAATCAGAAAGCACACTTTCGAGCCACATATCATATAACAAGATTATTTGTCCAAGCTAAATCCTGTTTCCAATATACGCTCACAAGAGCTTAATCAGGATTACCCATCCGGGCTAAATCTTATCTGTACATATGCTCAAGAGGGATTATATCAGGATTACCAGTCCATGCTAGATCCTTTCTGTAATGAGGTCAATATGATTACTTGTTCGAGCTAAATCCCGTCGGTAACAAATGCAGGACCTTATTCAATAAGGGAAATCATATTTATCCATCGATTTTCATTTATTCAAACGGGATTTAACATTTTTCTAGCATTATCAAGCATGTGATTATTTCATACATCTATAACATTCATATAATTCAAATGAACATATTCCACATTCATTACAAGCATAAAAGTAACATTTTTATCATTTATCATTTATCGAGCATTATCATTGATCGGGCTTTGTCAGATATGTTTTCAATGTCATATATATATGATATTTATATAATTCACATACACAAAATCTAATTCAAGCATATAATTATACAATTTAGTTACACGAACTTACCTCAACAAATGTTCATGTATGTAAAATCTACTAATCCGACATTTTCCTCTTTTACTAGTTCTAGCTTCGAATTTGGTGTATCCAGATCTATACGAGTAAATTTAACATCAATTTAATAAAATTTAAACTCAATTCAGTCCAATTTACATCTTAGGTAAAAATTACCATTTTACCCCTAAACTTTTAATTAATGACGATTTCGTCCCTAGGCTCGGAAAATAAAATTTATGTAGTTTACTCCTTATTCCAAGCCTAACCAAAATTTCAATATAAAATTTACAGTACATGTATTCTATAAAATTCAAAATTTTTCTTCAATTTTCACAACTTTACAATTTAGTCCCTAAATCATGTTTTCATCAAAATTCATCTTGTAAAAGTTGTTTATCTGTTAACAACCTTTCATTTTCTATCATAAATTTCAAAATTTTAGTATATTCATCCGTGGAAAAATTTCATGCTTTGATAACTTTACAAATTAATCCCCAAAATAGCTAAATTAGGTTATCCTGATCTTAAAAATATAAAAATTACCAAAAATGGGACTTGAATACTTACTTAATTTGGCCAAGAAAACTTGCTTTCCTTTTCCTAGGGTTTCCATGCAAAATATTTGGGGAAGATGATGATAAATGATGATATTTTCATTTTTTATTATTTATCATCTTTACGAAATTTTTATACGACATTATTATCGTACTATGGATCATAAAATAATATTAAAATAATTTTTCTTTTTGGACTCGAATCTGTAGTCCCGAAACCACTATTCTGATTTTACCAAAAATGGGTTGTTACACTCCATATGTTCCACAAGTCGGGTCAGTTCAAGCGGGTCAAATGTGTTAGATTTGGTGCTCTGAGTGTAGAATATTCATTTTTTAACTTGTAATTTTTTTGAACAAATTGGTTAATAAAATATTTCATGGATTAAATTCATATACTTTGTATAACGTCCTCATGTAGTTTTTGCATGCAAAGCAAAAAGAAGCAAATATTAACTCACTAGTTGTCTAATGTTTAAACTAATACTAAGAGGTATTACGTGGTCGGATCATAGTACAAAAAGATAGCTTGTATCAGTAGATGAACATAATTATGTCATTGTCTAATCAGAAATGAGCAAACTGATTGAAAGACTAATATGTCATCTATGAACTCCAATTCGAGAGATGCCTTGTCTTGCAATCGGAGCGGATGACTCCTAGAAGATAAATACATAGATGTGACTGAATGGACTGATAGTACATTAGACTGGACCCAAAAAGAATAGATCTTGTATCTATTTATGGATTTATTCACTTGTGGCATTCACAGTGTGGCATACCTTAATCCTGAGTGGATGACAGACTATATATGTGTGACTCGTATTTTTTGATGTAAGTAAAAATCTAAGTTCAAATAGATAAGGAATCAAAAGTTGGTGTGTTGGGTATACGACTTCTATAGTATGTAGTTTCATTCAAAATAGTGGAATTCATAGCCCTAGATATGGGTAAATGATATCCTCTCATCGGCATTACATGGTCGATGAAAAGTAAACGTGGTCACGAGTTGTTCGTCATTGTGATGATTTTCTTGATTACTATTTGATACTAATTGACTTTTCATGAAGGAAATGGTTATTATTAGATAAAATATGATCGTAGTGAAAGAACATATTTATACCAAAGAGATTAAAGATATTCTATAAGGGTAATACACTTATGACGAGGTCATTGGACGAGCACTGATTGTGTTGCTTTATTAATGGTATGCCATTAGGGAGAGCTCAGTCATGATACTATAGTAGAATGACTTCGTGACATTATAATTAATAGGTGAAAATCTGGAACTTAATTATAAATCATTTGGGTCATAATTGTATATGTCCAATCGGTCTCTCCACTAACTCGTTGAAACCAAAAATGAATTGCATGTTGAATCAAATGAACAAAAATAGATAGAAATGGTAAAGTTAGAGAAATGAGAAACATTTGGAAATTAATTGAAAAATGAATTTATAGTTTTGTGAATTGTTGTTTAATTGATTAAATAATTGAAGTTCGAAAATAGAAATAAATTTATTGTTCATGGTAAATCCGTTGAATGTAAAAATATTAAATATATTTTCTCATAAATTCTTTTACAGTAAACTCGCTAGGATTTTAACAGAATTAGAATTAGGTTGAGAAAATCATTTAATTGAGAAATTAATTAAATTAATTTAAGATGTTTATTTTGAGAAATAGTAAAACAAATATCGAGTTGGATTGAATTATAAATGTAACAACTCGTTTTTCTGTGGTGTCGAAAATAGTGGTTTTGGGGCCACAAATCCGATGAGTGAGTTCGTAAATATTATTTTTTAATATTTACAAGTCAAATATAGTACTATAATAAAATTTAATTTGATAAATTATGTTATTTGAATAAATTATTAGGTTCAAGTGGTAGATCTTTAAAGTCAAGTAGTTTTAGAAAATGAGGTATCGAGACCTTGTTTCTATAAACTGAGCCTATAAAGATTTTATTAAATATTCTGAGAATGTTATTAGGGTGGTATTAAAATTGGGTTAAGAAATTTTAAAGTTTAAATAGTTAATTAAGTAAAAGAACTAAATTGAAAGAGGTGAAAAGTTAAAATCTAATAGTTAAAGGGGTTAAATTGTTAAATTACTGAAGTTGTAAGCTTTTATGTGGGTATTATTCCATAATTTCATGTTAGAATACGGTTGGTGCCTTAATTTAATTTATTTGATGTGTTAAAATAAATAATAATAAAGTAAAGTAATATATTAAGAAACAAAAAGGTAAAATGTTTATTATTTTCTTTATGTTGATCTTCTTGGTGCCAAAAAACCACCATTTTTTAGGGTGTGAGTTTCAGCCAAACTCTCCCTTTTGCATGGTTATATTTTTTAGGTTAGTTTTTAATAGTTTTTGTGTTTTTGAGTTTGTATTAGCTTAATCTAGTTAACTTGGGGATTAAATTGTAAAATTATTCAATGTTATTAATTGTTTCATGGATGAATTTAATATGTTTTTGAAGCTTTATGATAGATTGTTAAGTTTGGTTGTTAAATGGACATATTTTGTTAAGTAATTTTGATAATTTAAAGGTTTAGGGACTTATTTATGAAAATGGTAAAATTCAAGGAAAATATTGTAAATTCTTAATAAATATGGGCTGTTATTGGGTAAAAATATCAGCTAGCATGATTTACGGTTAAAAATGGTGAAATTGCAAGTTTCGAGTTTAGAGAGTAAATTGCATAACAGGTAAAATTTGAAGGTAATTTCGTAAATTTTCATTATGAAGGGTTATAAGTTAAATTAATTATTTCAACTGTTAGAATGGGTTAATTGAATAAAAATATTTATTTAGATCAAGAAATAACTAAAACAAACAAAAATAGCGAAAAAGTCAAAGTAGCGGAATAGTGGTTAAATCGTGTTAGAAGTTGTTATGAGTTCAGGTAAGTTCGTATTTTGAATCATTCATTGATTGTAAATTCGTTAATTGTTGTTGAATATCTAAGATAAGTGCATTTTGGATTGATGATTATGAATTACATGGTTTAATTGAATTTAATTATTTAAGAAAATTATTGATGAATTTAAGAATATATAAATTTCATGAATAATTATGTGAGATATTATGTCAAAAAAGGAATTAAAGTTTAAGTAAGAAAAATGTGAACTTCTTGGATAAATATTGAAATGCTATTATGGAAATGAAAGTCAAGGATAAGGGTATGGAAGGAGTCTCGTTTGAACATAGTGAATTCTTATGATACAAATGACATGTCATTACGGATTATATGTTGGTCCTAGATGTCCTACCGATGGTTGGGGTCATATATTTGTTGCAGATTCTCCAAAACTCGTGTGAGTAGCATCGTGTAGCTAACATCCCAACCCACAACTCGTGTGAGGAGGCCCATTTCATAGCTCGTGTGAGCACTAGTGGAAAGGTTATGGTTATATGAAAAGGCACACTTTGTGTGAGTTTTCCAAAGTATCCAATGTAATTCTATATGGTTCAACAGGTAAGTAAAGGTTAACGGAAAGACATGTATAAAAACTTAATGTTAATAATGTTCATATGTAATGGAAAGATGGATATGCATATATGAAATGGAAAGGATGAGAATTTATCATATGATGGATGAAATATGCATGGAATTCATTTCTTAAAATATGTTATGTTTCATAGATGTTATGTTTACTTATTATCTATTAACTATGTGGATTCAAATGAGAAGAGTGTGTAATGGATATATATATATGGGAAGGATGATATATAAAGCATAAATACTTATTATGTATATGCCATGAATTATTTGAAACTTACATGTAATGTTATAATTACTAACCTTATGAGGTGGTGTACATAGGAAAAGAAGTTTGGCATGATGAAAGTATATTTGGTTGCTTAATTTAATATGTTCGATACGTTTAATTTTCCTTTATATGAACTTACTAAGCACTAGTTGCTTATATAGTTGTTTCTTTTGTTTTGTAGATCAACAGAAAGCTCGATAGGTTAAAATCTTCATTGAAGCACAATCACACTATCCGTTGATTACTTTGTTAGCGTTTGAATAAGTTGGACTAATGGTATAAATGGCATGTATAGGGTTGTATGTTAGTTTGTTATGTTTCAAGCCTATGCCTAACATACTTGTGTATATATATGTGTTTTGAAATAAGTTGGCATACGTTTGTGTGTTTTGTGAAGGAATGTGACTAAGTGGTATAATTTAAGAATGATGTAACTAACTGGTGAGTGTGTGTCGTGTGTTTGGCATGTATAAGGCTTGAATGCCTATGTTAGTTTACTATTTGGTAAGTTCATATATTTTGCTTGATGCCAAACTTATGTCTATGTTTATTTTGGCCTTGTAAAATGCTTAAGTTAATATGTGTATTTGGTCATTTGAAGGTCAGGTAAATAAAGGACATATCTATAGAATTGAAATCTGCCATTGTGTGTTTGTATGGTATATGTTCAAGGTATGAAAATGGCTTGAAATGTGTTGAATCAATGTTTGAATTGTGATGCCTTTGAATGGCATATTGGTTAGAAAAATTAGGATGATTGCATGACATGTTTTGTAGGTGTTTAAGGTGTGTTTTTGGTCACATGTATGTGTGGGAAGAATGGTGTCTTGGAATGCAAGCATAGGTGTAACAGTCTGAATTTGGCCCTAATCAGAACAGTGGTTTTGAGACCACGAATCCGAGTCCAAAAAATATTTAACTATTATTTTCTGTGATTAATTATGTGTGAATTAGCATGTGTGAAAGTTTCGTATAAAAATTTGATTGTTTGTGTGCTTAATTAGACAAAAAGGACTAAATCGCGTA
This sequence comes from Gossypium rotundifolium, assembly GCA_025506655.1. Classification (NCBI taxonomy): domain Eukaryota; kingdom Viridiplantae; phylum Streptophyta; class Magnoliopsida; order Malvales; family Malvaceae; genus Gossypium; species Gossypium rotundifolium. Next base: position 114,152,407 of record CP106734.1, on the reverse strand, counting down.
AATGGTAAAAGTAGCCGTTTATTAAATTAAAGGGATAAATTGATTTGTCTTCATTTGTAAGTGTATTTAAGTTGAAAATTTACCTTTTTGCATGTAAGTGGGTGGCATAAGGTTATACTTTCATGTTAATATGTTTTTTTTATATATATATTATATAAATATAAGTTAAAGTGTTATAAAATATGTTAATAATATTATAATAAAAGACATGTGTTTCTCCACTAATTATTTCATTCTTCTTCACCGAAACTAAAGAAGAAAAAGAAAGAAAAACATAAGCTAAAGGTTCGGCCATGGTTTTGGTCAAATTAAAGGTTAGTTTTTGATTTGTTTTTGATAATTTCTACGTTTTTGTAATCGTTACTTTGAGAGCTTTAAATCCCATGTCTCAATTTCATGAATTGATGATGTTTGTGTAAAATGCCATTGATGCTATGTTGAGTTTTATGATGTTTCATGGTGTTAAATAATAGATATATAATTGATGAACATACTTTGTTCTTAATTTTTGATGAATTTAGCTAAATAGGGCTAAATTGAGAAAATAAATTTTTGAGGGACTAAAATGAAAAATAAATGAAAGGTATGGGTTTATATGACTATATTGAAGATTCGGCCTAACTAGGTTGTTGTGAGATTTTTCTTAATTTGTGTTTTGTGCAAATAGGACTAAATTGTAAAAGTGTGAAATATTAGGGGCAAAATGGTAATTTTCCCATTTAGGTGTTTTTGGATTAAATTGCAATCAAATGTATTTGAATGAGCTTAAATTGGATATGTTTAGATCAAGAACAAAGAAAAATGGACTTGGATCGGGGAAAGGCGAAAATTATCCGATAGCCAGTTTTTGTCATCCGACGATATCTGAGGTAAGTCTTTATGTAATTTAACACCATTAATATCAATTATGATCTTAATTACATGCTGAATTTTAAATTTATAAATGGGAATTTGGCCGAAGCCGATTGTGATAAGTTTTTTTTTTTTAATAATGAAATGTAGTTAAATTTAATTGAATTTGATATGTGAAAGTGATATGAATTATGTGTGACATACGTGATATTGGTAATATGTAAGATGTATGAGATGATTTAATAATATCGATATTTGGGCTTCGAGCCTAGCAGGCCTTGTGCCGGTGAATTACATCAGGCTTGTTGCCTAGTAGGCTTTGTGCCGGTGAATTATATCAGGCTTATTGCCTAGTAGGCTAAATACCGGTGATTAAATTTCAGACCTCGAGTCTAGCAGGCTTAGTGCCAGTGTGTGTTTCAGGCTTTGTTGCCTAGCAGGCTTATTGTCGGTGAATTATTATAAATAGAGGATACATGGATAACCAATAAGGTGGAATGTAATTACTGCAAGTAAGCTAAATGTTCAGGTAAGTATAAGTTTCATAGTTGCAAGGAATAAGGTAAGTTGTTATATTACTATTCGAAGTGAGCAATATGTGATATAGTTGAAGTATTTTTGTAAGATTTTAATATGTGTATTTGGCCTTACAAATAATGAGTATGATATATTGGAGTTTAATCTTGGTTGTGCCTTTGAGATTCGGCCATATGTGTAAATGGCTATATATGAGGGTAAATGGATATGTTTACATATGTGTATGATTGATTACATGTGGTTAATTGGTATTGTAACACCCCAAACCCGGTCCATGCGTTAAGACCAAGTTTGACATGTCACACAAAATGAACATACACCTAGTCTTTCAAAGATTTAAAAGAAATTGGATAAAAAGATCATTTTAACGTGGAGTTATTGAAAACTAAGTTTGATTACTAATCTAAAAATTTGGGTCATAAAAATTATAAAAAATAAAACTTAGGAAAAATGAATGACAACTCGAATGGAAAGATGATCAATGAAAGATGGAAGATTCGACTATGGTGAATATATTAGAGTGAAAGTGATGCTTGAAGGATTTTTTTTGCTAAAAGAAAAGAAGAAGAAAGATGATGGATTAGTTTCGATTTTCAAGGATGATGAATGAACAAAGAAATGGTCTCCAAGTTGTATACATTCTGCAAAGAAAAGAAATGGAATAAGTCTCTTCAAGGTTGCATGGATTCGGCAAAAAGAGGACAAAGAAGTTTGGGAAGAAAAGAAAATGATACCAAATTGTCAATGAAGAATAGGCCAAAATAACCAAAATTTACAAATTACCAATGATCATAATCAGCTAGGAGAGGGAGTTTTGAGAGAAAAAGAAACAATTGATGTATTGATATTTTGTCCAAAACTATCACTTTTGTTTTTACCAAAACATCAAGCACCAAAATTGGCTATCATCCTAGCCCCAAGCCGTCCACATTCATCCCCCCTAGGATAAGAGTTTGGCTACCCAAACTTTCCAAAACACCATCCTCAAAATAAGCCCCTTGTCCCCCTTACTTACCTATTTCTCATGATTCCTTTCCCCAACTTCAACCTTGCCTTATTCTTTTAGCCACCTTAACAAAATAATGAAGTCCACCCTTGCCATATTTATTTCTTGACCGACACATAAGGAAGGGAAGCAAAAATAAAAGTCAAATTGCACACAAAGTGATTCGAACTCCTTCCCTCAATGTGCTACAAGTGGCCCCATATCCTCTCTACTAATAGCTCTTTTTTTGCTAGCTATTTAATCAATTATTTCCATATGCTTTAAGGCCACTTACTCCATCTCCTTAAAGTGCTAAAATACCAAATTTTTCCTAAGGCTCAATTAAACTCGAGACTTCATAGAAACCTCGTAACCTTCCAAATTCACTTAACTAATAGTCCAATTTGCAATAATGCCATTCTCTTGTTCTCAGAATTTTAAACATTCCTACGTCCAAGGCCCAACGGGCCTAATCCTACTAGGCCCAATTTCGGGATGTTACAGGTATATTGTACTTACTTGATCTGGTTTTATATGGATACATATTACATTTATGATTATTCGGTGAGTTTGCACAATTAAGGTGAGATAAGGATATTTTGAGGTTATTAAAGAAAAGGGTAATAGCATTTGGTATTAGTAGATCATTTAAGTACTAAGCTTTGAAATTGTATGATATTAAATTTGGATTTGAAAATGTTTGAATGATCATTTGATTTAATATTTTTGCTTAAGACTTACTAAGTTAGGTTAGCTTATTATGTGTGTTTGTTATTACATTTTATATATATTGGTCAATCTACGAGCTCGGGGATCGTCAACGAAGTCATCCACACTATCGACTATTTTGGTACCTTTAAAGTCTAGATTTGAACTAAAGGCATGTATAGGCTAGACTAGATTTTGAAACAATGAAATTTTGTTCTGTATATATATATATATATATATATTTAGAGCCATCTGAAAATGGCTAAATTATAGTACTTTGGTCTTTAATGTATTAACCTTAATGCTTGATCTTTATAAAGGTAGAATCGGTAAAGTAAGTAAGCATGGTTGGTAATTTGGTTGATTTATATGTCTCTTATGCCATGCATTTGCTATTTAGTAAATAGCTCATTTTAGAAGTATATCTTATAGTATATTATTTGTGATGGATGTTCTATGACTTGACTTTGAGATTAAGATAATTGTTGAATGTGATTGTTGGTGCTTGGTTGATAGTTGGTTATATTAAGTGTTTATGAACATTAGGAGTTGCATTAGGAAGTTTGGTATATGCACATTTGAAGTTGTTTTGAGCCATGCTTTGATAAATATTTATTAATAGAGTACACATTTTGAAATGCAAATTAGATTGTGATAATGTCAAACACTTAATTAGGTATATTCGGCCATGTTATGATATTATTGGTTGGAATGATAATTTGACTCTATCAAACATGTTTTATAAAGTGTATGAGTATAATTCAAATTGATATGAATCACGAATTATGGAAGATATTTATTTGATCTTGTTACTCGATTTTGTTCTTAAATGTGTATGGATTTATACCTTGTTTGGTTGTATTGGTAATTGGTATAGGAAGTTAGACAAAAGTTTAAATTCGAATATGCAAGGTTAAAGCATAATTATTCTTATACATGAAAACTTAGTATTGATATTTGATATCTTGTTTAGGTTTGATAAATAAGAATATGAGCATATTCGGTCATTGAAGAATGTGTTACCAAAATGAGTAGTAATAAGATTATTCGATGAAAAATTCTTCTTTGTATTTGTGGCTAAATGAAATATGATATGTATATTAATATTTAAGCATGCTATGAAAGTATACTACCCTTGTTGTATTCAATCATGTCTATTGAGCCGTTAATAATTGATAAGATTTGTACTATGCGTGGTAATGCCTTATAACACTAATCCGGCGACGGATACGGGTTAAGGGTGTTGCAATAGGCCTTGAGTTGTCTTCGTTTGAAGGGTTAATTTTGGAGCACACAGCTTGGGACACAGGCTGTCCCACTGCTGTGTGCCACACATGGTCACCCTACACAGTTGTGTGTTATTTTATTTTTAGGTGCAGGTTTCACACGGCTGTGTGACCCAAGTTAGTGAGTTACACAGTTTGACACATGAGCTGGGACACGGCCATGTGTCCTATAGTTCGATTGTTAGCACGACCTGGCCACACGGCTATGTGACCTCTATTTCCTAGTTTTTCATGTTTTTCCAAAATTTTATGATTTGTTTCAAATTAGTCTCTGATTGTTCCCAAACTATTTTTTGGGTCTCTTAGGCTCGATTTATGGCCGTAAAAGTATTTTTCTATAAATAAATTATGTTATCAAATGTTAATATATAATTGTCTGTTGATATCTATTTTGATGTTAAAGGTTCTATATTGTACAGTAATGCTCTGTAACCATAATTTTGTGATGGAGACAGGTTAGGGGTGTTACAATAAAGTTCTAGGTTAAAAGTCCAAGAAGTACTTGTAATTGGACCAAATATGGGAGTGACCCAAAAGCCCCTCATGTATAAATAGAGGGATGACAAACCCTAATTTATTTAACTAGGGTTGTCGCCCTACCTAATTCTAGTTAAACTAGGATTTTGTTTTTCTATTGAAATAGACTTCTATAGTTCAACAAGGATTTTACCTCTTCTTTTTATAAATAGATGGAATTGGTAGCGCTAAAAACATAACTTTAAGATACTGTTATTTTGCCCAAAAATAGTGAGAGTTTATTCTCAAAGTATTAATTTTGTTTTTTGGAATAACAATTATATCGGTTTCTATTGAGAGAATTTGCTTTCACATTGAAAGTAAAGAACTATTTTCGATTTTGTATTTGATTCGAATCATTTGAGACCACACTCGAAGTAGTTAGTGGTATGAGAATAGCAGAGAAGGTCGTTCGGTTGAAAGTCAAGAACAATAAGGATCCATCTAGCCTAAAACACAGGTGCAATTTCGGTAAATCATTTATTGCTATAAATATCACAAACCGACTCGATTTAAAAAAATATTTTTCATTTTGCAAGAAAACCATTTTCAAACCGAATTTTTTTACAACAAAATGGGCCACATTTAATCAATTGACCTCCATGGGAAGTTCTGGGCACAATGGTCATTGGTTTTGATCCGTGGTCTGTGACTTAAGGATTAGATAACAAATATAATTGATTTGGTGTATGACAATGCCTAATAAGTCTAGTTTAAAGGGAAGAGGCGGCAAACCCTAAGTCCCATAAGGAGTTGTCCCCGCCCCTTGTAACACACTCCTAGTAGGAGCCGTGTTTTTCTATATTATTCAATTATTTCTTATTTTTCTAAAACTCTTATTATTTTCTCTATAAATAGAGACTAAGGGCTAGGTAAAAAACAACACTTCTTTATGTTGACATTCTTTATTTTGAAAGAATTCATCTTTGGTTTCTAGTCCTAAAGTTTCACTAAATTTTTCATCGATTTGCGAATAGAGCCCGCATTCTAGCAAACCAAGGTAGAGGATAGTTGAGAAGATCGAATGATCGAAAGCCGAGAATGACTTAATTCACTTAATCTAAAATACAGATATAATTTAGGTGATATATTTAATGTTATAAATATTACAATCGGTGGATTTTAATGTAGTTTTTAAAATTTCGATGCGGATAATTTCACAATTTTTAAATCAAATTTTCCAAAATGACAAAGATTCCTTATAGAGGCATATGACAATAAAATCATCCTCCTTAAAATGAGTAACTAATAAATATTCCTAAAATGCTTGAAATTGATTCGTTAATCTCCTCAGTCAAAGTCCTCTTAGTAAGGGAAATTATGAATCACATAGGTTCCTCTACATAATAATATCATGATGGTTAATATATCAAAAAAAGCCTCCATACTATTATCTCATGCTGAAACAAGCCCTTATACTTATTCTATGGTTAAACAAGCTTTTATTATATTAATTTTACCCATTAAACCCCTTAATTTTTAATTTAGGTACTTGTTTTTATCTTTTACTTTTATTTTTACACATGCCATTGTTTTACTTTTACTAAACAATCAAAGGTGCGAGATTAAAACTCTTTTAACCTACTAAAATAAAATCTTAAAAAAAAAGTATTTTTAACTAGCAAACAAATTTTCAACAAAATTTTTGAATTTTCACACAATATTGGGTAAATTACCAAAAAATACCCTTTTTTTCAAAATTTATAGAAAAGGACCTATTATTTAATTATTTACCGGAATGGGCCATTTTCCCCGAAAGCGTGTCCACGTTAGCGCGATTCGAGGGATCTGATGGAAAAATCGTCCACGAGGGAGCATTTTCTGCCACATCAGCAAAAATCGCGTCCTTGAGGGCGCGCTTTGCTGATATGGCAAAAACGTTCCCTTAGGGACGCGTTTTGCCTGCTTCTAATGGTCATTTTTTTTGACTGTTGGGTCTCCAATGGTAAAAAAAAAAAAACTATAAAACCCCCTTTCATTTTTTTCACACAAAGGTCCTTACTCAATTTTCTCTCAAATTTCTCTCAACTTTCTCTCAAATTCCTCTCAAATTTCTCTCAAATTCCTTTAAAGTTCCTCTCAAATTTCACAAAAGTCCTTTAATTTTTACAAAAAAGCCCTGTTTAAAAGATTTTTGAAATATTTTTTTATTAAATTTAAAATTATTTGATCGTATTAGCAATGGCCGGAGAATTAATTCGTCTCGACAATAAACACATCTCCGCCGATCAAATGACAATGGTAAGTTATAATTTTAATTTTTCAATACTATTTAATATTTTTTAGGTTTATGCAATTTTAATTAAATTTTATTTTATAATTTTTTAAACAGTCTGTAGATTGGGTGTTGCAATGCTATATTCGCAATATGTCTAGTCTGCCATCGCTGTTGATTGAGAATTACCTTCGAGAAGCGGGTTTTTGGCACGTGGCCATGATAGGCCGGGGGTGCAAGTTGGACCCGAAGCTAATCAGTGCGTTGATAGAGAGGTGGAGACCTAAGATGCACAATTTCCACCTTCCATGCGGAGAGTGTACTATTACTCTGGAAGACGTGCATTTGCAATTGGAATTGCCGGTGGATGGGTACGTAGTCTCCGGGTCCTCAACTTCTGGTGATTGGGGAGCTGTATGCTATGACCTTTTGGGTGCTATTCTGGATAACATCAACGGAGGTCAAATTGAGATGGGCTGATTACAAGACACATTCCTAGAGCTGGATAATGATTCGACCGAAATAGAAAGAATATGGTATGCTCAGGCATACATTCTTGAGATGATTAGAGGCTATCTAATGTAGGACTTGTCACGAAACCTCATACATTTGAGATGGCTACTGAAACTCGTTGATTTTAGAGTAGCCGGTGAATTGAGTTAGGGGTCTGCCGTGCTAGCAAAATTGTATCGGGAGATGTGCGGGGCGACGCGACCGAATAAAGCAAAAATCAGAGGTTGGCTATCACTACTGCAATAATGGGCACGATTTCACTTTCCATTTTTACGTCCTCAAGTGGACTACCCATATACATTTCCACTCATAACAAGGTAAATTTAATATTAGATTTTACAATTATTACGTAGATTTAAAATATAATTGTATGCTAAAAATTTATTTAATTAGGTGAAACCATTCGGCGAGTTATGTAGGAATACCTACCTCGCTTGAAGATATACAGTTTCAATTAGAGCAACGGTCGGAAGCACAAGTAAGTATTAAATAAAATATATTTTCGTAATAAAATAGTTGTTTCGTATTTCTTATTTCATCTTTCGTATTTAGTATTTAGTATTTAGTATATAACTAATATTTTTATCATGTTAATATAGTTTGAATAGACACCATACGAGGATCCATCAATTCGGGCAGTAATTTTGGATGAGTTCTTTCAAAATCCGAACATTTGACAATTGAAGGTCCCATTGGTCAACTATGCCACAGTGGAGATGCACCAATCAGATCAGGTTCTGTGTCAATTTGGATTCCGACAACAAATTCTAGTGGCACCTGAGGTGCTCGATGATGAGCATAAAGTCGACTTACGGCAGTTGTATATGGATTGGCCAAGATTTTGCTCAGCATATATCGAATTGTGGGAAAACCGATATGATTATATACCTACTCGAGGAACTGATCATCGTTCCTGAGTTATCGTGCATGCCGGAATACATGCCATGGTTTAGGATCCATGGAAAGTCATATTTATTGTCAGAATAAGAGAGGTGACGGCAACTTTGTGTACAAAGGGAACGACGGGGCCCTTTAAATCCAAGGAGAAGGGATGATGAGACGGGACCATCAACAGCGCCGACACAATCATCGGGCACAACACTTCAGTCGACAACACCCACATCACAGCCTTTTCTGATTATGCCAGGTGCGTATCCAGTCCCATGGCAGGTTGGAATGCATGGCCCGGTTTGAGTCCGTTCCCGACTACTCCGATTGGCCAGTTGATCTGTAGGTCACCGTCGCATGAGGGATCACACGAGGCGCCATCGGGGAGCTCTTCTTTTTACCAATCTCCTTCGCTTTATGGGATTCAGACACCTCCGCCATGGGTGATGCAAACACCTCCACAGTCATTATTTTATCGAGGTGGGTCATCCTCCCAACACCCACAACCAGACCCCCTGCCGGAAGAACCAGAATCCCCGCTTGAGCAACCACAACCCCTGCCAGAAGCTAGAATAAGGAGGAATCCAGTGCGTCACCGTCGACCACCCTTATGTGGCACTGATTCCGACTGACACCAACATTGATTTTTTTAATATATTTGTATAAACTTTTTTATATTGTTTCATTTAATAAAATAAAAGTTGTTTTTTAATTTTTTTTTATATCTTTAATAAAATAAAAGTTGTTTTTTATTTTTATTGTAATTTAATTTATTTTTATATCTTTAATAAAATAAAAGTTTTTTATTTTTATTTTAGTTTATTTTAATATTTTTAATAAAATAAAAGCTATTTTTATTTTTATTGTAATTTAATTTATTTTATATCTTTAATAAAATAAAAGTTATTTTTATTTTTATTTTAATTTATTTTATAACTTTAATAAAATAAAAGTTGTTTTTTATTGGCAATTTTAATTTATTTTTATATCTTTAATAAAATAAAAGTTGTTTTTATTTTTTATTGTAATATTTTAATAAAATAAAAGTTGTTTTTTATTGGCAATTTTAATTTATTTCTTATATCTTTAATAAAATAAAAGTTGTTTTTATTTTTTATTGTAATTTATTTTAATATTTTAATAAAATAAAAGTTGTTTCTAAGGGTGGAAGGATCTAGAAACTAAGAAGAAATGGATGAATTAGGACTAAATTGAATAAGTGAAAAAGTATGACGGTTAATTTGTAATTTTATCAAAATGTGTGTTGATCCAATGTAGGAATTTGTAAGGGGCAAAATAATCATTTAGCAAGAAAGATAATATTGAAGAATACTGATGATGGTGATATTTTAGATTAATTGAATAACTTTTTTTTTTGTTTTGCAACTTAGTCCATCTACAAAAGTTCACCATTTTCATCAAGAAATTAAAAGAATTTTTATAGCCATCAAGAGACAAAAATGATAAGGAGACTATCAACTATTCCGATTTGGACATGAGCGAGATGTATCGCCTGGGTTCCTACACCATCCGCATAACTTCCATTGGTTGGTTGTTTCTCGGATATCCATATTGTTGCGTATTCTAGTCGAGCAAGGTTGACCCTTTGGTTTGCGACGAAGTTCTCTATCCGGTAACGAATTAAACAGAGCAAGCGATACAGACGGCCACCCACTTTCATTTGGTACTGGTGGGAATACGTGTCTCCACACGTTGTACATGTATCTTATTTTGTATACTTCGTCGACATAGCTTATGGGATCAAGACGGAGATTCTAACAAGCTGCAATTACATGAGCGCATGGATAAAGAAGTGCGTCAAATATCTCACAGTCGCAGGTCTTATTTCTCAAGTGTACATGATATTGCCCGCCAACAATACCTTGGTTTGGTCTGTCAAACTCAGTCACACGAAACCATAGGTTATCATGATCGTGACACATTGTGTGCATGGTGTTGGCCCGTGTCTTCACCTTATTGATTTCTCACAATACCTTCACGCACCATACATGGCCTTCCTGCATTTGGCCTTTATAACTGGCTGCTCACTTCAGAAATAGTGTCGCTAAACAAAAATATGTCTCTCTCACAACCGATGTTATCGAAAAATGACGCGTTCCTTTTAGAACAGAATTTATGCATTCAGCCAGGTTTGAGGTCATATGACCATATTGTAGGCCGACGTCGTATGCTTGTGTCCACTGTTCGAAAGGTATGTTGCATAGGTAGTTTGCACCTTCTTCGTTAACTGAGCGCAAAATTGCCAACATCTCTTGAAAACGGTCTTTATTGATCTCGTACCCTGCCAATATAAGTTGATAGCGAATATTACATACCACTCTTCAAGTAAGAATAAATTGAATATTACAAACGAAATTATATTAATAGATATTACATACCCATTTTGGTCACTTGCCATTATTCACTTGTAGATCGATGTTGCCCGTGGTAGTTGGACGCAACATGCCTTAGGCAATATCGATGGTGTGTACGATGCCATAGGCTTCCCTATCGCTCTATTTTGGCTAGTATTCTGGGGCCCTGATCCGATATAATGCATATATCAAGTTGGGGGTAGACATGCCTCCTTAACCTAGATAGAAAGAAATCCCAGTCATTAGCTGACTCCTCTAGTGTTATTGCAAATGTAATTGGAAGGATTCTCCCACTGCCATCTTGTGCCAGAGCTAGCAATAGCCGATACGTATATCTACCATACATAAAGGTCCTGTCAATCTGTACTAATGGCTTGCAGTATAGAAATGCATCTCGACATTGCTTAAATGTCCAGAACAAATGCTTGAACACTTGGCATCCACGAAGAAATCTATCGTTGTAGTACGTATGTACTGTTTCAAGTTCAGTTATGCTGCCTAAGACATATCTCTCCAGCACCTGACATCACTGCCACACTTTATTAAATGAAGCGTCCCACCGACCATGCAACTTTTCCAACGCCTTCTGTTTAGCTATCCAAGTCTTGCGGTAAGAGGGCGTGTACCCTAATTGGCTACGAATGTTGACAATTAAGACTGGCACTGAAGCCTTGGGATCCACCTTTATCGTCTGTATTATTAAGCTAGCCAACATATTTGAATCCATCTTGGGATGATCTTGTGAAACACCTGTCAACGAAGTACATTAAATAATGCAACATTATGTTATATCAGTATTATTCAAAAACCCTAAACACCTAGTGATACTGTACCGGCAAGACATGTATGTGTACCTTTGTACTTTTAATCTCCCACAAGCCTATCATTTTCTTCAACGAGGCCATGATTTTCCATGAACATGTACCGTCTTGCACTGCACACTTGGCCTCATAATTAACCCCGTTCTAAATGCTATATTGTTTCAATGCATCAAGAAAACTATCCTTATTGGAAAACTCTTTACCAACTTCTAATTCACCCGAATCCAACGACGAACTTGTACGGTCACGCCTTCTGTGTGGTAGTTTAGGAAACTCCAACGCATCGTCTTGAGATAGATTGACATTATGCATGTGGCTGGAGGTGAGTACGCCTTGAATCGCAGAACTTCTTTTTCTTCATCTGAACCCCCTTTAACATCTTCAGGTATGGTTGGAACAGGCTCCGGTTCAGAAAATAATACAACTTTTGTACTATCGGGACGGGGCTCTCGAGGTGGATCCATATCGGACTCATCATTCGACCCACCATCATCTGCAACGAACGAGGTCCCCTCGCCGGTAGATGTCGTGGGGAGTACATTATCCCTTCTTAAACAACTTTTGTAACGTCCCCAATCATATGTGGATTGCCAACCACTAGAAGTTGATGACTTTCCCCAATACGTATTTCTTGCATCGAACGTCGAAGGAAGGATATGCAGTCTCATCCACCAACCGAGTGTCGTGCAGGGGTTGTGCTTTCTATACTACCACCAAACACGGGCGCTTTCGTATTCTACTTCCCACTAACAGAGTGTCGTCTTGGGGTCATGTATTCCCCTCGAACAGCAGTAGATGTTGAAGTCAAAGGAAGATCACTTGGCGATGAAAATTGTACATATACCTCATGATAGGGTGATCCACTGGCAAGATAAGTCTCCACCATTACCTCCCAGCTTCGAGGACCTTTGATGTCGAATGAGTCATATCTCACGGGATCAACCGAAGCCACAAAATCTATACTTAATAGACTAAACTTTCATTGGCATTGTTCCAAAGATTTTACGCTTAATTCTTTTGCGAAGTTCTGTGAAATCTATGTTCTGGTTAAAAACCAGTCGTGCTGTGTTCTCCAATAAAAAACAACACCGTTTTCGGTGTCACAAACCTCACCATCATAGTAAATAACAGCACTAATACATTCACTCATCTTCAGTTTCTATTTTACTTTTGCCTCAAATTTTATTATGCAACCTGAGAATGAAATTTGGCTCATTTATAGTCTAAGGACGAATAGGAACTACTGTAGCAAAAGAGCATCCATGTGGGAGCTTTTTTCAGTACTCTTGTTGAAAGTGCATCCTGCTTGAAGCGTTTTGTTCACTATTTGTTTAGAAACATCTTCTCAAAATTATTTTTTCAGAGACTACTGTAGCAATAGAGCATCCATGTGGGAGCTTTTTTCAGTACTCTTGTTGACAGTGCATCCTGCTTGAAGAGTTTTGGTTACTATTTGTTCAGAAACATCTTCTCAAAATTATTTTTCCAGAGACTACTGTAGCAAAAGAGCGTCCACATGGGAGTTTTTTCAGTATTCTTACTGACAATGCATCCTGCTTGAAGCATTTTGGTCACTATTTGTTTAGAAATGTCTTCTCAAAATTATTTTACCAGAGACTACTGTAGCAAAGGGCGTCCACGTAGGAGCTTTTTTTAGTACTTTTACTGATAGTGCATCCTACTTGAAGCGTTTTGTTACTATTTGTTCAGAAACGTCTTCTCTAAATTATTTTATCGGATACTATTATAAAAAAACAAATAATTTTTATACTGCTGATATATTTTTTCTAAAACCTTAAATCTAAAATTATTTTAATTAATTAACCTTAAACTCTAATTCATTAACTTTCTCTTAAACCCTAAAAACCATTAAAAACACAAAATCCTAGCCCTAAAACTCCAAAAACCATAACCCTAAAAATAGCTAAAAACCTTAACAGAAGGGAAAGGCAAAAACGCGTCCCTAAGGGGTTTAAATTTGGGCTTAGAATTAGGCAAAGGCCCATATTAAATTATTTTAAGGTGGCATCATTAACAATTAAAAAGGAACAAGTTTTGGGTCACAAGGAGCCCATGTTTTTAGGCCAATTTCGGTACTTTAAATGAAAATAGGGTGACGCCACATACAAGGAATTAGGGCCCAAATCTTTTAATTTAAGTAACTTAAGTTTCGGCATTAGGGTTAGTAGATGTGGACGGCTACAAGGCTCAAAAAAATAGGAGAAATTATGTGGATTTTATAAGTGATAATATCATAGATAAAAAGGAGAAAAGTTAGGAGCTTATCTTCAAAGGAAGTGTTGGCCGAAAATCCACTACCTAGAGGAGTGTAAAATTCGGCTACTACATGGCAAAGAGGGTGCCGAATTTCCCCTCTTTTAGATTAAATTTAAGGGCGTTTTCAGTTTTTAGCAGTAGGTGCCGAAATATCTATAAATAGGAGGGGCTAGCTCCTTGTTTCTGACTCTGAAAACCCTAAATTCCTCTCCAATTGTGCCGAATTTCCCTAGCTTCTCCTTCTCCAATTTCTTTTCTCCAATTTCTTTAAAAGTCGAAACTTTTCTCCACTTTTTCCTCCTTATGCCGATTTCTCTAAAAATTCGAAGCATCCATAGTCTTCTCTTTTATTCATCTTATTTGAGAATTAGTTCTATACTTCTGGCATTTAAATCTTCCATTGGCATTGCCGAATCCTCTTTCTAGTGCTAGCCGAATCTCTTATGCTAAGGTAAGTGTCAATTTTTGATTAGTTCTCATGATCTATTCCCGGTTTTTGAAAGCAAAAGCCTAGAGCTAATAGTTTAATGGTTTTATGATGGGCGGCAATTCGGGATTTGAAGGAAGCTTGGTCAATTAGATCTAAAAGCCGAAAATAGCTAGTCCCCACTTTTAAGATTTTTAAGGTAAGAAGATTTCCCTAGATTTCTATTAGATTTGATCATTATATGCAAGATCTTAAGGTTATAATGAGAATTAACGATTAAATATTGTGATAGTAGTTCTGATAAGGACTTGTGATGGAATTAAATATGGATCAGGCAAAGGAGAAAATACCTAAGTTTAAGAAAAGAGCAATATCTGCCATTCGAGATTGGCCACTTGGTTGTGGACCGGCTTTTGAACAACACCTTAAGCAGATAGTAGTAGTGTCGACTAAGGATAGCGTCGACATAAAAAGCATCGTCTTATCGGTAATCAGGTGTGTAGATCTCTAACACACTAATAAACCTGTATGTATGACTATATATATGTTATGGGCTTAAAAACCGGAATGAGGCTGTAATATCCGGGAATTAGGGCTTCTGCATTTTTGCTTAATTACATGTGCTTGCATGTCTATGTATATTATCAATGTGTTTTATGAATTTTGTGAACTTCAGAATGTAGATAAATGCTTTAGAAATTATTTAATTTTAAGTTTCAAGAGGGAGCTAAGCCTAAGAGGTCTTAAGAAAATTAGTAGGGGAAATATGACATAAAAATGGGCTTGTTTAAGTGGCATGAAGGAGCCACCTAGGGCCTTAGAGTGTGACGACACAAGCAAGGGAAAGGGCTTGGGTTCGAGCCACAAGGGAAGCAAATAAAAGAGTTTTATTTTGTTCCAAGATTGGGCAGTAGTGGACGGCAAAGGGGCACTAAGGGATGAGTTTGAGATGTGGTCTAATCCATTTTAAAATTCGTCTTAGATAAGAGATAAATGTGGATTTATTTTTATTATTTTAAATGAAGTGATAAAGAGAGAAATAAGGGATTAGATAGGGGAAGAATGTGGCCAGCCTAGGGACTCCTTGGTGGTGATTTTCGGCCAAGTCTAGTAAGGGAGAATAGCCGAAATTCATTAAGCATTTGAGTCTCTCTTTCAATTATTCTTTTCTCTCCAAAGCCATCACTTTTCTCTTCTTTTTATTGTTCTAGATGAAACCCCTCTCTAAGGACCACCATTGCTGATTCTTCCTGAGTCCCATACCCTTCATTTTCACTATTGCTGAAGCTGATTTCTTATTAAGCTCCAAAAGCCGAAACTTAGAAGGCAACATCTAGTCTATAGCCAAATATCTCTGTAGATCTATACAAGGGTGACGTCGACTACAGTATTAAGGGTAAGGATTTTATTGTCATCGTTTTATTTCTTTTCTTAAAGCCGAAATCAAGATTATAATGCCATTTATGTCTCTTGGCCGAAACTATAAAGGAGGTTTCGAGATTTTTCTGTAGTCGACTATAAGGAGGAGATCTTCAGGATCTCAATATCTAAGGTAAGGCATGTATTCAGCCAAGGGCTATTCATTATGATTAAATGTTAGAATTGGATCTAACGAATTGGATCTAACATATGCTATAGTGATTTCGACAGATACCCCAATCAAGTAGCAATTTCGGGATTCAGATCCACAAGGTAAGTGCTTAAGATATTCGGCCAAGGCCCTATTTAGTGACTTAGATCTATTTCTTATTTATTCAAAAGCCGAGAACTAATCTGTAAAGTGATTTAGTGATAGCCGATTGAAAGAAGGAAACACTACAAAGTTTCGGGATTTGATTAGTAATAAATCGACAAAAAGGTAAGATTTCGGTTACGTTAATCCTTTGGGATTTGATCATTTGGCCGAATGGCCTTTAGCTAAAATGGTTAGTGTTGGCCGAATGTAGGAACTTGAGATCTAGAGGATTAGATCGGGACTTTCGGGATTCTAGTGAAAGCGTTAAGTGAACCAGGTGTGTAACCCACACTGAATCTTAATAGATTTACGGATTCAATTTAATATATGTATGTGAAAGATATGGCTTAAGTACCATTCAATGGTACGGCATATTCAGGTACGTTATTCTCTAAAACTATGTTAACAATGTTGCGAATACCTGTTATGACACATGTGTGAATATTGGTAAGAATGTGAAATAAAGAATGTGGCATAATCTTTGCATGATTTGTATGACATGGGGCACATGGGTGATTATGAAAGGGGAAGTAATTTGGTGGTTTTATACCACAATATCTGAATGTGGTGACTTATGTCACGAAATCTGAATGTGGTGACTTATGTCCCAAAATATTATCTGGTGGCTATGCCACGAAATTATAAGGGCAATGTGCAAGTAGTCTGCAGCGACGCCTTCGATGATGTGTAGCGGATGGAGGGTAGACTTAGTAGTCCCCACGGTGTGATGGTTGGTACGGGTGATGTGTAGCGGAGGGTAATCTAGGTTTGGGTTCGGGAATGCATCATTACTTATATTTGCTATCTGTACATGTTTGAACTGATATGCCTAAATTTGTTGGGGCTTAGTGTTGGCTGTTACACACTGAGTCTGTTTGAATCACCCCGTTGTGGGATATTTTTCAAGTGACACTCAGTAATGGACCGGGTCGGCAGGAGCTTAGTGGTGGCCATGCTCAGCTCAGAGTTTTTCTATTTTCATTGTTTTATTTACTTTATTTAAGTATTTTGGATTATTTGAGTTTGTTGTTGTAATAATGCCACTAGTATGAAACTGCTTATGCATGCATTTTAATTATTTTAGTATGATACGATTTTTTGTCAATTTAAAGTTAAATTAATTTTTCGTAAAAATAAATGTTAAATGCTTCGACACATAAACAACACCGTTTTCAACTTGAACCCAACACCAAATCAAATGATCTTCAAAAACACATAATCTTTTCCAAAGTTGAAAAAGAATTAAACTGTTTTACTCAAGGAACATACTAGATCCGGTCAAGGCTCGTGGGCCGGGTTTGGGGTGTTTCAACTTGGTATCAGAGCCCGGTTCAAAACTCGACCTTGAGGGCTTTTAGGGACCAAAATGTTTTCTTTCTTTTGAAATGGGATTTTTCCTAAGAAATGAGCAGGTTCTCTAGCATGGCACCTGAGTCTCCGGCCCAAAGTCCACCGGTAAGTACTCCTAACTCTTTTATGATTTGTATGTGGGAAACTATAGGGACATAGATTAGTAGACTAGGAATTAAACCCTAGGATTAGCCTACTTCAACACCAAGATATATAAAACTTAAAGTCAAACCAAACAAACCTGTGTCTGAGTCGCCGAGTTAAAGGTGTGGCAATCGTTGTGCGCTTGTCTAGGATTGGATTCAGTGGGAGCTTGGTATTTAAGCAGTCCTAGTGACTCACCTCCTCTCCGCTCGAATCCTACCTGGTGCGTAGTGACGGTTCACCCTAACCAAGAGGACACAGCCATAGGCTAAAACCCAATAATTAAAACCCGAAAGGGATCGTCACCTTGTTTTGTGAAATCCTAAAGTCAAATCGTGATTTTAAAATTTCAAAGTACCCTTGATTTAAAAAATGACCAAAATACCCCTGATTTATAAATTGACCAAATTACCCCTAACCTGTACAAATGACCAAAATACCCTCAGTGAGGAAAGTTACCAAAGTATCCTCAAAATTAAAATTTCTAAAATACCCTTGTTTTGAAAAGTCACCAGGAACCATATTTTGCAAAAAATTACCGAAATGCCCCTGGTTTGAGAAATTACAAAAATACCCTCAGTTTATAAAATTACCATTTTACCCTTGAAATTTTCTTACCAAGTATTTCAATTTTGTAAAAATACCAAAAATCTCTATTTTGCAACATTTTCAAATACCCCAATTTGAAAAATTATCGAAATACCCTTATAGGATAAAAATTACGGTAATACCCCTGGGTAGTGGAAAACAACAAACAATGACAACTACAACATTTTTCTGTAATGAATACAAGTTTAAGAATGTGATTGAATGAATGAATTGAGGCGTATGTGTATGAATTGAAAGAACTACTCCTTAGAACTATTGAACATAAGATGCTCATGATAAATCGATGGAACAAAACTAATTTATAAAATTCTTTAATCGGATAAACGCGATTGGAAGCATGAATTCTAGGGGCGTGGTCGTAACGTGCGTGGTCGTGGTAGAGGCGAATGACCGTGTTTGAGCCCATTAGGTCGGGACAAGGGTCCAAAATGAAATGCCACCACCACCAACTGGCGATATGGAATATCAAGATCGAGACGGAGAATGATGCGATATCACGAGCGATCTTTGTGGGTTTTGGAAAGGGTGGTTGGGCGGTGGAGGCATGGGAGCTCGGAAGTCGATTACTGGTGACTTGAGCTAATGGAGCTGAATTCTTCCGTGGAGTATCTGGTATGGCACCCAATACGGATGAGTATCGGTTGGAGGCGACGGAGCGGATTATGGACGACTTGGACCTAACTGCCGAGGAGAAACTGAAAGAGGTAGTGTCGCTACTCACGATAAGTCATATCAATGGTGGCTCACATTTCGGGATGGTGCTGCCACTAATGATCTTACTTGGGAATATTTAAGGCGGCATATCAGAAGTACATTGGAACTAGTTATGTGGATGCACAGAGGAAGGAGTTTTTGAGGCTAGTTCAGGGGAATAAGTCCGTAGCAGAGTACGAGCCTAAATTCTTAAGGTTAAACCGATATGCTCGAGGAGTGGTGGCTATGGAGCATGAACGATGTGTCCGGTTTGAGGATGGACTGAGAGATGACCTAAGGTTGTTGATAGCCCCGCAGCAGGAGTGGGAGTTTGCTGTGTTGGTAGAAAAAGCTAAGGTAGCTGAAGGGATTAAGGATTCGGTGAGACTAAATATGGACCGAAATAGGCAAAAGAGAGGTTTTGGATCATCAGGGTCATCGGGGAATATGCAAAAGAGGCCTAGAAGTGATGGGCCACAAGGTCAGCAGGCTGCTACGGGAGGATAGTACCGTACTTGTGACCAATGTGGGAAGATGCATTTAGGAGAGTGTTGGAAGAAAACGAGAGGATGCTTCAAGTGTGGGTCTAAGGATCATATGATCAAGGACTGTCCTATAAAGATAGACGAAAATCGGCCAATAGGTCAGGGTTCTAATCAGGCTGGAAGAGGTGAGCAATGACTCGGTGGGCCGTGGTGCAGAATGCCGAGGTAGCAGTCTTTGGAAGGGATGAGGAACACCGGGCAGAGGTGTTAATAATACAGAGGCAAGACAATCGGGTTTAGTGTATGTAGTTCGTCGGAGGGAGGACGGAGACGTACCGGACGTCATAACCGGTACGTTCCTTATATTTGGCAAACCTTACATTGCTTTGATAGATGTTGGCTCTACCCACTCTTATGTTGCATGTAGAGTAGTTGAAACACTAGGCCTAGCCTCTGAACTATCTAATGGGAAGATGACTGTAGTAAGCTCACTAGGTCAAACTCTAGTGGTGAATAAGATATTTCGAAGTGTACCTTTAGAGCTTCAGGGAGTGGTATTCCCTGCCGACTTGATGGAACTACCCTTCGGAGAATTTGATCTTATACTTGGCATGGATTGGCTAGTGGAACATCGGGCTATATTGGATTGTGCAGCTAAACGAATGGAGTTGAGGACCCGAGAGGATGAGGTGATAGTTATGATAGAGGAAAGAAGAAACTACTTGTCTAATGTAGTTTCAGCCTTAAAGGCTAATAAGATGGTTCGGAAGGGGTGTAAGGCATTTTTGGCTTTCGTAAGTGCTTTGGATGCAAAAGAAGGGGGAGTTAGTGGAGTTAGAACCGTAAGGAGGTTGTGGATGTCTTTCTAGAGGAGTTACCTAGAATACCCCCGGATAGGGAAGTGGAGTTCGAAATTGACTTGCTACAAGATGCAGCTCTGTGTCAATTGCCCGTCTGAGAATGGCACAGAAGGATTTGGTTGAGCTCAAGGCTCAAATCCAAGAGTTGCTTGATCGTGGGTTTATTCGACCCAGTGTGTCTCCATGGGGAGCCCCGATCTTGTTTGTGAAGAAGAAGGACAGAACTATGCGCATGTGCATAGATTATCGTCAGTTGAATAAGTTGACCATCAAGAACAAGTACCCTTTGCCAAGTATTGACGACTTGTTCGATCAGCTTAAGAGGGCTGCAGTATTCTCAAAGATAGATCTACGGTCTGGATATCATCAACTTAAGCTGAAGGAGGCAGATATCCATAAGATAGCTTTTCGGACAAGATATGGGCATTTTGAGTTTGTTGCAATGCCGTTCGGTTTGACGAACGCCCCAGCCGCGTTTATGGATATGATGAATCGGGTTTTTCAATATTACTTGGATAGGTTCGTTGTTGTGTTCATCGACGATATCCTAGTGTATTCCAAGTCCGAGGGGGAACATGATGAGCATCTCCAGATAGTGTTGCAGGTGTTGAGGCAGAAGAAGCTCTATGCCAAATTTAGCAAGTGTGAATTACGGCTTGAAATCGCATTCTTAGGGCACGTGGTGTCTGCGGAAGGAATAAGGGTGGATCCTAGGAAGATTGAGGCGGTGTTGGATTGGAAACCACCTAAGTCCGTGGCGGAAGTTCGGAGTTTCTTGGGTTTAGCGAGCTATTCTGAAGGTTTGTAGAAGGGTTCTCATCAATAGCCGCATCTCGTGAAGTTGTTAAGAAAGGAAGTACCTTTCGTATGGACCGATAAACAACAGAGAGCTTTGAGAAGCTTAAGAGAGTCTTGGTGAAGCTCCGTTTTAATTGATCTGAGGCGGGGAAGGATTTTGTGGTGTCTTGTGATGCTTCCCATACGAGTTGGGAGGTGTCATTATGCAAGGCGGGAAGGTAGTTGCTTATGCATCTCGACAACTAAGGCCACATGAGGTTAACTACCCGACGCATGATTTGGAATTGGCGTGATGGTCTTTGCTCTTAAAGTGTAGAGGCACTACTTGTATGGAGAAAAGTCGGTGATTTATCTTGACCACAAGAGCCTTAAATATCTGCTGACTCGAAAAGAGTTGAACTGAGGCAATGAAGGTGGGTGGAATTATTGAAGGACTACGATTGCTCTATAGAGTATCACCCGGGCAAGGCAAATGTTGTGGCAAATGCCCTAAGTCGGAAGGTAGTGTCGGATTTGAGGGCAATGTTCACACATTTGAGCCTCTATGATGATGGAAGTTTATTAGCGAATTGCAAGTGAAGTGACATGGTGAATGAGGTGAAAGAGGACGATTGGTGATGACGATTTAAGTGCTAAGCTACGGCAAGTCAGAGTGGGGAGTTGAAGGACTATGGTATTAATGGCGATGGAGTATTATGTTTCAAGGAAAGGTTTGTATGCCTAAGGATAAGGAGCTAAGGCAAAAATTCTTGAGAATCGCATAGTAGTCCTTGTGCTATGCATCCCGGATGCGATAAGATGTATAGAGATCTGAGGAACAATTTTGGTGGCCTGGTCTTAAGCGGGAAGTTATCGAATTTGTAGGCAAGTGCTTAACGTGTCAGCAAGTCAAGGCTGAACACCAAGTTCCATCAGGGTTACTTCAGCCGATTAAGATACCACAGTGGAAGTGGGAGAGAATTACCATGGACTTCGTTAGTGGGCTTCTCCTTACGCCTACTAAGAAGGACTCGGTATGGGTGATAGTAGATCGGTTGACAAAGTCCGCGCATTTTAGTCCAGTGCGGTTGACTATTCTCTCCAGAAGCTAGCAAAGTTGTATGTGGCAGAGATTGTGAGGCTGCACGGAGTACCAATGTCGATTATCTCGGATAGGGATTCGAGGTTTACGTCTCAGTTTTGGAAAGCACTACATCAGGCTTTAGGCACCAGATTAGACTTTAGTACGGCTTTTCATCCACGATCGAATGAGGCGATCGAGCGAGTGATCAAGTGTTAAAAGATATGTTGAGGGTCATGTGATAGACTTAGGGAAGTTGGGAAGAATATTTGCCTTTAGCGAAATTTGCGTACAATAACAACTATCAGGCCAGTATTAAAATGGCACCGTACGAGGCGTTATATGGATGGAAGTGTCGCACTCCTACGTGTTGGACGGAATTAGGGGAACGTCAGATATTGGGTCCAAAAATTATGGCAGAATCGGAAGGAAAGGTTAAGATAATTCAGACACGGTTGAAGGAAGCATCTGACCGGTAAAAGTCATACGCAGATCTCAAACGGAAGGACATAGAATTTGCTGTGGGAGATCAAGTGTTTCTCAAAGTTTCACCTTGGAAAAAGGTAATGAGATTTGGTCGCAAAGGGAAGTTAAGTCCAAGGTTTATAGGACCTTATCGGGTATTGAAGTGAATTGGACCGGTGGCATACCAGTTGGAGTTACCTCCGGAATTGAAGTAGATGCACGACGTATTCCATGTCTCTATGCTACGTCGTTATCGATCGGATCCATCTCATGTGGTACCAGTTGAGGAGGTGGAGTTAAGGCCAGATTTGTCTTACGAGGAGGAGCCGATTCAGATTTTGGAACAAGAAGTGAAAGTGTTACGGAGAAAGTCAGTTCCTCTAGTCAAAGTGTTATGGTGTAATCATGGATCGGAAGAAGCTTCTTGGGAGCCGAAAGAAGCAATACGACAGCAATACCCCCACCTATTCTAGCCAGGTAATTTCGAGGTCAAAATTATTTTAAGGGGGTAGAACTGTAATATCCGGAATTAGGGCTTGTGCATTTTGCTTAATTGCATGTGCTTGCATGTCATGTATATTATGAATGTGTTTTATGAATTTTGTGAACTTGAAGGTAGATAAATGCTTTAGAAATTATTTAATTTTAAGTTTCAAGAGGGAGCTAAGCCTAAGAGTCTTAAGAAAATTAGTAGGGGAAATATGACACAAAAATGGGCTTGTTTAAGTGGCATGAAGGCGCCACTTAGGGCCTTACAGTGTGACGACACAAGCAAGGGGAAAGGGCTTGGGTTCGAGCCACAAGGGAAGCAAATAAAAGAGTTTTATTTTGCTACAAGATTGGGCGATGAGTGAATGACAAAAGGGCACTAAGGGATGAGTTTGAGATGTGGTCTAATCCTTTTTAAAATTTGGCTTAGATAAGAGATAAATGTGGATTTATTTTTTTTTATTTTAAATAAAGTGATAAAGAGAGAAATAAGGGATTAGATAGGGGAAGAGTGTGGCCGGCCTAGGGACTCCTTGGTGGTGATTTTCAGCCAAGTCTAGTAAGGGAGAATAGCCGAAATTCATTAAGCATTTGAGTCTCTCTTTCAATTATTCTTTTCTCTCCAAAGCCATCACTTTTCTCTTCTTTTTCTTGTTCTAGCCGAAACCCCTCTCTAAGGACCACCATTGCCGATTCTTCTTGAGTCTCATACCCTTCCTTTTCACTCTTGCTGAAGTCGATTTATTATTAAGCTCCAAAAGCCGAAACTTAGTAGGCAACATCTAGTCTATAGCCGAATATCTCTGTGGATCTATACAAGGGTGCCGTCGACTACAGTATTAAGGGTAAGGATTTTATTGTCATCGTTTTATTTCTTTTCTTAAAGCGAAATCAAGATTCTAATGCCATTTATGTCTCTTGGCGAAACTATAAAGGAGGTTTCAGATTTGTCTGATCGACTATAAGGAGGAGATCTTGGGATCTTAATATTTAAGGTAAGGCATGTATTCGGCCAAGGGCTATTCATTATGATTAAATGTTAGAATTGGATCTAACATATGCTATAGTGATTTCGACAGATACCCCAATCAAGTAGCAATTTCGGGATTCAGATCCACAAGGTAAGTGCTTAAGATATTAGGCCAAGGCCCTATTTAGTAACTTAGATCTATTTCTTATTTATTCAAAAGCTGAGAACTAATCTGTGAAGTGATTTAGTGATAGCCGATTGAAAGAAGGAAACACTACAAAGTTTCGGGATTTGATTAGTAATCAAATCGGCAACAAGGTAAGATTTCGGTTACGTTAAACCTTCGGGATTTGATCATTTGGCCGAATGGCCTTTAGCTAAAATGGTTAGTGTTGGCCGAATGTAGGAACTTGAGATCTAGAGGATTAGATCGGGACTTTCGGGATTCTAGTGAAAGCGTTAAGTGAACCAGGTGTGTAACCCACACTAAATCTTAATAGATTCTGGTTTAATTTAATATATATATGTAAAAGATATGGCTTAAGGTACCATTCAATGGTGCGGCATATTCAGTCGTTATTCTCTAAAACTATGTTAACAATGTTGCGAATACCTGTTATGACACATGTGTGAATATTGGTAAGAATGTGAAATAAAGAATGTGGCATAATCTTTGCATGATTTGTATGACATGGGGCACATGGGTGATTATGAAAGGGGAAGTGATTTGGTGGTTTTATACCACAATATCTGAATGTGGTGACTTATGTCACGAAATCTAAATGTGGTGACTTATGTCCCAAAATATTATCTGGTGGCTATGCCACGAAATTATAAGGGCGATGTGCAAGTCGTTTGCAGCGTCGCCCTTCGATGATGTGTAGTGGATGGAGGGTCGACTTAGTAGTCCCCACGGTGTGATGGTTGGTACGGGTGATGTGTAGCGGATGGTAATCTAGGTTTGGGTTCGGGAATGCATCATTACTTATATTTGCTATCTGTACATGTTTGAACTAATATGCCTAAATTTGTTGGGGCTTAGTGTTGGCTGTTACACACTGAGTCTGTTTGACTCACCCCGTTGTGGGATATTTTTCAGGTGACACTCAGTAATGGACCGGGTCGGCAGGAGCTCAGTGGTGGCCATGCTCAGCTCAGAGTTTTTCTATTTTCATTGTTTTATTTACTTTATTTAAGTATTTTGGATTATTTCGAGATTTGTTGTTGTAATAAGGCCACTAGTATGAAACTGTTTATGCATGCATTTTAATTATTTTAGTATGATACGATTTTTTGTCAAATTAAAGTTAAATTAATTTTTAAAATAAAAATAAATGTTAAATGCTTCGACACATAAACAACACCGTTTTCAACTTGAACCCAACACCAAATCAAATGATCTTCAAAAACACATAATCTTTTCCAAAGTTGAAAAAGAATTGAACTGTTTTACTCAAGGAACATACCAGATCCGGTCAAGGCTCGTGGGCCGGGTTTGGGGTGTTTCAGAGGCTGTATAGACAGTCGAATGGAACCCTAAAGGGGTTAGGCAAGGATGCCAGGTACGTAAACATAGAACTCCCTATGTATATCAGAAAATATATATGACTGCATGATGCTTTCTTTATATGTATGCATGGGGTGGGAATATGATATTGAAGGGGAAGTGCATGATAGGTCACTTGGTGATCGGTGGTGGAAATCCCACATATACAAATGTTAGGTCACATAGTGATCGGTGGCTATGCCACATTCAATGATTCCTAATTAATAGGAATAGGCAGTGTGGCTATCGTTTTGGTGTGTAGCAAATGGAGGGTTGATTGTAAAAATCCCCAAGGTGTGATGGTTGGTACGGGTTGGTGTGTAGAGGATGGAAACCTAGGATGGGTTGGGTTATTCATTATTTATCGTTTACCATGTGATTATGATTGTTACCTTCATGTATGGGCCAGGGCCCATAATGTGCTTGTGGGCTCGGGTTGTTGTGTGTTTTGAGATTTATACACTGAGTCTTGGTGACTCACGCATTCCTTTTCTCTACTCTTCTAGATGAGCAGTAGATCGTGGACATGGGAGCAGAGATGGACTCGAAGGGCCATCAAGTTTTATTTCTACAAATTATTTTTGGGGTTTCTTTAAATTTTATTTTATTTATTTGGGAATATTTATGTAATAAGGCCCCTAGTTTTATTTAACTAAGAAGTTTTCAATGTTATGCAACTTATGAATTCATGATAAGGTTTAGTTATACTTAATAATAGTAATACAAGGGATTTTAAATTTTAAAATGTCACTTATTTATCCAAATAATGTCCAATTGACTTACGATTTCCATAACGAACAAAGCAAAAGTTTTCAATGTACAACTCGTAGCATACCAGATCTGGTCGAAACGCATGGGCCGAGTTTGGGGGTGTTACATTCTAAAACCCTAAATCTAAAATTATTTTAATTAATTAACCTTAAACTCTAATTAATTAACTTTCTCTTAAACCCTAGCCCTAAAACTCCAAAAACCCTAGCCCTAAAACTCCAAAAACCCTAACCCTAAAAATAGCTGAAAACCTTAATGAGAGGGAAGGCAAAACACGTCCACGAGGAGCGTTTTGCCACATCAAGAAGCAGCGCCCTCAAGGACGCGATTTGTGCTTATGTGGCGCCCCCTCGAGGACGATTTTCCTACTACATCCCTTGACTTGGCGTGGGCGTGTTTTGAGAAAATGGCCCATCTCGGTAAATAATTAGAAAACAAGTCATTTTCCATAAATTTTGAAAAAAAAGTATTTCTTCGTAATTTACCCCACAATATTAATATTTTAATTACTTTTTGTACAAAGTATTTTAATTATGAATTATTATTTTCAAAAATCTTTTCATAAAAGAAATAGAGTTAATATTTGATACATTAATAACATACATTTTTTTATTTTATAAACAACTTTAAAAATTATCACAAGATAAACATCAATCATATTCAATTGCCAGCATTTATACTATTATAACATTACTCCAAAATTGTTATCAAATGTTACATTTGTAAACATCCAGTGTCTCAATAGTTTGCATTAACATATGCAATTAATATATTTTTCTTTAAAATTTAAAATTTCCAATTATTCTGCATTGTCTATTTTTATTTATATACGACATGAATATGTAAATTTATTATTGGTTGAATATAATCAATTAATTTTTATGTGACTTTATATGTACAAATAACAATAAAAAATTATTTATCGGTAATAATTAATGGTATTATCAATTTAGATATACTAAAGAATCGAATTTTTGAAATAATAGTTTTTAATTTGCAATTATAAACACTAGCTTCTGTTAACTCTTTTCTTTTCTTTTCATAAATTTTTCAAATAAATAGATTGCTGAATTCTCAAAATAAAGAATATATGTTGCAAGCTTCTTCTTTTCTTTGCAAAGATTTATGTGCTATAGTTCTTTAAAAACTAAATCAAAAGGTTGTCTCTCAAATAATAAAGAAAGTCTTTTTCTTTCTTTTTTTTTGTCCTAATAATGTATTTTTGTAAGGGTGGTGTGTCACTGTTATAGCATTGGTATGAGAATGAAGCAATGGTCCAAGCCGAAGGAAACTTGCTGTTGTTGTGGCAACTGGCAATGGCATCTCCAAACTGGTCAAAAGCTATAGGGTTAATTGTGGTGGTTGCTTTTAGCCTTTAGCCTTTCAATCGGTCGTGTTGTTGCATTGTCATTGGCACTTTGCTTGTCAACTTGGTAATGTCTTTCCCCCCACTTCTTGTTTTGCTAATAATTCACGACATCCCAATTTCATATCACAAAATTCTAATACGTATTTTTTTGTGAGATAAAATTATCAATTTTTTAAATTAATATAAATAATATATGTTGGATATTAATTCAATTTTCTTGCAATATTGTGTTTCAAATTCCTTTATAGGCACTTTTGGCTAAACTTTGCCTACTATTTGGGACTTAATGTTTGCAAGGATATATAGCTGTGTCTTTTTAACGGTTTATCTCGCTCGCAGACCCCACGATATAATATTGACAAGAACTTTTGTCGTTTTTAAGTTCAACAAAAGCATGGTATAGATATAAATAAAAGTGTTCAAACAGTCAATTGAATTAAATTAATATTAATTAAATTAATTAAATTTTTAATTTTTAATTATTAACCGAACTGAAATTTTTTAAAAAAATTAACCGAGCCGAAATATTTCCATTAATTCGGTCGTTAATCTAATTAATCGAAATTTATATATTATATTTTGTTAAAATAAGTATAAAGCATATTAAAAAATAAATTCATAATGTTCATTTGACCAAATTAACCGAATTAGTAATAGCCTAATACATATAATATTTAATATTATTTATTAAGTTCGGTTAATTAATCGATGTCGAACCAATTAACCATTAATCAAAATTTCAAAAAACCTTTAACCGACCTTCGACCGAACTAGATCGGTTAATTGACCGATTAACCGAATTAGATCGATTCAGTTTTAATCGAAGTTTGAACACCTCTAGATATGGAAGTATATCATATTCTAACAAGAGATAAGCAAATTTTGATTTGACTTGAAAATTTTGAAAAAAAAATTAAATTTCAAACTAATCGAATCGAATTATTTTATTTATTCAGTTTTTTCGAGTAAACTCGAATAAGGAATGAAAGTCTTGAGTTCGAGTTTACAATTTGAAAACTCAAATAACATATTGGTATAAATACATATTTGGTCCCTGACAATTTTGAAAATGAGCAAATTGATCTCTCTCTCAACAAAAATTACAAAAAAAATTAAAATAAATTTTAAAATTCAAAATATTTACAAAATTATATTTTTAAAATATATAAAAATTAAAAAAATCTAAAGAATATATAATTTAAAAAATAATTATTTTGGGACTTAAATAAGTAAATTAATGATTCAAGTTTATTATCTTAAAATATCTTTTTTCTTCTTATTTTGCTTTGAAAGAGTTTTAAAAAATATATGGTTTCAAATTTATGTGTTCTAAAATGAAATTAGTTATACTTGTAACAAGATTTTAATTTGACATATTTAAGTTTTAAAATTTAACTCGAACAATTGCATTTGATTCATCTCGACTCAATTTCATTTTACTTGATTCGATTCAAAAAATTTAAATCGAATTAGGATGATATAATGAGACTTATCAACTCAATTAACTTGAAATCTTTTTAATCTATTCGATCGAATGTTCACTTCTAATTGTAACATGCAATTAATATTTTACAAGTCCCGAATATAGCTTAATCATTATCCTTTAAAAATAGGTAAAATGATCATTTTGTAATAGTTGAAAAAAAGTTATTAATTTATAAAATAAACTTCAGTAAAAGATATGACATTAATTTAAAATACGATATAAAATTTTTAAATAATGGGACATATTTATCAATCCTATTATAACTTAACTTGAATCCTTACCTTTAACTAATGAATAAGGAATAAACATACCATATCATATTTTAAATTATCATATTTTAAATTAATGTTGTATCATTTAATTAAAATCCACCCATAAATTTTAAATTCATATGATTACGTGAGTTATTACATGAATTGTTGTTGTGAATATTGAAATTTGTTTTAATATTCAGGGAGATTTTGTTTATTTTAAAATATAAAATTTAAAATGCACTTTACCCTATAATATATATATATCTAGCTTTAGGCTGAAAATTTCCCTAGGGAGTTGACCAACAAATTTGAACAAACTTTGTTTACTCTATAACCAAGGCTTACCATGAAGAATAATTTTTTTAGAAATAAATGTAGTGTTGCTTTAAATATTTGACAAGTTCATACTAAAATATTTATGGACCGTCCCTTTCTCTCTTTCTTTCATGTCATTATTAGTTGGCCTTGGGACTTACAATTCTCAAAGACCTAAGCTTTAGAATAATGGAATCTCTATAAAAAAAAAAAAAAACACTAATTTTACTTAACCCTAAGCACTATTAAAATGCAAAAATGATTTATATTGATTGGGTTGATTTTACTATGCTGCCTAATAAACAATTTTTTTATTATACCATAAATTTCATTAAATTTAGTTTGATTTTCTGACACTTAAATAGTTTTTATTTTTCTATGCGTACTCTTTATTTTAATGACATTGAAAATGAATTAATTCTACACATGTACTTCTTTCGAAATACATTGAATTAGAAACAATAAACAAAAATCTAAAAGGCTACAAACCAAAGGGGGAAAATGAAAAATTAGAGGGAGAAAAACAAAACCCCTACCCATCTAAAACAAAAGATTCCTTACAAACAATGTTCTCCATAAGGCAACTCAATGAACTTGGCAAATGGGATGCTGCCACGTCTACTCGTTGTGCCATTTTGTAGATGCATAGTTGGCAAAATTGAATTACATTGATGGGTTTAATAAGTTAAGTATTTGATCGAATCGAGTTAAAAAAATTTAATATATATATATATATAATTTTTTTTAAAATATAACATTTTTAATATTTGTAATCATTTTATGAAAAAAATATTTAATTGTGATTTTAATCTTTCCACCTTAGTAAAATTTAAAATTTAATTTTTCTATTTTAAAACACCTTCAGTATTACCATTAATCAAACTAAAGAGGACTAAAATTAAACAAAATAAAAATGATAGTTGGGCATGGCTCTCCTTTTGGAAAAAAAAAAAAGCCATCCAAAGCAACATGGGATGGGAGTTGGGGATTCGAGATCTCTTAAACAGAGCTTTACAATTCTTTAACCTGAATCAAAGGAGTACTGTATCTTTCCATCATTACTCTTCCACTCCTTAATTATAAAACTACTGCTTCCTTCCTTCCTCTTAACCTTTAATCGATTAAAGCAAAGCACGTTTCACACTTTACGTTATCCCAATATCCTTTTTTATATTATATCATCCATTCCATGTTTCTACCCCAACATTCAACAATGTTTGGTTAGGCTTTACATTTTCTTTTAGTAATTTCATCTCTGAATGTAGTTTTAAAATAATCCTAAATTTAATGAAGCTTAGATGGCACAGCTCATTGGTTTGACTTGGGTTAAAAGAATGCTCTGCCTTTCCAACATAAACTAAACCTATTCTGCTTAGCAGACATTTAATCTATGATTTTGAGATTCAATATTTAATAAATTTGGACATAATACAAACTTTTAATAGATATGAAAAATATTGCAATAAATATGACATAATAAATAAGTACAGAGGTCAAGAACTTTTTGTTGTGGGTAAAATAAAATAATTTTTTGGCTGTTAAAATAGTTTAAATTAAAATTTTAATTCTATAGTGATTTATTTGAACCTTCAAGTTTTTTTTTAAAAAAATCATTTTAGTTTTTATTTAATTTTTGTCACATTTAGTTTTTGAATTTGTATTGTCAATTAAATCACCCTAAAATGGATGAAAAATTTAATATTTATTAACTTTGTTGACGTGGCATCCACGTGATGATTTACATGTATGCCACATTAGTAATTAATTATTATTTTTAATTAAAGATAATATTTATACTTTTTAAATAATTTTAATTTTTAAAATGATTTTATACTTTTTATTTTTTAAATTTAAAAGTTAATTAATTGTTAATGTGGCATCCACATGACTATCCACATATATATCACATTAGCAAAATTAACAAACATTACATTTTCCTTTCATTTTGGGGTGATTTAATAAGTTACATAAGTTTAAAAGTTAAAAGAAGCGAAAATTAAATGAAGAACTAAAATTATAATTTTTTTGTAAAATTAAAGGGCCAAATAAATGAATATGCTATTATGAATTTTTGAAAAGGGCTAAAATTGATATTTCATATTAAAATGAATTATCTAAGTTCAAGAGAGATTAAAAATGCAGTTAAATAATTTAATGAAGAGTTCAAACTTGTGCTTAGCTTCACCCCTAATAATGAATTTTATTATACACATTATATTTTTATCTGTTGATTTAAAAATACAAAATATTTATGTATTTAATGAATCTAACATTGTTCTTGGTTGAATGGTAGAGAAGTAGATGAATGTCAGTTAGAATCTGAAAAAAGGAAAAGAAAAAGGAAATGATAAAATCTTCCATTCAAGTTTTTGATGAATTTCATGCAAGCAATATCATTGCATAACACGATGAGATGTTGTTGAGTGAATAGTTTTCACACTTTTTTTTTTATAGTACCTTTTGGCTCACTTTCTTTCATTTTTCCCTTCTCAAAAAACCCCTAATTTTCATAAGATTAATTCACCTTTTTTTTTCTCATTAGAAAGATGCCCACTCTAAAATGTTAGCAACTTTGTACCTTTATTCTTCAATCTTTTTCAGTCTTTCAATTATTACCAAAGCTACTCCAAGGCATATGGGACCCTTTGTTGTTTGGTTGAAGATTTAATAGTGATATATATAAAAATTAAATTTTCAAAAAAGAAGAAGAGGTACAACAGGCTATTTTATTCAACTTGTTGTCTACCCCAATAACACATTTGTTCCTCTAAAATGATCTTTGAAAGGTTGTGATATTGGAAATGTTCCTTATCTATGGACCTTTATATCTGCATATGCACCCCATTCATTTGTGAAAAATGAGTCATTTTGATTGGAAAATGTCATTTCGCATTTTTGTCGAAATTGCCACACTCGCTTTTAACAAAAGTTTGGTTCGAAAAGAAATAACGAAAATGAATCCAATTATTAAGCATTTAGAATAACTTTTTCTTAATGTCATCCAGTCTTTCATGTTAATTTCTCTCCTACATATATTTTATTGGTTGACATAAAAGAAAAGTGAATGGCTTAGAAATCTAAAATTTATATTCAAAAGTTGCATTAATGATATCCATGAATTAGAATGAAAGAGGTGATGGTGATGGAGTTGAGATGTTGTCCGGTTTTACTTTTCAAACCCAATAAATTAATGACGGTGATGGAGGGCACTCGGCAGATCACAGTTTTCTCTACTGTTTTCAATATAAAATTATAAGGGCTAATTGCAACAATTGTCTCTAAAATGTTTAAATTGATTCATGTTACCACAGCTCAATAAATAGTCCACAAAGCCCAAGACTAAGAGGCGTAAAAGGCCTAAACTCAAGAGCTAGCTATTGTATTGCTAAACTTGATGTTTTAAGATATGCAATACAAACCAATAAATGTTTGAATAACACAAAGGATGGAATAGCAACTACATGGTCCTTGAAGATAAATTGGTTAGATAAAGACACTCTAACCAACAAATATAAGAAGGATAAGGACATCTCAGCCAAATAGAATGACGTTATGCACTTCCATAAAGGAAAACACCTCATAAGTTCCAAAAGGAATGAAGAGGAGGCTCTAATATAAAGAGGAAGGTATGTTTAAAATGGATGATCTGTAATATCTCGTTTTTCAATGGTATTGAAAACAATAGTTTCGGGACCATAATTTTGATATGTGAGATCGTGTTTTATTATTTAATTAACATTTATAAAGTTGATCTAGAGTCGTATTAAATTTTGGTGAAGAAATTTTAATGTTTGATTGTTTAACTATCCAAAAAGGATTTGTAACACCCCTAACCCATAACCATCGCCGGAATAGGGTTAAGAGGCGTTACCTGACATACTGGAACTTTTACGGTCATTTCACAAATATAACATACACCATCATCATATCATATCAAATCATTAACAAAGAGTCCCTTTAAAAGGTCTACGAGACCCTAAAC
The DNA here is from genome assembly GCA_025506655.1 of Gossypium rotundifolium. NCBI lineage: Eukaryota > Viridiplantae > Streptophyta > Magnoliopsida > Malvales > Malvaceae > Gossypium > Gossypium rotundifolium. The sequence goes on along the minus strand of CP106734.1, from coordinate 114,118,626 downwards.
ATGCATTGGAAAAGGGTCGGGACTAAACCAAGCACATACAAAATTCTTCCGAAAACTTAGCATTTTCAAAGTTATAGAGGTCACACACCCGTGTGCGTAGGCCGTGTGCCTCACACGGCATCAGACACACTCGTGTGTCCAAGCCGTGGCAAAACAAGGCATACATACTGACTTGTTCACACGGCCGAAGACACGTCCGTGTGCTTGACCCGTTGGCAAGACTGACTTAATTCACGCGGCCTATCACACTTCCGTGTGTAACACCCCTTACCTGTATCCGTCGCCGGAATAGGGTACGAGGTATTATCGGACTTAATCACATAAAATCGATCATTTTTGAGTCACAAATTTCCATTCAAATTTAAAACTTTTCATTCATAATCATATTGTCCCTATTACGGGCCTACGAGGCCCAAAACATGTTTTGGAAGCGGTTCGGGACTAAATCGAGAACTTTGAAAATTTTCACAACACTTAGAAAATTTTTCTTCAAAATAGGGTCACACTCAATATGCACCCTCAACAACTCTTATACATGCATAATTATATCTAATTATCATACCATACCATTAAGCCAAACTTAGCCATTCGACATCAAGACTTCTAGCACATTCAACCATTAGGTATTTAGGCTAGAACCCATAACTCATCATGTATCATGCAAACATAGCTCACATCACAAGACATTGGCATATAAATAATATATATATAGGCTTACAATTAATTAGCCAATATAAGCCAATTAGCATGACTACATACTACAATAACCTTTAACCATTACAAGCCAATACATTTGGCCGAAACATAATAACACATACACAAAATGACAAAGTCCCTATACATGCCATAGACTTAAATTACTTGAAGGCATTGATACCAGTCAAAATATTGATAGTGTGATAGAATCTTCGACGATCTCCAACCCGAGCTAGCCTTTGTGACACTATAGGAAAAAGGAAAGGAAGGGGGGTAAGCATTATGGCTTAGTAAGTAGGTATATAAATAATAAGTGATTTATTAACAGGCTTTTATAAATCTTCACAATATGTTCTCAAGATAATACAATCATAATTGCACATAGTTCCACTATTTATTCATGTTCATATCAAGTTGTCTACTCGAGTCACAGTCACTAAATTATTTATATATCAAGCTACAGAACTCCAAATTAATATCCGCTAATTTTCCCTGAAACTAAACTCACATATATTCTTACCATAACATTTTCAGAATTTTTGGTTTAGCCAATAAGTACAGTTTATTCTTTAAAGTCTGCCCTGTTCTGCTGTCTGATAGATTCGACTCTTCTTCACTAAAAATTAATTATCTCCTCATAATGGATTTGGATGATGTTCTCGTTTGTTTATTTTGAAAATAGACTCATTAAGGGTTTTAGGAATGTAAATTATAACCCATAATTATTTTGGTACAATTTTTAATGATTTTCCCAAGTCAGAACAAGGGATTCCGAAATCATTCTAACTCTGCCTCACAAAAATTCAAATATCTCAGAATATGAAATTATTTTTCTTACATCGTTTCTTTTATGTGAAAAAAGACTAGATAGTATTTAATTTTATATCTTATTCAACCTCTAATTCGATTTTCATAATTTTTATTGATTTTTCAAAATTACACAACTGCTGCTGTCCAAAACTGTTTTGTTGCTAAATTTACTTTTTCATAATTTTACTTAGTCCATTTCATCTTACCGAAGGTTCGATCAAATATCGAGCACACTGTTCATAAATTTTCACACTTATACTTGCACTTATTCATCACATAGTCATACTCAATTACACTTAGTCGTTCATGATCACATGTATCTTCATTTAGTCAATTTCCCGTTGAACTCATCGGAATAATAGCAGATACACGGTGGCCTGCACATAGTACCACCCTTGTAGCCAAAGCTATCTGGTGCACATAGTAGCCTGCACTTATTCCTACACATGTGACCAAAACCATCACTTACACATAGTGGCCTGCACTTAGTACCACACATGTGATCGAAGCTATTGGGTATGCATAGTAGCCCGCACTTAGTACTACACACGCGACCTATCTGTTTGGTACACGTAATAGCCTGCACTTAGTACTACACACGTGACCTAAAACCATCTCGACTGCACTTAGTACTACACACGTAATAGCCTGCACTTAGTACTACATACGCGACCTATCCGTCTGGTACACGTAATAGCTTGATTAAGTGGCTTCAAAACGACGTCGCATAAAGCAACCCCGATCCGACCCGACTTGAAAACCCGGAGGATCCGCATATTTTGTTTAAAAGGAGCATTTATTGCATTAGACCTTCCCTGTTTTGCGATGATTCGATCGAGTCCTTTTGGCTGTGTCTTTTGTTTGTTGTTATTTTTACCTTAAATTTTAAAGTGCATTTCAATTTAGCCCTTATTCGTACGTTGCGTTTTGATTATCGGAATAATTGCTATTTTGGCCCCTGTTATTTGCGTATGCATTTCATTTGAGTCCTCTGATTCTCTTTTATTTTCGATTTTTTGCCCCATATTCCGGCTAGCATTATAATTTAGTCCTTTTTATATTCAATTTTCTTTAATTAATTTGCTATTTTGCCATTACTTAAACATTATTATTATTATTGTTAATATTATTATTGTTGTTTTATTATATTCTAACTATTGTGTATAGTATCTTATTTATTTATTAACTTAGAAGTTTCTATTGTTGTTATTAAAAGTATTTTTATGTATATTAATTTCATATTATTTTATATATGTATTCTCTTTTAAATCTATGAACATACATATTTTATTCAAAATATATATCTAAACATATGATTGCCATTTTAAAAATCTTATTTTAAATTATATTTATTCCAAGCACTTTCACATTTTCATATATTATTATTTTTATACATATATTATTTCTATTAAACTTTTCACATGTTTAAATTTCAAATTGTACATACATTAAACTCGTTTAAGTAGTATTATGTGTGTTTTAATTCTCGTTTTATATTTATTTGTTATTTACGATTCAGTAGTGTAGCATTTCGCTTGTAAATAATTACTTCACGTTGTATGTTATTATTCGATCGCATTTCATTCGCTTAAAAATATCATTCGAACTTTAAAATCATTTTTACTTAAAATTTTTAAAATAAAGGGATATTCGTGCGTTTGGAAATTCGAAGAAATCGTGCCCAATCGTGCTGGGTGTGATTTCTTGTTTGACCAAAGAAGTGAATATCCTTTCAAATTTTGTCCATATTTCCCAAAACAAGCAAATATCCGTGCGCTTGGAAATTCGAAGAAATCATGCCCAATCGTGCTGGGAGTGATTTTTGTTTGACCAAATAAACGAATATCCTTTCAAATTTGGTCCATATTTTCAAAATAAGGTAATATTTGTGCGTTTAGAAATCCAAAGAAATCATGCCCAATCGTGCTGGGTGTAGTTTTTTGTTTGTCCAAATAACCAAATACCCTTTCAAAATTTCATCACATGTGCTTGAAGAATTTTGGGGATGATCTTGAATTCGAGGACTCAGATTATCATGTTCAATCGTGCTGGATGTGATACTCTATTCCTTCGAAATAAGGGAATCTCAATATTCAATCAAGTTATTAATAATAATAAAAAAGAACAGAATTTCAAAATCATTTCAAAGTTTTCGACATTAGGACAACGTTAATCAATTTGGTACCAACTTTGGGCGTTGCAAGGGTGCTAACCCTTCCTTTCACGTAACCGACTCCCGAACCCGTTTTCTCAAACTTTGCAGACCAAAATATTTTTATAGGTGTCCTGATCACACCTAAATAAAAAGGATCAATGGCGACTCCATATTTTTAAAGTCGATCCCCATTTTTCAAAACTCGATAAAAAAATGGTTTCGACAGCTTGATGACTCCACTAGGGAACGGTTGAGAGTTAGGCCATAAATTGTTTGATTTTTGTCCTTTTGGTTGAGAGCTTGAAAACTTGTTTTGAAAAATCATGTTTCTTTTAAAGCATTTGTTTGTGCTATAACTGCAAAAATGTCGAGTATACTGGCATTGCATTGCATAACCGTTTTGATTACACCTGTAAGTGGGAGTGAGAAACTATGCCTTCGTGAGGTTTTCACCTCCGCATGGGCTAGTGGACTGCTTCCGGGATACATCTGTACCTATGAGTTTCGTGAGATTTTCATCTCAGCATGGCCATAGGGAAATGTATTCCCCTGAACTGAACTCGATCCATATGAGCCTAAAATGGGTGAGGATTGAGGAATTTGCTGGTTCAGGTACCCTCTCTTTAGAACCAAGCTACATATCGCAGCCCTGGGCGCCTACCCTAGATAGAGCCACGCCAAACCCTAGTGGTCACCTAGTTAGGTGTTCTATGATTGTTTATTTCTCTTGCTCTAATATGTTTTCCTTTTGTTTTGATTGCATTGCATTGCATTCATTCCTTGCATTTCCATTGCATTACATCATATGCATTAGATTTCATGAGAAGACCCTGATCGGTTGAAATTATTTTAGCATTAAACTGGACAACGAAAAACCAAACATCTCTACGATACCCGAACTATGACGAAAGATATGGATCAGAGAACAGAGAAGCTTGAACAACTCCAAAGGGAGATGCAGGAAAAACTTTAGCTACAAATGTAGAAGCAACTAGCTAAGATCCAACAGGATATGATGGATCGAATGATGGAATCACAAAAGAGTATGATGACTCAATTAACTCAACTACTGGCAGGAGGAGTAGACAAAGGGAAAACCTCCATAGTTAACACTGTTGAAGATAGTGAAGAGCGACTATATTCCCCGGGTTTTACCCTGACACATCCTGAAGTGCATCCACGAAAGACATCCGTCATAATTAAACCTCAACAATTTTAAGAAGGTGTCTCGATACCACCAAAATTCCAAGCTGGATCAGGTTCTAACTTAGTAGACCATCCGATTAATGTTGTTGTTCCTGACCTTGATAAGGCAACAGAGAGAGAAAGGGTAATGGCTAAATTGCTAAAACAGTTAGAGGAAGCGATGCAAATGGTTGGAAGACAAATTTAGAGCCCTGGAAAGCGTTGATAGGCAATTGGAATTGACGCTAAAGATCTGAGTTTGGTGCCAGATCTAATGCTTCCTTACAAATTCAAGGTGCCAAAATTCAAAAAATACTATGGGACTACTTGCCTAGAGGCTCAAATAACTATGTTTTGCCAGAGAATGACTGGGCACATTAATAATGACCCACTGCTAATTCATTGCTTCCAAGATAGTCTGGTGGGAGCAGCATCTAAATGGTACAATCAACTGAGCTGTACCGAAATTGGTTCTTGGAGTGATTTAGCACAGGCATTTATGAAGCAGTACGGTCACGTAACAGATATGACCCTAATAGAATTACCCTACAAAATATGGAGAAGAAGCCAAGCGAGAGTTTTCAGCAATATGCACAAAGATGGAAAGAGGTCGACATACAAGTTCAGCTACCTCTTCTAGAGAAAGAAACCACTATGCTCTTCATCAACACCTTGAAAGCCCCATTTATCAACCATATGTTGGGGAGTGCCACGAAGATTTTCTCGGACATAGTAATGACCATAGAAATGATCAAAAACGCTGTGAAAAGCAGAAAAATAGATGCAGGGAAAAGTGCCAGAAGGTCAGTCCTAAGAAAGAAAGAAGCGAGGTAAATAATGTGGGAGCGTACAGTAAGGATTATTCAAAGCAAGTTACTGTGGGATCACCAAGGATGGCAACTACAAACCTTCAGACTCATTCAAAGAATGAATCTAGGCAAAGGACAAATACAAAAAGTTTCAGTTCACTCCTATTCCAATAACATACCTAGAGCTATATCAGAAATTGTTTGATGAGCACATAGTGTCTCCTTTCTACTTGGCACCATTGCAGCCCCCGTACCCCAAATGGTACAATGAAAATGTCGAATGTGACTATCAAGCGGGAGTTTCGGGACATTTAATAGAAAATTGCATTGCTTTTAAGAAAGTCGTAGAAAGACTTATTAAGCTGGGCGTTATGAAAGTGGCTGATATGTTTAATGCTGATAATCTGCTACCAAATCACACTGATGTTGAAGTAAATGTGATAGAGGACAAGGACATTGAAGAAATGCTGAAAAATATACATGCCATACATGAAGAAATCACTGAAAAAGGAACTTTGTCGGATATCTGCCCTTACGAACCTGGGAGTGTTCTGAATAATTGGACTACTAAAGAAATTCCTATAGACTTTAGAGCTTATTCAGAGTAATGTTCCGAACACACTTGTTGCTTTTAGCCTAGAAGCAATAAGCATCCCTTTGTGAAATAGGCTTATGTCTAAATTTCATTATGAAATACATACTTGAAATCATTTTGAATAAAATATTCTCATTCTTTTGGACTTTTGTTTTGAATCATTCTCTCATTTCATTCATAAGCATATCGTGCAAATAATTATTCTCGAATTCATTCGTTCTTTGTATATTCTTTTGTGCCTACGACCGGCCCCCATATATCAATGACATGAGCAACATTGTTACTAACTCCCTTTTCTGACTAAGATATGGGTCTAAGGGATCTCAGGACTTTGAAGATGATAGAAATTGTGACATATCTTCTAATTTGTTAATAATGGATGAAAAACAGATCCTTCGTCGCGAGCCAAAAAAAAAGATGAAGATCAAAGCCTAGCTCAATGCAGAAATAAGATTTCCTATATGTGGGGCATGGATATTATCAAGCCAGTCTCATCAAAAGCTTCTGGCCAATGTCGATTCATTTTCCTGGATGTTGGTTACTTTACTAAGATGGTAAAAGTCACTTCATATGCCAATCTTATAAATTCGATAGTCATCAGAACAAAAAAGAAATAAAGAAAGAAATAATATTGACAAAAAAAATGTCAAAAATATCATATTTAACCACACAACGTCAAAAGTTTGCGGTCTATTCAAGTATCAGATGCCACATCACAGAAAAGGCAGCCAAAAAGAAAAATAAAAGATCAAAAAAAGAGACCGAGACTTGTAAAGATTGGCATACAGAAGTTTCAATTTACCCTCTACGCTTATCAAACATTGGCCAGGACGGTCACCGGGGCAACACATTTCTCATTGGTTTTTCCCATTGAAGTCAAATTTCCTTTTTCTGAGTATTATCAGAACTGAAGTTGGATGAGTGGAATAGATCCAATCTCGATATGATCAGTTGAATTTGAAGAGAAAATTATAAAAGCTATCTATCACGGTCAGATGATGAGAGCTCGAAAAAAATGATTCGTCCTAGAAAATTTCATGATGGGGCTTTGAAGAAGGTTCTTTCCCACGCAAAAGGGACTTCAGAAGAAAGAGGATGCCAAACCGGGAAGGACATTAGGCAGCAAAGAAGGCCTGTTCCAGGGAAGCATGGATATTGTCTGAGATAGATGACAAGGACCTACCCAATCTGAAGAATTCAGATTCAATAAAAAGAATTCAAAAGAAGAAGAAGAAGAAGAAGAAGAAGAAGAAGAAGAAGAAGAAGAAGAAGAATAAGAAAAAAAAAAAAAGAAATTTTCAGCAAAAAAAAGAAGAAATAAAATGAGATGCCAAGGAGAAAACCCGTAAAGGGCGCTTTGAGACCAAAGTGGATTTGAGTTGAAAACCCGAAAAGGCGGCTCAAATTTTAATCAAAGGGCATACAGCAATCTTGCTATGCCTGAATTAACAATGAGGAAGTATGCTACATCTTGGGGCATCAACGAAGTACTTCGGATCCCTAAACACATATTGAGCTTAAAATGGCCCTCAAGAAGTTTGAACAGAGAAGCTCAGGCTGCGATACTTGGGGCACCTAGTTTCCACTTTATCCATTTTAAATTTGTTATTTGTGATTATATTATTCTTTTCAAAATATGTTCACAATAAATTTGCTTCTTGATTGCGATTGCTATCTTTGCTTAGCTTATTTGTTTCGAGCTATGCTCCTAATTAATCTCTTTCTTGTCCATGGTTATGATCTTTTTCAAGCACTTAGCGTTGAAATAACGATTAGTGGACTAATAATATTTTCATAAAATGAGTTTCGCATATTACTCTAGAAATTTTTGAATAATACAAAAGTTCGAAATAGGACTATTGTTTAAAACTCACCAAGCTTAAGGAAGAGTCTAAATTGAGGCTATCTCTTTGGATTTTCTGTTAAAAATAGTTGGTGATACAATCTCGAGGAAAGTGGGCAATGTTAACCCAGGTGTAAAAGGGGAATCATTCGCAAGAAAAAAGATATTTTGCACCCATGCAAGTATCATGCATACACATTTGGCTAGGTCACCTAGAGAGCGATCAGTTGATTGAACAAGTTACTATCCTATACCCTCGAGTTGTAGTAGTATGGATGAAAAATATTACAAGTCTTGTACCCTTGAATAGTAATGGGATGGATGGAAGAAGAAACAAATCCTATATTTTGGAGTTACAGTAGATTCGATTCAGATCTTATACCCCTAAGTCATAATGAGAGAAGCCCTGAAGTTACAGTGGAGCAAGTTTCCTGAGCAAGATATATGTTTTCTCAGGTTTTCTGTCATGAATACCAGTTGAACAAGAGGACAGCACATTACCCTGATAAACAATGAACGATGACACCTTAAGCTTTTTTTTTTAAAAAAAAGGGATCATTCTCAAGAAATTTTGCATTCATGCAAAACATATTTAGTTAGGAGCATTAGATTCATTCCTATCATTGCATCCTAATCATTGTAAAAAATCATTCTTATGACATTCTGCATTCATACAAATGTCATCCATAAGACATATTTAGTTAGGGGCATTTGATTCATTCCAATCATTGCATCCTAATCATTCTCATAACATTTGACATTCATACAAATGTCATATATAATATATTTAGTTAGGAGCATTAGATTCATTTTGATCATTGTATCCTAACCATTTTGCATTAGCATAAACACAAAACTGATTTTACAGGATAGGTCCCCTAGAGGACATTGTCGTAACATCACCTGAAGATTTTGCCTTCTTGAGTGAAGCGGATCAAAGATAGCAGATCCGACAATCCTAAAGTTGCAGGAGCAGATCGAAGACATTAGATCTTGTCTCCCTGAGTTTGCTGTGGAGCAGATTAAATATAGCAGATCTGACAATCCTGAAGTTGTAGGAGCAGATCGAAGCCATACAAGTCCTTATTTCCTTGAAGTTTCAGTAGAGAAGATTAAAATTTTGAATCTCTTCTCCCTGAGCTTCTCTCTCTCAAAGTTCCAGTAGAGTAGGTTGAGGCTACAAATCCCTCCTCCTTAAGTTTACAATAAGGTTCAATCTGTATTTCTTTGAAGTTTCAGCAGAGAAGATTAAAATTTTGAATTTCTTCTCCCTAAGCTTCTCTCTCCTCAAAGTTCCAGTGAAGTAGGTTGAGGCTACAAATCCCTCCTCCTTGAGTTTACAATGAGGATTAGTCTGTATTTATTTGAAGTTTTAGCAGATAGGATTGAAATTTTGAATCTCTTCTCGCTGAGCTTCTCTCTCCTCAAAGTTCCAGTGGAGTAGGTTGAGGCTACAAATCCCTCCTCACTGAGTTTACAATGAGGATCAGTCTGTATTTCTTTGAAGTTTCAGCAAAGAAGATTGAAATTTCGAATCTTTTCTCCCTAGCTTCTCTCTCCTCAAAGTTCTAGTGGAGTAGGTTGAGGCTACAAATCCTTCCTCCCTGAGTTTACAATGAGGATCAGTCTGTATTTCTTTGAAGTTTCAGCAGAGAAGATTGAAATTTTGAATCTCTTCTCCCTGAGCTTCTCTCTCCTCGATGTTCCAGTAGAGTAGGTTAAGGCTACAAATCCCTCCTCCTTGAGTTTACATTGAGGATCAGTTTTTATTGAGATCAAAGATAATAGTTTTGGCATTCCTGAAGTTGCAGGAAGTAGATCAAAGACAGCAGATCTTGACTCCCTGAGTTTGCAGTTGAGCAGATCGAAGATAACAGATTTGGCATTCCTAAAGTTGTAGGAAGAAGATTGAAGACAACAGATCTTGACTCTCTGAGTTTGCAGTGGAGCAGATCGAAGATAACAGATTTGGCATTCCTGAAGTTGAAGGAAGCAGATCGAAGACGCTAGATCTTGTCTCCCTGAGTTTGTAATAGAGCAGATCGAAGATAGCAGATCTGGAAATCCTGAAGTTGCAGGAGCAGATCAAAAACATCAGATCTTGTTTCCCTGAGTTTGCAGTGGAGAAAATTGAAACTACAAGTCTACTTTCCTTGATTGGATCCAAGCGCCAGTTCCTGGGCCCCTGAGGATGCAGTGGGATGGAACAAGGTACTCGAAGAAGAAAAGCATCGAAAGAGGCACGACCGAAAAAAATTAGCCCTTTTTGAAGTCTTTGATCTATTCTCGTTACACGACAATGAGCAAAGAGGGCAACAGAAACCCAATTTTGCCCTACCCATTCGTAAACCAAAATATAAAAATAAAAAATAAATGATAAAATTAAATACCCATTAAAAAGTCCTTCTGGACCCAAAATACATAACCCATTCATAGAAACCCCAACCCAATTAAATCATAGCCCAAAAGCACCCAAAACAAATTTCAATACCATTAAAATGCTCTCCTAGTCCACAATAAAAAAACAAACAGGAAACCCTAGGGTTTCCCCTTTTGCGCCGCAACTCAGCCTAGCGCTTGGACTCCCTTACATATGCCTCCACGTGCACCGTTTCAGTAGCCTCACGCACCTCCGTACCGCCAGCGAGGTTCCGTGCGCCACGTCTGCTTTTCATACCTACGAAAAAGACAAACAAATGACAGAAACAGTAGCAATATGTTTTCCATTGTATTTTATTTCTATTTTCTATTTTTCGATTTCGGCTATAAGATACCAAAACAAACGATTGTAAATGGAGGGGATCCCCATTTTTGTACACACAAAACACACAAAAAATTATAAGAAATACAAAAAAATCAGAAATCGAAAATCGAGGTGATTTCATTTATCATGAATCTTTTTCATTTTCATTTTTCCTTTCTTTTAAATCTTAGTGTCTACTGTGTTTATGCAAAAATAAAAAGGGAAAAGAGATTTTACCATTTGGATCTCCGTCTTCTCCGTCACGATCAGAGTTAGATGGGGTTTGATTTGAGAGCAAGGCGAACTAGCGCATATGGAAATGGATTTGACCTTCATGCATCACTCTCACCGAATTCCAGTGGCATTTCAGTGGTAGCTTGGAAAGGTTTATTTGCGGCTGAGAAAAGAACAAACAAAAAAGGGGCTAGGGTTTGGTTTAGATATAAAAAAGGATTAAGCTGTTCTGTGTTTTTAACGTTTTATTTACTGTTTTAAATCATCAAACGACGTCGTTTGAAGCTTGATTAAGTAGTTTCAAAACAACGTCGCATAAAGCAGCCCTGGTCCAACCCGACCTGAAAACCCGGAGGATCCGCGTATTTTGTTTAAAAGGAGTATTTACTGCATTAGTCCTTCCCTGTTTTGCGATGATTCGATCAAGTCCTTTTGGCTTTGTCTTTTGTTTATTGCTATTTTTACCTTAAATTTTAAAGTGCATTTCAATTCAGCCCTCATTTATACGTTGCGTTTTGATTATTGAAATAATTACTATTTCGGCCCTTGTTATTTGCACATGCATTTCATTTGAGTCCTCTAATTCTCTTTTATTTTCGATTTTTTGCCCCATATTCCTACTTGCATTTTAATTTAGACTTTTTTATATTCTATTTTCTTTAATTAATTTGCTATTTTGCCGTTACTTAAACATTTTTATCATTATTGTTAATATTATTATTATTGTTTTATTATATTCTAACTATTATGTATAATATTTTATTTATTTATTAACTTACAAGTTTCTATTGTTGTTATTAAAATTATTTTTATTTATATTAATTTCATATTATTTTATATATGTATTCTCTTTAAATATATGAAAACACATATTTTATTCTAAATATATATCTAAACATATGATTGCCATTTTAAAATCTTATTTTAAATTATATTTATTCCAAGCACTTTCACATTTTCATATATTATTATTTTATACATATATTATTACTATTAAACTTTTCACATGTTTAAATTTCAAATTGTACATACATTAAACTCGTTTAAGTAGTATTATGTGTGTTTTAATTCTCGTTTTATATTTATTTGTTATTTACGATTCAGTAGTGCAACATATCGCTTGTAAATAATTACTTCACATTGTATGTTATTATTCGATCGCATTTCATTCGCTTAAAAACATCATTCGAACTTTAAAATCATTTTTACTTAAAATTTTTAAAATAAAGGGATATTCGTGCATTTGGAAATTTGAAGAAATCGTGCCCAATCGTGCTGGGTGTGATTTCTTGTTTGACCAAATAAGTGAATACCCTTTCAAATTTTGCCCATATTTCCCAAAACAAGGTAATATTCGTGCATTTGGAAATTCGAAGAAATCGTGCCCAATCGTGCTGGGTGTGATTTTTTGTTTGACCAAATAAACGAATATCCTTTCAAATTTGGTCCATATTTTCAAAATAAGGTTATATTTGTGCGTTTGGAAATTCGAAGAAATCATGCCCAATGGTGCTGGGTGTAGTTTTTTGTTTGTCCAAATAACAAAATACCCTTTCAAAATTTCATCACATGTGCTTGAAGAATTTTGGGGATGATCTTGAATTCAAGGACTCAGATTATCATGTTCAATCGTGCTGGATGTGATACTCTATTCCTTCGAATAAGGGAATCTCAATATTCAATCAAGTTATTAATAATAATAAAAAAGAACAGAATTTTAAAATCATTTCAAAGTTTTCGACATTAGGACAACGTTAATCAATTTGGTGCCAACTTTGGGCGTTGCAAGGGTGCTAACCCTTCCTTGCATGTAACCAACTCCCGAACCCGTTTTATCAAACTTCGCGACCAAAATATTTTTATAGGTGACCTGATCACACCTAAACAAAAAGGATCAATGGCGACTTCATATTTTTAAAGTCGATCCCCATTTTTCAAAACTCGATAAAAAAATGGTTTCGACAGCTTGGCGACTCCACTGGGGAACGATTGAGAGTCAAGCCATAAATTGTTTGATTTTTGTCCTTTTAGTTGAAAACTTGAAAACTTGTTTTGAAAAATCATGTTTCTTTTAAAGCATTTGTTTGTGCTATAACTGCAAAAATGTCTAGTCTCATAATACTGGCATTGCATTGCATAACCGTTGTGGTTACACCTATAAGTGGGAGTGAAAAACTATGCCTTCGTGAGGTTTTCACCTCCGCATGGGCTAGTGGACTGCTTCCAGGATACATCTGTACCTATGTGTTTCGTGAAATTTTCATCTCCGCATGGCCATAGGGAAATGTATTCCCTTGAACCAAGCTCGATCCATATGAGCCTATAATGGGTGAGGATTGAGGAATCTGCTGGTTTAGGTACCCTCTCTTTAGAACCAAGCCATATATAGCAGCCCCAGGCGCCTACCCTAGATAGAGCCACGCCAAACCCTAGTGGTCACCCGGTTTGGTGTTCTATGTTTGTTTATTTCTCTTGCTCTAATATGTTTTCCTTTTGTTTTAATTGCATTGCATTGCATTCATTCCTTGCATTTCCATTGCTTTACATCGTATGCATTAGATTTCATGAGAAGACCCTAATCGGTTGAAATTATTTCAGCATTAACCTGGACACCGGCAAAACCAAACACCCCTACGGTACCCGAACTATGACGAAAGACATGGATCAGAGAATAGAGAAGCTTGAACAACTCCAAAGGGAGATGCAGGAAAAACTTCAGCTGCAAATGCAGGAGCAACTAGCTAAGATCCAACAGGATATAATGGATCGAATGATGGAATCACAAAAGAGAATGATGACTCAATTAACTCAACTAATGGCAGGAGGAGTAGACAAAGGGAAAACCTCCATGGTTAACACTGTTGAAGATAGTGAAGAGCGACTATATTCCCTAGATTTTACCCCGACACATCTTGAAATGCATCCACGAAAGACATCAGTCATAATTAAACCTCAACAATTTCAAGAAGGTGTCTCGATACCACCAAACTTCCAAGTTGGATCAGGTTCTAACTTAGTAGACCATCCGATTAATGCTATTGTTCCTGACCTTGATGAGGCAGCAGAGAGAGTAAGGGTAAGGGCTGAATTGCCAAAATAGTTAGAGGAGCGATGCAAATGGTTGGAAGACAAATTTAGAGCCATGGAAAGCATTGATAGGCATTTGGAATTGATGCTAAAGATCTGAGTTTGGTGCCAGATCTAATGCTTCCTCACAAATTCAAGGTGCCAGAATTCGAAAAATACTATGGGACTACTTTTCCAGAGGCTCTGTAACATCCTGAATTTGTGGGGCTTTGCATTTGATGTGCTGTGATGTGTTGTTGTGCTTAATATGCTAGTTAGAGTGTTTTAGGGGTATAGAATGGGCTCAGAGTTGGGCCAAGGCCTTAGCAATAAAAAAAATTATTATTGGGCACATTAATGGAGAGCCAGCTGGGTTAGGGCTTAAAAGATATTATTTGTATTTTATGACACAAGAATTGATGTGATAAAGAGGCAGGGAGGCGCCTCTTGGAGCACAGTAAGGTGACGCCACAAGGGAGGTAGGGATGAGGTTCGAGTCACGGCAAGCTCATTTTATTTAAATTAATTTTTGGGCGTCAGAAGGGGGTGGTGTTGGAGTCGGCTGGGATGCTTAGAAATAGGGAGTTGTGTGAGTTGGATAATGTAGCTAATAAAGGGAAGAAGAGGTGGTGTTATTTATGCCACTTATGGATGAGTGATCAGATAAGGATAAGGGAGAAAATTTAGGACTTATCAGGGAGCAAGGTGGTGGCCGAATTTCCAACTCTTTGAGGAAGGAGGCAATCGATTTTGGTTTGTGCTAGGGGGTGCCAAATTTTCTTTAGCCATAGGACTCAGTGCTTGTTGTTATTTTTGCAAATTTCGGCTTTTAGGGTTGATAGGTGCCAAAATTAGGAATAGTCAAGTGAGGGTCCTCCTCACATTTTCGGCATTTTAAGTTCTTTCATTCTCTTTTCTCATTATTCTACTAAAGCCGAGCCCACCCTAGTCTTGCCAAAATTCTCTTTGTCTCCATACCGTTCCTATCACTTCTTCATGTTCTTCTTCTTCTCTCAATTGCTTCTTTCTCAAAAGCCGAAACCTTCTAGGAATTGTCGAATCTTCTGTGATAAGGTAAGTGATGATTTCCTTCATATTTCACCTTTCATTTTTGGTTTTTGGAGGCCAAAGCCGAAAGGCTAATTAAGGTGGCAAGGTTATCTTTTGAGTAACATTTTGACTGTTCTTATGTCCTCATCTTGGGGCGACATTTCGGGAATCAAAGTAGATCGGATCATCTAGATCCCAAAAGCTGGAAACTGCTAGTCTCTGAACTATATCTCTTTTGAGATTTCGAGGTAAGGGTTCTCTTTAGATTTTCGTTAGGTTCGTTTATTGTATTCGTGATCTTAACCCTATGTTATGGATTAACAACCATATGTTATGATGGTAGCAACTGATAAGGTCTTTTGATGTAATCAAATGTCGATCAGGTGAAGGAGGAGATTAGACCCGTAAATCAAACCCCTAAGTTTAAGAAGCGTTCGATGTCTACCGTCAAAGATTGGCCACCGAGTTGTGGACCGGCTCCAGAACAAAATCGTAGGCAGTTAGTAGTCATATCGGCTACTGATAGTGTCAACATAGAAAGTATCATCTTGTCTGTAATCAGGTGTGTAGATCTTTATCACATTAGTTTTTCTCAGATATACATGATATAGGCTGAAAAGCCGGAAAAGGTCAGATGGATAAATGAATAACCCGTAGGGTTAGGCAAGGATGCTGTGTACGAAAACATAGCAAATTCTCTATGTGTATCGATGTATGTGATGACCTGTTATCTTGTAGATGGTATATTGTTCTTGCTTTTGCATGTATGTATGCATGGGATGGGGTTAATATGATGAAGGGGAAGAGCATGGTTAATAGGTCACTTAGTGATCGGTGGCTCGCCACATTTGATTATAAGGTCACATGGTGATCGGTGGCTCTACCACATTTGATTTTAAGGTCACATAGTGATCGGCATTATAACCGACAAAGACGATTGTCAAGATGGCGTGTAGCGGATGGAGGGTTGATTGTAGAAATCCCAGCATGTGTGATGGCTGGTAAGGGTTGGCGTGTAGAGGATGGAATTTTAGGTTGGGTTGGGTTATATCGCATGTACTTGTTCTGCTGTCATTATGTGTGGGCTGAGGCCCAGTATACGATTGTGGGCCTCAAGTCGTTTATAGGGTTCAGGGATTTGCACACTGAGTCTTGGTGACTCACCATTTATTTTTCTCAACCTTTCAAATGAGCAGTAGATCGTGGATATGGGAGCCGAGGCAGACTCGAGGGGCCATAAAGTCTTTTATTTAAGTAAACTTATTTCGATTTCTCTTTAGTTTTAAATTTTGGGTTTGTTTCCGTTAGCATGTAATAAAGGCCTCTTAGCTTAAATTTTCGGTTTCTAGTGGTTAATGATTATGGATTATAATTTATATTTCAAGGACTTAATTATAAGAAGTAATAAAAATAGGAGTTTCAAACACGCTTAACGTGAAAACAACGATTTTCATCAAAACAAAGCAAAGTTTCCAACACAACGTACTCGAAAAGTTACTTTTTTCCAAATCCATGCTTTCTTCAAAGTAACCAGAGAATTTGAACTTTAACATTCAACCTGTAGCATGCCAGATCTAGTCATAGCGCTTGGGCCGAGTCTGGGGTGTTACAGGCTCAAATAACTCTGTTTTGTCGGAGAATGACTGGGCACGTTAATAATGACCCACTGCTAATTCATTGCTTCCAAGACAGTCTGATGGGACAACATCTAAATGGTACAATCAGCTGAGCTGTACCGAAATTGGTTCTTGGAGGGATTTAGCACAGGCATTTATGAAGCAGTACGGTTATGTAACAGATATGACCCCTGACAGAATTACCCTGCAAAATATGGAGAAGAAGCCAAGCGAGAGTTTTCAGCAATATACACAAAGATGGAAAGAGGTCGCCATACAGGTTCAGCTACCTCTTCTGGAGAAAGAAACCACTATGCTCTTGATCAACACCTTGAAAGCCCCATTTATCAACCATATGTTGGGGAGTGCCACGAAGAGTTTCTCGGACATAGTAATGACCGGTGAAATGATCGAAAATGCTGTGAGAAGCGGTAAAATAGATGCAGGGGAAAGTGCCAGAAGGTCAGCCCTGAGAAAGAAAGAAGGTAAGGTAAATAATGTGGGAGCTTACAGTAAGGGTTATTCAAAGCAAGTTACTATGGGATCACCAAGGATGACAACTACAAACCTTCAGATTCCTTCAAAGAATGAATCTAGGCAAAGGAAAAATACAAAAAGCTTCAGTTCACTCCTATTCTAATAACATACCGAGAGCTATATCAAAATTATTTGATGAGCACATAGTGTCCCCTTTCTACTTGGCACCATTGCAGCCCGCACCCCAAATGCTACGATGAAAATGCTGAATGTGACTATTATGCGGGAGTTTCGGGACATTCAATAGAAAATTACATTGCTTTTAAGAAAGTCCTAGAAAGACTTATTAAGCTGGGTGTTGTGAACGTGGCTGATATGTTGAATGCTGATAATCTACTACCAAATCACACTGATGTTGGAGTAAATGTGATAGATGACAAGGACATTGAAGAAATGCTGAAAAATATACATGCCATACATGAAGAAATCACTGAAAAAGGAACCTTGTAAGATATCTGCCCTTACGAACCTGGGAGTGTTCTAAATAATTGGACTGCTAAAGAAATTCCTATAGATTTTAGAGCTTATTCACAGTAATGTTCCAAACACACTTGCTACTTTTAGCCTAGAAGCAATAAGCATCCCTTTGTGAAATAGGCTTATGTCTAAATTTCGTTATGAAATACATACTTGAAATCATTTTGAATAAAATATTCTCGTTCTTTTGGACTTTTGTTTTGAATCATTCTCTCATTTCATTCATAAGCATATCGTGCAAATAATTATTCTCGAATTCATTCGTTCTTTGTATATTCTTTTGTGCCTACGATCGGCTCCCAGATATCAATGACATGAGCAACATTATTACTGACTCCCTTTTTTGACTGAAATATGGGTCTAAGGGATCTCAGGACTTTGAAGATGATAGAAATTGTGGCATATCTTCTAATTTGTTAATAATGGATGAAAAATAGATCCTACGTCGCGAGCCAGAAAAAGAGATGAAGATCAAAGCATAGCTCAATGCAGAAATAAGATTTCCTATATGTAGGGCATGGATGTTATCAAGCCAGTCTCATCAAAAGCTTCTGGCCAATGTCGATTCATTTTCTTAGATGTCGGTTACTTTACTAAGATGGTAAAAGTCACTTCATATGCCAATCTTATAAATTCGATAGTCATCAGATCAAAAAAGAAAGAAAGAAAGAAAGAAAGAATATTGACAAAAAAAATGTCGAAAAGATCATATTTAACCGCACAATGTCAAAAGTTTGCGGTCTGTTCAAGGATCATGCCACATCACAGTAAAGGTAGCCAAAAAGAAAAAAAAAGATCAAAAACAAAAAAGAGACTGAGACTTGTAAAGATTGGCATACAGAAGTTACTATTTACCCTCTACGCTTATCAAACATTGGCCAAAACGGTCACCGGGGCAGCATATTTCTCATTAGTTTCGCCCATTGAAGTTAAATTTCCTTTTTTCGAGTCTTATCAGAACTGAAGTTGGATGAGGAAGAATAGATCCATTCTCAATATGATCAGTTGAATTTGAAGAGAAAATTTTAAAAGCTATCTACCACGGTCAGATGATGAGAGCTCACAACAAAAATGATTCGTCCTAGAAAATTTCATGATGGGGCTTTGAAGAGGATTCTTTCCCACGCAAAAGGGACTTCAGAAGAAAGAGGATGCTAAACTGGGAAGGACCTTAGGCAGTAAAGATGGCCTGTTCTAGGGAAGTATGGATATTGTCTGAGATAGATGACAAGGACCTACCCAATCCGGAGAATTCAGATTCAATAAAAAGAATTCAAAAAGAAGAAGAAGAAGAAGAAGAAGAAGAAGAAGAAGAAGAAAAAGAAAAAAAGAAAAAAAAAAATTTCACCAAAAAAAAAGAAGAAAGAAAAGAAGAGGCCAAGGCAAAAACCCGCAAAGGGCGCTTTGAGACCAAAAGGGATTTGAGTTGAAAACCCGAAAAGGGCGGCTCAAATTTTGATCAAAGGGGGCATACAACAATCTTGCTATGCCTGAATTAACAATGAGGAAGTATGCTACGTCTTAGGGCATCAACGAAGTAATTCGGATCCCTAAACACATATTGAGCTTAAAATGGCCCTCAAGAAGTTTGAACAGAGAAGCTCAGGCTGTGATATCTGGGGCACCTAGTTTCCACTTTATCCATTTTAAATTTGTTATTTGTGATTATATTATTCTTTTCAAAATATGTTCACAATAAATTTCCTTCTTGATTGCAATTGCTAACTTTGCTTAGCTTATTTGTTTCGAGCTATGCTCCTGATTAATCTCTTCCTTGTCCATGGTTATGATCTTTTTCAAGCACTTCGCATTGAAATAACGATTAGTGGACTAATAATATTTTCATAAAATGAGTTTCGCATATTACTCTAGAAATTTTTGAATAAATACAAGAACTCAAAATAGGACTATTATTTAAAACTCACCAAGCTTAAGGAAGAGTCTAAATTGAGGCTATCTCTTTGGATTTTCTGTTAAAAATAGTTGGTGATACAATCTCGACGAAAGTGGGCAATGTTAACCCAAGTGTAAAAGGGGAATTATTCGCAAGAAAAATGATATTCTGCACCCATGCAAGTATCATGCATACACATTTGGCTAGGTCACCTGGAGAGCGATCAGTTGATTGAACAAGTTACCGTCCTATACCCTCGAGTTGCAGTAGTCTGGATGAAAAATGATACAAGTCCTGTACCCTTGAATAGTAATGGGATGGATGGAAGAAGAAACAAATCCTATATTTTGAGTTGCAGTAGATTTGATTCAGATCTTATACCCTTGGGTCATAATGAGAGAAGCCCTAAAGTTACATTAGGGCAAGTTTGCTGAGCAAGAAATTTGTTTTCTCAGGTTTTCTATCATGAATACCAGCCGAACAAGAGGACAGCACATTACCTTGATAAACAATGAACGATGACACCTTAAGCTTTTTTTTTAAAAAAAGGGATCATTCTTAGGAAATTCTGCATTCATGCAAAACATATTTAGTTAGGAGCGTTAGATTCATTCCGGTCATTGCATCCTAATCATTGTAAAAAATCATTCTCATGGCATTCTGCATTCATACAAATGTCATCCATAAGACACATTTAGTTAGGGGCATTTGATTCATTCCAATCATTGCATCCTAATCATTCTCATAACATTTGGCATTCATAAAATGTCATATATAATATATTTAGTTAGGAGCATTAGATTCATTCTGATCATTGCATCCTAACCATTTTGCTTTAGCATAAACACAAAACTAATTTTACAGAACAGGTCCCCTAGAGGACATTATCACAACATCACCTGAAGATTTTGCCTTCCTGAGTGAAGCGGATAGAAGATAGCAGATCTGACAATCCTGAAGTTTTCGGAGCAGATTGAAGACGTCAGATCTTGTCTCCCTGAGTTTGCAGTGGAGCAGATTGAATATAGCAGATCTGGCAATCCTGAAGTTGTAGGAGCAGATCGAAGCCATGCAAGTCCTTATTTCCTTGAAGTTTCAGTAGAGAAGATTAAAATTTCGAATCTCTTCTCCCTGAGCTTCTCTCTCCTCAAAGTTATAGTGGAGTAGGTTGAGGCTGCAAATCCCTCCTCCTTAAGTTTACAGTAAGGTTCAATCTGTATTTCTTTGAAGTTTCAGCAGAGAAGATTGAAATTTTGAATTTCTTCTCCCTGAGCTTCTCTCTCCTCAAAGTTCCAGTGGAGTAGGTTGAGGCTACAAATCCCTCCTCCTTGAGTTTACAATGAGGATCAGTCTGCATTTCTTTGAAGTTTTAGCAGAGAAGATTGAAATTTTGAATCTCTTCTCTCTGAGCTTCTCTCTCCTCAAAGTTCCAGTGGAGTAGGTTGAGGCTACAAATCCTTCCTTCTTGAGTTTACAATGAGGATCAATCTATATTACTTTGAAGTTTTAGCAAAGAAGATTAAAATTTTGAATCTCTTCTCCCTGAGCTTCTCTCTCCTCAAAGTTTCAGTGGAGTATGTTGAGGTTACAAATCCTTCCTCCCTAAGTTTACAATGATGATCAGTTTGTATTTCTTTGAAGTTTCAGCAGAGAATATTGAAATTTTGAATCTCTTCTCCCTGAGCTTCTCTCTCCTCGAAGTTCCAGTGGAGTAGGTTGAGGCTACAAATCCCTCCTCCCTGAGTTTACATTGAGGATCCATCTTTATTAAGATCAAAGATAACAGTTTTGGCATTCCTGAAGTTGCAAAATGCAGATTGAAGACAGCAGATCTTGACTCTCTGAGTTTGCAGTGGAGCAGATAGAAGATAACAGATTTGGCATTCCTGAAGTTGCAGGAAGTAGATCGAAGACGGCAGATCTTACCTCTTTGAGTTTGCAGTAGAGCAGATCGAAGATAGTAGATCTGCAATCCTGAAGTTGCAGGAGCAGATCAAAAACATCAGATCTTGTTTCCCAGAGTTTGCAGTGGAGCAAATTGAAACTACAAGTCTACTTTCCTTGATTGGATCTAAGCGCCAGTTCCTGGGCCCCTGAAGATGCATTGGGATGGAACGAAGGTACTCGAAGAAGAAAAGAACCGAAAGAGGCAAGATCGGACAAAATTGGCCCTTTTTGAAGTCTTTATTCTATTCTCGTTACACGACAATGAGCAAAGAGGGCATTATAAGACCTAATTTTGCCCTACCATTCAAAACCAAAATATAAAATAAAAAACAAAATAAATTATAAAATTAAATAGTCCATTAAAAGTCCTTTACGCACCCAAAATACATAACCCATTCATAGAAACCCCAACCCAATTAAATCATAGCCCAAGAGCACCTAAAACAAATTCAATACCAAATTTCAAATGCTCTCCTAGCCCATAATAGAAAACAAACAGAAACCCTAGCGTTTCCCTTTTGCCAAGAAGCTTCAGTACAAGAACTCAGCCTAACGCTTGGACTCCCTCGGGCGTGCCTCCACGCGCACAGCTTCAGTAGCCTCACGCACCTCCATACCGCCAGCGAAGGTTCCGTGCACCACGTCTGCTTCTCGTACCCGCAAAAAAGACAAACAAACGACAGAAAAGCAGCAATATGTTTTCTAATGTATTTTATTTCTATTTTCTATTTTTCGATTTCGGCTATAAGAGACCGAAACAAACGATTGTAAATGGGGGGATCCCCATTTTTGTACACACAGAAACACGCAAAAAAATTATAAGAAATTAAAAAAAAATTAGAAATCGAAAATCGAAGGTGATTTCATTTATCATGAATCATTTTCTTTTCATTTTTCCTTTCTTTTAAATCTTGGTGTCTACTGTGTTTATGCGAAAATAAAAAGGGAAAAGAGATTTTACCATTTGGATCTCCGTCTTCTCCGTCATGATCGGAGTTAGATGCGGGTCTGATTTGAGAGCAAGGCGAACTAGCGCATATGGAAATGGATTCGACCTTCATGCATCACTCTCGCCGAATTCCAGTGGCATTTCAGTGGTAGATTGGAAAGATTTATTTGCGGCTGAGAAAAGAACAAACAAAGGGGCTAGGGTTTGGTTTAGATATAAAAAAGGATTAAGCTGTTCTGTTTTTTTAACGTTTTATTTACTGTTTTAAATCATCAAATGACGTCGTTTGAAGCTTGATTAAGTGGTTTCAAAACGACGTCGCATAAAGCAGCCCCGATCCAACCCGACTTGAAAACCCGGAGGATCCGCTTATTTTGTTTAAAAGGAGTATTTACTACATTAGTCCTTCCCTGTTTTGCAATGATTCGATCGAGTCCTTTTGGCTATGTCTTTTGTTTATTGCTATTTTTTACCTTAAATTTTAAAGTGCATTTCAATTCAGCCCTCATTCATACATTGCGTTTTGATTATCGGAATAATTGCTATTTCGGCCCCTGTTATTTGTGCATGCATTTCATTTGAGTTGTCTGATTCTCTTTTATTTTTGATTTTTGCCCCATATTCCTACTTGCATTTTAATTTAGTCTTTTTATATTCTATTTTCTTTAATTAATTTGCTATTTTGCCATTACTTAAACATTATTATTATTATTATTGTTTATTATTATATTCTAACTATTGTGTATATTATTTTATTTATTTATTAACTTACAAGTTTCTATTGTTGTTATTAAAATTATTTTTTATGTTTATTAATTTGATATTATTTTATATATATATATATATATTCTCTTTTAAATCTATGAACATACATATTTTATTCTAAATATATATATCTAAACATATGATTGCCATTTCAAAATTCTTATTTTAAATTATATTTATTCCAAGCACTTTCACATTTTCATATATTATTATTTTTATACATATATTATTACTATTAAACTTTTCACATGTTTAAATTTCAAATTGTACATACATTAAACTCGTTTAAGTAGTATTATGTGTGTTTTAATTCTCGTTTTATATTTATTTGTTATTTACGATTCAGTTGTGTAGCATTTCGCTTGTAAATAATTACTTCACGTTGTATGTTATTATTCGATCGCATTTCATTCGCTTAAAAGCATCATTTGAACTTTAAAATCATTTTTACTTAAAATTTTTAAAATAAAGGGATATCCGTGCGTTTTGGAAATTCGAAGAAATCGTGCCCAATCGTGCTAGGTGTGATTTCTTGTTTGACCAAATAAGTGAATACTCTTTCAAATTTTGTCCATATTTCCCAAAACAAGGTAATATTCGTGCGTTTGCAAATTCGAAGAAATCGTGCCCAATCGTGCTGGGTGTGATTTTTTGTTTGACCAAATAAACGAATATCCTTTCAAATTTGGTCCATATTTTCAAAATAATGTAATATTTGTGCGTTTGGAAATTCGAAGAAATCATGCCCAATCGTGCTGGGTGTAGTTTTTTGTTTGTCCAAATAACCAAATACCCTTTCAAAATTTCATCACATGTGCTTGAAGAATTTTGGGGATGATCTTGAATTCGAGGACTTAGATTATCATGTTCAATCGTGCTGGATGTGATACTCTATTCCTTCGAAATAAGGGAATCTCAATATTCAATCAAGTTATTAATAATAATAAAAAAGAATAGAATTTCAAAATCATTTCAAAGTTTTCGACATTAGGACAACGTTAATTAATTTGGTACCAACTTTAGGCGCTGCAAGGGTGCTAACCTTCCTTGCACGTAATCAATTCCGGATTCGCTTTTCTCAAACTTCAGACCAAAATATTTTTATTGGTGACCGATCACACCTAAACAAAAGGATCAAGTATGCGACTCCATATTTTTAAAGTCGATCCCCGTTTTTCAAAACTCGATAAAAAAAATGGTTTCGACAATATATATATATATATATATATATACAAATTTCAAAACTAGCCTATACATGCCACATAACCCAATCTCAAAACATTTATTTACCGAAACGAATACTGGATAGTGTGATGAGATCTCCACCGACTTCCAACCCAAGCAAATCTCTGAAAAATCTATAAACATAAGAAAAACAAACAAAGTAAGCTTTGAAAGCTTAGTAAGCAATAAGCAAATAAATCATTTCAATAATGTTTATAATTCAATTTAACTAAGCTGAATTTAACAAATCTCATCCACATATATATTCATCATAATCGTAATTTCTTAAGACCACATTAGGCAACTTCACTAGACTTAATTATGGATGAACTTATAAACCATGTTTTCATATTCATATATCAACCATTAGCTATTTCATAAAATTTAGCTTTCACAATTTCATTACATACCAACCGAAACATGGTCATTTATTATAGATTATTCATAAAAATATATCAATTTCTTTTTATACACTTCCAAACCCGAATAACCATAACAAATCACACATCAAAACCATGTTCCGTGTTTCATAATTCTCATGTCCTAAACATAGGACCATAATTTCATTTAACGAGCATATATAACACATCATTCATTATTTTATATTTCACATATATCATTATTTGAATCATACTCACATTTCATATCAGAATTTCATATACAAATCATATGTACCTGAATCATTTATGGCAAAACACAATTACAATTCTATATTTCTTATATGATTCATTTGTTCACAGTTCACTTGCTAATATCCACATCTCATTTTCACATAGATCATATAACAACTAATCATAATTATACTCACTTTCATTGCTCAAATTCATATTCATCGCAACATACCTGATTTGGATGCATATTCATAAACTCATTTATGTCTGGGAATGACCATTGAACCATTCGGAATCAAATAGGATACTTGGATAGCTCAGAAAACTCGTACAATGTCAACGTCCCAGACGTGGTCTTATATGTAATCAATATTGATGCCACTGTCCTAGACAGGGTCTTACACGAAATCAAATACAATGCCAATGTCCCAGACATGGTCTTACACGTAAATCTCAAATCGATGCCAACATCCCAGACGTGGTCTTACACGAAAACACATATCGAAATCCTATGTCGTGACATATGTATCCTAACTATTCCTAAGGTTCGTACGGTGCTTTCGGACATCTTATCTCGATTATTTTAGGCTCGTAAATATTGCTCCCATGCTCAATTCTTTTCAGCATATTCATTTACACAAATAACAGTACAATTCAACACTTTTAAAATAGATACAATAAAAATTAACAACATTTAGTTACTTATGAACTTACCTTGTACAAACGCGAACAGGCTGGAACGACTACTCGATAACTTCTGGTTTTCTCGATCCAAATTCGATTTCCACTTTTCCCAATCTAATTAATATTAAAATTAACTTACTTATTCAACATTTAATTCAACATTTCATTCAATTTTCATTCAAGAACATATAAATGGGAAATTTGTATTTTAGCCCCTAACATTTCACATTTTTCTCAATTTAGTCCTTATTTCAAAATAACACAAAATACACAAAATTTCACTAAATCCTTGTTAGTTCGAATTCTACCCATACTACTAGCAGCCCATATTTTTAGTTTATTCTCACATTTAACCTTGAATTTTACACTTTTCTCAATTTAATCCTTAATACACATTTTTATCAAAAATCACTTAATTAAACAGAATAATCTATCAAAAAAAGTTTATATTTCATCATAAAACCACAAAAAATCAAGTTAGAATCAATGGAAAATACCAAATTCATCATCAATTCCAAAAATTAAAGCATGGGTTTGCTAGCACTCGAAGCAACGATCACAAAAACGTAGAAATTATTAAAAATTGAGCAAAAACCACTCACCAATTAATCTTCAGAGTTTGGCTGAATGTAGCTTCATCCATTTTATTCAAGCATTTTCAGTGGTGGATGAATTAATGAAGATGATATTTTGGCTTTATTATAATTATTATGACATTTATTAACCATTTACCAATTTAACCTTAAAAATAATTCAAAATTTCATTTATGCCAAACCATTAACATCCACTAACATTAAAATGGTATATTTACCACATAAGGACCTTAACTTTAAGGTTCTATAGCTATTTAATACCTTTAGCTAATAGAAGACAAGTTTCACACTTTACGCGATTTAGTCCTTTTTACCAAATTAAACCCTTAAACGGTAAAATTTCTTCATGAAATTTTCACACAATAATTATATCATCCTATTAACCATAATAAAATATTAAAATAAATATTTTGACTTTGGATTGTGGTCCCGAAACCACTGTTCTGATTAACCCTAAAAATAGGCTGTTACAACTCTCCCCCCTTAGGGATTTTTGTCCCCGAAAATCTTACCAGAAAGTAGATTAAAAATTTTCTTCCACACAATACATTTCAAATTCACACATAATTTCGGATTTCAAATCTCTTTAATCCCACAACTGAAATTTTGATATGACTTTCGCTGTACATCATCTCTAACTGAGATTACTTATAACTGTATTAAATTGTTTTCATTTTCTACTCACTTTCTCTAACGATATTAATTACGTGGATCATTTTCTCACAAAGCTCAATCCTGAAATAATGGAGTTAAACAAAGCTCAATGCTGAAATAACGGAGTTAAGTAAATGCCACATACGATACCTCTTTCTTAATTGCTTTTAAATTCTAACCCTCCATTTCTATAATCAACAAAGTCAGAACGATTACATTTCACACTCATCATAGATATCTTATCTCGAACTATTGTGCATCTTGTTATTCCCATATGAATAAATAAATTACCACTGAGAGTTTCTTGTAGCAGTTGTTGTATACTCACAGAGCTTTTCAGTAGACACACTCTATCTCAAAATAACAAATAATTATCGATACCATATCTGAGGTTTTAAATCAGAAATCAATTTATACTGAACCCCTTTTTAACTTATAATTCACTAACACACTTTTGATTTTTCACAACTTCACTAAATAAACATCAATTTAGCTTCTAACTTATCTACTAACTATCAATCGCATATTCATCGTTCGTAAAGAATACAAAAGTTTCCTGCTCAAAAAATCCATAACTGTAATCATTTTCCCCAGATGAAAATCAATTACTAACTCAAAACCCTTCGATGGTTCAAACTATCTTTACTATCACATATTCAGATCGCTCGGTCACATCAAATAAATTACATTACTAGCAAACAATCAATGTCGCTAACTATCCCGCAAAAGTACAATGTCAACCATTTCTAATTCGCATGCCGAATAACACTTCTCATGCAGCTTTAACTATATGGAATCACAAGATATCATTATACAATCTTGTATTAAAACACTCTTCAAACCATTTAATGACTCATGACTGAAAATCATAAACTCTTTACCTGACTCAGACTAAACCAGAACTGATGTTTCAATTAAAAATGTCTTTGCATAAATAAGAACTTCAAGAATATTTCCCAACAAAACCATTCCGATAGATATAATTCTGTATCTTGTCTTCAAGAATACGAATTCTTCTTCTAGACTATCCCTCAATTCATACATGTATGTTTAAAGTTTATTTCCAGTCCGATGGATAGATTCAAACACATATAACCCAATTATCTTTTCAATTAAATAATTTAGATCATACTAACTACTGAATCTATCTTTTCGAAGAAATCTTTCTTCTCATTAGAAGGATAACCCAGACATATCATTATACAGATTGATTTTGATCCTCTATCATTTTCACTTTTATCAATGTCGAACTTTCACGAGAACTAGAAAAGAGTTTATAATAAAGCTGTCTCATCTTTTAATCATCAAAGTTTTGAATTATACTGAAGTCACCTTTATCAGATAGAAATCATTGGGCCTTAATAAGAATGATGCATCAACCATATAAATAGATATTATTCCGGCTGTTAATGAAGCATTTGAACACAAAAAAGAATCAAATATGATTTTAATAGTAACCTCTGTAGAAACACAACTTCTATAACTCTGAGGACGGTACCACTGTACTCTTCACATTTCAAGCCAGAAATTATAATTACAATAGACATAGTCATCTTTGTTAATTAGACATCTCTTGCAGATAATCCAATGGAATCATAAGAAAACCGGAATAGCGAAGTTTCAACATATGGAGTTACACAGAATATCTGAAAATTTCAACCCATATAGAATGATATAAAATTCTGACGATATCCCAAAAAATATCTAGAAAGAACAATGTCACTCTTAAATACTGAAATCCATAGTAACAGAAGCAATATAATCTTCACATATATTCAACAGAACAATAACCAATAGAAATGGAATATTAGCCTTATACAGATTTTACCGTTGACTTTTATATTCACACAATGAAAAAATATTATCAAAGAAAGACATAACAATGTCGAGCATAACCCAAACAGATCAACCATGCTTTCGTCTATTAGTACATTTAACTAGCGTTCTCATACGATAAGAGTTTTCTTTCTGAAATTAAATAGTCACTATGCTTCTGAGGATAAATGTACACATAGAATGCCCAGAAGGAATCATAGTAACTGCCTGACTATAACCATTACATTCAACCATCAATACAATTAAATCATTATTCACCTGTCTAATTCTATCATCAGAAATTTTCACATTATCCCTTAGCTAACAAAAGTAAATTCAAAAGGCTTCAAATTAATACTTTCTTTAGATAATATACCTGAATACGTCATTTAGTCTGAATTAACTTCTTTTTTACCAGTGACTCTGCATAATATGAATAGTCTTCAGAACTATCCATATCTCTTTTAGTACTGTCTTCATTTGCTAATTCATTCTCTTTTCTGACCACATTAGTAATATTTCAAACATGGATCTCTATAACTCCACACTTGTGAACTTATTCATCCCAAAATCTTACAGATTTCATTATAACATTTCACTGATAAGGGGGTGAGGGTAGTAAAGCCTCATATTTAACTCTCACATACATGCACATAATATATTATCACAAATAGCAATTTCATTTCTAATTTCACATTCTCAAAACATTTAATAATGACTTATCAACACTTTTGTACTTAACATATTGTTCATATGCAAACTAATATCATTAATTCTTAATCAAAGCATTTCATGTAGTAGTCAAAGGCCACATATCACAACTTAGATACTCATATCATTACTGCATTTATCAACAGTAGAATATCTCGTATTTTTATTCATACTTTTATGAGTCTTAACTCATCATCAACACATTTTCACTCAAATATTTGAGTATTTACTTCTATACTATCAAAATTAGCTCGGTTGGAAAACTTATCCATCTCATCAAAATAATTTCTTAGGAAGAACACCATTTTTGGTGCTTGAAGTTTGGCCAAACATTGGGTGCATGCATGGTATGAATTTTTAGCTCGTTTCTTATAATTTTTATGTTTTTAAGCTCATTACAACTAGGTCCAACTAACCCGTACCTTCGTTTTTGAACCTATTAAGAATTTTGGATTTCACCATTGATGAATTCTTGATCTTATGATGTTAATTGATGAAATGGAGGTTTTAGTTGTTGATTAGAATTAGTTTATTATGTAATTTTGTTAGTTTTTGAGTTAATGATTAATTTGATAAAAAAAAAATTTTCATAGTATTCTTGTGAATTTTGAATAGTTATGGACTGTCCTAATATGGGAATAAATTCGACTAGCATGGGTATTTGGAAATTTTGCTAAATTTGGAGATTTTAAGTTTAGGGACTAAATTGTGAAAAATGTAAAAGTTTAGGGAAAATGTGTAATTAAAGATATGTTAAGGGTCATATACATTGAATTGATGTGAAATGTATGTGAAATTAATATTGCATTGAACTATTACATAGATCAAGAACCAAACCAAAAAGACAATAATCAAGGAAAAAGGGAAAATTACGGAGTAGTCCCTGCATTGTAATCAGAAGTGATCGTAGGTAAGTTCATAGTAATTTGTTATGTAAATGTAAGTTACTTGTGTTTATATCGATGTTTTCTTGTTAATTGTTGTATGTTTGATAAATTACATTAGTTGATTATATATATTATGGAGAATAGCAAATTAAGTATATACGTGAAATTGAAAAATTAATGATAGCATTTCTTGGAGATGCATATTCTAGATATGAATGTATTGAGTTTATAACATGTGTACGGAAATGATGAAGTGCCTTTGTATGATGAAATTGTATTAAACTAACGAATTTAAGCATATAAATTCGTGCCTCTGTATGCACTTCGGTGCCTCTATCATGCATCTACGATGCCTTTGGTGTGCTGTAGTTACTCGAGTATCTGAGTCAAGCACTTAGTTCATTAGGATAAATTTTAATGGAATGTACAGTTGACTTGTGGACTTAAATGTTGATGTATATTCAAGATATTAGAATGCAACATGTCATTTTCAGTAAAATTGGAACAGTAGTTTTGGGACAACAAATTTGATGTCAAAATAATAATTTTATTAATATTTTAATGTCTATAGCATGTTAGTAGTGTCGTATAAAAAATTTTGTTTAGAAATTTTATCGTTTGAACGTTTAATTTGATAAAAAGGATTAAATTGCATAAGGTGCAAAATTTGAGTTCTATAAGTAAAAGGTGTCAATTGCTATGAATTTTGAATATGAGTGGCCCTAAATGGTAATTAGACCATTAATATAATTAGTTGACAAAGATGGACATCTTTTTAATGGTTTTAAAAGTTATTACTTAAGGTTAATTTGGTAAATTAATAAAACATCATAAAATAAAATAAGTAAAAGAAAGATATCATCTTTCTTTCTTTCTTCCTCATCGAAATTAGCACCTAAGGAAGCCATTAAAGACCTTCCAAGGTTTGACCATAGTCCTTCCATGCATGTAAGTGCATTTTTGTTCTGTTTTTAATGATTTTTATGTTTTTGAAGTCGTTGTAGCTTAATCTAGCTAGCCCGAGGACTAATTTACAAAACTTTAAATGTTTAGGGTTTTACCATGAATGTATATCTATTGTTTATGATGTTTGATGGAAGAAAATATGTAACACCTCTGACTTGTGTTTGACGCTGGAACAGGGTACGAGGCATTACTAGACAATAACACAACCATTCTTGCAAAACTGGGCCATAAAATTTCTTTCAATTTAAATATTTTCATATTCAATCATAAAGTCCCCAAAATGGGCCTATAAGGCCCAAAACATACTTTGGGAACGGTCTGGGACCAAATCAAGAACTTTAGAAAAACTTAGAAAATTTACATAAAAACTGGGCACACGCCTGTGTGGCACAGGGACACGCCCGTGTGGGCAGGCCGTGTGGTCGCACACGCCCATGTCCCCAACCCTTGTGGATTTATTTTTCATTTTGAACCTATAGGGGTTTTCACATGGCCGATCACACACTCGTGTCCTAAGTCGTGTCCTTCATACGGCCGAGACACACACTCGTATGCAAAAACATGGGTATTCTGTTTATGACGTTAGCACACATTTTAGGTCACACAGCCAAGACACATGCCCGTCTGCTAGCCCGTGTGATGAACTTTATTTTTCGCAAATTAGGTGCAGGGGACACATGGCCAGGCTACACACCCATGAGGCAGACTGTGTGTCACACACGACCTAGACACACTCCCGTGTGTCTACCCGTGTGGACAATTATAAGGCTATTTACCAAGCCTTTTGCCACGCTGAGAAGCATCCACACTTATACCATTTCCAACCAAAATTAACATGCTATTATTAGACATCTATTTGTACACATTAAGAGCATTCATGTACCATTTAATAACCAACTCATCATGTATAACCACACTTATCTTAGCCATCACACATGCACCTACACAACCATTTCCATGTCACACTTCCCACACTTCAATTTCATGCTATCATTCATTCTCACTTAGGCAAGTAAACTCATTCATGAAAGGCCTCATCATAGACTTATAACACAATCAATATTAGCCACATCACATGGTCTTATACAAAATGTTATATCAAATGACATAGACCACATTCTTGGCCAAAAAATTATGACATTTGCAAAATAGCCAAATTCCTATACATGCCATAATTCAATGTAAATCTCAATACACCAAAATGTGTGGATAGTGTGGATGATCCTCTGACAATCTCCTATCCCGAGCATGTAACACCCCTTACCCATTTTCGACACCTAAACTGGGTACGAGGCATTACCATACTTAACTTGCTCAATCATGCCATATCGCTTCATAAAAAAATCATTTCAAATTAAAACTTTTCATTCAAGACCTTAATGTCTTTATTATAGGTCTACGAGACCCTAAACTTGTGCCCGAAATGATTCGATACTAAACCGAAAACTTTTGAACACTCTGACAAATTTGACATAAAACAGGGCCACACACCGTGTGATGGATGGGACACACCCGTGTGGCATATCATATGCTTGTGTTCCACAACCGTATGGATTTATTTTTCAATTCGAACCTACAGGGGTTTTCACACGGTCAGCCACACGCCGGTGTTCCTGGCCAGTGTACAAAAACCTTGGTAATCTATTTATGATGTCATCACCTCAATAAGGTCACACGGCCAAGGCACACTCCCGTGTCCTTAGACTGTGTGTCGAATTAAATTCCAAATTTTAGGTGTAAACTTTACACGGCCCGGGCACATGCCCATGTCTTAGGCCGTGTCTCTTGCACGGTCAAGACACATGGTCGTGTGTCTGCCCGTGTGTTTACTACTGAGCATACTGACTTGCCAACCTAACATGCTTGGGGACACACGACCTCTTAACACACCCATGGGGCTGACCGTGTGGACAATTGTAAGGCTATTTACCAAGCCATTTGCCACCCTATAAAGCAACCATACTTATACTAAATCAATTCAACATATATCATGACCGTAAGGCACTTCTAGGAACTCAAAATCAAGACATCCACCCAAGCATACACTTCATGGATTTCATCATTATTGAAAATATAAACTTGTCAAATATTGGCCCATTTCCAATGACCACTTATAAAATGAATTTAATAACATTAATAGCCAACACTTTGGCTAACAAATATGACATAACAAATTGACCAAGTCCTATTCATGCCATACTCATAATAAATCTAACTTTGCTATACCAAATAGAAGTCGATAGTGTGATTCCGAACTCCGACGTTCTACGATCTCCGAGCTATCTTGGCAATACTAAAAAGAAAAGGGAAATGAGAGGGGTAAGCATAAAGCTTAGTAAGTTTGCATGAAATAAATAGCAACATAAAGGCTCATAATATCATCCATCCATTGCATTGAATAAAACACAAGGTCCTAAGCACATTGCCATAACATACACATGCTTACTCTTACCAATTACATATCATGTCTCATGTTGTAAACATTTCTCGTGAATTACTTACATGTACCTGTATCACTTCATCACATAGCTTTAGCACTAATCTCATCTCTATTGTAAACTTAGCTTTTTATCCGTTGAATCACTTGGGATACTCAAAATACATAGTTATCATCATTCACATAAATGTGAGACCAATGTTACATCCTAGATATGGTCTTATATGGAGTCACCTCTAGATGCCGATGCCATATCCCAGATATGGTCTTATACGAAATCTCATATCGTTTGTCGATGCCATATCCCAAATATGGTCTTATACGATTCTCACATTTGATGCCGATGCCATATCCCATATATGGTGTAACATCCTGAAAATGGGCCTATTCATTTTTGATTTAATTATACGAAATGGCATGTCTTATGTGTTATGAATGTATGGTGAACATTTTTGGAAACTTGGAAATGTAAGGAAATGTTTTAGAAATGTTAAGTTTAAAAGAGGAAAGTGACCATTTTTGGAAACGTGGAAATGTAAGGAAATGTTTTAGAAATGTTAAGTTTAAAAGAGGAAAGTGAACATTTTTGGAAACTTGGAAATGTAA
This sequence comes from Gossypium rotundifolium, assembly GCA_025506655.1. Classification (NCBI taxonomy): domain Eukaryota; kingdom Viridiplantae; phylum Streptophyta; class Magnoliopsida; order Malvales; family Malvaceae; genus Gossypium; species Gossypium rotundifolium. The sequence continues at coordinate 114,084,066 of CP106734.1, read as the reverse complement.
GAAATGATTTAGAAATGTTAAGTTTCAAAAAGAGCAAAGTGAACATTTTGGAAACTTGGAAATGTAAGGAAATATCCTAGAAATGTAAGGAAATGTCTTGTCTTGGAAATGTAGGGAAATGTCCTGGAAATGTAAGGAAATGTCCTGGAAATGTAAGGAAATGTCTTGTCTTGGACATGTAGGGAAATGTCCTAGAAATGTAAGGAAATCTTTTAGAAATGTTAAGCTTAAAAGAGGAAACTAAAACAAGGTGGCCTTAAGAAAATTAATAGAAGAAATATGACACAAGAACGAGCTTGGAAAAATGGCTAGAAGGCACTACTTAAGGCCCAGGTAAGTGACACCACCTACATATGCAATTGGGCTTGTGTTCGAGCCACAGGGAAAGCAAAAAAAAAGTTTTATTTTTGCTATAAGATAGGTAGAAGTGGACGGCAATAAGGCACTAAAAGGGAGGTGTTTTATTTTTGTTAAAATTCGAAAAATAAGATGGATAAGTGATGGATTATTCTTAATAATTTTAAGTGAAGAGATAAAGAGAAAAGCTAGGAAAGGCTAGTGTTTGAGTGTTAGCCAAAACTCATTCTCTTCTCATCTTTTTCATTTGTGCCGAAATTCTAAGCAAGAAGTGTCTATCTTTTTACTTTGTTTTCTTTTCATCTCTTTCTCTAGCCGAACCTTTACAAAGCAATTAAGCCTCTTTCTCGTTTTCTTTTCTTTCTTTTGATTAGTCGAACCCTATAGCCTTGTTCTTTTCTTTTTTCTGTTCATTCGAATCATCATCTACCCCAAGACCAATCTTTTCTCATTATTGACAAAAGTCGAAATCTGTCAAATATCTGCTTAGTCCATAGCCGAATCTCTATAGGTGCAACAAAGAACAGTCGACTTCAGAAGTAAGGGTAAGGATCTATTATTATCATTATGTTTATTTTTTTTAAGACCAAGATTAAGATTCTAATGCTATTTGTATCTCTTGGCCGAAACTACAAAGGATCTTTCGGGATTTTGTCTATTATCGACTACTGTGAGAAGAGACTACTTTTCTGGATTTAAAGATTCAAGGTAAGACATGTGAATATTCTCGCCAAGGCCTATTTTTGGTGTTTTAGATCTAGTTCATATTTATTCAACATAGCCAAACTAACAAGTTAATAGATCTAAGGATCGATCGACTACAAGGAAGGGAAATTCTTTTTCCTGAAGGTACACCATAGGTCAGCGTGTTCCTAGTTATTCTATGAGTTTCGGATTTAAAATCCACAAGGTAAGTATCTATAGCATTTGGCCAAGGCCATGTTGAGTAAATAGATGTGTTTCATTAATATTTAAAAGTGAAACTAATCTATTCAAGTAATCTAGTGATTGTCGATTTCAAGAAAGAAGGATACAAAGTTTCCAAGATTTGATTAGACATCAATCGGCAAAGAAGGTAAGGATTTAGTGTACTAATCCTACTAGGATTTGGTTTTGGTGGCGAATGGGTTTTCATTAAAACTTTAATATGGGCCTAATGTAGGAGTTAAAGATCTAAGATCGAATTGGATTTCAATTGGAATTGTTAAGTTTAATCGGTGTGTACCCACACTATCTTTTAATAAGATTTATGGTTAAAATTTAATATAAGTATGTGTATAAGAATGTGAATATGGCTAAAGTACCATGCTATGGTACAAAGTACTCAGGTATGTTTCCTACTCCTACTAGGATTATGTTAAATATCAGTTACGGCACACATATGACATTATAAGAATGTGAAATAAGAATTTGGCATGTTAATGCATGATACGTATGATATGGGGCATATGGGTTATATGAAAAGGGAAGTGAATGTGGTGACCTAAGACCACGATATCTCGAATGTGGTGACCTAAGACCACGATAATCGAATGTGGTGACCTAAGACCACGATATCCGAATGTGGTGACCTAAGACCACGATATCCGAATGTGGTGACCAAGACCACGAATTTTATAAGGGCGATGAGCACGCCGATTGCAATGATCGCCTTCGATGGTGTGTAGCGGATGGAAGGTTGACTTAGTAGTCCCCACGGTGTGTAGGATGGTACGGGGCATGTGTAGCGGATGGCATATAGGTTTGGGTTCGGGTTGCATCATTATTTTTATTTGTTTATGAACATGTATGATAATGTATGCTGAATTATTAAATTTTAGTGTTGGTTACACATTGAGTCTGTTGACTCACCCTTGTGGGATTATTTTCGTGAAGATCGGTGATGGGCCTAATGACAGATGCTTAGTGGAGGCCATGTGAAGTTCGATTTCTTTTATTTGGACTATTTTACTTTAAGTATTTTGAATTTAAATTTTGGAAATTATTTGATGTAATAAGGCCTTAGTAGAAATATTTTATTCGCTTTTATTTGTTAAGCTTACAAACCTTTATTTATTAAAAGATTAAGTAAATCATTTTTTTAAAACAAAGCCCAAACGTTTTGTCACCTAAAGTAAAGGATTTTTAACAATGAATTAAACTTGTTCTCAACTCAAGCCCAACCCAAAACAATCTTTCTTTCAAAACACACAAGTTTTTCCTAAGTAACAAAAGAATTTGAAACGGTTTACACCGGGGAACATACCAGATCCGGTCAAGGCTCATGGGCTGAGTTTGGGGTGTTTCATATGGTCTTATACAGAATCTCATTTCGGTGCCAAAGCAGTGTCCTAGACATGGTCTTATACGAGACCTTACCCATCTCAAGTCTTAATGATATTATTCTCTCATTTATTAGAGTCCAACTGGGACTTCAACATCACAATTCTCATCATTTTCTCATTCAACATCATTACTCAAATTCATAGAAATATCATACATCTTCACAAATATCAAACATTTAAAGTATACAAGCATGACATTGAACTTATTACACACAAACTTACCTCGATTTTAAAATAGGCCAAATTGCCGATCTAGTTCGATACCTTGCCCTTTCCTCGGTCAAGGTTAATTCTTCGTTCTTCTTGATTTGTAAGAGGTTAACTTGGCTGAAAGTTTGACCTTCAAGAACTCTTATTTTGTTGTAAAATTTCACTGGTGAAGAAGAGAAGAAAAGATGATATCTTTTCTTTCTTTATTTTATTTTATTTCTAGACAATTTATCACCTAATCCACCAACTTGATCAATTTTGACATATTTTTGTCCGCTATGGCTGGTCAACCATTACTAGAGGGGTTAATATCACTTTAAGGACCTCCAATTAATATTCCATAGCTCTTAGACACCTTTAGCTTGTAAAATAGAACTTTTGCACTTTATGCTATTTAGTCCTTTTTCGTAATTAAACATGCAATCGCTAAAATTGAAGCACCAAAATTTTCATGCACCTATATAATCATGCTATAACTCATAAAATAATATTAAAATAATTAGACATCTCGATACAAACTCAAAAATGTCTTTCTTCATACTCGGCCACCAATACCATTTCCTCAAGTCATTATACATCTTCGTGCTGCCTGGATGTACAGACAAACATCCACTATGTGCTTCATGCAGAATCTTCCGAATAAGCTCATCATCTCTGGGTACACAAACCTTATCTTGGAACATCAAACATCCATCAGGACTTATCCAAAAGTCCTACTCTACATTTGACTCATATAGAACTTTTTTAGCCTGTAAATCATTGTCGCCTTTCTGAGCTTCACAAATCTCTTGGAGAAACATTGGTCTAGCCTTCAACTCGGCTAGAATAGAACCATCATCTGACAAAGCTATCCATGTATTCATGGCTCTCAGCGCAAATAGGGATTTCCTGCTCAAGGCATCGGTGACCACGTTCGCCTTTCCTGGATGGTAGTCAATCACTAGCTCATAATCTTTTATTAGCTCTAACCATCTTCTCTGCTTTAGGTTCAACTCCTTTTGAGTCATCAAATACTTTAGGCTCTTATGATCAGTGAACACCCGACATTTCTCACCATACAAATGGTGTATCCAAATCTTTAATGCAAATACAATTGTAGCTAACTCCAAATAATGGGTTGGGTAATTCTTCTCGTGCTGCTTTAATTTTCTAGAGGAATATACTATTACCTTACCCTCTTGCATGAGTACACAACCCAATCCATTCAAGGATGCATCATTGTAAACCATAAATTCTTTTCCTGGTTCGGGTTGTACTAGAAAAAGAGCCTCAGTCAACAATGCCTTTAGTTTCACAAAACTCTGTTGACAGTTTTCTGTCCATTCAAACTTCACATCTTTTTGCAATAGCTCATCATCGGAGTAGCTATCATGGAAAACCCCTTGACAAATCATCTATATTAGCCAGCTAGGCCCAAAAAACTCCTCACCTCGGTTACGTTCTTTGGCAATTTCCATTCAACAATCATTGAAATCTTACTCGGGTCGACTCTAATTCCATCTCTTGAGACAATGTGCCCCAAAAATCCAATTTCCTTAAGCCAAAATTCACCTTTACTAAACTTGGCATACAATTGTTTATCTCTCAAAATTTGTAGAACCATTCTCAAATGCTTGGCATGCTCATTCTCATCTCGAGAGTAGATCAATATATCATCGATAAAGACTACAACAAATTTATCCAAATATGGCCGAAAGATACGATTCATCAAATCCATGAAAATTGTAGGGGCATTAGCTAAACCGAAAGGCATAACCAAAAATTCATAGTGGCCATACCTTGTCCGAAATTTAGTTTTCGGTACATTCGAGTCCTTGACTCTTAACTGATAATATCCAGACCTTAAGTCTATATTGGAAAACACTGTGGCTCCTTTCAATTGATTAAACAAATCATCTATTCGTGGCAACGAGTACTTGTTCTTTACAGTTACCTTATTGAGCTACTAATAATCTATACATAACCTCATGTACCCATCTTTCTTCTTCAAAAATAATACGGGAGCACCCCACAGAGAATAACTTGGTCTTGCGAAGCCTTTATCCGTTAACTCCTGTAACTTTTCTTTCAGCCCTTTTAACTAGGTTGGAGTCATTCTGTATGGAGTAATAGAAATAGGGGCAGTACCAAGAGCTAACTCTATCCCAAATTCAATCTCTCTAACTGGAGGTATCCTAGCAATTCCTCTGGGAAAACATCTGGATACTCACATACTATGGGTACTGATTCAATTCTTAACTCAGACTCTCTAGCATTCATCACAAAGGCAAGGTAAGCTTCGTACCCCTTTCTTAGGTATTTTTGAGTCAACAAGGATTGCCAGTAGTGATATCTTAGCTTAGTAAGTTTGCATATAATGCACATAGAAGCATACTTGATTAGTATAAACCATTTGACACAAACAATGGTATCATAGATTTCAACTATAAAGCTTACTTACTCATACTGATTCTTACATATCTCATGATACTTACTAGTCTCATCCTCGTGGGATAAATAAGGTACCTGTATCACTTGATCACATCGATCAGTATACTTTAACATGATAATCCTAATCTTTCCTTCATATTCATAACATGGATAATACTCATTTCCAACTTGATAATAGCTTTGCTTACTTATATTTCTTGTCATCTAATTTTAACTTTACTCATTTGCCCGATGAATTTATGCAAATAACTGAGGATACTAAATCTTTTCCCATGAACTTGATATAAAGCCATACCCTAGATACGGTCTTACATGGAATATCTCATCTTGGTTTCAAGGCCATATCTTGACATGGACTTATACGAAGTATTTCTTGTTCTCACCAATGCCATGCCTTGGCTTGGACTTACAAGGGATCTCTTTCTCTTGATAGCTTTTCAATGCCAAGCTTGCCTTGGACTTACATGATATCTGTTCAATGCCAAGCTTGCCTTGGACTTACATGATATCTGTTCAATGCCAAGCTTTCCTTGGTCTTACATGATATCTGTTCAATGCCAAGCTTGCCTTGGACTTACATGATATCTGTGCTTGATTGCCGATGCCATGCCTTGGCTTGGTCTTATACGGACTTTCTTATCTCATGTGGTAGATCGAGTATCCTAGGAAATTTATGTTCAATCGGGAATTGCTCATACTTAATCTCATTGATTTCTTTGTTTAACATAGCATTAAACATTCCATGAAAATAGTGTACATTATACTAAGCAATTCAATGATAAAAATTATAAAGCTTAGAAATCATACAAACTTACCTCAATATACAAAATGTATATAGATATGCAATTTAGTCCTCACTTTGTTCTTACCTCGGTTTTGATCTGGGCTTTGTTTTTCTTGATCTATAATCATAAATAGATCATTTAATAATCACATTGACTAAATTGAATCATTACTCATACTTTGGCGAAATTACTATTTTTCCCTAAACTTTTCATATTGCACTTTTGCCCCAAGGCTCGTAAAATAATTCTCATTAAACTTTCTTAAACTTCATGCTTAGCTGATTCATTTTCTCTACTATATCAATCATCAATTCTCACTATTTCTAGTATGTATGACCAATTTTCATAACTATTACAAATTAGTCTATAAAATCATTTTTCATGAAATTCACTTAGAAAAAGATGTTTATCTAACATAAAACTTTCATAAACTTCCATAAAACATCATTTAACAGCATGTCATTCATGGGTAGATTTTTGAACATGCATCTTAGCTCATTTTATAGCTAAAAATAGCTAATTCATAATACGAGAACTTCAAAAATACGAAGAATATTAAAAACGGGGCTAATATGAACGTACTAGCAAGCTTGAAAAAAATGAAGAACCCTAGCTATGGAGTTTCCAAATTTTCGGCAATGTGAGGAAGAAGATGAATAGATTTTTTTTCATGTTTTCCCATTTTAATCATTTAAATTGATTAAATGACCAAAATGCCCTTCTCTCTAAATTTTTACAATTTACTATCTCATGTCCAATTTTGTCCAAAATTTATAATTTGGTAAAATTTCTACTTAAAGACTTATAAATGATATTCTAAAGCTATTTCATACAAAAAGCTTCTAGAAACTCATATTTTGCAACTTTTGCAATTTAGTCCTTTTGGACCATTCAACCTCAATTTAACAAAATTACTTCATGAAACTTTCACACTAGCATGCAAACATGACATAAACCTTAAAAACTCATAAATTCACCTCAGATTTGTGGCCTCGCACCACTATTCTAACTAGGCCCTAAATCGGGCTGTTACACTTCTCACCCCATTAGGGATTTTCGTCCTCGAAAATCTTACCGGCAAATAAGTTCGGGTACTGGTTTCTCATGCTCTTTTCTGGTTCCCATGTAGCTTCCTCTATCCCATGCCTTTGCCACAGTACTATCACTAGAGTAATACTTTTATTTCTTAGCTTCTTGACTTCCCGAGCTAAAATCTTGATCGGTTCTTCATCATAAGTCATGTCAAGATGAATCTCTATCTCTGACGGGGTAATTACATGTGAAGGATTTGATCGGTAGCGTCTCAACATTGACACGTAAAACACATCATGTATCTTTTCTAACTCTGATGGCAAAGTCAATCTGTAAGCTACTGGCCCAACTTTCTCGATAATCTCAAACGCTCCAATAAAACGTGGACTTAACTTGTCTTTCCGGCCAAATCTGAGAACTTTTCTCCAAGGTGACACTTTCAAGAAAATTTTATCCCTGACTTGATATTCTATCTCTTTTCTCTTTAGGTCTGAATATGATTCCTGTCTATCTGATGCAGCTTTTAAACATTCTTGTATCACTTTCACCTTCTCTTCAGCTTTTCTAACCAAATCAACCCTGTGAATTTTATTTTCTTTGAGCTCAGTCCAAAATAAAGACGTTCTGCACTTACGCCCATATAGAGCCTTGTAAGGCGCCATCTTTAAGCTCGACTATTCTACCAATGGGAGAAACTTTTCCCAATTGCTTTGGAATTCTAGAATACAACATTTAAGCATATCCTCGAGTACTTGAATTAATCTCTCCGACTGACCGTTAGTTTGAGGATGAAAAGTTGTGGTAAAACTCAATTTTGTACCCAAGGCTTCTTACAACTTCTTCCAAAATCTAGAGGTGAATCTCGGATCTCTATCCCATATGATTGACAAAGGAACTCCATGAAGTCTTACTATTTTAGAAAATACAAGTTTGCCAGCTTGTCGATTGAGTAGTCAACTCGTACAGGTAAGAAATGAGCTGACTTCGTGAGTCTATCAACTATAACCCATATAACATCTTTCTTGCTAGGTGATAATGGTAATCCCGTTACAAAATCCATAGTGATATGGTCCCATTTCCACTCGAGTATCATAATTGGTTGAAGCAAACCTGAAGGTACTTAGTGTTCAGCTTTTACTTGCTGACAAATCAAACATCTTGAAACGAACTCTGAAATATCTTTCTTCATTCTTGGCCACTAATACAATTGCTTCAAGTCATTATACATCTTGGTACTACTCGGATGTACAGCTAGACATCCATTATGTGCCTTATACAAAATTCTCTGAATAAGCTCCTCTTTTCTCGGTACAAAAACTCTATCTTTAAACATCAAGTATCCATTAGAATTAATCCAAAAATCGGATTCAACATCTGACTCACACTGAGTTCTCTTGGCCTGTAACTCTTTGTCTTGTTTTTGAGCTTCATTGATCTCTTGAAGGAACATTGGTCTAGCTTTTAACTCAGTTAGAATAGAACCATCGTCAGATAAGGTCATCCGTGAATTCGTTGCCCTTAATGCAAAAAGGGACTTCCTGTTCAATGCATCGGCGACTACATTCGCCTTTCCTGGGTGGTAGTCAATGACCAATTCATAGTCCTTTATCAACTCTAACCATCTCCGTTGACTTAAGTTCAACTCATTCGGCATCATCAAGTACTTCAGACTTTTGTGATCAGTAAAAATCCAACATCTTTCACCATATAAATGGTGTCTCCAAATCTTCAAAGCGAAGACTATGGCAGCCAACTCTAAATCATGCGTCGGATAATTCTTCTCATGAGGCTTCAACTATCTTGAGGCATAAGCAATCACCTTGCCTTCTTGCATGAGTACACAGCCTAATCCATTTAAGGATGCATCACTGTAAATCACAAATTCTTTCCCTGTCTCGATTTGTATTAAAACTGGAGCTTCTGTCAACATTGCTTTCAATTTCTAAAAACCCTTGTTGGCATCTTTCCGTCCACTAAAACTTCACATATTTCTGTAACAATTTAGTCATCGGGGTTGCGATCATAGAAAACCCTTTGACAAATCGTCATTAATAGCCGACTAGGCCTAAGAAACTCCTAATCTCAGAGATATTACTCGGTGGTTTCCAGTCCATTATAGCCGAAATCTTGCTTGGATCCACTCGGACTCCATCTCTCGAGATAATATGTCCCAGAAATCCTACTTCATTGAGACAAAATTCACTTTTACTAAACTCGGCATACAACTAATTTTCTCGTAGAATCTGTAAAATTGTCCATAGGTGCTCAACATGCTCATTCTCATTCCGGGAATAAATCAATATGTTGTCAATGAAAATGACTACAAACTTGTCGAGGTAGGGTCTAAAGATGCGGTTCATTAAGTCCATGAATACTGTAGGAGGATTGGTCAAACCAAAGGGCATGACTAAGAATTCATAAGGCCCATATCTTGTTCGAAAAGCTATCTTGGACACATCTGAATCCTTTATTATTAACTGATAATACCCTGATCTCAAGTCTATTTTGGAGAACACATTAGCTCCTTTCAATTGATCGAACAAATCACCGATCCTAGGCAATGGGTACTTGTTCTTCACTGTCACTTTATTAAGTTGACGGTAATCTATGCACAATCTCATGGTGCCACCTTTCTTTTTCACAAATAAAACTAGAGCACCCTAGGGAGAACAACTCGACCTAGAAAAGCCTTTATCTATCAACTCTTGCAACTGTATCTTCAGCTCTTTCGACTCTATTGGAACCACTCTGTAAGGAGTAATAGATATCGGTACAGTACCGGGAGCTAGCTCAATATTGAATCAAACTCTCTAACTAGAGGTAGTCCTGGTAATTGCTCAGGAAAAACATCCATGTACTCACATACTATAGGTACTGACTCAATCTTTAGCTCTGTTTCTTTATCATTCATCACAAAGGCCAGATATGCTTCATACCTTTTTCTTAAGTATCTTTATGCCATCATATGAGAAATCATTACCGACAACCTACTCTGTTCATCATATTCTATTTGAAGAGTGTCTCCATTCTCACATTTCATCTCAATGTATTTCTTCCCACAATTAACTATTACATCATGGGTGGTCAACCAGTCCATACCAAGAATGATGTCAAACTCATCAAATGGTAGCAACATAAGATTTGCTTTAAAATAATGACCTCTAATCATTAGTGGAAAATCTTTACATACTTCATTAACTAGCACTCTCTGGCCTAAAGGATTAGACACCTTAACCGTAAATTTTGTAGAATCTATAGGCATATTCATACTAGATACTAGTTTCATATCTGAGATCTATTAAAGCAATAACTTTGATATCATAAAGATAAAAGGTACCTGTGATAACATCAGGAGAAGATGCCTCTTCACGAGCGTGAATGTCATAAGTCCTCGCAGGTGCCCTACCCTCGGGTCTCACAGCCTGCTCTCTAGGGTTACCTCTTCCACTTGCCCCACTCCCTGGGTTTCTTTGTGGTCTGCCTCTGACCATACCCCCAGATCTCGGGTTTTGAGTTCTCTCTTCTTTCGTCATCTCAGGACAATCTTTTATAAAGTGATCATGGGAACCACATTTGAAACAAGCATTTTCATGGGCTCGATATTCACCGAGATGGCGTCTGCCACACTGTGGGAATTTAGGTCTATCAGATCGAACGTTCCCCACACTAGCAACTGAAGTAGTCTGTGTTTTATTCCCCAGATTCTGCTTACTCTTGTCCTTCTTTGAAAACCCAGTGGAAGTAGCCGATCGGGTAGAGAAATCTCTTGACTTATTGGATGAAGATTGGAATGACTTATTCCACTATCTCTTTTTAGAGTCATAAGTCTCCATTTCATATTTTCTCTTCTCTTTTACTAACTCTCCGGCCTTACAAGCCCTCTCCACTACCACCACAAATTCTTTTAATTCGAGGATAGCAACAAATAACTTGGTATCATCATTTAGTCCTTATTCAAATCTCTTACTCATGATGGCTTTAGTGGACATGCATTCTTAAGCGTATTTGCTAAGTCATACAAACTCTCGCTCATAATCAGTCACTAACATCTTGCCTTGTTTTAGTTCTAGGAATTCCTTCCTTTTCTGGTCCACGAATCTTTGACTGATATACTTTTTCTTAAACTCTTCTTGGAAAAATTCCCATGTAACCTTTTCCCTCGGTACTACCGATACAAGGGTGCTCCACCATTGATAGGCAGCATCTTTAAAAGATAAACTACACAATTTATACATTCCTCAGGTGTGCATGACAACTCATTAAATACCCTGATAGTATTTTCTATCCAGAACTTAGCCTTTTTTGGATCATCATCTTTTCTAGCCCGAAATTCTTCTGCCCCATGTTTCCTGATCCTATCAATTGGAGGTTTGTCTCCTCTTACCACCTTTACTACTTGAGGGACTGCGGGGACAGGTTGTGGAATAGGCAGGGGTGGAGGGTTGTACATTTGGGTTCGTACGAGCGAATTTCGTGTACCACATATTCATCATATAGAGGAATGCTTCTCTAGCCTCTTCTCCTCCTTCTCGACTCACCGTAGTAGGTCTATTCTCATTCTTATTAGGCACCATCCCTTCAGTAGGAGCTGGCGCATTACTTTCTACATCATCCGCCTCATCTCTTTCGGGATCCATTTACTATATGTATAAATATAATTTAAGTCGTCAGGAGTCGTCACACTATCATTATAAAAACATTCTCCTATATGGCATGTATAGCTAGACTCCTATTCGTGCTATGTTAGTCCTAGAACTGACTAAAATGTAGCTCTGATACCACTAAATGTAACACCCCATACCCGAGTCCGATGCTAAGACTGGATACGAAACATTACCATGCTTGAACTCAGTTAAAACATGTACTTATGGGCTATAAAATTTTGTTTCAAATTAAAAACTTCTCTTTCTTAATATAATCATACATTTCATAGGCCTATGAGGCCTTAAACACGTATTTGGAAACTTTTAGAACTCAAATGAAAACTTTTCCTTAAAACAGGAGTCACACGCCCGTATGTCTTGGGACACGCCTATGTACCCCTAACACATGCTCATGTCTTCCACCCGTGGTCGACACTGACTAATTACACACGGCCTTGACACGCACGTGGATATAAATCGTGTGATATACCTTGATATACTAACTTACACACACGGTCTGGGGCACATGCCCATGTTCTGACCGTGTATCACATACGGCCTAAACAAACGACCGTGGGATTTGCCCATGGCCTATTCTAACTTAAACACTAAAGTGCAGGGTATTCACGGCCTAGACACATGCCCGTGTGTCAACCGTATGGGCACTTAGAGGATATTACCAAGCCAATTGCCACCCAAAAATCAAGACCAAACTTATGCTCAATTCTATATATTTTTCATAAACATTACTATATACTTCATTGATCTCAATAAACATACATACTTAGTCAATTTTGGTCAAACACTTAGCCATATACAAAAGAATAATAAACTTAATAGCCAACCTTTGGATCTTCTTAGAACATATTTTCAAAATGAAATGCTTCCTATACATGCCATACTTAGTAAAATAACTTGGCTATACCAAAATAATGATTGATAGTGTGCTCCGAACTCCGATGATAATGATCCACGAGATTGGCATAAGCATTTAGCTTAGTAAGTTTGCATATAATGCACATAGCAACATACTTGATTAATATAAACCATTTGACATAAACAATGGTATCATAGATTTCAGCTATAAAGCTTACTTACTCATACTGATTCTTACATATCTCATGATACTTACTAGTCTCATCCCCGTGGGATAAATAAGGTACCTGTATCACTTGATCACATCGATCAGTATACTTTAACATGATAATCATAATCTTTCCTTCATCATTCATAACATGGATAATACTCATTTCAAACTTCATAATAACTTTGCTTACTTATCTTTCTTGTCATCTAGTTTTAACTTTACTCATTTACCCGATGAATTTCTGTGAATAACCAAGGATACTAAATATCTTCCCACGAACTTGATACCAAAGCCATACCCTAGATACGGTCTTACATGGAATATCTCATTTTGGTTTTGAGGCTATGTCTTGACATGGACTTATACGAAGTCTTTCTTGTTCTCACCAATGCCATGCCTTGGCTTGGACTTACATGGGATCTCTTTCTCTTGATAGCTTTTCAATGCCAAGATTACCTTGGAATTACATGATATCTGTTCAATACCAAGCTTGCCTTCGACTTACATGATATCTGTTCAATGCAAAGCTTGCCTTGGACTTACATGATATCTATTCAATGCCAAGCTTGCCTTGGACTTACATGATATCTGTGCTTGATTGCCGATGCCATGCCTTGGCTTGGTCTTATACGGACTTTCTTATCTCATGTGGTAGATCGAGTATCCTGGGAAATTCATCTTCAATCGGGACTTGCTCATACTTAATCTCATTGATTTCATTGTTTAACATAACATTAAACATTCCATGAAAATAGTGTACATTATACTAAGCAACTCAATGACAAAAATCATAAAGCTTAAAAATCATACAAACTTACCTCAATATACAAAATGTATGTAGATATGCAATTTAGTCCCCGACTTTGTTCTTGCCTCGATTTCGATCTGGGCTCCATTTCTCTTGATCTATAATCATAAATAGATCATTTAATAATCACATTGACTAAATAGAATCATTACTCATACTTTGGAAAAATTATTATTTTGCCTCTAAACTTTCTCATATTTGCACTTTTGCCCCAAGGCTCGTAAACTTCATGCTTATCTGATTCATTTTCTCTACTATAAAAATCATCAATTCTCACTATTTCTAATATGTATGACCAATTTTCATAACTATTACAAATTAGTCCATACTATCATTTTTCATGAAATTCACTTGGAAAAAGATGTTTATCTAACATAAAACTCTCATAAACTTCCATAAAACATCATTTAACAAGCTTTTCATTCATGGATAGATTTTTGAACATGCATCTTAGCTCATTTTATCACTAAAAATAGCTAATTCATAATACGAGAACTTCAAAAATACGAAGAATATTAAAAACGAGGCTAAGATGAACTTACTAGCAAGCATGAAAAAAATGAAGAACCCTAGCTATGGAGTCTCCAAATTTTCGACAATGTGAGTAAGAAGATGAATAGATTTTTTTTCATCTTTTTCCCATTTTAATCATTTAAATTGATAAATGACCAAAGTGGCCTTCTCTCTAATTTTTTTCAATTTACTATCTCATGTCCAATTTTGTCCAAAAATTATAATTTGGGAAAATTTCTATTTAAGGACTTCTAATTGATATTCTAAAGCTATTTCATACAAAAGGCTTCTAGAAACTCATATTTTGTAACTTTTGTAGGACCATTCAACCTCAATTTAACAAAATTGCTTCATGAAACTTTCACACTAGCATGCAAACATGGCATAAACCTTAAAAAACTCATAAATTCACCTCAGATTCGTGGCCTCACACCACTATTCCGACCAGGCCCTAAATCGAGCTGTTACACGTCTACCACACTACGGACATTTCGATCTACTTGGTCGAGCGTTGCCAACACTAACAACCAAAGTAGTCTGAGCTTTAGACCCCGGGTACTATCTACCCTTACTTCTACTTGAAAATCCAGCAGAGGTGGCTGATCGAGTAGTGAAATCTCTTGACTTCTTGGATGAGGATTGGAATGACTTGCCTAACTGTCTTTTCTTCGAGTCGCGAGACTCGATTTCAGCCTTCTTTTTTTCTTTGACGGTTCCTCGGCCTTACAGGCTCTATCTTCCAGCACCACAAATTCTTTTAGTTCTAGGACAATAAAAAACAAATAGACATCTTCATTTAACCCATCCTCGAACCTTTTACACATAATAGCCTTGGTGGATACGTACTCCCGAGCATATTTACTAAGCCTTACGAACTCACGTTCGTATTCGGTCACCGTCATTCGACCTTGCTTTAACTCCAAGAACTTCTTTCTTTTCTGGTTATTAAACCTTTGACTAATATACTTCTTCTGGAACTCCTCTTGGAAGAATTCCCAATTAACTCTCTCCCTTGGTACCACCTACACAAGGGTGTTCCACCACTGATAGGTTGAATCTCTCGACAGAGATACCACACACTTCATGCACTCGTCACACGTGCATGACAACTCATCGAATACCTTGATGGTATTCTCAAGCCAGAATTTCACCCTCTCCAGATCATCATCTTTACTAGCTCAAAATTCTTAAGCTCCTTGTTTCCGAATCTTATCAACCGGAGGCCTTTCTCTTCTCACTACCTTTACCACTTGGGGAGCTACAAGAGTGGGCTGAGGAATATGTGGGGTGGAGGGGTTGAGCATTAGGATTTGCTCGAATAAACTCGGTATACCAGTTGCTCATCATATGAAGAAAGGCTTCTCGAGCCTCTTCTCTTTGACCCAAAGTCTCGGGTCTACTCTCTATTGGCGTGGTCCCTTGCGTAGGAGCCAGTGTATTACTTACAGCATCATCAGCTGTAGCCCGATCGGGATCCATTTACTATATAAAAACACAATTCAAATCGTCAGGAGTCGTTACACTATCATTAGGTAAATACTCATATGTATGGGATGTATAGCTAAACTCATACTTACGATATGTTAGTCTAGAATCGACTAAACCGTAGCTCTGGTACCATTAAATGTAACACTCCTTACCCTATTCGAAACCTAAACCGGATACGACGGATTACCATACTTAACTTACTCAATCATGCCACATCGATTCATAAAAATATCATTTCAAATTAAAAATTTTCATTCAAGACCTTAATGTCCTTATTATAGGTCTACGAGACCCTAAACTAGAATGATTCTGGACTAAACTGGAAACTTTTAAACACTTAGACAAATTTGACAAAAAATAGGGCCACACTTCAGTGTGAAGGATGGAACACGCCCGTGTGGCATATCACATGCCCGTGTTCCACACCCGTGTGGATTTATTTTTCAATTAGAACCTACAAGAGTTTTCATATTGCCGGACACATGCCCGTGCCCCTGGCCCGTGTTCCTTACACGGCCACGACACGCTCGTATCTTAGCCCGTGTGCAAAAACCTTGGCATTCTATTTATGATGTCATCACCTCAATAAGGTCACACGGCCAAGGCACACACCCGTGTCCTTAGACCATGTGTCAAATTAAATTCTAAATTTTAGGTACAGACTTCACACGGCCTGGGCACATGCCCGTGTCTTAGGCCGTGTCTCCCACACGGTCAAGACACACGACCGTGTCTCTGCCTGTGTGTTTACTACTGAGCATACTGACTTGCCAACCTAACATGCATGGGGACACACAACCTCTCAACAAACCCATGGGGCTGACCGTGTGTCACACACAGCCTAGACATACACCCGTGTGTTTACCCGTGTGGAAAATTATAAGGCTATCTACCAAGCCATTTGCCACCCTACAAAGCCACCATACTTATACTAAATCAATTCAACATATATCATGACCATAAGGCACTTCTAGGAACTCAAAATCAAGACATCTACCAAAGCATACACTTCATGGATTTCATCATCATTGAATATATAAACTTGTCAAATATTAGCCCATTTCCAATGACCACTTACAAAATGAATTTAATAACATCAATAGCCAACACTTTGGCTAACAATTATGACATAACAAAATGATCAAGTCCTATACATGCCATACTCAAAATAAATCTAACTTTGCTATACCAAAGAGAAGTCGATAGTGTGATTCTGAACTCTGAAATTTTACGATCCCCGAGCTAGCTTGGCAATACAACAAGGAAAAGGGAAATGAGAGGCGTAAGAATAAAGCTTAGTAAGTTTGCATGAAATAAATAGCAAATAAAGGCTCGTAATGTCATCCATCCATTGCATTGAATAAAACACAAGGTCCTAAGTACATTGTCATAACTTACACATGCTTACTCTTACCAATTACATATCATGTCTCATGTCATAAACATTTCTCGTGAATTACTTACATGTACCTATATCACTTCATCACATAGCTTTAGCACTAATCTCATCTCTATTGTAAGCTTAGCTATTTACCAGTTGAATATACTTGGAAATACATAGTTATCATCATTTACATAAATACGACTCCAATGCCACATCCTAGATATGGTCTTACATGGAGTCACCTCTAGATGCCGATGCCATATCCTAGATATGGTCTTATATGATTCTCATATTTGATGCCGATACCATATCCCAGATATGGTCTTATACGAAATCTCAATTCGGTGCCGAGCCCGTGTCCCAGACATGGTCTTATATGGGACCTTACCAATCTCAAGTCTTAATGATATTATTCTCTCATTTATTAAAGTCCAACCAGGACTTCAACATCACAATTCTCATCATTTTCTCATTCAACATCATTACTCAAATTCATAGAAATATCATACATCTTTAAAAATATCAAACATTTAAAGTATACTAGCATGATGTTGAACTCATTACACACAAACTTACCTCGATTTCAAAATAGGCCAAATTGCCGATCTAGTCCGATACCTTGCACTTTCCTCGGTCAAGGTTAATTCTTCGTTCTTCTTGATTTGTAAGGGGTTAACTTGGCTGAATGTTTGAGCTTCAAGAACTCCTATTTTGCTATAAAATTTCGGTGGTGAAGAAGAGAAGAAAAGATGATATCTTTTTTTCTTTATTTTATTTTATTTCAAGACAATTTATCACCTAATCCACCAACTTGATCAATTTTGACATCTTTTTGTCCCCTATGGCCGGTCAACCATTACTAGAGGGGTTAATTGCATTTTAAAGACCTCCAATTAATATTCCATAGCTATTAGACACCTTTAGCTTGTAAAATAGAACTCTCGCTCTTTATGCGATTTAGTCTTTTTGTAATTAAACATGCAATCGCTAAAATTGAAGCACCAAAATTTTCATGCACCCATATAATCATGCTATAACTCATAAAATAAAATAAAAATAATTTTCTCTGACCTCAAATTAGTGGTTTCAAAACCACTATTCTGACTAGCCTCTAAAGCGGGCTGTTATAGAGCTGGCTTGGCGACACTAAAAAACAAAGGAAAAGGGAAGGGAGTAAGCTTTAAGCTTAGTAAGTCTATATGTAAACAATGAACAACATATCACATGCTTATCAATCAAGAACATTACATACTAATCAAGAACAATTCAGATCCTTGTATTTGCACTTACTCATTTCAAACCTTACCACATTCCAAATACATATCATAGACATTTCTCACAATTACATGCACTTATAACTTTGCACTTTTCACCACATTGTCACACTTAATTTCAATTAGTCAAATTTTCCGGATGAACACTTCAGAATAATACCGGATACACGGTGGTTTCGCACACAACCACCTACCAATAATAATAATCATGGTGGTATCGCACACAGCCCACCAATAATCACATATACACAGTGGTATCGCACACAGCCCAGTAATAATAATAAACACGGTGGTATCGCACATAGCCCACCAATAACAATAACATGCTGGTATCGCAAACAGCCCACCAATAATCACAATTATACAGTGTTCATCCGTATCCTTTTTCTATTCTGAAGGTTCATCCAGGAATTTCCTCACTTTTCATCATTTTAATAAAAATCAATTATATTCACTCACATTTTACATAATACATTAATATGTAAAAACATAAATAAAAGGATGTATCATTTACATATAAACTTACCTCGATACAAAATGTGTCAATTTGCAATTTAATCCAAAACCTTGCCTTTTCCTCGGTCAAGGTTGATTGATTCTACGTTCTTTGTAACACCCCAAACCCGGCCTAGACATTAGGGCCGAATCTGGCGTGTCACATTGCAGTGTTTTTTGAAAACCATGTTTTCATTGAAAACCCTTCTTGAAATTTAAAACTTGTACAAAACCTCAGGTTACATTTGTTTATTTTCAATCGTGGTTTATTAAAATGTTATTCCCTTTTAAAAAGTTATCACCTTTAAAACCCTATTTGCCACGGAAGCTTAAAATAAATGATTTACGAAAATGTGATATTTAAAAATTGAATTGCGAAAACGTAGTGTTTGAAAATCTAGAAATTATAGAGGCCTTATTACAAAAAACACAAAATTCAGTTACTTATAAATCAAAAGCTAAAAACAAAAGCTGATGCGGTTGTGTGGCCCTCTCTGAGTCCCTTGTAGCTCCGAACCGTCTAAGGCTGGGTATTACCTAAAAGGTTAAAAATGGGGTGAGTTGACAGAAACTCAGTGTGTAATCCCCTTATTAAAGAAATAGTCAGTATACAGAACCAAAATTAGTCTAGACCTGAGCCCTTTAACAATAACAATGTGGGCCTAAGCCCAATACAGTATCATTATGGTGGAAATATGCAACCCACCCCAATCCAACCAACACACCACCCGTACCAACCAACACACCATGTGAGGATAAAATTGACCCACCCAGCCAACACACCAATATTGCAGCATAGCTGCCAGTAATAATAACGCAGAAAGCTACGATATGATGTCGCAAACAAAGTCGACAAGTAATAATATATGTGGCAGAGCCTCTAGTACAGTATATATGAGGCGTTAAGTCTATTGTAATGGTCTCATAATTGGCACATAGCCATCGGTAACTGTAATAAGATTGGCACATAACCATCAGCTACGGTAATATAATCGGCACAAAGCCATAGGTAAGTATGATTGACACAAAGTCATCAATAATTACTACCGGCACACAGCCATGGATAAATATGATCGACACAAAGTCATAATCAAGATGGCACAAAGCCATAATAATTAGATTAACTGGCTTAAAGGCATCGGTAGGTCCACAGTCATCTCGTGCGACCCGTGCGACCTTAATAGATCATTACTGGGTCCACAATCGTCTCGTGCGACCCATGTGACCCTATCAGAATAGTACTTCCTCCATAACCAATATCCCAACCCCATGCAGTATGTCATGTATGCAGAATGTCTAATCCACAAATCATCATATCATTCACAATTAAGTCAATCAAATCATAGTTATACAATCATAGTCAAATCAGTCAAATTATAGCACAAGTCAGTCATTTACCCTACAAGGGCATTACGATTATTTTACCTTACAAGGGCATTACGGCCATTTTACCCTACAGGGGCATTACGGTCATTTTATCCTATAGGGGCATTACGGTCATTTTACCTTACAGGGGCATTACGGTCATTTTACCCTATAGGGGCATTACAGTCATTTTACCCTACAAGGGCATTACAGTCATTTTACTCTTCAGGGTTATTTTAGTGCAGATAACAACCTTTTCTAAGGTCTACAGTCACCTCGAGCGAAACAGATAACCTAAATGGTCATAAGTGTGTAAATGGGCCCAAAGCCCAATATTTGGCCCAAGTGGGCCCACACGCTCGTGTGGCCCATTTAGCCCAAATTCAGTCATAGCCATACGAACGATATAGCCCAGTTCAATATTTGCCACTTATCTTAAATTTTTTCTGTGTGGGGCCCACAAGCCCATTGGGCCAACACAGCCTATTTTCGACCCAATGCGGCCCATAACGGCCCAAGTGCATAAGAACACTCGTGGTGGCCTCTTCAGTCTATCGCCTACAGTTGTGGGCTCGATTTTACCACAAGAGCGATCGTATACTCATGAGGCCTCAAATGTTGAAGTTTCGGCATTTCAACTTTTCGGCTTTTGCCAACTCTCAGAAACAATAGTGTGATTACACACCTGATTGTGAAATGTGTGAATGACCCATGAAAACTCCAACCTACATTCAATCAAGGCAATCCATTAATCACCTGTCAATCGGGTTAATCGAATCCCAATCAACTTATCAAAAATAGCCTCTACCGAAAATACTTGTTCAACAAATTACCTATCCCTTGTGTAGATCAGTCGGTTCTGGTTTGCCCACTTGATCTAGAGATTGGTGCAGTCACCCTGCTGTACCTTGGCAAAAAATCTCGAACAGTTAACACTTTACGCTACTTAAATTTGGGGGTAGGGGTTACGTGCCCATTCTCAGCTGGCACTATTCCTGATCCTCCATCAGAGTGGGTACTACTTGCCACCATTAGTATCTCTTTATGTAAGATATTATCGAAAATCTCCACTTCACCACTCCTTGAGGAAGACCCTAGAATCGCAATGAGTGCAGTACGTGAAGAATGAAATGACAATCGATTTATGGGGTTATTTGATTTGGGAAAAGAAGGAGAGAGAATGGGTGCATTCGATTTTAAAAGAAAAGTACAAAATAGCTTTTGATCGCTTACTGATAGTCAAAACCTTTACAGTAGAACGACGCAGAGAAGGATTAACTATAGTGATATTCGGCCAGCAAATAATAGAAGATGAATAGAAGTTAAAAAAAGAGAAGGGCAGGTTCAGCTATGAAAGAAATAAAATACCAAAGATGAGAAGAAAGAATGACATGAATGGTTAGAAGGGGAATGACCCGAGTGGTCAGTTTCGTAGTACAGATAAGACTTGAGAGAACCCAAAAGGAAAAAAGTGAAAACAACCCCAAACTCTTAGCAGAGAAATTCGGCACTCTCCTATCAACACTTACAAAAACCGAACAAGGAACTCCTAGTGCCCTAAATGCTCCCTCTTTTCCCCCTAGCCGAATTTCACTAAGACCTTAGAGTCCCACACGACCACAACTCTCCTCACACTTCAAATTCCTTGAAAATCTCCACAAATCACTCCCCTTATCCCTCCTTGATATCCTCCATAACAACTCCAAGACCAATTCAAACTTTACCTTGCAGAGTTTCAGTCCAACTCCACTACTCCTGCTGCAAGGAAAATAAAATAAATACTCCTTTACATGCCAAGCGATTTGAACCAAAGTTCTCCCATCAGCCAATTCACGCCACTTGCCACTAAGCCATAAGCTCCTCTTGTGTCATAAGACAAACATTATTACTTATAAGGCCTAAGTGCCAGTGTCCAGGTTCATATAAGAGAAAAACCAAAAATATTTGGAAGGGCCAAGACTTGAACCCAGGCTTCTCACACACCCCCATACACACCCAAATCATTTAGCCATTAAAGCAAACAAGCAATTTGTGTCATTTTCTTGCACATACAAACTTTTATGTGCAGTCTCCTAGCTGATCCCACACTTAAGGCCCATTCCTTCTAGGCCCAAATTTGGGGCGTTACATTCTTCTTAATCTATAATGACACATTTAGCTTATTTAATATACACATTATTCAAATCAGTCCAAAATCTTCCTATGGTAAAATTTACAATTTAGCCCTTAACTTTCTCAATTTTTACACTTAAGTCTCTAGGCTCGTAAAATAAAATGTGTTCATTTTTCACACACCCAAGCCTAGTCGATTCATATTCTCTCTTATAGGAGCCTACAATTTTAACTATTTTAGATTTTATACACATATTATTTCATCTTTTACAAATAAGTCCTTTTTATCAATTTCAACAAAAATCATCTAGTAAAAGTTGTTTATCACACTTCAAACCTTCATATTCTACCACTAGACATCAAAATACATGTATGTCATCCATGGATAAAATTTTAAACAAAAACTCTAGCTCAAAATAGTGGTAGAAATAGTTAGATCGAGCTACGAGGATTTCAAAAATACAAAAAATATCAAAAATGGGGCTAGGAGGTGCTTACAATCAAGCTTAAAAGTGAAACAAAACCCTAGCTATGGCTCCTTCCAATTTTCGGCTATGGAGGATGGAGATGGACAAAATTCTAGCCTTATTTTCCCTTTTATTTCTTTTATTAGCCAAATGACCAAATTGCCCTTCATTAATCCTTTAGATATTTTATCCCTTTATGGGTATTTTGTGTCGAAACTATAATATAATGGTCTAATTACCAACTAAGGACTCTCAATTTAAAAACCCACCTCAATCAAGTACCTTTATGGATTATAACTCACACTTTTCACCCATTGCAATTTAGTCCAACTTATGAAATTGGACATCCAAACAATAAAATTTCTCAACCAAAATTTCACACAAACATTTAATCACTTAATAAACACTAAAACTCAATCAGAATAAATATTTTGACCTCGGATTCATTGTTTCAAAACCAGTATTTCGTTTAGGCCATAATTTGGGTTGCTACAACCCTCCCCCTTTAGGGATTTTTGTCCCCAAAAGTCTTATCGGTAAAGAGGTTTGGGTATTGTTTTCTCATGGTTTCTTCCCACGTAGCCTCTTCTACACCATGCTTTTGCCACAGCACTTTCACTAGGGCTATACTTTTATTCTTCAACTGCTTAACCTCTCGAGCCAAAATCTTAATTTGTTCCTCAATATATGTCATATCCGGTCGAATCTCAATTTCTGTCGGAGGAATTACATGTGAAGGATTGGAATGATATCGTCGCAACATCGACATATGGAACACATTATGTATTCTCTCTAACTTCACCGGTAAAGCTAACCAGTAAGCTACTGGTCCAACGCTCTCAATAATCTCATACGGCCCAATGAAATGCGGACTCAACTTGCCCTTTCGACCAAATCTCAAAATCTTCTTCCACGAGATACTTTTAGAAACACTTTATCACCCACCTAAAACTCTATTTCTTTTTTTTCCAAATCCACGTATGACTTTTGTCGATCTGAAGCAGCTTTCAGATAATCACGGATTACTTTCACTTTCTCATGGGTTTCTATAACTAAATCAACCCCGTGAATTCATTTCTCAATGAGCTCGATCCAATACAAAGGAGTTCGACACTTGCGACCATATAATGCTTCGTACAGTGCCATCTATATACTTGGCTGATAACTGTTGTTGTAGGTAAATTCAACCAAAGATAGATATTTCTCCCAACTACCTTTGAATTCTAAAACACAACATCAGAGCATGTCTTCAAGAACTTGAATTGCTCTTTCGGATTGACCGTTAGTTTGTGGATGGAATGCGGTACTAAAATTTATTTTTGTACCTAAGGCTTCTGGCAACTTTTTCCAAAATCTCAAAGTGAACATCGGATCTCTATTCGAAATAATAGACATAGGTACTCCATGCAGTCTCACAATTTCATCAATATACAACTCAGCCAACTTATCAAGTGAGTAGTCAGTACGTATTGGTATAAAGTGAGTCGATTTCTTCAATCTATCAATGATAACCCACACGACATCTTTCTTTTTCAGAGTCATAGGCAACCCTGTTACAAAATCCATCGTGATTCGATCCCATTTCCAATCGGGAACTATCACTGGCTGAAGTAAACCCAAAGGTACTTGATGCTCGTCTTTTACTTGTTGGCAGATCAAACACTTTGTCACAAACTCAAAGATGTCTCTTTTCATACCGGCCACCAATACAACTTCTTCAAATCATTATACATTTTTGTACTACCTGGATGAACTGAAAAACAACCACTGTGTACCTCATGTAAACTTTTTCGAATCAACTCATCATCTTTCCATACACATACCCCATCATAGAACACCAAGCAATCATCTGGTCTGGTTCAAAAATCTGAATCACTACCCGATTCACACTGAACTCTTTTAACTTACAATTCCCTGTCTTTCTTTTGAGCTTCACAAATTTGCTGATGAAATAACGATCTAGCCCTCAACTCGGCCAAAATTGAACCGTCGTTAGAAAAGGCCAAACTCGTGCTTATAGCTCTTAAAGCATACAAGGATTTTCTGATCAAGGCATCTACGACTACATTCGCTTTCACCGGATGATAATCAATCACTAGCTTATAATCTTTCAACAATTCAAGCCACCTCCGTTGTCACAAATTCGAGTCCTTTTGATTCATCAGATACATCAAACTTTTGTGATCAGTAAAGATTTGACATTTCTCACCATACAAATAATGACTCCAAATCTTCAAAGTAAAGATAATGGAAGCCAATTCTAAATTGTGCGTCGGATAGTTCTTCTCATGCGGTTTTAGCTGTCTCGAGGCATAAGCTACTACTTTTCCCTCTTGCATCAACACATAACCAAGACCATACAATGATGCATCACTATAAATCACAAACTCTTTTCCTGACTCGGGTTATACCAAAACTAGTACTTCGGTCAATCGTGCTTTCAACTTCTCGAAACTTTGTTGACATTTATCGGTCCATACAAACTTAACATTATTTTGCAACAACTTAGTCATAGGAGAGGCAATCATCGAGAATCCCTCGACAAAATGTCTATAATATCCGCTAAGCCCAAAAACTTCTAACCTCGGATACATTCTTTGGCAGTTTCTAATCAACTATTACCGAAATTTTGCTCGGATCAACCCGAATACCATCATTCAAAACTATATGTCCCAAAGATCTGACTTCACGAAGCCAAAACTCACTTTTATTGAATTTAGCAAATAATTTCTTCTCTCTCAAAATTTACAACACCATTCTCAAGTGTTTAGCATGCTCGGACTCATCTCGAGAATAAATCAGAATATCATCTATGAACATAACCACAAACTTATCCAAGTATGGTTAAAAAATGTGATTCATCAAGTCCATAAAGATGGCATGAGCATTAGTTAAATCGAAAGGCATCACAAGAAATTTATAATGTCCATACCTCGTTCTAAAAGTAGTTTTTGGCATATCAGATTCTTTGACTCTCAACTGATTGTAGCCGGATCTCAAATCTATCTTTGAGAACACTATTGCTCCCTTCAATTGATCGAACAAATAATCAATTCTCGGTAATGGATACTTATTCTTTATAGTTACCTTGTTAAGCTGTCGATAGTCAATACGAAGTCTCACAGATCCATCCTTTTTTAACAAATAATATTGGAGCACCTCAAGGAGAAAGAATTGGTCCCAAAAATCCCTTATCGGTCAACTCTTACAGTGGAGCCTTTAACTCTTTCAATTCGGTCGAGCCATTTGATACAGAGCAATGGAGATCAGTGCAGTCCCAGGTATCAAATCGATAGCCAACTCAATCTTTCTAACTGGAGGCAACCCAGGTAATTCTTCTAGAAACACATCTGAAATTCACAAACTACTGGCACAGATTCAAGCTTCAACTTAGACATCTTAGTATTCTACACATATGCAAGGCATGCTTCACACCCTTTTCTCATAAACTTCTGAGCAGACATGTACGAAATCACCACAGGCATCTTATTTGAGTCATCTGTTTCAACCCAAAAAATCTCACCATTTTTACATTTCAACTCAAGATTTTTCTGTCTTCAATTTACCATGGCATCATGTAATTTCAACCAATCCATGCTCAAAATAACATCAAATTCGTCAAATGGCAACAACATCAAATTAGCCAGAAAACAGTGACCTTGAATCATTAAAGGACAAATCTTACAAACCTTATCAACTAACACATATTTGCCTAAAGGGTTGGACACTTTAATCACAAATTTAGTAAGTTCAATAGGAAAACTCTTACTAGATATTAAATTCAACAAACATAGGAATAAGTAGACCCGGGATCAATCAATGCAATAACATTAGTACCATAAAGAGAGAATGTAACAGTAATCACATTGAGGATTGACGCATCCTCACGGGCACGTATGGCGTAAGCTCTAGTTGGTGCTCTCGCTTCTGACCTTGTAGCTAAATCCTTAATTATACTTTTACTACTCTCTATTTCTAACATTTCGCGGTGGTCTACCTCTTCTAGGAATGTTACTCGATCTAACACTCTAAAGTTTCTGTTCTTTAACTTTCTCAGGACAGTCTCTGATAAAATATTCTCGAGAACTACACTTGAAGTAAGCTCGGTTGTTTCCCAACACTCCCTGATATGTTGTCTACCATAATTCTGACAGTCGGGTTTATTAGACCTCACATTACCCACACTTGCCATCGAAGTAGCTTGAACTCTAGAGCCTGAATATGTTTTACCACGGCCTCGGTGTGAATACCCAGCTGAAATTGTCATCCGAGGATTCGTTTCTTTGGACCACTTGATTGGGATTGGAACGACTTACTCATCAACCTCTTTCTTACATCTTGGGCCTCAATCATAGCTTTTCTCCTTTCTTTATTTATCTCTACAGCCTTGCAAGCTCTATCAACCAATACCACAAATTCTTTCAACTCTAAGATCCCAACTAACAATCTAATATCCTCGTTAGCCCATTTTCGAATCTCTTGCACATAATAGCTTCGGTAGACACACACTCTTAAGCATATTTACTGATTTTGACAAATTCACATTCATACTCTGCCATAGACATTTTACCTTGCTTTAATTTGAAGAACACTTTCCATTTCTGATTGATGAACCGTTGACTTATATAGTTCTTTCGGAACTCCTCTAGGAAGAAATCCTATGTCACTCTCTCTTTCAGAACTACAGATATCAGCGTCTTCCACCAAGGATAAGTTGATTCCTTCAGTAATGATACATCACATTTTAAGTATTCTTCAGGCGTGCAAGAAAGTTTGTCAAATACCCGCATAGAATTCTCAAGCTAGAACTGTAACATCTCGATTTAGGGCCTAGTCAGAATAGTGGTGCGAGACCACAAATCTGAGTTATATGTATAAGTTTTTAAGGTTTATGCCATGTTTTCATGTTAGTGTGAAAGTTTAGGAAGCAATTTTGTGAAATTACGGTTGAATTGTCCAAAAGGACTAAATTGCAAAAGTTGCAAAATGTGAGATTCTAGAAGTTATTTATATGAAATAGCTTGAGAATATCAATTAGAGGTCCTTAAAGAGAAATTTTCCCAATTTCTAATTTTTGGAGAAAATTGGGCATGGATGAGTTAAAATAGAAAGTTTAACAAAAAGGGTATTTTGGTCATTTGGCAATTAAATGATTAAAATGGGAAAAGATGATAGAATTTCATTCATCTTTTTCTCCAAGTGGTCGAAAATTGAGAGAAGCCACTGTTAGGGCTCTTCAACTTTTCAAGCTAGCTAGTAAGTGTATTCTAGCTCCGTTTTTGATATTCTTCATATTTTTGAAGTCCTAGTAGCATGAGTAAGCTATTTTTAGCTATATGTTGAGCAAAGATGGATGTTTAAAAATGTACCCATCTATGACATGAATGTATTTTGATGTTTTATGGAAGAATAAGAAAGCTTGATGTAGTAGAAACATCTTTTGGCTAAGTGAATTCCATGAAAAATGCATGTAGGGACTTGTTTGTGAAAGTCTCAAGTTTGGTCATACATGTGTGATTTAGTGAGAATTGATGATTGCTTTAGTTGAGTAAATGGTTCGGCTAAGCATAAAAGGCTAGAAAGTTGAATAAATATCATTTTACGAGCCTTGGGGAAAAGTGTAAATATGAGAAAGATTAGGGGTAAAGTAGTAATTTTGCTAAAGTATGAGATAAGGGTCAATTTAGTCAATGTGTGTATTGAATGAGTTGATTTATCATTATAGATCAAGAAAGATAAAGCTCAGATTGAAACCGAGGCAAGAGTAAGGTGGTGGACTAAATTGCACGTCTCTATTCTTTTGAGTGCCGAGGTAAGTTTATGCGTAATCAATGCGATTATACTTATACATTCTTAATGCTAGCTAGTGTGTAGCATGAATGAGAATGAATGAGAATGATTAAGAATGATTGAGAACCGATATTGTTCAAGTGGAATGAATGTGGTAGATATCATGAATGAATGAATGAGTAAGTAGATATGTGGATGTGTAGTGATAGTATTTGATGGTGGGCTAAGTGCGATACGACCTTAATACTTAACAACGATGGGCTGTGTACGATACCATAGTTAAGTATATTATTTAGTGGGCTATGTGTGAAACCACTATGATTTCCTTTTGGTAGGCTATGTACGATACTACCTTATTATCTGATTGTGGTGGGATGAATACAAAACCACCGAGTAATTTAGCTGTGTGGATGTATTAGTGTGATAAATGATGTGTTGTACTTTTATGTAAATATGGTATTGAATGCAGGGTTGCATGTCGATGATTATGAGTATGTGACTCATGATGCATTGGAAATGTGGTAAGGAATAGAAAGAGTAAGCATAGTTGTGGATGTCAATTTATTTGGTAGTATAATACTAATTGTTGTTTAGCTTATACTAGAATGCTTAAATTGTTTAAGTGTAAATTTACTAAGCTCAAAGCTTACTTCTTTTCTTTTCCCTTGTGGTGTAGAGCAAAAGAGTTGAATTGAGATACGTGAATCAATTGGAGGATCGCCTACACTATCAGCACACTCTGGTACATGAGACTCAATGTTTTGTATATGGCATGTATAAAGGCTGGACAAGTTAGTGAATTTTTTTGTAAATAGCTAATATGTGTTGGCCTTTAGATGGATAATCTATTTTGTATAATGCCATAGTTGTTGGCTATTTTACTATATGAAAAGATGTAGTTATCCATGTGAGATTGTACTTCAATATGAGTTGATTATAGATGGATTGGATGAGTGCATGTTGGGTATGAATGAGGAGTGAAAACAACTTGGCAAATAGCTTAGTTTTGGTTTATGTGGATAGACACACGGTATGCGTCTAAGCCATGTGTGACACACAGCCAGTCCACGGGCGTGTGCCTTGGCCATGTCACTTTGGCAGAATTGAGTAGTGTAGGCCACGGGCTAGCCACATGGGCGTGTGCCTAGACTCAAGGCCGTTTGAGGTGGTCAGTGTACACCACGGGGGGTGGGCACAGGCGTGTGCTCTAGCCGTTGGGCATTGGCAGAATGCTTGAGCTTTCATGCACAGTTGGTGGACATTGGCGTGTGTGTCTACATATGAGTGTGTAGTCCCTATTTAGATGGAGAAAATTTTAAGATTTGAAAAAGTTCTGATATAGTCTTGAGAGCTTCGTGTGTATAAGTAAGGCCTCATAAGTCGAGGATGAGGTTGATGAGGTGACTTAAGAGAGAGTGGTCACGATGAGCCTAAGTAGCGATCATGTGGTTTTTATACAGTAATGCCTCAGGCCCGGTTCCGGCGGGAATTATGGGTAAGGGATGTTTTATTTAGTGGTATCAGATCTATGGTTTAGTTGGTTCTAAGACTACAGTAGCGGGTGTAAGAGTCTATCTATACATGCCACAAGTGTAAAAAGATAGTGTGGTGGTTTCTGATGATTTTAAATTTTGTTTGATATAGTATATGGATTACGATCCATCGATTACTGGTGAAACAACTAGTAATGCGTAGGCTCCTGCGCAAGGGACCGCGCCTGTACAGAGTGGACCCGAGACTAGGGGTCAAGGAGAAGAGGCTCGGGAAGCCTTTCTACAGATGATGAGTAATTGGTACTCGGACTATGTTTGAGCAAATCCTAATACTCAACCTCCTTTACCTCCTCCTATACCTCAGCCAATTCTAGTGGCTCCTTAAGGTATAGATGTAGTGAGGATATCGAAACCCCGGTGTATAAGATTAGAAAACACGGGGCTGATGAGTTTAAAGCTAAGGTAGATGATGACCCTGAGAGAGCAGAGTTCTAGTTGGAGAACTCAATGAGAGTATTTGATGAACTCTTATGTACACCTGAAGTGAACTTGAAGTGTGCAGTATCTTTTCTAAGGGATTCGACATACCGTTGGTGAAAGACATTGACATCAGTGGTCCCGAAAGAGCAGGTGACGTGGGACTTCTTTCTGGAAGAGTTTCAGAAGAAGTATATAAGCTAGCAATTTACTGATCGGAAAAGGAAGGAATTCCTTGAGTTGACGCAAGGAAGAATGTCAGTAGCAGGATATGAGCGTGAGTTTGTTAGGCTTAGCAAATGTGGTTGTGGAGGCCCTGAGTAGGAAATCCTTGTGTGCTCTAAGAGTTATGAGCATGAGTTTAGCATTGTCTAATGATGTGCTATTTTGGCAAAGCTGAGAGCTAAGCCACTATTTATTCAACAGTTATGTGAGTGTAACACCCCAAACCTAGCCCATGCGTCATGACTGGATCTAGTATTCTACGGGTTGAATCTTGAAAACTTTACTCTGAATGGTTTTGGGAAAACTTAGTTGATTATAGCCGAATAATCAATTAAATGTGAAATTTTGGAAATAACTTTAACATTTGTGTTGATTGCGTTTGAAAATCCCATTTATCATTTCATTTTATATTTAAGACTTTGAAAAAAACATAAGTTTGAAAAAAAAACCATCATAACAAAAAAAATAAATCAAAACCTAAGTTATGGAGGCCTTATTACAAAAATGTTCCCAAAAATTAAAACTTAAATGAAAACAAAACTGAAAATAGTCTATGTAGATAATAGTCTTAATGGCCCCTCGAGTCCGCCTCTGCTCCCATGTCCACGAACTACTGTTCATCTGAAAAATGGGAAAAATAAAAGGGTGAGTCACAAAGACTCAGTGTGCAAATCTCGAAATCACATGAAAGCCTTGGGCCCACAAACACATTATGGCCCTTGGCCCATACACAATGGTAACAAAATATTTCATGCAAAATGGCCCATCCCAAACCTAAGAGTCCATCCTCTACACACCCCCATACCAACCATCACACCGTGGGGATTTCTACAATCAACCCTCCATCCGCTACACACCACATCGACAGTTGTGCTGCCTGTCATAAAGACCGATCACCATGTGACCTATGTGGCAAAGCCACAGATCGCTTATGCGAACCTCAGAAAATACATTATAGTATTTCGACATCTATACTGCCTGTCATAAAGACCGATCACTATATGACCTATGTGGCAAAGCCACCAATCGCCTCGCGATCTAGTCCCCTTCCATAAATCCATCAACCCTATCCAATGCATACATACATACAAGAGTCAAAACATTAAGCCATTTAAACCGATCATAGACTTTCACATATATCGATGCACATAGAGAAGTTTCTATGATTATGTACCTGGCATCCATTGCCTACCCTTTTTGGGTATTACATTGCTCATCTGACCTCTCTTTTCGACTTTTAGCCCATATCATACACATATATATTACAACAATACTTATGTGTTAAGGATCTACACACACGTTACGATTAAGGCGACACTTTGTCTATATCGACACTATCGAAGCCGCCACGATCGCTAACAGTCTAAGATTTTGTTCTGAAGTCGGTCCACAACCCGGTGGCCAATCCCGCACTGCTGACACCGCTCACTTCTTAAACTTAGGGATTGGTTTAACAGATCCAATCCTCTCCTTTGCCTGATCCATATTTAATTCCATCAAGAGTCCTTGTTAGAATTACTATAATGACATAGGGTTGTTAAACCATATCATATGATTAAGATCTCAAGTACGATAATGAATCTAATAGAAATCTAATGAAAACCCCTTACCTTGAAATCCCGAAATAGATAGGATACTTAGAGATTAACAATTTTCGGCTTTTGAGATCTGGATGATTCAATCTACTCCGATTTCTGAAGTGCCGACCAAAACAACATGAGGTTAGTGGAAAAGTCAAACTAAAGATGGCCTATCAACCAACTAGTCATTCGGCTATGGTCTCAAAAAAAAATCGAAAGAGAAGGGAAAAAGAACAGAAGAAATCGACACTCACCTTAACATAGAGAATTCGGCAACTCCTAGGGAATTTCAGCTTTTGAGAGATCTGAACAAAGGATGATCTCAAGAGATCTATGAAGATTCGTCTTTGATGAAGAAATCAACAGAAGAAAATAGGAGGTATTCGACTATGGAGATGAGAAGAAAGTTCAGAGTTTCGGCCTTTGAATGAAAGTGAAGATTTAGAGATTTCGTCTTTTGAAGTAATCAAAAGAAAAGAAATCGCAGAGAATGACTGAGAGTTTTGGCACAGAGAATGAGAAAAAGAATAGGGTTCAAATGCCAAATTGAAGAGATACCACCCCTATTTATAGAGAATTTTTGGCACTTACTTATCAAAACCCGAAAGCTCCCTTCCTGATAACTAACAATTAATCAAATAGTAGGGGAAATTACGACACCCCTCGATTTCTTTCCCCCTCTAGGAGATGTAATTTCGGCCAACACTGCACTCAGCAGATAACTCCTATCTTTTCTTCTTTATCTTAATCTATTCATACCTTTAGAAGAGGCCTAAATATCACCACTCTCCCTACTATTATCGGCACAATATCTACATTATGCAAACAGATAAATGTTCCTATTTTAAAGCATCCTAGCCGCCCCTACTCTCCTCTCCTTTGACGCCAAAAACAATTAAAAATAAGTAGGTAATGCGACTCAAACCTTGGATCCCCTTACTGCTTTTCACGCCATTGTCCACTGGGCCACTAGCCCATTTTTGTGTTTTAATATGCGGATAATATCTTTTAAGCCCAGACCTATCTAGCTTTCCACTAAAGTGCCCAAACCGAAAATTTGATTAAGGCCTCAGCCCAAACTTGAGCCCAATCTGAACCCCTTAAACACTCTAATTATCACATTGAACGTAACACACATCAAATGGAAAGGCCCATTAATTCAGGATGTTACAGTTTTACCCCCTTAAGAAATTTCGTCCTCAAAATTACCTGATCCGAATAGATGCGGGTATTGTTGTCGCATCGCTTCCTCCAGTTCCCACGTAGCCTCCTCAGAGCCGTGATTCTACCATAGAACCTTAACCAACGGAACTTTCTTCCTTCGTAACACTTTGACATCATGATCCAAGATCTCCACTGGTTCTTCTTCAAAGGATAGGTCAGGTCTCATTTCGGTTTCTTCCACTGGCACTACATGGGATGGATCTGAACAATATCGTCTCAACATAGAGACATGAAACACATTGTAAATCTGGCTTAGCTCAGAAGGTAGCTCTAGCTGATACACTACTGGTCCAACGCGTTTCAACACCCGATAAGGTCCGATAAATCTGGGACTTAATTTATCCTTCCGTCCGAATCCATGGCGATACCTTCAAGAACACCTTGTCACCCACTGCAAACTCTATATCCTTACGCTTCAAGTCAGCATAGGACTTCTATCTATCCGATGCTTCCTTTAGTCGAGCTCAAATTAACTCAACCTTTTCTTCTGTCTCTGTAACCAACTCCGGACCCAAAATTTGACATTCCCCTAATTTCGTCCAACAAGTAGGAGTACGACACCTCTACCCATACAATGCTTCGTAAGGCGCCATCTGAATACTAGACTGGTAACTAATGTTGTATGCAAACACCGCCAATGGTAAAAACTCCTCCAAACTACTTCTGAAATCAATGGCACAACCCCTTAACATGTTCTCCAAAATCTGAATTACCTGCTCAGACTGTCCATCAGTCTGAGGATGGAACTCCGTACTAAAATCCAACTTCGTACCCAACGCTTGATGCAACGCCTTCCAAAATCGTGATGTGAACCTAGGGTCCCTGTCTGATATGATCGATATCAGTACTTCATGCAACCTCACCACCTCCGCTATGTACAGCTTAGACAATTTCTGTAAAGAGTAATCGACTCGTACTGGTAGGAAATGAGCAGACTTCGTTAAGTGATCAACAATCACCCAAACTGAATCTTTCTTAGTAGGCGTGAGAGGTAGCCCACTAACAAAGTCCATTGTGTTCCTTTCCCACTTCCATTGTGGAATCTTTACCGGCTGCAACATCCCTGATGGTAACTGATGTTCTGCCTTTACCTGCTGATAGGTCAAACACTTCCCCGCTAATTCGGTCACCTCTCATTTTAAGCCTGGCCACCAAAACTATTCTCGTAAATCCTGATACATCTTACTCCCTCCAGGGTGCATAGCGTATGGACTACCATGCGCTTCTTGCAAAATCCTATGCCTTAATTTAGGATCTTTCGGCATGCACACTCTCCCTTGAAAACATAATGGCCCTTTCACACTAAATCCCGCTGATTCATCACTGGCTCCTACCAAAACTTCTCCTTTAGCAATTCATCAGTTTGTTGCTTCTCCTTAACCTGACTAACCCATGTGGGCTTTACTTGAAGTTCAGCCAATAAGCTCCCATCATTATACAAACTAAGGTGAGCAAACATTTCTCTCAAGTCAGTGATTACCTTATGACTTAGAGCATCCGCCACCACATTAGCCTTACCCAGATGATACTCGATCGAGCAATAATAATCCATTAATAGCTTGATCCACCTTCTCTACCTTTGATCCAACTCCTTCTGGGTCAAAAGGTATTTTAGAATTTTATGGTCGGTATAAATGATAGATTTCTCCCAGTACAGATAGTGTCTCCAAATCTTCAAAGCAAAAACCATCGCCGCCAACTCCAAGTCATGGGTGGGATAGTTTGCTTCGTGCGACCTTAATTGCTGAGACACGTATGCAACAACCTTTCCATCTTGCATCAACACACATCCTAATCTCGTGTGTGACGCATTATAGTAAATCACGAATTCCTTCCCAGCCTCCGGTTGAATCAATACCGGAGCCTCCATTAAAATCCTTTTTAGCCTTTCGAAACTTCCTTGCTGCTTGTCCAACCAAACAAACGGAACCCCTTTCGTAATAACTTAGTCAATGGTGCCGCAATCGAGGAAAATCCTTCAACAAACCTTTGGTAATACCCGGTTAGACCAAGAAAACTTTGAATTTTTGCTACTGATCTAGGCGGCTTCCAATCCAACAACGCTTCAATTTTTTGAGGGTCCACCCTAATCCCCTCTGCTGACACAACGTGACCTAGAAAAGTAACTTCCCTTAGCCAGAATTTGCACTTGCTAAATTTGGCATAAAGTTGCTTCTCCCTCAGAATCTGCAGAACCACTCGCAGATGTGAATCCTACTCCTCCTCTGACCTTGAGTAAACCAAGATGTCATCAATAAAAACCACGACAAGCTGATCCAAGTAGGGTTGATTCATCATATCCATAAATGCTGTTGGTGCGTTAGTCAACCCAAATGGCATCACTATGAACTCGTAATGACCATAGCGAGTTCTGAATGCCGTCTTATGAATTTCCGCCTCCTTGACCTTAAGTTGATGATACCCTGACCTCAAATCTACCTTCGAAAAGACTGAGGCCCCCTTCAACTGATCGAGCAAGTCATCGATCCTCGGCCACACACACCACGTCCCCTAGTGCTCATTCTACTGTTCGCGATTTATCTGATTAGAAATTTTATAAATTAATAATTCTTTCTTCCACTGATTAATAATGGATAGTCTTATGGAAAGTAGTTTTAACAGTAATTCTTTTGAATTCAAATTCTATCTACAAAGTTCAATTCTCAAGTTTGTATTTCCTAATTCTAGAATTCACATTCAATCAACATTAAACTGAGCACCACATACATGCATCAAACACACAAGTAAACATCCATGAACTCACACTCATCACCTATGGGTATTTTTGTCATTTCACTACCCAAGGGTGTTTTCGTAATTTTAACCTACAAGGGTATTTTCATAGTTTTCCAAAATAAGGTTCCTTGGTGATTTTACAAAATAGGGGTATTTTGGTAATTTTGCAACTCGGGGGTATTTCGGTAATTTTTGCCAACCAGGGGTATTTTGGAAATTTTGTCAACCAGAGGTATTTTGGGTAATTTTCACAGATCAAGGGAATTTCAAAATTTTACAAAACTAGGGATAATTTAATTTAAAAAAAAGGGGTGGCTGGTCCCTTTCGGGTTTTAGTTATAAGTTTTAGCCAGTCAACAAGCCATCTCGGTTAGAGTGAACAACCACTACGCACCAGGTTGGATTCCAGCAAAGAGGAGGTGAGCCGTTGGGGCCGCTTAAATACCAACTCTCCCTGGATCCAATCCTAGACATGCGTATGCCCGTTACCACACCCTAACCCTGTAACTTGTTCACGGACATGTTTAATTAGAAATTAAGTCTTATGAGATTTGAAGAAGTGTTTATACTAAACCTAAAGTCCATCAAGCTTTAATCATACTAGCCTACGTCCCTATGAAGCCCACCATACATATCACATCAAAGGGTAGAATACTTACCTAGGTGGATCGGGTGCCGGTAGACTCGAAGGCCATATCTCAACAAAAACTTTTCTCAACTTACATCACTTTTACAAATCACTACTAGACCCATTTCACGACTGAGTTTTGAACTGGCTCGATACTAAATGTAACACCCCAAACCCAAATTTACATGCGTCATGACCGGATCCGGTATTCTACGGTTACATCTTGAAAACTTTACTCAAG
This sequence comes from Gossypium rotundifolium, assembly GCA_025506655.1. Taxonomy (NCBI): domain Eukaryota; kingdom Viridiplantae; phylum Streptophyta; class Magnoliopsida; order Malvales; family Malvaceae; genus Gossypium; species Gossypium rotundifolium. Next base: position 114,046,898 of record CP106734.1, on the reverse strand, counting down.
GGTTTTGGAAAAACTTAGTTTATTATAGCCGAATAATCAATTAAATGTGAAATTTTGGAAATAACTTTAACATTTGCATTGCTTGAGTTTGAAAAGCCCATTTATCATTTCATTTTATATTTAAGACTTTGAAAAAAACATAAGTTTGAAAAAAAAAAACCAACATAACAAAAAAATAAATCGAAACCTAAGTTATGAAGGCCTTATTACAAAAATGTTCCCAAAAATTAAAACTTAAATGAAAACAAAACTGAAAATAGTCTATGTAGATAATAGTCTTAATGGCCCCTCGAGTTCGCCTCGGCTCCCATGTCCACGAACTACTGCTCATTTGAAAAGTGGGAAAAATAAAAGGGTGAGCCACAAAGACTCAGTGTGCAAATCTCGAAATCACATGAAAGCCTTGAGCCCACAAACACATTATGACCCTTGGCCCATACACAATGGTAACAAAATATTTCATGCAACATGGCCCATCCCAAACCTAAGAGTCCATCCGCTACACACCCCCATACCAACCATCACACTGTGGGGATTTCTACAATCAACCCTCCATCCGCTACACACCACGTCGACAGCTGTTCTGCCTGTTAGAAAGACCGATCACCATGTGACCTATGTGGCAAAGCCACCGATCGCTTATGCGAACCTCAAAAAATACATTATAGTATTTCAACAGCTATGCTGCCTGTCATAAAGACCGATCACTATGTGACCTATGTGGCAAAGCCACCGATTGCCTCGTGACCTGCTCCCCTTCCATAAATCAATCAATCCTATCCCATGCATACATACATGCAAGAATCAAAACATTAAGCCATTTAAACGGATCCTAGACTTTCACATACATCGATACACATAGAGAAGTTTCTATGATTAAGTACTGGGCATCCCTTGACTACCCTTTTTTGGGGATTACGACTGTTCATATAGCCTCTCTTTCTGGCTTTTAGCCCATATCATACACATATATATTACAACAATACTTATGTGTTAAGGATCTACACACCTGGTTACGATTAAGAAGACATTGTCTATGTCGACACTATCAGGAGCCGTACGACTGCTAACAGTCTAAGATTTTATTCTGAAGTCGATCCACAACCCGGTGGCCAATCTCAAACTACTAACACCGCTCGCTTCTTCAACTTAGGGATTGGTTTAACAGATCCAATCCTCTCCTTTGCCTGATCCATATTTGATTCCATCAAGAGTCCTTGTCAGAACTACTATAACAACATAGGGTTGTTAAACCATATCATATGATTAAGATCTTAAGTATGATAATGAATCTAACAGAAATCTAATGAAAACCCCTTACCTTGAAATCTCGAAATAGATAAGATACTTAGAGATTAGCGATTTTCAGCTTTTGAGATCTAGATGATTCGATCTACTTCGATTTCCTGAAGTGCTGCCCAAAAGAACATGAGATTAGTGGAAAAGTCAAACTAAAGATGGCCTATCAACCAACTAGCCATTCGGCTATGGTCTAAAAAATCAAAGAGAAGGAAAAGAACAAAAGAAATCGGCACTCACCTTAACACGAGAATTTGACAACTCCTAGGAATTTGACTTTTGAGAAGATCGAAGAAAGGATGATCTCAAGAGATCTATGAAGATTCACTTTGATGAAGAAATTAACAAAAGAGAATAGGAGGTATTCGAGTTTCTATGGAGATGAGAAGAAAGTTCGAGTTTTAGAATAAGAAAAGAATAGGGTTCAAATGTATAAAGACCAATTTTCGAGCACTTACTTATCAAAACCGAAAGTGCCCTTCTTGATAACTAACAATTAATCAAATAGTAGGGGAAATTTTGACACCCCTTTGCCATAAAGAAACTGATTTCTTTCCCCCTTTAGGAGATTGAATTTTGGCCAACACTGCACTCAGCAGATAACTCTTATCTTTTCTTCTTTATCTTAATCTATTCATACATTTAGAAGAGGCCTAAATAACACCACCTCTCCCTACTATTATCGACACAATATCCACATTATCCAAACAGATAAATCTTCCTATTTTAAAGCATCCTAGCCATCCCCACTCTCCTCTCCTTTGACGCCAAAAATAATTAAAAATAAGTAGGTAATGCGACTCGAACCTTGGATCCCCTTACTGCTTTTCATGCCACTGTCTACTGGACCACTAGCCCATTTTTGTGTTTTAATATGCGGATAATATCTTTTAAGCCCAGACCTATCTAGCTTTCCACTAAAGTGCCCAAACCGAAAATTTGATTAAGGCCTCATCCCAAACCTGAGCCCAATTTGAGCTCCTTAAACACTCTAATTACCACAATGAACGTAACACACATCAAATGCAAAGGCCTATTAATTCAGGATGTTATAGTGAGGCTCAGAGAAATGATAGTGAGATGCAAGCTAAGAGAGTTAAGTGCGGATCAAGAATTGATTCTGATTTTTGAGTGGGCTCAAATGATTGTTTGTTGGACCATGATAGAATTTGTGTACCGAGAGATGAAGAGTTAATCTGAAAGGTTTTGCTTGAGGCACATAGTGGTTATTTGTTTGTTCACTCGGGTAGTAGGAAATGTACAATGACTTGATAAAGTTTTATTAGTGGCCGAGTATGAAAAGATACATTTTAGAGTCTGTGGCAAAATATCTGATTTGTCATCAGGTGAAAGCTGAGCATCAAGTACATTCAGGACTGCTTCAGCCAGTGATAGTACCCGAATGGAAATTGATCTGGTTACCATGGATTTTGTGATGGGGTTACCTTTGAATCCGAAAAAGAAAGATGTTGTGTGGGTTGTTATGGACATATTGATGAAGTCGACTCATTTTATTCTAGCACGTGTTGATTACTCACTAGATAAGATAGCCGAATTGATTGTGGCAGAGATAGTGAGATTACATGGTATGCTTGTATCTATAATATCGGATAGAGATCTGAGGTTTACTTCGATGTTTTGGAAGAACTTGCAAGAAGCCATGGGTACGAGATTAGATTTCAGTACAGCATTCCATCCGCAAACTGATGGTCAGTTTGAAAGAGTGATTCAAGTCCTTGAAGATATGCTTCGATGTTGTGTGTTAGAATTCGAAGGTAGTTGAGAGAGATATCTACCTTTGGTTGAGTTTTTCGACAATAATAGTTATCAGTCGAGTATACGGATGGCTCCGTATGAGGCCTTGTATGGTTATAAGTGTCGTACTCCTTTGTATTGGACCGAGCTTGGTGAGAAGTGAATCCATGGGGTCGATCTAGTGAAAGAAATTGAAGAGAAAGTGAAAGTGATCCATGATGGTTTGAAAGCTACTTCGGACCGACATAAGTCATATGTAGATTTGAAAAGAAAAGAAATTGAGTTTAAGGTGGGTGACAAAGTGTTTTTGGTGTCCCTGTGAAAGAAGATCATGAGATGTGGACGAAAAGGGGAAATTGAGTCCAAGATTCATAGGATCGTATGAGATTACAGATAGAGTTGGGCCAGTAGCTTATCGGTTGGCTTTGTCGATAGAGTTGGAAAAGATACATAATGTGTTCCATGTGTCGATGTTACAATGGTATTGCTCTGATCCTTCACATGTGATTCCTTAGACAGAAATTGAGATAAGACCGGACATGTCTTATAAAGAAGAGCTTATTAAGATCTTGGCTCGAGAAGTGAAACAGTTGAGGATAAGAACATAGCCCTAGTGAAAGTGTTGTGGAAAAAAAATGGTGTGGAAGAGGTTACATGGAAATCGGAAGAAGCTATGAGAGAGCAACATCCAAAACTCTTTTCTACTAAGATTTTTGAGGGCGAAAATCTCTAAAGGGGGAGAGTTGTAACATCTCAATTTAGGGCCTAGTCAAAATAGTGGTGCGAGACCACAAATTTGAGTTATATGTATGAGTTTTTGAGGTTTACGCCATGTTTGCATGTTAGTGTGAATGTTTCATGAAGCAATTTTATGAAATTGAAGTTGAATTGTCCAAAAGGACTAAATTACAAAAGTTGCAAAATGTGAGATTATAGAAGTTATTTGTATGAAATAGCTTTAGAATATCAATTAGAGGTCCTTAAAGAGAAATTTTCCCAATTTCTAATTTTTGGACAAAATTGGGCATGGATGAGTTAAAATAGAAAGTTTGTCAAAAAGGGCATTTTGGTCATTTTGCAATTAAATGATTAAAATGGGAAAAGATGATAGAATTTCATTCATCTTTTTCTCCAAGCTGTCGATAATTGAGAGAAGCCATTGTTAGAGCTTCTCATCTTTTCAAGCTAGCTAGTAAGTGTATTCTACCTCTGTTTTTGATATTCTTCATATTTTTGAAGTCCTAGTAGCATGAGTAAGCTATTTTTAGCTATATGTTGAGCTAAGATAGATGTTCATGTAAGAATTACATGTATTTTGATGTTTTATGGAAGAATATGAAAGCTTGATGTAGTAGAAACATCTTTTGGCTAAGTGAATTCCATGAAAAATGCATGTAGGGACTTGTTTGTGAAAGTCTCGAGTTTGGTCATACATGTGTGATTTAGTGAGAATTTATTATTGCTTTAGTTGAGTAAATGGTTCGGCTAAGCATGAAAGGCTAGAAAGTTGAATAAAAATCACTTTACGAGTCTTGGGGAAAAAGTGTAAATATGAGAAAGATTAGAGGCAAAATAATAATTTGCTAAAGTATGAGATAAGGGTTAATTTAGTCAATGTGTGTATTGAATGAGTTGATTTATCATTATAGATCAAGAAAGAAGAAGCCCGGATCAAAACCGAGGTAAGAGCAAGGTGGTGGACTAAATTGCATTTCTCTATACATTTGAGTGCCGAGGTAAGTTTATGCGTAATCAATGCGATTATACTTATACATTCTTAATGCTAGCTAGTGTGTTGCATGAATGGGAATGAATGAGAATGATTGAGAACCTATGTGGTTCAAGTGGAATGAATGTGGTAGATATCATGAATGAATGAATGAGTAAGTAGATATGTGGATGTGTAGTGATAGTATTTGATTGTGGGCTAAGTGCGATACCACCTTAATACTTAACAACGATGGCCTGTGTGCGATACCATAGTTAAGTATATTATTTAGTGGGCTATGTGCGAAACCACTATGATTTCCTCTTGGTAGGCTATGTGCGATACTACCTTATTATCTAATTGTGGTGGGCTGAATGCGAAACCATCGAGAAATTTAGCTGTGTGGATGTATTAATGTGATAAAATGATGTGTTTTACTTTTGAGTAAATGTGGTATTGAGTGCAGGGGTGCATGTCGATGATTATGAGTATGTGACTCATGATGCGTTGGAAATGTTGTAAGGAATAGAAAGAGTAAGCATAGTTGTGGAAGTGTGGGCAGGCTGTGTACCTCCCACGGCCTCAGACACACCTGTGTGTGTAAGCCGTGTCAAAACAGGGCATATATACTGACTTGTCCACATGGCCGTGGACACGCCCGTGTGCCTCACTCGTGATCGCTACTGACTTGCACCACACGGCCAGTCACACGCCCGTGTGTCCAGCCCATAGTCGAGTCTGACTTGTTTTGAAATGCAACCGCGAGGGACACGGTCAAGCCACACGCCCGTGTGCTCAACCGTGTGGGCAAATATAGGCCATTTGCAAGGCCAAAATGCCACCCACACTTTGGGTCATCCCTACAAGCACAATTAAGCATCAATCCAAACATTAAAAGCAACCAAAACATACCAAAATGAACATCATTTCTAATCACTTATGAGCTTAACAATCACACCAACTTATAAGCCATTTGATTTAATCCAATCACATACATTTCCAAGTATAATTCATCACAAACATACCATTTCATTATAACAATCATTCATCGAACATATGGTTACTTTGCATCAACAAGCTTAGCATTATTATGACCATTTCATTAGTCATTAAACCTTACCAAATAAGGCACCATATAACATGACTACTCATTCATAACACAACCATTTATCTAGCCATATCACATGGCTATGTACATATCTCAAACATATTCCAAAACAACTATCCTATACATTCCATATTTAACTATGTACACATTCAAAAGTACCAAAGTAGAGATTGATAGTGTGATGACAATCCTCGACGATCCCCGAGCCTTTGGTAGCTTCAACGATCTATAAAACAAAGCAAACACACACAAAGTAAGCTTTCAAAAGCTTAGTAAGCCATATACAAATAAACATAACATATAAAACTTCATTATTCATATCAAATATAATATCACTAATAGCTCATTTGCACATTCATAATTCTTCTTGGCTCATTTGTTTAGCCATTTGCTTACCAACATAAATATCTCTATGTACTACATTAGATCATAGCTCATTCATTCATATATCACACTTTACTTCATCAAATCTATACACATATCTCTTTTAGGTAAGTTCATATATATACTTACCTTTCATATACTTACTTAGTGTACATATCAAACGTACCTGATTTAGTTATACATTTCACATAGCCTTTCATTTTCTCGGAATATCTCGTTGAACCATTCGGAACCAAATAGGATACTCAGAATAGTCGTACAATGCCAACGTCGCAGACGTGGTCTTACATGTACTCAGATATCGATGACACTGTCCCAAATAGGGTCTTACACGAATCAAATATGATGCCAATGTCCCAGATATGGTCTTACACGTAAATCTCAAATAGATGCCAACGTCCCAGATGTGGTCTTTCACGATATCACATATCGAAAACCTACGTCATGACATATGTAATCTTATTTATTCCTTGGTTCGTACGGGACTTCTTAGACATTGATACCTTGTCTATACTTCTTTAGATTTCATGTACATAATATCTCGAGCATATTCATCACAATCTAAATTTCATAGATGCATAAATAACTCAATTCAAATGCATTTATTTGTATCTCGACTTACCTCGGGTATCGACAGAAGGAATAAACGACTATTCGATTATTTTTTATTTTCCCCGATCCAAATCTATTTTATTCTTTTCTTGATTTAAACATATTCAAATTTAACCCATTTATTCATCAAATCATTCAATTTCATCCAAAAATACATATTTAGGGCAATTTACAAATTAGCCCTCCTATTTTTACATTTTGACATTTTAGTCCATATTTCATAAAATCACAAAATACACAAAATTTGCACACATCATGCTTAGGCCGAATATTACCCATGCTCATAAAAGTCTACACATTTCGTTTATTTCACATTTTAGTTCATCAAAATATTATTTTCTCAATTAAGTCCAGATTACTCAAATTCATCAAAAATCCAAAAACAAACTATGTTAATCTATCACATATCTTTCATAATTCATCTTCAAACATCACAAAACTCATGTGTTCATCAATGGCACATTTCAAAATCATCATCAATTTACAAAATTAAAGCATGGGTTTTGAAGAACACGAAGCAACGATTACAAAAACATAAAAATTATCAAAAATCAAACAAAACTCTTACTTAATTTAGCCAAATCATAGCCGAACCTTGAAATCTTTTTTTTCTTTCTTTTTCTTTCAATATTCGGTGGACAAGGATGAATATAATGGCTTATTTTAGCCTTTTGTTTTATTATAATTCATAATAATGCATAATTTACTAAAATGTCCTTTAATTAAACATAATATATGTACTTAATGGTTGCCCATCTTTGTCCACTTAAAAATTCAATGGTCAATTATATCATAAGGACTTCCTCTTATAAAGAAACAAAAATTTGGCCATTATTCGAATAGAAGGCTACTTTTACATTTTATAAGATTTAGTCTTTTTCTCAAATTAAGCACACAAATGATCAAATTAAATCACAGAAATTTCACACATATTAATTCACATGCTGAATACTCGAAAAATAATATTAAAATTTTTTGACTCAGATTTGTGGTCCCAAAACTACTATTCTGAATAGGGTCAAAACTAGACTGTTACACATGTTCGATGCTAGAATAGGGTACAAGACATTACCGGACAATAACACATACATTCATTCAAAACCAGGCCATAAAATTTCTTTCAATTTAAATATTTTCATATTTAATCATAAAGTCCCTAAAATAGGCCTACGAGGCCCAAAACATACTTTGGGAATGGTTTGGTACTTTGGGAATGGTCTGGGACCAAACTGAGAACTTTAGAAAAATTTAGAAAATTTACATAAAAATTGGCCACATGCCCATGTGGCACAAGGACACGCCCGTGTGGGTAGGCCCTCTGGTCGCACACGCCTATGTCCCCAACCTGTAACATCCTAAATATTTAAAAATCATTATGTTGCTAAATGTTAGTTCCAGGTTTACTTAGAGTTAAAAAAAATAATAATATTAGTTAAGTGTACCTTAGAGTAAAGAAATTAGGTAACCTTGAAACTTAAGTTAATTAAGTACTAAAAGATGGCATAAGATGAGTAATTGGCAAAGTGGTGATGGCGCCATAAGTTGGACATGAGGGAAGGAGTTCGAATCACCTAGCATGCAATTAGGAATTTTTATTTTTTTTACTTTAGCTTAAGCATGTGTCGGCAAGGGATAAGGTTAGGATGAGTTGGATTGTTTTTATTTTGGTAAGAAGACTAAGGATTTGGAAAGCTAAAGAAAAGGGCTTGAATTGGGGGATTTTGTCTCTTCAACTAAGGAAAAAGGTGGAGGATAAGGCTTAAGTATAGGGAGATGTTTTGGAAACTCCCTAATGGCCTTTTGACCATTGCATTTGGACGACATAGAGGCTAGGGGGGATGGCCAATTTTGTAAGCTTGGACATTAGGAGAACACATCCATTTTGGTCATTTAGGCAAAATGTATTTTCTCTCCATCTATCTTTCTTTCTAGCCAAAATTTGCCAACATACTTGAGTAAGCAATTCATTTTTTTTTGAGCCATTCTCTTTTGACCATTTCGATTTTTGAAACTTTTTCTCTCCCAAAACTTTTCTTCTCATTGTGACCAAAAGCACTTAGGCAAGCAAAGATTCTTCTTCTTTTATTTTTCTCACTTCTCCTCCTCAATGCCGAATGCACTTTTCTCTTAAACTCCATTCTCTTTTCTTCTCTTTTCTTTCTCTCTTTCTCTCTAGAAACCGAACCATATCATTCCATTTTCCTATTCTTTCATTTTCTTCTTCATTAAAATCACTCCAATACTTTCATCCATGGCCAAATGTTAACTTGTTCTTGTGCCAAAATTTCTTTCATTTTCTTTGATCACAACCGATTTCCTTTAATCATACATAATTATTCTCACTCAATTTTCTTTCCAATCGTGAGCATTAGTGAGATTATGGTGGGTAAAAACTCAAGGTGTTCTTGAATATTTTTTGGAACTTTGGAATCGATTTCAAGAATTAAGGTAAGGAGATTTTCTTTTAAGGGTTCTTATTTTATTCATTATATTAGTATAGTTAGTTATTAATCTATTTCGTTTTAGGGACATAATCGCTCGATCGTTTCTTCGAGGAACGAAGATAATCGTGGTAAGCCAAATCTCAAATCTTATAAATCGTTAGCCATATTTTGATACTTATAAGTTGGATTAATGATCTTATGTCTTTAGAGACATTTAAGATAGAAGCGAAAAAAGGCGTCCATAGTCTTGAAAGAGGCGATTCTACTAATCCCCCTAAATATAAACGAAGGGTTGTTTCGGGAATCTGGGATTTTCCACCGGGTTGTGGACCTTCAACCGAGGAGAATCAATTGTTCGAGGTTATTCGCACTCCCGAGCCTTTGTTCGTTCATGGATTCTCATCGGGCAACGAATCAACAATCGAGGAGAAACCAAAAATAGATGTGGTTCAAAATCAAAAGGGCAAAGATTTAGATCGTTTACCAATAGTGTATTTTTTTTTATAAATGAAAGTGTTCTAATGGTTCGTGTTACGTTTAGGTGTTGACGAGTGGGAAGGTTTAGTACTCACGATACCAAGGTGTGTAACTTCACACTTATCTCGGGTTAGATGTCATACCGTAGTATTGAGCAAAATCATAAAAACAACAAAATCGGTACAATACGTAATAATTGGTATTTTTGGTGAAATTACATGAAAACGGTTAAAATTGTGAAAATTACGAAATCGCCCTCGATGAGTTAGTTGGTAAAATGTAAATTTTATGTCTCATGTGTAAATGGGCCGAAATCCCTAATAGATTGTTAAATGGGCCAAAATCTCTGATAAATCATTAAATGGGCCAAATCTCTATTAGATCGTTAAATGGGCCAAAATCTCTGTTAGATCGTTAAATGGGCCGAAATCCCTGCTAGATCGTTAAATGGGCCGAAATCTCTGCTAGATCGTTAAATGGGCCGAGATCCCTGCTAAATCGTTAAATGGGCCAAGTTGCTAGATTGTTAAATGGGCTAAATGTTATTTTGTATTTTGGGCCTTAATAAAAACTTGGAATATTAACTCATATGTAAATTGGGCCTTTTTGCTAAAATCATCATATGTAAATAGACTATTTTTCATACATGTTGCATGGGTTGGGATTAATGATGAAGAGAAGAAAGGCTTGTTGCCAAAAATCTAGTTCGGTGGCTTTGCCACAAAATAATTAAATGGCTCATTGCCTCTAGTTCGGTGGCTTTGCCACAAAATAATTAAATGGCTCATTGCCTCTAGTTCGGTGGCTTTGCCACAAATATTTTAATGGCTCAATGCCTTTAGTTCGGTGACTTTGTCACAATCTAGTTCAGTGGCTCTGCCACAAATATAAAAATGGCTTTATGCCTACGATTGGTGTGTTGGCGGGGTGGGTTGACTTGATCCCCATAGGTGTGATGGTTGGTACGGGTGGTGTGTAGCGGATGGAAATTAGGTTTGGGTGGGAAATTTCATTTTGCATACATCTCATTATTTTATATTGTTAAACTTGTTTATGGGCTCAAGCCCAAAATTATGACTTGATGATCTGGCCCAGTGGATGAAGTAAGTGAGTTATACACTGAGTTCTGAGTAACTCACTCCCTCAAATTTTTCATCTCAGGTAATGGAAATTGACGTGGACTTGGGCCGAGGATGACTTCGTGGAGGCCATACTGCAAACATGGGTTTAATAAACTTTGAACTTTTAATAAATACTTTCTTTAATTTGCTATTTTGGGTATGATGTAATAAGGCCTCTTTTAATATTTTATGGATTTTTATGTGTGGATGGATTTAAATTATGTTTTAGATATTTAATATGGGCTTATATTTATCTTATAATGTTTTCTAAAAATACTTTGGGTTTTTTTTTTCAAACTTATGAAATCCTTTATCTATTCTTATTTTTTAATACTTTGAACTCTTATAAAATTACTTTATGGTTTTGATAATTAAATATTAAATGATGAGATTTTCAACTAATGTTTCTCAAGTACATCAAACTTAAAATTATTTCTCTTGGTTTTTTTAAACTCTATTTCCAAAGGGTTTCGAAATACCGATTCACCTAAATTATTGAGATAGTTCAATCTATATAACAAACCAAATCTAGTCTTAATGCATAGGCCAGGCTTGGGGTGTTACACAACCCATGTGGGTTTATTTTTCATTTCGAACCTACAAGTATTTTCACACGGCCGAGCACATGCCCGTGTCCTAAGCCGTGTCCTTCACACAGTCGAGACACATGCCTGTGTCTCTGCTCGTGTGCAAAAACTTGGGTATTCTGTTTATGACGTTAGCACACATTTTAGGTCACACAGCCAAGGCACATGCCTATCTGCTAGCCCATGTGACGAACTTAATTTTTTGCAAATTAGGTGCAGGGGACACATGCCCAGGCTACACGCCCATGAGGCAGACCGTGTGTCGCACACGGCCTAGACACATGCCTATGTGTCTACCTGTGTGGAAAATTATAAGGCTATTTACCAAGCCTTTTGCCACCCTGAGAAACATCCACACTTATACCATTTCCAGCCAAACTTAACATGCTATTATTAGACATCTATTTGTCCACATTAAGAGCATTCATGCACCATTTAATAACCATACTCATCACGTATAACCACACTTATACTTAGCCATCACACATGAACCTACACAACCATTTACATGTCACACTTCCCACACTTCAATTTCATGCTATCATTCATTCTCACTTAGGTAAGTAAACTCATTCATGAAAGGCCTTATAATAGACTTATAAAATAATCAATATTAGCCATATCACGTGGCCTTATACCAAATGATATATCAAATGACATAGACCACATTCTTTGCCAAACAATTATGACATTTACAAAATAATCAAATTCCTATACATGCCATAATTCAATGTAAATCTCAATATACCAAAATGTGTGGATAATGTGGATGATCCTCCGACAATCTCCATATCCAGAGCTAGCTTGGCGACACTATAATACAAGGGAAAAGAGAAAGGGGTAAGCTTTAAGCTTAGTAAGTCTATATGTAAACAATGAGCATCATACCACGTACTTATCAATCAAGAACATTACATACTAATCAAGAACAATTCAGATCCTTGTAGTTGCACTTATTAATTTCAAACCTTACAATATTCCAAATACATATCATAGACATTGCTCACAATTACATGCACTTATAACCTTGCACTTGTCACCACATTGTCACACGTAATTTCACTTAGTCAAAATTTCCCGATGAACACTTTGAAATAGTACCTGATACACGATGGTTTTGCACACAGCCCACCTACCAACAATAACAAACACAGTGGTATCGCATACATCCCACCAATAATCACATATAAATGGTGGTATCACACACAACCCACCAATAATCACATATACATGGTGGTATCGCACACAGCCCATCAATAATAATAAACATGATGGTATCCCACACAACCCACCAATAATAAACATGGTGGTATCACACACAACCCACCAATAATCACAATTATACAGTGTTCATCCGTATCCTTTTTCTATTCTGAAGGTTTATCCGGGAATTTCCTCACTTTTCATCATTTTAATAAATGTCAATAATATTCACTCACATTTCACATAATACATTAATATGTAAAAACATAAATAGAAAGGATGTATCATTTACATATAAACTTACCTCGATACAAAATGTGTCAATTTGTATTTAGTCTAAAACCTTGCTTTTTCCTCAATCAAGGTTGATTCCATGTTCTTCTTAATCTATAATGACACATTTAGCTTATTTAATATACACATTATTCAAATCAATCCAAAATCTTCCTATGGTAAAATTTATAATTTAGCCCCTAACTTTCTCAATTTTCACACTTTAGCCCCTAGGCTCTTAAAATGAAATGTGTTCATTTTTCACACACCTAAGCCTAGTCGATTCATATTCTCTCTTATAGGAGCCCACAATTTTAACTATTTTACATTTTATACACATTATTTCATCTTTTGCAAATAAGTCCTTTTTATCAATTTCACCAAAAATCATCTAGTAAAAGTTGTTTATCTCACTTCAAACTTTCATATTCTACTATTAGACATCAAAATACATGTATGTCATCCATGGGTAAAATTTTAAACACAAACTCTAGCTCAAAATAGTGGTAGAAATAGCTAGATCGAGCTACGAGGATTTTAAAAATACGAAAAATATTAAAAACGAGGATAAGAGGTACTTACAATCAAGCTTGAAAGTGAAACAAAACCCTAGCTATGGCTCCTTGCAATTTTCAGCTATGGAGGATGAAGATGGACAAAATTTTAGCCTTATTTTCCCTTTTATTTCTTTTATTAGCCAAATGACCAAATTGCCCTTCATTAATCCTTTAGATATTTTATCCCTCTATGGGAATTTTGTGGCCAAACTATAATATAATGGTCTAATTACCAACTAAGGACTCTCAGTTTAAAAACCCATCTCAATCAAGTACCTTTATGGATTATAATACACACTTTTCACCCATTGCAATTTAGTCCAACTTATCAAATTGGACATCCAAACAATAAAATTTCTCGACCAAAATTTCACACAAACATTCAATCACTCAATAAAAACTAAAACTCAATCGGAATAAATATTTTGACCTCAGATTCATGGTTTCAAAACCACTATTCTGTTTAGGCCCTAATTTGGGCTACTACAAAATAAATGGTTGTTGTAGTTAAATAACTTATGTAAATGAATTATGATGAATTTTTCAACTATGGATTAAATTGAAAAGGAAAAATATTCATGGTGAATTTGTAAAAAAATTAAATGTAAGGCTTGCTAAAGACCTAAGTAAAATATTGCTATAGTGGGATGGTATCAAATTGCATGAATTTCATTTTATAAGCTTAAGTATTAAATTGTAATGAATTCAAAATTATAGAGGGTGTAATTTTGCCAAAATATGATTTTTTGGATTTAATTGAATAGAATGAAGTTTGAATGAATCAAATTTGTTTATTTAGATCAAGAAAAGCATCGTACGAATTTAGATCGGGGAAATGAAAAAGTGTTGGATTAGTCGATCGTATTTCTTTGGTTGTGATCGAGGTAAGTTCGTACATTTAATTAACAATTTAGTATGCTTGAATTAAATGCCGTTATGATGTATTATGAGATTATGACTCTACGAAAATATCCAACAAAGTTTCGACGACTTTTAGATCTCGTTTGAACCTTAGGAATATATAAGATACAAATACCATGTCATTAGGGGTTACCCTATTTTAGGTGCTAGTCTTGTATGTCCTATCGGTGGCTCAGTTTTTGGCATGTGTTGCGGTTACTTGATAGCTTGTGTGAGCAGCACCATGTAGCTACGTCCTAATTGACAGCTTGTGTGAGCAAACTGTAACACCCATAACCTGTACCCATTGCCGGAACAGGGTTTCAGAGCATTACCAGAACATTCAGAACATTTTTCTATTAAACTACAAAATTTACTATTTAATTACCGAGATAATCCATAATGTCCCTTGATCGGACCCTCGAGGCCCAATACGAGAAGTAGAATCGAATCGAGACTTAATTGGAACCTCTAAGAATTTTTCACAAAATTACAAAATTTTTCTAAGGTGCAGGACTCACGCGCCCGTGTGGTCTAAGCGACACGTCCATGTGACCCTTAGACACGCCCATGCCTCAGGCTGTGTCTAATTTAGGGTGCTCTCTGACTTGCGCCACACGGCCATGCCACAAGCCCGTGTGCTAGGCTGTGTGGTAATTTAATTTAATTCGAATTAGGTGTAGGTTTCATACAGCCAAGACACACGCCTATGTCTCTGCCCGTGTGTTCAATTCTAAGCATTATGTTTCTCAAAATTTAGGTGTAGGGGACACACGACCTAACTACATGCTCGTGTTGCCAGGCCATGTGTCACACACGCCTAGACACACGCCTGTGTGTCTGCCCGTGTGGAAAAAATGAAGCTATTTCTAGCTTCATTTCTCACCCAAAATTTCACCCAAAACTTGCACTTGACCCAATACCAACCAATTCAAGCATTCAAAAATAAGCAATTCCATCATTCAACATGGCATATCATTTCAAGAACAAGTGTTTATAAACTTACCTTGGTTTAACTTATGCAATAACAAAATTAGACCACATATACTCAACATAACACGTGTATTTATGTATCAAAATAATATACTTAGTCATACCAAAATGAACCATTACTAGCCATTCCAATGTCTAGATTACAAAACATCATTTTCAAGCCACTATTGGCCAAGTTGTCCTATACTTGCCATTATACCAAAATTATTTTTACTAAGTATACCCAAAATGCTAGTTGATAGTGTGACGATGCTCCAATGATCTTCCAACCTTAGCAAGCTTCTGAGCACTATAAGACAGGGGAAAATAAAGGGGGTAAGCATAACATGCTTAGTAAGTTCGTATAACGGAAACTAAACTTACCAATGTTGTTTATTAAATATAAGCACACAATAACATGATTTCCATCCACTAGCAATATAGCCTAAGCACATGGACTCAATCAAATAGGTTAGTCGTCAAAATCTTCATATCAAGAAAGTAAACATAGATGAGCTCATCATGCAATATTCTTTCAAGGAATTACCATTTGATCACATAATTTCCATACCATGTGAAGAGTTCTATGCCCATTAAATTATTAAAATTTCGATGGATGCTCAACTGGTACACTCGAGGTGTACGATTCATTAATCCGTCAATTCTCATTCAAGAATACCCCTTAGGGAACTTAGTCATGGGACACACCCTCGAGTCACATATCGTGTAACAGGATTACCCATTCAGGCTAAATCCTTTGTATAACGTGTGCTCATAAGAGCTTAATTAGGGTTACCAGTCTAGGCAAAACCCAAATCATAACATTTACTCTAGAGGTTTTGTGTCAAGATTACCTGTATGGGCTAAATCCTTTATATGACAAGATCAATAGGATTACTCGTCTGAGCTAAATCCCGTCCGTATCAAATGCAGACCCCATTCATTTCGAGAAAGCACATCCACCCATCGGAACTCAATATTCAATTGGGACTTAACCTCTTTTCACCATTTTAAGCATGTATTTAATTTTTGATGTAGAAATTAAATAATACACATCAATGTAAATTACATTACATATAATACAACACTCAATTAACATAATTACATGCTCGTTTAGGTTACACGAACTTACCTCGACACTTGTTCGCATTAAATCTACTAATCCAAAATTTTTTTCTTTTCCTCAATCTAGCCTCAAGTTTATGTTTTCTTGATCTATATAAATAGCTTTAATAATCAATTTCTCATTTTTCATACTCATAGGGACTCAATTTACGTCCTAGGGAAATTACCATTTTGCCCCTAACTTTTACATAAATTTTGATTATCCCTAGGCCCGAAAATTGAAACTTGTGCAAATTACTCCATATTCCAAGCCTAACCAAAGCCCCATTACAAAATTTACAGGACATGTATACATAAAATTTCAAAAATTTTCCTTCAATTTCACAAGTTTACATTTTAGGTCCTAAATCAAGTTTCCATCAAAAATCAATTGGTAAAAGTTATTTATCTATCAATAATCTTTCATTTTCTACCATTAATTTCTAATTTCCAGCATATACATCCATGACCCATTTTCCAAACCTTGATAACTTTTCAAATTAATCCCCTAAATAGAGAGATTAAGCTATCCTAGTTTCAAAAATATAAAAATTACTAAAAACGAGACAAAGGAACTTACCCAATTAGGCCTTGAAAGCTTCTTTTATCTCTCCTAGGGTTTCCATGTGTCTTTAGGTTGAAGATGAAATAAAATAAGATGATATCTTTTATCATCTTTTCAATTAATTAAGTTTTTGCTATTTTCAATTTAGTCCTTGACCTTTTTCAATAATTCCATAGATGAGTCACCATAAAAATCTACATACTTTTCCTAATGGTCTAATTACCATATAAGGACCTCTAGTTTTGAATTCATAGCTATTTGATCCTTATAGCTACTAGAATTCAACTTTCGTATTTTATGCGATTTAGTCCTTCTCGTAATTAGGCACTAAATCGATAAAATTTTCGTGTTGAATTTTTTCACATGAAATATCTATCATATTACAGACCATATAATAAAAAAATAAATTATATTTTGGGTCAGATCTGTGGTCCCAAAATCACTGTTCCGATTTCACTAAATAATTAGCTGTTACACAGACCTACTTCAGGCTCGAGAGAGAGCATTTATATGAGATAAGTGAAAGTAATGGTTTCGACCATATGTTAGCACGTAGTGTGCCAAAGTCCCGCGTACTAGATATTATTCTAGTGGTTCAACGGGTATAAAAAATGAGGAAGGATCGACAAATATTTTGAAAAGTAATGGTATGAAAGTGTGAAATAGGGATGAAATGATGATGCTTTAAATATGCTTAGCCATATTTATGAAAGTATGAATGCTTATAAGTTATATGCATAAAAGCTATTATGCTTTGCAATGAGTTACTAAGTTATGTGGTTATCTTACTTGAAATGTTGTTGTTGCTTAGGCTTATGCCAAGCTATGTTGGATTATCTCATAAATTGCTTTTAAGATTATGTATATTGAAATGGTAAGCTTTGTTTATAAATTACGAACTTACTAATAATTATATGCTTGCTTCGTGTTATTTCTCTTATGTCTATAGTTAATCAAAAGTTCATTCGATTGGGAAGCTTGTCGGAGATCCATCACACTATTCATCGCTATACTGATAGATTTTGATGATTTTGAGTCATGGTTATAATGGCATGTATAAGTGTCTTGGTTTGTTGAAATTTGCCATTATGCCTGGTTTGTATATATGCTAATTTGGGTGATGAAATGGTTGCTATGATATCATGTATATATGGTACATTTAATGGTTATTATTTTGGCTTCTAAGTATTAAAATGATGGCAGTGAAATGGTGATTATAACGGTATGCTAGGAAATGTTTGTTGGTATGGAATGAGTTAGTGCATTAAGTTGTTAGTGGCTACTTTTGGTAGCCTGAATGTATTTGGCATTTGGTAAATTTATTATGGTAAATGGTAGATGTGGAAATGATCTTAATGATAGTTGTTGAGCATGAGAATGGTATGTGAACATTTATGGTTAACGTAGTATTTAAGCCATTCAATTAGTTGATTGAGTTCTATATGAATCTAATAAGTGTGTAATTAAGTTTGATTATTGAGATTGAGGTGTCATTTTGGCGTATTGGTTGAATGGTTAGTTTCTATAATTTTTAAGCTTGAGTATGCATAAGTTAGGTATGTTTTGAATCCACGATTATAGGTACATTTGGGTTGAGCAAGTGGCTAGATTTTGGGTGAGAAAAATTGTTTGGAAATGGCTTATTTTTCGTCCACATGGCCATTGAAACAAGCGTGTGTCTCAGATGTGTGTAACACACGATTAGTCAACACGACTGTGTGTCCCCTATAGCTTACAAAGGGTTGAAAGTCAGGATGTTACTCGGCTTAGCACACTGCCTGGCACATGAGCGTGTGAGGTCATTTCGAGGGGTACATGGCCTGGCACATGGGAGTGTGCCTTGGCAGTGTGACCTAAGTCAGAAAGTTACACGGGCATGGACACAGGCTGGGACGCGACCGTGTGTCCCTACTTTGAATGTCCACATGGCCGTGTGGCCCCTAGAGTTTGAAAATTTTCATCTTTTCTGGAAAATTTCTAAATGTTTCCAATTTAGTCGTGACTCATTTTTAATTTTTTTAGGGTCTCGAGGGCTCGTAAAAGGGACTACATGTATGAGTTTGAACAACATTTATATGTTTTATGTTGTGTTTTATATATGGTGAATAAATGTTTGTTTTATGATGTTATCTTTTGGTAATACTCTGGAGCCCTAATCCGACGACGGATACGAGATAGGGATGTTACATATATTGGTATCAGAGCTATGATTTTATCAATTCCAGGACTGAATGTAGCATATTTGACTCTAGAAATACATGCCATTATATAACCTGTGATAGTGTGATAACTTCTGACATGTTTTGAAATATGCTTTCATATAGTAAAGAATTCCAATTGAGTTGACTCCGATGAAGTAGAAAGTAACGCACAAGCCTCCATTCACGGAGCAGTGTTGAGTGGTTCAAGGCCTGCATTTGAGGGTCAGAGAGGAAAGGCTTAGGAAGCCTGCAACATCCCAAATCCCAGCCTAGACGTTATGGCCAAATCTGGTGATGTCACATGGAATGAAATTTGAAATCGAAATTCATCAAGTTAAAAATCGTTCCCGCTTAAGCTTCCATTCATCTTCCGCCAGTTAGAAAAACACTTTCTCATTAATTTGACTCGTGAAAAACATATTCTGTAGCGGAAGATTTTAAAACCGTGATATTTTATGAAACCATTCGACTTTAGGAAAAACGTTGCTTTTCAATTAAACCAAGTTTTGTAATTTAAAAGTCCATACAAACAATTAAAAATCTAAACTAAGGCAAACTATCCAAAAGTCCCAAATTACAACTGAAATACCCCAAAAGAATAGGAAATAAAATCGTAAATGAAATTAAACTGTTCAGTAGGCATGTGGTCACCGTAGAGTCCTCTGTCGCACCGATCTGTCTAACTCTGGGGGTTACCTATACTGATAGAATAGAAAGGGGTGAGTTTACATAAACTCAGTGTGTAATCCCTATAGAAGACATGCACACAGTCAAAAAATAGATTATCAGTCAAATGTAGTCTGGCCTAAGCCCATTTCAGTTTTAGTAGCAGTTCGGGCCTTAGCCCATTTAAGTTTCAACATCAGATATGCATTAGGGACTAAGCCCATCACAGTAATAGAATCAGATATACATCAATCAGTAAATAAGTCCTACCCAACTAGTCTTTACACACCATCTCCGTCCATCCCTACACTCCATGTGGGGTTTAAAACACCCACCCATTCCTACACTCCAAGTCGCATCAATGCAAAGACACAATCAAGAATTGCAAATGAAATGCCGGATAATAGGCTTAAGAGCCTTTCAGTACACTTCTTCCAAATATCAACATCCCAAACCAATGCAATGCAACATACAGTAAATGACATGCTAATACATGAATATCAGTTATACATACAGTTTGGTATTAATTCATATAATCATCATGCTCAGTACATACATCATACATACAATTTACGTATTTAAGGGTCTAACTAGTGCTTACCGACCAAACAGTAGGTTCACAATCAACTTGGGCAACATGTGCAACCTTAGAACACATTTCAGTTAAATGGGATCACAAGCCCGTGTGGCCCATACGGCCCAAATTGGCCTTGGCCGCGTGATCCAAAATCCCACATGACCGTGTGGACTACCCGTGTTCACTCATATGCTCATGTGGCCCACACGACCCAAATCAGTCTAGCCCATATGTCGCACACGGCCTATCTAGCCATCAGATGGTCGTGTCTTGTGTGTACAGCATAGCCTCGTCAATCATACACCCGTCTTATGGAACACGACCTACCACACAGGCGGCCACACTCCCGTTTTTGGGTACACACCTGATATCGAATTGATGCAAAATCACTCTTAAGCCTTCGAAACCTAAAAACCAGATTAACCCACACTAATTTAGAGGGTTTAATAACGAATTGACAACAACAATTTAACAGAACCTCAACTTATCGCCATTCAAAAGCCTCCATCCAAACAATTGAGAAATCTACTATTCCCAGCCTTCATCTATACCAACAATTACTGAAACAAGAATCAGAAACTTCGTTACACTAACATTCCAACATAATCCCTACAAACCTTTCCAATCGAAAGTTAACACTACACTTACCAACACAAGAACGTCCACCAAACAAGGTACGAGGGAGAAGCACGAAAGAAGAAGAAAAATATTTCGTTGACAACAGTAAGGGAAGAAAACGACAAAGGAGAGGAAGAATTTTAGCAAAGGGGAATTCAGCAGAGAGAGATAGAAGGAATGGAATGTCAAAATTTTAGGGAAGAAAATCAAAAAGATAATTTGAAAAAAAAAGAGAAAAATAATAAAAATCAGATTTGATAACCCCTAAATCCCTTAATTATCTCCCACTAATCCCACTACTCAAAATTCTACTTCCATAAAAACTCTCTCACAGAAATGAACAAAAGTAAACTTTCTTGCTTGCGTAGGGATTCGAACACAAGACCTTCAGCAATCTGACACTCAACTGAACCACCAGACCAGCAAGCCCATTCTGATATGGTTTAAAAAATAATTTAATATAATCCCACTGCTCAATTATTAGGTTTAAGTCAAAAAAATACCCAAAATTTACCAAAGGTAAGGCTTGAATTTGGGACCTCACACACACACAGTACACTTAACCACTGAAGCTGATACACAGTTGTGCCAATTTCCACAAAAGTCGAATTAAGAATTTTGGGGCATTACAACTCTACCCCCTAAAAGAAAATATCGGCCTAAAAAATTACCTGATCAAAACAAATGAGGATACTGCTGACGCATCGCATCCTTAGGCTCCCACGTGGCCTCCTCAGAGCTATGGTTCCGCCACAGCACCTTCACCAATGGGATATACTTCCTTCGAAGAACCTTTACATCGCAATCTAGAATCTGAATAGGATCCTCCTCAAAGGACAAATCTGGCCTAACCTTAATCTCCTCAACAAGGACAATATGAGTAGGATCAGAGCGGTAACACCTCAACATCGAGACGTGAAAAATATCGTGGATGCAGTCCAACTCTGGAGGTAGCTCTAACTGATAAGCGACCAGTCCCACTCGCTTTAGAATTCGGTAAGGCCCAATAAACCTAAGGCACAACTTGCCCTTGTGACCGAACCTCAGAACCTTTTTCTATGGCGAGACCTTAAGAAACACAAAGTCCCCACCGAATATTCATTCTCACACCTCGTTAGATTCACATAAGACTTATGTCTGTTAGAAGCCGCCTTCAAACTATCCTGAATCAATCGTACCTTATCCTCAGTCTCAAAAACCACCTCAAGGCCCAAAACTCGCCGTTCGCCCAACTTAGTCCAACACAAAGGAGTACGACACTTACGACCATACAGAGCCTCGTAAGGTGCAATCTGAATACTCGACTGGAAATTTTTATTATAGGCGAACTCGACTAATGATAGATAATCCTCCCAACTGCCTTAAAAATCGATCACACAGCTCCTAAGCATATCCTCCAGTATCTGAATCACACTTTCAAATTGACCATCGGTCTGAGGATGGAACGCAATACTGAAATCCAATCTCGAACCCAGAGCCCCATGTAACTTTTTCCAGAATCGAGATGTGAAACGAGGATCCCTATCAGAAATGATTAAGACCGGTACCCCATGCAGTCTTACTATGTCAGAAATGTAGAGCTTCGCCAACTTCTAAAGAGAATAGTCGGTCCCAACCGGAATAAAGTGTGCAAACTTGGTCAATCAATCCACGATGACCCAAACAGAATCTTTCTTAGTGGGTGTTAGAGGCAACCAACTAATGAAGTCCATCGTTACTCGGTCCCACTTCCATAGTAGAATCTTAACCGGCTGTAGCAAACCTGAAGCTAACTGATGCTCAACCTTAATCTGCTGGCATGTTAGACATCGTGCCAACAAATCAATAACCTCCCGTTTCAATCCGGTCTCCAATATAGTTCTCAAAGATCTTGGTACATATTATTCCCACCGGGATGCATAGCATAAGGGCTACTATGCACCTCTCTCAGAATAGACTACCTCAGATCAGTATCATTCGATACACAAATCTGACCCTAGAAACAACGTTCCCCATCATTATTCAGCCTAATGTCCGTAGTGCTACCACTTTCAACCGAACAGAACCGAAGACCCAATGATTCATCCTTTAACTGCCTAACTCGAATCTGTTCTATCCAAGTTGGTTTAACCTGTAGCTCAGCCAACAAACTTTCATCATCAAACAAACTAAGTTAAGTAAACATCGCTCTCAGATCAGTCATTGCCTTACGGCTCAATGCATCGGCCACCATATTAGCATTGTAAGGATGGTACTCAATAGTACTATCATAGTCCTTAAGTAGTTCAATCCATCTACACTGCCAAAGATTCAACTCCTTCTGATTCAGGAGGTACTTGAGGCTTTTGTGATCAGTGTAAATAATACACCTCTCACCGTACAAATAGTGCCTCCAGATTTTCAAAGTAAAGACTACAGTGGCCAGTTCCAAATCATGGGTCGGATAGTTTACCTCATGCATCTTAAGCTGAAGAAACACATATGCCACAACCTACCATCTTGCATCAGAACACAACCCAAACCTACATGTGAACTGTCACTATATACTACAAACTCCTTATCGAATTTAGGCTGTATTAGAATAGGAGCCTGAGTCAGATTAGATTTGAGCTTCTCAAAGCTCGATTGCTACTCAGCAGTCTAGGTAAACGGTACACCCTTACGTAGTAGCTTAGTTAAGGGCGCAGCAATTAGTGAGATACCTTTCACAAACTGCCAATAATAACCCATCAGACCTAGAAAACTGTGGATC
This sequence comes from Gossypium rotundifolium, assembly GCA_025506655.1. Taxonomy (NCBI): domain Eukaryota; kingdom Viridiplantae; phylum Streptophyta; class Magnoliopsida; order Malvales; family Malvaceae; genus Gossypium; species Gossypium rotundifolium. The sequence goes on along the minus strand of CP106734.1, from coordinate 114,023,036 downwards.
TCAGACACATTCTTAGGCTATTTCCAATCCAATATAGCCTCAATCTTTTTAGGATTGACTCAGATTCCCTCAGCAGACACTACATGCCCCAGAAAAGTGACTTCACGAAGCCAGAACTTACACTTACTGAATTTATCGTAGAGTTGCTTCTCACGCAGAATCTGAAGCACTACTCTAAGATATTCATCATGCTCATCTTCAGTCTTAGAGTAAACCAAAATGTCATCGATAAAAACTATGATGAACTGATCCAGATAGGGCTGGAACACTTGATTCATCAGATCCATAAATGCGGCTAGTGTATTTGTCAACCCGAAAGGCATAACTAGAAACTCGTAATGCCCATAATGAGTCTTAAAAGTAGTCTTGTGAATATCCACATCCTTAACTCTAAGCTAATGGGACCCAAAACGAAGACCTATCTTAAAAAATACCGAAGCCCTCGAAATTGATCAAATAAGTCATCGATCCTCGGAAGCGGATACTTGTTCTTGATAGTCAGCTTGTTCAACTACCGATAATCTATACACATCCTCATGGTCCCATCATTCTTCTTAACAAATAGTACCGGTGCTCCACACGGAGACAAACTGGGACAGATGAAACCACGGTTCAAAAGTTCTTGCAACTGAGTCTTAAGCTCCACAAGATCCTTTGGTGCCATTCAATAGGGGGCAATAGACATCGAAGCTATTCCAAAAAGAAGCTCAATCCCAAATTCTACCTCTCGATTCAGAGGTAAACCCGGTAGCTCTTTAGGAAAGACGTTCAAGAAATCCCTTATAGTTATAATGTCCTTTACAGTAGAGTCCCTAGAAAATGGAAACACTAACATAGGCCAATAACGCCTCACATCCCTTACGAACTAGTTTCTCAGCCACCAGTGTAGAGATCACATTAGCCAAATAATTCTGGCATTCTCCAATCATAACTACCTCATAATCCTCCTCAGTTCTCAATATAACCCTCTTAGTCGCACAGTCCAGATTGACATGGTGCTTGACCAACCAGTCCATACCCAGAATCAAGTCAAACTCCCCAAATGGAAGCTTCATCAGATTAGCCAGAAATACTAACCCTTGAACTTCTAGCGGAACATCTTTGTATAATTTGCTAACCTGAACCGATTGCCCTAGTGGACTCAGTGCAGTCACCTCACTAGAAGTATTCTAAACTAAAATCCTCAAATTTCCAGACACAGTGCTAGCTACATAAGAATGTGTGGAACCTATGTCTATCAAAGCAAGATAAGGTACATCATAAATTAAGAACGTACCGGTACTGACATCTGGAGCATCTTTGTCCTCTCGGTGACAAGCAGCATAAACAAGAGCAGGCTACCTCGCCTCAGTCTATCCAGCACCTCTACCTGGTGATTTCTGTTTACTAACCATACCATTACCACCCCTAGCTTGACCACGGCCCCTCACCCTCTGTGGCCGCATGGTACCAGAACCTTAAGCTTGCATCTAATCGGCCCTTAGTAGACACTCCCAATTTCGGTGCTCTAATGACCCACACCTCAAACACGCCCCAATCCTCCTCCAACACTCGCCCTGATTGCATCTACTACAATTACCACACAGCTGCAATCCAGTACGAGCAACAAGGGGCCCAACTTTAATCGGCCCATCAATCCTGGCCATTTTTTTAGGCCTTTGTACCGAGCTCGAGGGCTCAAAATCCCTCTTATTCTTACCCCTCTCACGATCTCTATTTTGGCGCTCAATAATTTTAACCTCTTCGGTGATCTTCGCCTTCTATACTAGAATAGAGAACTCTTTCTCCCTCTACGGAGCTATTAGTACCATCAGATTGTCCCTGACACTCGTCGTTAAAACAGACATATCTCTCATACTCATTTGCCACCACGCCTCGAGCATAGCAATTCAGCCTTAGGAATTTGGCCTCATACTCGGCCACAAATTGGTCTTCTTGAGTGATATTCAGAAACTAACGCCTACGAGAATCAATGTAACTACCTCCCACATATTTACTCTAGAACAAAGTCTTAAAGAACTCCCAAGTCAGATGGTCAGGCTGAGTACCCTCCTTAACAGTCAGCCACCACTGATATGCCTCATTGCGAAGCAATGAGACCGCACCCTTCAATTTCTAGTTGGGGGTGCAGTTAGATCGTCCATAATCCTATTTGTGGCCTCTATCTAATACTCAGCCTATAATACCCAAACCCGGCTTAGACGTTATGGCCGGATCTAGCATGTCACACTGAAAGATAGTTGAAAAGCTAAGTGTTTGTTGAAAATGTTGCGTCTCTCTTGAAAACTCTGAGTTTCGTTGTTTGTTTATAAAAACCCGATTTACTTAATGCCCATTTTTATTAAATTGTTATTATTTTAGAAAAAAATAGTTTTTATTGTGAAAATTGAACTTGAATAGTTGTGGATACATGACATTTTGGAAAATGATTATTAGCATTTTGGAAAACTCAGTATTCAAACATTTAACAGTTTAAGAATAGCCGAACTAGGAGTTAAAAGAAAATAAAATCCAAAGGTCTTATTACAAAATATTAACCCAAAAGAAATAATCTGAAAATAAAGCATAAATTGAATTTATTGAGGTTCATGAGGAACAACTCCGAAGAATGGCCACCACTAAGTCCTCCGTAGCTCCCAAATCCACTATCACTAGGGATTACCTGCAAGGTTATGGAAAAGAAAGGGGTGAGTTAGAAGAACTCAGTGTGTAATCCCATTTTTAGTCATAGTCATAGTCTCAGTCTGGGCCTAATTGCCATATAGTACCAATTCAGGCTTACGGCCCCAATGTCATTGTAATGCAAATAAAGAATGTAGCCCACCCCAATCTAGCCTTACACTCCATGTGGGGACCAAGTCAACCCACCAAGCCCTACACTCCAAGAATGCAATCAAGTTGCCAGTATATATGTAGCAAAGCTGCTAGTAATAGTTTATGTGGCTGAGCCACTAAAATCAATATACCGTGGCATAGCCACTAATACAGTACTTCCTCCATAAATGTAACCCAACCCAATGCAACATGTCATGGCATAATAATTCAGTGTATGCAATAATGTATCATCATGGCAATTAATCATACTATATACAACATACCAAATCTGGCCCTAAGGGTATAACAGTAATTTTGCCCAACGAGGGCATTTAAGTAATTCTACCCACTAAGGGTATTTCAGTAATTTACTCTTTAGGGTAATTCGGTAATTTACCCTCTATGGGTATTCTGGTAATTTTACCCTATTAACGACCTTTTCGGAGGCCTATTGTCACCTCGAGCGACCCGGGACCCCTTTTGGGTCTCTATGGTGTAATTGGGGCCAAAATCCATTTTAGGCCCAAACGGGCCCACATGCTCGTGTAGCCCATTATGCATGGTTTCGATCTCAGTTTTTTAGTTTTTACAACTGCATCCATTACTCGATCATTTTTATCGATTTTGCCCATATGGGCCCGTTAGCCCATTGGGCCCGATTTATCTCGAATCAGGCCCATTACAGCCTCAATTTTGTGAGAGTGCTCGTGACACTCTCAACGATCTATCGCCATCATTCATAGCTCGATTTACCCCCACAAGTGTTTGCATGATCGAGTGGTCGTAGTTGCCGACTTTTTAGCTTTTTAGCTTTTGGCCATTTTAGAGAACATCACATGCACTTATCGAGGTGGTGTGAGATTACACACCTGATTTAGATGGCCGTAAGAACCACCCCTTGTTGTCCCTAGAACAACAATGATCAAAAGTTAGCCCCAACCTTTCAAAGATTCCATAAACCGAATTCACTACACCACTAGAATCACTTAGCCCAAAATGTGATCTCCTTTACAGAGTCTCAAGATTCGGCCTTGATTGTTGGCTACCACCACACGTTCCTATAAGAGAGTAATTGATGCACCCAAGAGGTTAGCATCTAAGCAACATTTGACCTTCTTACGGGGAAGAATGAGACCAAAGCTAACCCCCCAGAAAAAGGTCACATAAATACCTTAACACCAAAATAAATAGGTAATTGAAAAATTTGACCTTTACCCAAGACCAAAGTTGACAGTCTATGCCCATTGTTTGCCAAAGAAATTCGGTCTACACCCTAGGAAGAAGTTCGGCTTAGGCTAAGTAGAGAGGGAAGAAGAATAAAAATCATGAGAGTATGGCATTCGGTCTAAGAAAGAAGGATGATGCCAAAAGAAAAAGAAAGAATATGAAAATAGAGACTTACCAGTTAAAGAACACAAGATGAAGAATGGGTGTTGAAGAGATTCAGCTACTAGAAGAAAAGAGGTCAGAAAGGAATTCGACTACAAGTTTTTGTGCGATAACAAATGAAAAGAAAAGTGTTTGAAAAGAAATGAGAAGAAGTGAATAGAAAGGTTGAGGTTTCGACAAAGAAAATTACAACAAGAAGACCCGAAATGATTTAGCCAAAATGCAAAAAGGTAAAAATTCCTCTCAAAAGAACACTTAGAAAAACGGCACTCTCTCGCACTCAATGACCGAATATTCTACCTAGCATAAACCCCTAGCCGAAATTCTCATCCCCCACACACTCCACATTCAGCCAAACACTCCCAAACTCCCCTATCCCCTGATTCTCTCCTCTTTTTGCTCCACCATTCACTCCCCACCTCCCATTCAAATCATTTGACCAAGACTCCCTCCACCTTGTAGAGTTCCAATCCAACTCCACATCTTCTCCCCCAAAAGCATAAAATAAAACTCCCCATATGCTGCTTGTGGGATTCGAACCCCACCCCACCCTGCTTCCATGTTGATGCCACCACCACTCCACCATGCGGCCACTTGTGTTAACGAAACACCAACAAATTTCCTTAAACCTTGCCTCCAACAGTCATCTCCCCTAAAGTGCCAAAAACCAAAATTTTTCCATGGTTTGGCCTTGACCCCAGGCCTCCCTAGAGCCCCTAAACAACCTCAAATAACCCGCAGAGTAGGCATAACATGTAATTATGCAGATATGGCAAACCCTTAATTTTGGGATGTTATAATTCTAACCCCCTTAAAGAAATTTCGGCCTCAAAATTTTACCTGATCAAAAGAGATGGGGGTATTGATGTCACATTGCCTACTCAGGCTCCCACGTGGCTTCCTCCGAATTGTGATTACGCCATAACACTTTGACCAATAGTATGGATTTTCTTCTCAACACTTCAACATCACGAGCCAAGATCTGCACCGGTTCTTCTTTAAAAGACAGATCAGGTCTTATCTTAATTTCTTCCACTGGACTACATGAGAAGGATCTGAACGGTAGCGCCTTAGCATAGAGACATGAAATATGTTGTGTGTCCAGTTCAATTCAGGAGGCAACTCAAGCTGATCTGAGACTGGTCCTACACCTCTTGACACCCGGTAAGGTCCGATGAATCTGGGGCTCAACTTGCCCTTCCATCCAAATCTCAGAATCTTCTTTCAAGGTGAGACTTTCAAGAAGACAAAGTCTTCCACATACAATTCTATCTCTTTATGCTTTAAGTCAACATACATATTTTGACTATTCAAAGATTCTTTTAACCGACCCTATATCAGTTTCACTTTTTCCTCATTTTTAGAAATTAACTTTGGACCCAACAACTGTCGCTCACCCAATTCTGTCCAACAGGTAGGGGTACGACACCTACGACCATATAATGCCTCGTATGGTGCCATCTGAATGCTGGATTGGTAGCTGTTGTTATACACAAACTTCGCTAAGGTTAAATAATCATCCTAACTGCCTCTGAAGTCAATCACACAGCTTCTCAACATGTCCTGCAAAATCTAGATTACCCTCTCCGCTTGACCATTAGTCTGCGGATGAAACACTGTACTAAAATCCAACCTTGTACCCAGATCTTCGTGTAATGCCTTCCAGAATCGAGATGTGAATCTAGGGTCCCTGTCTGATATGATAGACACTGGTACCCCATGTAGCCTCACAATTTCTACTACGTACAACTTTGCCAATTTCTGCAACGAGTAGTTAGTGTGAACTGGTATGAAATGCGCGGACTTAGTCAACCGATCAACAATTACCCACACTGAATCTTTCTTATTAGGCATCATGGGTACCACTAATGAAATCTATTGTTATCCTCTTCCATTTCTAGAGTAGAATCTTTACAAGTTGTAGCAGTCCCAAAGGGAGCTGATGCTTGGCCTTCACTTGCTGGCATGTCAAACACTTGCTTACAAAGTCAGCAACCTCACGCTTCAATCCTGGCCACCAATACTATTCACGCAGATCTCGATATAATTTGTTCCCACCGGGATGCATAGCGTATGAGCTACTATGCTCTTCCCATAGAATCATCAGCTTTAATATAGAATCCCTCGATACACAGACTCGTCCACGAATATATAATACCCTTTCACCATTTAATTAAAAATCCACAATCTCTCCTTTCTCTACCTGTTGAAAACGAGAACTCAAGGACTCATCCAGCATCTATTTCTCCTTAATCTGACTAATCCATCTTGGCTTTACTTGTAATTTCACCAATAAACTACCATCCTCAAAAAGATTGAGCCAAGCGAACATTATTCTCAAGCCAGATACCACCTTACGACTCAGCACATCCGCTACTATGTTGGATTTCCCCGGATGATACTCAATCGAGCAATCATAATCCTTCAGTAACTCTATCTGTCTCCGTTGCCTGAGATTCAACTCCTTTTGGGTAAGGAGATACCTTAGACACTTATGGTCAGTGTAGATGATCGACTTCTCCCCATATAGGTAATGTCTCCATAACTTTAGTACGAACACTATTGCAGCTAGTTCCAAGTCATGAGTAGGGTAGTTCACCTCGTGCGGCCTAAGTTGATGGGATGCATAAGCCACCACCTTCCTTCTTGCATCAATACACAATCCAAACCTATGTGCGATGCATCACAATAGACAACAAATTCTTTCCCAACCTCCGGCTGAATTAATACCAGTGCTTCAGTCAAAATCTTCTTCAATTTCTCAAAACTCTCTTGCTGCTTATCAGCCCATATAAATGGTACTCCCTTACGCATCAATTTAGTTAGAGGTGCGACAATTAAAGAAAACCCCTCAATGAACTGCCTGTAGTACCCAACCAAACCTAGAAAACTTTAGATCTTCGACACTGACTTTGGTGGCTTCCAATCCAATACAGCTTCGACCTTTCGAGGATCAACCCTAATCCCCTCTGTAATATCCTGGAATAGGGGCTATTCTGTTGTTGCATTGTTTGCATGTGTCTGGTCTGCAATGTCATTATTTTTGATGTTTTGGGGCTTAGTTGTCAGCCTGATGTAAGCCTGAGTGGTAGGAAAAAATTTAGTTTTTAAGCTTTAAGTGAATGGAGCTAAATGAGCTAGGGGTTATAGGTATTTTTTTAGGTGGATTTTAGCACAAGAATTGAGCTGGTAGAGTGGCAAGGAAGGCGCCACTTAAAGCTTGAGGTTGGCGTCACTTGCAGGGGGAAGAGGTCATGTGTTCGAGCTGCAGAAGCCTCACATTTTACTTCCATTTTGACGACATGGAGGAGGAAAAGTAGTGTGCAGTTCAAACTCTGCCATGGACCAAGTCAAATATTTCAAATGGTGGGTTGAGAGGAAATTAAGGGATTTGACTAATTCAAATCAGTTTGAATTAGTGGCCATGAGTGAGCTTAGGAGGTGGCCGAATCTTGGAGTCTTCATGGGGGAGTGGCCGGTTTTGGTAGGTAGGTGGGAGTGCCGAAATTAACTTTGCATTTTGGTGTATTTTTTATCAATTTATGCTAAAGCCAAAGTTCTTCTCTATTTTGTCGAAATTTGCACTTGTGTCTCCTAAATTTTGTGTGTTGCTGAATGCTCTCTTCCATTTCTTTTTGTTCTTTTTCATTTGTGTTAAGCCGAAACTAGCATTCTCTCTTCTCATACTTCCTTTCTTCTCTTGAAACCTTGATAGTCGAAAGTTATTCTCCAAAACACCTTCTCCCTTTCTTTTTCTTTCAAAACCAAAAGTACTTTCCTCCTGTCCATTTTTCTTTCTTCTTCATAAATCCTCTTTGTCGAAACCCTTGTGCCGAATCTACTTTGCCTTCTTAGCCGAACCTTGATTGATAGTTTTAAACAACCACAGCCGAATCTTCTTATTCTTTTTGTTTAAGTCTTGGCCGAATCACAAGAAAGGGTGGTCTCTTCTCTTTTTCTTCAATCGGGTTTTTAGAGGAAGGTTAGTGCTAGGCCGAATGACTATTTCTCCCCTCCCTTATTCTCTGTCAATTCTATTTTGGTTAAGATTCGATTTCGGCATTTGTTGAAAGGAGTTAATCTCTTGTGTTGGAACTGATTTCATTATAGGTCATCTGGGATTTCGAAGCAGTCAAGTGAAGCCTCCACTTGTGAGTGAACGGTTGGTAAGTGGTGGTAAGGGTTGGTTTTATTAGTCTATTCTCTTAGTTTCGTTAAGCCAAAGTCTTCAAAGGATTAACTGTTCTTCTTAATAGGGTGTGGCCGATTGTCAGAGGAACCATCAGTTGGTTTGGGATTTGGTAGGAAACCAAATCATTCATAAGGTAAGGGTTTGAGCGTTAACCCTCTTGAGTTATTTAGGTTGGCCGATTGGTCTAGGTTGCTAATTTCATGTTTGGCCGATTATAGGAGCAAGGTAATCGAGGGTCTTAGATCGGTTCTTTGGGATTAAGGCTTGCACTTTAACAGGTGTGTAAACTAACACACTATTTACTTAGTAATATGCTTAATAACTTGATTGTTTAATAAAGCCGAAACAGTATGGTTGATGGATATGATACCCTATGGGGTATGCGCATGGATTCGGGTAAGTCTGTTTCATTACGAGTTCCGTTGTTGATATATGATATCATAATCTATGATGTATGTGTTGTTAGATGCAATATTAACATGTTAGCATGATTTTCATGATTGGCATACTTTACATGAGTCGGTATGACATGTCTATGGGTGATATGAGAGGAGGGGGAATATGATATCCGTGTCTTTGGGACACCAGAGGTTTGGCACCTCCGGTGGTTTGGTACCACGATCGATTTATTGTGACTTTGGGTCACCGTGAGGTTTGGCACCTCATAGCGACTTGTCCCAGTGGATTAGTACCACGATGGGTTGGCCCTACACGCTTGATATTACGGATCGCCGCCATGATTTGGTATCACACGGGGTTGGCCCCACAAATTGACTATTCGTGACTTGATCACCGTGATTTGGTATCACATTTGTGTCTTTGGGACACCAGAGGTTTGCCACCTCATAGCGACTCATCCCTGTGGCTTAGTACCACCGTGGGTTGGCCCCACATTGAGATACGAGATCGTCGCCAGTGATTTGGTATCACACGTGGGTTGGCCCCACAGATGGATTATTCTTGACTTTGGGTCACCAGTGGTTTGGCACCACATTGATGGATATCGTGACTTTGGGTCACCAATGGGGTTTGGTACCACACGGGGTAGAAAAGGTGTTATGGATGGTTAGGATCGGGTGCATTAATTGTATTACTTTGTTATGATGTGTGTTAGTATGTTGCATTTAGCGGGAGGGGGAATTATGCACTGAGTCTTGCGACTCACCTTCTCCTTTATCATTTCAGGTGACACATAGATCGCGGATATGGAGCCGGGTGGACTCGAGGTGACCATGCCAAAAATAAATTCAGACTTGCACTGATTTACAAACTTGGTACTTTACCTTATTTAATTTCATTTGATTTTGTTGGGATTGTAAAAGGCCTCTTTAAAATTATACTTTGGTTATTTTTATGCTTAAATTTGATTTCAAATATGCCTTAACAAATTATTGGGTAATATTCGATAAAATTTGGAAAGATAAGGTTTTCAAAACTACAAAGCGATATGTTTTAAACTTTACCATTGGGTATCATCAGAAATTATAAATGAATGCAACTCAAATGTTTTCAAACTTAAACCGAGTTCAAAATGTTTATAAGCAACTAAAATGGAATAACTCAAATTTCCAAATGATATAAATTGGCTTTACTATTAGATTCAATCAAGTTTTCAAAACTTAGGGTTAGCAAAATGCACTATCGGTTTAAAACAATCATGCCTGTGATTTTTTTACAAAGTTCAAATCTGACAAGGAGTTTTCATCAAACCTCTATCCGAAAACCTAACCTCTCAAATGCGTTTTCCCGTAACATACCAGATTCGATCGTGGTGTATTGACCGGGTTTAGGGTGTTACAATTTTGGTATCAGAGCTAAGTTCAAATGCTCGGCTGTGGGCTAGAGGCCCAAAATATTTTAAAGATTGGCTTAAGTAATGTTGTTTTAAATAAATGGTTTGAAAGGCATGGCACCGAAGCTCCGGCACCAATCCGCCCAGGTAAGTACCCCTTACTATTGCTTGAGATTTTTGATGTGATGTGACTGAATGACTAGCGGTAGTAAACTACTTTAGAAACTGAAATCGATAGGACTCTGTGGACTCGCAAAACAAAACTTCTTTAATAAGAGATATTCATAAGACTCTTGCCCTTAAAAGATAGTGGAATATTTACTAATGCATAAACTTCTAATTAGACAAGGCGAGATTTTAGTCATGAAAGCTCGAGGTGGATGTGGTCGTGGACGTGGTCGGGGAGGATAATAGTTTCTGAACTAGTAGGGTCTGGTCAGGGGTCCGAGAATGAGATCTGGCACCACCACCAACCTGGAGGTGGTGAGTTTGAGAATGCATCGGGACGATGTAGTGTCACAACGATCTTCATGAGTTTTGGAAAGGGTAGTGGAGTAGGTGGAGGCGCAGAGCTCAAAAATCGTGCTGAACGACTCAAGCAAGCGGGCCGAGGTATTCGAGGTGTGTCGGTGTGGCTCCAAAGACTGCTGAATATTGGCTGGAGGCGACGGAGCGGATCATGGACGATTTGGACCTGACTGATCAAGAGAAGCTAAAGGGATAGTATCACTTCTTCGAGATGAGTCATACCGTGGTGGCTCACGATTTGGGACGATCTTTGCGATGAAGATCTTACTTGAGATTATTTTAAGGTGCATATCGTGAAAAGTACATTGGATCTAGCTACATTAATGATCAACGGAAGGCATTTCTGAGGCTGGTGCACGGGAGTAAGTCTGTGTCGGAGTACGAGGCAGAGTTCTTGAGGCTGAGTCGGTATGCTAGGGGCATTATGCTCATGAACACGAGAGGTGTGTTCGATTCGAGGATGGTCTGAGAGATGAATTAAGGTTGCTGATTGCTCCACAACAGGAGCGTGAGTTTGCTATCCTGGTAGAAAAGGCTAAGGTAGCCGAAGGGGTTAAAGAGTCTGTGAGGCAGAACTTGGATGGGAATAGGCATAAGAGGAGTTTTGGATCTTCTGGGTCGTCAGGTAATCCTCATAAAAGGGCTAGACAGAGGGTCAATTAGTCTGGTAGGTTCGTTGTTGCTAATCAGGGACCGCCACAGTGTAACCATTGTGGGAAAGCTCATTGGGGAGGATGTTGGACTGGTGGAAGAGGGTGTTTTGAGTGTGGTTCGCTGGACCACCGTGTGATGGACTGTCCGCGTAAGTTGGCTAGGGTTCAGTCTGAGGGTCAGGGCCGTACTCAGTTTCAGAATAGTGGACTGCCACCGTAGAGGGGTCGTGGTAACGATGGAGGAGGTAATGGTTTTGGTAGGGGCATGAGTACCGGCAGCGGGTGCGAGTAATTCGAGGCAAGACGGCTGGGTTAGTGTATCTGATGATGCGCCGAGAGGAGGGCGATGCAATCGGGGCGTTATAACCATCGTTCTTGATCTTTGGTTCTCCATTTACTGCTTTGATTGATGTGGGTTCAATGCATTCATACGTTGCGAGTAGCATAGTGAAGACCATGGATTTAGACTCTGAGATATCTTCTAGTCAGATGACTGTAATTAGCCCTTTAGGTCACTCTGTAGTTGTAGATAAGCTATATAGAGATGTACCCCTAGAACTCCAAGGGGCAGCGTTTGAGGCTGATCTGATGGAACTGTCGTTTGGAGAGTTCGATCTGATTCTTGGGAAGGACTGGTTGGTTAAGTACCAGGCGAGGTTGGATTGCGCGGCTAAGTGCATGGTTCTAAGGACGGCTAAGGGTGATGAGGTGGTCATGATATGCAATAGAAGAGATTACTTATCCAATGTGGTGTCTACTCTGAAAGCTGAGAAGATGGTCAGGAAGGGCTGTGAAGCATATGTGGTTCATGTGTATGCCTTGGAGGCTAAGGAGTTTCTTGTGGGAAAGGTCCGAATGCTTAAGGAATTTGTTGATGTGTTTCGGAGGAGCTTAGAGATTGCCACCGGATCGTGAGGTGGAGTTCGGGATAGATTTGTTACCCTAACTACGCCAAAGGTGTCTATTGTTCCGTATAGGATGGCGCCAAAAGAGTTAGTAGAGCTTAAGGCTCGAGATCCGAGTTGTTGGACCGAGGCTTTATCAGGCCAAGTGTTTCACCTTGGGGAGCGCCGGTACTCTTTGTCAAGAAGAAAGGCGGTACTATGCGGATGTGTAGAGACTACCGCCAGTTGAATTAGCTGACGATCAAAAACAAGTATCCGTTGCCACGGATAGATGACTTGTTTGATCAGCTGAAGGGTACATCGGTATTCTCGAAGATCGATTTAAGGTCCAGGTATCACCGAGCTAAAGGTGAAGGAGGCGGATATCTACAAGACGGCGTTTACATTACTTCGGTATGGGCTCTATGAATTTTTGGTAATGCCGTTTGGGTTGACTAACGCGCCGATAGCATTCATGGATATGATGAATAGGGTGTTCCAGCAGTATTTGGATCAGTTTGTCGTGGTATTCATAGACGACATCTTGGTGTATTCAAAGACTGAGGAGGAGCATGATGCGCATTTGCGAGTTGTGTTGCGATTACGAGGAGAAGCGACTTTATGCTAAGTTTAGTAAGTGTGAGTTACGGTGAGGAGGTAACCTTCTTGGGTCATGTGGTGTCAGTTGAGGGGATTAGAGTGGATCCTCAAAAGATTGAGGCAGTTTTGGAT